>CAXIVR010000014.1:32661154-34057395 GCA_964035755.1 Teleogryllus oceanicus | reverse complement strand
GACGTGTATGTAGTGTGTGCAAGAAAGATTTGAAATTTACTGAGAGAAAGGATAGGATAGATGGTTATGAGTGGATTTGTAGTGAGAGGCAAGAATGCTATTGTGTGAAAATGTCTCAAAGAAAGGATTCTTGGTTTGAGAGGAGTCACATGGAGATACGGAAGGTGCTTCTCATTACCTACATGTGGGTGATGGAAGCAAAGGTTGAACATATATGTTTGGATGCTGGTGTATGTGAGAGTACGATTACTGATTGGATGAGTTTTTGTCGAGAGTTATGTTTTCAAGTGCTTGAAGATGAAAGTCAACCACTGGGTGGAGAGGGTGTTGAGGTTGAAATTGATGAGAGTAAGTTTGGTAAAAGGAAGTATAATAGGGGCAAAAGAGTGGAAGGGAAATGGATGTTTGGTGGTGTTGAAAGGGGTTCCTCTCGGTCCTTTTTCAAGGTCGTTGAATGTCGTAGCAAGGATGTACTCTGGACATCATTAAGAATTACATCAGCCGAATTCTATTGTGATTTCGGATTGCTGAAGGCTATGATTGTCTTAAAGATGAAGGTTTTACCCATCTAAGAGTTAATCATTCTATTACTTCAAAGATCCTGAAACTGGAGCGCATACAATTGCTATTGAGGGACTTGGAGTGCGATTAAGCGCGAATTCCACGCCACAAAGTGGAAAATAATTTTAGTCATTTTTAGGAGAATACATTTGGCGAAGAAACTGTAAAACTAATAAATTCGAAAACTTTTGTAATAACATAAAAAAATTTATAACATAAGTTCACAGGTGAGTTATTTGTTTATTTTTATTAAACATTTTTAACCTTCATTTCGTAAAAACTATTATTTTTTCAGAAATAAAAATAATCAAATTATATTAAATTGGAAAACAAATTAATTGCCGAACTGCGAAGAAGAAACGTGAGTTCACTTTTTATGGTATTATTTTATGAGTTGATATTTTAGTCTTAAAATGGGGGGTTTGGGGGCTATCGCCCCTCCCAATAAAAAAACTTTAAGTAGCATGAATTAGTGAAATAGATTTTCTTTTAAATAATTATATTTATTGCTGTAACATCATGAACTTAACTACACGCGAATACTACGTATAAACAAGTATTCAGTTCATGGAGTCGATTCTCTTCAAATGAACCGAATCAGTGAATCAAAGGAACCGTGCCTCCCTAAACTCGGGATTTACCGTAAATTGTCCTGTCAATGCAGAAGTTTAAAGAATATAATTAAGAGATGAGTCAATGCAGAGATTTAAAGAATATATGACGATCCGGCAACAAGGGGAAGACTCAACTAGTTCTTCTGCAAATAGTTCAGTGTAGTTAGTGAGTGTGTTTAGTGATAGTTTTTTGCAACAACAACGTGGACTGTGTTTTCTGGATACCTCGGCGTTCGGAAACCCTGCAAGTATTTTGGAGTTCTTGGTGTACGGTGGCCTTGCAAGAGTTTTGGCACCTCTCCCGAATAATTAGTTAATTGTTTTGTTACTGGTGCGATTTTCTAACATGCAATATTTAAAAAAGGTTGTTTTACGAACTTTCGAGTATTGCCCACTATACAATTTAACAGCAGAAATCTATCAACAATCATGCGGTTTGTGTGTACCCGACATATTCAATGTCTTTTTAAAATAGTGTGTTCTAAATTTTAATTAGAGCATTGCAATCAATATCCTTGATAAGCACACAACAATAAAGAAACAGGGAAAAACCTGGAAGGTGTCTCCATAAATTAATAAAGAAATGTTAAATAATAGTACAATAATAGCAAATAATATCGAAAGGTCAAATATAATACATCGTGACAAAATAAACTGCCAAAAATTAACAAATTTTATTGAGAAAAAAATCAAAACCAGTTAATGCTAATCCAAGTACTGGTCAAACGGGTCAATTATTTTAATGGTTCAATTTCTAGTATTTTGTTTTGAAGTATTATGAAGTAACTAAAGGCGCCCAGCCCCTAACTGAAGATATACAAGACTGGGGCGAGGTTCTGGAGGATAAATCAACATATTCTCAATACCCAAGAAGGACTAGGTGACGTGTTGCGGAGACGCAACAAATTTAAAAAAGAAGCCAGACTCACGATACACCTCCTAAATGGGCGTTTTCCTCCTAAATGGACGTTCCTCTTTGCAACCAAGATTAATAAATTTCAAGAGATACCCCGCATAAACGTTTCAACGGAGAATTCTTTCAAGTTTCAGTTCAACGATCATGTCTGTAATCATATGATTATAATCCTCTGACAAAAAATGTTCTATTTGGTAGTTTGTATTTTGTACAAAGGCATCGTCCACTTCAATTAATGGCAAGTTACTAGCAACTATAACCAGTTATCGTTATAAGACCATCAGCTCCAGTTATCGTTATAAGGCCGTATAAGAAGTAATATTAGAGATAACAAGGATATTGCATTTGATTTTTGTTAACATGTTTTCGTCCAGACCAATCTCAAGTGACTTCCCAATTGTCGATTTGAAGTCAGAGCATCAATCTGAAACATCCTCTGCATCAAGATACTAAGGGAAAAATCTTACTTCTTCTTGAAACTTCATTTACAGTTGATAAAAGTATATTTTGTCGCTTCAAAGAACGAACATTAATTCATCACAAGATTCCGACAAATAGCACTTCCCATTCTAAATATGGGATTTCAGAATATAACATTGCCTGCGTCAAAACATTCCTTAAATAATAAATTTTCTATTTCCCAGCGAGGCAACCTGATGAACTCTCAAAATTAACTTCAATTATCTCCAGACATTATTTCTTTACGAATTCTGAATGACATAGATGAAATTGGGCAAGCTTGCATTTGCGAATTATTCCGGCAGTGGTATGACGATTAAGATTTTAGATAGTATCTAAGTTTGGGCGTGTAAATTAAAAACCAATGCCGAGGAATCAAATCTAGATATCCAAAAATATAAATGTAAACCACGCCAAAGAGAAATACATGATTTCTCAAACTTACATTCTGTAACTTTTTTCTTCCTGTAATTGTAATCTACACCCCTCTTTTCATCGCATACTTCTGATTATTGAGGTCTCCAATGGGAGTGTCCTCGCTCTCCTCTTTGTAGCTAAGTACTATGCGTGCTAATTTGCAGTTCTATTTACGCTTATAAAGCGCTTACCTCGTTGCACGAGAAATTGTCAAATAATAAAAAATATAAATTCTGTCGGCATGACATCAGACTCGTAATTCATGTTATCGCTGAATGAAATGGAGAAACATACCTTAGTTTCTCTCTTACCCGATAAGAAGTTGCCACTATTCAATTTAATTTCCAGAACAATTTCTCAAGGATCGCCTCATTGCTACGAGTGTGAATGAAGCTTTAGTTCACGAAGTCATGCATCGAGTCTATTTAAGTAACAACACTGATACAGGCAAATATGTTTGCGGGTGAGAATGGTTAAAAACACGAACAAATTCCGAAAAATTATTATATTCTAAGGATTTTTATCCAATTTATACATTAATATTCATGGAAATGGAACAATAGTATGGTAACATTTAACTCGTATTTAATGGTTACGGACACTATTGTTCCACTTCCGTGAACTCTCTGTTTTTATGAGCTGCGAAATAAATGTTCGTTTGGGCAAAGTCGTCACAATCAACAGTGGGGAAGATGGACAATCAATTTTTGAAGTTGGCGAAATGAGGGGTTAGTTCAACGGCTGGTCTTACAAGGGACCTTTCAACAAGTGCAGGTCGAAATCCAACCTCATTTTTTTTCTACAGATAATCACTATTTCTATGTAATGTGAAAAATTAGCTGCCATCTCGCATCTCATGGAAGTTACTGAAAAAAAATGAAAGTTCCACACTTTTCATGTTGCAAACTGTCGTTCGCGCGGGTTCTCTGCAGCCCTGGCCACTGTAAGAGAATGTCCGCCAAAAGAACAAACGAATTTACAAGCCCGACCTCCAATTCAGGGCAGCGAAGCCAGGCATGTCAACGTCGCGGGCAAGGTTACTAGAGCTCGCGGGCACTGCGTCCAGAGAAATTGGCGCGAGATTTAAAATTGACTGTTGTACAAATTCCTCCGGAGTGGCGGTAGGTCATTGGATACCTGGTACATGACAGCCTTTGGGAGAAGTTACTGGACAGTTATTGTCACAAATTTAGCTATATTAATTCACATTTTCGCTTTAAGGCAATGAAATTATCCATTAAATTCTCAATTGGAAATAAATTTAAAAAAAATTTTAAAGGTTAATTTAACAACAAATTAAAACCCCCAATAAAGACTTGTTAATGTATTTCACATTCCTGCTAAATACAATAAATGACTGAATGATTGATTTAATAACACAACTCAAAACGCAAACAAGGAAAGAATTCGCCATTCATATTGTCACCTAGAAAAGACGTTTATATAAGGGAGAATTTAGTAAGAAAATAAAAACATCAATTAGTAATAAGTAGTGCAGAATATAAACATAATACAATACATCGCGGTTATTTGATAGATAAAAATCGAAACATATTTTCGTGCGAAGCCACTATTCACTGCCTCGCGCCGCTTCAGCTTGCGCGTGTACACCCATGGCCACCTTCAGTGGTGGAGGTGGCCATGGTATTCATTTATTTATTTAGTCAAAAACAGTCAAAAACTGTATGTAACGTATGGGGGAGAAAATCATCTGCGCACGCTTTCTTGAGTTTCAGAATCCCTTCCCAGCAATTTAACTATTAATAGTTGAAAGATGAAAAATCATAGTAATAATAATAATAATAATAATAATAATAATAATAATAATAATAAAAAAAATTTAAAAAAAGCGGGGTTTAACTTTTTAAAAACTAGATATTTTCGTTGAAAAATTACAAAAAACTTTTTTTTAAATAAAGGAACAAACAGATTTGATTTTTCTGTATTGTTAACAAAATAGAAACTCACCTGTTTCTACTACCCTAAAAAAAAGGGAAAGTTCAACAAATAATATTCGCATATATTCAAATGCGCATAGTAAAAACTACATTTACGTCCGAAGAAAAGAAAGGGGCCATCTCAGCTTTTGCTCAATGGTTTGGGGAAACGGGAAAAAACCCCGATCGAGATAGGGAAAGGCCCGGAAGAATTTTTTTGTTACAGGCATATTGAGTTTTTTTTTTTAAATTATATAATGCAAATTAGACTAATTCATTAAAATTACCTTGTTTTGAAAAATAAACATTTTTTTTCTTTTGACAATCAATAGTTCTAATTGTATAGAATCATTTTTCAAAAAAAAGATTTTACTTTTAACTTAAATTTGTGTACCAATTTAATTGTTTAATTTCTTCTGGCAACGAGTTGTAAATCTCCCATGTATTGTTTTGTGGATTTCTTGTGTGAGCTGTTGATATTGACATTGATAAACCCGGGTTTCTCGTCAGTGTTGTAACTATAAATATCAGTATTACATAAAAAATAAGTTCCACCGTTAAGTAAGTCAGTTTCGACAAATACTACGGACTCATAAAAAAAATAGGCAAGGTAAAGGTAAGATTCCAAACTCAATGAAAAGAGGCTTGCACGGATCACGTGGATAGGATTTTTTCATTATTCGGATAATTTTCTTTTGCAATCTAAATGTCTGGGAACTAAAGGATGAGCTTCCCCAGAATATGCCCCAGTACACCCCTTCCTGGATTTGCAGGGTCAAGGATACCGAAGTCATGGAAAGTTGCCCGTGCTCGTAGGAGCGCCGGGCTCCCCAGGCGGGCAAGTAGCTCGCGCGGGCGCGGTTTCACATGCCCTGCACTAAGCGAGTGTCAGCGATGCCCCGACAAGCCCCAATGCCGCGCGATGCAGGCCCGTTCTTCCCGGGGCACGAGCTGTTCGCCTCGAGAAACAGAAACCCGATGCCAAAAAGTGCCGCGGTATGCAAAAATAATCATTGTACGCCAACCTTCGATTATTTTGAGAGAAATACATCAATTCGATAGTTCTGTTGAATGATTTTTTTACATCCCGGTACATAGTCATACCAATTTTAGATCATAAACCAAGCTGATGTCACTTGGTGAATTAGCCCGACAAAACAAAAATGTCTGAAAATTGAATTATTAATAATTATTTAAATTATTAATTATTATGAGTCGACCACCAGGTCATGCGATGTTGGTGACGGCGTTATTCCATTAAAACGCTCCTGGGCTGCAATAGTTGCAGACTCAAAAATACTATTTTTAAGTTACGCACTCTCCAGAATTGCAGATCCTGAAGAATCAAAGATTCGTCTCCCTTTTCCACAGAAACAAAAGCGTATCTTACAGTACTGTATTCACCAACAAAGGCACAAGTGTAAATGAAAAGAATGATGCGTTTCAAAGCACAAGGTGAAATTTCAAACTCATTTATCTCAACACTGAATTTTTACTTCAGCACTATTAGAATGTTTTGAGTTATTTCATGCAGTTGTAATCGATTTTTTAAAGCATTACACATTTCTTCTTGAAAACCATGAATGCGAGATTGTAGTTTGGGATATTGCAATTTTAAAGTCGAAGATTAAAGGGTTTTTAAAAGCAAAGATGAGAATAGGACTATATAAACGCTATGTCCAGCAATCGGTTCAAACATATCTCTTCACAAAAAAGCTTAATTGCTTATAATAACATGCAATGGATTGCGTTTTTAAATTAAAATGAAAAGCAGGATATCTTGCAATAATCCACTACAACATGCATGTACAGATCTTAGTAAATATAAAACATTTCTCTGAAATTTTCCAAACATGTTTAATTTAGTGTTGACGGTGAATAGTGATTATATTGTGCCAAAATGGTAAACCATCGTTTCTTTGGTTTCCGAGAACAAATAATCAACGACATGAAAAAGTTTTGGGGTTTTTCTATTTTCCAAATGATAGTGAATATTAAGAACTTTTCTACATATACAATCCCACCAATATTTAACTTTTAGCATGGATTTTTGCTGCACGAAATTTTAAGATGAATTCTTCAACCATATTGATTCTTGAGACCTGGATGTTTTCTCCATAACTTAGTTCAATTGTACATCTTCAAATTATGTCATGCACATTTTTTTTAAATCGTGAGTGTTGAGTAATAAATAATATTAAGAGGTAGAGTCTCATTGTGTCGCGTATTCCTAATAGTTTCTTTGAAGGGTCGTCGAATCTAAATTTCTAAAATTGATTTTACAATGTATAAACAAATTCTACTTTTATAAGCTATATAATAACTTTTGTATAATTTATTATAATTAGAAATATTGGACAAAAAGAATAAGTCTCTCTTTCAGTATATTGCTAAACAAAACTAAATGTAACTAGTGCTACAAAATGGCATGACCTTTCTCGTTCTACTTACTTTCCGAATCTCTTTAATTGGGATAGGTTGTCTGTTTTGCCCCACCCTCTTCCCAGCTGCTATCTCTCTGCACAAAAAAAGAGTTAACATTGTCCCATTTTCGACTCCCTAATACTAGATTTTTAATATGAACAAGAATACAAGCGAAGAGTAAAACCTGGTACTACATGCAAATTGCCATTGAAAAACCCGAAGCCTTTTTTTTTAATAGAAAATGTCGCCTGGGCGTTTCTGAAACGCGCGAATTTCAGCTCATTTTGAAAAAAATTTTGAGTTTTCGAAAAACTTCAACAGATATTATTGAACTCGCTTGCACTCAAAAATTCAATATTGTGCTATATAAAACTTCCGTACTGTAAATATTAACGTGAAAAATTTCAAAAACATAACGTGGCGTTCGTTATACACGATTCACTTTTTAAAATAAAATAGCTTGGCCCCCTTTAACTTATAAAGTATAACTTAAGTTATAACTTATAGTTGGTGCCGGCAGGTAGCGGGAAGTGGATTGTGGGAGGGGAGGATCGTGCAACGGCCGCAGGGCAGAGGACAATAAACTATTTCTAGCCCTTTTGTACCTGGTATATTCTCTACAGTATTCTGCGATCTGTGAGCTACGCGAAAACGAATTGCGACATCTAAGCTGAAACCTTCAAAATATTGGGAATTCAACTCAGGTGGTGTAGGTATACTGTTACGTGTTTTTGGAGCCTGAATAATGAAAATGGGGGGTAAGCATGAAAAACGTCGGTAGCTAATCGGCACGCCTGAACTTCAGCCAAATTACGAGGTCAAGGGGAAAAGAACCTTGAAGGCATTTAGGTCAATGACATTAAGCATATGTCTAGTCACGGCTGACTTAGTACTCGTGCAGTGGGCCATGATCTAATCAATACCATCTACACTTACTCTAAATTGTCAATACCTTTGGTCAAGGATGTGCATATGCGTTGTTATTGGTCGAAAAAAGCCGTAATAAGTTTCTTCCTTCACCGCGTGATGTCGCTAAAGATCAAAGGTGTTCCGATAAAGTAATTCTTCGTAAATTCTTAGCGAGAAAAATAGCTTCTCATTCTCTATAAAATATTATCTTAATTATGAAGAAAATAAAAACCTCAGAAAAACAACGAAAACTTGTCAGACTACTTATAAAAATGAAAACGTTCATCCAAGCCCAATATTCCCATTCCTTCATCATGAAATGCCTAGTCAAGATGCAATTCATACAAAAACGATACTTAATTTAGTACATTATCAAGGAGAAAGGTGTTCCGATTAGCTACCGACGTTTTTCATACGTACCCCCACCATGCCTCCAACAGCGGAGTTGAGTCTCCTTACTGTCTTCATAGCTGACCGTGAAGATAAGGAAAATATTTCATTCTTGTGTTAGGGAAATGCGTGTAAAGCGTCGACAACTAATCGGCACACCTACAATTCGGCGACAACATGCGGCCTATGAGAGATCCTTTTAAAGCATTTTCGGCCAATGACAGCCAAGCTCATGGTTCAAGTCACTTTAATAAGTCAATGGCGTTGGTCAAGTATATTTCAGTGCGTTTCAGTGTTGGGGGGGGGGGGGCGGAAAAGCCGAGATAAATTCTTTCTTTCACCGCATGATGTCGTTGAAGTTCAGGTGTTTATTGCTGCCGACTTTTTTCCTACACCGTGCCTCCAACCACATACACCCACCCCCCCGCCTTTCTCAACCCCAAAATTGAGACCTATTCCTTAGTCTTCTAGACTAAAATTTAAAGGGCCCAGGAGACGCTTCCTACACTTGTCCATTTGGAAGTGAAGCCCCGGCATTTGGCGCTCGCGATTATCATAAACAATCAAGCAATGCACTTATTAAAATACTAAATATTTATTCGCCGACCTCGTGACGTTAAGGGATAAGAGCAGACTTCATTCACGAGAAATACTATTAGCAATCGAGGGGTTTTGTTTTGTAATTCATCGGTAATAAGCCATCTTTTCAAGTATGCAAATCAACCCACTAAAATGTAACACCTCAAGTTTTAGCTACTTTTTGATAAAGTGAAAATCATCGGCAATAAACCAGAATAGTCAGTAACTTTTACCAGAAGAACCTCAAGAGTTACACATGTCCGGGAAATCACAGCGAAGGAAAGTAGGAGCAGGAACTCCACACTTTCAACTCTGCCAGGGTATGCCACCATATCTGCGACGCAAGCACCATCGATTAACATGATTGAACTTATTATTTGTAAATTTTTGGCGAAAAAAATAGCTTCTCATTCTCTATAAAATCTTATTTTAAATTTATAAGAAAATGAAAACATCAGAAAACAACGAAAACTTGTCAGACTACTTATAAAAATGAAAAGTTCACCCAAGCCCAATTTTCCCTCATTCCTTCATCATAGAAATGCCTAGTCAAGATGCAATTCATACAAAAACGATATTAATTTAGTACATTATCAATTTTGATTACTTATTCTAACGAACGCAGATAGCAAATACAGGAGGCAGTTGAGACACTCAAAATCCTCTTGTTCAAATACCAAATATTCTTAGTAAATAATGATGATGATAGTACTCTTTAAATAACACCAAACAAAAAGGCTAGGCTCATCAATAATCACTTCAAACCCAGTTTTCCTAAACCCGTTTACACAATTCTTCAAAACTCTTCAAGTCCCTTTTAATTCTTACAATAAAAATATATTAGAAAAAGCAAAGTTCTATTACCTAAGCATATACCAATTAATCTAGATCAAAAGAAGAATATCACAATTGATGAAAATCCTGTGTATAGTTTAGATCATAGCAATGTTCACGGACATACGTTTTGCGTTACGAATTTTTCGGCATACAGCCTACAAAATGTGAATTGTGACAACATAACGTACACAGTATAGAAAAATTAATTCTTTACTGTCGAAAAATTGCTGTTTTATTATTGTAGCATTACAATATTGACTCTACGCTACGTAGAAGTAATACGAAAATGATTTTTCGCGAGAAAACTCGTCTCTTACCTTACGTCTACGACTTCGTGTCACGTCTCTACTTCACGTCTCTTAGCAAGACCACAAGATACTGAGTGAAGGCGGCCGGTGTCCCCTCCAAAAAGCTCGGGTCGCGACTCGCACTTCTTTTGTGACGTCAGTCTAGAATCGAAAGTACTCACCAATGGGAACCTAGACTTTTTTATCCTTTATAACCGTATCCACGATTTTTTCCCCTTTCGCTCATTTTTATATTTTTTCTGACATGTCCAGAGCTAATAATCTGATCATTAAACACAAGAAGGTTTGTTTTTATACTTTTACAAATAAGCAATAAATGGAAAACAAATATAAGTCATCAGTTCCCAAATGTATTGTAATTATAGGTAAAATACTTTCACAAAATTATGCTGCTTTGATGTTATAAAATATTTATGTAGTTTGTATGTAATATTGTTACAGTTTTTATTTACAATAGTTTCTATCCAAATATACTGATTTTGACTCTGTAAATAGTTCCCAAAAAAAAGAATTATGTTATTATTTAGTTTAATTTTAAATTGATATGCAAGAGGTGCATTATGAAGAAAATTATTTTCAAAAATTGAAATTTTCAATGGACAAAGATTCTGGTCAAGCTTACATATTTTTTCAATACAAAAATGGCACATTTACTCCACACAAATATGATTATTTTCTTGTAATGAAATGTTTACAATGATAAGTCAACAATGATAAAATTGACATTTCTTAGTTTAAAATAAAAGAGGAAGAAATATTTTAATTAAATTCAAATCCCTCGGTCTATTAATAAAAATTTAACCATGAGAAATACAGAGGAAAAGCAAAAGGAAATCCATAGGATATGCAATAGGTCATGAACACATCAACAAACCTCTGTCATCTAAAAGTTTTTATTACAAATGCCAAAAACACATACCAGACATATCATTCAATGTACTACATAATAGCTTGTAAGCTTCATATGATATGAAAATAAAACCCACCCAAACTAGTTAAACAAGGATTAATAAAAGATCTTAAAATTACATGTATCTAAAGAATTCAATATAACCACAAAAGAATCTGAAATATTTTTCTATTTTTGAAGAGTAGAATTGTAGAAGAGTAGAATTAATCCTTTAATGTTAGGGAAGAAGGTGCATTATGAAGAAGAGGTGCATTATGAAGAGGTGCAAGGCAAGAGGTGCATTATGAAGAAAATTATTTTCAAAAATTGAAATTTTCAGTGGGCAAAGATTCTGGTCAAGCTTACGAATTTTTCTATACAAAAATGAAAATTACTCCACACAAATATTATCATTTTCTTATCAAATTTTGTAAATATTTATCATTTTTTATTTTGAATTGCCATTTTTTATGATTACTCAACTAACTTTTTCAATAAATTGTATACACCACATTTAATAATGAAGAAATCTTATTTTATGTATCAATCATAAAATATTATTTTTTATTTTTTAAATAATTGAAGGTATTGGGTGTAAAAGATGATAATCCTTGACATTTTTTTCTGTGATACTATAATTTTGGCCTTGCTTTTTTAAAGATGACTGACTTATAAAACACATCACAGAGATAAATCTTGATCTTGTGTGGTGTCAGGAAGATATTAACTCCCCGCCTCAAACTTCTTTATAAACATAAATGGTGAGGAAAAAGGAGGGAGGTTTTAATTCTACACCTGAGCACCTGAAAATAGATTGCATATATTATCACTGAGGTATTCCTGAACCCAACAAAAAGGTTTTGCCAAAGGAAGTTTTGAGTTTATTCTTGAAGCTTGTAATCGAGATATGTCACTCAGGTGTGTTGTATTTCGTAGATAATGTAAACCTTTTTCACATAATGTGCTTAAACATTAGTTGGACAAGGATGTATGCTTTACTTTTTGTGTATGAGTGTAAGCTTGAGGGTTAAATTTTTAAGTGTGTTGTTGTTTGTTTGATTTTCTTTACAAACCCCAAAGGGCTTCATAAATGAATGTACAAGGCAGTGGATGTTATTAGGTGTTTTGAATCAAGGATTACAGGACTGTGCTTTTTTTATTTGTTAACATCTGCATGATTCTCTTTTGTATTTTTAAAAGGGTTTGCCTCTAACAGCCTCTGGTGTTTGGCCTCAGATTATCATTAATTCAAATAATTGTGCAACCCTTGTAGTGTGGATTGCCATGATCTCAATATTCTCTATTTAACAACATAATAATTTACTATCTCATAAATGCTGATCAACTCTTCAACATCCCGATATCCTTGAAACATCACACAGCTATTCATAAAGATATTCTAAAGATAGACAGGATCTTACTTGACAAAAAAAAAAAGTTTATTTTATTAAATCACTTCTTTAAATTTTAAAATTTTATTTATTATGATCAAATTTATTTGTACTAATCAAATAAAGTTACTTTATAAAAATATATTTTTCTGTACCAAAAAACATGATATTTACTGAAAGTACTTAACGTAACTAATAAGAAAATTGCAAATTTTAATTTTTTTTTTTTATTTTTTCTTTCATTTTCATTGTTGTACAAAAAGGGGTTAGTTCAATGTAAACTGTCTTCAAGAGATGCAATGATTGTGACTCAATCATATTTTTGTTGAAACAACTGCAACTTTTCAAAAAACCCAAATTAATATTTAATGCTGAATTTCATTGACTTTCAAATCTATATTTATGTTCCAAATTTAGACAATAAAATATAAAGCAATGTTTTCTTCATATTTTATTTTATTTGTTATTTTGGAAAAGAAACTACTAGGGAAATGAAACTGATATTTGGGGAAAAGTACAATTCATATTTTTCTTCAGCTCCACAACCTCTTCGAGTCTTATAATTTAATGATAATAAAAGGGCCAACAAAGCATGTTTTAATATTTGAAACAGACATGTTTGTCTAAGTTACAGAAAACTTATTTGTATAGATAAACAAACTACAGATTTCATTCTATGATACTATTTGTTAACATAAAACAACCCACTTTTCCAATCAGCAAAGGAGAGATCAACAGAACATGTGCTTGATGAAACTACATTTATGTGAAAAAACAACAAGGGATCATCTCAGGACTTGCTCACTTGGATCAAAGAAATTTGGGCAAAAATAAACAACCGCAATTAGAGTCATTGTCCCAAAGCTAAAGTACATTGTTTTAGTAAGCTTAGTTAGTCTTTTAAAAATTTTACAGTACAATTGTTAACTAATTTATTAAATGTTATTCAAAATAATTATGCCCATTTTCTTTTTTATAGAATAGCATCTAATTGTACGAAACAATTATGCAGAAAATTTTTACTTGCCCCTTAAACTTGTGAATAGATTTTAATTGTTTATTGTCATCTGGCAATGTGATGTCAAGTAACATTAATTTTATGAGTATCGTTAAAAGCTTCAACGCGCAACAGGAATATCAAATCGGTCACCGGTCTCCGACAGGCGTTAAACGATCCCAAAGCCTTGACCATCCACCTTCTGAAGATGGCCCTGCTTTTACACGCTTTGTCCTAGTGGGGACGTCTCGCACATGCGCTGCCGCCTCCCGATCTAACCTGAAGACGTTAGAATGAATGAATGCCTTATTTTACGTGGCGAGACTCAGGCCATGGGGTCTGCTCTTCCGTCTGACCACGCAATTGGAGGCAATCGCCAACGGCGTCAGCATCACTCGCGCACTGCCTGCGATGCACGGATGCGCTGCTGCCGATCTACATGACGCCCATCTCATGGAAGACCGAATAAATGAAATAAATCTAAATAAATTCAAGGAATAAATGAGTTTTTGTTTCCTTTGTAGGCGTTGACACAAGACTTAGCAAAGAAAATGCCACTGAATTTAATGCGTAGTATCCGTGTATAGGGCCTACTGGGTGCTGTACAGGGTGCAGTATAGGGCCTACACCTCCCGTACACGGAGTTCTGTTTTTGATTTCCTCTATGCACTTAAGTTTTTGTATTAATAATGCATTGACTATGCACATAATTTTTGAGCTCTTTTTGGCTAGTATGGTAGGAATAGAGCCATGAGTGTGGGTTGCTATTTTGTTAGCAATACTATACAATAAAATCTGTAGTAGAAGGAGAATGCCAAACCAAAATTCTATTTCCTTTATCCTGAATTTGCTAAATGCACTAGGCATCATGAATATCGTTAAATCATTTCTGAATGAATAGTATTTTATTATTAGTACGTTAGAGAACGTCGTGCTAGCGAACATCCGATTCAATCCGGAGCGCTGTGAGAGGCGGGCTCAACGTTGATTTCGAAGAACGCCGTGTTGGCGAATTAATCTTTCGATTTAAAGTTATTCTGTTGAGTTTGATATTCGACTCGACTTCCGCGCAATAGGGCCAAGTTATGAGAAACAGAGAACTTGCTGACTGCACTGAATCGTACGCCTATGCTGAGACTCGCGAGAGAAATCTGAACTCGCCACGACTCGACGCGGAGGCCACCATTTGGACGAGACGAGTTGAAGCGGGTGTTTTGACCGTCACCGCCGGCGCCACCGCCGCTGCCTGCTGCCACTGCTGACACGAGGTTCCTTTGTCCTTTGGCGCCCAGGATGTAACCTCGGGGCCGCCACCGCCGGCGCGCCGCCTGAGGTCAACGAACCTTGCGGACGCCCAGCTGACAGGGCCAACGAGACGTCCCGGTACAATTTGTCGTATCGGCAAAAAAAGAAACCCACGCTATTGGGTATTATCATTCTTCGCTCTTCAAGCGCAACATGAACTTTTTGCTATAACACAATTCAGATTTTGTAAGCGTTGCCACGACTGGGCAATCATGTTCTTAAATTAGGTAGGGTGTTTTCTTTTTTTATGTAACTTTTTAACAGGGGTCAGAAATAAATTTAAATGTTTTCGAGTCATTATGTTAATTCTTATTAGCAAGAACAACTCCTAGCAACCCTCTTCTTCCATCTAGAGTAAAAGGAACTGGTGATCTAACAGCCAATTGAGCTATAGCCGGGCCGGCGGATGTGACAGTATACAAATCGACGGAAATGTGCATATTAATGGCGTGAGAGATATTTAAAAAAAGTACATTTGTGATTTTTGAAAAAACAAAAAATACACCAAAGTGAATTTTACGTCATATTAAACAGTGCAATTAGAAGTAGCCATTGGAAAAATGTGATGAAAAAATATTGGAGCCGTTTTTTAGAAAATCTTGTTTTTGGAATTTTTTAAAATTGCATATATTGCATGCACTATTGCACGAAAACTACGAAAAAAGCTGCAATAAATTTTAAGAAAAAGTTTGGAACCGTTTTGAAAATTTTGCACTATTGCACGAAAACTACGAAAAAAGCTGCAATAAATTTAAAGCACATGTTCTCATAAACACCATAATGCGAACAATTTGTCAGTAATGTAAATATTAGCGATTGCTAATTCGCCGAATAATGAATGCGAGGGGCCGCCTTGTTGCGGATGAGGTTGTATTATTGGTTGACAATGCCAAGGACTTGAAGAATCTAATGTAGGGGAGGTTAGAAAAAATGTTTCGAGAATAGAAAACTCAAATTCAGTATGGATAAGACCAAATGATGGAGAAGGAAGAGTAAACGTGAGAAAATTATTTGGAAAGAAAGTATTTTAGAGATGATGAACGGAAGTATTTAGAGTTGTGTTAATTTAGGTTTACCGTGTCAGTGTGTTGATTTAGGTTTACCGTGTGAGTGTGTTGATTTAGGTGTACCGTGTGAGTGTGTTGCTCGTTTACTTCAATCGGACGAAAAATGAGGCTTCCAGACGCTTATTTGTTTAGGTTATGGCCCGAAATCACGATTATTTTTAAATGCTCGTATCTTCTAAACAAATTCGACTTTCGTCATTCTGAAAGTACAGCCGGTTTCAGCGGATTGTCGGCATTCAGAAAAACTTTCGCTTACTTCAATCAGACGAAAAATGTGGCTTCCAGGCACTTTTTTGTTTAGGTATAATTTTTCAACTTTTTTACAACACTGTCATCTTTGACTGGCTGTATCTGCTAAACTATTCGCTCTACGACGCTGAAATTTGCACTGCAGATGACGAGTACTGTTCTCTTTGTTTGGTTTTAGATGACTGGTACATTGAGCACGGAGGTCATAAATGAACGGCGACAATATAGACAGCATTTTGGCCTAAAATTGCGTATTTTTCAAACATTTTCGCAAATTTGCCGAAAACCGATACTTGGGTAAAAAAATGATCATTACCATTGAATTCGGTATAAAATTTCGAGTTAGGACGCTACTTTTCAGTAGAATCGATTTCCGGCCAAAATCTGAAAAATTTAACAGGGGGGT
The DNA here is from genome assembly GCA_964035755.1 of Teleogryllus oceanicus. Lineage (NCBI taxonomy): Eukaryota > Metazoa > Arthropoda > Insecta > Orthoptera > Gryllidae > Teleogryllus > Teleogryllus oceanicus. Next base: position 34,040,740 of record CAXIVR010000014.1, on the reverse strand, counting down.
GGTCGATTAAATTTTGCGGTTTTGGCCCGAAATCATGATTATCTTTAAATGCTCGTATCTTCTAAACAAATTCGATTTTTTCCATTCTGAAAGCACAGCCGGTTTCAGCGAATTGTCGGCATTCACAAAAACTTTTGATTACTTCAATCGAGGAAAAAAATGCGGCTTCCAGATGCTTTTTTTGTTTAGCTAAAATTTTTCAACTTTTTTACAACACTGTCATCTTTGACTGGCTGTATCTGCTAAACTATTCGCTCTACGACGCTGAAATTTGCACTGCAGATGACGAGTACTGTTCTCTTTGTTTGGTTTTAGATGACTGGTACATTGAGCACGGAGGTCATAAATGAACGGCGACAATATAGATAGCATTTTGGCCTTAAATTGCGTATTTTTCAAACATTTTCGCAAATTTGCCGAAAACCGAGACATAGATAGAAAAAGGATCATTACCATTGAATTCGGTATAAAATTTCGAGTTAGGACGCTACTTTTCAGAAGAATCGATTTCTGGCAGAAATCTGAAAAATTCAACAGGGGGGGTCGATTAAATTTTGCGATTTCTGCCAGAAATCAGGATTATCTTTAAATGCTCATATCTTCTAAACTAATTTGAATTTCGCAATTCTAAAAGAACGTTGGTTTTCGCAGATTGTCAGCTTTCAGAAAAATGTTCGTTTGTTTCAATCGGACAAAAAATCGGCTTCCATACATATCCATTTTTGTTTCGGTATATTTTTTCAACATTTTTACAACACTCTCATCTTTGACTGCCTGTATCTCCTAAACTATTCGCTCTACGACGATGACATTTTAACTGCAGAGGAGGAGTACTGTTCTCTTTGTTTTGCTTTTGATGACTGGTACTTTGAGCAAGGAGGACATAAGTAAACGGCGACACAATAGACTGCATTTTGAACTAAAATGGCGTATTTTCGAACATTTTCGCAAATTTGCCGAAAACGAAGACTTGGATACAAAAATGATCATTACCATTGAATTCCTTATAAAATTAGGAGTAAGGACGCTACTTTTCAGAAGAATCGATTTCCGGCCGAAATTTGAAAAATTCAACAGGGGGGGTCGATTAAAGTTTGCGATTTCAGCCAGAAATCAGGATTATCTTTAAATGCTCATATCTTCTACACTAATTCGAATTTCGCAATTCTGAAAGCGCCGCCGGTTTTCGCAGATGTGCATTTAACTTTCATAATTTCAAATTGTATTATGTGATGAAAGAAAGTGAACATCACGTGTTGTGGTAATATGGTAGTTATATGAAAAGAATTGGAATATTTCTTTATATAGAAACCTGAATAAAAAGAATCATAATTTTTTAAAAATGATGTGCACACATCTTTATTAGTGAAACCAATATGTTTTAGTAATATTCATTATAAGCCAAGTTTTAGAACTTTTATTTGAAAATTGAAGTACTCCAACCTTTGGATCTAAATGTTCCTAACAAAACTTGAAGAAATTCCCTTTCAAATATATTCATATTTGATTATGAGAATAGTAACAAAGTTCACTATGTATTTCTTTGAAGTTCTCTTGTTCTGGAATTACTGACATGTGGAATTTTTGTTGCGGTTTCAATGTTGCTATTCTTCAGCAATATCTTCATCAGTGTTAAAAGGAATGTGCATCATATGCTGCTTTTTAGTGCATTATCTTCATTATTTTCCAGACACCCTATATGTCAAAGAACCAAAATGTTAGTGGGAAAAAATTCTATTTGAAATAAAGTTCTGTAATGACTGTAAATTTTAATTTTGTATGAAATAATTGTTTTGTTTATCTGTTGAGGAGAAGAAATTGCGTAGTTTCTGTAAAATTTGAATAGTAATAAGATAATAGGAAATGTTTCAAAATGAGAGCCAGTTAACATATGTTTTTCTTATTGTTTGCACTGATAGCTGTCTTTCTTAACATAGCTGTTAGAAAAAATGTCTTGATGTTTTTAAAAATCAAATTGAGAAATATTCACAAAGATAAATTTGTTTTCAATACTTGAAGTGCTGCCCTTGAACCTCCAGATCATGATTATATGTATGAAATGAAGTGCAGTTAATTTATATACACAGTAAATTCATAATTGCATTTAGTTATATAGACTTAGATTAACTTGCTTTATCAAGTGCTGGAATTGTATTAACATAGAAAATTCAATTTTATTATTACTATACTAGAGAAGTATTCCTAAATTCTTCTAGTAATATAACTTTAAAAATTACAGGTGAGTGAAGACTCTTCTGCATAGAAATTACAGTTCATTCCTCTGCTTTTTGAAGAGAAGTTCACCTTTGGTGGGATTTTAAAATTCTTTTAGTTGTAATAGTTATGTTATTGGAAGTTAATTTGTAAGAATTTAAAACATTATCTAACATTTGAAATTCAAAAATATAGTCTGTATGTAACATAAAAACAAATCAATAATGCACTTATAAAGCAGGGTGCACATGCACTTGTGGTTATGTGAGTACTCTGAATGCATGCTGGTGCTGGGTTTCTGTTTTTGCATGTAGATTATATGCTCTCCATTTATTTCATTTACATTTTTTTCCTTTATAGATATGCCTGATGTACATATCCAGTTTACTAATTTTATAAACTTAATATTAATGCTCTTTAAGGTTGCTCAAAGTGATAGATCTATTAGATCTAAGAAGGTGTTTTCAAGTTTTAAGATAGTGTCTTGTGAAGGAGAATGTGTGGCCATCAAAACTGCTGGGATCTAGAGGTTATTAATGAATTGTTGTGCAATTGTGCCTATGTACTTGTTCAGTGTAGTAATGTGGAAAGTACATGTTGCTTTAATTTCTTTGTTCTTATTTCTCATTTTAGAAGAGTACATTTCAGTTTTTATCAATACATTGGAACTATCAGGATTGTGAAGAAGCTTCTGCCCTTTGGATTGTATCTTGATGATCTTGTATCTTGTATTTGCTTATTTAAATGTTGTTACTTCAGAGTTTCTTCATTGCCCTATGACACTTCATTCTTCTTTACCTCTATTATTAGATATTTGTGTATTGTGAACGTTTTTCTCCTTCTGTGGAATGTAAACTGTGGAAATGTAACTTGCGACAAATACGACAACATATGAAGGTGAATATTCAATTCAAGAAAATTTGGGCATAATTTCAGGCATCTCAATTTTTCTTGTAAAGATTTGAATTTTTAACTTAGAAGTATTACTGGTCTGTAAGAATGTATTAAGGAATGCCTCTAGCCCAACTTTATATGGAGAAAAAGTGTTTTTTTGAATGCAGTGTTGTATAGTAAAGCAGATTTTGGTATATTCGATTGGGTTCCTTTTATTTTTGTTCAACTTTCTTCCATAAATAGTATTGTGAGGACAAATGACCAAATATCGATAAATTAATCAAAGGAGAGGGTAGTACTTCAACAAATATACAAATGTTTCAAATTTTTTGCAATATTGCATGAACATGTAAGCCTCTCAAGAAGCATATGGCATTACACAAGAGCCTAAAGTAGTTTCCTCTTCATAAAGAAACTTGTGATTAATCATGTGGAAAAACAAAATATAATTAAAATATTTTTATTATAAAGGATGTTTAAAGAAAAGTAATTAGTACCCAAATATAGTTTTAAGTAACTCGCCAAAGATTTATATTTTTCAAGTTCATTTATTTCCTTGAAACCTTGATACCTCTCTCCAGGTGGAATACTGTATTTTATTAAATATTGTGCAATCTTTCCAATTTATGTATTCTTTTATGAGCCAATTGTTCATTTTATTGTAAAATTTCAGCTTTTGGATGAAGTTAACTTTTAAGATCTAGTCCAAAATGATCATACATTTTTTAGCAACAATACAGTACACAGTGTGCAAGAGAGCCACAGTCATGACACTTGACTGACCTTGCAATGGAGACAGTTCCTCAAGGTGTATCAAATTAAACCAATCCTTGGGGTATGCAATTTGTAATATTTACAAGTTGGATAACAGATATTTGGAAAAAAAAAAAGGCGTATTTTTCGAACATTTTCGCAAATTTGCCGAAAACAAGACTTGGATAAAAAATGATCATTACCATTGAATTCCTTATAAAATTTCGAGTTAGCACGCTACTTTTCAGAAGAATCGATTTCCAGCCGAAATTTGAAAAATTCAACAGGGGGGGGGTCGATTAAATTTTGCGATTTCGGCCAGAAATCAGGATTATGTTTAAAATGCTCATATCTTTTAAACTAATTCGAATTCTGCAATTCTGAAGGCACCATTGTTTTCCGCAGATTGTCAACTTTTAGCAAAACGCTCATTTCCTTCAATCGAACACCAAATGCGGCTTCCAGACCCTTTTTGTTTTGGTATATTTTTTCAACATTTTTACAACACTGTCATCTTTGACTGGCTGTATCTCCTAAACTATTCGCTCTACGACGCTGACATTTTAGCTGCAGATGAGGAGTACTGTTCTCTTTGTTTTGCTTTTGATGACAGTTGGCTGTTCTGAAAGGAACGTGCTGGTGTTGATCACCGTATTTTCGAAACCAAGTTCTTTTTGTTTTGTGTTAATTATATTACCGCCAAACGTCTCAATGCAGCACTAATACAAAAACTTAAGTGCCTAGTGGAAATCAAACCCAGAACCACGCGCTCGGAAGGTGAACGTGACGAACGAAGACGTGAACGGACCCTACGCATAAATTTATGTAATATTTAAATTAATAAATTTCACTCAATTTTATTTCATTTACTTGAATTCCTTACATTTTATTATGTATTAGTGTTTTGAATTTTGGAAATTACATTTCTGTCATTCGATGGAGGTGCGTTGCACCTGGTGCAACCTTCAGTGTGTTGAGGCACCAGCCGCGACTGCTTGATACTGAAAAATCGATTGACGAAAAAGCATCTATCTGTGATCAAAGCTAGCGCCTAAACCGTTCAGCCGATAGAGAAACTCAAAACTACTAATTAAGGAGATACAAAAAATAATTATTTGGCTAATTACAAACAAATGTAATATAGGTAGTGTGGATTCCAAGTCATCAGGGAAAACAAGGGAATGAAGAAGCAGATAAGAAAGCCAAAAACGCCATTAACGAACCTCTATATAACACAATATGTTCACCTGTTAAAAGATGTATGAAAATTAAAATGAAGGAATTCTGGGATTCCCAATGGAGGAACATTGACTCAAGCTACAAGAAATCAAATCACCAATTTTTGTAAAGACTCTTACAGTATCAGCATCAAGAAAGGAACTAGTGACAATATCCAGATTAAGAATAGGTCATACAAATCTGACACATATACACTTATTTACAAAAAAACAACAGAGAAATATTATGTGACAAGTGTGGTGCAGTCTTGGCAGTAAAACACCTTAAAAAATTAAAAAAAATTAATAAAAAAAAAAGATAAAATATCTGACAAAGACTGTTTAAAACCAAGCAGGATGCATACAGAGAATTATTTTCCTAAGGTTGATTAATAAACCCTTCATATAAATTAAGATGAAGTGGACTGTAATATAAATGGGAATTGTACATGTACTAATGAGTTTAAATACCAGAGCCAGATACATACTGACAGAGATGTATGTAGGGTATGGCAGGCACGGCACGTGGTATTGGTGCCACTCAAAAGGGGCGCTATTTGGAGTATACTCTAAAAAAAATAGCAACCCTAATTTGAAGTATCTTGATAGAGGTGAAAATTCTACACTTGCCATGGGCGCATGAATATCTAGATAAGCCTAATAGCCTAATGCAATAGCCTAATAGCATAATGACAATGTTAATGAAAATAAAGGTTTATATAAGATGATGAAAATAAACGTATTATGTAAAATGTGTGAATCAGTCGCTGATGACCACTGCAGTTAAAAGGTAATCTTAAATAAAAATAAAATAAATAACAAAATAATGCAGGTAGTCCGCAGCATATTAGGAAAAGTGTAGACATGGGAGAAATCTTGTCATGCATTTGCAAATTCACTTTAATTTTGTTTATTAATGAAATTATTTAAAATTGTACAATATTTCATACTTGCCAGTTCAGTATGTTGCTTTCCTTGATATCTTTTAACCTTGTACACTGAAGAATTGATAATAAATCCAATGCAAAGCTACACGCTTGTTTTGTCTTTAGCAGAATTTGAAACTATGATTAATATTTTAATGAAAATAATTCTAAATACTTCATGGTTCAAATGTCATTTTAACCACCAGCACCTACAAATTAATATTGAAATTATGAAAAATAAGTTTTTTTAAGTTTTTTACAATTATATTTTATTTTTTCACAGACAACACAAGGTATGTATATGTGAAACTACACCAGCAAATAACTGAAGAGGGAGATTAAAGGTGTTGACCTCTTTGTGGCTCCTGCTATCAATACACTGTATAACGTTTGTGCAAGTTATTTTTTCTTGCTAATTTGACTGATCAAATTCAGTTGATTTTTGCTAAACTTTTTCTTCCATTGCCATTTCATTCCAAAACTCAAAACTTTCAAAATCCCAACTATTTTTGTGAACAGAACTTCTTATATCTTTAAGCTTTTAAAATTATTGTAAACACAATATTTTTCAAACTATGGTTTTTCCAGGAATACATTTTCATTTTAAATATTATAAGTTTTTATAAGCATATTTCCTCCAACACACTGGAATACCAGTTTTAACCTGATCATGAGTCTGCAGCATAATCTATGGCATTTTGTAGTATTTATCTTCATTACTGAAGTTCAAATTGCAAAAAGGAACAGGAAAGAGCAAGACAAGACAACCAAGTGTGAGGCAAAAACAAAGGAAGAAAAGTAATTTTAGTAACACCTTAATTACATTTGGTAAAAATCATTTCTTTGTTTGGCAGTGGGTCTTGATTCACAAACTGTAATGGTCTCTTCCAACTTTATCACAACTCTCTTGCAATGTATTTAATTTTTAGATCCTTGTATTTTAATGTTCATTAATTCAATGACACTTCACAAAAGTTCACAAAAATAACTGTTACTTTTTCTTATTCTTACAATTTTTTGCCATCTTTCCAGACACAAGCCAAAATAATTTCCCAAAATGTTGCAATGCAACCCTATAATGGACAAATATATTGTTGCTAGTCTCCATTCAAGATCTTTGGAGATTTCATGAAACATTTTATCAAATATAAAATAAAAAAATCAAGACTAGATTATTTTAAAACAAAGTCAGAGAGTCAGTCAGATGGTACCTGAGCACAAGTAGTATTCAGTTAATCCCAGAAAGACCAGAAATGTATCTGTATCACATTGCATTGGTACCCCCAAACAAACTGCTGGTTTAAACAAGGAGAAACTTTTATATTGAAACTCAGATTTCAATTTGAGAATCAGAAAATCACTAAGCAGTTCATTAGAACAGGTTTGTGTCCAAAAGTGAAGTGGTGATCATTGAAGTCTCAAATAAATAGAAAAAGAAGGATAATAAAAATTGAAAAGTGTTGCATCTCATTAAAGTAGAGCAAGAAACACTTACCAAAATCTTTCAAGTGATTTATCTGTAAGAAAAACTGTACAGAACATAGATTTTGCCATGAAAAGAACAAATTTAAAGTGAATTCATTATTTTGTAGATACTTTTATGTGAGATTCCAGTCTAAGCTTTAAAATTTCTGCCATTGATGTTTGTTTATTTTATTTTTATTTATTTATTTACGCCAAAAACTGCATATGACGATGATTTCAAGGATAAAAGGCAATAAATTTGGTTTTATCCATGTTGCCCTTTCAGAATAATACTTCCTGCGCAAAACATGGGACGATAATTTGAATAATTGTATTTCCACTGAATTTAGAAGACGGACAGAAAATGAAGTTACTTTTGGTCAATTTACTTTTTCTTCCAAAGCTGTTTAAATCCCATGATTAGAAACAAAACTTAATAACTCCAAATTTAAAATGAAAACTACTCAATTAAGATAGATCATAATATGAAGAAAAGTTTTATCAGATAATCAAAGGGCCATCTGCCCTTAAATATTTAGGATATTTTCTTTCCTATTCCACTATTTTTCCTTTTGAACGTAATCAATGAGATGCTTTATCATTTTTGTTGCAAGTTGTTTTAATGGCCTTAATAAGTTTTGCATATACTTTACATGCCTCAAATACTATATTGCGTTGGCATTTATTTGCACATATTGTATTCACAGAAATATTATGACTTACTGAATTGAATAATTGAATCTGACAAAAGCTATAACTGGCAAGAATTTAAACAACCACTATTTTTACTTTTTAGAATACTTGTATTGAGAATGTTACAAAAAATTACATAATATTAATTTTTATTTGTATTATTTTGGTCAATTTTCAATAACTTAGTCTACAAAAGATAGAACAATGAATTTATTACTACTCAACATTCAAATTATGAAAAAAGTTTATGCGTATGTAATTGTGTTGATGTACTGATTATTAAAAACCTTTCGTATTTTTTTGGTCAATTTTCAACCCAACCTTATTTAATAACAATTATTTCCATGTACTAATTATTGCATTACTTCCATTAAGTAAAACAATGCATTAAGATTCCAAATTGGTTAAAAAAGAAGAAATTTGATATTTTTAAAATACTGCAAAACATTCCAAAATAAAATAGATTCATAGGTTCTTTATTTCTTTTAAATATTAAATTTTTTACCACAGTGTATCTAAATAGTCATATTGAAAGAAATAAAATATTAAAATTAAAATTTTCATTATAAAAATTTGCATTTGAAGGAGAAGAATCTCTCAAATTGCATTGTTGGCCTTTCTCGTTGTTACTGAGAGATTGTTGTTGGGGAACACGAATGGCTAAATATTTTTCCTCCTCAAGAAGAAACATGACACACTCTGCTACTGCCTTATAGGAGTCTGTAAGATGGGCACGTAGAAACATGTGTATAAACACCTATTTTTTTTTATATTTAAAAGGAAGAAAATGCTCTAGATGGTTTTGCATCTTTTTAATATGTCACTTAAGTTTTTACATGATGTATTATTTGAAAGCATTGAAGTATTTCATTGAATTGTTAGCTAATAACTGTTTTGCTTTTTATGGTGATGATTAGCACTGTGACTTTTGAGTAGTAGTTTCATGGGATACCTGTACCCAGCCTGTTTTAGAACTGTCTGTACTTAAATTATATTTATAATGTTTTGAGCTTTGTCAAGACCTTTGAGGAAAACTTTACGCACATTGAAGATCTTGGCTGTCCGGGTGATGCCGCGTCACCCGGACAGCCAAGATAATTTTCATGATTCTGGCTATGGAAGCCTACAACTTCATTTATGCACATTGTTCATTGCTTACCTTTCAACTGCTTTCTGTCCTTTCAAGAAATTTATTGTAAAGGAAATGTGACATGGCTATGGTCACTGAGTTACCCATGTCTTCTTTCGATACAGCCCCTTTTACCATGTAATTCACAAAGTTGCCAATCCAGACGACAGTAAACCATTTTCCTTCCAATAGTAAATGTTTGTTTTTTTCCCTAAGTATATTAATATTATACCAATTTACAGGTTTATTTTAGTTTATCCTATGTGTTTTGGTACTTTCATGTTTGTTTCCGATTATTGTAAAAAAAAAACTTTGAAATCTCATTATTTTAATTTGACTAAAATATTTATATGATTGATATTTATATTACATTGTAAAATATGTCATTATATTATTTACATATTATATTTTATAATTTTACAATGTATTTTTGGCTCAAAGTTTTTATTACATTAACATGATGGGAAAACCACACAGTTGTGTATGATGGAAAGCTATACATTCACAACACATTTCTAAAGGTAAAAGGAAATTCAAAGAGAATAATAAATTACTTGTTCTTGTTTAAACCTACACATTTTCAAATAAATGCATATTTAGTAAATAAATAAAAAGTGTACAGATTTCCTGTAATGTTTACTGTGTTATTTTACTCACCCTGCACGTCTTAATTCTCACAAAACGTTGTGCATGTATACAGGTTAAATTTATATATGTTATTTTATGGGTTCCTTGACTCTCCCACCCTGTGCACACCTGCAAATGAAACTTATTAAAATAAAAATGAATTGAATAAAGGATGATTAAGACTATGCAAATACTAAAAGAGGAATATTTTGAAAGAAAAAGTATAACACTGAATCTTTGCAAAATAGTAAATAAATATTTGGTCAAGATCTCAGTCATCTCAAGGCCAGATTTTAGATGTCAGGCCCTAGCAATCAAAAGATCTAGTCCTCCTTTCTAGTAATTGAACACAAAACAAAGGTTTCAAAATATCTGTAGCACAATTGTTATTGTTTATATAATTGTTTAAATTTCCATTTATAATTAATATTCCTGTTATTCAAATACTATTTAACAATCCGAATTAAATAGTATATTTAAAATGTCTAAAACTAATAAAAAGTGGAAATTGTGTTTCATATTATGAATTGAAAAATTTTTCTGAAAATGTTTTGAGGTCTTTTATTACTATCATCCAGGACTCTCTCTGAGGCTGGGCCCCGCAGCCAGCTTATTTTGCCTGGATGGGAGTCTGCCCTCGATCACTGCAAGTTTTCTGAGTTAACCCTTCTGGCCATTATTTTTTTACTTTTTCCTTCCACATTGTTTGAGATCTTCTGATCTTTGTACAAAGCTGGCTGCAATACTAGAACTTGAGACCATTGTTTTTCACTTATTTTATGTAAGAAATCATATCTTGAGTCTTATAATATCAATTTATAAATAATGTTGAGAGTCATGTCTCCTTTATTTATTTTTTAAATTCATAATTTTTACTTTCCAAAGTCAATCTACACTTCAACAGCAATAAAAATATTTTCACAGATTATGATTCAATGTAATAAAGAGAGCGCAAAATAGTAAATTAAATTGAAAAAGATTAGAGAGACATCAATTTCTTGAGGCTTTGAAAATAATTATTAGTTAGCATTATTAGATTCACTGAAAGATTTTGAATCTTGGAAAATTTTAATGAAACTCTCATAAGTTGGAGGAAACATTAGGAAATAATTATTGTTGAAGAGCATAAATCTGTTGCAGTTCTGCAAACCAAAAAGCAAATGGCATTGAGAGGACATATTATAAGGCAAGACCAGCAACGATGGGCATACACTACATAACAACCTGGGACCCTCATGGGTGGAGAAACCAAGGAGACAAAGGAGAAGATGGACAGACGAGCTGGTCCCACCTGGACAGACTGGCCAAGAGAGAACAACATGGAGGCAACTGGGATATGAACAGCAAAAAGAAGATGATGATCCACAGTGCTATTAATCAATTTTAGTGAAATTGAGTGAACTTTAGTGAAATTAAATATCAACCTACTGTTACCCTACTAAAGCAGGAGGTCTTTGCCCTTTATTGGATGTTATGGGCAAATAAAAGTAATAATAATAATTTTAAAGGAAGTTTTGAAGCCTTTAACAACCAAAACTTAACTTTTCAAAATAATTTTTCTTACCATGGGGATTGAAATACACAGAAACTGAAAATGTGCCCTGCTAAAAGAGTTGATTGCACATGAATTATTGTGGTAAGTAGAACTAGTCCTGTTTCACTCTCCAGTTTTTTTATCATAAACTAAATAAGTTGAGAATATTTGCAATGGATATTTCAAACTAAATTTACATTGGTATGGAGAGTCTTGTATTCTACTCTTGGTCTTTATTAAGAAATAATGGAAACTTCAATCATTTGATAAACAAAAACGAAGGACAAACGCAAAATTTACTTGTATTATGAATAAAGTAGAAAATTTCCCTTTGCATTAAGATGTCAATTTTGAATAAAATTTAAAGTTGTGAAGTGATGACATGGTATTATTTGAGTTACATGACTTGTGATACTTAAAATGTTATTAAATAAAATTGTAGACTTATCACTGCATTCCTTTTATATCATTCTTCAAAACATTAGTAAACTTTATCCCAATATTGTAAGTACAGCTACTGTCATGTGTCACTGTAACAATTTTAAAATCTCACTCATATTTATTAACACAATGTGCCCTCAAGTTGGGCATGCCAATTTGTAACAAATTAAAATCTACAATATTTAATATTCTACCCACACTGAGCATAGCCAAATTGAAACTACTTTGAAATCATGATATTTATCTTAACCATTTCCAGTCATTGTGCAAACCAATCTGAAATGTTTGAAAATATTTATCTTATTAATTAATCCCCAAATTTCCACATTCTTAAAATAAATATTACTTACATAGGCTCAATGATCATCCAGTCTGTGTATGTAAATGCTGAAAATGTATTCTGTTAAGAAAATACAAGACGGTTGACCCCAGGACATTATTAGTAATCAGCCTTCTTGTTTTGATAACATAATACACTATTTACTGCTGCAATTTTCATATCTTATTTATAACATTTTACTGTCTAAATTACTAACAGCATTCCATCAAATTGAATATTTTTTTTCTAATTTTTAGAGGTCTGTACTTTTAAAAACTATCTAATAATCTTTGCAAAAAAATGATTTGTTATCTTAGAGATGTTTCCTGCTGTGCTTACAGTTTGGAAGTTGATCCCTCCAGCACGCGCTGCCGAAGTGAAAGATCTTCCGGAAGAATCCGTCGCCACTAGTAATCTTCTGGTTTTCTTTCTGACGTTGAAAATTTGTAAAAGTTAATGTCTTACATTTAGTATTAAACAATTATTTATTATACATTAGATAATTTATTATCTAATGTAATTAATTTTATCTAATCTAATTTAACCCAACTTTAATTATCTAATCTAATGTAACCTCATTTACATTAGATAATTTCTCGCGAATACTCAGGTGGCGTCCCTATCTCGAGACTACTTGATCACAATAACTTGAACTAATCTTCTGAACTAATAATATGACCTGCTAGTTTCATATGTGCTCGCGACGGCGACAAGATATCTTCTCATGTGCTCGTGGCTAAATATCTTCTGCCAAAATTAGGCTGATGAAACATGTCACCTTCGTTCCTTTGTTTTCCAAATTTTTGTTAGAATTTGCTATTTGATGTAATCGTTTCTCGATAGTCATCTAGTTTGACCTCATTCTTCGCCGTAAGAAAATTTGTCACCATTAGTTGTCCATATGTTTTGAATTTCGTCAGGGACGCTTCCAAATTAAAAATTTATTTTCATAAACGTCCACGTCCCAAATCACAACTATGTTTATTTTGTTCTAAAAATTCTAATGTTCCATATTTATTGTTTATATCGGCCTTGAATATTTTAAGTCCTAATATTTACATCACAGTATTTGCATCTATAACTTAATGTAAATCATGGTTACCAAGGTCCTTTTCGTAAAAGTAACATACTGTTCTATATTATCATTTCGGAAATACTTTGAAATGAGCTATTATTTCGTATTATTCTACTGAATAGTTCCCTTGAGACATCGGGTATGTCTCATTACTAAAACCAGCAAGATAAAATTTGATTAACTTTTCATCATTTTACGTTTGTTATTCCTTCATGGTACAGTTAACACTGTTTATGTTTATGGTCTAAATAAACGTTCCCTTTGATTTTTAAACTGTTTTAAGACAATAGTGCATATAATATATCTGAAAAAATTATAATTTTTTACCTTTATTTCAAAATATAGACCTATCAGGCAAACTTCCTGTTATCCTAGAGGGCTGAAATTGGGACCAAAAGTAATGGGTAAAACTCCCAACGATGTTTTTAACAATTTTTTTTTTTTAATTTTAGTTTCCCCTTCAGCCATGATTCTTTCTGCACTTTTTCTCTCTGCTGTGTAGGAGGAGTTTGTCATAGAGTAAAGATGTGCAGTTGTCACAGAGAACCTCTTAGTCTATGGTTCGTCATCCTAGTGACTGCTCGGCAAAGAAGAAGACCCAAAGAAGAAAACCTAAAATAAAAAGAATCAGAAGATATTAATGGCTAAATATCGTACATACATTCAAAAATGTTAATTATAATCTCCAGAAATAAAGATTTCTGGTTCTTCTGTTCGTGTATACTGTGTGATGAAGAAAGAGAGGGATTATTGACTCATTCTTCGAGAAATATTGATGTCGTTATTTTGTCGAATTCAGATTTGGAGTTAGCGTTAATCGAGTAACAGAACTGGTTTAATGAAAGGATTCATGTGACGGAAAGAGCAACCTGCAAGTTGACCTTCATCGACGTTCCTAAATAGCTTGCTTCTTCCGTTTCTATGTTTCACTCACAGCATAATTGATTTCATGGCTCAGCGTATTTAATAGTGTTTTTGTTACTTTATTTATTTTTCTTCTGTCCACAGTGAGCTACGCTGACATTTCGACATTAAAGCAGATATTTTGTTTGACGACAAATACGGTCATTGAGTCCTAATAGCCTTGGCACAAAGGTAACACTAACAACAGGAAATAATGTTTACTTTCGGTTGTTTTTGACCGTAATAAATTACCTTTCAGTGCCACATTTAGAAATTCTTCCAGAGCAAGACAAGGAATTTGAATGATACCTTTCAAGTCTTTATACGCAGTAAACGGGAACGAAATTTTAACACTTTGCATCCCAGAGATGAGAAAGATCTTGTGATATTTTAATTGGGATTAGACCTAAATGCAAAACTTAAGAGAGTGATAATGTCCGAAAGTTCGCACATGGATTTCTTGTTAAGTAAGCATGACCTCGCCCTTCGTGAATATGTCCAATGCACTCTATCATATGGCGTAGCTTGATGATTTTTCTGAGAAGTCTCGAAACAAATACTTGTAAGATGAGCAAGATTGGTTGATTGTTGCTGATTCCAGGCACGTCAACTACTGAGCTTTTAGTCATGTAAGTGTAGTGCATGTTTTGCATCGAGAGGTAAGGGATTTTCCCCTGCTCGAAGGCGAGATCCGGCGCAACCTACTGTTGGCTAGCGGGTTTCCAACTAGATCTCACCAGCGGGACACTGCCCCAACCGGGACAAGCTTCTAAACCTCGACCGGTCAGCGTTTGATAGTGTATAGCATGTTAGTGTGTGTGTAGGGGGTGATGATGGGACAAGGAAGAGGAAGGAAATATCGCGCGCGGTCCGTGCCCGTTTGTTAGGGTACTGTTCCCGCATTTGGCTGGTGTTGGTCGGCGCACTACCGGGAAACACACCAGTTAACCCACGGAAAACTACGATTTATCCCGAAAGGCGGCGGTTTTCCCTCCTCTGGGTGATGAGATCCGCCGACAGGTCGGTTTTCGGAAAATTTTCCCTTTGAGATATCCTCCTTGGCGCTGGATCTCGCAACCAACTGGAGAAGAAACACCGCCACCTGCGGAATAAAAAGCATGCACTACACTAATGACCCTTAGTGGTTGACGCGCCGAAATCTCTAACAGTCAATCACTTGACTCTGCGGGCTACCATCCAATTTCGTGTTCTACCAGGGACGTGAACACCGGGTGGTATCGAAGATTTCGCTTTATCCTCATTTCCCGCCAAACACACAAGCCAGGCTGGTATCCGAACCTGAAAACGCAGTTTGCCCCACGGCATCCTTCCCTACAATGATTAGGTCGAAGAGCTCCAGCTATCTAGGCTAATACTGAAGCCAAACAATACGCTACTCACATGAGTCGGGAACAAGTCCGTCCTCTTTGCCCGGAGTATCGAGCTCTGCCACGACGAGGCCGAGAGTCCAACAGGAGGCCATCCGAGCTAAGGTCCAGGCAGCTCGGAGCCCCTTTCCGTCTCCTCTTCAGGCTATTGACACGAGTGTCGTCAGATCCTAGGCAACTGGCGGGGTCACGTCTGGATTTCATGGGATACGGAGCTTTCAGACGATCGTCCGCAGCCAATGCAGCCCAATGGTCGGCGCCAGAGGTCCAACTGGTGGGTTACCGGACAAGCCCACAACACGGGGCTTATCATTTGCCTACCATGGCCTCCATCTTGAGGCTAACGATGTGAGCTGCACCGTGGAACGAGGTCTGTGGTCGTCTCCGCCTACTCCACTTCCACCAGAGATCGTGACCGCCTACGCGTTCGCAACCCCCTGCGTGCCCGTTTGTTAGAGTACTGCCTAGCATTCGCCTGGTATTGGTCGGAACTGGAAAACTCCCTGATCAGAGCAGCCGGCCACTAGAATTCTCCTCCAGACAGCGACCGAATTGACCTATTGAAAATCAAAATCAACGGAAACAGCTATTTTCTTTTCTTAAAGATGTCGCCTCATCATTGGGTCAAAACGAGTCACCTATTGATTATTTTAGATCTCTGTAAGCTTGACGTCATTGATCATGACATTTTACTTTCCAAATTACTTCATATGGAATTCTGGTATTGCTCTAGATTGATTATGTTCGTACCTTAAACAACGATCTCAGAGAGTTAAATACTTACTGGAATGATGGAACATTACGTACGCACCTTCCGACTCTTTGCCGTTGCATTAGGAGTTCTCAAGGATCGATTTAGGCCCTACTCTGTTCCTACTTAGTAAACGATATGCCCTCGACGATTCGAATGGAAGAACGGTTTCTCAGGATGATACGAAAAATCCTTTGCAAAAGAAACCGTAAATAGTACAATATCAGATGTTTCAAATTGTCCTGAAATAACAAATTAATAGTAAACGAAAACAAAACGGTTTTAATGCAGTTTTCCATTTCAAATAAACAATTCTGTGCTCCATTGAAATGAACAGTGTACCATTGACTGATGTTAAGGCAACAAAATTTTTAGGTCTCTCAATTCAGTCAAACCTTAAATGGAACGTCCATTTAAAATGAATTGAACACAAAATTGTTCATTATGCATGTTCTGAATTCTTGCAAATTCAGTCAGCTTCATACTGCTGTTGTGTATACTTCATGAATGTTCATTCCTGCCTGAGATATGCAGCATAATATTCTGGGGGAAAAACATCTTATAGCTCCCAGACTTTTAGATTACAAAACGAATTGTACGAATAATAACCAAATCCCACCCACGTGATTCATGTCTTCATTAATCTAGGAATTCTACCATTACCGTGTCTTTTATTTACGAATCAGTGGTTTTTGTAAAAATGACTTGCTCAAGGGGGAATATATTTCGAAAACGCCGATGTCTATTACTATAACACTCGACGTAGAAACATATTCATCAGGTGACAGTATCAATCATTACAAAAAATTCACATACAATACATGTACATTATTTTACAACACGTTGCCAGATGACATTAAACGATTAAATCTTAATAGAAAAATTTAACTCAAAATCGTTTCTGCATAACTGTTTCATACAATTAGAGACTATACTGAGCATCACAAGAAAAGGAACATTAATTTTAACAATGATACATAATGCATTATTTACCATTTGACTATAAATGAGTATAAACAACCTGTAATAACTATTGTACTACAGCTTCCGGTCAATGACCTATCCGATCAGGTTTTTCGTCCAGTTTCTGATCCATTGAGCAAATGCTGAGATGGCCCCTTGTTTGCTTCTGGACATAAATGTAACTTCATTTTCTGTGCACGTCTTCTAGAATTCAGTGGGAAATACAATTATTCAAATTATCGTTTCCCTGTTGTCGGCAGGAAGTAATAAGAGCCAAAATTTATTGCTTATTTATCTTGAAAATAGATTTTATTACATGGGAGTTTTTTGTTTTTTCCCTTCAAAATTCAAATTTTATTGCTTTTTTTATCCTTGAAAATAGATTTATTACATGGGAGTTTTTGATTTTTTCTCCTTTCAAAATTCAAAATTTATTGCTTGTTTATCCTTGAAAATAGATTTTATTACATGGGAGTTTTTGTTTTTCTCCCCCTTTTAAAAAAATTCAAAATTTAAGTAGTTTATGACTTAGTGTAGGGATCATAGAATTTGAAATGTGCACACATTTCATTTCTCATAGCAGTCATACGCAGTTTTTAACTGTTTTTGACGTAAAATAAATAAATAAATAAAAATAAATAAATAAATAAACCTAGCTGAAAGCTAGTGTCGAAAATCCTGCCGCCGTGGGGAGTGGGAACCTAGACCTCCGGTCAGAGCTGCTGCAGTAACATCAGTTGATGCACTGAGCTACCGCCCGGGCAGTCCATGGTCTTTCCTTAAAACAGCATTAATGCAGAATTAAAATAAATATATTTTAATTAGATTATATTCACAGCTGCGAATGTTCTGCCATGTTCACCTGTGTTCCAGGTTTTCTCTCCACTGATGCGAGAACATATGTTTGTCATCGTGAACGGAAACTACTAAATAGTTTCCCCCTTCCTGTCTCGAAAAACCGGCCGTTATGAAATCTCAGAAAACCAACACGGACATAATCGGGCGATTTATATTGACACTATTCAAGCCACTGCAAGCTCCGACGGCTCGTTAAAAAAACGTTTGAAATACTATATGTATTGTAGGATGTCCGGATCTAATAGCGAATAATACACAAGTCTGAGATTCAATACGCCCAAACTTTATTTTGGAACCCTTTTTGTGTACTCATCTAAGTAACATGAAAAAAAATAAATATAATATAACTTAGAAACATACATATTTATGAACATTCTACGGTAACGAACATGAAGTGTCCTCATAAAGTTCCTGGTTCCTGCAAGTATTACGAAGAATGCTTACACTTTTGTGTTCTTTCACATTTGCATCAGAAAGTTGTTTTCTTCCCTAAAATCAATCCTCATCACTATATTATATTCTAACACTTATTTTTTAAAAAAAATTGAAATATTGATTTCTTAAATATTAAATTTCATAAAATAATTACTGTATCAGGGGCCTATATTTTATCTTTGGCTCTTACTTATCTATCTTAAATCTTTGGTAACGAAAAAGATTTGTTAAAAACATGAATACAAATTTTTCCTGAAGTAAAAAAGTCAAAAAAAATCGTTCTAAAAACGTATAAAGTATCACTTGTCGGTATTAGAAGAAACTTCAATATCATGGCAAAATTATTTTACTTTTCTCATTTATTGCGGACATTCCAGAATCTAGTTTTCACAACCATCTGAGTGCAATGACAAAAGCAGTTTGTACCATTAGTTCAGTCGTAAAGTGTTTTCTAGACAGGTTGAGGAAATTCCTACTCTTTAATGTAGAGTCGTAGGCTTCCGCGGCGGAGTCGTTGAAATTTTGAGCTGTCCGGATTAGTTGGGCAGTCGATGTGACGCTCGTTATTTGCTGTGGCCTTCTTCATGGGCAGAACAGCTCTGAAGAAGGCCACAGCAAGATGCTGAAACGTCAGCACCATCGACCATGACGCGCTAATCCCGGACAGCCAAGAATCTACTCTTTGGTCGTGATTCCAGCGCTGGAGCCCGGGTTCAAAGTCTGCCACGAGCGCGAGGTCAGCTGCGCTATTTCGACGCCCTGTTTCGCTTTAGAGCACGCGGAGGGCGAGGCCCCCAGCAGGTGAGCGCACTCGCCCCTGCCCCATGCAATGCCTCCTATATTATTTCATTAGTATGCAGACCTTCTGCGGCCTCTCTTAGGGCTGGAAAATCTCCATATTTATTTTTTAAATTTGTCGCATCGATTGATTGATTGTTTCGTGTTTCCGGGCACGTCAACTGCTTGGTCATTAGTCCCTTTAGTATAGTGCATGTTTTTCCAGAGATGGCGATGATCTTCCCCGCTGAATGGCGAAATCCGGCGCCGACCACCGTCGCTAGTGGGGTTTCAACCGGACTCTCCCACCAGGGGCATGTCCCAGCTGGGACCAGTTCGCTCCCGACCGGTCTCCCGGAATATGTGGTAATGTAGTGTATGTTAGTGTAAGTGTGTGTGGAAGGAAGAGGAAGGGCAGATCGCGCGCGGTCCGTGGCCCGTTTGGTAGGGTACTGCTCCGGCATTCGCCTGGTGTTGATCGAAGAAACCACGGAAAACTACCGATCAGGGGCAGCTGGTCGTTAGAATTCTCCTCCAGACAGCGATTGAATCTGACCTAGCTGGAAAGCCAGTGTCGAAAATCCCACGCCGTCAGGACTGAACCAGACCTCCGGTCAGTGGCGCTGCAGTGGCATTAGTTGATGCTCTGAGCTGAGAGGTCACCTGCACCTCAACGCAAAATGGGTCTGGGGGAGGCATTGATCGCTGCTGCGCAAAAGCTCTCCGGAGCACTGCGCGTCGCGCCGACGAGGTCGCACTTGTTAATTTCTGGGCCTGTTCCGATTTGGTGAGTCAGATTTAGTTCATTAGAGGGTCAGCAGTAGGTGTACGGTTAACGAAGTCCACTTGCTTTCGAAAGAATTATGACTCTTAGCCTGGCACCGAATCTTTGCGGAGGTGTATTTTCAGCTTGTTTGTTGTCGCCTGTTCTTTAATCCAGCCATCTCTAACGTGTTTATCTGTGACATCGTTTCACAAGTGGTCACGAATGATGGGTGTAGAAACAATGTAGAGTCGACAGCAATGGCGTAGCAACAGTTGGTGTCACCGGGCAAACTATTAGCATCCCAGCCCAATGAATTAAATATAAAATTATCTATTACTGAATAGTTGATATATCATTTAATAAAAAATATAAGGATTTGTAAATGACATTTATTTATAATATTAAAACTGTAAGTTACTCAGAATAATTGAAATATTATTTTTTAAAAAAATAATATAAAATAAAATTTAACGAATTAACAAATGTCTGTTTTTATAAAAACACTTTTGTACTAAAATTATATAATTCCAACTATAAAATTTAATCTACGACTGGTCGACAGTATTATGACGAAAATAAAGATAACGTCACTGCAATCACTGCAGGTTCAGATGTAATGAAGGTGGTGGTGGAAGGTGAATAAAATTTAGTACAAAATCATAGGCGTAACTTAAGGAAGGGCAAGGAGATAGCGTCCCGGTCAATATCTCCAGATTTATTATATTTTATGCAATTATTCAAAATGCTCACTTTCACATTTAATACTCTAAAATGTCAAAAAACGTTGTTGTGCCTGTAAAAATAGTTAGTGAAGTGAATCCCAATTTAAAAGAGGCTAAAAAACTTCAAATTATTACTTTCCATTGAATCGTGCATTAATAAACATAATATTATTACAATGAAGGTATACCTAAGGTTTAATTTAAAATACACTGAATGAATAAAATATATAATTTGTTAAAAAAGTTAAAAACTAGTGGTCTGCAGCAAAAATTCTCTAAGAAATCAACCTAAAATGGCTTCAAAGAGTAGTTCTACAAAACTAAAGATTAACTGATAAAAAACCCTCATATAAGACTACAATAAATTGAATATTTTCACAAAACATTCTTCACGAATACTGCAAACATTTACAACAGTTCAGTCACTGTCTGGAGGAGAATTCTAGCGCTGGCTGCTCTGATCGGTAGTTTTCCGTGGTTTCTCCGATCACACCATGCGAATGCCGGAGCAGTACTCCTAACAAACGGGCCACGGACCGCGCGCGATATTTCCCTTTCTTCCGTCCATCCTCCTTACACCAACATGCACTAATACCCCATATCCGGAGACCGGTCGGGAGCTTTAGAGTTTGTCCTGGCTGGAGCGACGCCCCGCTGGTGGGAGAGGTCTGATTAGGGGAAACCCACCAGCGACGTAGGTCGGCGCCGATCTCGCCATCCAGCTGGGAAGACCACCGCCATTCCAGAGACAAACATGCACTCACTAACGGGACTAATGACCAAAACCGTTGACGCGCCCGAAACACGAAAATCCAAACCAAACCAACCCTGATATAGTGAAACAAACATGTTTGTAGCCCTAGTTCACTATAACCGGAGTCGACTGTATTTTTTTGGATTTTTCGACTTCCTGGGATCAACGGAAACCGTATGGCCTTCACATGTCATGAGGTGGCATCGTTTTCTTCCGTTTCTGGGAAACCCTTTTGGGAAAATTTTTAATACAGATACGAAAGAAACTTCTATCTACCCTGATATTGTTCTCGCATTTCTTGAAGTGATACCCGGTTGGCACCACACCGCGTGATCGACGTAAGGCGGGGTAGTGTTGACTCTAATCGGAGTTACTTGGTTTAGAGCTGCCTCTTACCGAGGCCCGTCAATCATATTTAGGCATCGAGCTTTGCGTCTTTCAGTGCCGGTAGCCGCATGATCGCGACCGTATCAGCAGCGCAGATGAAGCGATCAGCGGCGCGACTGAGAAAGACGCGAAAAACCGTGCCTAAATAACATCGTGGTGATGGCCTGAGTGGGATTGAGAGCAACCTGTAAAACCGCAGATAAGTATGAATACCGATCGGCTCCTGTTAGTCCATGATAAAAACAGTGGAAATTCACGTGTACACAATAAAGTCCTTACGGGCGAGAGGTTCCGTCGAAAAAGTGAACACCGTAGTTAATACTTCTGATCATCAATGAAATTACTGGTAAGGAATGTTTGAAATGAATAGCGGAAATAGATTATGCGAGTCTCCTCCTCCTCCTCCTTCTTCTTCTTCTTCTTTGTCTTCTTCCTTCAAGGAGTAGGCACGTGTGGCTGTTCCGTCTTCACAGAATCTTCCTTTTTCTTCTTTTTTTTAATTTATTTGTTGCGTCTATTTTGCGCAACGCGTCTCCAAGCCTCTGGGCGAGCGCTTTGCGCTTTCTTGAGTAATCCTCCCATTACAGGCGTGTTTTTGGAGTAATCCGTTAATGTGGTCTGTCGCGTCTCGTCGCAGTCGGTTGTCACCGCCAGGTAGCATCTCCGCGTGCGCGCCTCCTACCGCGCGCTCCTGCGTCACTACCCAACGGCCAGAATTAGGCGAATAAGGATAGGGTAGGTTTAGACACTCACAGGGCTGACTAGCCCTGTGAAGCGTGTCGTCACAATTAATATCAGTATATACACCTTCCTTAAGTCTTCCGATATCTCTTTTTCCAGTGGGTCGTTAGAGCATTGCCAGATGGGGATTCTACTGGCGTCCATTCAGTGCCAAATTACCAAGCAGGCTGAGTAGGCTGCAGCCTGGTGCGCGCAATTTTAGGGGTCGGAGGAATTTCAGCGGATGCAAAATTTCTTAAGGAGAACTTTTGAAGGTTTTTTTTAGAAATATTTATTTCCATATTTTTAACAAAAGAAAGTGTAAATTGATCAAATATATACCATTGTATACAGATAAAATTAATACAAAAATATCGAATATTTATTAAATCAGTATCGAGGTGATCATTATTTGTACGTATACGTATAATCAATTATAAGTACATATTATTTGCGTCTGTTACAAATATCGTACAATATTATTTTTAATAGTTTTAATGTAAAAAAGCAAATTAAAAGGACGCTAAAACATTTGACAGCTTAGGGCGCATAAAAGTCAAATTCAGGCACTACGTCCATTCTTCGTATGTGTTGTCTCCAAGAATCTTTATAATTTTCTATATCTTCATTTATGTTATAAATGCCCAGATCTTCGGATATCTTCATTTCTTATAAGATCATATTTGGTACAAACTTTAACTTTCCTGCGGAATCTCATTTCAGCTGCTTGGATTTTACTTTTGTCTCTCTCATTAACTATCCACGATTCACTGCCATAGAAAAGAACAGGGATAGCCTTAGTCTTGTAAAATTTGATTTTTGTGTCTTTCTGTGTTTTATTATGGAGGGTTCTATTTATTATCCCGCATATTGATTGAAATCTATTGCTTTTATTTTCAATGTCCCTATCGGCGTCATAACTCACATCCAATATATCACGTCATATTTCACATCCAGTATAGTTAAAATGCGAAACTTGTTCTTTGGGAGTATCATCGATAATTATTTTCGAACGTATGGAGATTTTCCATAGTGGGCCATGACTTTAGTTTTCTTTGGAGATTCAAGATTATATTCTTGTACTCCACGTTTACGTAACTTGTAGCTTGTCTTCAGTTTCTTCTAGAATTATTACATCAGCTTATAACAACACATTTTTCTAGAGGTGCAACAGAATGGCACAGACACTTCTAGTAAAGTTTTGGGGTTCGCTATTGTTCAGTCTTGTCCCTCCTTCTTGCCTGCTTTCATCAATTGCGTCCCAAAGATTTTTTTTGATATATTCGCCACTTTTCGGTTTCTAAATAGAAGAACCTACACTATATTTTAAGAACATTAAAGAAGGCTATAACGTAGTTCTAAATAGCAATTTTCATTGAAAAATTTGAAACCGTTTTCAAGAAAGCGGCTGAGTTTTTATGAATCTACGTCATTTTGTATTCTCTTTCATATGAGCATCGTGATTATCGATTTGGTTTGGGAGCACTTTTCGTCGCATTTTTGGCTGTACCCTGTACTGTACTGTATTATACTGTACCGGCTGTACCGGCCAATTTCTCTTTGTCAGTTTTATCAAAAGTATTAGAGAGGCTTTTCTACACCGAATGGAAATTTTTCTCAGGAAAAACGAAGCGTTTTCAAACTCACAACACGGTTTCAGAAAATCAAAATCTACGGAAACTGACATTTTTTATTTCCTTAAAGATGTTGCTTCATCAATGGAGCAAAAAGAAGAATCCATAGGAATATTTTTAGATCTTTCGAAAGCTTTTCACGTTATAAACCATAACATCTTGTTCAAAATTACCTCGTATGGAATTTTGTGTATTGCTCCTAGATTGGATAACTTCGGACCTTAAACATCGATCTCAAATAGTACAAATACCGCACTGGCACGAAAGGACATTATTTACTAATCTTTCCTATTCTTTGCCAATTGAACATGGAGTCCCACAAGGTTCGATCTTAGATCCTATCCTCTTCTGGTGTACGTAAACGATATGCCCTCAGGTATTAAAAATGGATGAACAGTTCTGTTTGCCGATGACATAAATGTTCTTTGCAAAAGAAACAATAAATAGTACAATTTCAGAAGTTTCAAATTGGTTTTGTAATTATAAATTAATAGTAAACGACGGAAAAACTATCTCAATGCAATTTTGCATTTCAAATCGGCAATCGTATGCTCCATTGAAAATGAACATTATGCAATTAGTTGATGTTAAGTTAACAACATTTGTAGGTCTTGTCAATTCAATAATCAGCTTCATGCAGTGTTGGTGTATTTTGCAAATGTACATTTTCGCATGAGATATGGGATAATATTCAGAAGCTCATCCTTTAGTGCCCAGACATTTAGATTGCAAAAGAAAATTATCCGAATAATGAAAATGCTATTCACGGATTCCAAGCCTCTTTCATTGAGCTTAGAATCTACCATTGTTCCTGCTCATTTATTTACGAATCTGGGAGTATTTGTCAAAACTGACTACTGAACGGTGGGAACATATTTCATGTAATACTGATATTTATAGTTACAACATCTGACGTAAAACTAGTTCATCATGTCAGCATCAACAACTCACTACAAGAAATCCACATACAATACATGTACGTACTCGATCGGGTTTTTGTCCAGTTTCCCTGATCCATTGAGCAAATGCTGAGATGGCCCCTTGATTTGCTTCTGGACGTATATGTAGCTTACAATGCATGTTTTGCTGAGCTTTCTTTCTTGTATGTAGTAGAGCTTAGGGTGATGTTATTTTGTTAACAATACAGAAAAATCAAATCTGTTCGTTCCTTTAGGGTTTAAAAAAAAGTTTTCTACAATTTGGCAACGAAAATATTTTTAGTTTTGAAATGTTAACTTCGTTTTTAAATTTATTATTATTATTATTATTATTATTATTATTATTATTATTATTATTATTATTATTTTCATCTTTTAACTATTAATAGTTAAATTGTTGGGAAGGGATTCTGAAACTCAAGAAAGCGTGCGCAGATGATTTTCTCCCCCATACGTCACTTACAGTTTTTTTACTAAAATCAAAATTAAAAACCCTTTGTAACATTTATAGTGTAATACATGTACATATGTACGGTGTTTATTCCCCATAAAGCCATTTAAAACTTTGAACGTTCCTTAGAGAAGTAACATCGAAAGGTAGACAAGACGGAACCTTTTTCTGTGATGGAAAGCTCTTCCGGGAGAAACAGCAGAGCTGTGAAACACGTCGTGATCCGTGGCCGACCTTCGCCCTGGCGCTGCCGCGTGGCGGAGGAGAGAAACTACCGCGGTCGGTTTCGCGGTCACGCCTTCTGCCTGCCCCGGAGGCAGCGCTGGCGCGCGGCGCGGCGGACAAGCCAACCTCCCGGCCTGACAGGCACAGAGGCACGCCCCGATTCAAAATACGCGTTTGCGGTGATAACGAAGATCGGATCCACATCCTTTTAAATAGAGTTTCTGCCCGCCTTAGCGGGCCGACTATAGATCTTTTGCGCACGCGCAGATGCTCAAATGTGATGCGAAACTTAAGCTGTGCATGCGCAAAAGATCGATAGTGCTTTAACGTTCGAGGGTACACAAACTCTCTAATAGCTGTTCTACTGAAACATTAGAGAAAATAGATGGGAATGGGAAACTACTTTCAAACATGAAACGTAACGCTGCCACAACATAGTAGATGATAAAAGGTCTCAATTCATGAAAGAATTAGAAATTTCTAGGAAAGGTTCGGACCATTAGGAAATTAGGGAGTGGGAAAACAGCACTGGTTAGTATGAGCGGAGCCAAGACTGGAAAGGAAATAAGTTAATACATAAACAATGATTAGTTTAAACAATAACCTAAGTCAAGTTCGAGGACTGATAAGAAAATAAGTCATTAAGGAAATATTGAATCAATAAACAAATAAGTAAACTATCAAATAAATACATTAGGGGGCAAAGGGGAGGGGGTGCGAAAGTAATGCAGAGGCGATGGTGCGGACAATCTTCTGTAGCGGTGTGTGATTTTCAGGTGCTGAAGAGGCCAAACCCAGGAAGGAGAATGCGTGACGTCCGCACCAGGAAATAAATAAATAGTTTAAAATTGTCTGATAGATTTCCATGTACTCGGCTTCAGACGGCAGGTTTTTCACTCTTCAGGGATTTTTAATACCCTCAGCTTTATCTTATGGTCTCTTTTCCGCGGCTCTGATGCGATGGAGAGACGTACTCCGGCCGCGGAAGCCTACGTAATCATATCGATGGAGAGACTATTTGGGGTGAATGACAGAATTGGAAAAGTAAGATCGCGGTTCGATGTAGGTATTATAATGGCTTCAAGACCTTCGGCCTGGGCACATAATATCGACTTATCTGATTTCTACGTGTAATAATTATCTATAATAAAAGAATGCGTGGGATTGATTAAACAAACTCATCCCAGCGCTCAGACAAATATCAGTGGAAGTGCTTTCACGATGTTTTAGGGAAATACCGGTGCCCTTCACGCCCAACTAACCTAGTTTGAACATTTAATTGATCTTGTCAAATCAAAATTTGATTAAATGGTTTAAGAAGTTTGTTTACATAAAAAAATTCGACTTAGTCCTAATGACAATATGTACATATTGAACTCCACCGTTTCCTCGACCTATTCTTCCCTATCCTCTGCAAACGGGTATTAATTTGGCTGAGAATTATAGAAATTTGTTATATTAAACCTATTTCAATCATTTGTGCTTGTATTAGATAAATATGTAGAAGTAAAATGATTGTTTTGATTCACATCAACTATTGCAACAAAATTGCCGCAGATCAAGTGACACGATCTCAAAATTAATTTATTAATGAAAATTAGTAAAGAAATACGTTCAGAAAAAAATATATTTTACAAGAAAAAATTAACAAAAATACTTCACAAGGCAGACAAGTTAGAAAGAAACTCATTGTCCCTGATCGCAAAATAAACGGCTCCGTTCACGACATATCCGTTCTCTTAAAAAAAATTTAAGTATCCTTTCCCACCAATTTACGCTCTTACGTAGTAAACAGAAAGTAATGAAATGCAGCGTCAAAAATCAGTGACTTTTCGACAGAAAAATTCAAATTTCGGAACCCTGGTATCTAAAAACAGGATATATCTTGTACATATGTCTAGTAATTACTTCCTCCAACACGTTGTACAATCAAAATTCACGCTTTGTGTGTCCTTGATACCGAAAAATAAGTGGACGGCAAATCGGCTACGTGTCTGTTTACCACTAGCGGCTAAACCGTTCAGACCATTTTCTCCACAATATTGATATTCCCCGATCGTTCTGGACGCCCGAGTACCTGCGAGTTTGAAACGAATATTTTGATTTTTGTTGATACTTTATATGAAATTTTATTAACACTTTCAAAATTTTCTCAAAAATGGCTCCAAACGTTTTGGTAAACCTTTTTCCTTGCATACAGTAAAAAGTATGCTTTAGTGCACAAAACAGGGGGTAACATCAATGAAATAAACAAGTATGAACTAATTTGGCCGCGTCAAATATAAAAATAATAATAAAGCTCTAATACGTAGTTTTTCGATATAACCATTTTATCGGTTTTAAAATAAAAGATCAAATAATTCAGAACCCAAATTTTTCTTAACAATATATTTATTTCTCACACAATAACGTTGTATTTAATATAATACGCATATTGTAGACCAAGTAAATTTAAAAGAAATATATCAGATACCTTAAATACAATAAAAGTTATCCCTAATACGTGGTATCGAATATTTCTTCTGAAATTAGCAGTAGTTGCCATCACTTCTGTATCCCAGTAACCTTGTTAACGGATTTCCAAAGTCCTATTGACTTTGTGAAATTATTGGTCCTCTCGGACGTTAACTTTGCAAAGATTTTCTGGTAATAAATCCAATTTAGAATGCGAGTGAAATGCCGATACGAAAAATTGAGTGACAGCAGAACGTCCGTCCATCCGTCCGTTCACCGTCTGTCCAATCGTCCATCCGTTCTTCCGTCCATCCGTCTGTCCATCCACCCATCCATCCGCCTATCCGTCCGTCCATCCGTAACTATTTATTATTGGATATATAAATATTTAAAGTGAATTTACAAAATTGAAGAATGTAACAATCAATTTACGATATATCAATATTACAGTATTTGTCAATATTATTGTATAGACATCAAACTTTCATTTTCTAAACTTGCTTTCGTAATAAGATATTTGTCGGGTGCCTACGCCAAGAATCTATTTAATACATTTCTGCCAAAGAAATGTGATTGTTTTGGCGTGACTCCTTAATTTTGTTTTTACAAAATCGATTAAATTGTTATACGGTGAAATAACAATATTGTCTTACACTTGCAACGTTTGGCTTCATTTCCACTCACTAATGGAACAACATTAAATATTTAACATGAATAAATTAATAGTTTATATGTAAAATATATTTGGGTAAGCATATTAAGAATGTAAGAAAACATATAAATATTCTTCTGACAAATAAGTAATGTAAGAAATGTAATGTAAGAATGTAAGAAAACATAAAATTCACATCTGATAATTATGTTCTTGTTCAGCATTGTGCAAAATGCAAATAAGTATTTTTTTAGTAATTAAATTAGCTCAAAGAATTGGTCGCCCCGACCGGGATTCGAACCCGGCCCATCTGGTTCCAGAAGGCCTCCAGGTTCCAGAAGGCCCGGGTTCGAATTCCGGTCGGGCCGACCAATTCTTTGAACTAATTTAATTATTAAAATACATTGTTACTCAGTAACATGGTCACAATTTGGATAGCGGAACATATTCTCCGAGCGTAAGTGCATCCAATAAGGTGACCATTATATTTTTTTAGTGTTATGCAGCACTGTAAATAGTGTTTTTATGACAACTAGTATTCGAACCTTTTGCGACTTCAGTTTGCCTGTCGTAGGAGGAAATCGCCGGGCGCCAACGGTCGTAATATCGTCGCACCGCTGCTATCAGCCTATCAGTCGCCTGGGTCTCAAATATCTGGGAGGGCCTGTAGGGTGACAAGAACGATTAGTTGTACAACAGGTTCGGCAAGGTCGAATGGCAAAGTCAACCGTATGCTTTAAATAATTTAAATGCAAATATTGTAAAGACAAACTTTTCCCTGAAATTTATTCCCTCTTTCATGTAAAATGCGAATTCAAAGTTTGAGTATGGTTTCAATGATCAGAATAAAATAAATCAATTTCACTTTTGGATCAGAAACAATATTTTTATTTTATTTTTTTATCAGAAAAAAAATTATGCATTGACAGCATTGATTGATTGTTGGTGATTCAGGCCACGTCAACTACTACTACTACTACTACTACTACTACTACTACTACTACTACTACTACTACTACTACTACTACTACTACTACTACTGTAATTAGTCCCGTAAGTGTAGTACGTGTTTTTTCTCGGTAGATGACGGTGGCCTTCCCCCGCTGGATGGCCAGATCCTGAAAGGGGATTTCTCCAACCAGGTATCTCCCACCAGCGGGGCACCACCCCAGCCGGGACAAATTCTAAGTTCTCGACCGGTCTCCCGGAATGTGTGGTAGTGTAGTGCATGTTAGTGTGAGTGTGTAAGGGGAGAGGATAGGACAAGGAAGAGGAAGGACAGATCGCGCGCGGTCCGTGGCCCTTTTGATAGGGTACTGCTCCGGCATTCGCCTGGTGTTGATCGGAGAAACCACGGAAAACTACCGATTGGAGCAGCCGACCGTGAGAATTCTCATCCAGACAGCGACTGAATTCGACCTCGCTGAAAAGCTAGTGTCGAAAATCCTGCCTCCGTTGGGACTCGAACCAATGACCTTCCGGTTAGGGGCGCTGCAGTGACATCAGTTGATGCACTGAGCCACCGCTCCCGCTTTGGCAGCATTGATTTAGACCCTTAAAACAGACCAGTGGTGTAACGAAATGTGTGCGGGCCCGCCTGCAAAACTTTTAACCGGGTCCCTCTTTATTAAAGTGTGTATCAAACACAAGTAGTGTTAATACCTTAAATAATAAAAATATTCCCTAAAACTAGGTCCTCTTTCACCTGCGCCAGCCCGCATTGCCGGCCTTGCGGGCCCGCACGTTACGCCACTGAAACATACTTTTAACTCGAAAGAAATCAACGGTTAGATTTTCGCCCTTTCACTTGAACGAAAGAGCTACGAAATACATCGATTGATAGACATCTCGTGACGTACTAGTGTTGCCGATGCAATGGTACGCCTTTGGAAGGTGCGGTCACGTAGGGTCCGGAAGAAAACGTCTCTAAAATTCTATTTGTAATATTGCATAACACTTCAATATTTGGAAAAATTGGTTTTGCATGGTATTGTATGTGCTTGTGAAATTTCATGTGAATTCGAGTTTTTAGCACAGTGAGCGTGGGTTTTGGGTGTCAGAGTCATTTTTCATTTCTACTATTAGAGGACCGGGAAAAAATTGAGAAAAATGGAAAATGTGATTTTAAGCGCTGATATGGAGCAGCTGGTGGCAATGGTGAGGCAATACTGAAAAGCTATTCCAGGATAACTAGTTCAAGAAAGTCTGTCATTCTGTATTCACTTTTTCTTTTACTTCCTCGCCTAACTACGAACAAGCAATTTTCTCCAGGGGGGTGCATTATGAAACTAGGGCGGAGGATAACAATCGACCGTCTTCGTTTCGCTGCACATGTCTGAATAAATCCTACGATTGCTTTAAAAAAAATTCTAATTTATTTGATTTGATCAGTCCACAAGTCATAGATGTGACACCTGGATATGAACTGTTTGTGACACGGATAATAGAGAATTAACTATTTTCCAACAAGTGACATTAAACTCTAGGTAGGGGGCGAATCCTGAGACATGCCCCCATACACTCGCACCTTGGTTGGAAGAAAGGACAGGATACGCAAGAAACTACGTCATTAGGAATAACGTGAGGAGACTTAGAAAAAGGAGGTTTAACATTTTTTAAATTTTGCTACCCATAATTTGAGATGTTTGAAGCAAACTAGATCCTATGCGTTTTTAGAGAACTGCGCTTTATTTGAGCCAAATATATAAGTATAACATGTAAGTTGGCTCAGTGCAGTATCTCAGACCAGGAGGTCCCAGGACCGTGTCCTGTGGATTTTCGACGCAAGCTAGCTAGGTCTCATTCAACTGCCACCCGGAGGAAAATTTTTGCGACTAGCTGCTCTGATCTGCAGTTTTAAGTTTTTCTTTCAATCAGTGTTGATGTCATGTCAATCATGTCTCATGTCAATCGTATGCCGAAGAAGAACCTTAACAAATAGATTGCGCGCAATCTTCCCTTCCTCCTCCTCTTCTTCTTTCACACACAGAGACGACTCCGGTTGTAGTGAACTCGGATATAGTGAACCCTCGGTTTTAGTGAACTTAAATGACTGGTCCAGTTTCACGTACATAACAAACAAGAATAAGAAGATTCGATTATTGTGAACCTGTACCTCGACTATAGTGAACATAGGAAATATGTACAATGTCTTGTAAATTAATTCTCTTCGGGAAAAGAAACATCGCCTCAGTGCCACAAATTCCTACACCAGGTTGCTGGGAAAAAATATCGTCCGCCAAAGGCCATAATTGAAGAAGTGCCCATTGAGGTCAAGGTAGCGAACCTTAATCGTGACCTTATGCCACTCAGTTTTATTGCGGAAACAAAGGCAGTGTCCTGCGTGGGTACAGCTGGTGGCGGTGACGCGCGATTGCTTGCTTCAGTTTCAAGCTTGGTGTTGTTCATATCAAATACACATATTCAAAGGGAACTTCAAATACAACCCCTAATTGAACATATAAGAGAAAACTGTAACAATTTTTTTACTCTTCTTTCATCCTCTCCTTGCAGTACAAAATTCACAATGGGAACAACTTTAAACAATCCCAAAAGAATTCGCTCTCGATATCCCTAAGACATGTTTAAATCCCCATAAAAAATCAAAAAAAATCAGTATATTAATATGTATTATATATGTAAATCTTCATCCCAATGTATGTATAGAGTGTATCTAGATTTAAGAATGTATAATGTATGTAAAATTTTGTTTTTTTAGTTGTTTAGAAATATAAGTATTAAATCCTGTAAATTAGCTAGTAGTAAGGTACAAGAGTGAGAGGTTGTATGCTCAAACGTGAATGCCCAAACGTTATGTATTACAAATAAAAATGTACAAACACCTGAAAGGCAAAACTGCCGAACAGGAAGAAAATAAATTAAAAAAAAAGCTTGGTGTTACTTGATACTCCACGGGAAAAAGCGTACGTTCGGCGCGTAGGCGACAAGAAGCAGGCGACTGCCACAACCCTACAGCCTGGTGACATCCCCCCGCACAGCGCGGAAAAGCGAGCAGTTTCCTTAGCCGCTTGCGCCACCCCGCTATCGAAAGGATCTCGATGTTACTAAGCGAGTAAAAGGACCTTCGGAGACTCGATAATGTCTTACACTGCATTACGATACTCACAAACAGTGGACAATATATAATCAAGAAAGGAGAGAGCACGAACTTTTCAGAAGAATCTAAAGAAATTGCTGATGAAAAATGTACGAAGGAAACAATTGAAAATAATTGATTTTTAAGGACAAATAAAGATATTAAAATGTCCAGTTCATTCTGTTAATGTATTTTACTGTTTCTCACTTATATAAAATCAAACTGTTGAGAAACTCTATTTAATTTAGACATCCTGCGATATAGTGAACCAAAAATGTTTGTCTCCAGAAGTTCACTATACACAAAGTCGACTGTACTTTACATGCCGCGAGGCTAAACGGAAGCTTAGAGATTATCGCGCCTGTGACGGTGCCTCGCTGGCGCTGATAACACACGTCTACAAAATGCAACTTGTTGTAATCATCAGAAATATAATCTTCTTTTTCTAAAGTATTTTTAACACAGATGTCGGGTGTTCATACAGATATGCGCCATCACTCACTATTCTTCTACAATAATGAACCCATAGTAATACTAAAAATAAGTCGTATTCCATTTCCTTATAAACTATACTAGTAAAGGGAGTGTAGAAAGTTTAAGTTAAGTGATATTTACATTCCAGTTGTTCTTCTGAAGCCATTTACATGATCGCATCATCTTTTAAAATCTCTCGGATTGGGGGTCCTGCGAAAATTCCTTCCTTTATTTTTGCTCTGGGTTTGGAAATTTTCCACAGGTACTGGAATGTTCCAAACTTTGCCTTATCCATCGTCTTCACCAAACAATTAATTCACGAGACCACATCGCCACTGAGGATGTCTGCCGTAGTTGCGGACGAAACGTCTGGAAATATGTTTTCCAATGGACCACGGCCCTTCAGCCCGGAAGAAATCTTTGACTAATTAATTCATGATTTATATGATGAGGGACAAATATGTTGGGATTCATGCCTCTGCCTTCTTGTTGTGAAAGAAGTTTTACATGATCGAAGCATTTCGATGTTAATAACACACGGATATAGAAACCCACTCTGCTGCACCCAAGAAGAATAATGGTCTGTATTAATATTGTGTATCCAGACGAGATTCGAGAAAGCTCCATTGACAAACCGTGCCTCTCCAACAAATTGAGTCACATATATCTGTATCTTACGTGTTTTGAGATACGCTAGTCAAAACAAAAGTTATCGTGTAGGTTGGCATTGGATAACACGTTCCGGAGAAAGAGGAACACTGCCACTTCAGGAGATATAATATACACTATATTTTCGGGACTAATGACCGGTAACGTTCCCGGAAATATAAAATAATCAATCAACGAACGCACGATAGTGTTCACCGAATGAGGTGACTCAGAGCATCAACTGATGTCACTGCAGTGCCTCTGACCGGGATGTCCTAGGTTCGATCTCGACAGTGGCAGGATCTTCGACACTAGCTTTCACTAATTCCTTTATTTAACATAATTTATCTGCAAGGAAATACCACGTGGGATATGGAAAAAGTGTTAGAGTTTTTTATGACTTAAAGAGTTTGTAAACTTCGATATTCTTCCGACTGAACCGAGCACTTGCTATAGAAAGCGTAAATTGCTTCATATCAATGATTCACCCTTCAAGCCTTCTGTGGCATATGACTTCGAGATCTTAACCTTAACATAAACCAAAGTTATGGTGGTTATTAAGCTGACCGTGTTAGTCCCTGAAAAATAATTTGCCTGATAGACAAATCTTCCAACATAATTTATCATTCGAGAGATTGATAGCTCATTGATTCTCCAGGACGTCAAGGGACAATTACGAATAGAAACGATGGATCTGTCTTCTGACCACATTCAAAATTGAGATATTTGTGTCATTATTACCATAAGTGCAAGTTGTGATCACTGGACGTAGAAAATTCTGCAAGCATGCATGAAATGACAAGACAGACAAAGACTTCAGTTAGTCTGTAAGAATGTGTAAGGAAAGTTGTGACACTAAATAATCGAAGGTGCGGTTTTAATTTTTGCTGCATATTTTTGCAAAATTAACAAAAACTTACGAATGAAATATAGCTGTGTTGGGGGACATGTCTCCATCCCCCCTCCATGGCCTTGGATCTGCCTATGCAGTAGTACGTTGTGATATGTTACTGCACCTTAGTATTTTGAATATAATTGTCATATTTTATTACTTTTTTATATATTGTGAATTTTCAATTATTCAACCGATATATCTTTGTAGAACTAAAGGTTTTAACTGAGGAACAAGGGGACTGATTTGTGTGGATGTCTACCCGTTTGAATCTCTCACAATTACGCCATAGGACCAACCTTTCGCTCTATCGCCGGACCTTCCTTCATTTTTGGTTTGGTTTTTTCGTGTTTCCGGGCGCATCAACTGCTTTGGTCATTAGTCCCGTTAGTGTTCATATGTTCATAAATACGTGTTTCAGACATTATTTGAGCTGTTCATAAATACTTTTTTAGTACGTCTTTGAGATTTTAAGAAATACATGTTTCGTGCATTCTTTGAGATATTCGTATGCGTGTGCGTTCTGAATGTTGAAAGGCGTCGCAAGAGCGCGGGCGTGGCGCAGCGCGCGGGCGCGGGGTGGGGGAAGCTTTGCGCACGCGCCACGCCGCGCCGCGCCGCGCCGCGCCGCTCCACACAACCGAGAGAGGGAGGGGCGGTCGCGATGGAGCGAGCGAGAGAGAGGGGCGACAACAACACATGACGCAATGCTTTCAAACATGAACAGCACGTTGCGTGGGCCCCGCAGCATTGGAGGATGAGTCAGACAATAAGGGCTTCTGGAATATTCTACAAATAACGTGAAGGTCTTCAGGAGTCACCTCTGCTCTGCAGACACTGCCGCGAAATCAACCTCCATTAAAATGTCAAGTTCGGTCGTTAATATGAAATCCTTGTATCCAATCTTAATGTGCAATAAATGAGTTCGCTCTGAAGAGAGAAGTATTTTTTCCAAGTACGACTAATATGAGCAAGCCGAAATGTAGCTACTAAGTCAGGAAAAATGCGTGTCTATGACATTTATGGGATTTCATATGTGTAACTACTCGTATTTATAGTTTAAAATATTATCGTATTTTTTGCATGATTAAGCACGTATTGTGTAATATACATGTTGATAAATCAAGCAAAGTTTTATTGCGATTAAAGGTAATATAATTCTTATTTAGAAAACTGGTACATACGATACGTAGATTACGCAAATGATTTACGTGGAATTTGTTTTTGTTAAATAGTCATCACCTAATAGAAAGACTAAATACGTTCAAAATATTTTTTACCTTTTTAATTTTTTTAAAAGTCAATTTTACATGTTTTATATCGAATTTTTAACTTTACAGCGACTTTGATGAAACATTAATTCATTGTTCACTTGCTATGTCTTACTTTAACTTCGAAGAGAAAAGTCTTTTAAAGTTTTATACATTTTTTGAAAATTATATGTTTAAAAGGCATTAATACTGGGACCATGTGATTTAAGTATGTACAAAAGGGTTTTAAAGAAGAAATATAGAGCCGTTTTGAGATGATGTTTCTGTAATTTTGGAAAATTTACACAATTCAATTCAAATTTGAGCGAAAACTTATAGTATTTAGAAAACACTGTGCGTGAAAGCTTATTATACCATTAAACCATGGATCACCAGAGGGTGTGCATTCATCTCTGGCTTAATTAATAAAGGGGTAAAAGGAACTGGGAAAAAAATTTTGAAATTTTCGAAAATGCAAAGATTTTATGAAAATCGGATTTTTACCATAGTTGGAACGCTTACGAATGTTACGAACTTTGATCTATTTTTGCGAGAAGTTTGAAGCAAAAAGTATGACGTCGTGATTGAGAAAATTCTGCAAATATGAGATGAGCCATGGCCACACCACTTACGGTATATACGGCTTACGGGTTGCCGTGTTGCACCATTTCATTATTATGGATCCTTTAGAGCCTGTAATCAGAATATTGTTAAATCAACTTGATACCAACGGCAGATTATACACTTAAATAAAAACAAAAAATATTTTAAATGGTGGTATATTTGAGTTAAGTCCAAACGAATATACAAAAAATAAAAAAAAAATACATGCGACATTACTCATTACTAAATGATGTAATTCGATAATTTGTAAACAGAATTTTTCGATTAGTGTGTGTACTAGGCCGTCATCAGTGAAATTATGTTCATATTCCTCAGGGCAGTGTCAAAGCCACTCTGTTGTTTATCTTCGTAAATGGTTAGGAACGAAATTTAGTAAAATATTCGACTCTTCGCCGAGGACTGTATATTATTTCAGGAAACATTACGATAAATTTCATCTACAGTACGACTTAAGATTTATAATTGGGCAAATGCTAACAAAATGCATAAATGAAAGGAAAGTAAGGCAATTATATTTAGTAGGACCATATCATTTCATACAATTCCATATCAGCCAGTTAATGAGGTGATTTCCTCGCGCTTCTCATTGTAAATACTTTGGTTTCCTACTATTATAGATAGCGAGGCGTTCTTTCTCCTGGACTAAAAGTGAAAAGTCGTCAATATTTTCCCACGCTGCAAACTGGGCGGCGCGTCGGTTTTATTCTCAAACACTCTTAAAAAATAAAGGCCGTAAAAGAAGGAATTTCCCACCGGCAAAGGTGGCTCAGGGCATCAACAGATTTCACTACAGTGCCTCTGACAGGGAGGTCTTAGAGTCCCAACAGTGGTGGAATTTCGTCGTAGTTAGGTTGAGGTCGCTGTCTGGAAAAGAATTCTAGCGGCCGGCTGCTCTGATCGGTAGTTTTCCGTGGTTTCTCCGATAAACACCAGGCGAATGCCGGAGCAGAACCCCGAACAAACGGGCCAAGAACCGCGCGCGATCTTTCCTTCTTCTTCCTGTTTGTATATTACACAAACACTTACACTTACATGCACAACACTACCAAACTTCTCGGGAGACCAATCACGATCTTAGATCGTGTCTCGACTGGGACCACGCCGGTGGGAGATACCTGGCTAGAGAAAATATCCAGAAATATACAAGGTCGGCGCCGGATCTCGTCATCCAACGGGGCAAATCATCACCAGCGCCCTAGATAAAACATGCACTACACTTACGGGACTAATTACCTAAGCCATTGACGCGCCCCGAATCACAAATCAATAAGTTTCCGGCCATAGAAACGCCCTGTCGGAAAAAACGTAGCTGATTTGTGAAAGGTGCACATTTGCTGCCACCACCCTTGTGTATTTTTCAAATGTATTATTGTCGCTCTGGTCATGAGCGACCACTGTAATTTACATTGGCTTACATTAATTTACAGATATTAATTATTCTACAGATGTGTTATGTAATGATTCTTGAATACAGAAATATGATATCCTCTTTTTCTCAACAAATAAAAAAATAAAATAAATAAAGAACTACAAAAAATTTTGTGGGCTCAGAAATTTCAATACTTAAAATTTGATACTGTATATTAGATAGTGAAAAAACTAATACCTACGGGTTTTTTTTTTGTAATAATTAGGGAGCGAATTTTTAATCCCCTAAAGCATCTTGAAATATGCATTATGACCTAAAAATCCTGAATTATGTATTTTAATATGCTATTAAAATTAACAATATTTCATTTTGGGATAAACCTTTCCTGATAAAATTTAGGAGACACATGCTTGGAATTGAAAGATATCTTTTTGTGGAAACGTAATAGCTTACTTCGCGGGAGATATAATTGAAGGAAATATGCACCTTACTAAAGTACATAGTAAGTCTTGTTTCGTTTTTTCTGACTGGTTTAAAGATTACGATATCAAGAAATATCCTACATTTGCACAAGTTAATCATCTCTAGAAAAGAAAAAAACTGAAACTGATACGCTCAGTACCAGATTACTGATCAGTCTAAGTAGGCTGCAGCCTGGGGTCACCATTTTAGGGGGCGGACGAAATTTAGGGAATGAAAAATTTCATAAGGAGAACCTTTGAATGTTTTTGTAGAAAATGTTTCTTTCCATATTTGTGTAAAAAATGTTAATTAATCAAATATATCCATTAATATAATTAAATTGAATGCATACAAATATATTTATCTATTAATACATACACATAAAGTGGATATAAAAATATCGCATATTTATTAAATAAGTATCTCGATGAGAAATTATCTCAAATATTTATTCGAAATTTTATTTTCAACGCAAAGTAAAAGCAATTTCTCATCTCATACATGTATACATGTAAACAAAAAGTGTTTTTGAACAGTTTTGTTCAGAAATAAATAATGACTCATGACTGACTAATTTTGTGGTAATTAATTGTCTGAATTTAAAATTTTTACCTTACTGTGATACCTTACTGATTACCGGTGCATTTGAAATTCTTAAGTGTAGAAATTACTTATGATCATTTTTATATACAAAGTATTTAATATTTATACTGAGCCATCAAATTAGCTACATCTTTAGATTTATTTATTTTACGTCAAAAAAAACAGTTAAAAACTGCGTATGACGTGCTATGGGGAAAAGTAAATTGTGTGCACATTTTCAAAATTCTGTGATCCCTACACTAAGTCATATACTACTAAAATTTTGAATTTTTAAAGGGAGAAAAAAAACAACAAAAAAAACTCAAATGTAATAAAATCTATTTTCAAGGATAAATAAGCAATAAATTTTGGCTCTTGTTACTTCCTGCCGCGACAACATGGAAACAATAATTTGAATAATTGTATTTCCCACTGAATTCTAGAAGACGTGCACAGAAAATGAAGTTACATTTATGTCCAGAAGCAAAACAAGGGGCCATCTCAGCATTTGCTCAATGGATCAGGGAAACTGGACGAAAAACCTGATCGAGATGGGGGTCATTGACCCGGAAGCTGTAGTACAATAGTTGTTACAGGTTGTTTATACTCATTTATACAGTTCAAACGGTAAATAATGCATTATGTATCATTGTTAAAAATTAATGTTACTTTTCTTGTGATGCTCAGTATAGTCTCTAATTGTATAGAAACAGTTAAGCAGCAGAAACGATTTCACTTGGGATTTAAACTTTTCTATTGAAGTTAATAGTTTAATGTCATCTGGCAAAGTGTTGTAAAATAATGTACATGTATTGTATGTGAATTTTTGTAATGAGCTGTTGATACTGTCACTTGATGAATATGATTTCTACGTCGAGTGTTATAGTAATAGACTTGGCATTTTCTGAAAAATATTCCGCCCTTGAGCAAGTCATTTTTACAAAACCACTGATTCGTAAATAAGAAAACACGGTAATGGTAGAATTCCTAGATTAATGAAGAGAGGCTTACATGAATCACGTGGGTGGGATTTGGTTATTATTCGTACAATTCGTTTTTGTAATCTAAAAGTCTGGGAGCTATAAGATGTATTTCCCCAGAATAGTATGCCATATCTCAGGCGGGAATGAACATTCGCGAAGTATACACAACGAGCAGTATGAAGGCTGACTGAATTTGCAAGAATTCTGAACGCGTAGCATAATGAACTTAATTTTGTGTTCAATTCATTTAAATGGACGTTCCATTTAAGGTTTGACTGAATTGAGAGACCTAAAAATTTTGTTGCCTTAACATCAGTCAATGGTACACTGTTCATTTTCAATGGAGCACAGAATTGTTTATTTGAAATGGAAAACTGCATTAAAACCGTTTTGGTTTCGTTTACTATTAATTTGTTATTTCGGAACCAATTTAAAACATCTGATATTGTACTATTTACGGTTTCTTTATTGCAAAGGATGTTCGTATCATCCGCAAAGAGAACCGTTATTCCGTTTCGAATCGTCGAGGGCATATCGTTTACGTAAAGTAAACGTTTACGTAAAGTAGATTCTTTAAACCTAAAGCATTATTAAATATTGCGTAAGAAAATTTGTATGTAAGTCTGCTGTTTTAGAAAGAGTGGATTCAGAGCTTGTGAAACAGCACAAAAATGAAATGGAATATTGGAGGAATGTCCTGAAAAGAATTGTAGAAACTGTGATTTTTTTTATTATCAAGAGGATTGTAATTTTCTAACCAACAATGAGATTATTGGTTACAAAATTAAAAGGCTTCAAATATTAGGTTTCACTGAGATGATATCCAAATTTAATTTGCTTATGGCTGGCCATATCGTTCTGTATGAAAATAAAGGGCCATATTTTTGAAAAAGAAAATGGTTTAGAATATTGTAATTTGGAGGGTATTCTTTATTAAAGAAACTGTCGATACAAGATATATAGTTCCAAATGATGATATTATTTTAAGACAATTTAATGATCTCTGTGACTAATGCAAATGGTGAACGATCTTCCTCCGCTTTGCAGTGCATAAAAAATTATCCGAGATCGAGTTTTAAAAAAGATACATTGAATGCATTCTCTCTCTTATATATAGAAAATGACATTTTGGGACACATAGAGTTTGAAGACACTGTTAAGAAATTTGGCGAGACTAAAGCGAGAAAACGTGATTCTGTATGACGAGGTATACGGGTGTCCCACGAACTGTGGGTCACCCTCATATCTTCTAAACGGTTCACGATATCGTAAGCGGTTTTCGGTGAACAATGCGGAGTCATGCCGTACAGATATTGTTAGTAATATTTTTAGTTTTCGAGAAATTTAATTATCTTTGATTTTTTAAAC
This sequence comes from Teleogryllus oceanicus, assembly GCA_964035755.1. Taxonomy (NCBI): domain Eukaryota; kingdom Metazoa; phylum Arthropoda; class Insecta; order Orthoptera; family Gryllidae; genus Teleogryllus; species Teleogryllus oceanicus. The sequence goes on along the minus strand of CAXIVR010000014.1, from coordinate 33,998,928 downwards.
GGCACTATCTTTTTCTCACTAGCAATGGGATCAAAAAAGGGAAACAATGATGTATCATTTGTTAATGTTTTGCAGTAGTTTGACTTAAAATAATATTTCTGACATGTGATTTTAAATTAAACCCACAACGTTTCCTTTAGTAGTCCTTGCAACTGCCGCCGCCCTTATCAGCCTCAGCGCCGCGAAGGTCACCTTCGCCCAAGGCGACAGTTGCATGAGCTGCTACAGGAAATATTGTCTGTTTAAATTAAAATCCCAAGCTAACTTGGGGAAAACATATAAATGCCAAAGTGACCCAAGCTAAAATAAAACTGGCACAACTACGACCACTAATTTACAGCAACAGCCCAATACAATATAAATCAGCCATAGCAATTTACAAGACAATTTTAAGACCATTAATGTTGTACGCCAGCCCAATTTGGATCAAAAAAATAAAACAAGTCCTGCAAAATAAATTCTTAAGAATAGTTGCTCATGCCATGGTTTAACCAACAACCAACTTCACAACGAATTTAATTTGGAACCCATTGAACAATACATCCTATCTGGCCACCAACTTTTATCATAACCTACCTCAAATCCCCCCTAAAACTAACATTCATAAACTACAAGTCCAGAAAAAACCCCAATTACCAAACACGAATCAAAAACAAATATCCATATCACATATTCCTTAAAAAATTTGCAGATTTAGATCCGGACTGAGGACCCAAAAAGGGATTTCCTTCCCCTTGTTAGTATGTAAGATTATATTTAAGGTTAGCATATAAGTCTGTAAATACATATGTATAGTCATTTTACTGATCTATGTAATCTCTTCAAAAATTAATAAATAAAAATAAATAAATAAATTAAAATCATATATCAATAAGTCGATTTTTATACTTAAATTACCATCAAAATACTAACTTACAATACATCATTATATTCCTCTTTTTATTATCTATACATTGCTAGTGAGAAAAATATACGGTTCCCTTTAAAAACATCAATAACTATAAAATTCCTCAAAAACTAAAGATATTACCAACAATATCTGTACAGCGTATTATTTGCCCCATGATTCTGTATTGTGGAGCGAAAACTGCATTTCCGACTCACCATTTCCATATCGTGAAATTTTTAGAAGTTATTGGGGGTGGGTGGCCCATAGTTGGTGCAATACCTGTATATTTCATGTAGACCTAAATGTTAATTTAAATTTAATATTCAATTGTTTGTAACAAAATAGAAATAATACTCAAATATAGAACTTTTTATAATTACCTTATATTTTTAATTTATTGATCTAAAAATGTTTGATGTTATAAAAACATGCAAGTGTATAATCAATTATTAATACATATACAGTATCTGCATCGGTTTTTAAAATTATAAAAAAAAAAAAAATAAACTTTTCTAAATTAGTAAAATAAATATATTGTATGAAAAGATAAAATGTTTTAAGAAAAGTCTATTTTAACGAAATATGCAAAAACTGCTCATATAATTACAGGAATATGCACTAACAGGAAGAACTGGCCGAATATACATTAGCATATTAATCTAGATTGTATCCAATTCTAGTCAAATGTCAAGAAAGTTCACTTTGCTAAGCCATGAAGCCACGGAAAAATTATGCAAAATCATAGAAATCCTCTCCATAGTAATTACCTGAAAATTTTGTCTAATTCTTTCCTTGTCCTGAATAAATTAAGGAGGTCAGCGTTAATTCCGAGCATTGATCTTTATTTTTGTTCGGACACTTGAGAAGAAGGTGGGTGATTGCTACTTGGGCTCCACACTTGGGTCTCTGGATCAGTTTTTGACGCTAATGTAAGGTGGGCGGTCCCTTCGGGAGCTTGTTCATGCTTCCTCAGTATGTTTAGGTGAGCAGAAATAGGGTAAGTTGTGTAGTGTTGAAAAGTAGGCTAACCAACTTCACGAATTGATTTGATTTGATTTTTCGTGTTTCCGGGCACGACAACTGCTTTGGTCATTAGTCCCGTTAGTGTAACGCATGTTTTTCTCGGGATATGCGCGGTGATCTTTCCCCGCTGGATGGCCAGATCCGGCGCCGACCTAACGACGGCTAGTGGGGTTTCCCCCTAACCAGGACTCTCCCACCAGCGGGGCACCGCCTCAGCCGGGACAAGCTCTAAGCTCCCGACCGGTCTCCCGAATATGTGGTAGTGTACTGCATGTTAGTGTAAGTGTGTGTGTAAGGGGAGAGGATTGGACAAGGAAGAGGAAGGAAAGATCGCGCGCGGTCCGCGGCCCTTTTGGTAGGGTACTGCTCCGGCATTCGCCTGGTGTTGATCGGAGAAACCACGGAGAACTACCGATCAGAGCAGCCGACTGCTAGAATTCTCCTCCAGACAGCGACTGAATTCGATCTAGCTGAAAAGCTAGTGTCGAAAATCCTGCCGCCGTCAGAACTCGAACCTAGGACCTCCCGATCACAGGCGCTGCAGTGACATCAGTTGATGCACTGAGCTACCGCTCCCGGTTTCACGGATTGTGTTCTTTGTATTAAGTTATCACTTTCGTGGTGTTATTGGTGTTAATCGTCAGGTGCACAGTGACAGTTTCGTGGAAGGTTTGTCCAGATTTAAGACATATTTTTGAGAATTTAAATTGCGATGGATCAGAAGAAGTTAATTTTAATATTAAAAAAAGACTTGATACCATACGTTATCAAGTACAGTAAAACCGTGGGATAGCTTATATAAAGACAAAAGATATTCTAATTCACAAAAAGAAAGGAATGACAACATGTAACATTGCATACTGTACGTATTTATTTTCTTCGTACTGTAATGTAATAAATGTTAACACTTTTTTATTTTTTCTCTTCCCTTAGACGCTCGTGTCTGCCGAAGACTAAGTTCACAAATCGGAGTTAAGCATCATTAAGGTCGTTTATGACGTAATATTACGAGCGTGATTCTGAGTATAAAAGATTCACATCACTGCCATATTGCGAGAGGACGGAATCGAAGAAGTGATTTAAAGCAGTACAACCTATTAATATTATCTAGAATTAGTTTGATATTGTTTAAAGCCGAGCCCAAATTCGGTTCGCAAATCATAGCACAATCCCTTTCTTTCTTCTCTGTATTTTAGTAATAAAGTCATTGCAGCAACAACAATAATTTCCAGTGCGTCGAACTTATTGCTTACTTGTTTCATCAGCTTCTATAAGGTTGTGGTGTCTCCCAATGCCATCTGCATTACTCACCGGGGCGCTAGCGAGTCCCGCTTGAAATCTTTTCTGTAAAAGGACCACAAACGGAAACTAGTGATGCTACAGAATGGCACACACTTTATCGTACTTAAGTTTTCTAATTTCCTTGGTGTGGGCTAGCTTTATCGTCTTGCCTCATCCTCTTGCCTGCCATCTATTGCCTCTAAAAATGCATTTTTTTAAAAGTTTTCTCAATTTTGCCGTTTCCTAATGGTAGATTCGACATATTACTTTTAGAATATTAAAGAAGAGTAAACCTCGTCTTATATGGATATTTTCGTTGAAAAATTTGGAGTCGTGTTTAAGAAAAGATTGTTTAAGCTCTAGTGTAAATGCGAAATTTGAAGCTCTTTTTCTTTAGAAATGTATTGAGTTATCGAAAAACTTTATTGGAAGTCATTTGAAGTACTTTCACTTACAAAGGCACTAATATTTACAAAAACTCTGAAAATGTGCATATTAACGGCGTGAGAGATATTAAAAAATAATATACACATTTATGCCGTTAATATGCACATTCCATTCCTGTATTTAAAAAAACAAACAAACAAAACAATACAGCAAAATGTACTTTCTGTCATCTCCAACAGTGCAATTAGCCCTATCCGCACAGAAAATTTGAAGAAACATTTTGGAGCTCTTTTTGAGAATATAGGGTTTCAGCATTTGTGAAAATTGAGCTCGTTTTCACGGAAAAGTTTTGAATTTTAGAGAAAATTTAAAAGACATCATTTAAAACACATGTTCTCGTAAATGCAATAATGTAAACAAATCGCCGCTAGTGAAAATATTAACGACTTGAGAGAGAAGTCAAAAAAATTAAATTTTTATAATTCATGAAAAAATAATAGAGTAATGTGGCGTTAATGTTATTTGAGTACATGTAGCACTATCCCTATCAAAAGTTTTAAGAAAAAAAATTGGAGGCGTTTTTGAGAAAATCTTGTTTTTGTTATTTTTTAATATTGCTTATATTGCGCGACTGCAAAAACTTTCAAAAAATGTATATTACCTTAATAAGGATCTAACTACGAAGAAAAAGATTTACTTGAAGGAAAATCTATTTTCAATTTTGTAGTTGTAGGTAGACCAAAAAAATTCAAAATTTGAAATTTTCGAAATCAGAGTTGACACTGAAAACTAATTTTTAAAAGTGTATTTGACTCTATTTTTTCTACAAAAAAATGGAGCAATATTTGAGATAATTTTGAATATTTCCTAGGGGTTTCATGCAAAGTTCCCCCAAATTTTAAAGAATGTTTTTCAACATCGCAGCGCTTTGAGTCGAGCCAGATCGACCAAGAGATATCCGTAAGAAAAAAGAAAAAACATACGGTGTAGACACTAGTGGTGTTTACAGACGGACGGACGTTTTGCAGAAAACACGCTTTCGGTATCAAGGGGCCCCAAAACGTGTATTTCCTTTGAAATCTGGAAATCGAGCAGCACTACTTAACTGGCTCCATACCCCATATATTACTCCGTATACGAGAAAGTAAAAATGTCGAACCCTGCTCTTTTGAAACTCAAGACAAGGACAAATATTGAAATACTGAGATTTTTAACAACCTAGTGTTTAGATATAACGAAATCCTAACAATGAAAAACATTGCGCCATCTTAGAAATTTGGACACATTTTCTCGCATCATTTATATCGGTTACGTAATATTATATTCACACTTATATCGTACTAATTTTTCAGCCATCTCACGAATATCTCGTTGCAGCAAGAGAAGCGCCAGAGATTCGAATTTGCAATTTTTGAAATTGGAGAGGTTTAATTGAAAATCAGCATTAGACAATATTTACTCGCGTATTTTTCTCTGGGCGAGCAAAGAACAAATAGAGATGCTACAACTCATTCTGTCACACATTATATAAATATATTTGCAATCCGAAAATTAACGAGCGTTCAACGAAAATGAGTCCCTTGGTCTATCCAAGGAAAAAAATTAAAACATTTTTTTCACTATCAAGGACCCACGAAACGTGAATTCTGATTATGTGTTAGAGGAAGTATAATTTACTACATACAAGGGCAATCATTATCCACGTTTCCGGTATCAGTGGCCTACCGTATAAATTGATCTGTTGCGAAATCGTGGTTCTTCGCTGCACCATTACGTAACTTCCTCTATACTACGTAAGTACTATGCAAGGAAGTAAAAATTAAAAGCCAAAATTTCCGTCCGCCATCGGAACCTAACGAAGTTGTCGAACGAAGTTCTGTTTCGTTTGATGTCTGTTCCATTTGCCAGAAATCAGATTGAGAGTCAAAGTAATTTGTATTACCAAGTCTACCTGCAATACATATAGATGGCCTTGAACGTGCTTCTCGTAAATGTTTCCAACAGCGAACTGTGGAATCCGGCCTGTGTCACACGAGCGTTGCGCTCGTGCGCGCCACCTAACGCTGATGACGTCACCTGCGTCGACACGTGTCGATGCCTGTGCACACCAGTCAGCAGGCGACATAGATTAACAATGTATCTTATGCGAAATGGCACACGGCGGATTTTCGGCAGAAAAAAAATTCATCACTGGGCCTTGATAACGAAAAAATTGTTAAGTCTATTTGCTAAATCAAGAGAAAAAATCCTCTAACACAAGGTGTGGTCAGAATCAAGGTGTGGCCAGGGGTTTTGTGGGTCCCTGATGCCGAAAACCAATTGAAAGCCAAACGTCCGTCCGTCCGTCTGTGAACACTAGTAGCGCCTAAACCAGGCATAGATTTTTTTTTCAAAATTGAAAAAACCCATTTGAATGATTGAAATTTTGAAAAACATGCTCTATGCTCATGCTCTCTCTATGCTCTCTCCCCTATGCTCACAAGTAAAAAATCTCGGTCTGACCATCGACAAATTCCTAAATTGGGAACCTCATGTTCGGGAAACTTGCCGCAAAGTGTATGCTTCAATGTACTCACTCAAATGTGCTTACAAATGCCTTCCACCCAAAACCAAAGAACTACTAGTAAAATCCCTCTTACTTCCTCTGCTTGATTACGGTGACATTGTGTACGGTAATGTAAAGAAATCAACTGCTGACGCTCTCCAAAGAGTTCAAAATGCGTGTGTTAGGTTTCAATATAATATCAGAAAGTATGATCACATATCGGGATACTACAAAGCTAATAACATACTAAACTTGAAAGCCCGACGCATGTTTCATAGTTTGTGTCTTTTCTACAAAATATTAAATACGGTGTACCTACTTACCTCTCTCATAAAATTTCCTATCTTAAAACAAAAGATTCGAGAAATCTTTGCTATGCAATATTCAAAAGCAACACTAACTTTTACAATAAATCTTACTTAGTAGCGACGACTAGGGAGTGGAATAGCCTTCCAGTAAATGTTAGGAAATGTAAAAGTTTGCGATCATTCAAAAAACATTTAAATACTATTTTTCTGAGCTGATATTGTATGATGTGAAAGTGTGTACTAAATGTGTTTAGAATTGTAAGGTAAATGTAATTTTTATATCGCTTTTTAACAGTTTTCTCCATTTCTTGTATTTTCTTAAGTTAGTTCTTAAGTGAGTTCAAAATTGTAAGTTAAATGTAAATTTTATAGGGCTTTTAACAGTTTTGTTCTTTTCTTTGTTTTCTTAAGTTAGTTCTTAATTTAATTAACAATAGTATAATTAGTCTAAATTAAGTATATTATAGGGTTAAAAGGTTTTTTTGTATTATCTACCAGTATTTTTCTAATTCATTATTATCTAACTTTGTCATGGCTCTGACTGAATGCGTCTTTTCCCTTGGTACATGATGTTGAAATCTAAAATCGGCCCTAAGCCGTCGTCCTGGCCAGGTGGTTGTGTGCATTTCTCATATTGCTTTTTATGATTCATGAATGTATTTTAGATTTTTGTCAACATTTGATACGTATTGCTAAATTAATATCTCTTAGAATTTATATTTTCGGGCAAACCTTTGGAGTTTTCCTGAGTCAGTAATGTTTGTTTTGTTTTTAAAATTATCTTAATTATATTTTTTTGTTGCTCAATGTTGAAGAGCATGCACACTTCCTTTGTTTTCCCTGGTTTCCCCCGGTCGCTTAAGGCAAATGCTGGGACGTTGTATTCTTGTCACGTTTGTGAGCCCAGGGGCATGACATCTGTAAGTTGTATTACTTACTTATTACTAAGTATTATTATTTATTTGTTTTTATTTACTAAATGTATCTATTAATTCAATTCTTATCCATAAATTTATGTATTGGGGAAGGGCCATATTATTTATGTATTACGTGGTTAGGCGGAAGAGCGGGCCTGATGGCCCGAGTCTCGCCACATAAATAAAGTCATTATTATTATTATTATTATTATTATTATTATTATAACATTCTCTAAACTTTTGGGGCACTTAAGCGCCACGGACATTTTCAAAATTTTCTCGAAAACGGCATCAAATTGTTTCTTTAAATTTATTGTCAGAATGGAGTAAAATACACTTGTAAAGATAGCATAGGACCGATTTTCTCAATTAACTCTGTATTTTTGAAAATTACAAAAATTTGAATTTTTTACGGCGTTTTCCTACAACTACAAAATTAAAAGACACAGATTTTTCATTCAATTAAAAATTGTTGTCCATATTTAATCCTTTAAATAAGGTCATGTGCATTAAAAAAAAATTGGTAGGTTTCTCGCAATATGACGTGCAATATTTCCAATTTTAAAAATAACAAAAACAAGATATTCTTAAAAACGATGCCAAATTTTTTCTTTATCTTGTTCGTAGGATTAGTGCCAAACAAACCCTATACGATGACCTTAACGCCATATTGCTCTATTCTTTTGTCTTTTTCAAAAATTACAAAAGTGTAATTTTTTTACTTGTCTCCCACGTCGGTAATATATACATTATAGACAATTTATTCACTTTATTCTACTTATGAGTACATGTGATTTTAATAATGTCATAAAGAGTTTCTCAAAAATTCAACAGTTTTCTGTTACAATGAGCTCAAAATTTCTCATTTTCAGCTACGCTCAAACGCTATTTTCTCAAAAATGGCTGCAAATTTTTTTTCAAATTTTCCAACGGTAGGGTAATGACGCTTTTTAATATGACGTAAAGTTCATTTTGGTGTACCATATAGTTTTTCAAAAATTACACAAATTTAATTTTTTTAAAAACTTGTCTCATGCGGTTAGTATGCACATTTCTAGCAATTTATATACATTATTGCAATTGTGAGTGGATGTGCTTTAAATTACTTCAATTGATTGATTGATTTCTTCGTGTTTCCGGGCGCGTCAACTGCTTTGGTCATTAGTCCCGTTGGTGTAGTAGATGTTTTTTCTCGGGAGATGGCGGTGATCTTCCCCCGCCGAATGGCGAGATCCGGCACCGACCTACCGTCGGCTAGTGGGGTTTCACCCTAACCAGGACTCTCCCACCAGTGAGGCACCGCCCTAGCCTCTAAGGTCACGACCGTTCTCGCAGAATATGTGGTAGTGTAGTGCATGTTAGAGTCGGTGTGTGTGTGTAAGGGGAGAGGATAGGACAAGGAAGAGGAAGGACAGATCGCGCGCGGTCCGTGGCCCGTTTGTTAGGGTACTTCTCCGGCATTCGCCAGGTGTTGAACGGAGAAACCACGGAAAACTAGCGATCAGAGCAGCCGGCCGCTAGAATTCTCCTCCAGACAGCGATTGAATTCGACCTAGCTGAAACGCTAGTGTCGAAAATCCTGTCGCCGTCAGGACTCGAACCGAGGACCTCCCGGTCACAGGCGCTGCAGTGACATCAGTTGATGCACTGAGCTACCGCTCCCGGTTTAAATGACTTCAAAGACTGCGCTAGATGGCAGCTGACAAGAGGATGGGGCAAGGCTGTAAAGCCAACCCACACCAAGGAAATTAGAACACTTTACTACGAGAAAGTCTGTGCCAATCTGTAGCACCCGTAGTTAATGATTTAAATTTATCATTTAAAAATGAAGAGAATTCAAATTCACAGCTGAAAGACTTTTATTTTTCTTCCAGTGATATGCATTCACTGGCGGAATCAAACATAAAGAAACTATTCTCGTTATCTTCTTCTTTATCTGTATTTAAAGTATTTCTTTTTTTGAATACACAGGTGTAATGTATCTATTTTATGTATTTAAATACATCTCCAAAATAGTGAGCTTTATTTTCTACTGGAGAAGTTTAAGAGGATGAAAGGAATTTTTTGGAAGTGTTCATTTGATTCTGTTTTGGTGATGGTTATGTTGTCCTCCATCTTTTTGTTTTAGAGTTTTAAAAAAATACAGCCAAATCACTTCGACCCTTCTCATTCCGCAACCAGCAAAAGAGTGTGCGTCAACAAAAAGAGGGCGTAGCGAAGCTACAGTTACAATGGAGAATCAACGGAAGTGGCTATCTCAGCGTTCAGCGTTTGCTCCAAGGATCAAGGGCGACCAAAGGGGAACTGGACGAAAAACCTGATCGAGATACGGGTCGTTGACACGGAAGCCGAAGTAGAGTACTTGTTGCTGTTTGTAGAGTACTTCTTATTTAATATTTTACAATTGAACAGAACACATAGTAATTAAAGCATTTATAATATTAAAATTAACAAGTACGTTTTTATGACCAGTACATTCTCTAAATAAATAGAAACACTTAAGCAGCAGGTAAGATTTTCCTTGGCTTTTGTAATTGTGTATCAATTTGAATCATGTGATGTCATCTGGTTATGTGTTGTAAAATAACGTAGGCACACATTCGTCAAAGTCAGGCACTGATACGTACAGATGGGAGAACATTGTTCTGGACTGTCCGGGTGACGCCCCGGAACATTGTTCTGAGCTGTCGGGGTGACCCGGACAGGCCAGATCATGATTCCGGCCGCGGAAGCCTACGATATCATTGGGAGAACATTGCATATGATGCGCCCGCTGCAGCCAGCTAGCAAGCGACAGAACGAGCGAGCGAGTGAGAGGGAGAAAGAGATGGAGAGCGAGCGAGCGAGAGAGAGAGCGAGAGCTGCGCGCGGCTCTGGCGAGTGGTGGGAGTTGTGCACACGCCACGCGGGCCGTGTGCTAGGCTCCGCCGCCGTCGCCTCTGCCCGCGCGTACTTAAACTGCAGCGCTCCGATTCGTCGACAACAGCTGCCTTCGTCTGCTCCGGGAGTCGACGTGACCAGCCTTCTACTTGTTCTCGAAGCGACCAGCTTTCATCAGCAACCATGCCTGACCCATGCTGCGGAAGCGGTGGCAGTAAGTTGAATTGCTTTTGCTTCGCGACTGAATTGTTTTAAAGATCGACCGTGGATAGTTCCTGTTAGTTTCAAGGTCGGGGCTTGCCGGCTTACCTAATATTGAATGCGTGTGGAGATACATTTTTTATTAATAAATGTAACTTAAAAATATGCGAATGCACTATCGGTGGATATTCAACTTCTTACGAGCCTAGATGCAATATTTTCAGCATTCTTGAAAAGTTTGTGAATGTTTAAAATTTCGTGATTGGATTACTTTATAATTTATTGAAATACTGGTCGTTCAATCACGAAGTATTGAATACTTCTATTAGGTACTTGTATATTTGTAGCATTTCATATTCACTTCTACAATAACTTAAAATCCCTCTTGTGGACGTAATTGTAGGTCAAACTTTCTAGTCGCTTATATTCTTTTGCAAATGTTCGACCTTCTCCTCGGAGTTATTAAGTGGAAAGTGGAAAACGATTTTGTTCTAGTTGAGCGTGACTCCAATCGATATCTGCGGCTGATCAAGTGAAGCGTAGAGTGAAGAAATTAGGCCAGAGCAGTTTCACGCTTTCCGCAGTTAGAATCGAGAAACTTCATCCCTGTATTCCAATTAAACACTAGCTTTGTAATTTTTTTTAAAAGTATCAGATCGTTAATAGAACTCTTTGGAAAATGTATATTGAAAAACAAAGTATACTCTTAAAAATAAAGTATTAAAATGAAAATACTTATGCACTTATATAAAGTAGAAATGCTTAAAAATTAAGTATTAAAGTAAAACTACCCTTTCCCTATTACGAACAAATTGAGCTGCATATTGTCCCCGCACGTTTTCTTGAGCCCTCATTTCGCTAGATACGAGAGGAGTGAGGAGATTGATATTTTGTCTACATGACTATTACATGAACGTTATGGCTCATTTGTCGATACAAAAAAGTTTCTATTACATTTATTTATTTTTATTAATTTTACATTATTATTTACTATTACATTATTATTTATTTTACGTTAAAAACAGTTGAAACTGCGTATGACGTGCTATGGAGAAAAGTGAATTGTGTGCACATTTTCAAAATTCTGTGATCCCTACACTAAGTCATATACTACTTAAAGTTTGAAAAAAAAAAAAGGCTCCCATGTAATAAAATCTATTTTCAAGGATAAAAAGGCAATAAATTTTGGCTCTTATCCATGTTGTCCTTCGGAATAATACTTCCTGCCGCGACAACATGGAAACAATAATTTGAATAATTGTATTTCCCACTGAATTCTAGAAGACGTGCACAGAAATTGAAGTTACATTTATGCCCAGAAAATTTACAGAGGAGCCAACATTTCTGGTTATTAGATTTTGTCAACAAAGCTCGTTGCTCTCATTTGTTCAGAATTCAACGAATATTAGTAAAGGAGTTGGGGTAGGTATTCCAGGGCTCGAGAAAACGTGCGCATATAATAACAATAGAATAGTCTGTTCCTGCTACGATTAGGCAATATCTCTGAGTACGAGTTGCACTCGACAACCCCCGTGTTCGTGTTTGTGTTGCAGGTTGCCAGGGCGACAGCTGCAAGTGCGGCGCGAACTGCACTTGCACCAACTGCGCCTGCAAAGGAGAGAAGAAGTGAGCGTGCGCTCCGCGCGGCCGCCGATGCCGGCGCCCTGGCCACGGCACAGGTGAGCGGCCGCACTTTGCGTTCCAGGAAGAGGAAACGAATCGGGCACAGTAGGTCTCCACGCGTTGTGGCACACGGGCATTCCGGGGTCCGCAGTTAAGCTGTTGTTGCATTACCTGGGTTATTTTTTAGGAAGAGGATTTTTATGCCGTAAAAAAAACTTGAAATATTCTTTTTACAATATGCATTTATGACCTAAAACGTATGAAATATGCACTATAATATAAATTTATGGCCTAAAAATGCTGAAACATGCACTTAAATACCCAAATAAAATTAACAATATTTCATTTCCTGTGTAAACCTTTCTTCATAAAATTCAGGAGAAGCGTGCTTGGAATGAAAAGATTGTATTGGTTCCTGATTTGTAACCATTAGTATGTCAGTGTTGTTAGAAGATAGTTTCTTATTTATTCTAAAACCCTATTTAATTCGTGTGTTGTATTTGTTTCAGGCTTAACCACCAGTCAATACTCTCCAAATGCTGCCTGTGCCTCCATCACCTATCAACTTTTCATCGCTAATTTATCTACCGCATCTCCACTGTTCTAAAATTATTTCACAGTATTTTCATAACTTTCCATTTTTGTCTTCTGTACTTTATGTCAATGTGAAATAATAAAAAAGGATTGTTGCTATTTTGATTTATATTTTCAAATGAACTCTGCAACACCTAACAACAAAATTCCTTCATCCTTCATATTTTCTTCAATTTTCACTGTAACAAAATTCTGTTTCAAATAAACCCTCTAGTGAGTTGGCGCACGTAAAATATAAAAAGTGGTATGTATGTTCCCAATAATTAATTTTTATAAGAAAACAGAAAATTTCAGAAAATACCACAAGCACTAATGAGAATGACTATCAATTTATTTTATATCTATAAAACTTTTATCCTCGCTATGAGCCAATTTCACAAAATTAAATAACTTGATGAAAAGTTAAGTAATTTACAGATATTCTCAATTCATACGATGGTTATTATTCGTTCCTATAATTATTAAACTAAAGATTTTTTCATCGAAGATTACACGCAACAGTGTATCATGTTTTCCGGATGACGCCGCGTCGAAGGCTGGGGGTGCCGACGTTTCGACCGACAACATATCGCGGTTCTCTTCAGGGCTGTACTGCCAAGTACCCGGACAGTGCAGATCATGACTCTGGCCGCGGAAGCCTACGATATCATATATTTGTCGTGCCCAAAACTAAATACTTACTCACTTGAGTCAAAACTCAGAAGCTTATTTGAGAAAATCCCATTTTAATGTTTTTGAAACCTGCTCCATTGTGAGCTCGATTACACTCAAAATCTTTTGAGGCTGAGAAATTTCATTAGAGATCGTTGCAGTATTTGTTTTAATAAATGCATTAAAGTATAAAATAGACCTCTAATGTAAATGTCAACATTGCGCTAGAAACAATAAAAAATTATGTGCAGGTAATTAATGAAATTTTTATTTATAACGGTGATATCTTGTGAGTCAGTGCTTTGTGCTTCATTCCTAAGAAAGATTTAAAGAGAAAATTAAAGTATTTTCTTAAGAAATCATATGCATGAGACACATAGGACATTGCATGAGAAAATGAGAATATATTACAATTTCAACGAAGAAAATTGATCTCTCGACTTAATTGATGAAACAATGATACGTTTAGAATAATTACACTTCTAAAATTATTTATGATCTGGAAATTTCCCATAGTATTTTTAAATTTCTCCTGGACAACATTCACACGGGTTCGGCAATATTCTGCCTTCCTGTTCAAAAATATACTGTGTATTTATATTCAATGGTAAGCAGTATTTTATGATTTGTGATTTTCGAGGTTTTCCAAACATTCTTCAACTTTCTGTGCTGATTACAATCTGTACATGAAAATCAATTCGAAAGTTTTGAGATACACAAATGGAGATTTATGAAGTATTTCCTCCCTCCCGGGAAAAATCTAAATCCGTTTCTAGAGAAAGTCCAAGCTATCGGCCCGCAACGAATGCTGTGGAATGTTTTTCCAGATAAAGAGATTCGTTGTTTCTAAGCATATTATTGGTTACGTAAGCATCAATAATTCAATTTTACGTAGAATTGGTTTTAGAAGACGGTTTTATGTACACAGTGTGCTGCGTTTTAAGCAGATCAAAGAAATATTTGAATATTACGACCTAAATATTAGAAGTACATACCATGCAGTATTATAAATGTCATTTTACATAAACCTTACAAATATACGAGAGACTTTAAAACTGAAGTCTGTGCAATGCTGTAGCACCACTGGTTTTTCTAATGACGTCTTTCCGATGATAACTAACCCGTCGAAAGCTGCTAATCCAATGAATAAACATGTTGACAAAAACTGAAGGTAAGATTTGTTTTATCACTTTAAACACACTTATACTTGTTTTTTTTAACGTGCCATCTGAGGGTAGTATCTCCAAAATGGAATATGGCACGACTTTTTGTGTCTTTCTCAAACCTGCCACAAGATGTCGCATGATCGCGACTGTATCAAGCAATGCTGCTGATCAAGCGACTCTAGCGGCACGACCGAGAAAGACGCGAAAAGCCCTGCCATATTCCATCTTGGGGATACTACCCTCAGATGCCTCGTTGGAAAACCCAAGTATAGTGAGAATAAAAATGAAACCATGAAAACACACATCTCCCAAAATTCGAGTTTGAATTTGATTTTATTTCCAATGATTTCTGAGAGGGTAATAAAAACATCTATTAATTATTCTATTAATTAGGTAAACAACAACCTAGAAGCTCCTCAGTGTATTGTTTGTCTCGTTAGCTTACGTGGTTGAGGAAAGAGGCGTATGGCAGGAGACGCGGGTTCTGTTCCCGATCGAGACAATCCACTCTTTGAAATGCTAAAAAAATAATTTATAGAACCATTGCGCAAAGTACAACCTGAGAATTCAATGTCTTTTTTACAATATAGCCCAAATACATAACGAACGTGAAAAATTGTCTAAATAATCTCTAGCTCAACAAAAAATAACATGTAGCCCGTTAGTAACAAATATAATGTGTAAAATGCATTTGTGATGCTGTTTTTTCTTCAAAAAGTCAAAAACTAAAGTTATGCATAATATTCTGGGGAAGGTCATCCTTTAGTGCCCAAACATTTAGATTGCAAAAGAAAATTATCCGAATAATGAAAAAATGCCATCCACGTGATTCCTGCATGCCTCTTTTCATTGAGCTTGGAATCGTAGCATTGCCTCACCTATTTATTTACGAATCTGTAGTATTTGTCAAAACTGACTTACTTAACGGTAGGAACATATTTTCATGTAATACTGATATTTATAGTTACAACACTCGACGTAGAAATCATGTTCATCAAGTGTCAGTATCAACAGCTCACTACAAGAAATCTACATACAATACATGTACATTACTTTACAACGCATCGCCAGATGAAATAAAACAATTAAAATTGGTACACAAATTTAAGTTAAAAGTAAAATCGTTTCTACTGCAAAACTGCTTCTATACAATTAGAGACTATACTGATCGTCAAAAAGAAAAATAATGCTTACTTTAACAAAACCAAGATATAGTATAATGAAATAGTTTAAATTTACATTGTATAATTATAAAAAAACTTAAATGCCTGTAACAAGTAATGTACTTCAGCTTCCGGGTCAATGACCCCCATCTCGTTTTTGTCCAGTTTCCCTGATCCATTTAGAAAATGTTGAGATGGCCCCTTGATTTCCTTCTGGACGTAAATGTAGCTTCGCTACGCGCACGTTTTGTTGAGCTTTCCTTTTGCTTGTAGTGGTAGTAGAGCTTAGGGTGAGTTTCTATTTTATTAGCAATACAGAAATATCAAATCCGTTCGTTTACCGTTACAAATAAGTTTTCTATAATTCGGCAACGAAAACATCTAGTTTTTGAAATGTTAATCTCTCGCTTTTTTAAATTTATTATTATTATTATTATTATTATTATTATTATTATTATTATTATTATTATTATTATTATTATTTTCATCTTTCAACTATTAATAGTTAATTTGTTGGGAAGAGATTCTGAAACTCAAGAAAGCGTGCGCAGATGATTTTCTCCCCCATACATCACATACAGTTTTTGACTAAATAAATAAATAATAAATAAATAAATAAATAAATAAATAAATAAATAAATAAATAAAAAGTCGACTTTCAACTTTGGAAAGGTTTAGAGGCATTGGAAATATCAGACCACTGGCCAAGGTGGCTCAGGGTATCAACTGCTGTCTTTGCAGAGCCTCAGACAGGGAGATCTTCAGGGTTCGAGTCCCAACGATGGCAGCATCTTCGACACTACTAGGTCTACGTATAGGGGAGGTGTCTAGCGTCCGGCTGCTCTGATCGGTAGATTTCCGTGGTTTCTCCGATTAACGCCACGGGAATGCCGGAGCAATTCCCTAACAACGAGCCACGGACCACTCGCGATATTTCTTTCCTCTTATCGGCTGTCCTAGTCTCACCCTTTTACACACACACACACACACACACACTTCCACACATGTCGGGAGCTTATAGTTTGATCCGACTGGGTGTGCCCAGCTAGTGGGAGATACCTGGATGCGGAAACCCCTTAAGCCGACATACAAGCTGGTGCCGTATCTCGCCATCCAAATGGGGAAGAACACAACCACCTTCTGAGATAAAAATATGCACTTCACTTACAGGAGCAATGACCGCAGCAGTTGACACGCCTTGAAACACAAAGTAATCAATCACATGGATTTATACATTTCCACAACAAGATGAAGCTTTCTAATTTTTGCTGTTCTCTCATTTCTTATCATTGAATGGTTTTCTTTCTATGAAGCTATTCTTTCATCGTTCATCTTTTGTTTCGTTGTAACTATTATTAAAATATGGTGAGCACGGAATGATTGTTATTTACGAAATATTTCTTCAACATAATTCGGCAATCCGGAAAAAATACAATAACATATACATACAACTCATGCCTATATTTGTACCTTCTAAATCTGATTAGAAAAACGATTATCAACGCAAATTATCTGGAAAGAAACAGCCACTGAAATAATTGCTCTATATTACCATCTGGCAAGTATCTGTAGTTTCATATACATGCGTTCTATTAATACCCTCGGCGCAATCAGTGGAAGGTCAATGCCATAAAACAGTGTATCTTCCTACTCGACCGTTCATCTGAATCGAAATCAAAACAAATGACATTTACACAGAGGAGAAAAACATGCTCGCCTAACAAACGAAATGAGTCTTAAATATCTCAATTACACTCTGCATGTCTGGAAATGCTCCTTGACCTCCGCCTCCTGTGAAAAAAAACAACAAAACATTACGACTGAAAATAAGGAATTGAACAAAAGAATGACAAGCCACCACTGGTTACAAACAAAAACAGCTCTATCTTTCATCACTCAGAAAAAAAAACTTTTATATAAAACCATCGTCACATATCTCTAGACAAATCGTCGCTTTTCTGAAATACTGTTCTAACACAGACACACACAAAACTGTTTTGTTCAGAAGAGCGCAATTTCATTTATCTTAACGTAATTTGCTTCTCATTAATCGACGATATTCAAGCCATATAAAAAATTTGATTCCTCGTGATTTTTTCTTTAATTTATGAAAATAGATTGTGAAAACTCTGAAATTTTTGACATTATTCCATAAAAATAAATGACAATCTCTTTCCATGAAATAGCAATGCATCCGCTACCAAGCGGCTATTGGTATAATGTGTGATGTATGTATAATGTATAATGTATAATGTGTAATGTATAATGTGATAAACACACATTCCACATAAACATTATGTTTTTGACTGATTTACGTTAAAATATCAATTGTAGATTTTTTCAAACTATAGCAGTATTATTGAAAAGCGACGATGTGCTATAGGTCATTGGGATTCCGCGAATATCTTTAATCTCGAAATCTTGCAAGTTGCGAATCCAAAACCCAGCGCTTCATCACAATGACAGCGGTGCATATAATGTCACTAGATAAACAATTGCACGACTATCACAGAAGTAATAGAAAACCGTAGCCAAAAGCACTCATCTATCAGTCATCATAATTAAACAGTCACTCAAATCATCTCATTCTGAATGTGCTAGATAACCGTGAATCCAAACGACAACTAAAGAGATCTCAACTGCCAAATTTGTATACAATACTTATGTAATAGTAATATATAATAATAATAATAATATATAATAATAATATGTTATAATAATAATAATAATAATAATAATAATAATAATAAATGTAATAATAATGTATTCTCAAATTATTTTGTAATTACAATCAAATCATCAAATGTTCAAACGTAAGAGTAAATTGAGAATAAAATGTATTTTCAAAAATATTTCGTAAATTTGTACTATATCCACAGTAGGAACTGATCGGCATGGACATGACCTATGCGCTTTTAGAAAGGTCGAAAACAATGCGCAGATATGCATAATTGTAAGATGAGCAATTTTTTTACAATGAAAAGGAGGGCGAAAAAATTCAAGAAAAAAGTGCCACGTAAATAAATGAAACATTTTATTAATTCATACAAAAATTCACTAATCATGCTTACTTTCCTTTCAATTATTTAATTAAATGAGTATTTTTTCCTTTGCATGAGTCTTTTTGTCAATATATCATTTTCTAGGAATATATTTGAAATTTCGAAGTAAGAAATTAACTTCATATTGGATTTTACGGTAAGTGCTGCAGCTAGAGTATCAACAGTCAATCGTGATTTTTCACTTGAAAAGCACATTAACCTAGATTAACTTATTAGTTTTAAAATACCGAAAAGGAGGAGCGGTTGTAAGTACACTTTTCGAGGAAGGACAGAACCTACAAAATGAGGACTATCCTTCATGAAGGAGGACGATTGGTCACCTTAATAATTGTACCTTTTATTTCTTTAACTGACGTAAAAAATGACGCATTGTTGAACCAAGAAGTAGAATGTTGAACAACGGTAAGAATGATCGATTGAATGATTAGTGATTCCGGCCGCTTCAACTGCTAAGGCCTTTAGTTCCCTAAGTGTAAGTCACAGTGTCTGTGTCCGACGGACTTCCTAGCGGAAAGTGACGCTTCGCTACGCAGTTGAGGTCTAGGCTCGAGCATTCGGCCCTCGCGTTAACATTAAACATCCTTGAGTCTGTCCCACGCATTTTATGCGAATTCACCTTCAAATAATTTAGCGTGTCTATTTTTTTTAATGTTTTCCAGGAAAGCCTAATTTTTCCTGCCTCCTGCTTATCCCACAAGTTTTTTTCCTCGATGTATAACTCTTTATTTATTTATTTATTTTCGTCAAAAAAACAGTTAAAAACTGCGTGTGACGTGACGACTCTTATATACTCGCGCGTGAACAAATCGTATCAAAAACCGCGTTTCTGCCAGACACTGCCCTAGCCGGGTCAAGCTCTAAGCTCCCGACATGTGTGGAAGGGTAGTGCATGTAAATGTAAGTGTGAGTAAGTAAGGGGTGAGGATACAAGGTAGCGGAAGTAAAGATCGCGCGCGGTCCATCGCCCGTTTGGTAGGGTACAGCTCAGGCATTCGCCTGGTGTTGATAGAAGAAACCATGGAAAACTACCAATCAGAGCAGCCGGACGCTAGAATTCTCCTCCAGACAGGGGCTGAATTCGACCCAAGCTATGTAGCTAGTGTCGAAATTTCTGACACTATCGTGACTGAAACTCTAGGACCTCCCGGTCGGAGAGCAGTAGGATATCAACAAAGTCATGCCATATTCCTCACGCAAAGAACAAAATATGAGAGAGTTATGAAATTAATTTTTTTTTAAGTTAATAAGTTTTAGGTATTTCCGTTATTTCCTCAATTCTTAAATAAACCTGTAGTGAGAAATATTATAAAAATTTCGAAACATTTGGTTGCCTCACAATCTTTTAGATGAGTCTAATAATTCTTCAAGCTGTTCGAGTCAACCAAAATAATTGAGAATTCAGGCTGGATGAACTTCTTTTTAGTGAAAGAGGAAACCTAACAGGAAGAGTGGCCTTGCATGGAAATCGAGAATCTATGACGCATTCATTCACTTTCAGAAACATGATACAAGAATTCTCGAGTCACATACTTCGCGTGTAATGCAAAACGTTGAACAAGTGTCATTTTACGAAGAAATTAGAGACGGAGCAAAGTACTTCACATTACAGTTAAAAAGAGTGTGGATGGGGAAGGAAAAGGAAAAGAAGCTGTTGCATCTGCGTTTAATGTCAATACAATTTTTTCTTCATTGTCATTTTTTAATTTATATTATATTATAATTTCTTCTATTTATACTTTATTCTTTATATTCCGTGTAATCAGTTTAAGTAACTATATTTATTTATCTTGCTTTCTTGCATTGACCTCCTTTATGCTCACCTGTTTTTGAAATATCTTGAAACATAACGAACTACGAGTAATTCTTCTGTTAGACAAATAATAAAATGTGTGTTTCTATTCCACATTGGAATGCATTTAACTATCAAACAATAAATATAATCAGGAGGCAAATAAATTTACATTTTAATTGGACTTATGTATTATCTATTAGAATGTAAATTTGGTATTCGATTAATTTTCTTGTTACTTTGCCGCATTCTTAATTCCCTACATTTTTTTGTTTTTGGTGAAAAATGTGTCGGTTATCGGAAATTGCATCGGATAACAGATTTCATCCGTGCCCACGGCTGTGCGTATGTTACATGATCCAGAAATGGAGCGTACCGACATACAGAATGCGATATTAATGAATAATTACATCTACATAATATCCGAAAATTAATTTAATGTTATAGATTTTTAAAGCTATACATTTCGATATGGAATAGCAAGTGTACAACGTGTATTGCTCTTTTCTATCTTTAACGAGTTACTAGAGATGAATAGACGGCCAGTGAATTCTTATAGTAAAATAAATGTTGAATTACATAGCGAGGTAATGAAATTTGCCGTAGAATAAAAATATGTGATTATTCTGTAGTTCAATGCCCTGAAGACAATGATGAAAACCATTGTTCACTCTCACCTAAACTTTCTTCTATAAACTCAATTTTATATGCGTTTAGCTGCGTTATTTGCGTATGTTGTCGCGATGCTCACAATATTCTGTTATTTTACGAATATGATTGCCTAGTAGTGGGAGTATAGAATGAGGGAGATAGCCACTCGAGGTAGATAAAGAGAAGTTGCAGTTGCATCAGGCAATCGACAGCCAGATCACACATATATTCTTGACGTGTGTAAATCCGCTAATGTGAAGAATATTGTTTGTACGTTTTTGCGTGTTTCTTATGCTCAGCGATAACTAGGAAGTGTACTATTTCACCAAATCTTTTATGTTATGTGTGTGGCGAGTTTATGACTAAGTCTCAAAGACATCTCTATTCTCCGATCGTCGAAAAGGCGTACGCGTTGTAATTTGAATCAAAGGTATAGAGCGATTTTCTTAAGGATGAGCCAAAGTGACAGCTAGTACTGGCAACATAACTGAAGTTTCTGTGGTCGTTGTGCCCTCGAGCTCATTAGACTCCCTTCCCGCATTCGTTCGTTTGCAGCTGGCTAACTTGTAAATGGCTTCGACACTTCCTTTCGACGTGTCCTTGCCCGACAAAAATGTAGTGCGCTGCGAGAAATAATTGATATTAGGAAGTGCAGTGTAATGTGCTCTTCTGTAAAAATTCTTTTTTTCTTTATGTATTACATTGAATTTACTTTTTGTGTGATAAATATTATGTTTATTTTAAAACCGAGATTGAATGCGAGATGGTACCGGTGCACGTGTTTAAAATTTAAATTCGGGGTAGTATTATTTTACTGATTGTGAGAGCATGTTAAGAGATTTTCCACATACGTAATTAAATTTAAATATTTCCCGGACTCGCGTACATGCACATTCCTCAGCGAAACTCTTAGACTTCTGCATAGGGGTGTTTTCACTGGAGCCATTAGCACTTTACGAAGGGGCGTGACTGAACAGCTGTTGCGGCGGAGGGATACTTCTCTGAAATACATGTGATGTTCACTTGTTCTCGCGAACTGTCACTTTGGCTCATCCTGAGGAAAATCATTCTACAGCTGAGGGTAAGTGTTGGACACCACAGAACAGTTGGCCACGTTGCTCCCTCTATTTAAGAGTGGTTGTATGGAACCCACTCATCTATGCCATTTGCAGTACCTACTAAAGTAATGGAGGAAACCTAGAAACCACATTAAAGATTGCTACTGTGTAACAGAAACCTCAAACAAATCAAAACACACAGTTTCCAGTATCCAAATTTGGAATCTGGAATGCACCCAGTTGCGCATTCTGATTTTCCCCCAATTCCAAAATCACCAGCGGAATTGTCTCTGGAAGATGAAACAGACGAGTGGTGTGACAAACCAACAGATCGCAGGTCTTGAGTCATCTGCAGCACTGACACATCCACAGCCATTGAACAATTGGCAGAATTGAACGATCTTGTACGAGATATAAATATTCCAATGAGGCAAACAGAATTACTTGGGCCTCGAGTTTAAGAAAATAACATGTTACAACCAAACACTGGCATTACATTCCCTAAACGACAGCTTCATCTTTCCCCTTTTTTCTCAATGAGAGAGAGTTTGGTGTATTGCAATGAGATAAATGGGCTGATTACAAAATTTGAGATGATTCACAATCCAGAATAATGGCGCCTATTTATTAATTTCTCAAAGAGTAGTATCAATGCTGTTTTTTTACATGGTGGAAACGAGAAAATTTAGATACCAGTGGCCCATTCCATTCAATTAAGAAAACTTACGAGAACATAACGCTCCTCCTGAAATATACTCGCAAATCGAATCACAAATGGAACATCTGTTGTGATTTAAAAATTCTGGAACTTCTTCTAGGAATGAAGACTAGTTACACAAAATATTGCTGTTCCTTGTGTCACTAGGATAGTAGGGCAAGGAAAGACCACTATATAGGAGTCAATCCATTTCAAGTGGTCCAGCACTGGTTGCTCGACCATCTCGAAAAAAATTAATATTTTGAACATAAATTTCCTTGTGATTTGGTTGTTCAAAACATTTTGAATTTATTTTAATTGTATCTGGTTTACAAATGGCGGCCATTTTTGTTTTACGCTGTGCGCCATTTTTCGCGTTTATAGACATTTACTCTTATCAAAATGATTGAGCTTTGGATTGTTCTAGCAATCTAGAATAAAAGGCACTGGATTCGGAATACTCTGGCCTACAAATCAAATATTATTTACCTACCTTCGACCTTTTTTATTTGGGAAATATTTGTGACCAAATCTTTGGAACACGAATGCACCAAGCTCGATTTTCAGAGAGTAATTTCTCTAAGAAGGAATGTAATCACTGCCTTAATTTGTTCACATATCGATATAGTTACTTTTTGTAAAATATCATTGGTAAGTAACAACCTCTTAAAAATTGGAATTTTGGAATTTTTCCAAATTTTCAACTGCAATATCTGATGGGGGACCAGATAAAAATTTGAACATTGCACACATACTAGATCGTTATGTTACCAAACTTCAGTAAAAATTTCAACTTTTAGATTTAACTCAGATTTTTAAGTAACTTTCCCAAAAAAAGGTTCATTTCCCATTGAGGATACGTTTGACCATAGTAATCATATTATTTTGAAGTTATTTTAAACTAAAATCCATTTTGATGTACAATAATTAATTATACTTTATGATTAATAAAAATAAAAGTTGCCTTATCTATTTTTAATATTACTTTACTTTAAAACCCATCTTGACATCTACGTTTGTAATTGAAAGGATGGTCATTTTAATGTCAAAAGCTGAATAGGATAATTTTAAAATAGTTTATAAAGGATAACAAATAAATTGAGCGTTTTGCTATTTTTCCGCGTTTAAATTTGCCACTCTGCTTATTATTTCTGCACGTTTCTTCAGAGGTATGGACGATTGCACAGTACTTCTTAGGTGCACATAACGCATTTGAGTTAACAAACAATGCAAGAGAATCAGCATGTGCGAGTGCAGAGGCAAACATGGCACGTGGTACGGTATGACAAACATGGCACGTGCCATGGGCGCCACTCATTACGCCCGCTATTTAGAGTATATACGCTAAAACACATAATAACAACCCTAATTTGAAGTATACTGACCGGGGCGCATACTCTATGCTAGCCGTGGACGCAAATGCTACGCATGCCGATTGGCCGCAAGCGACCAATTTGTTAAATTCTGGGCTATTTACAATGGATAGACCCATAGCCGAAGAGAGACCTTTGAGAGAAATTTTCAATCCGGGTGAAAAAAATGTGTCGCGTGAATCCCTTGTTGACAAAGACAGTTGTTACCACCACTCCATCTGATATTGAGTTTTATGAAGAAGTTTATGAAAGCAATGGACAAAGATGGACAGGGTTTTCAGTTTTGACTATCTAAATTTCCTGCGATTAGTACCACAAACATTAACTTTCATTAGGTATCAGATCCGTTACTTGAAGAACAGTTGCTGACAGATACCGAGAAGGCAGCTTGGCTTGCATTGAAAGATGTATGTGACAATTTCTTGGGAAACGTTATATCTGATAAAACAGGAAACTAATGGGACACATGCTGGATTGTTGCAAGAGTATAGGGTGCAACATGTCTCTGAAATTACATTTCCTTCATGCCCATTTGGATTTCTTCCCACCTAATCTTGGAAATGTGAGTGACGAATATGGTGTGTGATTTCACCAAGATATCGCTGCCATGGAAAGACGATATAAGGGAAGATGAACACCAAACCGATTCGACGATTCGAAACGGAAGAACGGTTCTCTTTGCGGATGATACGAAAATCCTTTGCAATAAAGAAACCGTAAATAGTACAATATCAGATGTTTCAAATTGGTTCCGAAATAACAAATTAATAGTAAACGAAAACAAAACGGTTTTAATGCAGTTTTCCATTTCAAATAAACAATTCTGTGCTCCATTGACAATGAACAGTGTACCATTGACGATGTTAAGGAACAACATTTTTAGGACTCTCAATTCAGCAAACCTTAAATGGAACGTCCATTTAAATGAATTGAACACAAAATTAAGTTCATTATGCTACGCGTTCAGAATTCTTGCAAATTCCGTCAGCCTTCATACTGCTCGTTGTGTACACTTCGCGAATGTTCATTCCCGCCTGAGATATGGCATAATATTTTGGGGATATACATCTTATAGCTCCCAGACTTTTAGATTACAAAAACGAATTGTACGAATAATAACCAAATCCCACCCACGTGATTCATGTAAGCCTCTCTTCATTAATCTAGGAATTTTACCATTACCGTGTCTTTTTATTTACGAATCAGTGGTATTTGTAAAAAATGGCTTGCTTAATGGCGGGAATATATTTTCAGAAAATGCCGAAGTCTATTACTATAACACTCGACGTAGAAATCATATTCATCAGGTGACAGTATCAACAGCTCATTACAAAAAATTCACATACAATACATGTACATTATTTTACAACACTTTGCCAGATGACATTAAACGATTAAATTCAATAGAAAAGTTTAAATCCCAAGTGAAATCGTTTCTGCTGCATAACTGTTTCTATACAATTAGAGATTATACTGAGCATCACAAGAAAAGTAACATTAATTTTAACAATGATACATAATGCATTATTTACCATTTGGACTCCATAAATGAGTATAAACACCCTGTAACAACTATTGTAATACAGCTTCCGGGTCAATGACCCCCATCTCGATCAGGTTTTTCGTCCAGTTTCGCTGATCCATTGAGCAAATGCTGAGATGGCCCCTTGTTTTGCTTCTGGACTTAAATGTAACTTCATTTTCTGTGCAGGTCTTCTAGAATTCAGTGGGAAATACAATTATTCAAATTATCGTTTCCATGTTGTCGCGGTAGGAAGTAATAAGAGACAAAATATATTGCTTATTTATCCTTGAAAATAGATTTTATTACATGGGAGTTTTTTGGGGTTTTTTTCTCCCTTTCAAAATTCAAAATTTAAGTAGTATATGACTTAGTGTAGGGATCACAGAATTTTGAAAATGTGCACACAATTCACTTTTTCCCATAGCACGCCATAGGCAGTTTCTTAACTTTTTTTTACGTAAAATAAAATTAATAAAAAAACCTCTTGGCGGATTACTGCTCGACACTCCTACAAGACGTTTCATAATCCACCCACAAATGGATACTTTCCAGGAAGTTTCTAACTTGTAAGTACATTTCAAGCTTTATTCTGCATTCTCGTACTGTTTTCATCTTATGTTTTATTATAGAAACAATTAATTATACATACAATTTTTGTAATCCAAACAATTTTTGTTAAATGATCTGTATATTAATCTACTATAGATTTCTTCTGAATTGTTACTGAGTTGTTACCAAGTTTCTCGAAAGTGGTATATGCGGCGTACCTTTTCCAGAAAAATTGGTACATGATGGAACATTTCGGATTTCATTTTCGCAGTCAGCGTATGTGATAGTGAAGAACACGTCCTCAAAACACAAAGTTCAAATTTATGGCGTGGTGTCATCAAAGTAAGGAGAACCTAAGAATGAGAAAACGTAATAATTGAATAAACTAAAAACCAAATTTACCTTCAAATGGGATGTTGGTTTGTTCACGAACGTGCGCGAGCGAGGAAGATAGGGAAACAGTCAGAGGGAGTGAGAGAGAGGGAGAGAGAGAGAGAAGGAGAGAGAGGGAGAGAGAGAGAGAGAGAGAGAGAGAGAGAGAGAAGAGGGAGAGTGAGGGAAAGGGGGCGAGGGGAGATGAGGGAGAGGGTGAGTAGGAGGGAAAGGGAAACGCGCCACGGACCGCGCGCGATCTTTCCTTCCATTTCCTTGTCCTAACCTCACCTCTTACTTTCACACACTTCTACTCACTTGCACTTCACTATCACACTAGTCGGGAGACCAGTCGGGAGCTTACAGCTTGTCCCGGCTGCGGCGATGCCACGCTGGTGGGAGATACCTGGTTGTGGGAAATACTTTCATCCCGAAATAATATATATATATATATATATATATGGCCATCTTAATATATATATATATATATATATATATATATATATATATATATATATATATATATATATATTAAGATGGCCAACGCTAATATCTTCAAAATTGTTACATATATTGTAATGCGATTTGTCAGAAGTTATTGCGTGTAACGAGGATTGATTGATTGATTCCAGGAGCGTCAACTGCTAAGGCCATTATCCCCTAAGTATAGGACATGTTTTATCGTGGGATGTGGCGCTGCTATTCACCCACTAGATGGCGAAATCCGGCGCCGACCTATTTCGGCTTGAAAGTATTTCCCACAACCAGGTATCTCCCACCAACGTGGCATCGCCCCAACCGGGACAAGCTCTAAGCTATATATATATATATATATATATATATATATATATATATATATATATGTATATATATATATATATATATGTATATATATATGTATATATATGTATGTATATATATATGATATATATATATATATATATATATATATATATATATATATGTAAATAAAGCTACGATTACTCCACTCATAATTCCTAAGCTATCACTTTTGTAAACGGGCAGCAATGTTCTCCCGGGTCTGGTCAAGTCTAAACTGCGCTACACTCAGGAGGGTACATGACAAGACGTAACTGATTGGATCGAATAATTCTGCTCCAGATGCATTTGAAGTTCACGGTCACTGCGTCTTATACAATCCACTGCCCGCTGAACTTTGAGTTGAGGCTTTAAACTCGTTCCTTTACGATAGCATACGATCAGCACGTGAATCAGCGGCTATTCAACGCAGGAATGTGGCATTTGTTTATGCCTTCGTTTCTGACCTTTAGCCTCATTTCTAAACTTCAAGCAGTTAACTGCAACTGCATCGGAATCCTTAACTGGAAATAATTGAGCCTTTAGAAAATAAATTCCAAGTTACAGAGATTCGAATAGGCTTTAAGTAGTTTTATTCTTCAAAAAAAGATTGTTGAGTAAATAGCCACAAACTTAAAAATATAAATATACATTTTTAGTAGTTTACTTAATCTCCACTTACTAAAATCATAATTGATTTTCACCAAAGGTACGAAGCGAATAAATGGAAGATGGAGTTTTGTTTTTGTCATGTTTTTTAGAGCTCAACCACATGCTGCAGTATCGTGTAAAGTTCACGTTTCATCTACTGCTACTGCGTTTCCAATGCAATGTATTTGAATTTTATTGAGAAATAACTTTTTTCTTTGCCAACCATAAGAGTAACTTCAAGAAAGACATTCGTCACTTTCCCTTACTTCGTAAGAGGAGGAAGTTTTGTGCGCCGGAAAACGTCGAATTTCCGACAGAAAAACTTTATTGTCGATCCCTGGTAACGAAAAAGTGGATGAATCTTATTCCTGTCTTGTCATTCCTGCCTGTAATAAGATCATATACAATTTTTCGAAAATTTGTGTACTTTTCGTGTAATACGGGCGAGAAAGTACATGCTATTTTAGCACTAGTTTTTTTCTAAATTTAGCATCGGGATTTATCCACTTTTTCGTAACTAGGGCCCTATATTAAGAGTTTTTCTCCCTTCGCGCCGGAAAATACGCCCTTTCTTAGCGCAGCATTACACAACTTTCTCTCTACTCCGTAACGAGAAATTAAAAAATGAAGATGGGCCGTTTTGGAGACTGTTTTCGCTAACGCCATGGGCAACCCTTGCTACAGCGAACCACTCCCGTATTACTGGCATTCTCTGCTAGGATCTTTCCTTAACGTCTCTGATCTAGTCTAATTGTGTATAAACGAGAAAGCATGTTCTATTTTTGCAATATATTAAATTTATAAGTCAGAGGTATTTAAAAATAGGATGGCCAGCTTGAGATCATATTGGAATTCCATTCAAAAATTAGTGTAATTGCATTCTCAAAAGGTGAAATCTTGAGTTTATAAAATAATTTATTCTTTAGTTTTTCTCTTTTGTTTTATTATTAATTTTTTTACGCTGATGTCATTTTAGTCGTGTATCATTCCTCTGACAAGGTAGTTACTGAAAAATGTGTAGGAATATTGAAATTCTGAAATTTTAAAGAGATGGTAAAATTAATTTGTGGACTGTCATATTTCAGCTTGTTACTTACCTAAATTAATTTTAATTTTCCATTCTTTCACTATTTAGAGTTGGTGATAAGATCATGTTGAAGTTTATCAAGAGTACAAAGAATATCAATGAATAAAGTATCATCTACTTAAAAGACAATTTTTGATCTATTTAATCAAAGAATATCATATAAAAATAAATTAAAGAGCATCAGAATAAGCCTTGAGCCTTGTCAAGCCTTTTGCATTTAATAATTTATTTTCTAGTTATGTTTGAGTTAATTTTTACACTGAAAAATCTATTGGTAACTTTCCAAAATTTGAAGAGAAGTATGAATGAATGAATGCCTTATTTTACGTGGTGAGACTCAGGTCATGGGGCCTGCTCTTCCGTCAAAGACAAGTACTCATTTGACATAATTTATAAAGTTATCCTAAATGCTAATATTTTTAAAAGCTTTTTCCACATCAAAACATGCTTGTTACAATGAAAAGCATTAGATAAGTGTTCTGTTGGTTAAAAGTTGGTGAATGGTGATATGTTTTGGTTTAAAGCTAATTGGATATTTGGTACTGTCAAATGATACAACAATGTGCCAGAGAATTCAACTATTAACCAAACATGTTTAAGAGACAATGATGCTCTCTATTCGCAACTATTCTATAATACAAAAGTGCTCCTATCTTTCTATAAAAAAAATCTTTGTCAATCTATTTTCTTTGAGGAACTGATTGAAAGGATCAGTGTCTCAAATAAGCTTGGTCTGTAGTTGCATTTTCTGTCACAAGTTGTACCACTTCACAGAATTATATCACTTTCATTAAGATATTTATTTAGTTATAATAATAATAATAATAATAATAATAATAATAATAATAATAATAATAATAATAATAATGTTTTATTGAGTCACAAAAACAATTTCAATCATGTATGACGAGTCAGATATGGTGGAGTGAAGTTACATTTACTGTCCAGAAATCAAAACAATGGGGAGCATCTCAGCATTTGCTCAAAGGATCAAGGGAAACTGGACAAAAAACCCTGATCAAGTTGGTCATTGATCTTACAATAATAATAATAATAATAATAATAATAATAGTAACAGTAATAGTAATAATTATAATAGTAATTTATTGATAGCATAATAGTTGTTTATTAATATACCCAAGTATTTTGGAGAGATATAATTTTTTGGAGAGATATAATAGTAATTTATTGATAGTATAATAGTTGTTTATTAATATACCCAAGTATTTTGGAGAGATAAAATGGAAGAATTGTAGGTCTGTAATTTGATGCATGTCATCAATCGTTTTCAGATTTGTGAAGTGGTAAAAGGGAAATGAAATTGTTTTCCAATTGTCGGGAAAATAGCCTAATCTTGAAGCAGAACTATATAAATTTAAGAGCAGTTCTAGTTCTACCAAAATATTTTATTGTTTTGTCATGGATATTATCATCCAGTGGGTTTTCTTGATTTTAATTGCTTGATTATTTTATAAGTTTTAGTAAGGGGTACACATTTAATATATTATTTTCAAGTAAACAAAGTTTAAATACATTTTTCAAATAAAAGAAGTTTTAAAAATATTTTGTCTAGAGTGTTTAATAAGTGTCTGTAAGTGGCTAATTTTTCTTTATCTGATTGCTCATTAAAAGATGTCTTTTAATACAGGCATATTACATGTTTCTTTATAAATTATTTTAATTTATAAAGTTATTTCTTAATTAACAGTATTCCAAAGTTTCATACTCTGAGGATGATTTTGACTAGCCGAACAGAATGTTTATACATATTGAATTAATTGCTTTAAATTTATTTTTAATTTTTTTGCTGAATTACGACCTTCATTTTTCAATGTCACATTTAGTAATTTTCACAGTATCAACTAAGATGGCATTTTGATTTCATTAGATTGAAGATTTTGATTTTGAAAGGTAAGTGTTTTCTTGTTTCATTGTAGGTTTATGGTTTGAAGATAATAGTGCTTCTTCTGTAATTTGGATTTAATTTAATTTATTAATTCTGATTTATAATAATTGTAGTGGACATGATATTGAGTCATACTGAATATTACTTTCAATTTTTTCATGAAACTTAATTCAGTTAAATTTCCTATTTATGGAAATTGAATTGATTCCAAATTTTATTGGAATACTACTTTTTTTGCAATACTGACAATATCAGGAATATCAGGTATAATATTGTCATTATATGTATGATAAATTGATTTAATTAGGTGGAGATATTTGTAAGTTATTGAAAGCCATGAAAGGCTAATTTAATTCTTTGCTGTGAAGTGGTATTATATCCCCAGATTTCATGTGTATTAGTTAAATGTCTTGAAAGGAGTATTTTGTACTAATTATGGTTTATAAAATTTCTCTTAGGTAGAGGTAATTGTAATCTGGGGCATATTTGGTTAAAAATTTCAAAGCTTAAACAAGGTAATATTGCCACTGATTACTGACAAATTAGGACTTTTTTATTTGATAATATTTTATTTGATTGTATATGATTACAGCAGTGCCTTCTAAAGCAACATCCAAAGATCAATCATTTCTGTAAATTGTAAACCAAGAAAAATGTCATTTTTCATTTTGAATAAGAAGGATTTCTGACAAACGTTCAATTTTAATTTTGTGTTCTCGAACAAATGTGATAAGTAGGACTGCCTTTTTGTTTGAAAATACAATGCTCTTAATACAGACAATTCATCAGCTTTCTAATTAGGTAAGTCAATTGCTTGCCATATTAAACATTAAATAAACATGTGTGCAATATTGTTTTTATTAGAGCAATAATTGCTAAAACTACTTGTGAATCTATTGAAGAAATTATTGAGGTGGGATCAAAAATTAATTAGAATTACCTATTTTGTAAATTGCTTAATTTTTTGTTTTAAGGGGCCTTAAGGATTGGAAGAAGAGGGAATCTTAATTTGGAAGTAAGATTAGCGGAGATTGAAGATTAGTACAATCTAGAATTTATTTATTTTGATGGGTACTACACATAAATTTATTATTTAATGCTTTTTAGATACATTGGACATAGGGTCTTGATAATTAATTATACTGTTGCTCTCAAGGTAAACACTTCAAGGACGAGAATATTTAGATTTTTTAATATAGAGAATTGTGATGAGAATGCAATCAGAGGTTAAGAGAGTTATCTTATACTGATCAAAACTCTTGCAATGCTAACACTGTGACCATAAAGTCTGTATAATTCTAGGCTTATTAATCAATTTTTTTAAGAAAATTAGTTGACTTACTTTATGGATTATTGGCAAGACTTATGGCTGCAAAGATATTTTTGATTTATTTTATAGACTAGTCTATTAACACAGGATAATTCTTTTTCTTAAGTTCTTCAAAAGTTTCAACTTCATAGCAAATATAAGGAATGTTTTTGTCATTACAGAAAATGTTGGTTTTCAAATAAATTATTACCCATGAATTGAAACCTGAATTGATGAATCTCAAAATTTAAGGTATTGAATTTTTGAGATATTTCCAAATTTTCTAAAAATGTCTAAATCTTCTATGCTTGCAAATATTATTTTAATTTCATTTTTGTTAGCTGTCTTGTAGTGAAGTAGTTTTTGGCCATTTTCCCCCCCTTGAATTAAAAGCTTTCAACGTTAAGAAGAGAAATTTTAATTTGCGAAGTTTCTAGAACATAAGTGTTATCTTTCATTTTGTTCAGTACAACATATCTGAAAGGAAACGGAAAGTTATAATTACATTCTGTATCTAGAGAAATTTTTATAGAGTTAGTTAAGCTTTGTTACTTTTTGAACCACCATTTTGCTCATGAAACTACAAATTGTTGTAACCTACAAGAACTAAATTTTACAAGAGAGCTAAAAAACTCAATAAGCTTTTAGACTTTTAAGTTAGACTATCGATTTAAACATATTTTATCTTATTAGTTTCATTTATTATCATTACAATTAATAGAATTTGATACTTTTTAATTGTTTTTAAATTGTGGCATATAACATTTTGTGTGAATATTACAAATTATTGGGGTACAGCATTTTGTTTTTATAAAACTTATTTTTGGAATATGACATTTTGTGTATGTCGGAAGGTATATTCTTAGACAATGCATCTACTGATGTAAAAATTTCAGTTTCATAAATTATATGAGATATGACTAGGGCTATGATTTATATGCAATAAAAACAGGGAAATATGCATATACATATTAGTAAATAAATTTGGCAATATATGCAATTAAAAAAATAAAATATGCAAAATAGTGTAATGCAATGTGTAAGTGTAAAATAAATAAAAAGTGTAATGTGGAAAATATGTTTACAGTGAAAAAAGATACAAAAATTGTATAAATTGTTACAAGTGACAAACATTAAGTCAAGGGCTTAATTTTGAAGAACACTATATTTCTTAGGAACATAATGGGAGATGCAGTTAATGTACATTTCACAAAATAAAAAAAAGGTATTGCAACAAAAATATGACTTTCTGTCAATTATAATAAAATCTAGAAAACAATAATCAAATAACTTAAAACTTGAAAATCGTGACTTAATGTGTTTCACTTGTGAGGCAACAATATTTGATTAAAAGATACGCGTTAGTAAAAATACCTTGAGCAATGTCTATTGATCATTTGCAAAATTGTTGTAATTGCAAACAACCACCTTTTTCAAGTTCTCAAACTTAAATGAACATGTTTTTGACCTCAAAATCACTTTAAACCGGCTGAATGATCGCTCCACATCAGCAATCAACAGGTAATTTAGACAAAACATCTTTTATTTGATCAAAATAGTTGTAAAAGTACTCAGGTGCCTTCAGTGGAGTACCCCACCTTGTGATGACTGGTTGGGGAGGTAGAGGTAGGTAGTTAGATAGTTGATATCAACTGATCAATATTTTGGAATTGAAACCTCACAGTTTCTGCAACAGAATGAAAAGCACGAGCAAGGCAAGTTAGATGAAGAAGTTTAGGATAAAAAATTTTCATCGCAGCCCCTGCTTTTAACATATAAAGAGCACCATCCAAAAGAAATAGTAGAACCTTTTAATGCTCAACTCCACTCAGTCAAAGAACACTCATTGATTCATTGAAATTCCTTGCAATGAGAGGTGAATATGCAACAAAAAATGCAAATAATGCCCAAATATGCAAAAATGTGCAATTATGGTGATATATGCGAAAATGTACGAAAGAAAAATCACTTACATTGATTCTAAATCCCTCAAAACATACACAATTTGTTGAAACAGGATGTTTTAGTTAACAGAAAAAAATATGCAAATGCATATAAATCATAACCCTAGTTATGACATCATGCATTTTCATGAGTGATGTGCTCTTGCTATTTTTTGAGATATTGAAGGAAAATTTTGTCTTGTATTTTTGGATGCTGAAAAACTATTCATTAACAGTTGGATTTCATTTGGAAGAGATTGTTGCTACATTTGAGAAAAATTCTGGTGTAGATGAAGTAGCTCTATCAATTGTTCATGTATTGAGCTTGTCATATAAGTTTCAATTGTAGATTGATAATTTGTTGCCAAGAATCATTTAAATTGAAACCTATTTACTAAGAGTTTTACTAATATCCATATAAGGCCACTCAATTAATATTAACCGTCTTGAGTGCTTTCAAAATAATTTGTTCCATAGAGTAAATGCTCGAGAACTTAAGTCACTTTCAGGAGTTCAGTAATATTTCCAAATTAACTCTCAAAACAACTGAGTTTATTCTCGAAACGTGTTTATCAATATACTTTTTATCATAGTTTTGAACATTAAAATAAAAATTAAAAACAAACACCTAGAAACCAAACACTCAGATTGCAAATAATAAATTCTTGATTAGTGAATGAAATTTAAAAAAATGACATTTTTTAGGTTAATTCCAAGTAGTTATTGGATTTTAAATAACATGTTTGGATCTCAAAGAAAATTTAAATGCATTTCTTTCCATTGGGTTTAAAACTATTTAATTGAAACAGAATATGCAAAAACACAAAATTTACTAAGGACTAAAACAATTTTGTCATCAACGGACCACAGTGAATGTTGGGCTAGTTCTTTAAAAATATGTTGTAGCTATCTGTATACCTGTGGAAGGACCACACTTACAGAAAATTAAAAAGCTCAAGTTTAAATATACATGTCCTTATTAAATCTTGAAAACTTAAAATATTTTAACACAAACTTACACAAATTATTGTAATGTTTTCATAAATACAAGTCATTATCATTAGTTCTTGAAAAGTATTTATAATTTCTCTTTCAGTTATATTGCAACTTACTCTGGGGTTCACCATTTCCCCCCTTCCCCATTGGTATTATTCTCTGGGCACTGGCATGCGACCATATTCTATTAGGCAGCTAGATTATAATACTATTATACTTTATTGCCTAAGTAGACGTTTTGAAAAACAAGTGACATTGGAAGCGAGTTTTCAAATTTGTACTAGAGCAAAAATGCAACATTATAAACAAGTTGCAAAGGCTATTTTCTTGTATTACAGAATTGTAAATTGATGAAAGAACAAAAATTAATTTTGGAATCACAATTCAAAATCATTTTTGCAGTTGGCAACACAGTTGATCACTCAGAGAGAATGGGCAGGGAGGGAGTTGTGCCATAAAATGCCGTTTTATGAACGATTTCTAGCGAACGGGAAAGGTCGTTTATAATGCAGGTATACAAAAAAGCGTTTTCAGCCAAAAAGAGTGCGTTAAATTGTGTGATGAAAATATCATCGGATCAGTGAAGCGCGAGTATGTCGAGGAATTTGGGTGAAGTCAACATATTGGTTGGAATCCTGTGAAATAGCCATACACGATTTTGTATGCTCTTTAACTTCTACGAATCATATTTTCTTTGTAGAATCGCTTATGCAAATGCCTTTCAATCAACAAATCAAATAATGTGTTTTTAAGCTGACACGACTACGTGTGTTCAGCTTCGTAACGCCCTCTAAAATTTGGGCGGTAATATACCTTCTGCTTCCTACAGCTGCTAGACGCAGACAATTACCGTAGGCGTTTACGAAGGTGGCCCCAAGTCTTATCTAATAAAACATTATTTCCATAAATCCTTAATCTCTCATTTTCTTTTTTATCTTGAAATTTAGGGAAGTGACTAAGGGGTGAGGTGCTCAGGATAATAACGACAGATCCCAACCGCCCTCGCATTTCTAGTTAGAAATATGACGGTAAATTGGAGGCATTTTTTTGTAAATTTTAAAAATGTCCCTGGGACTTCATATAAAGTATCCCCAAAAATGAAAATATCGATTTCAAATTGTTCACAGACGGACGGACGGACGGACGGAGACAGACAGACAGAAACGGACGGACGGACATGAGACAGACTGGCGTTTTGCCGTCATTCGATTTTTCGGTATCAAGGAACCAAAAACATGCATTCTGGCTAGGTGTTAGAGGATTTTGACCCCTAAATTGAGCAACTGGATTTATCCACTATTTCGTTACCAGGGCCCTATAGTAAGAGATTTTCTGCCAAAATTGCGCCGTTTTTTTTTCGCGTAGCATTATATAACTTTCTCTCTACTCCGTAGCGAGAAAGTAAATGGAAATTTTAAGGGCGATATGTTATCCCAATTACACTTTAGGCAAAAGCTGCTGCTTCTGCTTCTTCTTCTTCTTCTTCTTCTTCTTCTTCTTCTTCTTCTTCTGCTTCTTCTTCTTC
Source organism: Teleogryllus oceanicus (assembly GCA_964035755.1). Classification (NCBI taxonomy): domain Eukaryota; kingdom Metazoa; phylum Arthropoda; class Insecta; order Orthoptera; family Gryllidae; genus Teleogryllus; species Teleogryllus oceanicus. The sequence continues at coordinate 33,961,988 of CAXIVR010000014.1, read as the reverse complement.
ATCTTCTTCTTCTGCTTCTGCTTCTTCTTCTTCTTCTTCTGCTTCTTCTTCTTCTTCTTCTTCTTCTTCTTCTTCTTCTTCTCTTCGGTCTCTCCATGCTTTCCTATATTCGTCAATTCTTTCATTTAGATTATAAATTCCTGGGTAGTTGCGTATCACTTCATTACGAATCCTGTCTTTCCTTGTGACACCAATACAACCTCTTAAAAACTTCATTTCGGCAGTCTGAATCCTGCTTCTAATTTTTGTGTCAATAGTCCAAATTTCACATCCATATAGCACAAGAGGAACTGCTAAGGTTTTATAAAATTTCATGAGTGTATCATTCCTGACTTTACTTTTCAGTATCCTCCTAATAGTTCCACACATTCTGTTAATTTTTTAAAATTTTCTTATCAGCATCTATTTCTCCTTTGAAAGACAGATCACAACCTAGGACCTTGAATGAACTTAGTTGTTCGATGTTTTGGTTTTTAACCACTAACTTGCATCTAACTGGATATTTCCCTTGAAATGCCATTGACTTAGTTTTTTGAACAGACAGCTCTAAATTGTATTCTTGTACAATTATCTGAAGTTCATACAGAGCTCTTTGTAGAGTGTTTTCATTATCAGATATCAAAACTTGATCATCCGCACACAGAAGTGTCATTATAAACTTTTTACTATTAAAATTATCTGTAAGATTTAGAAACTTCATCGTCTGCTTCCATATTCTGATAGCATAATCAAGATCAATATTAAAAAGTGTGGATGACATACAGCACCCTTGACTCACTCCTTTGTTTATAAATTCTTTGAGGATTTTACCTGATTTTGTTCTAACATTAATTTGAGTATCTTTGTACATGTTTCGAATAACTTCAATTAGCTGTTTTGGCATGCCTCTTCTGTCTATAATTGACCATAATTTTCCCCTCAGAACGTTATCAAAGGCTTTTACGTAATCAACGAAGACCATACATGTTTGTAGATTGAAATCTCGTCTCTTTTCAATTAATAGCTTTAACACAAACATTATCAGTACACGATCTCTCTTTTCTGAATCCTGTTTGTTCTTCTAGAGTTATTGCTTCCATTATGTTCTTTAGTCTATTATTAATTATTTTAGCATACACTTTGTAAGTTGTATTCAGCAAACTTATACCTCTATAGTTTTCGCATACTGTTTGTAATCCTTTTTTAAATATAGGGATAACTATAACTATAGGGATAACAAATTAGGCAAAAGCGCTGGGATAATTTTCCAATTCGAATCGGGAAAATTAGGCGCAGTTCATTAGGCGTACTTGGCATAATCCGGCCTATTTCCATTAATTTTAAGGACATTACATTTTCTTAAAGGAAACAATTACCCAAGTTCTGATTACACAGCAGAATAAAAATATATTCCTCAAACAATCTGAAAAAATCACCAAATCTTTCCCGTATTTGAGATGTAAAACGGATGCCAAGTTTTTCATTACTTTTATGTCGCCATTGAAGAAAATTGAAGAAATGTTGAATTTCATTGAAGAAAAATTAAACATTTAGCGATACCGAGGATAACCGGTCACCCAGGCTAAGTGGTCGCTACAGATTGTTTTCAGAACTCTCTGTCCAATGAACAATGTCCATTGATGAAGAAAGAAGCATAGAACTTGTACAACACGGACGGAGTCTGAAAGAATGGCACACCATCATACACGCTATAATATTTATGAAGTAAATATGTTAACGAGTGTGAAAAGTAATTAGTGGTGCTACGAAATGGCACAGACGTTCTCATTCTAGTATTCTAATTTCTTTGGTTTATTCTGGCTTTACCGTCTTGCTTCATCCTGGTGCCTGCTGCCATCTATCGCCTTTTAAAGTTCGTTTTGAATTTTTTTTCAGTTTTTCGGTTTCCTATTGGTAGAACCGAAATATCACTTCAAGAAGAGTAAAAAAAGAGTAAAAGCTTTATCGAAATACTCGAAAAATTGGAGCCGTTTTTAAGAAAATATCGTTTATTCGTTATTGTCTACGCGAAATTAGAAGCTCCTTTTCATAGAAAACTTGAGTTTTCGAGAAACATTATTGGAAGTCGTTTGAAAGACATTCACTCAGAGATGCAAAATGTGTACAAGTTGCTGAAAATGTACATACCAATAGCGTGAGAGATATAAAAAAAATTCATTTGCTTAATTTTTGAAAAACAAAAAGTACAGCTAACTGGCTTTTATGTCATCTTACTCAGTGAATTTAGCACAAACAGCACAAAAAGGTTGAAGAAACAATTAGAACCGTTTTTGAAAAAAAATGGCGTTTCGGCGTTTCTTCGAAATTTTGAAATCATTTTCACAGAAAACTCATGAGTTAAACTTAATAAGACATTATTTGGAGCACTTGTTTTAATAAATTCAATAATATATACAAATCGCCCTGAATGTAAATACTACCCTCGTGAGAGAAATTCTTTTACAAGCAATTCCTGATGAAGGAGACTTCGGAGAGTCAGAATTTATTAACACGATAAAACCTCAAACATTGATGGTGAGCAAATATTGAAAGATTTCAAATCTATTGTTAAGCCTCATATTCTCAACGGAGACGATTGGCGACTTCAAACACAAAAACTATACTTGAATTTAATGTGATATTATAGTATTTTATTTAAATGTGACCTAATTACATTAAAAATTATTTTAAACACCGTATAATTGATCCAAAACCACTCATTTAATTGATGTTTTTCTTCTTTCAAAGGATTTGATATGAAGAAAGCCCGAGCAACACCGGGTATTTTGCTATATAAATATATTACAAATGGAATTTATATTTTCAATACGTTACTGACGAATTAAAATGGTTGTTAAGTTAATATACATCAAGCCAAAACACATTAATGTATGAAAGAAATTGAAGTAAGAACACCAAGAAGTACATCATGAATTAGAAACAATCTTCGAAAAGGTTAATTAAAAAAGATATTTCTAAATTAATTTTCTTTTAACATTGCTTTAGAATATAACCTTCACACTAACCTGAAATCTTTTTTCAGGGTTAACAAGGAACACAACAATTTCTTTTTGGAGCATTCAACTCAACGAGTTCATTTTTGTGCCGAGGAATAGTATGTTTTGCTGTGAACTCACAAAAACGATTCTTGTGACATTTTGCCAGCTCATGCTGTCCTCAATTCAGAACGGAACTATTCCGGTCACGTGAAACTTCAGGTTAAAAAACAGTCGCGGTACGCTGAACGCCCGCGCTGGGCCTGGCTTATGCGCAAATGTCTTTCCGCAGACCGCATCTGTCAATGAACGACGGTAATGGGACAAGGCCGGAAATATAGCCTGTTCAAGGAAGCACGACGCTACATTAGTTCTGTGATAGGAGAAAAAGAAAGAGGATTGTCCTAGTTAAGTTATATTTTGGTCCAGTACTTAAGCCAAAATTGTGGGAGGGGGGCATGCGAAGGAATATTATTTTACTTCCATTTGCTTTTTCAAATCCATCTTTACGTACATAATAGGTTGAATATAATTTTCAATTTTTTCATTATATTAACAATTATTGAAATTTGTCAGAACAAAAATACAATTTTTCAAGAGAACATTTTTATCCTGTGTGGAGTCCTATTTTGCGGCCTTCGACAAAGTCTATACAGCGACTACCTTGTGCACTGATTAAAAAAAGGGTTTAATTAATTAATAATTTATCCTTTTTTTAAAGGCTACGCAATATAATAAAACTACTTGAAACCGCAAAAATGTCTGCAAACAGCAAATTACTTTTTTTCACCAGGAATAGCGTAGGTTTTCAGTCATTGCCAGCCCTTCGCGTTATCCGTACACCACCAGCCTCAGAGGTGCACGTGCAAGTTTGCATTTGCAATTTTTAAAAATTCAAAGATTTTCACTGTCATTATTTCAAGATATAGTTTTAAAGAACAGGGGCTTTTTGCAAAGTAACCCTAAATTTTAAGGACTGATTTTCAAAATTTCAGAGCCTCAAGTCGGGCCAGATAGGCCGGGTGATTTTCATTTTGGAGAAAATTCTACGAATATTTTAGGCGCTAGCGCTCTTCACAGACAGACGGACGGACAGACAGACAGACGTTTCGAAAAGAACATACTTTTTCGGCATCAGGGGACCTCAAATGTATATTTCTGTTCAAATCCCTAAATCGATTTTCCGCAGCATTCGATAACTTTCTCTATAGAATGTATAATTATTCCGTATATACGTACGTATATGAGAAAACAAAAATGAAATTAGAATAGAAGTATGGGATTTACTTGAAAATGCTGAGTTGGTTTGGTTTGGTTAGTTTTTTTCGTGTTTCCGGGCGCGTCAACTGCTTTGGTCATTACTCCTGTGAGTGTAGTGTATGTTTTTCTCAGGAGATGGCGGTGATCTTCCCCCACTGGATGGCGAGATCCGACGCCGACCTACCGTCGTCTAGTGGGGTTTCCCCCTCTCCCGGACTCTCCCACCAGCGGGGCACCGCCCCAGCCGGGACAAGCTCTAAGCTCCCGATCGGTCTCCCGGAATATGTGATAGTGTAGTGAATGTTAGTGTACGTGTGTGTGTAAGGGGGAGAGGATAGGACAAGGAAGAGGAAGGGCAGATCGCGCGCGGTCCATGGCCCGTTTGGTAGGGTACTGCTTCGGCATTCGCCTGGTGTTGACAGGAGAAACCACGGAAAACTACCGATCAGAGCAGCCGGCCTCTAGAATTCTCCTCCAGACAGCGACTGAATTCGACCAGCTGAAAAGCTAGTGTCGACAATCCTGCCGCCGTCAGTTGAAAATGCTGAGGTGCGTGACCGCTTGAGCCCCGAGTCAAGGCCCTCAAGGTAAAACAAAAGCTAGAGCCGAAAAGAGAAGACGGCAATGGGAGGCGGGGCAAGAGGAGGGAGCGCCAAGGAGTGCGCAATCGCTGGGTCGTGGCACTCGGTATAAAGGACACCCTGGCTGGCGGTGGCTGCATTCCTCGTTTCGACAACCGACACTCAACCTTCGTCTACCGCCATGCTTCGAGGCACTCTAGACATGATGTCTCTGTGCTGTCCCCACGGCTGCAGTAAGTACATGCTACCCGAACTTCCCTTGCCTGCTACTCCAGTTCATGAAAGGAAATGATTTGTGTTTCAATTTGTATTTAGAAACCGTGTGCAGTTACGAGCTCTCTGAATTAACCTTGTGCGAGTATATGGTAAGTAGTTAATAAGTGGGTTAGATGGTGTTTTTAGTGGTTTGTGCACAATGATCACATTTATTTCATAACAATAATTGTTGTCAAATTATTGCTCAAGAAGGTATCTCTGCCTGGTAAAAAAGCGAGGGGTGTCTCGTTTTTGTCTTTACTGTATCTGTATATTTTTAATGTTTTGTTATTTGTATTTGTCTCTTCTGTTAGATGCGCACTACGCTGTAATACTTGGCTTTGGTGACGGTCACAATCTGTACATCACTTTACAGTATCGCAAAAACAGAGACATGCATTTGACAACAAAATTATTTTTATGTCATTTTCAGGTAGTAAAATGTAGTGTATATATTATTGCATAAATATGAATGATTGAATACACGGGGTGAGTGTTGTACATAGAAATTCATTTATTGCACGTTTATTTTAGGAAAGCTACAGTTGTACAATCTGTAAATAATGTGAGCTTTATTCAGCTTTATAAAATTAAATACAAGTAAAAACTTTCAGATTTGATTTTATATATTGTATCGGAACACATGGAATGATGAACAATATTCGGGAATAATAGAGACCTCGAAATAAAAACATAGTCTTCTTATTAAGAATACATTATTGTTATTATTAATAAAATTATATAATATTATTAATATATTATTATTGATGCATTATTATTAATATAATATTACCATTAATATATTATTACAATAAATTAAATTTGTGAATACAACGTCTAGCATGTGAAGGTTAAAAAGAATTCTGAAAGTTTTTGAATAATTGGCTTGGGAATGGTTGTAGTTTTGACTCTGACCCAGTAACATAAATTCTATTTTGTAACACCTTATTTGTTTCTGAAAGTGTGAATTCTCTCTTAAAATAAACATTGTGAAAAACACTTCATATCAAATTTGCAACTAAGAGCAACATTTGAAGCGGGCATACTTTGTTTCCTTTGCTGAATTTTTAAAATTTATTTGTTGCATCGAAAACTTGACGCAACGCGTCTCCAAGCCCCTTAAGAGGCGTTGAGCGCTTTGCACTGGGGAGTAATCCTCCATTAATGTGCTTTATTTCTGGAGTAATCCTCCGTTACTGTGTAATTATTACACTGAATAATTACTATATTTGTCAAGTCTCGTCACGTCGCAGTCAGGCAGTGCCTTTTATCCCTTCGGCCAGGGGCTCGATGTCGTTAGAACCCGGGGTTCCTGGCCGGTCACCCAACCAAGAACCCGCGAGTCTCGAATTCGCTTAACCATCGTGACTTCACGGAGCGTAGTAAACGAATTCGGCTAGCGCCGCCGGCTTGATGAGCGTGCCTTAATAGAGCGGCCGTGGTAAATGATAAGCGCATACCCCTTCCACCGCCTGCGACTTCGCTTCGATCACTGGCTAATCCCTGTAGAATTTGTTTATTTATTTATTTTGTTTATTTATTTATTTATTTATTTTACGTCAAAAAACAGTTAAAAACTGCGTATGACGTGCTATGGGGAAAAGTGAATTGTGTGCACATTTTCAAAATTCTGTGATCCCTACACTTAGTCATATACTACTTAAATTTGGAATTTTTGAAAGGGAGAAAAAGAAACAAAAACTCCCATGCAATAAAATCTACTTTCAAGGATAAACAAGCAATAAATTTTGAATTTTGAAAGGGAGAAAAAAAAAACAAAAAAACTCCCATGTAATAAAATCTATTTTCAAAGATAAATAATTCAACGATAAATATTTCAAGGATAAATTTGGGGTCCGCCCACGGGCGAATGGGGGGCTGACGGTAGACTTTCCTGACGGGCTCCCATTACCCGTGTGTCTCATTCCAGCACACTCCCATATCATTCGCCTCATCTTCATTATCGATATTATCTACCCATTTGATCAACACCCACGGGTCGTAATGTCCTTCGTCGTTAAGACTCTCCTAAATTCCAATAAATCCATGCCTTTGATAATAATATCCTATGGTTTCCGCTTTCGCGTTTTCCCTAGTGATGTCCCTTGATGCCTTTTTGTCCACCTTGACACTACTTGAGGCGTGCATTCCCATAAGGATGTAAGTGCCAAACTGAAAAGTGTTCACGAAATTAAAAAAAGGTGACACAGTAACTTTTCCTTTTATACAGCAGGAACAAATGTATTTGCTGTCTCTGCATATTCGCGTTTCTTTTTAGGAATTTGCTTTTTGATTTCCACACTTTGGATTGCAATCTACAGTCTCAAAAATCGTTAATGCAACATAGCGTGCAACTACAAATAAATGCAGAAGACAACAGAACGTTGTGCCTTGCTCAACTTTGAGTTCCCGTTCCGTTTTCACCCCAGCGAGAAGTCGCCTGGCAGCCATCTTCTACACTTCGATTAAAACAGTAAGTTCTTTCAAGGCCACGACCTGAAAAGAGAGGAGTACACTGTTATCCAATCGAGAGCTTCAGAATCAAAAACTAAAGTAACGAAGCTCGCGATTGGCTGATAGCCCCCTCTTATGCCAGCTCGTGTCCTTGAAAGAACATCATATTTTAATCGAAGTAAATACTCCGTTAAAGACAATGGCACTTGAAAGTCACGAGCTGGATGCAGGGGGGGGGGGCTATCATTAAATCGCGAGCTTCGTTACGACTTACATTTTTGATATTGAAACTCCCGATTGGATGACAATGTCCCCTCTCCTTCCAGCTCGTGACCTTGAAGTGCCATTATGTTTATATCAGAGTATATGTTGGGATGCATTGGGGCTTTAACGACCCACTCCTACAGAAAAGTGAATTTCGAGAGTTTTGGCCAGTGATGTCAAGGTGGTGGCAGTGGCACGCTTCGTGGCACCGTGGCATGCCACGCACTTCTCAGCGCAACTACCATCGAGAAAGGAAACTATCAGTAGTAACCCCACCGTTACCCAACTTCATGAAATCGCATGTAAAAAAGAGGGCATGCACAGAAAAATTAAAGCGAACATATAAATAAAAATAATGGGATAAAATAAATATAATAAATTTATTTTATCTAAATCTCGCCTAATAGCATTTTATGTGTAAAGCGTAAAAGCGTTGAGGGTGACTTTGACTACCAACTAACTCCTGTGTGGCGAGGTGATCAGCTGCATGGAGGGGTTATTTCGCCGAGCTACCTGCGACACGGACGCCCGCTGGTGGCATCGGCTTTGACATAACAGGTTTTGGCTCTTGAAACACTACGGTAATGCACGCCTCGCTTGAGGGAGCGGCAGTGGGGTTTTAACGACCCATTCCTGTGGAACCGTCAATTTCCAGTGGTTTGGCTCTTTAAAACACCGGCAATGGGCAGTTGGGATTTAACTACCCATTTTCGAGTGTATTGTCTCTTGAACCACTCCGGCATTGCGCGCCTGGCTTGAGGGGCGGAGGTCCGCAGCGCGTGCTGCCGCAGGCCGCCCCGGGCGCGTCGGCGGCTCTGGCGCTGGCGGCCCTCGCCCCCGCCCCCGGCGCCCTGGGTGTGCGCGCGCCCTGCGACGAGCCCGTGCCCTTCGCGCCGCCGCCCGGCCGCCGCACACACGCACAGGTACGCACGAGCCGGCGGGCGAGTGAGGATGAAGCGGAATCGGGTCATTCTTAAGGCGTCGCCACACGTGGCGAGCGGGCCTGATGGCCCGAGTCTCGCCACGTAAAATAAGGCATTAACTAAACTAAACATTCGTTATTCGGCGAGACCCGAGCAACCGCTCGCCGAGTAGTGTAGATAATGATTTTTTTCGTGTTTCCGGGCGCGTCAACTGCTTCTGTTATTATTCCCGTTAGTGTAGTGCATGTTTTTCTCTCGGGAGCTGGCAGTGATCTTCCCCCGCTGGATGGCGAGATCCGGCGCCGACCTACCGTCTGCTAGTGGAGTTTCTTCCTAACCAGGACTCTCCCACCAGCGGGGCACCGCCCGAGTCGGGACAAGCTCTAAGCTCCCGACCGGTCTCCCGGAATATGTGGTAGTGTAGTGCATGTTAGTGTAAGTGTGTGTGTAAGAGGAGAGGACAGGACAAGGAAGAGGAAGGACAGATCGCGATCGGTCCGTGGTCCGTTTGTTAGGGTACTGCTCCGGCATTCGCCTGGTGTTGATCGGAGAAACCACGGAAAACTACCAATCAGAGCAGTCGGCCGCTAGAATTCTCCTCCACACAGCGACTGAATTCGACCTAGCTGAAAAGCTAGTGGCAATCGAGGCATTTGCGAGTGACGAACATTCGGTGCTCGCCCTACCCCCCGCGTGTCGGTCTTTTGGGCACATCAAAGGGAGCTTAACATTCGCCGAACGTCAGCTGCTCGCGATTGGGCGAGCACTAGCTCGCTGCTCGGCAAATGCCTCATATGTGGAGCCGTATTTAGTTGAGGGTAGGGTTCGCATAAAAGAAAAAGTCACGCCGAGAAAGATTCGGTCACTTTGCTTTCGATTCATTCAGCCGAAGTGCAATGTCTTCGCATAAACTTTGCTCCCGCCACATTGTGATGCCAAATTACTTCTTCCCGCCACATTGTAATGCAAAATTATGTTCCCGCCACATTGTAATGCAAAATTACTTTCAAAGATAAGTTTTCATTAAATTCTTTACACAGTCAGGACGATGCGTGATTTTTAATGAATTAAAGTTTGTTCCTTCTTCAAATGTTACATGCATGTGTTTTATGTTTCAGGTTCTCGTTTAAATATCTTCAGTAGCTTCTCCGAGGCAACTTAGAGAAGACTCATGTTTCATTGTAATATATGCGCATATCCTACATAATTCATTATCATGTTAATAAATCTTCCTCCAATAAATATTTACGTATTTTATTTATCTCCAATCATCCAATTCTGATGACAATACAAAACTCATGGTTCTATATCAGCACGTATATTCTCGCTTTATTATAATGTTTGCAATTTTTGAAAATTCAGGGACTACAATGAAAAAGAGACCAGTGCCATTTTAAACCTTCTTTATTCTATCTGAAGAAAAATATCGTTTTTCACCGCAGCATTACATAACTTTATCTTTACAATGAATATCACTCCGTATATACGTAAGTATACGAGAAAGTAAAAAAAGAAAAATATTGGAACCGTTTATGCGAAAAACATTTTTTTATAAATTGCCTTTAATTAAAGCGAAAATACAAGTTTTTTTAAAAGAATGGGCGTGGCCTTATTTAGAGATATGTTATTTAGAACAGATTTCGTTAAGGAAAATACTCTATTATCAATTTTGTATATTTGCAATATTAATGGTTTTCAATTTTTAAAATAATAGAGAATTCTCAGAAATGGAACCTACGTCACTTTTAAGCGTCATTTGCGATAGGCGATTAAATAACCGAAGAAAAAACTGGAAACACCTTTTAGGTCTTAATTTTTTACAAATTGACTATATTTCACGCAAATTTATGTGAAAGTATTCATATTTTGGAAAATTGTACATGACCTTATTCAAAGATCTAAGTGTGAAGACCAGATTTTATTAAAGAAACTACTGGTGCGGTGAAACACATACTTTCTTGAAGGATTTATAACATTTGTGTATGTGCACAGTAGAACCTGACTGACCGTGTCTCCGATTATCCGTATTCGCGATAAACCATGCTCAATATTCCGAAACAAATTAAGAAAGAGGGTTTTATTTCCGGAAATTACAGGCAGTACGAAAAGTAAAAGGCATAGGGGCATATAAAATGAATGTATATTATGTTGTAGGACGTAGAATCGTAAACTTATGAGACAAGCATCTAGCTGTACTTCCAAGAACAAATGCAACTGCACCTTCGAGAAAATGATCTAGGAATGATTTCATGGGAATTATTCATCAACAAACCGGCCCTATTGTAGTCGTCTGTTTTTGTGCTACAAAATGGCACCCTCCACTCGTTTCACCGTTCATTTCACACGTCTCAGTTTGTTTTTGGTCAACAAACGAATCCGAATAACAGTGTTAAACGTAAACGAGTCGTTATTTACCTAGTGAAAGAAAAGGCTTGATTACAAACTGTGCTGTAGATCATGAAAAAAACAGAAAAAAAGCTTGCAGCCGAGTTCAGAGTTTGTAAAAGGACCGTGTGCGTGACTTCAAAGAAAAAATGACATTTACATATTCATATTTACTGCGGAATTCACTTCTGAGCTATCAACTGCGAGAAGAACTACGAAAAAAACATCGTTATTTGAGATGAAATAGGTCCTTTTTGAATGATTGAAACATTAGCGAACTGAATGAATTTCGGTTACTGGGCAAATGGTTTGTAAAAAGGCATAATGGTTTCATTAAAAATTTGAAAAATGATGAAAAATTAAATGCTTCCCAGAGGTTGGTTATTTAAGTTCAAAACTCTCCATAGAATAAGACAGCTTGACATCCAAGGCTGATATCTGAGCGGAGACTTCCACTGTTGCAACACCGTATGAGGAAGTCAATGCATTGCTTTCAATATGGAACCATGACTAAGTGCACAGTGCAGGTAAGTAAGGAAAATGCTACCCTCGGAATAATTTACTGAACGATCTAAATAATCATGGCCTGGACACAAATAGAAAATAACATCTGTCCATTATGACGTGTTCAAATGCGACTGACGCAGACAAGTACAAATTAACAATAATAGGGAAAGCTAGGAAACCAAGATCTTCTAAAGGAACAGAAAAGAGATGTTTTCCATGAGACTATTACAACCACACAAAAGCTTGGATGTACAAGGGTTATTTTTTGTAAACGGTTTTTTATAATATTCATACCATCTCAAACGAAATTTCCGGGCGAGAAAAAAATACCAAAAATCTAAGGGCTCCCCTTCTGCTTGACTGTGCTTCTTCTCACACTTCAGAATCTACCCTGAAAACAAACGATGTTCAAATCTTAAATATCTTGGATGTAATGTTACCGGTCTTAAACAGAACAGTATACAAAATAAAATTGAAATATAATTACATTAATGGTCTTCTCAAAAGAACTCTCGGAAGGAAACTAAATTCCGATACCCTTCTGAAATTCTGTACAACAGTTTCAGTTCCTATTCTGCTATGTGGATTTGAGAATTGGGTATTAGCAGAGGTAGATGAAAGGAGACTAGAAATCAGTGAAATGAAATTTCGAAGGTGAGTGGCAGGATATTCCAAATTATACTATAAGACAAACAATAAAATAAGAGAAGGACATAATATGCATGCCATCTGTTAGAACAAGTCATAAGCCTTTATTTTTAAACATATAGTTTGAATTCATTACGCATCTTCATTGTATGCACATTCTGCCTCATAACTATGAGGTTGGTACAGTTTACTATTCATTACAACCCAAAGTAATGTTCCATGTCTTGCATTCTCTGAATAAAGACGTAGCTGATAGGAGTTAGCTGAAAAGCTAGTGTCGAAAATCCTGCCGCAATCAGGACTCGAACCTAGGACCTCCCGGTCAGAGGCACTTCCGGGACATTAGTTGATGCACTGAGCTACCGCTCCCGGTTTTTGGCCTCAAAACAGAGCCTGTGCTAATATACTTACATGCATTGTACTATGTTCATCCTACGCCTTCCATCGCACGCCCTCCGTTTCGGAAACGACTGAAAGTACTGAGGAATGAACTCGATGTCAAATCATTCACTCAATGCTTGAGACGTCTATCATTCAATGACACCTATCAAGCCCTTCAATCAAACGAAGCCCCGCCAACGTTAAAACGATTTCAAAGACATGTCGTCACTATACTCTCACCGGGAGGTCCTAGGTTCGAGTCCTGACGGTCGCAAGATTTTCGATCCCAGCTTTTCAGCTAGGTCGAATTCAGTCCCGGTCTGGAGGAGAATTCTAGCGGCCGGCTGCTCTGATCAGTGGTTTCTCCGATCAACGTCAGGCGAATGCCGGAGCAGTACCCTACCAAACGGGCCACGGACCGCGCACGATCTGTGCTTCCTCTTCCTTATCCTATCCTCTCCCCTTACACACACACACACACTCACTTACACTAACATGCACTACACTACCACATATTCCGGGAGACCGGTCGGGAGCTTAGAGCTTGTCCCGGCTGGGGCGGTGCCCCGCTGGTGGGAGAGTCCTGGTTAGGAAGAAACTCCACTAGCAGACGGTAGGTCGGCGCCGGATCTCGCCATCCAGCGGGGGAAAATCACCGCCATCTCCCGAGAATAAAATGCACTACACTAACGGGACTAATGACCAAAGCAGTTGATGCTCCCGGAAACACGAAAAAAGCAATCAATCCTCACTGTAGGATAAAGACGACAAGCTCTCCCCTCGAATATATTGAGGGCTTAGAGAGAGCAAACCTACCAATATGACACCGTCACAAAAGTGACTTAACAAATCGCCAAAATGGCAACTGTCTGAGGTCCGTCATGTACCTACACCAATCACCCACACCTAGCAGTAAAACGCAAAAATATGTACACTGCATAACCGATTTTTCTTATAGAACATACGACTTTCGGCTACGCCGATAAAAAAGTTCATCTCACCATTCTATCAATGTGCGCTCGCATGCAGGACCGCTAATCGGTCATGTTCACGTTGGAATAATTAGTGCTTCACATTCAGACGCTATTGCATGGCAATGCCATTCCATGGCGCCATGCTTGTGTGGCAAAGCATCATATTTCCTACGCCCTACATGAAGCTATCGCAAACATGGTAACCTGCCTCACGAAGCGCCTTTGACGCCATCTCTACGCCAAGGCTTGAAACTACGACTTCGCAGCTGGTATACGCAATTGGGTGCAATACCAATGTCTGCTGTGAACCAATTGAATATCTTCTTTTATTTAGTTCATGCCAACTAACAAATCACCTACTGTGTAATTTTAATGCATTGTCTTCTCTCACATTCTCTACATTTATTCATTTTATTTTGCTTTGATCCTTCACTTAATATTTAATTATATGTCTTAAATGTATCTGCACCTACTGATTTCCCTGCTAATGTCAACATATCCAACAATTATACAATTTCAGAAAATGTTTGTACGTCTATCATAAAATGAGCTGGTCCTTGGAATGTAATTTGAGATTTTCTTAGAGGCTGCTGGATACACTGAGATTCCCTTCTCATTGTTTAACTTAATATTAATTAACTTCAAGCACAAATCGTAGAACTTTAGTAATTTAATTAGTTTGTTAGCATTAGAGTTAGTTATTTATTAGCAGTGTGTTAAGGTGTGCACAGATAATGAAGTTACATTTATGTTACATTTATGTAACTTCATTAACGAGTGGAGATAGGTTGTCCATGCAAATGCATGTTTTTAGTTATGCTTCGTATAGCTTCTAAATGTTGTAATTATTCAAGGAAGCTCATTTTAAAAATGTGTAGTTTTTTCGAACATATTTGCGTGTTTTAATAGTTTTTTTGTTTTGAAAAATTCATACATAATACATGTTTGAACATTTTTTTCAATTGAAGGGTTTCTCGAAAAAACCGAATTAGTCCAAAATCCCATTAGTCCAAGAGTATAGAGTTAATACTGCTACGTTATAGTGTGAACTTTTATTCACCAGAGTATAAAAGACTCGGCCTAAAATGCAATGGTTCCTAAGAAAACGAGGGCAGAAAAAATAGGTGTGCTAGGAAGGTGAGTTAGGAAGGCGGACAGTTTTTTCTCATTTCCCACAAATTGTATTTTTGGACTAATGCTGTTTTTACGAGAAGCCCTTCAATTAACAGTTAAAACTGTGTGACGTTAACTAAGACAAATTGATGAACAAATTGAATTCTAAATACAGGTGATATCAGTTTTTCCAAGAATTGATAAGAAAATATTCGCCAAGCATATATGCCAAACGAATTACCCATTGTTGTTTTTACAACGCCGTGTTGGCAACTGGCATATCACATTGCTGTAATCAATGCTCGATGTAATTGTTGAAGACTTGCCTGAAATTATTCTTACTTTTCTGCTTAATGTGCTGCAAATACAGTAACAATTAAATTTGTTTGTTTCATTTTTAAAAGCAAGAAATGATTCTTGCTTCTATTGAATATCAAACTGAATGCAGAAACTTGCTCGCACTTTTTCTTGATCCTCGAGCTCCCTAGTCCTCTCTCAGCTCGGCATAACACGACCCGGTAGAAAATATGAGCTCCCCTCGGAACGTCACGGCTCAGTCTGCAGTGCTGCCCACCTCCTTCCTTTGCAATGCGGACTTATTTATTTATTTATTTATTTATTTTACGTCAAAAAAAACAGTTAAAAACTGCGTATGACGTGCTATGGGGAAAAGTGAATTGTGTGCACATTTTCAAAATTCTGTGATCCCTACACTAAGTCATATACTACTTAAATTTTGAATTTTTGAATGGGAGAAAACAAAAACTCCCATGTAATAAAATCTATTTTCAAGGATAAACAAGCAATAAATTTTGAATTTTGAAAGGAGAAAAAAAAACAAAACAAGGATAAATAAGCAATAAATTTTGAATTTTGAAAGGGAAAAAAAAAAAAAAAAAAAAAACTCCCATGTAATAAAATCTATTTTCAAAGATAAATAAGCAATAAATTTTGGCTCTTATTACTTCCTGCCGTGACAACATGGAAACGATAATTTGAATAATTGTATTTCCCACTGAATTCTAGAAGACGTGCACAGAAAATGAAGTTACATTTATGTCCAGAAGCAAAACAAGGGGCCATCTCAGCATTTGCTCAATGGATCAGGGAAACTGGACGAAAAACCTGATCGAGATGGGGGTCATTGACCCGGAAGCTGTTCCTAGCCGGACTTCCTAGTTTTCGGTCTCTCTATCGACCTGTGCGTACCATGTTCATTCTTGTTACTCAATTATTTCTATATTTATTAATTGTCTTCAGAATTTAAAAAAATCTTCCGTAGTTTCTCATAGCTATCTAGTCCAAGATGAGTTATTACACCGAGTTTTATGTAAATAAAGTTGACAGCCCTGCACTGCCGTGACGTAGACAGAACCCGCTTCTCATCGCAATCCCCGCTGTGGAGTATCAAGAAAAAGTGCCCGATTAGTATGCATCACAGGCGGTTTGTTTGAATTGGTTGATTTGGTCGTTTTAAAGTTATAGCTGAGGTGTTAGTAGCGCAGAATGTGCAATATTTCAATATTACGCAATAACTATTTCTGATAATGCGAGAAAGTATGTGCCGTTGCTGTTCCGAAAGTTAAATATTATTTTATATAGGATTAATTTACAAAGTTCAGCTACATGGAAGACTCCATTTGTATTATTAGGCTTAAACTTAACTTATTGTAAAGTAAACCTAATCTAAACTAACAATAGACTATCGGACTACATTATAAATATAGATCGGCTTGCAGCCATCCAAGAAGATTACTTCACATTGAATCCTTTTTATATTTGCTAAAAAAAACGTGTATTCTTTATATTAAATTATTCCCTTATATTTAATATTTTGAGGCCTTGGTCACGAGATCGAAAATTCATCTCGTGTGACGTCACATGCATGTGAACAAGTTTAAAGCTGGTCTCCGCGTAGCACATTCTAAGAAAGACGAAAGGAATTTCTTTCATCGTGGTGTGAAGTGGTTAACGGCTTTTTAAAGTTCTTATTTATCAGCCAACCTGCATAGTGGTACTCATTACATTTTCCTAAAATGGGGAGAAACTTTGTGAAAGCGGACAATGGAAACCTGCCCCCAAAATACAGTAATGATTGGACATTTTTTACAAAAAGAACACAAATTTAACGCTACAGAACTGGAAAACGTGAGAACTGCCAAGTAAGTGCAATAAAACATGTTTGGGCTTTATTACCTAGTAAGGTTTATAGATAAAAGTATTTTAATGGTGCCAACACTTGAATTAAATTTGATAAGAATATAATCTAAAGGAAAGTTGTAAGTTTGTTACAGAATTTAACAATTAATAAAATATTATGTCCTTCGATTTCATACGTTTCCTAATTAAATTGAATTTCTTGAAGAAACATTAATTTTTTGTCTCTTGACAAAAGCAGCTCAAGAACTACCTCCATCAAGCTCTCTTTTTACTCGATCTAGTTGACAATCAAATTTTGAAGGCAGAACTTGTTCCACTAATAAAATTCTCTGGCTGAAGGCCATTTTGTATTGGGTAAAGTTGTTACATCCTTCTCCATTTGTAATATTATGAGTAAAGATTAAGAGTTACACTTGTCTGCGAGTTTACTTAAACATGACACACATAAATAGGACGTGGTCATTTATTGAAGTATATACATTATAATACACATTACAACAACATTAAGTCGGCTAATAATCTGTCAACTGTTCTAAATCAATGTATTATTTATTTACAATGAACTAATAAAAGCAGTATTATTTTTAATAGTAACATAATTTGGTGACTACTCATATTTTAATTTTATTTATAATTTCAAATAGCAGAAGGCTAATACTATAATAACAGTTAAAAAATAAAATTGTTTAACTGTTAAAAGCTTTCAGGAATATATATTCACTAAAGACTCCCAAACAGTAGACATAACCTCCCATTAAACTAGTATTATGGACTAAATCAGTAAACAAACTTCCTACGTTTTGGTTGATTATAATTGATCAATTGAATAAAAACGACATGGAAATTCATTAAATATTGATATATCAGTGTAAAATTGTTTTCTGGTCCTTGATTCTCTATACCTACCTCTCTCCTGTGAAATTGTTTCTATATTGATGAAAATTAATACTAACCTAACATATACACAGCAAACATAGTATCTACTAAAATTTCATAGAATAAAATATAAAACATTTCCTTACCTTAAAATGATCTTCACAGAAAATTACAATCTAAAGGTGCTATATAGGGTTTCTACGAACGAGTTGCATCCACTTCTTTGGCATTTTTGCGTTCTTTGGCCCAGAAACAAATAGTTTTCCGAGTTTTTGATGGATGTATTAGTATATAGTGACACAGCACATCGTATTACAGACCATGCTATTCAATGTCTTCAAAATAAACCACAAAACTTTATCTTTCTCGACTTATTCTCCTACTGGTGGCCAGCTGGTCGCTTGTTTACATGCATATGACGTCTCAGAAGTCATGACGTCACCTACGAGAGAGCCAGGCCACGAGCCATGTGTAACGAATCTGGCGGAAGATAGCGTTTTCATTTAAACTTTGTTGCCGACTTTTTTTCAATTTTAGCTGTACCTACACACAAAATTAACGAAATTTTATGCAAAGAGTGATACACACAGATCACCTCTAAAATAATTTAGATTGGAAAATAGGAGCAGAAAAGAATGAATGAGATATCTATTTTTATTCTCGTATTTATTGGCAAGAAAGGGAATGTGATAAGCGATGGGTTTTAGATTAAGTTTGTGGTGTAATTGTTCATTGAAATGAACCATTGTGAATGAACCACAATGAATCGTTGTGTATACTTCAGAATGTTCATTCCCGCCTGAGATATGGCATAATATTCTGGGAAATACATCTTATAGCTCCCAGACTTTTAGATTACAAAACGAATTGTACGAATAATAACCAAATCCCACCCACGTGATTCATGTAAGCCTCTCTTCATTAATCTAGGAATTCTACCATTACCGTGTCTTTTTATTTACGAATCAGTGGTTTTTGTAAAAATGACTTGCTCAAGGGCGGGAATATATTTTCAGAAAATGCCGAAGTCTATTGCTATAACACTCGACGTAGAAATCATATTCATCAGGTGACAGTATCAACAGCTCATTACAAAAATTCACATACAATACATGTACATTATTTTACAACACTTTGCCAGATGACATTAAACGATTAAATTCAATAGAAAAGTTTAAATCCCAAGTGAAATCGTTTCTGCTGCATAACTGTTTCTATACAATTAGAGACTATACTGAGCATCACAAGAAAAGGAACATTAATTTTAACAATGATACATAATGCATTATTTACCATTTGGACTGTATAAATGAGTATAAACAACCTGTAACAACTATTGTACTACAGCTTCCGGGTCAATGACCCCATCTCGATCAGGTTTTTGTCCAGTTTCCCTGATCCATTGAGCAAATGCTGAGATGGCCCCTTGTTTTGCTTCTGGACATAAATGTAACTTCATTTTCTGTGCACGTCTTCTAGAATTCTGTGGGAAATACAATTATTCAAATTATCGTTTCCATGTTGTCGCGGCAGGAAGTAATAAGAGCCAAAATTTATTGCTTATTTATCTTTGAAAATTTCAAAATTAAAATTTATTGCTTTTTATCCTTGAAAATAGATTTTATTACATGGGAGTTTTTTGTTTTTTTTTCTCCCTTTCAAAAATTCAAAATTTAAGTAGTATTAGACTTAGTGTAGGGATCACAGAATTTTGAAATGTGCACACAATTCACTTTTTCCCCATAGCACGTCATACGCAGTTTTTAACTGTTTTTTTGACGTAAAATATATAAATAAATAAACCACGGGGCTTGAGTGATGGTTCTTAGGTATTTGTTCTGGATTTTATATTTCTGGAGGAATTTTATTGATATTGTATTTAGCAGAATTTGTTGAAATAGGACAAGCTTAGAGGAGAAGAGGTATTATTATTGTTTTATATAAGGTGTTGGCATTATTTAGTGAATGTTTACAGTCATTACAGCGGTTTTAACTGTAGCATTTTGGATTTGGATTCTTTAACTTGGGTATCTATGTGTACTACTTGCGCAACTTTTTTGAACGATAGATTGAAGAAATGCGGGCAGAGGGGGGTAGTAACAAAGTCGGCCACTAGTGTATTTACCTCGGGAAAATACAGCCTCGGGAAATGTACAACCTCGGGAAAATCAAAGTCAAACCTGCTACGTGTGCGGCCAGGTCATCGCTCTGGGTAGGCAACAGCAGGGACAGTAGATAGGAGTTTTAGGTGCCTCCCTTGAAGGTCCTGGACCTGCCTCAGACATTTCTTTAGATATGGTAATCAAGCTGAACAGAAGTTCTCGACTATGAAAGCAACTAGCCCTGACTTGATTCAGTTTCGCGCCAACCAAGTTTTAATGCTTGGAATGTTGTCACAGTGCTCCATGCGATCTTTTGCCTTCAACTGTTTATTGCTCAAGGGAGGGGAAAGCATGATCATCGTTCAAGAAAAGTTGCGCGAGTAATATTTTCCAGTATGGAGGCCAAGGTACAGAAGAATGTTATTATGAGAAGTCTAAAGGATTATGTTGTCCATTTTAAATGGACTGGAGAAAAAATATGGTCTGAAATTAGATTGTAGTAGTAGATTTTGAGAGATTGGTTATGATATTCTATTTCGTGACTCAGCTTTCTATTTTATTTAAATGAGTTTATATTTAATTAGCCGTGTAATTTATTGAGGAGAGGGTCATGTAGATTACCGTATCATCTGCAAATTGGGCTGTGTTAGTTCATCTTGAAATAGGCATACGGCATTGTACAAGTTATAAAATAATAGAGAGAGAGGTGATCCTTGAGGTAGACCAGCTGTGATAGAGTGGGGGTTCAAATTTTGATTATATAGTGTAACTGCGGAAGTTCTATTGTTGAGGAAGCTTTTGATAATTTTCAGAAGTACGTGGGTGTGCGTATTGATGAGAGTTTATAAATTAAGCCTGCATACCATACCGTGTCGAATGCTTTAGCGACGCCATTGAAAACAGCTATTAAATATAGTTTTTTTAAGGAACAGGAAACTATGCCTAAGCACGATGATCACGTCATACGCAGTTTTTAACTGTTTTTGACGTAAAATAAATAAATTTAAAAAAAATGTTGATAAGATGATACAACATACTTTCCATGTCTTTAAGGCGTACAAGTTTAAAATACAGTATTAAAAGTAGTATAAAAGATAAAATATCAAAGACAAATATTCAAAAAAGTGTGTATTTAAAAATATATTATTCAATGGTAACATCGTACATATAATTGAAAACTATACATATCCATATTGTATTACATTTGTACATTTCGAAATGTATTACAACTGACAGGAATTTTCATAAGCGACTGTAAGTTCATGATCACAATTTACCCATGAATATACTTGGGTTTTTGTAACGTGGCGGATGACCCCGGTCATTTTTCCACCTCCCGCCTTAATAAAATGAATATTTTTAATTAATTCTTAAACGTCCCTTCAACGGGGCTCATGGCCTCAGACATGTGCTTATCACTGTTATAAAGATTCATTTTATAAGGCAGGAAGTGTAAAAATGAACTAATATTATCCGCCACGTTACGAAAACCCAAGTATAGTAACATTCTCTGGCAATTCGCAGAATAAGACGTTGCATCACATAACGGAACATATGTTGTGGGACCACAACTGCGAGCATGGTTATACTTCTCTCCTATACGTCACATAGTTTTTAGTTATTTGGCGAAAATAAATACAATCAAAAAGCTGAATTCTCATAGCAAGGAAGCAGGATTCTGGTCAGGACAGAATCATGCCTGTGTTTATCGATTTGTCCTATTTAATGACATTGAAGACTATAAATCATTATTCAAGTTGGACGGAACAACAGTATTAGCGTCTTGTATTGGTTCCTGGGGGAATCATCTTGCGGATTCATGAAGTAGGAAACTCGGTAAATTTAAGCAGATAACATTCGCTTACTGAGTTCTTTAGTAAAATCCATTCAGGCAGATTGAAGTCCTGCCATTTTCAGCAAACAATCTGATCCAAGTTAGTGTAGGTTCCTGGTTACCTACCTCCCGTTTTTTAAAAAAACATTGTTGCGTCTACAATTGACGCAACGCGTCTCCAAGCCCATTGGGTGGCGTTGAGCGCTTTGCGCTTTAGGAGTAATCCTCAATTAATTACAGCGCTTTTAATTTTGGAGTAATCCTCCATTACCGTTGAGTCATATCACGTCACGTCGCAGTGAGTTGTCAAGAGAACCACCAGGCAGCATTTCCGCGTACGCGCCTCCTGCTACGCGCTCCTGCGTCACTACCCAGTGGCCAGAATTGGGAAGGAATAGGGATAGGGGTAGGGTTTAGGGCACTTCACAGGGGTAGGAATAGCCCTGTGAAGGAGCCAAACTCGTTTTGTTGGAACAAATTTCACATGAGATTCGACGGGAATCAAACCCGGATCTCCTTGGTGAAAGGCAAGCGACTTCGCTCTGCACCACGAGATGGCCTTACCAAGAGAGTCTAGGACCTAGACTGCGAATCTCGGCTCAGGTTCCTGAGTAACCCCAGGTATTATTTGTGTTTCCTTGGACGTTGCAGAAATGTTATTTGAAGTTTGGTTGAAATTGCGATTTCATTTGCGGCAACGAAAGTCTGTGTAATTGTATTTGCAACATATCATTGTCGCGCCGTCTACAGCATTCAAATATTTGTTCTTTTAGAAACACACAGACTACCATGGATAATCAGTCGTAACCTGAAACATAGATTCCATGTAAACATATAAAATATCCTCACTACTTGCTGTTCGAATGCATCCGCAAACATTCTCGTTCTAGCCTTTTATGCTCCTAATTCTTAATACCAACTGAAATGGTTCAGGGCATCTACTGTTGTCAGTGCAGTGTCTCTGACCTGTTCGAGTTCCGACGGTGACACTACCTACTAGCTAAGTCGAATTCAGCCACCGTCTGGAGAAAAATTCTCGAGGCCGACTGTTCTGATCGGAAGTTTTCCGTGGTTTCTCCGATCAACACCAGGCGAATGCCTGGATAGTACTCTAACACCCGGGGCCACGGACCGCGCACAATCTTTTCTTCCTCTTCATTGTCCTATCGTCACCCCTTATTTACGTGCACTTACATTTGCATGTATGACACTACCACACATGTCGAGAGACCAGTCTGGCACGAGTGGGAGATAGCTAGATGGGGAAGATGAGATCAACGCTGGTTCTTAACACCTCGCGGGGGATAACATCGCCACCTCCCTTGATATAAGCATGCACTGTACTTGCAGAACTAGTGTTCATAGCAGTTGACCCACCCGGTTGATTTGATTTAATTTTTCGTGTTTCTGGGCACGCCAACTGCTTTGGTCATTAGTCCCATAAGTGGTGTGCATGTTTTTTCTCGGGATATGCGCGGTGATCTTTCCTCGTTGGATGTCGAGATCCGGCGCCGAAAACACGAAAAAAACAATCAACCGGCGCCCGGAAACACGAAATAAACAATCAATCAATCATAATTCGCTCTGAGTTGCCATCAGCTATATTTTTAAATTGCTCTTTCGTGTCACCAAAGTGCAGTCGCATCGCGTTGTCGGTTTCGAAGTTTTGTGACATACATGAAGAGGCATTTTGGTTAAAAAAAAATGAAAACATGTTTTGTTCTCATCATTACTCTTCTAACCAATGTATTGCACTTTCTAACAAATGAAATGTCACTACAAATAAACATGATATATATTTGTCATGTTAATGTGCATTGTCTAGAAACCTCGTTTGTGGTCCACAAAACTTCTCTCAAAGTCGAGTATGCAACTAGGGTTTCCTATTTGTCTCGTCGGTGCTAAGGCCACTTAACTATCGTAACTAGATGGAAAAAGCGTCCGTATAGTTTATATCACATAACTAATTAATAGCGTAACAAACTAATACTCGTTTAACGAACTTGGTATACGAATATTCGGAGCTCAGAAATGAATAATATCGGTTGGTTTGTTTTTTTCGTGTTTCCGGGCGCGTCAACTGCTTTGGTCGTTAGTCCCGTTAGTGTAGTGCATGTTTTTCTCTCAGGAAATGGCGGTGGTCTTCCCCCGCTGGATGGCGGGGTCCGGCGCCGACCTACCGTCGGCTAGTGGGGTTTCCCCCTAACCAAGACTCTCCTACCAGCGGGGCACCGCCCCAGCCGGTCTCCCGACCGGTCTCCCGGAATATGTGTTAGTGTAGTGCATGTTAGTGTACGTGTGTGTGTAAGAGGAGAGAATAGGACAAGGAAGAGGAAGGACAGATCGCGCGCGGTCCGTGGCCCGTTTGGTAGGGTACTGCTCCGGCATTCGCCTGGTGTTGATCGGAGAAACCACGGAAAACTACCGATCAGAGCAGCCGGCCGCTAGAATTCTCCTCCAGACAGCGACTGAATTCGACCTAGCTGAAAAGCTAGTGTCGAAAATCCTGCCGCCGTGGGGAGTGGGAACCTAGGACCTCCCGGTCAGAGGCGCTGCAGTGACATCAGTTGATGCACTGAGTTACCGCTCCCGGTGTGCCTACTCTAGAACTTCAAAATATCCCGCATACGTACTTGGTAGATACCGGGACTGTAGAGCCATCCCAGATAATTCATGAGAAGGGAGTTGCATTGACGCTCCGGTTGCAACTGCACCAGAGGTTTCCACAGTTGGCGTAGCTTCGATGGCGAGAAACCATGCATGGTCAACAAATGATGGTACAAGCACGCATGCTCCAACCACTGGCGCTTCACTACGGAATCATTGAGCCAGAAGCGATCTGCGTGGATCTGTGAAAGATAGAATCATTACCACGCCGTCGTTATATCTACAAAAGCAATTGAGCTTTTGTTACATATAATGTGCTTTTTAACAATTTACAGTTGCGCGCCAGAAGGCATACTGTGTTTAGCTATACAACATCTCAGCCTTAGATTGCAGTACGAAGTTGAATACAGCTATCTCTCTCTTTCTCGCACTTTAGTTTTCCCATATTGTTCTTCTTGTCTAACGGCGACGATGTTGCATTTACAGAAAAATCATCGATATTTTTGAAACTTACGTATTTGCATGGTAGAGTATAAAGAAAACTACACAATAAAGATTTTTTTCAGATTGAATAATATGTATGATATTACTAGCAGAGAGAAGTTGTTCTGTTCTACATTTCCCTCTTTCTCCTTCCCTCTCCCTTTCTCCGTCTCTCACCCCCTCTGCTGGTCTCCGTTTGTGTGATCCTATCTGTCTCCCTCTATAACTGTCTCTGTCTCTTTCTGTCCCTCTCTTTCACATTTAGTCGCAGATTCTGCTCATCTATAAGCCGGTGGGGTAATGTCGGGAAGCGCCGGACCAGCAAAAATGAAATAGAATGCTCAGGAAGTATCCATCCTGTAGATTGCGATGTAAGCAAAGTTCCTCTGAGGCCTTGGCTCTATAAGGCTTCGTTGTAGATTTAACGCTATAGATTTAAAAATCCTACCGGCGGTGTTGCGGGTTGCATTTGGCATGAATATTTAATTTCATTCTAGAGCGCCATCTAGTGCATTTCTCGAATATTTTAATAATTATTCTCATATTCCGGGCGGAGATGAATCAAACAAATCAGAGATATTTAAAATTAGCCCAGCCGTTCTTATGTTATAAATCTTGTAAGTAACCCGATATATATATATATATATATATATATATATATATATATATATATATATATATATAACGTATATTCTCGCATATGCTCGTGTCAACGGGTAAATGTAACGATGTTCCGCGGCCGACTTCCAAATAATATTCATTGGTTGGCGAGGTGAAACAGAGATGGCGCTGTCCATCGCATAATCGATTGTGGCAGTTGAGCAGAAGTACCTGGTTAAACTTGGAGGAAAAAGCTATTGGCTGTAAGATTTCGAAAGAGAGGGACGTGTTACTAAGCGAGGTGCAAATACATGCTGCTAGTAAATGGCAAAGTGATCTTGATCGGGTATCGTAAATCGTCGACGTTTGAAATTTACGTTTAGGAATTTGGAGAGTGTAGAATATTCATGGACTATCGGGAAAATTATTAACCACGAATATTTGTGAACTTTGGGGCAATTTATTTCATAGTTATAACGTGCACGTGTTGGCGATCCGGAACTATAGGAAAAGTGAGTAGTAGTAGATATATGAGGAAGAATTAAGCCAGCCAATTGTCTTTACAATTACGCGAGGCAACTAGTTAATGAGAACTTTATCACGTTTTGCATGTTGTTTCGCCGATTTTTGTTGGGACTCAATGTAACGAGTTGCATGCGGTGGAATAATCAGGATAGAGGTGGCCAGAAGTCTGTAAGTAGAAAGTACTAGCCAGGGGAAGGTGAAAGAAGTTTAATTATATGAGGAAAGATATACTATTTATACACATAAGGTAAAGGTAGTTGAAATTAGTGAATTTTATAGACACGTGGTGATTTTGAGGCTGGGGAACACGGACAATGACCGGGATAGATGGCTCAGGTTATCAACTGATGTCCCTGCAGTACCTCTGACCGGGAGGGCTTAGGTTCGAGTCACGACGGTGGCAGGATTTTCGACACTAGCTTGTCAGCTAGGTCAGCGGCTGTTCAGCCGCTGTTGTAGCAGCCGGATGCTCTGATCGGTAGTTTTCCGTGGTTTCTCCGATCGACACCAGGTGAATGCCAGAGCGATACCCTAACAAACGGGTATCGCTCTGGAACGCTCACGGAACGCGCGCGTTCTTTCCTTGCTCTTCCTTGTCCCGTCTCCTCCCCTTACACACACACACACACACACACACACACACACACACACACACACACACTAACATGCACTACACTAACGCACATACCGGGAGACCGGTCGGGAGCTTAGAGCTTGTCGGACGGTTCCCTGCCCATGACACTGATGTGTTTCGTTTGGCACATCTGACTGGCCAAAATAATATCTCGAAAACTACTGGTTAGATTTTTATGAAATTTTGCACACGCATTTGTACGAAGTACTTAAACATGTGTTTCAAAAATATAATATGTTTATTTACATTTTCGTACAAAACTGTCGGATTGTGAAAGAGCATATGCAATAAAACTGTAAGCAATTGAATTAATAATTATACTGAGTGAAAAAATAACGAATAATAAAAGAATACTACTTTACAATTTGTAAAAAAAGGTTAAAATTTAAAAACCTTTTTTGGGCTTTTCTCCTGGCTGGAAATATATGGATCAGAGGATATTAACTAGCGTAGGCATTAGGGAATTTATTTGGATAATGACATCTTTTTTAATGACAGCTGTTTTCTTAATGAACATGAATTAACAGGTCTGCAGCAACATGAGTACGAAGGCCTGAGGGTTTGCCATAAAATGACTTTTGTTTCACTATTCCGCGTTTCGGCATAGAATTGTAATGGTATCAGCGATACACTAAATAATCATCACTATGAACCGAGTCTGCAAAATTGAACTTGTAACGACTCTGATCACTACTTCCATCACATCCCCACTTAGAAATTAAAATAAAATTATATTCTTGATCCGATAATTGATGAATAATTTCATTCTGCACAATACATATGCGATTAACAGTGTGATACGTTTGTTCTCTGGGATAGTTATTTTGCTTTTCTTCTCTTTGATCCCTCAATGCTTTCCCCATAGGATTTGGTAGGGCGACCCACACAATGTGACAGTACTTTCGCATGAAATGACTTGATACGCAATGTCTTTAATTAGTACAGTGCCATCTAACCACTTTCCATTCGACTTTACGAAAGACACTTCATTTCTGAAGCACTTTGTCTATCACTTATTTTAGCGCAGACGATGCTGAGTGTGTGTTTTATAGGTTATGTTACTTCTGTTGAACACTCCTGAAGATTTTAACACACCATAATATTCTTGTAACCCACATCTCTGTCTGTTCGCCAATCGGTTTCGCGCAATAATTCGAAGAGCGCATGCCTAGTGGGTGAACGCACTGTCACTGAAAAGATGTGATAATTATCAGTTATGCACTTCTCTGCAAGAAGTGTGACGATAGTATTGTAAAGAAACTTTTTCAGAATGCATGTTAATTTCAAAGCGGAGAAATCCGAAGCGAATTTTGTAGATCAACATTTATTTTCAATTTTCGAATACGCGCACGTGTTTTAAAGTCGAATTTTGTGTAAGAATTTCCAAGCATACTTGCCTTTGAAACTTACGAAACAATTTCATATGAAAAAGCATTCATTTCTGAGGATTTCTATCCTCGAATTTCAAAATACGCGTAAGGAGAACTCTATTCAAAAGAACTGAACTACATGCACTACCGAACAGAAGTTTGCGGCTCGGCGCCGGCTATCAGTGGGACGTAACTTGACACTTCCCCTGAGATCGAATATTATGAATCAGCACTTTATAAACACTGAGGCCATGTGCTCTGGATATTTATCTACAGAACGTGTCAAAAACATCACCCAAAAGTGGATCTTCGAAAAATGGGTTTTGGCCAGCTGGATGTCCGAAACAAAACTCCGTGGCTGGTGAGAGACACCTGGTTGGGGAGAACTCCGCTAGCTGACGACAGGTCGGCGCCGGATCTCGCCATCCAGCAGGGGAAGAACACAGTCACCTCCTGAAAAACACGCTCTTCACTAACGGGTCTAATTATTCTAGTAGTTGACGCGCCCGGAATATCTAACAATCAATTAATTAGCCCGACTGATTGTGCGAAGGACAGAATTATTAGCGATCTACCGAGGGATTTACATGCTGTACGCGTGTGGAAATTCCAGCGACCAGGCGAGGAGAGAGGATTGATCGATTGATTGATTTTTTCGTGTTTCCGGGCGCGTCAACTGCTTCGGTCATTCGTCCCGTTAGTGTAGTGCATGTTTTTTCTCTGGAGATGGCGGTGATTTTCCCCTCGCTAGATGGCGAGATCCGGCACCGTCCTACCGTCGGCTAGTGGGGTTTCCCCCTAACCAGGACTCTCCCACCAGCAGGGACAAGCTCTAAGCCTCCGCCTGAACTCCCGGAATATGTGGTAGTGTAGTGCATGTTAGTTCAAGTGAGTGTAAGGGGAAAGGACAGGACAAGGAAGGGAAGGACAGATCGCGCGCGGTCCGTGGCCCGTTTGTTAGGATACTGCTCCGGCATTCGCCTGGTGTTGATCGGAGAAACCACGGAAAACTACCAATCAGAGCAGTCGGCCGCTAGAATTCTCCTCCAGACAGCGACTGAATTCGACCTAGCTGAAAAGCTAGTGTCGAAAATCCTGCGGCCGTGGGGAGTGTAACCTAGGATCTCCCGATCAGAGGCGCTGCAGTGACATCAGTTGATGCACTGAGCTACCGCTCCCGGTGCGAGGCGACCGGAGATTCAACTATGCGGCGCAGTGGGACCTGCTAACAAATTTCCAAGGTTCCCCGGTTTGGGGCCTGTGCGTTCGCGGCCACCCTGGCAATGTCCAGTCGAGTAGCCACGACGCCCGTCAGGAAGACGTCCTCCAGGGCCAGCAGGGGCGTGTCCATGGCCTCTCGGAAGAGAAGTTCGAGCGCGGCTCTGGTGATTACATAAGCGCCCCCGGACACGAAGTTGGGCAGCACGGCGTCCGGGAACTGCCAGCGCGGGAGGTACCTGCAACCACGGCATACGCCCTCTGGCAATGAAGGTTCAAGCACAGAACCCAAACGGTAGACGTGCCTTCGCAATGTTAATCGGTGGAAAGAAAGGGTCGTATTTATGAAGCTCTGCCAGCAGAGCTCTTAGGGGCCTGCTATCTGGGGTCTTGCTGGGAGGTCAAGCGGCGACTGGAATTGGCTGGGGGTCGTTCGTAAATCGCAAAACCGAGCACTGGTAGTCTGCTAGGTCTGGCTGGCCCCTGGCAGAGGTTTGTAATTGGACTCTAAGTCACTTGCAGCGCTCCAAGTCATCTGACAAACCGAACCTGATACATGAACCGCCCTCCTCCCATAAACTGGCTTTCATAAATGAACCTTTTCAATATTTCTGGGCAATCTTCTCATGTAACTTTAAGGATTCATGAAGCGTCTACTTTATTTATAATTCTAGATGTCAACAGAATTTAGTCAGGCAAATCATCTTATTACAACATGAAATGACAGACAACATTCAGATCATTGCCTTTATTATTTAATTTTTACTTTTTTGAATACTATCTACGTAGTATAGAGGAAGGATTGTAATGCTGCAGCAAAAAAGACGATTTTTCGGAAGAAAAAGACTTACTTTGGTGCCCTGATGTCGAAAAGTCGATAAATATTTTCCCAATATGTAGTCAATTATTTCCTCTAAAGCAACGCCTAGTCACAATCGACGTGTTGTCGGTCTCAGGTATCGAAAAATTAAGGGAAAAGCTAGTCTGTTTCTATGTCTCTGTCTGTAGACCAAGCTAGCGGCTAAATCGTAGGTAGGATTTTCCCCAAAATTGATAATCTCCTGATCTATCTGGTTGATTTCACGTACCCTTGAATTTGAAACGAATGTTTTGATTTTTTGGGGGTACGTACTTTACATGGTCAAGCAATATTTTCAGAATTTTCTAAAAAATTGTTCCAAGTTTTTAATTTTCTTCGGATAGAACAAACAATCTACAAAATGGCACATGCCGTTTATTTTCTCGTTTACGCACGTACATACAGAGAAACTATTCTTAGGATTTTTTATAAAATGAATATTCCTTGGTCGATCTTGTCCGAATCGAAGCTCTGTCATTAAAATAAAACATTCCTTAAATTTTGGGAGTACGTTATTTGAAGCCTCTGGAAAAATTCGATTTTTTCTCAAAATCTAACATACACAAATCAGTCTTTGTTGTTTGTTCATGTATAATGCGCTGTAGTATCCTCCCTCCGATTGGGATAAAACTGTCATTTTATTGCTTAGCACTTGCGCGAAGACTATAGGTATACCATAGAATAATGGGGATGTGTGCATATATGTCGCACATAGGCGCGCGTTGCTTTTATATTGACTCAAGCGCCCCTGAACAGAAGCTCTACGCAACCCGATGCCCCTCAAGTATTAAGCGCGTCTTCGCTACATATTCTGCCACTGTGATTGTGAAATGTCGGCCGGAATTGTTACTTGAGAGATAACGAGAAAATCGAGATAACAAGTAAATAAAATTTCTTCAAGACAGCGTCATAGCAAATGCATGCCCAAACTTGGGAGAGAACGTTTTAACAATGGGATACTTGACAATCATATCCAAATCAGGACACAGAACAAACCTATACACACGAGAAAGTCATGTATTAACATTTTTGCAGAGTTTAGCGTAAAATGTGATTAACAGTCACGGACCTGTAGCGTGTGAAGTGTAATACATTGCAATAGCAAAGCATTGTCGGCTTCAAATTTTCTCAAAAACGATTCCAACTTTCCTAAAACAATAGAGTGAAGCGTATTTATAAAGAATGCATAGGCTCGGTTTTCATCGTTAACTCTGAAATTTTGGAAACTATAAAAGTTTGATTTTTTCTGCACTTCCTAGAATATTCATGATAGCGATGTTTTCTTTTAATAAAATTCAATATACACACTTAGTTCTTTAATTATTGTCACATACATTTTTGAAACTTTTCTTAGTTTCCAGGAAATGAAATATGATAAATACTAAAAAATATTTAAAAAAATCTTTAAAGTTTTTTCTTTAAAATTTTCTTGAGGTTAGCGATGAATGCACTGCATGATATTATATAAACGCCATTTTTTATATTTTGTTTAAAAAACGCAAATTTAATTTTTTTGGATATCCCCTCACGGCGTTAGTATTTGAGACACTGTCGTACCTAGACATTTTCTGGTTTTAATTTTTTCTTTTCTGTTGGATATGATTGTTGATGTTTTTCTCTTTGGGATGCTACGCACCTCAGAATATTTGTGTCATAATAATAATAATTATTAAGAAAATTCTATAAGATTCTTTTTGAGATCTTTTTTGTTCAATGTCTCACTGTTTACACCGTACTGATGTACCTGCGGATACTACCTGGGGACAGTGTGAGGAAAGTGAACAAAATCAGCGGAATTTTTTTCTCATGGAGAGAATATCAATTTAACATTCATTTAACAAAATGATATTTAACCTAGATTGAAATAGTGTAAGGAAAAAAATATTTTTTGCTCCATTTAATTACACACACACACACACACACACACACACACACACACACACACACACACACAGATATTCATGTTTACTTTCGGGCTAATTGGCCGTGGTCCAATTGGCTTTGACTCGCCAGTCAGCTGCCGTCCCGGACACTTCGCCCGAGACCTCGCCATTGAAGATGCCCACCGCAGTCGTGGGCGAAACGTTTGGCAGTTCAAAGCCAATTGGACCCCGGCCCATCAGCCCGGAAGAAAACATTAACATTGACTCCGGCCGTGAAAGCCTTCAATGCTTTATACACACACAGGTAGGTGAATTCTTTTTTTCTATAAATTAAAAAAAATAATTATCTTTCATGTCAATATTTATATCACGGGTATTTCTGACATCTTATCACATTTGTGAAAACAATTAATGAAATAATTATTTTATAACGGTTTTCGAAATTTAAAAGGTTTTGTGTGAAAATGAGCTGGAATGTATGCATTTTCAAAAAACCCCTCAAACAACAGCTTCTTAAAAACGGCTCTAAATTTTCCAATGAAAACTTACGTTTAAGACCAGAATTTATCCTTCAAGTAAAAAAATGTTAAAGTCATATTTGAATTCTACAATTTAGTATCCGTAAAATTGAAGAAACGTGAAAACATGAGTTTTAGTCGCCAGTAAATGGCAGCTGACAAGACAGTGTGGCAAAAACGAATATTAAGCCTAGACTGAAGATGTAAGAAAACTAACTAGAACGAGAAAGTCTGTGTCATTCTGCAGCATCAAAATTTTGTTTGAATTATTTTAATGTTCGAAAATTGAAAAGTTAACAATTTTTCTTACATCTTCCTACTCTTACAATAATTAGGATACATTTTTTTCTTCAGATGAGATTTGCTGTTCACAATTAGTTCTTTAAGTAATATCATGTACAGTTTTTGAAACTATTATTAATATTCGCTCAATTTTGAATGAAATAAGAACAATATTAAAAACAAGATTTTCTAAAAAAGTATCATATTATTTTTCTGTGTCCTTTCTGTACATATATTACTGAACACACTGAATAAAATGACATAAAAGCCGTTTTGATATATTTCTTTGATTTGTCAAGATGTATAGAAATGTAAGTTTTTGAGAAAGAAATATGTTTCACGTCGTTAATATGTATCTTACGGGCGTTTTTATACATTATTTCTTTTATGACTACAATTGTTTCAGATAATTTCATATGAAGTTTCTAGAATCCTCGAAAGTGTTTTGAGAAAATGAGTTTAAATTTGCACAATTTCATAAACGCTTAAGCAACATACTTTTAAAAACATGCTCCAAAATTTTGATATGCACACGGGACTAGGTTTATTTCTTTTCTATTACTCTTTATAGAATAGTAAAAACTGGTCATATGTGTAAATTTTCATTGAAAATTTTGAAGCTTCGGACGGACAGACATAAGGCTAGATTGACGAACACAAACGGACGGACAGGTCGACAGACAGATGGACTGACAGACTGACAGATAGGCACATGGACTGTCAGGCAGACGGATGGACAGATGGACAGACAGGCGGACGGACAGACAGACGGATGGACAGACAGACGGATCGATAGACAGACGAATAGACATCAGACAGAATGACGTTTTGCCATTTTTTTCGTATCAAATGTCCCACAAATCTTGAATTCTGATTTCATAATGGGTTACAGGAAGTAATTTATTACATTCACAATTGATGCACTTTATGTTGGAACAAGAATTATACAATTTGTCATTGCCAGGGACCTAAAATACGAATTGTTCTGCTAAGAAATAGCAATTTTTTGCTGCAAAATTACATGATTTCATATACATTACGCATGTAGTATACGAGAAGGTAGAGTATGGTCTTTCAACTCTCATATGGGATACCCCCTTCCCATTTTCACCATGGCGCTTGGACATTTTAACCCTTTAAATTAACTCGCAGACGGAATCTATAACAATTGAAATATTTATACATGCCACGAGAGAAAATAAGTTGAACTGGTGACTCATAGTGAAGTCGCTAGCCTTTCACCACCACATGTCCGGGTTTGATTCCCGTCGAATCTCATGTGAAACTTGTTCCAACAAAACGAGTTCGGCTCCTTCACAAGGGCTAGACCAACCCCTGTGAAGTGTCCTAAACCCCACCCCTATCCTTATTCCTTCCCAATTCTGGACGCTGGGTAGTGACGCAGGAGCGCGCGGTAGGAGGCGCGTACGCGGAAATGCTTCCTGGCGGTCCTCTTTGACAACTGACTAGACGAAACGTGACCGGGCATATAAATGCCGTTTGATAATAGATATTAATGGAGGATTACTCCGTAAGAAGAGCTGACCGCTCCACCAGGAGCTAAGAGACCCGCTGCGAAAAAAGTTTCTATACAATTAGAGACTATAATGAGCATCACAAGAAAAGTAACATTAATTTTAACAATTATACAGAATGCATTATTTAACATTTGAACTGTATAAATGTGTATAAACAACCTGTAACAAGTATTGTATTGCAGCCTCCGGGTCAATGACCCCCATCTCGATCAGGTTTTTCGTCCAGTTTCCCTGATCCATTGAGCAAATGCTGAGATGGCTCCTTGTTTTGCTTCTGGACATAAATGTAACTTCATGTTCTGTGCACGTCTTCTAGAATTCAGTGGCAAATACAATTATTCAAATTATCGTTTCCATGTCGCGGCAGGAAGTATTATTCCGAAGGACAACATAGATAAGAGCCAAAATGTATTGCCTTTTTATCCTTGAAAATAGATTTTATTATATGGGAGCTTCTTTTTTTCCTTTCAATTTTAAGTAGTACATGACTTAGTGTAGGGATCACAGAATTTTGAAAATGTGCACACAATTCACTTTTCCCATAGCACGTCCTACGCAGTTTTAACTGCTTTTTTGACGTAAAATAAATGAATAAATAAATAAATAAATAAGTAAGGAAGCAACGAATTAAAAAAAGGCAACATCGTGGCGGAGTGTTGTTGACGAGAGACATCTAACGAGCACATAAATTCGGGTAATTTCCTTTCGTCATAACATAAAATTAATGTCTTCACTACAGATTTTCAAACTTTTTTCATCCACGGCTCCCTTAACCTAAACGAAACACCCCCCTGCTCCCCTGGTAACAGTAAGTTTCAAATATAAGGGTTAATATATGCTTAATAAATATTCAACAAAAAATGAGTAAGTGATATAATATTGGCTATTAGCCTGGCTATTAGTAAAGGACTTGCCAGATTCAATTAATCCACAATTAATTAGTAAAATAAATCATATACATTACAAATATCATGCAGTATGATATTACAAAATACATAAATTACACAAGGATTAAAGTAAATATAATCTGAAGATCATTTTAATTAATTACCACCACGACCCTACCCACGTATGGCTAGCTCTTCAGCTAGGTCGAATTTAGTCGCTGTCTGGAGGAGAATTCTAGCGGCCGGCTGCTCTGATTGGTAGTTTTCCGTGTTATTTTCGATCAACACCAGGCGAATGCCGGAGCAGTACCCTGACAAACGGACCACGGACCGCGCGATCATTCCTCTTCCTGGTCCTATCCTATCCCCTTACACACACACTTACACTAACATGCACTACACTACCACATATTCCGGGAGATCGGTAGCGAGTTTAGAGCTAGTCCCGGCTGGGGCGGTGCCCCGCTGGTGGGAGAGTCCTGGTTAGGGGGAAACCCCACTAGCCGACGGTAGGTCGGCGCCGAATCTCGCCATCCGGTGGGGGAAGATCACCGCCCTCTCCAGAGAAAAAAACATGCACTACACTCACAGGACTATTGACCGCCCAGAAACACGAAAAAATCAATCAATCAATCAACCGACGTATGGGCGCGACACCCCAGGGAGCTGCGACACACGGTTTGAAAACCCCTGGTCTATACTAAACGGCACTGTTCTAAAGGGAAAAGCAAAATAATGACATTAATTAAATACGCCTGCTAATAGTATGCAGAGACCTGTGTGCGACACCGGATAATTCGCACCACTTCATTGCGAAGTCCCTAATGGGAAGTCCTCCGCGGTGGAGAGCCCCGAAATTCATAATTCCATTTCTCATACAACCACCTCCAGTGGTAAACAATGCACTACACTTACGGAACTATTCAGCATAGTAGTTGACGCGCCCGGAAGTGCGAAATAATCATTCAATCGAGTAAGAGATGCTTGGATTTGGCGGTATAACGGTTAGCGTACCAGACCGTTGTATCCAATTTTGCGGGAACCAACCCGATCAAAACCGTGGATTTTTAAGGGCGAAAAATCCTTCGTACGGCTTCCTTTGGAGGGGAAGTAAATCAGGCTCCCAATGTAGGAGATTTACTAATACGCACCACTTCATTGCGAAGTCTCTAATGGGAAGTCCTCCGCGGTGGAGCGCCCCGAAGATGAGCGGCGGAGCTTCTTCGTGGATGACGTCAGCGCCGCCGCCCCGCCCCCGCGCCTGCGCCACCCACCGCGGCAGCGCGCGCACCAGGCCGCGCGTGTTGACGAGCATGTCGTCGTCCGTCTTGAGCACGAACGCCGCCGCCGGGCACTCGCGCACCACCCACTTGAGCAGGAACAGCGTCTTCAGCGTCAGGTTCCCGTACGCGTCCGTGAAATCCTCCACCAGCAGGTCACCGTGCTGTTGGGCCTCCGCCAGCACCTCCGCCTGCGACAAAGCACACGTCGCTCTTCTACAACGGCCTTGCACCAGACACATTCCTTAGTTAAGTTTGTTAATTAGTTAATGACTTATTTGACGTGGCGAGACTCGGGCCATCAAGCCCGCTCATCCGTCTGACCACGCAAATTTCGCTACGCTCCTTTCACCATCTAGCGGAGAAAGAAGGTATTATGTTGGATGACGAAACAGGCCATGTGAAATTAGCTCAGAGTCTTCTTTTAGCCTGGAGGATCATTTACATGCAGTAAATCTACTACATTGGGAGCCTGATTTACTTCCCTTCCAAAGGAAGACGTTCGAAGGATTTTTCGCCCTTAAAAATCCACGGCTTTGTTTCGGGTTCGATCCCGCAAAATTGGATACAACGCTCTGGTACGCTAACCGTTATACCGCCAAATCCAAGCATATCTTACTGGATTGACTCATTATTTCGCACTTCCTGGCGCGTCAACTACTATTCTGAATAGTTCCGTAAGTGTAGTGCATTGTTTACCACTGGATGTGGTTGTATGAGAAATTGAATTATGAATTTCGGGGCGCTCCACCGCAGAGAACTTCCCTTTAAGGACTTCGCAATGAAGTGGTGCGAATTATCCGGTGTCGCACACAGGTCTCTGCTTATTATTAGCCGGCAGATTTAAATGATATGTCATTATTTTGCTTTTCCCTTTAAAACAGTGCCTTTTAGTATAGACCAGGGGTTTTCAAACTGTGCATCGTGGCTCCCTGGGGTGTCGCTCTCATACGTCGGTTGATTTCACCACAGGGTGGTGAAATCCGGCACCAATTTACATGTAGGCTTGCGGGGATTTAGCCATTCAGGTATCTCCCATCAACGGGGTATTAGCGCTTACCACTCTCCCGGTATAGAGCGATTTTCCTAAGGAGGAGCCAAAGTGACAGCTAGTGCTGCCAACATAGCTGAAGGTTCTGTTGTCGTTGTGCCCTTGATGCCCTTAGAATCCCTTCCCGCATTCGTTCGTTTGCAGTTGGCCAACTTGTAAATGGCTTCGACTTTTCCTTTCGTGATATCCTCGTCTTTCAAAAATATAGTGCGCCACGAGAAATAATTGAAATTAGGAAGTGCAGTGCTATGTGCTCTTCTGTAAAAATTCTTTTTTCTATTACTTTTTGTGTGATAAATATTATGTTTATCTTAAAATCGAGACTTGAATGCGAGATGCGTACCGATGCACGTGGTTCTGGCCTTTGTGCTGTTGTGTGGCGAGCTCTGATTGAGCTTTCTATTTACATTCATGGCAGTTTTCTTTTACTGATTGTGAGAGCATGTTAAGAGATTTTCCACGTACGTAATTAAATGTAAATATTCCCCGAACTCGCATACGTGCATATATTTAAGCGAAACTCTTAGACTTCTGCATAGGGATGTTTTCATAGGAGTCATTAGCACTTTACGAAGGGGTGTGGCTGAACCGGCGGAGGAATACTTCCCTGAAATACATGTGATGTTCACTTGTTTTCTCGAACTGTCACTTTGGCTCATCCTTAGGAAAATCGCTCTATATGTGTGGTAGTGTACTGCATGTGTGTATGTATGGGGTGATGACAGGGTGAGGAAGAAGAGTGGAAGATCGGGTTCGCTCCGTGGATCATTCGGCTCCGCCATTCACCCAGTCTTGGTAGGAGAAACCACGGAAAAGTACCGATCACAGCAGCCGGCTTGTAGAAAGCTGCTCCAGACAACGACTGAATTCGAACAAGTGCCGAAAATCCTGTCGCCGTCGAGACTCGAACCCTAAGACCTCCAGTTCAGAGGCCCTGCAGTGAAATCAGTTGATGCACCTAAGCCAGTTGTCGCTAGTGCTATTATGGACTTGGACAAGGAAGAGCTGCTTTGGTGGATCCAGAAGAGCACAAATGCCTTTGTGAATTCATAATTCGATTTCTCATACAAACGCATCCTACAAAACAATGAACAGTAGGACCGGGAGCGGTGGCTCAGTGAGAGTGTGAGTGTGTGAGTGTGTGAGAGTGTGAGTGTGTGAGAGTGTGAGTGTGTGAGAGTGTGAGTGTGTGGAGAGTGTGAGTGTGTATGTGAGTGTGTGAGCGTGTGTGTGAGCGTGTGGGCGAGCGTGTGTGTGAGCGTGTGTGTGAGCGTGTGTGTAAGCGTGTGTGTCAGTGTGTGTGAGAGTGTGTGAGAGTGTGTGAGACTGATGTCACTGCACTACCTCGGACCGAGAGGTCCTAGGGGTGAGTCCCGACGGTGACACGATTTGCGACACTAGCTTTTGTGCTAGGTCGAGTTGAGTCGCTGACTGGAAAACAATTCTAGGGACTGACTACTCTGATACGTAGTTTTCCGTGGTTACTCCGATCAACACAAGGTTAATGCCGGAGCAGTACCCTATGAAACGGGCAACTGACCACGCGCGATCTTTCCTTCCTCCTTATTGTCCTATCATAACCCCTTACACACACACCCACACTAACATTCACTACCACACATGCCGGAAGCTTGGTCGTGGACTTAGAACTTGTGCCGGCTGGGGCGGTGCTCCGCTGGTGGGAGATACGTGGTTAGGGAAAACCCCACTAGTCGACGGAAGGTCGGCGCCGGATCTCGCCATCCAGTGTGGGAAGATCACCGCCACTTCCCGAGAAAAACATACATTACACTTACGGGTGTAATGACCTCAGTAGTTGACGCACCCGTAATCACTGACAATCAATCAATCGACAGTAGGAATTTGTGTGTGAGAGTGTGTAAGTGTGTGTGAGCGTGTGTGTAGAGTGTGTCAGTGTGTGGAGTGTGTGTGAGAGTGTGTGGAGGTGTGAGTGAGGAGGAGTGAGTGGGTGACTGAGTGAGTGGGAGTGAGGAGTGGGTGAGGAGTGAGTGAGTGTGTGTGAGTGAGTGTGTGTGAGTGAGTGTGTGTGAGTGAGTGTGTGTGGAGTGTGTGTGAGTGAGTGAGTGTGTGTGAGTGAGTGTGTGTGAGTGAGTGTGTGTGTGAGTGAGTGGGTGAGTGGGTGAGTGAGTGAGTGAGTGAGTGTGTGTGTGTGAGTGGGTGAGTGAGTGGGTGAGTGAGTGAGTGTGTGAGTGAGTGAGTGTGGAGTGGAGTGAGTGGGTGAGTAGGTGAGTGAGTGGGTGAGTGAGTGAGAGTGTGAGTGAGTGAGAGTGAGTGAGTGGGTGACTGAGTGAGTGGGAGTGAGTGAGTGGGTGAGTGAGTGAGTGTGTGAGTGTGTGTGAGTGAGTGTGGTGTGAGTGGTGTGAGTGAGTGTGTGTGTGAGTGAGTGGTGTGAGTGGTGTGAGTGAGTGAGTGAGTGGGTGAGTGTGTGAGTGAGAGAGTGAGTGAGTGAGAGTGTCGCTCACCGAGGGTAGGGTGGCCGGCTCGGGGCCGCGGCCCAGCACGAAGACGAGGCGCGCGTCCTCGCTGCGGCCGCCCCACGTCTCGCGGATGGCCTGGCGGCGCTCGTGGTGCGCGGGCGCCGACGCCACCAGCATGAGCAGGCGCAGCGTGGGCGTGGGCGTGGGGGCGTTGGGGTTTTGGGGGCGGGGCGCGCAGGGCGGCGGCGACAGCAGCGCCGTCTGCTGCTCGGGGCGCACGTAGCGCCGCGCGTCGCGCGACACGCGTAACCACTGCATGCCTTCAGTGGTGAGGACCTCAAACGCTGTGGAGTCCTGGACGGGCGGAAGTCGCCGCTGCCACAGCACCAGGAGCAGGGCGGAGAGCAACAGACTCGCTGACACCAACCCTGTGGACACAAGCCAAACAGATTGGTCGATTGAAACAAGCCCGTTCGATCCGTAAAGGTTTGTAGGTTGATAGCGATCCCGGGCACTCCACTAATTAGGTAATTAGTCCCGCAAGTGTAATGTTTTTTTCATTTAGAGATGGCGGAGATCATTCCTGCTTGACGGCGAGAACCGGTGCCGACCGACCGTCAGCTAGCGGGATTTCCCCCAACTAGCTATCTCCCACCAGTGGGACACCGCCTCAACCGGGACAAACTCTAAGATCCCGAGCGGTCTCTCAGCATGGGGGGTTGTTGGCACATAAGCGGCCAAATTAATTCAAATTTGGCGCCATGCTTGGAATTCAATCATTTGTAACAATTCTTTGGCACTAATTAACAGCAGATGGTATACATTTCCATCATCCCGCGTTAGACTTAGTTAATTGTTTCCTAAAACAGGTGGGTGGCTTCGAAAGAGAATGGGATTAAATTTTTCGTTTGAAGCTCTTTGGAAGGACTGAACTGCTTTGAAATTTTGAACTGCTTTCAAAGGTACCCGGGAGATCGCGCCAACTACTGGAAAAGCCGCAGAACGAGAATGGCATATTGACGACAAATCCTGAGAATCAGACGCCTTTCCAAATAAGACGCACGGGATTCAGTTGTTTGAGAATATGCAGCCCAGCGGCTTCACGAAGGATTGCCTCGTCTGTAACAAAGCTAAATAATACGACTTCAACGTTGATAGTGTGTCTAGCTGACAGCATTGCAGTCTCCGTGAAACAATGCGTTGGCGCGCGTTCTCCGCGGAATAACATTAACACGCACGAATTACGAGAGAAAAACCAGAGGTAAACGATTTCCTTTTCGACCACAGAGGTAACACTGACAATTTCTTTAACATTCAATAATCGTTTCGCTGAGGTATACTAATTGTTCTTAAGTACTCGGTTTTCAGAACTTTCCTTTGTGTCAAAGGATTACGACGAAAATAAGCAAGCTAGATTCATGCCCCAATAATGGTAGTGTTGTGTATGGTAGTGAAAGTGTGAGTAAGGGGTGAGGATAGGACAAGGAAGAGGAAGGAAAGGTACTGTTCCGGCATTCGCCTGGTGTTGATCGGAGAAACCACAG
This sequence comes from Teleogryllus oceanicus, assembly GCA_964035755.1. NCBI lineage: Eukaryota > Metazoa > Arthropoda > Insecta > Orthoptera > Gryllidae > Teleogryllus > Teleogryllus oceanicus. The sequence goes on along the minus strand of CAXIVR010000014.1, from coordinate 33,920,579 downwards.
AGAGTTACTGATCAGAGCAGCCGGCCGCTAGAATTCTCCTCCAAAGAGCGTCTGAATTCGACCTAGCTGAAGAGCTAGTGTCAAAAAAATCCTGCAATCAATTGATGTCACTACAGTGCCTCTGACCAGGAGGTCCCCGGTTCGAGTCCTGACGGCGGCAGGATTTTTTTGACACTAGCTCTTCAGTTAGGTCGAATTCAGACGCTCTCTGGAGGAGAATTCTAGCGGCCGGCTGCTCTAATCGGTAGTTTTTCGTGGTTTATCTGGTCAATACCAGACGAATGCCGGAGCGGTACCCTAACAAACGGGCCACGGACCGCGCGAGATCTTTCCTTCCTCTTCCTTTCTTCTCGCCTTGCATACACACACACACTTACACTAATATGTACTACACTACCACATATTCCGGCAGACCGGTCGGGAGCTTAGAGCTTGTCCCGGCTGGGGCGGTGCCCCACTGAAGGGTGAAAACCCTACTAGCGGCGGTAGGTCGGCACCGGATATCGCCATCCAACGGGGGAAGGTCACAGCCATCCCCGAGAAAAAATGCACTATACTTACGGAACTAATTACTAAAGCAGTTGACGCGCCCGGAAACACGAAAAATCAATCAATCAATGAATCAATTAAAAATTGCATTATGTTGATAGCAATCATATCACTGGGACACGAGTGAAGGGGTCAACACTTCCAGCATTGTTTACGTTTGTAGTTTTTTGGTTTCAAACCGCAGATCGCAACATAAAAGCAATAAACATAATTTTTGTTGCAAGCACTCCCGCTAGAAAGAGCCATTGGGGAGAGACTTTCCTGGCGCGCTATACTTTGAAGGAAATCTTTAAAAGTTTGGGTGCTAGCGATCACCAGAAACGAATAAACGAACAGACAGATGGATCTTATGCCAGCAATACATTTTATTGGTGTCAAGGACTCTCAGAACAAGAATTTTGACTACACAACGATTTGGAGAAAGTAATTCACTACATACTGCAATTAAACGTCATTTTGGATACCAAGGCCCTGTAATAAGCGATATTTTGTCGAAAATCACCGTTTCCTCCCACAGCCTTACAATACTTTCTCTATACTGCGTATGCAGTGTGGCTCTGTTTGATAGCCTGTCTGGATGTACCTGAAAGTCTGTATGGGTGTATCTGAAAGCATGTGAGGCTGCAACTGAATGTGTGTGCATGTTTGCAACAACATATGTCTCTAACAGTCTGTCTCTATCTGACAGTGTGTATCAGACAATCTGTCCTATCTATATTGACAGTCTGTGTTAACATTCTGCCTGTATTTACAGTCTATCTGTATTTGTTTGTCTACATTAACAGTCCGTATCCGTATTAATAATCTGTATCTGCCTGTCTGCATTAAGAGTCTGAATGAATTAATAATATCTGTATCTGTCTGTACTAACAGTCCGTTTCTATAATACTGTTTCATATTGACAGTCTGTCTCTGAATCTGTGTATTGACGGTCTGTCTGTATTGACAGTCTGTCTGTATTGACAGTTTGTTTGCGTTGACAGTTCGTCTACGTTGTCAGTCTCTGTTGCCTGTGTTGACAGTCTATCTGTGTTTGTCTGTCCGTCTTCTTGTCCGTTTCCCGCGCATTTGACGTATGTCCATTATTCTGTGAATCTATCATGCAGTAGTTGATGAATATGCGTCTGTGCATTAGAAGAGCTTACACACAGATGCACGTTCTTTGAATTCCACCGCGGCGCCGCGCCTGCAGCTGCATCTGAGTATGTGTATGGAATTCTCAATATTCACATCATATACAAGAGTTTTATCCCAACGTACAAACAGTACGCAGAACATCATGTACTCTGGAGCAAGAGAGAGCTTACGCATTCAATTAAATCAAATCAGAGGAAGAACTGTGATCCATATAAAATGCATCCCGAAATTCCGTTCCCATTCATCACCCAGATAGGGTGTAGAAGATTTCAATAATTGACGTGTGCCCCTTTGACATCCACATAATTTTGAGAGTGAAGACGGCTCCACACATGCTCGCCGAGCAGCGAGCTAGTGCTCGCCCAATCCCGACCAGTTGACGTGTTCGGCGAATGTTCGCTCCCTTTGATGTGTCCAAAAGATCGACACGCGATGGGTAGGGCGAACCCCAAATGTTCATCACTCGGCAAATAGCAAGCAACTCATCCACACTCATCATCGGGATTCGGCGAGCGGTTGCTCGGTGTTCGCCGAACAATGAATGTGTGGAGCCGCCTTCACATTGGTCTTTCTGCCCTCGTGATGTCAGAAGCTCTCTCACGCCTTGCGCTCGCCACTCTCCCTGATAAGGGCCACCCGGGGCTGCTTGCTCCATGCGACGCCAAGCGTCTCCCCCACCCCACCCTCTATCTGGAAATAGAAGTGGGGATGAAGCGTATATAGTTTGGAAGAAAGGATTGCAGATGGTTCACTAGCATTTTATATTTTGCATAGCATTGATTGATTAATTGATTGTTATTGATTACGGGCACGTCGACTAATATGATCATTAGTCTCGTAAGTGTAGTGCGTGTTTTTGCTCGGAAGGTGATAGTGATTTCTCCCACTGGATGGCCAGATCCGGCGCCGTTGGCTAACATGGTTTTCCCCAACCAGGTATCTCCCGCCAGCGGGGGATCGCTCCAACTGGGACAAGTTCTAGGACAAGGAAACACTGAGAATAGGACAAGGAAGAAGAAGGAAATATCGCGCGCGGTCCGTGGCCAGTTTGTTAGGGTACTGCTGCGGAATTCGCCTGGTGTTGATCGAAGAAACGACGAAAAACTACTGATCAGAGCAGCCGGCCGCTAGAATTCTCCTCCAGACAACGACTGAATTCGACCTACCTGAAAAGCTTGTGTCGAAAATCCTGCCGCCGTCAGGACGCAAACCTAGGACCTCCCTTTGCATTGGAAATTTGTATAACTTTGTATATGTTCACTTTAGCAATAAACCTCAGTGTGTTCTTACTCTTTGAGTTTTGAGTTTCATTTCACCAAGGCTGTTTGAAAAACTTGTCGACTAGCCATTGACATATATAACTCAAGCATTGGTTGTATGATTGCTTAACTGCCTATATTAAATTGAATTGATACGATTCTGAGTAGGAACTTGGCGCTAAAAAAAGTGCGGCGGCCCCATCTCGATCAGCTTTTTCGTCCAGTTTCACTGATCCATTGAGCAAATGTTGAGATGGCCCCTTGTTTTGCTTCTGGACATAAATGTAACTTCATTTTCTGTGCACGTCTTCTAGAACTCAGTGGGAAATACAATTATTCAAATTATCGTTTCCATGTTGTCGCGGCAGGAAGTAAAAAGAGTCAAAATTTATTGCTTATTTATCCTTGAAAATAGATTTTATTACATGGGAGTTTTTGTTTTTGTTTTTTTTTCTCCCTTTCAAAATTCAAAATTTATTGCTTATTTATTTTGAAAATAGATTTTACTACATGGGAGTTTTTGTTTTTTTTTCTCCCTTTCAAAAATTCAAAATTTAAATGGTATATGACTTGGTGTAGGAATCACAGAATTTTGAAAATGTGCACACAATTCACTTTTCCCCATAGGACGTCATACGCAGTTTTTAACTGTTTTTTGACGTAAAATAAATAAATAAATAAAAAAAGGGATACTCACAGATGCACCTTCGGTTGAACCTGAGCGCGGCGCCGCGCCTCTGCAGCTGCATCTGCTGCAGCAGCTGGGGGAGGAGGCGCCGACCGCCCGCGCTGCACCGCCACACCCCCGCCGCCATCTCGGCCCCCAGCGCTCCCGGCGCCCGCCCCCGCACCCAGGGCGACCTCCGCCGCCGCGCCCTGCGGCAGACAATCACAGTCCAATGCGGCTGCAGGGGCTTCGGAACACTCAGAAATAGACTTTCATTGGATAGTTGAGTTCAGACACTGCATTACCGTTTCTTTTTGTGAGATTTGGGTGTTTTACTGAATGTAACATTTAACATTAATTTAAAAAAACATAGTCTCTAGGCTCATAGGCAGTTTACTAGCTTCTCCTGGTGTGGTCTCGGGTGCGATCCCCGGTCGAGGCAAAAAATATAGTTGTAACTTTCCTTTAAAATCGTTCCTGTTTCTGTAGCTGTGTGACGAAGAAAAGCACAAGCAGGCGTATCTTGTTAGTTGCGATGAAGAGAATACGTCATGTTAGCCTCATGTCGCTCTTTTCCCCAAGCATGGGAATTGGCCCAGGCAAGTGGGATACCGGTAGCTGGTCGGCGAAGTCGAACTACCGACTCAAAACGCCAAGTACATACATAAAAAAACATATGAGCTTATGAGATGTTCACTAGTTAATTCACGTAGAAATTTCTTCCCAGCACTTTTCCGTTCCGTTCCTTTTCCATATTTCCATACGCAATACGTTTGCCCCTGCATCCCAAGTAGAGAGCTTCAAAAACACCTTCTATATAAAAATGTTCCACATTCGCCTTCAATTTTGTGAACACACGCTGCAAAACCACGACTCGACTGAGAGCAGATGTATGCAACCAGCGCGCTGAAACACCTATTAGTTCCGGCTTCTGGTAGGTGCGGATGTCGCATGGCAGATAAGTTTCGATAAGCGTTCGTTGGGTCCGTTACCATGGTAGCACGGCGCTATCAGGCTCCTGTCTGGTGTCAATTGGCGTCGGGCTGTCAAGCGCCATAAACCAGCATCCTAAACTTTGTTCAACCTACGAATGATCCGAATGATCCGATGTGTAAACCGGGAGCGGTAGCTCAGTACATCAACTGATGTCACTGCAGCACCTCTGACCTAGGTTAGAGTTCTGACGGTGGCTGGATTTTCGACCCTAGCTCTTCAGCTAGGTCGAATTCAGTCGCTGTCTGGAGGAGAATTCTAGCGGCCGGCTGCTCTGATCGGTCGTTTTCCGTGGTTTCTCCGATCAACACCAGGCGAATGCCGGAGCAGTACCCTATCAAACGGGCCACGGACTGCGCGCGATCTTTCCTTCCTCTTCCTTGTCCTATCCTCTCCCCTTACACACACACTTACACTACAGCACTACCTCCACGTATTCCAGGAGACCGTGTGGGACTGAGCCGGTGCCCCGCTGGTGTCCTGTCCTGGTTAGGGGGAAACCCCACTAGCCGACGGTAGGTCGGCGCCGGATCTCGCCATCCAGCGGGGGAAGATCACCGCCATCTCCCGAAAAAACATGCACTACACTCACGGGACTAATGACGAAATCAGTTGACGCGCCCGGAAACACACAAAAAAAATCAATGAAAACTGTGTGTAAACAAAGACTCATTGTATTCATCCGTGAATACTAATCTCACTGGCCGAATGATCCACACTCCTCCTTAAAGGTATACATGTACATGGATTGTCAGAAGCGTATGCGGCAAACAGAAGTCCCACCTGCGATAAGAATTAAGCTCCACTTTCCAGCACTGACTCACGCCCCCCGTTTCATTGTCGTCACACGTACTCATTGCAGACGCGTCCGGGATGGGTTCAACACTAAAACTAGAGGTGTCACGTAATGACACAGAATTTCTTGTAGCAAGTTTTTCCACTTTCTTTGGTGTGGACTAGCTTTAACATCTTGCTCCATTCTCTGCTCAGCTGCCTTCTATCATCGCCCAATGCACTTTTTCTCAACTTTTCGGTTTCTTACAAATAGAAGTGTTATATTACTTTGAGAATACTAAGGAACAGTAAAAACTCGTCCTAAGTAGAAATTTTCATTGAAAATTTTGAAATCGTTTTTAAGAAAATGGCGTTAAGCGTTACTGCAAATGCGAAATTTGAAGCTCTTTTTCACAGGAATCTAGTGAGTTTATGAAAAACGCCATTTAAAATCATTTAAAGCACTTCCACTTACAAATGTAATAATGTGTACAAATTGATAGAAATGTGCTTTTATCGGCGTGAAATATATTTCAAAAAATTACATTTGTGTAGTTTTTGAAACAACAATCGAAAACGACAAAATGAACTTTACGTCATATTAAACAGTGCAATTAGCACTATCGCTGAGTCAGTACTCGCGCTTAGCCACCTCGGCCATCCAGGTCGGCAATTATAATTAATAATTAATTTTTATTAATAATGTATCATGAGGGGAGTACGGTCATGAGATTTCACTCCTCTCATGTATTAGTTGACATAAATCGATGTAATTTTGCCAAATGTTTGTTCACACACAAATTGCAAAATAAAATATAATTATATAATATCTAAGGAATATACATTTTCCTTTTAATGACATTCAATTTGCAGCAAATATCGATGTATATGAAATCATTCTGAAACCAGAGAGTGTCCAACTGGCGCTCTATCCGGTGTGTGGTGCCTTGCCAGGAATTGCACCACGCTCTCGACTATATGAATGGATTTAATTATTGTACTCTTGGTCCTTCGATTTAACACGGGAAATATATGGCCTTTTGGTTGTGCAACCAATCTAGTGGCGCTGTTGCGCTGCGCGGCGACGGAGGGAATCTCAGGGGATTACCCATATTCTGTCTTCTAACGCACTGCAGTGTAGTTTTATGATTTTCGCTTGTTATTGAAAGTACACTAGTTCAGTCAATTATTGGCGGTATTCAATGCATGGTTTATGATATTTGGAGACTGTGTTTTCATTTGATATTAGGTTTGTTGATTCAGAACGTACATTTGATGAGTTCTTTGTGTAAAGGCGGCCGTTCTGGATGGAAGTCCCTTAGTGTCTCGCGGAAGTGTGACTGCAGCTGGCCACGAACGTACTTGTGAATACCAATGTGTGTCGAAGATCTTCTATTATTGCTAAATAGGTAGTGAAGTTTTCGAAATAAAATAAGGTTTTAAAAATCCTTTTTAAACATTAATGACTGAAATTTTTTAGTTTTTTGGTTGCTGAATCCGCATATGAAACCTGGTCATTTCCATATCCCACATTTTAATCACAAATTGATGTAGTAAGATATGCGGAAATATGCTAATTATGCAATAAAAAATGAAGAGTAAACGACTTTTAAAATACTAACAGAACTTTATTTAAACACAAGAGAAGGGTTTATACTCTTAACAATACATTCTACAAAGTTCATTACTTGTCAATTGACATATATTTTCTGGTACGGCTTGCCAAATGCAAGTCTATGAAACTGCCACACCTATCGATGCATGGTAGGGGAAGGGTTCACAATGAAAAATATACTACCAAAGCGTATTCAATTCTTTTTTGTCCTTCTAATACGTTCTCATTTTAACTTCCTGCGTCTCAAACGTTTCTAGAACTCAAAGCTACTTTCACCTAGTTGTACAGAGAAAATGCTAAAATATCAACAAATGGTGTGTGATACGGTGTTTAAAACGTTATTTTTGTAATCAGCACACTAAAACTATGAGAATTAAGTGAACTTACAAAAAACGTTGGCTTGTGCTATCAAACACTATCTACTAATTTATCAAATCACTAAAAACTTCCCCGAATGGTGTCCGGGGATTTTAATGAATAGCACCATGGGAACTCCCCCCTGTCGTAAGAGGCTACTAATTCCTCACCTATTCCTCACCCTCAGAAGCAACTCTTTCTATTCACACCTATTTATCCTTCCACATCTCTGAGAGCTAACAGGTAGATCGAGTAACTTGGAAGCTCCCAGCACCTATCCTAAATATTTCCTTCCCATACATTTCCTACAGGATGAGCGGACAGAGGTAGGCTGGTTCCCTCGCCTTGAGGAACTCCTCTAAAGAGCGGAAATGGGGTAGGCTGAACTCCTTGAGCTATGGTGGAAGCAATCAGCGTAAGGGAGAAACAATCCTGAATAAAAACCTCTGGTACTCCAGGTTGGGGGTGGTGCGTCGGGTTAGTACCCTGTCAATGTAAAACCTAAATATACTTGCAGCACCCGAAGAAGTCTCGGAAACACTCAAGATACGATGACAAACCAAGCAAAGAAAATGGACAAGAATAAATGGAGAGCGGATATTTTAAGAGTAGCAACTTGGAATGTAAGGGGAGTTGCAAACAAAGAAAATTTGCTAACTAGAATACTGGAAGAGCAAAACATAAACATTGCCGTAGTGACTGATACAAAGAAGAAATTAAAAGACTCAAAATATGTAGGGAATTATGCTATGTTCTAGAGTGGTGTAGAGGAAAACATGAGAGCTTTAAAAGGAGTAACGATATTTGTAGATAAAAAATGGGAACCTCGGATTAAATAATATGAATATGTGACCGATAGAATTCTTACAGAGTAAAACATGATCGCGGTCACCTGGTCATCATAGGCGCATATGCACCAGTGGAAGGACAGTCGAAAGAACTGGAAGAGGAAACTGTCAGCTCAACGCTCCAAAAACCTATAGAGATATACAATCAAACATGCGAAGTACTCATTAAGGGTGATATGAATGCCAGAGTGGGAAACAAAGCAGTCCACGGATCTATAGGAACATTTGGAGAAGAAACAAATAAGAATGAAATGAAAGTTCAAGAATTAGCCGTTTTTAACAATTTAAAAGTAACAAACACCTTTTCCGTAAGAAACTAATTCACAAGTTTACTTGGGCCAATGGAAACTGCAGATAGATCATTAATAGATTATGTAATTGTTACCCAGAGAATATCAAAACAAGCAATGGATACAAATGTGTTGAGAGGTTATGACGTCTACTCAGACCATTATCTAGTAGTATCTCGCATCAAGATTTATCCAAGATGGCGAAAAGCAAAGAAAACCTCTCCAAATGATAATACAGAGAAAGTTTACAAAGTGCAGGTTCTAGAAAATGAAAGCACGAAGGAATTGTACCAACGTAGACTGAAGGAACACTTACATCTAAATCCTTTAAGTAATAATGAGGAAGAAAAATGTGGGTTAATTTGAAAATGTTTCTGACTAAGGCTGCTAAGGAAGTCCTGGGGATGAAAAAGAAATTAAAAAGTAAAAGAAGGTTAAAAATCTGGTCGTCAGAAATAGAAGAATTAGTTAAAATAAAGAAAAAAAGCTATAATAAATATCTAATCAACCAACAAGAGTAATAATAACATATAAATAAACAAGAGTACCACATCGCAAGAAATCAAGCAAAAATATGCAATAAAGAAAGCCCACAATGCATCTTGGGAAATACTTATTGCAAATATTGAACATGATGTTCATGGAAGACAGTCTTTAACGTATAAAGTTATGAAGTTCTTAAATAGATCTATAAAAGAGGATGTAAATGTCAAAAGCATAAAAATTGACAAGTGGGCAGAACACTACCGATGTCTGTGGTACGATGATAAAGAAAACGCTGCTGTTAACCACAGAGCAAAATATCTAGAAGTAGACGATATCACATGGGAAGAGCTGAAAATCGCTTTAAAAGGATTTAAAAAAATATGAAATCGCCCGGACTAAACGGAATCAACAGCAAATTACTGAAGTATAGAGGTCAGAGATTGCATAAACACCTCTGAAAGCTGTTTAATGTGTGCTGGAGGCAGCTCTAGATTCCTCAAGAATGGTTACAGGTGGAAGTGGTGTCCCGGTACAAGCAAGGTAATAGAAATAACCCAGAAATAACCCAGGATTATCGAGTAATAAGTCTGCTAGACACTACCTACAAAGTATACGTTAGAATTCTGAATCAACGATTGAAGGCAATAGCCGAATCACCTCTCTCAGAGGAGCAAACGGGAGTCAGAAAAGGCCGTGCATCTACAGATGCAATATTTACCTTAAAGCGATTGATAGAAGAGCGAAGAGAACATAACAAAGAAACGCATCTTGCTTTTATAGACCTTGAAAAAGCTTTTGACAACGTTCGACGCATTCTTCTATGGGAAATATTAGAACGGAGAGTTTACCCAAGACACCTTATTGAAGCTATTAAGAGTGTATATAGGGAAATTTCGATCATCTTACGAAGCTGAAAACCTAATATAATTGTCCCTACAAATAAAGAAGTAAGGCAAGGTCAAGGCTGTTCAATATCACCAACGCTTTTTAACAAACATCTGGACGACATATATAGAATATGGTGTAATGATTCATCATTTCGAGACCAAAACCCCCAGATGCAACTTTACAAAAAGTGACAAAGAATAAACTTGTGTATTGATTACAACGGTGCCGACAGAAAACATTTTTACAAGTCCAAATTAAAATAAAGAATTATAGCGCGTGAAATTTGGTAAAATTGAACATAATCGTCCGGTAGAACAGAAATTATGAAATTAAATAAAACAAACGGCATCAAATTCGGTCAACGCATTGGAAGATATAAATTGAAAAATTGGAATTTTTTAAAAAAAAAAATAAAATATTAAAAATAAAAAAACGAAGCATTGTTGAGCTAGAAAAGAAAGGTTGTAAACAGGGTTTTTTAAGAATTATGACAAAACGCAGAAACCGATTTGGCTGAAACATTGGGAAACAATAGATAAAAACACGGGGAAGACGACAAAATTAGTGTCAACTTTGTCGCATGTTCGAAAGCAGAATAATAATATAATATTTGGAAGTTTACAATGAACTAAAAGTATAAACAAATGACGCCATGTTACGAAGAGAAGAAAGTCGTTTGGAATTAACACAGGATTAGAAGCAAGCGAGTGGCAACTATTTTATTCCAGAAATCTTCTGTAACAATGTAAGTTGCTGAAAAAATTCCGATGTGAAGACAGATGTGTCCTGGATACCGGGATGAACGCTTCGTGTGCGCGAAATTGGCGCGTTGTTAAGTTTCTTTTGAAAGTGTAGCAATTCAAATAGAAAGTAACGTTGTGATGTTTGTTGAAACATTGAAGTATTAGTAAAAGGAACAAAAATTCGGGAGAATTTTAATTTTTTTTTTCAAGGAGGATGTTTTTGTGATTACGGACAATCAGATGTTATTTTTTTATTGTAAGAAAATTCAACGCTACGGACATCTCGTTATAAAATATAAAAGAATAGATGCCTGGATCAGCACAATTGGACGTTCATTGTGAATGTAAATGGAGGTGAACGATCGTAATTTCAAGAAGTGACGTGTTTGATGACACGCGAAAAATAGTTGTTTTTTGTTTTGTTTGTTTTGCCGAACAGTACGCCACGAATACATACAATTTTATTAAGCGGTGACGGACTAGCAGCTGAGTGATATCATTTATGCGGACAATACCGGTTCGCGAGAATTGGTTTCCGAAGGCGACCGCGAGCAGGAGTGGACGGCGACCACGCATCGAAGGGCACTGGACAGCGGCCACCAGACATCATTGCCACGAGAGCTGAGCCGCAAAACAGGAAAGTGTATATATGTGTGTGTGTGTGTGCCTGATTTCTTTGCAGATACTTCATCTGAAGACGCGTTCCGTAACTGAAGGGAATTTATTGAAGACCAAGTTTTGTTAACAAAATTAAATTAAGAAATGGTCAAAGGTAAATCAGGAAATGCGCATTCAATGTATGAGTGGGATTTCATATTGTTTTGTATTATTGTGCGTGAATGAATTTCGTTGTTGTGTTTTGTTTCTTGGAATGTCTATGTTATAGGGTACTGTGTATTAGTGTAGAGGGAAGGACGGTAAATTTTTGCCGTGTATGATGAAAAGAGGGAAAAGCCAGAAAGTAATAATAAACGAACGAACAAAAATGTGGTTTGTTTTTATCAATTGAGAACATGCGTCGTCATTTACAATCCAGTCACCTCGCTTGGATTCCTGTATAGGACCACCATCTTATCCACGGTATTAGAATCATTACATTTTGGCTGCCCAACGGGAGTTCCAGGGTAGCCGGGGGAAATATTAGATAGTCGAAAAAGGAAAGGGGAAAAGGAACCATTACATATGGCTGCCCAACGCGGGGCAAGGATAGCAGAGAGGGGATAATAACCGAGGAAGGGGAGAAAGGGGATTCATTACAATGGACAAATAAAGTCGATAGAGGCGTACAATTAAAAGGTTCTTTTTACATCAATTCAATGTTATACGCTTATGACAAAGTAATGATACAAGAAACTGAAAACAAGCTCCAAATGTCCATTTTTATCTTAAAGAAAACACTTGAAGAATATGGACTTCAAATGTCTGCTCGAAATCAAAAGTCATGGCATTCCGAGGCAAATATCCAGTCAGATCTAAAATAACAATAGGAAACTACAATTTAGAACAAGTTAACAACTTCAAGTACTTAGGCTGTGATATATTCTGTATTGTAGATCATGACGTGGAAGATAAACTAGTAAAATTCCGAAATGTTTGGGGAACGACACATAAGTATCTTCGAAACCGAACTCGAAAGGAGACACGCCTTAAGTTTTAGAAGACAATTGCAGTCCTCACACTCGTGTATTTCAGCGAAACATGGGCGAACACGAAAAATAAAATACAAACGGAATAAAAATTTCTCCGAAATACACAAGGGTTCTCGCTACTCGACAAAAAACGGAATTATGAAATAAGAGAAGTTATAAAAGAATTATTTGAAATCATTCTCGAAAAGAAGTTAAAATGGTACAATCATGTATGGAGAATGCCAACGAACCGACTTCCATTCATAGCTATGAACTATGAGCTATGAACAGAAGGAAGAAGGGACATTGGCAGACCGAGAAAAAAGTGGGTGCCGGAACAGGTCACATGACCTGTCGGGAAGAAGAAGAAGAAGAAGAAGAAGAAGAAGAAGACTAGAAAATATACAATACATTTTCGCCAAATCTCGCCATTCAGCAGGGGAAGATCACAGACACCTCCCAAGGAAAAACATGCACTACACTTACGAGACTAATGACCTTAGCCGTTGACGCGCCAGGAATCACAACGAATCAATCAAACGGGCGATCCAGAATTTGTTGTTGCCTTGCTCCAGTGTGGCACTCCAATCCTCTGATACGTGATCATGTTAATCAATGTCACGACTGAGCCCGTGGTCACCTGAAACTCAATAAGGTGCTGGTTAATAGGTATGTCTACACTCATCCTGTTACCCACATCATTAGGGTGCGGATTCATGTGCACTAAAAATCCTGAAAATGTGACCGGGAGCGGTAGCTCAGTGCATCAACTGATCTCACTGCAGCGCCTCTGACCGGGAGGTCCTAGGTTCGAGTCCTGACGACGGTAGGATTTTCGACACTAGAACTAGGTCAAATTCAGTCGCTGTCTGGAGGAGAATTCTGGCGGCCTGCTGCTCTGATCGGTAGTTTTCCGTGGTTTCTCCGATCAACACCAGGCGAATGCCGGAGCAGTACCCTACCAAACGGGCCACGGACCACGCGAGATCTTTCCTTCCTCTTCCTTGTCCTATCCTGTCCCCTTACACACACACTTACACTAACATGCACTACACTACCACATATTCCGGGAGACCGGTCGGGAGCTTAGAGCTTGTCCCGGCTGGGGCGGAGCCTCGCTGGTGGGAGAGTCCTGGTTAGGGGGGAAACCCCATTAACCAACGGTAGGTCAGCGCCGGATCTCACCATCCAGCGGGGGAAGACCACCGCCATCTCCCGAGAAAAAAAACATGCACTACACTAACGGGACTAATGACCAAAGCAGTTGACGCGCCCGGGAACACGAAAAAATCAATCAATCCATCAATCTGAAAATGTGCATGCAAATACACTAAAAAAAAGAAAATATGCACAGAGAAAAGTGCGTGTTTTAGTTTCTATGAAATAGTTCAATTTAAATATTCAATGATACACACTGAACTTAATTTCAATTGCAAGATATTATAATACATTTTTCCAAATTTTCTGGAATGAATTATTTTTTGTTACCCGCAAGTATGTTCTTTTAGAGACAAAGTTCTTTCAAATTCGCTTGAGTTTAGGGGATCGCACTTAAAAGCTTCAATTTTTTTGGTTGTGTAATTTTCAACGCCATGCGTTCCGGCAAAAAACGACTTAACTTTTTCACCGTTCTCAAACCAGGATTTTTTACTTGAATTTTCGTCATTTCTTCTGTTAAGACTCGTCCCATTGGTCCTGGAAAATTATTGAATGACTGCTACAGAGTTCAGTCGGAAATGTTTCGTTCCCACGGACGTTTGGATCGACTTCGTGATGAACTGTACCGCTGTGGTCACACAGATATGATGCAAACTCGAAAGCCATCACAATGTTTCTCCAAATTTTATGAAGGAACAAAAAAATGTAAAATATGCAAATATATGTTCTTAAAATGAAAATATCATTCAATATCATTGAATCATCATTAATATGTACTATAAGAAGTTGTATATCGATTCCAAACAATAAGAAATGAATTTGTGTGCTTTATGCATATCATTACATTTAACGAGAAAACATTCAATTATGCAAAATCCGCAGACTACACACCATTGTCCAGAACTTCATTAATCTGGGATACTTCTATACATTCGACCTTGCAAAATTATTTGCCCTTCTGTCTTCTTTGAGTTTGCCCTGTCACACTGTAGGTGCACAATTCACTCGCATTTGCAACTCTTAGCTTTCAGGAAATTTCATTCCCTTCTCTCGTGTGATGTAAAGCACCCTCGGCACGATTTCAGTCTGCTCCTCTGTTTACCATCGCCTGCTTTCCTGAATGTTTCGTTGCCCTTAGAGCCTGTTGTACCTGTTGTCTATGTTTTCTGACTTCCATTTCAGTCCGATCCTATTCTATCTTTTGTGCTGTTGACATAGTGCACAGATTCTAAATTACATTCATCATCTAAAGATGGATTATTCTTTGGCAAAATTCCATACCTGAGTCTTTCTTCGGGTATGTGTACCACCAACGTGTTCCTAAAGATCTCCACGTGTGATTTCCCACTTTCGCACTTTAAACCAGGGGATAACCTGGGGACAACCTTACCTGGGGATAATTTTTTATAGCAAAATGAGTTGGGAAAATCAGGTAAATTGTGTCGTAGGGAAAGCCTGGAGGTCCTTGCATTTTACTATGCGAATACTAAAAAAGAGTACTGGGAAAGCGAGGGAATTAGCTTATTTATCTCTAGTTCGTCCATTAATGGAATACCGGGCTGTTTGTTGGGACCCTTATAGAAATTCCCAAAAGGAATATTTGAATAGAATACAGAGAAGAGCGTGTACATTTACTTTCCGAGGAAATAGGAAGAATGTAGAATGGGAGTGTCTGGAAATTAGGAGAGTTACGGCAAGACTCTGTGCCCTGTACAAAGTGTATGCCGGTTATCCAGCTTGGAAAGATATCTACATCCGATTGGGTAGACCTTCGTGCTTTAGTAGGGGGATCACAAACACAAAATTCAGTTTAGGCCACAGAGAACTGATGTTGGAAAATTTTCATTTACAAATAGAACAATAACGTACTGGAATACGTTACCTGTGACATCCTTGGAACCCTTTCCTCTAGGTGTTCAAAGATTTAAAAATAAATTAACTAATAGTATTTGTAAACTTCATTAATTTAGTAAGTTGGATTATTATATTAGTTATTATTTGATTATTATTGATAGTTTTATTGCTATTATTATTGTGCTAATTACTATTAACTGCGTTCCTGTTCTAAATTATAATACTTTGAATATAATTATATTCAAAGTAGTATTGTATTGAAGTGTGGTGACGTGTTGTGCAGTGTAGTGCAATATAGAAGTAGAAAGAGAAGTGAATTTCAAATGTTGTGAAGTGGAGTGAAGTGAAAGTGAAGTGAAGTGTAATTAAAAAGTCGTGTAATCTTGTATTTAATAGTTTAAAATAGCTGTGCAGGTCAACCATAAAATGTAGTTAATGCTATTATTGTTAGATGATTATTATTATTATTATTATTATTATTATTATTATTATTATTATTATTATTATTATTATTATGTCTTTAAATAATTTACAGTTACGTTGTTAAGTAATTTAAAGTGAATATTAGTAATATGTTAATTGTAGAGTTCTGCCACCAGGTTGTATATACCTATCTGCAGAATAATAAATATCTCTATCTAAACCGCAGTCTCAGGCCAAGCTCTTCAGATAAACTACCCATTCAGCGTTCGTCTACCCGGGCTGCTTTCTATTCTGATAAAACTTATTGCAGGCAGCTATTACACGACTTGTTATAAAACTTGTTAAGTTTCTCTATTTCACTGAAGTTCAAATTCTCTCACTATATCTATTGCGGGTTCAGCTTCTGCAAACAGTTTCTATACAATTAGCAACTGCAACTGTTTCTATACAATTTAGAGGCTATACTGATCATCAAAAACAAAAATTATGTTTACTTTAACAAAAACAAGATATAGTATAATGAATTAGTCTACATTTGCATTATATAATTTTAAAAAAAGACTCAATATGCCTGTAACAAATAATGTACTTCCGGGTCAATGACCCCCATCTCGATTGGGTTTTTGTCCACTTTCCCTGATCCATTGAGCAAATGCTGAGATGGCCCCTTGATTTGCTTCTGGACGTAAATGTAGCTTCACTGTGCGCACGTTTTGCTGAAGTTTCCTTTTGCTTGTAGTGGTAGTAGAGCTTAGGGTGATTTTTCTATTTTGTTAACAATACAGAAAAATTAAATCTGTTTGTTCCATTACCGTTAAAAATAAGTTTTCTATAATTTGACAACGAAAATATCTATTTTTTGAAATGTTAATCCCTCGCTTTTTTAAATTTGTTGTTGTTGTTGTTATTATTATTATTATTATTATTATTTTTCATCTTTCAACTATTAATAGTTAAATTGTTGGGAAGGGATTCTGAAACTCAAGAAAGCGTGCGCAGATGATTTTGTCCCCCATACGTCACTTACAATTTTTGACTAAATAAATAAATAAATAAATAAATAAATAAATAAATAAATAAATAAATAAATAAATAAATAAATAAATAAATAAATAAATAAATAAATAAATAAATAAATAAATAAATAAATAAATAAACAAACAAACATTCGATTAGCTCATTGCTTCAAAAGCTTGCGAAAGAAGCACGCTTGTGTGATCCTCCCTTGCATTGTGTAAGGCGAGGTGGTGGTGCAACTGTATTGCGTACGGGCATCATTTTTCCTTGCGCTCGTCAAAACTCTGGAAGAACGGTATTGACTGCCGCCTGCGCGGTCATGGCCGTTAGGTTTGCAGTAAAGCAGGGGGTTGTTTCTGCTGCTGTTTCTGATGTTCTCCCTGCCACTGCAACATACGCACTAATTCATCCATAAACTGCTGCTGCATCGTCATCTTGCTTTCAATTTTCATCACCGCCAGTATACGAAATTAAAAGTCTAGGATCTAAGTTCCAAAACAATTTTATTTCCACCGGAGAAAACAATATTGGTATACGTAATGGAAGTTTTAGAAATTCAGAGAGTTCAACGCAAATGCGATGTACGCTATTTCCTTAAATACTTTTTGGTCTATCCGAAAAAAAAATTAAAGAACAATGGAGCCTGTTTTGAGAAATTTTGCAAATAAATGTTCATGTAAAGTATTCTTAAAAATCAAAATATCAATTTCAAATTTAAGTGCTTGCAGCATTAGACATATTGACAGGAAACTATCATTTTTGTAAAAACTATGGCTACGGTTTAGTCACTACTGTTATTCAAATACGAACGGACAGCCAGACGGACGTACAGACGTTTTGCCGCAACCAATTTTTTCGGTATTAAGGATTCAAAATACGTGGATTCTGACTACACAAGTGTTAGAGGAAGTAATTTACAACATTCAAGAATAAGATTTATCTTCATTAACTTCACCAGGGACAGGAAATGAGAGTTTTTCTGTCGAAAAATTGCCGTGTTCCCCCGAAACATTACAATACTTTCTTTATACTGTTTAAGCAGTATGCGAGAAAGTAAATAGTGGGACTGCAACAGAACTTACTTTTTCGCTTCAGTAACGGTCGGACTAGATGTTGAAGCAGTGACCGATGACAAACTTGTCGCCTAAGCCATCACATATGTGTTGCATGCTTCTCCATCTTAGGGACCTCTCAGGAAATAAGGGACATACAACCGTCCCTACCACACCAACACATAACATGATACATTTGATACTAGTAGAATGTTGGACGGTGACACGAGAATTATATAAGTTATGCCTGAGTGAGGTACACACAGCTTGCGGTGCGAGTCCATAGTTGAATACAATCTGAATACATACTATCTAGGTTAATTATATTTGCTTTTACATGAGGTTGGTCTATTAACTACACATATTAGTTTATTTATTTATTGCCATTTTCTTAATATTTTGATTCTGATGTAACATAAATTTTATTTATTTATTATATATTCTTGTATTGTGACGAAACCAAAACAAGGAAACAGATGACCATACAATCAAATTACAAACCATTAATTTAAAAAAATTAAAAACATTACAGGAATGTAAAAATGGACATTAAAATGAATTGATCAATAGGTATGAAATTATTACACATTTTATTGCCCTTCATAAAACACTTTACAAGCAAATAATTGGCACTGATATACATTAATATGAATTAATATTGTGGAACTTAATATCAATGAATACAACTGAAATAATACTATGAACACAATAATTACAATAATAATGACACTAAAATAACAAAAAATACTATATAAATAATAATATACTACACTTCATTATTTACATGAGAGTTGGTCATAATAGTATACCTAAAGTAGGATTATTTATCTCTTCACATAGAAACCTATGTTGTAAGGAGACGGTGAAGCTCACATAAAAAGAAATGTGTATACAAGTAAATCGTCTTGTGTGTTGGTGTAGTGTGGCGGGTTGTATGTTCCTCACTTCCTGTGACGTCCTTGAGATGGAGGAGCATGCAGCACATAAATTAATTAGGTATTCACTTGGTGGTTGAAAGGTATGTAAATTTGTGTAAAAATTTTGTAAATGTGTTTTAACTGCAGCTAGTTTTGTTTTGTATGACACGTGTTCCCTGTTAGCATTATTGTAAATGTGTGTTGTTTTCTTTTCTCATATTATTCAGCCCTGAGGATGCAAATACATTTTCCGGCAAACAACCAGGTTGTAGATCCTTTTTACTTCTGGTCAAACCCCGTTAACTGCCTTCAATATTCATCAATTGGTCGTTACGAATTCTTCGTGAATGTGATATTTTATTTTTCATTGTACTATATTTACGGTAAATATATCTGTGTGTGTGTGTGTGTGTGTGTGTGTGTGTGTGTGTGTGAGAGTGTGTGTGTGTGTGTGTGTGTGTGTGTTCATGACAACATAAAATATGAGTCAAATATGGTGTTGCCCCAAGGAAGAGATTTAAATGACAATAAGTAGTGTAGGGAATTGTTGCACTTCGACAATTAGCATGCATTTGGTTGTTATTATTTTAGTAATAATTAAAATGTCTCCTAGCGGAACCCGACAGACGTTTTGCCCTTCATCTCCCTCTTTTCCTTCTTTCTCCCTTTCTCTCACCATCTCCCTCTTTCCCTCTCTCTCCGTCTCACCCTGTTTCTCCTCCTCTCTCTGTTTCTCCCTCTCCATCCATCTCTCCCTCTTTCTCCGCCTCTCCCTCTCTCTCCGTCTCCGTTTTTTCGGTATCAAGCACATGATTTATTCTTTTTCGATACCAGGGCCGACAATAAAAGTTTTTCTGGCAAATAATATACCTCTTTTCGGCGCACGATTACATTACTTTTTCTTACAAAGGAAGGATGAGAAAATAAATAAGTAAAGATTTTAGTAAAAACATCATCAGATATACTTTAAAACACTTATGGTAAGAAAATTATTTAGGAATGAAATATAACTCATATCTAAATTTTAAAGATTAAAGCTTACATTTAGATTACAATTTTTGATAAATCAAAGGATATATTTAGAATCCAAAAGTGAAAGTATTGTATTGCGGAGACGAATACAATAAATCTTGAAATCGCATGCATTCAAAACATAGGGAGCTGATAATGACGAGCTTCTGTGAAACTTTGTGACAATTATTCGCACAAAAATAGGCGATTTTTTCGACAGAATAATTTGTATTGTGGATCTCTGGCAACAAAAGAATGGATAAATCTTCTTAAAATTTAAAGTCAATTATTTCCTCTAGCAGGTTGTGCAGTTATAAACCACGTTGTGTGGTTTCTTCTTTCTTAAAAATCAATTGACGACAAAACGAGTGTCTGACTGACCATGCATCTATCCGTTGGTCCATCTGCCCGTTCGTCCGTCTTGTGAGATCATCGAAACTGTGTAAACCATTCATACGATTTTCTCCAAAATTGATATTCCCAGATCGATCTGAACGAATTCATGACCCTTCGAGTTTCAAACGGATATTGTGATTTTTGATAATACTTTATATGAAGCGTCAACATTTTCAATTTTTTTCAAAACTGGCTCCAATTTGTTTTTATCAAACTTTGTCCTCAATTAGCGTAAATAATGTTTAAAGCAACGGCACATGTCTTATTTCCTTTGAAAACTCTGATTTTTTGAAAATTTCAAAAGTTCAAACATTTTTGACGCCTCACTACCATTACAGTTTTGAAGGCATTGAGTTGACTGCGACTAGGTAAACGTCCTGTATTTTATTCACCCGCGTGTATTAACCTTAACAGTAAATTACAAATGTTTTGTTGTGCATTTGAACTGTTCGGACTTTGATAATTAATTAGTGATTAATAATAACAATTATTAATCACTAATTAATTAATAATATCAGTAATTAATTAATTATATATATATATACACACACACACACACTCTCCTTAAATCCAAAAACACTTTGAGTGTTATGAGATGTGCTGTTTCGTCGTAATTCTCTGAATATGTAGGAAACAGTAAAACTCAATACTTTGTCGGCTTTGAGCAGAGTTGCTGCGGTTTCCACGCCGCGATATTCGGCCGGACAGAGGTAGGGAGAAAGACGAGATGCGTTATCTGATGGATTCAAGCACGCAACAATCGTGGGAGGGGGTGGATAGTTTTTACAGGACAAAGAGAATGGCGGTAACGATCCACCCCAAGGTTCCACTTACGAATGGTGGACACATCAGCAGAGTAGTACAAATAAATTTAACACTATTATTATACTATATCATCCACTGTGAAATTATTAAGTCGAATGTCGGTAGAACTGTTACGCTGAAAGTCGTATTTTTTAGATTAATTGTGCTTTTTGTGTGTCTTGTTCCTATACTGGATACAAAACTGTTCAATGTTTACATGTTACACCAAAAATTCAATTAACTCATGTGTATGTGTTACGAAGTGTTAAGGGTAATATCTCTAAGCAATTATATTTCTCAATTCTTTGATTCTGGATATACTTGTTATGGAAGAAGCAGTTGGGTGTGAAATGTCCTCATATCATTCATCTAATATTTTCTAGATGTTTTTATAATTTTTGTAAATATTTTTTTATTTATTGATATTATTATTATTATTATTATTGTTATTATTATTTTTCATCTTTAAACTATTAATAGTTAAATTGTTGGGAAGGGATTCTGAAACTCAAGAAAGCGTGCGCAGATGATTTTCTCCCCCATACGTCACATACAGTTTTTGACTAAATAAATAAATAAATAAATTTGTACAAATATGTTTCCATATCGGAATAGTGGATCTGAATGACCGTTTGTAAATTATTTTTCTTAGATGGACGGCGAACGTGATCGCACATCTTGTATTTACAGAAAAAAATGTTTGGCAACATGCTATATTTACTCCTACATTATCCTAATATATTTCACAATGTAGTAGACGGGAAGTAGTTGAATAAATTTTATTTCTTGTCCGAAATACAATTTGTATTCATACCCAAAGGAATGAAAATATGATATTAACAAGAAATGTGTTGAGAAAAGACATTGTGTCATAGTTCCAAACTTTGAATAATAAATAATCAGCAAAAATGAGAAAAAGGATAGAAAATTTAGAAATTGAATTACTGAAGACAAAGTGGAAACCACGTTTGCTATGTGGGACATTGAATTTTAGTAAAGTTGTTTAACACATTTTATAGGAATATAATTCAAATATATGCAATTATTACATCTTAATTGAACTTAAATAATGTGAGAGCAATCTAAATCTTCAGCCAAATTGTATCAAAATATTTAAGCTGAGAGTATTTTTTCCCAAGCCTTCATCAGAATTCACTGTGAACAGAGGTCAGATTATAAAGAAAACTATTTCTAATCTTAGATCTAATCGACTATTTTATAAATATGCGTAAAAAGTTCGATACTCGCCACCAGAAATGAAAAAGTAGCTATTGTAGCGAACTAATTCAAAGAATTAGAAAGAAAGATCATTTTATTATATCATAGAAGTACCATCATTCATAAGAAAGTCTCGTTTAGTATAAAGACTACGACTCGGAAGTTAAAGCTGTATCAAATGGAGAAATATGCATGCAAATATGCTCTAACATTTGTAAAATATGCGCCAGAACTAATGAAATATGCTCTAACAATTGACAGCTTTATGAACAATTACAATTTTTTAAAATTTTAACAATTAATTTTGCATATTTGTCTCTGCTTAGAATTCCAGCGTTAATTTTTATAGTAAAATATAATGATTTCGTTTGTATCATTGTCGAAATATCAGTTCTTATCCACAAATTCTTTATCAAAAATAAATTATCACATCATTAATAATCGGACAAATCATTTCTGGTACCAGCGCCAAATCATCATCTAAAAGAAGTTCAGTCAAATACAGCGGCAACGAACGAAAGACATTTGCACAATTTCACATGAATAGCATTCGCATTCACATTTATCAAGTTCACTTTTCGGTTTCAGGAGATAAATATGCATATTAATTACAATTCCAAGAGAAATATTCCTCATTAAGAACAAGAAAGCAATAAAATACGAATAATAATTTAAATATAATAGAAATATGATGCATTAACACAAATGCACCAAATATGCACTAATATGCTAAATAAAATTACCGAATTTCTGTTCGTTTGAATGCGTTTTGTGAGCATTTGATATTTAACATTTTATAAAGCTCATAATTAAAAATATGATTTTTTATAAACTTCCGGGCCTTAATAACAATTTATTTGCATAATTTTAACAAAAATAAGATATTTTGCTACCGTAATCACAGTTAGAATATTATATTTATATGAATTTTCATTAAATTGCGCTTTTTTCACCCACTCATTCAGTGTCGCTGTTTCCATATAATTTGGGAACACTGCAAAATTTATATACTAACAACAACTTTATTCGAGATGGAGTCAAAACGCCTTAAATTAAATGCAAATGGACAGTTTTAGTTTTTTTTTTGAAGCTTGAGAATACGGGTAAAATTTAACATATTTTTTTCTTTGTAGCAGACTTTTCTGCATTTTTAAGTATTAATATATCACAATTAATGGATTGATTTCATCAATTTTAGGTAGGTATTTATTTATTCCTTTGTTCTTTGTTTTTATTTTGATTTAAGTCATGTTCAATTTTAAAATCTACCATTGTAAATTTTGTGTTACTATTCTTCCAAACTTTTTCATCTTTTACGAAAGGTTTTTAGAATTTTACACTCCCTCTTCGTGTTAAGATTACATTACGTACATTGAAATAAGGAAATGTTTTCGTAATTGCAAACAAATTCGATTTTGAAAATGATTTCACCAAATGCAAAAAAGACTGTAATAACATTTATTTTAAGAAAGTTAATATCAAATTAGGTCTATAAAACGTTGGGTTAAAAAATATGCAAACAAAAAGTGTGATTGAAACAAGTAAAACTTTCAATGAAAAATGTTTGAAAAAATATAATTTTGGCCCAAAAGTCTCTATTGAAAGCCCAAATGATATTTTTAACAAACCAAGAATTTTAACAATAACATTATTGTAACCAAAACATATTTTAACCAAAAAATTATTTTGTGCAAATAAAATTGATTGAGAAAAATGAAATCCATTAATACAATGACAACTTACTTTGTAAGTGAATTTCAGAAGAAGAAACTAGTCAAAATCTACTGTTAAACATGAGAAAAACGAAATCCATATATAGAATGACAACTCACTTTGTAAGTGAAGAAGAAACTAGTCAAAATCTAGTGTTGATCAAGGAAAAAATGATATTCATATATACAATGACAACTCACTTTGTAAGTGAAATTCAGAAGAAGAAACTAGTCTTAATGCTAGTGTTAAACATGAGAAAAACGAAATTCATATATACAATGACAACTACTTTTTGAAAGTAAATTTGAAAATAAGAAACTAGTCAATCATGTTAACAAGGAAAAAAGAAACCATATATAAATGACAATACTTTGTAAGTGAATTCCAGAATAAGAAACTAGTCAAAATGTACTGTAAAACATGAGAAAAACGAAATCCATATACAGAAAGCACGCCGCTTGTACTCACCCATGTTACTTCAGAAGTGGTGAGATATATACCACAACGTACGAACCTGTTTACTTATGATTCAGGAAGCTGTAGCTCCTACGCAACGCAATATCAAGCTAAGGAGTCCAAATCGTTCGACGCCGCTTGTGATAGCGGCCGCAGAGAGTGGCAGCGCCCTTACGATACCTCCGAGGTTACCAGGTTTTTACCTGGAAATACACTGCACGGCAGTGAGTGAAGTTCTCTTGTCAGTAACTGAGTTTACGAGAGATTATCTACAACCCTCAGAAGTCTTGCCAAGCGTTTTGAACGCAAGGGAAGCGAAAATGCGGTCGAATGTTGCCGCTCGATACACCAGACCCGCGTGCTAGTTGGAAATCGTTTTTTCTCTGAATGTCTCGCGTGATGCTTTTCACCGCTAACCGCGTTGACATGGTGTCCCCTCGACTAGTGGCCATAAATATTACTTTTTCACAACACTTGTCACAATACTTTATAACAATTAATTCGTTATGACAAATATCCGACAGTGGTGGAATCCCTGCTAATCACTGTTGGAAACCGTGTAGTTTGCACTTCGCCCCATATTACGCCACGCACAATTTTTTGATTTTAATTAGTAAATAAAAAAAAATGGTGACGCATTTCCCTAACACCCGTCAGAAGTCCCGATGTACTGGATCAAGAAAAGAACATAAAGGGAAAAATTATTTTTGCTTACATTATCCCAGGTGATCTTGAGAACGTGACTTCAGTTATTAATAGCAGTTTTGTAATTAAGATCAGTTTTCACAGATTATAGTGAACTGTAAAATGTTACGTAAGTAAGTGTGGCGTATCTCACAAATACAAATTATTCATAAATTCATAATGTTTTTCTTTCAGTCAATACAACTTCTAATAAACGATAATTAATATTAAACGATGTTTAATAAAACCTGTATCTCATCATGATGGCTACCGACTTAAGTAGCTCAGGGCATCAACTAGACATCACTACAGTGCCTCTGAACGGGAGATCCTGGGGTTCGAGGCCTGACGGTGGCAGGATTTTTTACACTAAAGAGTCAGCTAGGTCGACTTCAGCCGCTGTCTGGAGGAGAATTCTAGCGGCTGGCTGCTCTGATCGGTAGTTTTCCGTGGTTTCTCCGACGACTTCCGGGTGAAGGTCAGAGCATTACCCTAACAAACGGGCCACGGGTCGCGCGCGGTATTTCCTCCCTCTTCTTTGTATTATCCTCACCCCTTACACTCATTTACTCTACATAAACTACACTACATACATGCACTACACTACCACACATGCCGGGAGACCGGTCAAGGACTTAGAACTTGTCCCGGCAGGGGCGGTGCCACGCTGGTGGGAGGTACCTGGTTAGAGAAACCTCGCTAGCCGACTGTAGGTCGGCGTCGGATCTCACCATCGAGCGGACACTTCTCGATGGAAAACATGCACTACACTTACGGGACTAATGACAAAAGCCGTTGACGAGCCCAGAATCACTCATTAATCAAGCAAGGAACCAACAAAACTGACTGCAGTATTCTGTCGCATTTTGTTCCCGAAAAAACATTTTTCTCAAAGCATTCAGCAGCTTCAAACGTTTCTTACAAAGCACTGTTAATATTTGACAGCAATCATTAGATTGTTCATTATTTTCATAGACTTCACTTGGCAGGACAATCACCTAAACGTAAAAACACTCTGGATCGCAACGAATAACTGCACTCGCAATTTGTCGCAATAATCGGCACACTCTCGACCACAACTATTCCGTGAACACAAATAATGCAATTATCCAAGAGTCAAAATGCACTACAGCGTTAACAACATGTAATACAGCGTGAACGTTACACAATCGTTTTTGAAATGAATACTCCAGCCATTTCGTAACAAGAAACGCTTCGACCCTTCGCCGGCTGCCAGGCACGTAAATGCGAGGTCGCACCTCGCATTTGAAGACAGAGGCGTAATGACTTCCGGTCAACATCATGAGTAATTTAAAGCTCATGTCCCGTCTGAAGAAAAACAATCTAAAAAAATTACAAATGTATTAGAACCAATTTTTCAGAACAATAACCAATGCACCGTGGTTTGTCACCAATCATTAGCTTCATAAAGAATTCAACTAAGAACTCATTGAACATCATATTACATACCTAGCCAATAACTTTTACTATTATTTACCTCAAACCCCTTCCCTTGTAACCTAAAAAATCCTAACCATACCAGAATAAAAACAGATATCCCTACAATAAATTACTAAAAACCTTCTCCGAATTTGAACCTGAATAGAGGACCGAATAGGACATCATCAACTTTATGTTAGATTTAAGTCTTAGAAATTAGTTTTAAATATAAGTTAGCACGTAAGCCTTTCAAACATATGTAAAATTGAGACTTAAATTGTAAAATTGAGTTGTATGTACAACCAACAAAAATCAATGAAATGAAATGAATTTCAAGCTTTCTTTTTTTCTACATGCACCTCGTCGGTTAAATGTAAGGAGGGGGGTAATTTCTCAATTACCATTTGACGTTTCATTGATGGAATTTTGTGTAAATAATAATTTATGTTTAATTCTTTTTAATCACATTTTATAATATTATTATTTTTAAATTTTGTATTATATCGCATGTTTTCTCTAAAGCCCGTCTAGTTGCCAAACACTTTAGCAGAAATTATTAAAACAGAGGTCTCTACCTCACAGTAATTAACGTTCGTTACTCAAACTAATTACATTATGTAGAAGTAAATATTTAATGCTACTGGATTAATTTTTATGTTTTTATTTACACGTTAGTAAATAATTTACCATAGTGGTGCACATACTTTTTCGTAATAATGGTAATGGTTACGTTATATTATAATTTGCAGTGTCCGAATATTTCGGGACTGATCGTCAGTCTAGAACAGTGTGAAATCCAGCGAAAAATCGCTGAAGCTACAACAAAACCTACTGCTGCTGGTAACGATGATGATGAGGATGATGATGATAATGATAATAACAATAGTAACGATATCAAGCGTTCCCGTGCGAGAACTCTCGCTCGTTAAACTCAACCCACTTCTCTATCCTTCCATTTTCATATTAAGAAGGAAAGTTGTTGTTGGAAAGTTGAGGAAATGAGTTAATATCTGATGATCGTTCTGTCATGTATTGTACAGAAAACATTAATGAACATTGCTGTTTTATAAAGTAAAAATCAAGTCAAGTTATTGAATTAAAACATCAACACAATTGTAAAAGTTCCATCTTAATTTTACACTTCCACACGAGTAAATGTAAAAATCAATGAAATATTCCTTGGAGTCCAAAGTTACATTTGGCGCGATCACCATGGATCATCAGTTACGACCTGCAACATGCAACCAAAGCCATATGTATGATGATAGTCATAAAATCATAAGTACATGAAAGGTTTCTTACTAAACCGAAACTAGTTCGAATTCGAGATTTTTCAGAAAGCACAAAAAGTTCACAGCGTAGACATGCGTAGTTAATGAATTTATGATTTTTCCACGCATTACATCTTTTGTGCTTGGCAATTGCCGAAGGAAAATGTCCCAAAGTATATTGACAGTTGTCGACAACTTCGTGAAACATCTGAAAATATGGAATTTAGGACTTCCTTGGTTCTTGCAAGAAACCCCTCATATACAAGTACATATGAATGTTTAGTGAAGTCTTAGGCGACCACTGCAAGCAGATGGAAGAGCTATTGGCTCTCCGAGTGACGCCGCATCGAAGGCGGTGATGATGGCTTCTCAGCCTTCGATGCGGAGTCTCCCGGACGGACAACAGTATATTATTAATTCCATGCAAACATAAATCATCTTAATTATAATTAATAATCAGTAGACTTAGTTTCTTTTAAACGTAATTGTTTATCTTATATTTATGACACTTGTTTTGTACATCAGTCCAACCAACCAATCACGCTCCCCTTTCTTGACAAACTCCACCCACCTCGTCGCAACACCCCTCCCCGTCACGCTCCCCCCCCTCTCTCCCTGACTCGCTCCGTCCACCCCGTCACACTCCTCCCTCCCTGACACGCTTTTGTCCTCTCCAATGCGCTCGCATCCTCCCCGCCACGCTCCTCCCTCCACGGCAGGCTCTGTCCTTTCCAAAGCGCTCCTGTCCTCACCACCACTCACCTCTCTCCTTGACACGCTCCGTCTTCCCGTCACGTTCCTCCCTCCCTGACACGCTCCGTCCTCCCCGATACGCTCCTCCCTCCCTGACACCCTCCATCCTCTCCAATGCGCTCGCATCCTCCCCGCCACGCTCCTTCCTCCATGGCAGGCTCTGTCCTTTCCAAAGCGCTCCCGTCCTCACCACCACGCTCCTCTCTCCTTGACACGCTCCGTCTTCTAAACTAAAATATCGATGGTAATAAAACATCGACCCAAACACGTACTTACCCAAACAGCACGTACTTTCTCTCCCGTACTTTCACGGAAAATTACGCAAAAAATACTCAAATATCCGAAAAATTGTACCTAACCTTATTTCAAAATACATCTTTAAGAAACAGATTTTATTGAGGGTAAAAACTCTGTTTTTATTATATTACTTGAAGGAAGACTCCGAAAACATCTTGAAATTTTGCAATCATGGCTGTCATCAAAACCGATGGAAACATACTTTTTAAAAATTTGGAAATTGCCCTAGGGGCTTCATGCAATGCACTCCCAAAATTACAATACTGAGTGCAAAATTCAAGAGGTTGTGACATCTGTCTGATCGATTGATGTATACCACTTTTAGAGAAAATCGAGTGAACTTTTTAGCTACTAGCGTTGTTCACAGACAGACAGACAGACAGACAGACAGACAGACAGATGGACAGACGGGCAGAGGACGGATAGGCGCATACACGTTTTGCCTTAATTAAATTTTTCGGTACCATGGACCCACAAAATATGGATTCTGGCTACACCACGTGTTAGAGAATTCCGCACCTCTAAATTTAGCAACTAACTACTTCCCTAGTAGGGATACGCATGAGGAAAAGAAATGGGTGAGGTACTGCGACTTCAGCCAATGAGCTTCAGGCACCAATTTGCGTCACAAAATGTGCGGGAATTTTAAATGTAGCGGGATACCAAAATATCTGGTTACAAGTCATTGAAACAGAAATATGTAGCATTTTTAAATTTCAATTACTTCCTCGTGTTATATTTCTTTGAAAATTGTCACGTTATGCCACTTTCAAAACGTTCCTCTGGCTCTCCATACAACATGGCCAGCGTCTGGTTTTTCCAACGAAGTGCCTGCTTTGTGGTTACGTGGTTCGTGACAAAAAATGGTGCTGCGCAGAACGAGTAAAAATTGGCGCGCCGGAGTAGCACATCCACGTCCTTCCACCGCACAATTCCACCCAAAACAATGGTTCAATCGGGCCTAAAACCTGGCCAAAATTGCAAATGCCAGTGGATTTGCATTTAAAATAGGTAACAGGTTTTTGAGGTCGCTGAATTTGAATATCATAATGAAATTTCAAACTTCAAAATAGCAGCTTTAAAATGAAAGATCTACGAAGTTAAAAACAAACAAAAATAATATATATATATGGGGTTCTGGAGATCACTGATTTCGAATATCATAATGAAATTTCAAAATTCAAAATGGCGGGTTCGAAATGTATAACTGACTCATGTGTAGAAATATGGATACAATGGTTCTCGCCGTTGCGAGTTAATATTTTTATTGTTCCAAAAATTTATATCAGTAATTTTCTTATTAAAAGTAATTATCAGAAACAGAAATTGGAAAAAATATACCTAGAAAATAATTCCTTGTAGCGTAGAAGACACTTTTGGGGTATCTAGTGTTAAATATTACTATGCAACGTTGCAGTAAAGTGGTTATAAAACAAAAAATGCTGGTATGTGCAGCTAAATGTGTCTTATTCTGATTAAGGGCATTCTACTTAATTAATAAAAAAAAATCATTGAGGCAGGAATAACGTTGTCACGCTCTATAGGTAAGAGATAAACCGTGTTATATATAAAATTATTAGACAGTTTTTCTTAAGAATATACTTATAGTTAAGAGAGTTTTGTGTTCGGATATACGAAAAGAATCTACAAAAAATAATTTAAACACTTTTTTTTAAATTTCACAAATATAGTCGACAAGAATCAATGAATTCGAGAGTTTCGACCTACGGTATCTTTACGCGACCGATGAAAATGATTGAAATAACGTTCTGGAGCTGACGTAGTGTGCTTCATTGTCTTGCAGATTCGAGTCCTAACGGCGGCAGGATTTTCGACACTAGCTTTTCAGCTAGGTCGGATTCAGTCGCTGTCTGGAGGAGAATTCTAGCGGCCGGCTGCTCTGATTAGTAGTTTTCCGTGGTTTCTCCGATCAACACCTGGCGAATGCCGGAGCAGTACCGTACCAAACGAGCCACGGACCGCGCGCAATCTGTCCTTTCTCTTCCTTGTCCTATCCACTCCCCTTAAACACACAGACTTACACTAACATTCACTACACTATCATATATTTCGGGAGACCGGGCGGGAGCTTAGAGCTTGTCCCGGCAGGGGCGGTGCCCCGCTGGTGGGAGAGTTCTGTTTAGGGGGAAACCCCACTAGCCGACAGTAGGTCGGCGCCGGATATCGCTATCCAGCGGGGAACGTTCACCGCCATCTCCCGCGAAAAAAACATGCACTACACTCACGGGACTAATAACCAAAGCAGTTGACGCGCCCGGATACACGAAAAAAATCAATCAATCAAAATCCAATGTCTCGCAAACGAGATTTGCTAAGTCAGAATTCCGAACGCGCACATTGAATTTTGCCATAGTGGCCAGGTTTTTGGCCCGATTGAATCAGTGTGCACCGTAGGGCTACGCACTTGGTAGGGGATGGGGCTGAGGAGCGCGGCCAGCAGCCGCATCAGCAACGAGTCGCAGTGGCGCCGGGGCCGCAGCCGCGTGAGAGCGCGCCACAGCCGCTGCATCTCCTCCAAGGACAGGCCGTGCAGCGTCAGCATGCGCTGGTACAGGCACGGCTGCTTGTGCGTCGAGTACAGTGATACGTCGGAGTAATACGGCCGAAAGCGTGGGTTGTGGACCTGCAACGACAATACAGCCACTCTCTGGAGGAGAATTATAGAGGCCAACGATACTTTTTCTGTGGTTTCTTCCAACAAACCCTGACGAATTCCGGAGCAAAATCCAAACAAATAGGACCGGGAGCGGTAACTCAGTGCATCAACTGATGTTACTGCAGCGCCTCTAATCGGGAGGTCCTAGGTTCCCACTCACCACGGCGGTAGGATTTTCGACACTAGCTTTTCAGGTAGGTCGAATTCAGTCTCTGTCTGGAGGAGAATTCTAGTGGTCGGTTGCTCTGATCGGTAGTTTTCCGTGGTTACTCCGATCAACAGCAGGCGAATGCCCGAGCAGTACCCTAACAAACGGGCCATGAGCCGGGTGTTATATTCCCTTTCTCTTTGTTGTCCTATTATCATCCCTTACACACACTTACACGAACGTGCACTACACTACCACATATTCCGGGTGACCTTTCGGGAGCTTAGAGCTTGTCCCGGCTGGGGTGGTGCCCCGCTGGTGGGAGAGTCCTGGTAATGGGGAAACGCGCTTGATGCATAAATAACTATTCTGTTCAAGGAAACTATAGTAAAAAAATATGGTCTCGATTTACATATTTCTTGTTGTACCAACAAATAACGATGTGCTGCAAGATTCCGGCTCGTATTTGAATGACCTCAGTAATGAATAGACATCGGATGTTTAGGGAAATTTTACGTGGAAATAAATGTAAATTTACAGGTTTCAGTGTTGCAAGTATTGGACTTCTGAAATATATGCTAGTCACATCATTAGATATTGGAGAGCTACTTCTCCGTATTCAAACTGATTTGTGTCACAATCGTCGCAAATGTAAAATTGTGATCCTTGAAAAGGGAATATGCAAATATTACTGGTTAATGCAAACTATTAGGAATAAAATGTAGAAGAGATTTAAATGTGTAAATCTAGATTTACATTAAAATGTACAAACTTGTTTTGTGCATTTAAGTTTACAAAATAATATAGACAAAAATTACAAACTATTTTTTGTTTTATTGTGTATGTAACTCTTGACAGTGCCTTTTTTCTCCTTATTTTTATTTATTTTTCAGTGCCTATTTAAGCACCAAAAAGACGAGTTTTTAGTGCCTAAACATCCGATGTCTGCATGAATGAATGAATGAATGAATGAATGAATGAATGAATGAATGAATGAATGAATGAATGAATGAATGAATGAATGAATGCAGAGGCAGGCGTGCGCGCGTGTATCACCAGCGGAATGGCCAGGCGGCTGCCGCCCACCACGCCCGTGACGAAGAGGTCCTCGAGGGGCAGCAGGGGCGTGCGGGCCGCTTCCGCCAACAGCGCCACCGCCGCCGACCGCGTCATCACGTACCCCGTGCCCGACACCAGGTCCGGCAGAAGGGCGTGCGGGTAGAGCCAGCGAGGCAAGAACCTACAGCACAGAAATGATGATGATGATGATTAGGGACCGAGAGCGGAAGCTCAGTGCATCAACTGATGTCCCTGCAGCGCCTCTGACCGGGAGGTCCTAGGTTTGAGTCCTGACGGCGGCAGGATTTTCGACACTAGCTTTCCAGCTAGGTCGAATTCAGTGGCTGTGTGTAGGAGAATTTTAGCGGCCAGCTGCTCTGATCGGTAGTTTTCCGTGGTTTCGCCGATCAACACCTGGCGAATGACGGAGCAGAACCCTACCAAAACGGGCCACGGACCGCGCGCGATCTGTCCTTCCTCTTCCTTGTCCTATCCTCTTCCCTTACACACACTTACACTAACATGCACTACACTGCCACATATTCCGGAAGATCGGTCGGGAGCTTAGAATTTGTCCCGGTTGGGGCGGTGCCCCGCTGATGGGAGAGTCCTGGTTAGGGGAAAACCCCACTAGCCGACGGTAGGACGGCGCCAGATCTCGCCATCCAGCGGGGGAAGATCACCGCCATGTTCCGCGAAAAAAACATGCACTACACTAACGGGACTAATGACCAAAGCAGTTGACGCGCCTGGAAACACGAAAAAATCAATGATTAGGGAACGGAATTTATTGGTATAAAAAATGCAAAATATGTACATATACTGTCGACTCCGGTTATAGTGAACATCTGAGGATTAACATGTTGGGTTCACTATATTCGAGATTCACTACATCCGATGACGTCAAAAATTAAATGGAATTTCTGTATAACTGCAATGGCCGCCCGCGTGCCTTTGAAACCTGCACTTTGTAATGCGCATTCTAAAAAACAGTAGTTCGAATGCCCGATCCTTGGCATATACTTCACTTATTCGTCCTATTTTAGAGTACGGAGCGGCCTGCTGGGACCCGTACAGAAAAGGGCAAATCGAGGCGTTAGATAAAATTCAAAAACGGGCCGGAAAGTTTGTAAATCATGGACGCGTTGATGGACGAGATGAATGGGAACCCTTATCTAAGAGACGGGAACGGGCGCGTTTATGCGTAATGTACAAGACATACAAAGGGGACTCAGCATGGGCAGACATCAGTAAAAGATTACAGATACCTGATTATAAAAGTAGAGGAGACCATCCCTGGAAAATACGATGTAGAAAGCAAAGAACTGATGTAGACAAGTTTTCCTTTGTGAATCGTACTATAGTAGATTGGAACAAACTACCTGCAAAAGGACTAGAGACTCTTCCTTCTAATGTAGTGAAATTTAAAAATATACTTAATTCTATGTAGGTGATCATAAATAGGACTGGGACTTTTGTCATTATTATTATTATTATTATTATTATTATTATCACTACCATCATCACAATTTAACTTGTTTCCACTCGTGCATCTCGGTTACCATGAACAAGAGATACACGTTCCAACTGTCATAATCAGCACTGGATCAACCATCAATGTTCAGAAACTTCCTCACGATGTTACATGTGTCCAGTATGACAATCTTTTGCATCTGGATGTATAACCCCTTCTTCAATTGCAGTTCAGCTAGGGATTCATGTAGGAACTTAGGAATTTCACCAGTGGCGCCTAGAATTATTGGTACAATCGTCACCATTTCCACGTCGCTCCACATTTCCTTTATCTCATTTGCCAGAGGTTGATATTTTAGAATTTTTCACTTCTTTTCTTTGGGATGTTGTGAGCTAGCGGACTGCGACATCAATCAGATACACCTTTTTATTTTTCTTGTCATGCCATACAATGTCCGGTTTATTACATGATACAGACCTATCTGTTATTACGGACCTGTTACAGTACATTTTGTGATTATTTGTGTCAATGACTGGTGCGGGTGTGTACTTATAGTATGGTGTTCGGTTACCCGTCAAAAGGTTATTATTGTGGCATAGTTGCTGATAAACCACTTTACAAACGTCGTCATGTCGTTTTGTATATTCTGAGGATGCTAGAGAGCTGCATCCACTGATAATGTGGTCTATATTTTCTCTATGTTCTCCACATAGCCGACATTTGTCATCACGAACGTTATTGTGTTTCAGGATAAATTTACGGTAGTTTTGAGTTGATACTACTTGGTCCTGAATAGCTACCATGAAACCCTCTGTTTCAGCAAAAAGTTCTCCCAAGCACAGCCATTTAATTGACGACTTACGGTCCATCAGTTCTCCTCTATCTGGTATGGGTAGCGTCCGTGAAGTTGCTTCTCTTTCCAGTTGCTGATTTTCATCTCATTGGTCTGTATTTGCTTTTGTAGGTTCATTGTTTCATCAGACAAATTCAATGGTGTAATTTTCCGGTCAATGTATGTTACAATCCGATGTAGCTTGCTTCCATTAGCTTTTTCCTGGAAGTACTGACGCAGTCTCTCCAGTTGTTGGTGATGGAGATTCACAATATCTATGACACCTCTTCCTCCTAAAGACCTAGGTAGGTGGAATCTCTCAACTGCGCTTTTAGGTGGTGACATCTAAATCTGGTGCAAAGTACTCTGCAGTTTGTATTAAATGCCTCTAGTTCGGTTTGTGTCCATCTGACAATACCAAAGCTGTAGGTAAGCACTGGAATTACATAGGTATTTATAGCCTTAATTTTCCTGCCAGCACTGAGTTTAGTTTTCAGAATTTTTCTCAGACGTGTATTAAATTCCTGGTAATGTTAGATTTTGTAATTTTTGTCAACATTAAATCTTTGTAAATATCCAAGATATTTGTAATATTCCTCAGGATTCATGGCATGAATTCGTTCGTGTTTAGCATTTCCTTCTCAAGGTGTAATCCATCTGATGTTGCCACTTTCCTTTCCGCAGTGCATTTAGTTTACATTTCTCGACGCCAAAATGCAT
Organism: Teleogryllus oceanicus; assembly: GCA_964035755.1. Lineage (NCBI taxonomy): Eukaryota > Metazoa > Arthropoda > Insecta > Orthoptera > Gryllidae > Teleogryllus > Teleogryllus oceanicus. The sequence goes on along the minus strand of CAXIVR010000014.1, from coordinate 33,884,971 downwards.
TCCAATATCATTGCTAAATTTTGCAGTAGTGTCAAGCAAATGATTAAGCTTTTCTCTTGTGGTGCTGAATAATTTTAAGTCGTCCATGTACAGCAGGTGGGATAAGCGTACATGATCGATTTTGCTGTTGATTTTGTAGCCCATTTGATCTTTATTTAACAAAGTCGATAGGGATTCATAGCAAGGCAGAACCACAGAGCTAAGAGAGTCTCCTGGAAGATTCCTTGTTTAATATGTATGTCTCCTGCATTGACATGATTATTTTGCGTGCAAATGTGCAATCTGGTTGTCCACCTTTGCATCTGTGCCTTTAGAAACGATACAACCAATGGGTCTATTTTGTACATATCAAGCACATCAATTAGCCAGGAGTGAGGTAAGCTGTCGAAGGCTTTTTTATAATCAATATAAGCTGTATATAACGTCCCTCCTGTTTTCTTCACATGTCCAGAGACTGCCGCATCTATAATGAGCTGTTCCTTGCAGCCTTGTGATCCCCTCTTGCAGCCTTTGCTCTTCAGCCAGGATGTTATTGTCTTCAAGGTGCTTATATATCTTATCTGTTATTATGGAAGTTAGTAGTTTGTATAAAGTTGGTAAGCATGTAATAGGCCTATATTTCCCGGGATCAGAGCTGGGTATTTTGGATTTTGGGATAAGATAAGTTAATCCATAAGTTAAAAATGATGGTAGGGCTTCTTGATTATTCAGGGCTTTTGTGAATAACCCTGCCATTGTTTCGTGAATGCTGGGAAAGTTCTTAAACCAGAAATTATGTATGTTATCTCTCCCGGTACCCTTCCAATTCAAAGTTTTCTTTACAGCTCTTTTAATATCTTCAATGTGTATACTATGGTCATTCATCATGGGTATGTCTTCGCACTCATCTTTAACAGTTTGGATCCATTCAGCCTTAAAATTGCTGCTTACTTTGTGTCCATATGTCTCCCAATACCTATTCACTTCTTGCGCGTCTGGCATTTCACCTTGGTTCAATCCTTGAGCATTATCCATCTGGATAGAGCGGTAGAACTGTTTTTCATTTATTTGGAAGAGTTTATTTTGTTTCTTACGAAGGTTGCTTTCGCGGTATCTTCTTAGCCTGTTACTTTTAACAGAAAGAGTTTGTTTGAGATGATCAAGTACCGTGATGATTGTCTGGTTTCCTTCATTTTTATATTTGAACATAATTTCTCTGCTTCTCTTTTAATCTTGGCACTGCAGTTGTCTTTGAGTGTTTGAGAAAGTCTACCAATGCTCTTACGCAGTGTTTCAATTTGGTGTTGAAGTCGCCGTTCCCAAGGAGGCTGCACAGGCTGAACTTGCTTTCTATCACTCATTAAAATTAGCTTCTGCCATTAGCTTTAAGTACTGTGACAGCACAATGAACACAAAGTTATGCAGTAATTCTATATTGTGCATATTCTTTGTTTCATACTGAAGAATTCTATCGACTTCGCTCAAAATGAGATTTGTTTTAGCCCTAATTGAAGTTTTGCAGTTTCGGTCTTTGAAATGGTCAGATCCATTCGGCATACGATTCCTCCCAGTGTTGTTTACTAAGTTCTCAGTTCATTTTGTTGTCAGATGGTGGGGTTTCGCTGAGGTTGATTCTAACGTTCCATTACTAGAACAAGTTAAATCTGTTAGATTTTCATTTCTTCCGTTCCATCAATTGATGCAGTCCCAACTCTTTTTATTTTTCCTTAATTGTGTATATTTGCGATTCTCGAGTCGCTTGTTGACTAGTATAGAACGTTTTGATCGACAATGTTTTGAACTGTCTTTGTGGAAAGTTCTGGTATTTGCTAATAACCATTTGGTACAATGGTTCTCATATGCTGTTAAGTCGGATTCCAGTTTAGTTATTTTGAGGTAGCAGTAAACGATGATTCATTCATTTCTTCAGTCCATTTCGTTTTCTGCCTTAGCTTGCCAGAAGAGTGGTCAGTGGTTGAGTTTCCATTGAAACATCAATTGCTGGTTCTGCTGGAGATGGTGAGTGTTGGTTCTCCTTCGATGGTAGGCTGTAGGTTCTTCGGGTTCCCGGCAGGTGCCGCCCTGTCAGCATCCTGCCACCATCGGTTGCATACTGTACCTCAGCGATGGCTCCAGAGGTGCCCTGGCGCTCCCCAGGCAGCGGCTCTTTTCGAGGCTTCTCAAGTTTCTTTCTCCATTACAGATGGGTGCGCCTTTTATACCTACGGCCAGGTATTATGTGCCATTGCCCTGTTCGTCGCTTTTAATCGACATATCCCGGCTCCCACGTGGCTTGAGATGACGTGAGCTGTGACGTAGGGTTGGACTTTGGGAGACGAGGGGTAAGGAAGAAGGAAACTAGGGTTTAGGAGCCTTTCCAGATGGAAAATGCTTAAGGTTTAGGTAGCGGAAGAAAGTGAGCTACTCGATCCACCCACTTACTCCCGGTGGAATGGGAGGAGATATGAAAGGGAGGATGTCTAGGTTAGGACAGCGGTCAGCGCCTCTTTGTAGGTAGAGAAACCTGGCTGACTGCGCAGTCCCTGCCCTCCGGCTGGCCTGCAGGGATGAGGTCGCTACTACCCTACGCCTTTATTATTATTATTATTATTATTATTTATTTATTATTTTAGCTTATTTATTATAATCGTTAGTATTATTAATAATATAGTCATGTCTCTTATTCAGTGAAGTGAAGTGAAGTGTAGTGTGGTGGGGGCACGGAAGGGGAGGGGAGTGTAGTGTAGTGCAGCGCAGTGAAATGAAGTGAAGTGAAGTGAAGTGAAGTGATGTGGAGTGAAGTGTTAGAAAAGCTATAAGTCAACTTACAGATAACTCAAAATTAATTATAACTAGAATATTAATCTCTAATTCTAATTGTAATTATATTTGTAAATATTCGTAATAGTTTTGTAATTGTATATCTAATTGTAATAATGTTTGCCACCGAGCATTAGCTCAAAGCGAACTTTAATAAATCTATCTATCTAAAGAACCGCTGCAGGAACCCAGCATAAGTAGAGGCGGGATGTCATCGTCCCCCGAGAGTTCGGCCGGGGGCCAAGAGAGAGCGGAGCGGGCGGAGCGCGCACAGCCGTCACGCGGTAATACAATTATCTCTAAAAGATATGTGTTACTTTTCCAAAAATGTGCTGTGTGAAACATGAGCAAACACGGGGTTGAAATTACTTGCGTTCACAGAAATCCGCTTAATCTTGACACCGAGTGCACAGAAAGCGGGGGGGGGGAGGTTTGACTACTATGGAAAAGAGATGGTGGTCATAGAAGCCCAGCAGCATTAAATTTGATTTTTAATAAAGATGATTCCGTAACATACAATGTAAACGTGCATCTGAAATGTTCCGTTTCGACGTGTAAAATATATTAAAATTTAACGAATGTTGTTTTATGGTGTTTTGGGTAGTAGTAGGTAACGTATGTAACAATTCCTAAATATGTAAAAATATCTAAAATAAAAATACTTTAAATTCATTCAGAATGTCTTGTAAACTCTAAAAAATATCATTGAATACAGGTATTTACTCTCTGTAAAACATATAATTACATTGAAATCCGTTTGCTAATGATTATTGATTAATGTTTTTAGATACGCCAACTGCTCTGGTCATTAGTACCTTCAGTGTAGTGAATGTTTGTCCCGGCGGGTGGGCCACTGCAGTGTCTCTGACCGGGAGGTCCTAGGTTCGAGTCCCGTCTGTGGCAGGCTTTTCGACACTACCTAGATAGTTAAGTCGGGTACTGTCGCTGTCTGGAGGAGAATTCTAGTGGCCGGCTTGACCTGATCGATAGTTTTATATGGTTTCTCTAATCAATAACAGGTGAATGTCGGAGCAGTACCATACCGAAAGGGTGACGGACCGCGCGCGATCTTTCCTTCCCATTCCTTGTCCTGTCCTACCCTACTTACCCACGCGTACACTTACGATAAATGCACAGCACTCCCACACATACTGGGAGACCAGTCGTAAGCTTAGAGATTGTCCCGGCTGGGGCGGTGCCTAACTGGTGGTAGTCACATGGCTGGGAAAGACACCGCTAGCCGACGATTAGTCGGCACCGGATCTCACTATCCACCAGGGGAAGATAACTCCCGCCTCCCGAAATAAAAAAGCAGTACACTTACGGGACTAACGAACTTAACAGTTGATGCGCCCCGTTATGTAGCCCCTTCTATAGTTTCCCCAAAACCCAAAGGTTTTCTGTGAAAATAAACTCAATATAATGCATTTTTAAATACGCTCAAACAACGTTTTTGTAAACGGCTCCAAATATTCGAATGGAAAATTGCATATAGGGTCTGATTTGCCTCCTAATTTGATAATATTCTTGGAGTTTTATTTCAATTATTCAATTAGCGGCTTAAAAATTAAGAAATTGAAGCACTTTTTGAGAAAATAATTATTTGAATATTGCTTGTTTTTCGCAAACATTACTCATATTTTTGAAACTTATACATGATCTTAAATGAAGACCTGCTTTTAAGCAACATATTTTATTAACCCTAGAATTGCACACTAGGGTTTACTGGATCCCAACAACTTTTCAAATTCACACCAAATTGAAATTTCTCACGATAGCCGCATAACGCTTTACCTAAATTTGAATTATACCGTTAGTACCCTCATCGTACTTAGAATCTCAGTTGCTGTCAATACTTTGTGGGGATAGAAACTAATTCGACAATGGTGCAACTAGTTTCTGAGAGTTCTGCACACAAATAATAAAATAGAAATATCTTCCTATTTATCCGGAGTAATAATGGGAATTCATAACGGTTTTGTTCCCTTTCCATTATTGTTTGACGTTATTTCAAAGTGTATTTGTAATCATCCTGTTAAAATACGAAGAAAGAATCTTCGTTAAAAATACGTTAAATTTTACTTTTTTAAATTCCATTTTTGTGGTTTTTGTTTCCATGCATTCTTAAATGAAAATAAAATACAACAACACACTTTGGAATCATATACAATTTTTCTGAACCCTTTTCAACATAAAAATCAGTGGGGTCATCTCAATGTGCAGTTCATATAACAAAAAAAAAGCAGTTGCAAGGTGAAGAAAAAGTCACGAACTTCAATATTGCAGTCATAGTCAAAAATGTTTTCGATCGGAAAGGTCCGTGAAGTCGAAATAGTTCGAGCTCCGGCAACTTCGGTAAATGACTTGCAACTGCCACCATTCGTCATTCACATAACTAGAGGAATTTTGATGGCCTAAAACATCGCCAAAAATGATCAATAAAATGCTGTTAAAATGCTTTAAAAATGCACTAAAACCCAAAGAAAAATGACGCAAATAATCTTATCAAAACTAGTTCGGAAGAACAACTCAAGCTGTTGGATACGTTACTAACGTAATCGAGGCTTCTTCCATTCGTTCGAGTGAACTCAGCTTGCAAACGTTTGGTTTGGATTATTCTTTACCAGGAAATCTTTGTCTTTAGAGTTATTCCGAAATCGGCCGGACCGGCAATGCCGCTAATATACGTTACAAGAATTACATCACAACGGCTGCCAAAACAATTTCTGATCAAACAAATCGAAGAGGCTACTGAGTAACTCTGTGAAGAACATTTGTTGCACCTCGTAAATATTATTTGAAGTAACATTAAAATGACGTTAAAATCGTTTAAATCAGCAAAAAATGCATTAAAAATGACGTAAAAAGGTTTAAAATTACTTAATCGACGAAATATGCAAATTAATGACCTATAAAAATGGGTAATTTCTTTTGTTATAACATAAACTAAACGGCATTGTTCTAAAGTGAAGAACATGACATTTAATAAAATCCGCCCCCTATACATAACACTTTGTAAGTGCTACATTGATGCTCTCTGTACAACCGACGTGGCGCTAATGGTCGAGAACTTACCATTTCGAGCGTGGATTTCTATACGGGTGAGTGCGGTAGAACACGTAGCCGAAGATAAGAGGCGGAGCTTCTTTGGAGATGACGTCAGCACCGCCGCCCCGCCCCCGCGCCTGCGCCACCCACCGCGGCAGCGCGCGCACCAGGCCGCGCGTGTTGACGAGCATGTCGTCGTCCGTCTTGAGCACGAACGCCGCCGCCGGGCACTCGCGCACCGCCCACTTGAGCAGGAACAGCGTCTTCAGCGTCAGGTTGTGGTACGCGTCCGCGAAGTCCTCCACCAGCAAGTCGCCGTGACGCTGCGACTCTGCCAGCACCTCTGCCTGAGGACCAGACGAGCGCTGATTTGTACGCCCTCGTATGTAACGTATAAAGAAAATATTGTAATTCTGCGGAAAAAATGACAAATTTTCCACATAAATTGTATTGTGTCGCCCAGAAAGCAAAAATATGGATAATCATTTCTACATGTAGTAAATGGTTTCCTCTAATAACGATCCTGGTTCATTGAATACCCCTGTCTGGAAAGGTTAGGGGAGAGAATTTCTCTGGTCAGTAATGATCATATCCTAACATATTTCGGAGCGAACAACTCTATCTGGAACAGCTTCCCATGTAAAGCAGCCATTTCGAATTTGATGGAAGCAGTAACGAGGCTACAGAAGGCGTATTTAAAGCCCACTCAGAAATTGGCATTACTTCACACCGACATAATACCACATTAACTCTACAAATTAGTTTTATCGATGCCACCATCATCAGTGGTACTCAAATAATTTCTACACCTGCTTATGAGCACTGCATATGAATTATTTTACCTGGCCAAGAGAGATGGAGGACTGGGATTGCTGCGGCTCGCCCAACACATTCCTAGGGTAGCGCTGAACCTAGGGTTACGACTAGAAAAATCTGAAGATCCAATTTGCAGAAGGCTGAACTCCTAACCGAGTTTCTACCAATGGACATTTAAAACCGCCAAAGCATTGAGACTCGACTGGCCCTATACTGAACAAGATTTAAGAACTTATAAGAAGAAATGTGCCGATGACGAGGTAGCCGCCAGGGATAATCTGGGATTCCAAGGGAGATCGGTAAAGACGTGTATAGAAACGATCGATTGGAAATGCCTTTTAGAAACATTATAATCTTCTGAAATTTGGTCTTTTTATCACTTCACTCCAATTGAGATCTATTACCGCTGCCAATAAAACTACTCGTAGTAGAGGAATGCCCAGAGAGGATGTATACTGCAGGAAGTGCAATACAGGGGTAGAAACTATGAATCACATCCTGTCAGTGCATTTTTACGAAACCAGCAAGACTAAAGCGTCATGACGATATAAAGAACTTTATATAGGGGAAGATGCTCCGGAAATCAGACACTGTGGTGTCCACGGAAGCCACTTTATTCAATGACATAAACGCCCTATATGTGTATGTCATTGAATCAGAACTATTTAAATATTAATGATATAGCATCGGATGTTGCAAAATACAAACGCAATTTTAACAGTCTGAAATGGTTTGTGTGCTGCGCAGTTTTAGTGTGTCTATGTGTGAGTGTCACTCACCGAAGGTTGGGTGGCCGTGTCGGGGCGACCCAGCACGAAGACGAGTCGCGCGCTTTTGCTGCGGCCGCCCCACGTCTCGCGGATGGCCTGGCGGCGCTCGCGGTGCGCGGGCGCCGACGCCACCAGCATGAGCAGGCGCAGCGGGGGCGCGGGCGTGGGGGCGTTGGGGTCGCGGGGGCGGGGCGCGCAGGGCGGCGGCGACAGCAGCGCCGTCTGCTCCTCGGGGCGCACGTAGCGCCGCGCATCGCGCGACACGCGCAGAAATTCCAACTCCTTCGGCACCGAGTAGTCGTCTCGCAGTGACATCAGCAGCCAGAGAACTGCCAGCAGCGTGAACACGCCCAGCAGTCGGTCTGCAACGAAGATGCTTGCTCTCACTGCGCTTCAGATGAAAGACATTAGTGAACATTCCCAGCATTCGGTCTGCAACGAAGATGCACTTCCATTGCGCTTCAGATAAAAGTCATAGGTGAACACGCCCAGCAGTCGGTCTGCAACGAAGATCATGCTCCCCACTGCGCTTCAGATGAAATACATTAGTGCGGTCTGCAACGAAGATTCATGCTCCCCACTGCGCTTCAGATGAAATACATAAGTGAACACGCCCAGCAGTCGGTCTGCAGTACGAAGAGCACGTCCATTGCGCTTCGGATGAAATTCATTGGTGAACACGCTCATCAATCTGTCTGCAACGAATATGCACGCCCTCCTCGCGCCATTACGCCATTATCTGCTTGTGACGTAGGAGTATGTAGACCGACTTTGATGGAATTTCGAATTGATTCGAACATGATAAAGAAGTTCTATGAAAATCGTGTTCTTGGACATGAGCAAAACGTAACCTACTGTAATTGGTTGGCTGCCAATTTTCTCTTCGTACAGCTCTAATCCACAATGCTCTCTGCTTTGGATCTGCGGGAAATCTTCGAGAAAACATTCACGAAAATTAACGAATAACTTGCAAAGCTACCAAATGTTCCAAATTACACTGTGTACCTATTGACTTGTGGAAAGTAATTTCCGGTTTTCCCGTACGGTTTACATAGCCGTTAGCCACGCAAGAACCCATAACGAATTGTTACAAAAAGCTATACTGGGCTCTTCTAAACTGCCTTGCAAAGATGAAAGAATAGAAAACGAAGCCTTCGAGATTCAGCAATGTACTCGTACTGACAACGGAAAATCATCCAGGCCTTCATTTGTACTCTATGTGTTTTAGGGAAAACCGTCGATCTTTGTCTATTCCTTCCGCTTTCTCATTTTGCGATTTCAGTGGCTCCTTTAACTTGGACCTTTTTCTCAAACATGTGTTTCCTTCAGGTCTTGCCACCCAACTGATATTTTAACATTATACTCTGTAGGACATCTGTTTCAAGATCGCAAAATACCGGGCATCTGTTGCGTAGTTACTGTCTACTAACCTAATATGCATAAGAAAATCCAGTTAGTGTTACATTTTATTTCGTTTGTCGCATGACGCCAGTTACTTACAGACGCTAAAGCGGCCATCTTGCAGTAGCAGGCTTCGCCGAAGCTTCTGTGCCGCCACAATCGCCGTTCCGCACGCTCTCCTGCAACATCACATCTTCAGAGGGAGCTGCCACTCGCCGTGCAAAGGCTCATGAAGAATCCTTGTGTAGTTATTAAGTATAATGCGTCCGTCCATCCATCACTCACGGTAACACTTATGGTCACCAATCATTGATGATGATGATGATGATGAATAAGATTTAACGGCATTTCACCGTCTAAGGTCCTTTGTACCCTATCAAATTATAGTAAGATCGTGAATGTACTATGGCAGTGCTTAACTTACTCCTTAAAAAAAACAAAGAAAAAATTGGGAGACGTTTTTGAGAAAATTTTGTAGATATCTCAGATATTTCATGTAAAGTACTCCCAAAAATCAATGAAAGGTTTTTTTTTGAAATCGCAGAGCTTCGAGTGATGCAAGATCGACAGGGCTTTGTGTTAGGAAAATAATCCTACACAAAGTTTTGGCGCTACTGTTGTTTACAGACAACAGACGGACGAACAAGCAGGCGGAAGTATTGAAAAAAAAACAACACTTTTTTAAATATTAGGGGACCCCAAAACGTGTATTTCCTTGAAGTTTCGAAAAAGATATTCCACAGCAATACATAACTTTCTATATACTACGTATAGTACTCCAAATATACATACGTATGCGAGAAAGTAAAAATGCGTAAAAGAAAGTAAAAATGTTTAAAAATTAGCAAAAAATTGTAATGGACCTATCGTTTTCCCCAATAAAAAACTAATTTTTCTGATGAAAAACAACTTTTCATTCCAAATTTTGTAATAAAAATGCCCGTAGTTTTGAATACTTTCAAGAAACAAGGATAACATTTTGCATAAAGTACAAGTATCTAGAAGTATTTTCGTTTTTGAAAACCAAAAAAAAAGACGATGAAATATTTTCACAATCGATTTGTAAAGATTTTTACCCATTTACTATGACCTTGCAGTGACCTTGAAAAAAATTGTTGTGCAATTTTTCTGTTGCTTGACATCAGTAGATAGTGTTAATAAAATATTAGTCGAAACTTTATATATACGGTCGTAGCTGGAATTTTTTTAATGCAACAAACGCGGATAATTTATTAAAATCGTTAAAAAATTGAAATATTGTTTGATAAAAAATAATGTTCCCAAAAACCCTTTTTTTCTTGTTTTTATATCATTCTGAATTCAAAAATATAATGATTTCCATGATTTCTGAACCTCCGATATTTTGTTGGCTGTTTTGACAAAGAATGTTCCATGTTGGGTTACATCCACAAACCTTGTTAGTTGGTTTTTTGTTTTTATACTTTGTTTACGCATACAATACTTACTTCAACAATTTAATATATCACCCCTCAAACTATTCACCAGAGATTCACAATAAACGAAATTCCCTTAGCACTTTAGAGTTCCCCAATATGTCTCCTATAATGGCCGCCTGGCGGGTCTCTGTGAGCTCTAGGGATGCACTTCAGGTAGCTCCTGCGATCTAACGGTGGAAAAGGAAACTACTGGCGCATTGGTAAAAATATGTGAATATTTTTTATTCTTCTAAGTTGCAACAGGCATTGAATGGTTATTGAAAATAGTTGAATAATGTTGAAATTTTGTAATTTTTGCCCTACGAGCACCTTAGCTATAAGTTGAGAAATCCAAGCCAAGCGCCAGTGGTGCATATCTACATTTAATTCGATAGTCAGGAATAGTACTTCCACAAATGAAACAAACATCAATAAATTTTAATGTTTCATTATTTTTCAGCACATCACACAGAAAAGCAAGAATAATTTCACGCAAGCTTGCCTTGATTACATTGAAATTAGCTTTCAGTTTTTTAATATCACTATCTGCGATCAAAATTTCTTAAAAGAAAATAAGTGTATTTGTTAGTTCTAAGTTAAATATGTTACTTTCTTAAATTTATTTCCTTTCATAAGAATATTATATAGATCGTAAAATCATCACGACCGAAATAATGAAAATAATTGGAAGAATTTTGAAAACACCATCTTGCCACCAAAAACTATAATCTTCAAATTTTTTGTGGGAAGACGCCGAAAAAAATTGAAATTTTGCAAATTTTGAAAATTGATGGAGTGCAACGGAAATGCCATTTCTTTATGCGCCTTTCCCTCTATCAGAGGAAAACAAACAGGGAAAATATTTAGAACCATTTTGAAAAAATGGAAATGTTGCTGAGGCTTCATGTCATATACTCCCCAAAATGAAGATATCCGTTTCAAATTCAAGGGATCAAGAAATCTGCCAGATCAATCGGGAAAATCTATTTTGGTCAATATTCTTACAGTTTAGCCCCTAACGTGTTCCACAGACGAATAGACGGAAATTATTCGGTCAATTCGAATTTTCGGTATCAATGATCCACCCCACGTGGATACACAATTTTTATATGCTACACTAAATAGCATACACTTCCCACCTAAAGTCGTGGTAACTAAGTATATTCTAGACATTGTCGGATCCCCTGGGTTCCCTAGACTTCCCCACGGGACCAAGAAGTTCATTTTCTGCAATTACTGCCAGCAATGCTAAATTGCTCCATCGTAATTTACAAATTATATGTACAGCTTAATAGAGTTTCTGAGAGCTATTCACGAGATAGTCAGTAAATCTCCTCGAGACATGATCCCCAACGTCTTCACGGCACTGAATGTGGATAGTGGCATAGCCTGAGAGGTTCCAACCACCACTGGCAAGATTCTGGCGATAGGCACTCCATGAAGTTGGGTTGACAGGGGAATGACTGGTTAGTACTTTACCACTTTTTTCTTCCCTGCTTTTAGAAGGTTAGACCCATCGTCGTGGCGGACAGTGACATCGACTACGCGGATCCATTTACCGGTATTTTATTACCAGGTCAGGTTTGAGTCTAACCCCTTCGGCAACGGAGAAAGTGGCTTCCGTGAACCACAGTGTCTGATTTCCGGAGCATCTTCCCCTCTATGAAGTTCTTTATCTCGTCATGACGCTTTATTCTAGCTGATTTCGTAAAAAAAACAGTAAGATGAAGTAATTTACTACATAAGCTATAAGATTTACCCATTTTTCGTTATCAGGACCCGGCAACGTGAGTTTTACCGAATTGCCGTTTTCCTGCAGTCAATAATGCGAAAGCAGTTGGTGAATGCTTTCCCAATACTGCGAAAGCAGTAGGTGAGAAAGTAAAAAATTGGAATGCTATTACATATTTTTTATAATTTGCATTAACATCTCGCAGAAAAAACGTGCAAACTACTAATTTTTTCAAAAAATAGTACATAACCTGTTGAATAATTTTACTTTCTCGCCCTTACTAACGTAAGAGGAGAAAGTATTGTTAGCATGCGTCGGAAATGGAAAATTTTCTACGCAAAAACGCTTATTGCCGTGCCCTGGTAACGAAAAAGTGGTTAAATCCAGTTGCTAGACAAAGACAAAAAAATTCTCTAACACATCATGTATCCAGAATTTGTGTTTGCAGCATCGTTCATACCGAAAAATCGATTGGCGGCAAAACGTCTGTACGTCTGTCTGTCCGTACACAACGCTAGCGCATAAACCCTTCAGCCGATTTTCTCCAAAATTGATATTCCCAGTGGCATAACGTTCGGGCCTGCAAGGCCCGCAATGCAGGTGGGCCTATGTTAAAGAGGACATATTTTAGGGGATATTTTTATTATTTAGTAAACTAACACTACTAGGCCTCTCAATGTTCTCAGTTTCTCTCAAGGCTTGAACTCCTGATTTGATTTGGTTTTTTCGTGTTTCTGGGCGCGTCAACTGCTTCGGTCATTAGTCCCGTTAGTGTAGAGCATGTTTTTTCTCGGGAGATGGCGGTGATATTCCCCCGCTTGATGGCGAGATCTGGCGCCGACCTACCGTCGGCTAGTGGGGTATTCCCCTAACCAGGACTCTCCCACCAGCGGGGCACCGCCCCAGTCGGGACAAGCTCTTAGCTCCTGACCGGTCTCCCGGAATATTTGGCAGTGTAGTGCATGTTAGTGTAAGTGTGTGTATGTAAGGGGAGAGGATAGGACAAGGAAGAAGGAAGGACAGATCGCGCGCGGTCCATGGCCCGTTTGGTAGGGTATTGCTCCGGCATTCGCCTGGTGTTGATCGGAGAAACCACGAAAAACTACTGATCAGAGCAGCCGGCCGCTAGAATTCTCCTCCAGACAGCGATTGAATTCGACCTAGCTTGAACTCTTGACTTGATGTGTCTTCGCTTGTATGCTGACAAGATTCCCTCCTTTTCTAGTTTTTCTAGGGGTAATTAAAAAATACGTATGCAATTTTAGCTTCTTCAAAACCTCCATGAACAATTAGGAGAACTTATTAACATTTCGTTAATTTTTTTCTCCTTTTTCCCTTTTTTCTTTCTTTCTACCGTTCCTTTCATCCCGAATATTTCCAGATTTCCTATGAAGCTCGTCCTCCCTCGCTTTCACTCCTGTCATCCATGTGAACATCTTCATCCGAATTGCGTGCGTATTTTTCATTAAATGACTTCCTTTATTATCTACTCTTGTAATATAAATTCTGAAAGTGGTTAGGCGGAAGAACAGGCTAAATGGCCTGTGCCTCGCCACAAATAAAAACATTTATTTATTTTATTTTATTTATTTCAGATTTCTATTCACTTTTATAAAGGGGCCCAAATTAAAGTTTCGAGGGCGGGCCTGCACACATTTCATTACGCTACTGGATATTCCTCAATCGTTCTGACTAATGTCGCGGCCCCTGAAATTTGAAACCGATATTTTCATTTTGGAGAGTACTTTACATGAAGTTCCTCAAAAAATGGCACCAAATTTTATGATTAAACTTTGTCCTCGGATAGAATAATGGACGCTTAAGAGAATGGTGCAAGTATCATTTTGGTTGAAATCTCTGATTTTTGGAAAATTACAAAAATTACAAACTTTTTCAGTCTTCCTACAACTATAATATTGAAGATGCAGATGTTTTCCTAAATAAAATCTGTTTCTTAAAAACAAATCTTGAAATACCATGTGCCATTCCGTTTATCAACACTACGTTACGTTCTTGAAAACGTACGTATACACTGAGTAATATTCGTAGTGATAGTAAAGTTATGTATTGCTGCGGTAAATTGATTTCGAGATTTCAACGAAAATACTACTTTTGGGGTCCTCTGACAAAAAAGTGAGTGTTTAAACGTCCGTCCGTCTTTAAACAACAATGGCGCCTAAACTATTCGTAGGAAGTTTCTCCAACATGAATATTCGCCGTTCGATTTTGATCCATTGGAAAGTTCTTAAGTTTTTAATCTGAGGTGCTCAGTAGGATTTACTGCTTCAGTCCACGACAACGTACATGCCTATATTCCGATGTTGGTAAATAGAAAACATTTCAATTACATTTTCAGAAACATTTAACTTACTGTTCAGTGTAAATCGAAATCATATAGTCCCAGAATTTGTAAACCTCCGTTATTTCATTATTCTTTGAGAAAAAGTTGTCAACAAAATGGCATAGTGTGATGTGTCGCTTTATCGTATAGTGCATATGTTGTACTTTTCTTGCATTACTTTTCTACTATTCATCCTTTAGGATTTAGCTAATGACTTTATTATTCGTTACTAAATGTCTGTATTAACCCTACATGTGATAATACTACGCTTTTATATTATAATATTATAGTATGAAATTGTGATACCACTGAACGATGATTTTTTGCACCTGAACAATACGCTAAGTAAATAAAACTGCATTGTATGAACGCGGAAGAAGGATAGTTCGTGGAGGAATTTGGGAGGAATAGTAGAGTCCCTGGATACAGAGTAGCACATTCCTTTGCGCCATTGGCGCCGCCATTTTATATCCAGTTGAACTAACCGGTATTGTAGGTGAGTTAGGACCCACCGATCTACCGAAAACTAGTGATAATATACTCGAAATTCTTCATAATGCGTCCGATTGCTCTCATTCCTACATAACTTGTGAATGCTGTCTGGCGGGGCTTTAGAGTGAAAGGATATTAAATGGCGGCGGGCGTCCAGGCTGCGCTACTCTCTGTATCAAGGGACTCCGGATAGATAGTTATTCAGTACGCCATCTGGTGATACTGCTGAGAACTCATCACTAGTTGCAATTGTTTTTGTATACGTAATCTCTATGTTAGAGTATTACCTTTGGAGGTAGTATGCAGAGGGACTTGATAATACATAATATTTTATTAAACGAGTCAATAAGCCAGTTATTGAATGATTTTTCAAAACGTTAACTCACATCCAGATCCAAATTAGAATTCTCGTATTATTATGAGCGACTAACGTAGTCTTAAGTCTCGAGGCAAGATGATACGTGAGAATGATTATTTCGAAGCCAATACTATGAACTCCACTACAGTCAACTCTTGTAGCTTGTTCGTCGAAGCTAATAAATGTCTTTAGCTAGATAAACAATCTTGTTATGAAATGTTGTCGACAACTCTCGTTGCTGTCTTTTATTCATAATTCATGAGTGATGATGAAGCAGATGGAGTAAGGAATCCAGAGCTCAAGAAAACCTGAGTGCAAGAATGAAGTCACATTCCGATAGGTAAATGTATACTGTTATAAAACAATTTCATATATTTCTGATTTAATGTTCAAAAAATATCAAGATGTGTATGTAAATAAAAATACTAAAAAAGTAATACAAACGTAAAAACGATGAGATTATAGAAAAGTGTGAAAACTTTAGATCATAAAATACAGTGTGTGTTTCAGCAGCTGAAAAAAACGTTTACTTGATTTCAAATATGATTTTACAAGCCAACTGTCAAAATAATGATATCAACCTTGCACTAATATGTAGAGGTAATACAATTATGATAAAGAAGCAGCCGTACATCTAATGCATACTTTTGTGTAGTAATGATGTCAATTCTTGCATAGCTCTAAGAAAAATGTCATAAAATCCTTAAAAAGTATGACAAGAATGGAGATATTATGAGTGTAGAAGTATTGTAGAGATAGAGATGACTATTTGTATTGTAATAATACGTATGATTGTAATCATTCCCAGAATTAAAACCGATTTCATATCAACACAGCCAACTAAATAAGGTTATATTCATTTATAACTATTAATACTTACATTAATCGTGAAAGAATTCTCAAGCCCGACTTGGTTACGGTTTCTTTGACTCTCCCCTTTCTTAAATTGAACAGCAGTTTAATTTGCAACTTCTCTCTAAGGTGGCAGTGACTTAAGTGTGATCTTTTGTTACTTTATAGTCTGGTAATATTATAGTTATTTACGATACAAGGGCGGGAAGTGCTAAATTATCAGTGTCATGATTACAACCGAGGCGACGTTAAAGCCGAATTAAAAAAACTAGAAATAATTTCAAAACGTTTTATTTCATACTAAACTTGGATTTTCCTTACGAGACATCTTAGGGTAGTATCTCCAAGATGGAATATGGCACAGCTTTTCGCATCTTTCTCGGTCGTGCCGCTAGAGTCGCTTGATCTGCAGAACTGCTTCATACGGTCGCGATCATGCGACATCTTGCGGCAGGACCGAGAAAGACGCAAAAAGTCGATCCATATTCCATCTTGTAGATACTACCCACATATGCCACGTTAGAAAAACCCAAATTTAGATTAAATTTTGGGTTCTGAAATAAGGAACAGAATTTTGTAAGCAACGGTACTGCATTATTGGGAAGAATATGGAAAGCTCTGTTAAAATCGAGCAGGAATAGTAATCCTTGGATATCACTGTTTAGTTTAAACAATATTGAAACAATTAATAAATTATGCTACCATAGAAGGCAGAAATATTCAAGAGTTTGAGAGAGATTTTGGAAAAAATAACGCAAGGCTATAGGTCAGTTGATACCCAATAAATCAGATAAGAGATATAAGAAGGAATACAGTGTTTTTTGTCAATGAAAACTGGAAAGTAAAGTTGAAAATGTTACAGCTGTGATATTAGCTTATATATTAGACGCGCTAAGTGTTTCTATCATTGGTTTTGCAATATACTAAATAAGGTGAACATTACAGTTATTGGCCACTTCGTCCTTAAATTGTATGACCGCTTGTTCTAACAGTGCATTCTAATATTTTGCTATAGAGAGTGCAAAGGAACGCGTTATAAGTATCCTGTAATATTCACGTTAACCGCAAGTGAGCAAATGTTGCCGATACAACGAGTGTTAAGTGTGGCGTGAAATCATTACACATAAAGATTCATTAAAATTTTCTTAAGAAACTTCCCATCCAACTGTGCTGTTTGCTGATTACAGCGGTAAATAAATCACAAATAATGGTCTGAAAACATAAATCGTATTGAGTGACAATGATATCAGCTGAAATAGAGAAGTTTACGTTTACGTATTTAGTGACACTAGCGTATCCGTGCAAGAACTCTCACATGCTAAACCACACCTCTTCCCTATTTTTCTACTTCCTTATTAAGCCTGTAAAATATAATTTTCTTCAAGAACTTATCCTTCGTTACTTGTTCTGTATCTGTCTTTGTAATTGATAACTAGATATCGGATGTTTAGAGAAATGCCTATTTTATTCCAGCGAACGTATTTAAAGGCCGATTGTATTTCCGCACGAATCATGACAAATGACGAAGTTTTATTATGCTTATTTTTGCATAAATTCCTTTTGTCCAACGTGACCATTGATTACGAAATCTTCAATTTACGTCTTGGTACTTTAAAGTATAAGAGAATTCTTAAAAGTATACTAACTGATTTTTCTCCATTTCCCTATTTCATAAATACCATCCTTGTTCTGAGAACATGGTCTTTACATCGAGAGCATCGAAATTTTACGTGGAAATAAATGTAAATTTCCAGGTTTCAGTGGTTTAATTGGACTTCTAAAATATATGCCAGTCACATCATTAAATGTTGAGAGATCCTTCTCCGCATTCAAACAGATTTTGTATTCCAATTGTCGCAAACATAAAATTGTGATCCTTGAAAAGTTACTGATAATATGCAAATATTACAGATAAAAAAATTTGGAATAAAATGTAGAAGAGTTGTAAATATGTAAATCTAGATTTACATTAAAATATACAAACTTGTTTTGTGCATTTAAGTTTACAAAATAGTATAGACAAAAATTACAAACATTTTGTGATTTATTGTGTATGTAAGTTATGACAGTGCCTTTTTCTCCTTATTCTTGAATTTTTCAGTGCTTTTTTATGCGCCAAAAAGTTTTTAGTGCATAAACATTCGATGTCTATTGATATACATACAATATCATATCTTACACGCTCTGAACAAGTGGGGTAGAATAGAGAAGCGTTGAACCAGCAAAACTGTAATAGAATTCTCAAGAAGATCTCATACTATAGATTACAGTATGAGGAACATTTATACGAAACATTTGACCTCAAAAGTTTAGTTTTTAAGGCCCTAAAACGCTTTGCTTAGGAGTTATTTAACGATACAAATTAAAAACGCGACTGAGTGTTGTGGGTTGCATTTGGCATTAATAATAAGATGTTTTAAACAAATTCTTCATATTTTTAATGTCAGAAGTGCAATTCGTCACGTTCCCGTGAAGTTCTTTTTCTTAAGAGGCCTCATTTATGAAGATTGGTTGCTTGTGCGAAGGTATATAACCGAAATAACATAGGAGACGATAGGGGTGGCTAATGACTGTATTCGCGATGGTTTGGTTTGTTTATTTCGTGTTTCCGGGCGCGTCAACTGCTTTTGTCATTAGTCACGTTAATGTAGTGCATGTTTTTTCTCGGGAGATGGCGGTGATCTTCTCCCGCTGGATGGCGAGATCCGGCGCCGACCTACCGTCGGCTAGTGGGGTTCCCCCTAACCAGGACTCTCCTATCAGCGGGGCACCGCCCCAGCCGGGACAAACTCTAACTTGTCTCTCTTGAAAAACAAAAGAATGAAGCAATATGGCGTTTATGTCATCGGATAGGGTACATTTGGAACTACCCTGTTTTTTTTAACAGCAAATATTTTACACTCAATTCACGAAAACTACTAAAATTTTCGAACATGTCTACCTGACCTTAATGAAAGAACAATTTGGTGGCAACAAATCTCATTTGAAGGAAAAATCTGTGTCTTCGATTTTATAGTTGTAGGAGGACGCCGAAAAAAATTCAAACTTTTGCAATTTTCGAAAATTCAGAGTTAACCGTGAAAATCGGACCTATGCCACCTTTATAAGTGCATTTTGTTCAATTCTTACTATAAATTTAAAGAATAAATTTGGAGCCGTTTTTGAACAAAATTTGTAAAAGTCCGGGGTCTCATATACATCATGAGACCGTGTTAAGTACTCCCAAATTTTAAAGATTGATTTTCAAAATTTCAAAGCTTCAAGTCGAGCCAGGTGGACAGTGGTTTCTTCAATTTGGAGATCATACGTGTGGTAAAGGCGCTAGTAGTGTTCATAGGCGGATGGGCGGACGTGTTTTTCGATATAAGGGAGCCCAAAATGAATATTTCTGTTGAAATCACAAAATCGATTTTCCACAGCAGCATGACATAACTCTCTCTATACTATTTACTCTCGTATATACGTATGTAAACGAGAAAGTAAAAAAAGTATTATATATATATATATATATATATATATATATATATATATATATATATTGATTCAGTGGTGAGTTGTAGTTGACATTTACATAATTGAAATGATTGAAGGCGTTGTCATTGTCAACAATAGTATTTATTTCAAAAATAGCAGCTTTCGATGGCTTAGCCATCATCATCAGTTTTCTGCTGTCTGGGAGCCACGAAAACGACTACGTAGTCTGTAAACGACTACGTGAAGCTGCTATTTTTTAAATAAATACTATTGTTGACAATGACAACGCCTTCAGTCATTTCAATATTTTATTTAGTTTAAATATTACTTAAAACATGATCAAGTTATTACAATAGATACGGCAAAACCACAGAATAGGTACTATACAGAAAGGAAATATATGTACAAACCGTGCGCCGACATGAAGCGCCTAGTCACCATATTGAAAGTTTACGACCCGGCATTTGTGTGATGAAGATGCCTTTCATTTCCGTTTTACTGAAACAGCTGTACGACCCAGCATTTGTAGTGTGGTGAACGGTGGTGAAAGTGCCTTTTATTTCCGTTTTACTCCTATTTGGCTGTGAGTTGTATAACTAGCAAAAACATGCGTAATCCGAGGGCACACTTGCTCCGTATACACAAAATAATATCATATAGGCAAAGATTTATAAAAAATAGATATAAAAAGGTAAAGAGTTATAAATACATGACTAGTAGTGCTATAGAATGGCACAAACGTTTTCGTATTAGTTTTTTTATTTTAATTGGTCTCAGCTAGTTAATCGGACTTATTACATACTCTAGCCTGCTGCCATCTATCTCCGCCCAAAGTATTCAAGCCCATTTTTTTTAAATTTTCTCAATTCTTGGGTTTCCTCATAGTAGAACCAAAATATTAGTTTAAGAATATTAAATAATAGTAAAACCTCATCCTAAATAACAATTTTCATAAAAAAAGTTGGAGCGATTTTTAAGAAAATATCGTTTAAGCGTTACTAAAATTGCGAAATTGAAGCTCTTTTCACAGAAAATTTCTTAGTTTTCGGGAAACTTTATTTTAAGTATTTTGAAACACCTTAACTCATAAATGCATGTATGATAATTTTAATGCGCTAGGGTTCACTTTAACTCAAAAATGCACAAATGTATTTACAAATTGCTCAAAATATGCATATTAACGCCCTGAGAGATATTAAAAAAAATCATTTGTGTATTTTTGAAAAAACAAAATAATACACCAAAAAATACAAACAAAATAATACACAAAAAGAACATTCATTCGCTACAGCAACGCGGTGATGAGTGGGTCGGCTCTTGATATATTTTACTAGATCCAGGAAAGACTGTAATTGACAGTTGTATAAAGTTAACTATCGTTTCTTATATTAGGATAGAGCGTTCTTGTAAGAAGAAAAATACGGATTTAGGCGTCCACCCAAGACGTTAGCGAGGGAAGTCAGGGATTATAATAGGAACCAGACGTCGACATTAGGTGAGTACTTTATCCAGAAGCAAGATTCTGCTGCGTCGACGGAGAAGGTTCTACGGGGCGCCATCGAACGAAGAAGTGAAGAGCGCGCGAAGACCCACGAATGAATAACAAGGTTTTATAACTATTGTAATATAGAGAAAACTGGTCACGACCAAAGATGAATTCATTTTGATTATCAATATAATAAATTCCAATTTGTTAAGTTGAAAGAAAGCTGATTATCATTGTTCGTTACGTGCAATCCAGCATTTTAATAAGATTTTCAGATTCCTCACCACTTCGTATGGATGGCAGATTGAATAATTGGTTGCAGAGTAAATAGCAACAGTTATGAACTTCGAACCCCAATTAACTGAGCCAGCACAACATAATTTTGTAAGGAGAGATATTTAAATTACGTAGGAATCATTAGGTTTCAAGTGTAACCTTTTTTGGCGCCAAAATTACATTTATCAGTAATAATTGTTTCAAAATATCCCTCGAAGTTGGGCTTGTTTTAAATAGAAAGATGGGGCGTGTTTCAAATTGGCATCAGCCAACGTCGGGCATGTTTGAATACAATACGTTTAAAGCAGAATTTTGGAGTCTATTTTAAAACATATCGTTTGGAAAATGTTTAATTTTGAGCTCATTATCCTAAAAAACGAGTTTTGGAAAAACCTTATGCGATATTTTTGAAACTCACTAATGCACCACCTCAGGAATGTGTAGAAATAGTCAGTAATATAAAAATTAACGATATTAGGAATATATATATATATAAAACTATTTTTGTATTCTTTCTGAAAAAGAAAAGAATAAACCGAAATAGTGTTTTTGTCATCTTCTACAGTAGATTTATAATTCTTTGCAAAAGAATTGGAACTGTTTTTGAGAAAATCTTGTTTTTGTATTTTTTTAGTATCGTGTGCTATACTATTTCAGTAGTGTTATGTATGGAAATCAGCAAATTAACAATAACAAGATTTTTATTACAGCTTCGTTGGCTTTACAAAAAGTTGCACCAAAATCCAAAAGAGAGTAAACCTATATAACGTAGCCGAGTCACCAGATGTTCCGTAGAAGTCCAAGTTCATAGCCGATTTCACCACAGTTAATCAGAAGAAATCACCTAGTACACTGCCGGGTCGCAATCACAATACTCAACACAATCAAAGCTCAAATTACACTCGGTACACTGTTCTGCCGCTACCCCGGCGGCTGCCCGTTATATCTTGCTGCGCGTCGAAACTCGTCTCCTCGTAGAGGCTTCGCGCGCCGGCCGTTCCGTCCTCATTGGCCGGCTCCTTCTTTGCTCGGCTGCCCAGTTCACGCTCGCTGACGTCACGACGTGCCGACCCCGCGGCGCGCGATTTGGTGTGGCGGACACCGCCGCAACAAGTAGGATAGATATTTTTTGTGGTTCTGACACGCAACCTATATTTATAAATGATATGTCTAAAGGAAGAGAATTTCAAGGAGACGTGACGAATTGCATTTCAACTTTAAAAATATGAACGTTTTGTTTAAAAATCGCATCTAAATATTCATGTCAAATGCATGTATTCTGTGTACATCGTGTCTGACAAGGTTTATTTTCATAATTATTAATTCAAGATTCGTTCTCGCTGTAACAACTAGAAGTACTATTAATAGTGGCTTCATACCGATGAAGATTATTTCTTGTACTTGTAGTGCGACCTTTCATTTAACGCTTCACCATGGACTGAAAGTCCTGTGAACCTAATTGTGGAGGAAAATCGAAACCAATCCGAAGTACCCCAAGGCAGCGTACTCGGTCGAATCATATACCAGCTCTATACGTCAAATATACTGGAAAGTGAAAAAAGTAGAATAGCTACATTTGCAGATAATACTTCCTTATTAGCCACGGATGATGACCCAATTGAAGCGTCAAAAAAACTACAAGAGCAACTAGTGTTGATCGAAGAATAGGCAGACAAGTGGAAAATAAAAATTAACGAAAACAAGCCAGCTCATATTACTTTCACGTTGAGAAAACAAAAATTCCCCTTCGTTTATATTAATAATAAACCAATTTTACAGATTAAAAGTGTGAATTATTTAGGAAAACCACAAACTGCTTACTTGGAAATTCCATTTCCTATCCAAGAAGAAGCAACTTCAACCGCTAGTGAAAAGACTATATTGGCTACTAGGATACCATTCGAGTCCATCCGTAGACAATAAATTATTGATCTATAAAACAATAATAATCGCAATATGGTCCTATCGCATCCGAATTTGGGGCACGGCAAGCAGATCACATCTCTCCATTTTACAAAGATTTCAATCCAAAACGCTTAGGATGATTGCTGTAGGACCATGGTACATTTCAAACACAACGCTACATAGAGACTTAAAAATACCAACAGTCCTTCAAAGAATCGAAACAAGCAGCTCAAGCTATCTTCAACGTCTGGAAACATATCGAAATCTTCTAGACAGCAATCTCTTAGATAATAGTGAAGAAATTAACCGATTACCGAGAATTACACCCATTATAATTTTCAAGTTAGACACTATATATATATATATATATATATATATATATATATATATATATATATTGTATAACTTATTCCTCAATTTTGGCTCATAACCAAATGTCATTAAATTGACTGTTTCTAAACTAGGCTCAAGAAGGCGGTTAAATGTACCAATGGAATACATTCACTAACAAATTGTCATTGTCAACTACAGATGTTTTATATTTACTAATTATTTTTTAACGTAAAATAGATTGTAAATTTACCTTGTTTAGAATTTAAAACATGTTATAGAAACCGAAGTACAAAAATTCCCTCATTCTTGCAAGAGAGTATTCTGAAAGGAAAAAATTAAGATTATCACCACACGTGGGCGTTAGAACCTGATTTTCAAGACTACGTATTTCAAGTAAAACATTGTGTCCGGCCTTGGCCTTATATTTCACCCGTTTATTCAAATCCACACGCGATCGGCAGCTGCCTTGCCGCGCCATTGCATGTTGTCAAGGAGCTATACTTCTTTTTATAACGTGGCGCATGAGCCCTTGACCCCACGAAGGAATATGGCACGGTTTTTCTCGACTTTCTCGGTCGTGACTCTTGATGTTTCCGTGCCACAGGTCATCATGAAGACAAGGACCTCACGCGCCATGTTATAAAAAGCGAAGAATAATATATACGTCGCCGCCCAAGAGTTGCGATAAAGATGCGAGAGTCAATAAAACTCTTCAGTACCGCGGCGTACAAGCGAGTGTGTCAGTTCAGTGCACTGTTGCCACACATCGCTACGCACATGACACCACCTATATCACAGATAAATTAAATCTCCAAACATTAAACCGGGAGCGGTAGCTCAGTGCATCAACTGATGCCACTGCAGCGCCTCTGACCGGGAGGTCCTAGGTTCCCACTCCCCTCGGCGGCAGGATTTTCGACACTAGCTTTTCGGCTAAGTCGAATTCAGTCGCTGTCTGGAGGAGAATTCTAGCGGCCGGCTGCTCTGATCGGTAGTTTTCCGTGGTTTCTCCGATCAACAGCAGGCGAATGCCGGAGCAGTACCCTACTAAACGGGCCACGGACCGCGCGCGATCTGTCCTTCCTCTTCCTTGTCCTATCCTTTCCCCTTACACACTCACTTACACTAACATGCACTACACTACCACATATTCCGCGAGACCGGTCGGGAGCTTAAAGCCCCGTTTGGGGCTGATGGGAGAGTCCTGGTTAGGGGCAACCCCACTAGCCTACGGTAGGTTGGTGCCGGATCTCGCCATCCAGCAAGGGAAAATCACCACCATCTCCCGAGAAAAACATGCACTACACTAACGGGACTAATGGCCAAAGCAGTTGACGCGCTCGGAAACACGAAAAAATCAATCAAAAAAATCCAAACATTAACACTTACTGACAAGCTGTGACACGTCTTTGATATCAAGGTACCTTTGTTCAAGGTATTTTGATACCTCCGCAAAGCGGATCCTTACCGCCTCCGCAACTTCATGTGGGTCAAATGAGCGGCGACGCTGAACCCTGGTTGTGAGAAAGTAAACAAATCCTCGCAAGCTGATTCCTTCAGAGCAGGCCACGTGACGTACCACAGCACGTGACGAGAGAACTGTCAGAGATGCTTCTACGCTGTCTGTACTGCAACTGTCAATGTATGCGTGAATGTCTCTCGCTTCGTGTGTAACGCGATCGTCCCTGAGCGTGAGCCCTGAGCAGGTATACCAATATCACAGACATTACGGCGCGATACTCAAGATGCGATTTCGGCCATTATTAGTGATCACTGTAAGAAATATGTAGATATGTGTCTATAATGTTACTTTTTATAATTTGTATCTTGCTAATGGTTAAATAGTGCTTTTTTATATTCAATCTTATGCCTCAATTTTTCATTCTTTGGCTACGCGATCTGCTGGTACTAGTTAAGAAACTAGTCAACGATAGGTCTTTATATAATATTGAAATATTTTTATTTTCTATCTATATAACACAATTAATTCCTATAATTAAATAAAACTCTTAATATGAATCCCTGGTTTGTTTATACATGTTTCACAATACCCACATGTCTCACAAATAATTATTGTTGAATGTAAAATGGACTCTCTATCTACTACGGAATATCTCGATCGAACCACCTTAAACATTAGGTGACCAATCGTCCTCCTTTCGGCAGGACAACCCTTCTTTTGTCGGTTGTGTCCTCCATCAAAAACTGTCATCCAACCTGCCCTCCTTTTCAATATTTTAAAACTAATGTATAAATCTAGTGTTAACGTGTAATCTATTCATTCAAGAGGTAAATCAAGGTTGAATGTTGATACGCTAGCTGCAGCACTTACAATAAATACCCAATATGAAGAATATTTCTTGGTCCGAAATTTCCAATATATTGTTAGAAAATGATATATTGACAAAAAAATATTCATTTATTAATGGAAAAATTCTCGTTCAATTAAATAATTAAAATAGATGTAAGCATAATTAGTATATTTTTGTTTAAAGTAATAAAATGTTTCATTTATTTACGTTGTACCTTTTTCCTTCAATATTTTCTTCCTCCTTTGATTGTTGAAAAAATTGGTCATCTTATTAAACAATGCATGTAATCGGAGTCTTCCCTGAAATTGCCTCGGTCTTTAATAAGCGTGACAATTCGGTCCATGGGGGAAATACATGAGTGGGTTCCTCCGATGCACCGATTTTAACTGAATCTGCATACTTGCGTCACGAACCACGTGACACGGGCACCACAGGCACTTCGTTTGAAGAGTCAACCCCAACGCTGGCCGCCATGTTGCATAGAGAGCGAGAAGTGTTGAGAAACATTTTGAAAGAGGTATAAACTGACAATTTTCAACGGTAACCAGTCGAAAATAACACGATGAAGGTGAACAAGATACAATATTTAAAAGAAATGCTTCATAAATTTGTTTCAATATCTTGTAACGATGTGATAATTTTGGTATCTGAGTTTAAAATTCCCGCTAATATTGTTACGAAACTGGTGTCCAAAGTTCATTGGTTGAGGTCGAATACAATACGCAAGAGCTCCCCGATTCGGTCGGCTATTTGGACGGACAGTGCTGCGACCCGCTAGCCACGTTGCAAAGCAGTTTGAAAATATTACATAGAAACATTTTTTCTTCTCCGTAACGACGTTAGATTTTGAAGGAAAGATAGACTGTCTTAAGCGCGCCACGTTTAAAATGCGCAATCTTAGTTTGTATTGTGTGTGTGTTTTTTTTGTTTTTGTTTTCGTATCATAAAAATACCACATTTTAATGTTGTAATGGTATCGGCCTATGACAAAAGCACATAAGTAAAACACAGTTGGCGTAATTCCTACCTATTTTGATATGGACATATGCGTCTGAAAATAGGTGGATTTTGTCAATGAAGTCAAGTATATTGGTTTCAATAAATTCATTAAGAAATGCGGCGAATTCAATCGAAGCTTTGGAAGCTTAACCCTCATGGTATACCTTGAGACTACATTTCCATGTTTGACAGCAATGATAACCTTCGTACAGACAGGGCACTCAACGGCCGGCAAACAATCATTGCAGCATTCGTCGGGTCTCATCGTAGTGTTTCACGGATTCATCAAACAGTATCTCTTGTAAATTGATTTGAATTAATAAACACAACGTCACTGATACTTTTCACGGCTAACTATAAAATTCTCAGCGCTCATGATCTCTTATCGCAACTTACATGGGGCGCTGACTGGTTAACCCACACTGCTTGCATCTGAACACGTCTTCATTCGGGGCGCCTCCTGTTATTTGCAATTCTGAACGTATGTATGAAAAAATGCCGAGTTTCGAAACAAGAATGCAAAATAACATTCAAGGAAATTGGTATAATAATAAACAATTCATAAAAAAGAAGAAAAATATGAAAAATCTGTAGTAGAAAATACGTAATCAAAATTTGCCTCTTGGGTTAAGATTTCGCTGATTTGCTAAGCGGTAGATTGTATTTTGAGAACTGAACATAGAAAAAAAAGTAATTACATTACAATCTGGTCTTTAAATATGACCGTTCCATCTTATCTTTATTTTCACCTGTTTAAGGATTTCTCTACGTATTAAATTCTCGCCCCCAAGATGATATTCTACCTTTTTCGTGACAAATATTTAATTCCATTGAAATACATTTAAAATTAATATTTTTTGAGTTAGTTTAAACATTACTCAGAATTTAATGAAGTTATTACAATTGAATCGGCTGAACCTCGATTTTATAGACAATAGTCACTTGGAACTGTGTCCACATTTGTTAATTAAATGCTCCCAACGAGTTTACAGGACTCAGCACGTCTCAAATTCCGATTATTCCTCAAAAACTTGGGAAAACGTCATCGCCTAAAATTCAATAATATAAATAGAGATAATATAGTACGATATGGAAAAATAGATATCTGTTGCGCAGCCTTACACTAAAGAAACATAATTAATTTATCTGGGTCTCAGAAACTCGGCGCTAAGTCTGACAGGTTAAAAATAATACCATTGTGTAAAGCGCAACAAAACTTCAAAATCTTCTTTATCTGCGTAACAACATTTTCCATAAATATGTGTAATTATAGAGCCATTTTTATTGTAGAGGCAACTTTCATTGTATGGAATCACAAAAAATAGGAGTAGATTTCATGGAAGAAATGCAGCAATGATCACCATGGGTCGTCTGTTACTACCTGTAACATAAAGTAGTATCTTTAACGTATTTTTGTCACTGTCATAACTCCATATTTTCATTATCTACCAAAGTTCATATTTTCAAGCTTAACTGAACAATAGGATTTATGGGAACAGAAATTCATAATTTATACGCATTTCTTTCGAAAAGACGTCATGATGAATCTTTACGGCGAATAAAGTATCTCATACGTACAGCTGAGTAAAATTTAATTAGGAATTTTCTGGTGAGATCCGGCGCTGACCTACGTCGGCTTGCCGGAGATTTCCCCAACCAGGTATCACCCACCAGCGTGACGCCTTCCTAGGGAAACCCTAAGCATGTGAAGTAGTGAAGTGCATGTGAGTGGAAGGCAGTGAGGAAAGGACAAGGAAGAGAAAGGAAAGATCGCGCGCGGTCCGTAGCCCGATTGTTAGTGTACTGCTCCGGCATTCGCCTCGTGGTGAGCGCAAAAACCGCGGACAACTACCGATCAGAGCAGCCGGCCGCTTGAATTCTCCTCCAGGCAGCGACTAATGAATTCCACCTAGCTATCTAGCTAATGTTGAAAATCCTGCCATCGTCAGAACTCAAACCTAGGACCACCCGGTTGGAGGCACTACAGTGACATCAGTTGATACCCTGATCCACCTCTTCCGATCGTCTCGTCCAGCCCATCTCCCCTGACCCGCATTGAATTACTTAATTCCATTATTCCATTCTGTTTTAATGAGGAATTTCGCAAATTACGAGAACTCATAAACGTATTACTCATCTACAGAAAATGGGTTCGTTTCCTTACGGGGTCACTTGACTACCATTAACATTCTCAATGTATAAAGTAATAAGAATTTTATGTACATACTTGGTAGGAACCAGGCGTGAAGAGGTGCCCCAGAATGTGCATGAGGAACGTGTCACATTCTCGAGCGGGCTGCAGCCGCAACAGCGGTTTCCACAGCTCCCGTAGCTTCTCCGCAGTGAAGTGGTGCATGATCAACATGTGATGGTACACGCAAGGATGATCCAGGATCTCTGATTGTTTCACCGTGATATCGTGTGTCCAGAAGCGAGATATATTCACCTGTGCAAGACATTTTATAATAGTATTTTGTATCTCTGTAACAATTCTTCATCTTTATTCAAAATAATTTCCCATTTGTCCCTACAAAGGCCTCATTCCCATCTATGAAGGAAATCCGCAACATCATACCACTTTTTTTACGTTCGCCGGCCTCTGTAATTGGCGTCCTGCTCACTGCAAATTCTTTGTGAAAGAAAGAACTTGGAGATTTTGACAGAGATTATATGTTCATTTGTACATCTATTATACTTTGTATGTGCTATTATAGCACCACTAATTTACGATACCGCCTCTACGTACGTAAGAAGAGAAAGTATTGTAATCGTGCGGCAGAAAATGGCGAATTTCCTGTACAAAAACTCTTATTGCCAGTCACTGACATCGAAAAAAAAATTTTGTTCATGTGCATGTAGTACTGGGTTGTTTTACATTTTATTTTTTGTACGTCCGGGTATGGTTCACATTTCATTTCTGAAGGTGGTGACGTAAAGCTATTGTCTTGTTCCACCGTTAGGTAGCAGCACACGCACAGGGGCCAACGAATGCAAGCGTCTTTGCCATTTCATAACAACACTGCCAGCTTAGAAGCAGACAAGATGAAAGGCTAGCCATCTGGAACAGCGCTATACGGCTTGGTTTCTATGGAAAGGAGGCGTGACCACTGCAGAAATTCATCGAGGCTTCGTAGTAGTCTGTGGGGACCACGCGCCGGAAAACAGTTTACAACTGGGTGGAAGGTTGGAAAACAGCCCGCACATCGGTGGACAAGGGTACCATTTCTGGAAGGAATGTGACAGTGTCAACACCAGCCACTATTGCCCGAATCGAACAGGCCATTCAAGGAAACAAATGCTTCAGACAGTAGTGCATGTTTGTTTCTCGGTAGATGGCGGTGGTCTTCCCCAACTGGATGGCGAGATCCGGAGCCGACCGCTCGTCGGCTATTGGGGCTTCCCCCTAACCAGGACTCTCCCACCAGCCGGGCACCGCCCCAGTCGGGACAAGCTCTAAGCTTCCGACCGGTCTCCCGGAATATGTGGTAGTGTAGTGCATGTTAGTATAAGTGTGTGTGTGTGTAAGAGGAGAGAATAGGACAAGGAAGAGGAAGGACGTCGCGCCGGTCCGTGGCCCGTTTTGTAGGGTACTGCTCCGGCATTCGCCTGGTGTTGATCGGAGAAACCACGGAAAACTACCGATCAGAGCAGCCGGCCGCTAGAATTCTCCTCCAGGCAGCGACTGAATTCGACCTAGCTGAAAAGCTAGAGTCGAAAATCCTGCCGTCGTCAGGACTCGAACCTCGGACCTCCCGGTCAGAGGCGCTGCAGTGACATCAGATGCACTGAGCTACCGCTCCCGGTACTTACAAATGGGGAAGGTGTCATCCAGGTAAGTGCCTACACTCTTGTCTGCAGACCAAAAGCAGAGGCATAAGGACGTGTGCAAAGAACATTTGCAACGCCATGATGAAGATCCAACCGACTTGTGACTGGTAGGAGCTTGCAGGTGAGGAGAGGCTTCATTAGATTTTTGCAGGTAAACTGTCGTAATCTCATGAATACGGTAACCGAATTTTGGAATTTAATTGAGGCTTGTGATCCTGATATCGTGATAGGTACAGAGTCTTGGCTCTTGGATGCGGTAGAAAATCCGGAAATATTGCCCTCTGGTTACGGAACTCGGACTGATTTTGTCTGATTTACGTTAGGAGAGCGAAACTAGAGACGGCGGGGTTTTCATTTGAGTGAAAACATTAAATGTAGCAAATTGGGTTGATAATATTCATGAAATGACGGGATTGGAAATTTATTGTTAAAAAAATATCATAGAAATAATTGCTTGCTATCGTCCACCGGCTGTTAATTACGAAATCTTAGGCGCGATACACTAAAGAACAAAAAATATACGTATCCGTCCTGTATTTATTGCCGGACAAATAAATCTTCCGGTCACAAATGGTAAAGGTTGGGTATGCGATGGACACGTTCAGCAACTTGTCTATAGACTGGTCTGGGATAACAGTTTGCAGTGTCTGTCTGGTGGCGAGCTCTGACGCCATTTCTGTAAAGAAGTTCAAATTTTCAAAACAGTTCATCTGCTTCAAAGAGCTTCATACGAAAAATGTATTGCCTTTCTCTCTGGAAGCCCGTCCGCGGTTTTTACAGAAAAACATATAAATCCAACGCGGGACGTTTGAAATGTATACCCTTTGCTGTTAAGTAGCGCCAAGGAATTGCTATAATTGATTTCCAAGAGCGGCGCCAAATTTGAATTAATTTTGGCCGCCTATGCGCCAACAGACGGATAGATGAACAGCCGGCCGGTCTGACGGAAGATTTACCGTCAATCGATTTTTTAGATAAGAAGGACCCACAAAACATGAATTCTGGCTACACCACATGTTAGATTTTTTCCTAAATTTAGTAACTGGATTTATCCATATTTTCGTTAGCAGGGTATTCAAAGAAAATTTTTCTGCCCAAAAAGATCTCGTTTTTTCGAGCAGCGCTACATACCTTTCTCTGAACTGCGGAAGCGGTAGCGAAAAAGTAAAAGCTTTGATTCTAACATACGATTACAATTACTTTTCTTACTAAGGAAGGGGAGAAATAAAGAGAGACCGCTCAGTGAGATCCCTCACGGTGTTTCCACTCTAGTGGGAAAGAGGGAGACGGAGCGACGGTGAAAGAAAGGCTCTTACCAGCGGAATGCCGAGTCGGCGGCTGCCCACTAGGTTGGCGAGAAGGATGTTCAGAGCTGATCATCACGCCAAAGTGAGCTAACAATTTTAATGCTTGTTGTTTTCAGTACCGTCCCTTATGACAAAAACTCATAAGGACGTAGAAGATTTTCGGCCCACTCTTCCAGCTCTCTAGCCACTTTAACTATATTCGATACCACAACATAGAATTTTTCTGTCAAACAATCGCAGATTTCCGACACACGAACCGGCAGCGGTAGCTCAGTGCATCAACTGATGTCACTGGCGCGCCTCTGACCTGGAGGACCTAAGTTTGAGTCCTGACGGCGGCAGGATTTTCGACGCTAGATTTTCAGCTAGGTCGAATTCAGTCGCTGTCTGGAGGAGAATTCTAGCGGCCGGTTGCTCTGATCGGTAGTTTTCCGTGGTTTCTCCGATCAACACCAGGCGAATGCCGGAGCAGTAGCCTAACAAACGGGCCACGGACCGCGCGCGACCTATCCTTCCTCTTCCTTGTGCTATCCTCTCCGCTTACACACACACACCTACACTAACATGCACTACACTACCACATATTCCGGGAGAGCGGTCGGGAGCTTAGAGCTTGCCCCGACTGGGGCGGTGCCCCGCTGGTGGGAGAGTCCTGGTTAGGGGGAAACCCCACTAGCCGACGGTAGGTCGGCGCCAGATCGCGCCATCCAGTGGGAGAAGATCACCGCCATCTCCCGAGAAAAAAACATGCACTACACTAACAGGACTAATGACCAAAGCAGTTGACGCGCTCGGAAACACGAAAAAAACAAACCAAACCAAACCAAACCTAAAAGCATCCTTCACTCAATTCTGCCCCAAGGTCGACACGCCATAGACCCATTTGGTGGGTGGCCAGTTGCCGGCCACCAATAGCTTATCATCGCCTGCTCACTGCCTGCAACTTCAAGCTAACGACATGAGCGGCGCCGCGAGACTCAGAGTCCGGGTGGTCGTCTACAACACTCCACTAGAGACCACGACAGCCTCCGCCACTGCGATCCCCCTAGACTGTGTGTGTATGTGTGTGTGTGTGTGTGTGTGTGTGAGTGTGTGTGTGTGAAAGAAAGGCTCTTACCAGTGGAATGCCGAGTCGGCGGCTGCCCACTAGGCCGGTGAGGAAGACGTCCTCCAGCGGCAGCAGGGGCGTGTCCATGGCCCCTCGGAAGAGGAGCTCTACCGCGGACCCGGAAACCACGTACGCCACCCCGGACACGTAGTCGGGAAAGGTTTCCTCAGAGAACAGCCAGCGCGGGGTGTACCTGCGCACCGTCTTTCTTATCAGCTGTTTTCGAAGGTGGAATCTGTCCTCGCTCGGGAGCCGATAATGCCACGCCCTGTGGCAGGTAGCGAACTGGAGTTTCTCGTGTCTCGTAACGTAGATAGAGCTTCATTTTTATATTCCCCGCGCCAGTAACCCTGACGAGGCCGGAATTTATTCAATGTTAGGGAATACATTGTGCTCCAGCGTGGCCGCTTTTGGAGCTTGGAGGAGGGGATTATTTTAAAAAGAGCTCCGCGCCCAGAAAACTACCGATCAGAGCAGCCGGCCGCTAGAATTTTCCTCCAGACATCGACCGAATTCGACCTAGCTTAAAAGGTAGTGTCGAAAATCCTGCCGTCGTGGGGAATGGGAACCTAGGACCTCCCGGTCAGAAGCGCTGCAGTGACATCAGTTGATGCACTGAGCTACCGCTACCGGTCTGGAGCTATTGACGCAAACAGTTAACAGACGGCAGTACTATTGAAGTATGGATGCTGCAGAAGTTAAAGGGAACTTGATTGTGAAAATGAACCGTTATATAAATAACTAGCAGAATCCGGCAGACGTTCTCAGGCTGTCTCTTTCCCTCCATCTCTCTATTTTCCCCTTTCTGCCTTTTCGTCTCTCTTTCTTCCTCCATCTCTCTCTTTCTCCCGCTCGCTTTCCCTGTAGCCACTAGCCAACGGTGGTCGGCGCCGGATCTTGCCATCCAGCAGAGGAAGACCACCGCCATGCACTTACGGGACTGATGGCCTGAGCAGTTGACGCGCCCAGAATCACTAACAATTAATTAATAAATCCATTAGGACTCAACTCCTAGAACCTCCCGCTCAGCGACACTTCAAAAGTAAAGTGATCCTATCAAGCTATCACAGCCAGTAATGGTGCAATGACCAACTCACCATTTAGATTTGGCGTTGCGATATGGCAACGGCTGGTGGACCACGTAGCCGAAGATGACTGGTGGAGCTTCTTTCGAGATGACGTCAGCGCCGCCGCCCCGCCCCCGCGCCTGCGCCACCCACCGCGGCAGCGCGCGCACCAGGCCGCGCGTGTTGACGAGCATGTCGTCGTCCGTCTTGAGCACGAACGCCGCCGCCGGGCACTCGCGCACCGCCCACTTGAGCAGGAACAGCGTCTTCAGCGTCAGGTTCTCGTACGCGTCCGAGAAGTCCTCCACCAGCAGGTCGCCGTGCCGCTGGGCCTCCGCCACCACCCCTGCCTGCGACAAAGCACACGTCGCTCTTTCGCGACGGCTTTGCAGCAGAGGACACATCTCTCGCCAGGATTTTTGTGGACTTCACAGTAGTGGAATTTCTTTTGTGGATCCTGAAGAACACAAATGCCATTGTCAGTATTTAATAATACCGTGAGAAAGGATGTGGTATTTTATATTTTTCCTTATGATGTTTATTGTTGAGGCTGCAAAATAGCTTTAGTAATTTGTTTGAAAGAGCCACAGAATGCTGCATTTGGTTACCCACAAAGCATGATCACCACGTCGTAGCTTGCTACAAGGGAAAATTCAATTATTTGAGAGACATTTATTACATTACATTTGAAAGACAATTATTTGAGAACTATTAGTTTATCTCAGCGTGAAAATTATTGATAAATGAAATTGTCGATGTTACCTTATTGTCAATGCTTCCTTAGACGATCAGAGCATTGTTTTCTGTTGTAATTCGTGCGACATACAATTTTAGCTCACTACTAGCTCCTACGCTCGCAAAACGCACGCTGCTACCACTAGTCATCATTTAATTTCTTCAATGTCGCCAAGATGTGAAATACCACGGCTTTTCGAAAAATTCTCCAATTACGTTTCGTGGCGTCATATGAATTTATAGTCGTTGTATTTCTTCCAAAACTTGACAATTGGACAGGGAGCGGTAGCTCAGAGCATCAACTGATGCCACTGCAGCGCCTATGACCGGTAGATCATAGGTTCGAGTCCTGACGGCGGCGGGATTTTCGACACTTGCTTTTCAGCTAGGTCGAATTCAGTCGCTGTCTGGAGGAGAATTCTATCGGCCGGTTGCTCTGATCGGTAGTTTTCCGTGGTTTCTCCGATTAATGCCAGGCGAATGCCGGAGCAGTACCCTAACAAGCGGGCCACGGACCGCGCGCGTTCTGTCCTTCCCCTTCCTTGTCCTATCCTCTCCTCTTACACTAACATGCACTACACTATCACATATTCCGGGACACCGGTCGGGAGTTTAGAGCTTGTCCCGTCTGGGGCGGTGCCCCGCTGGAGGGAGAGTCCTGGTTAGGGGGAAACCCCACTAGCCGACAGGTCGGTGCCGGTTCTCGCCATCCAGCGAGGGGAAAATCACCGCCATCTCCCGAGAAAGAACATGCACCACACTAACGGGACTAATGGCCAAAGCAGTTGACGCGCTCGGAAACACGAAATATGAATCAATCAAACAATCGACAATGGGAGCGAGTTTGTGTGCCAATATCTCTCAGCTGAGGTCTCAATACCAACTCTACATAATTAAATTGATAGTCGGTGGCATATACACGTGCATCTTAACGGTTTTTACTCGAGCGACGCGAGTTGTCACCACAAAACTGTGTTCGGTATCTTTTTAAATAATGTGATTCTATCTCGCCTTCATTTGCAAAGACGTTTAATTCTCGGAATGTTAACACTCCACAGTGTCTGGCTCAATTTCGCGAGCGTCTATGAACGCAGTTCACCGGGACGTTTAAAATCCTTGTCTTTGCTGTTAATTAGCGTTAAGTAAAGTTGAATATAGTTTCAAAACAGCGCCGTATTTGAATTAATTTTGGCCGCCGAATGCAACATTTTTGATTATGCTGTTTATTATTGATTTAATTTCCCGTTATTACTCAAAACATACATTACTACTCCACTTCCAGTCAAAAGCAGCCGATGAAACACATTCAATGATAAGTCTTCTTACACCGAGCGTTGAACTGTGTCGCGTACGAGTTGTGTCACGGAATCATCGAGTGGTTAAATCGTCGTGGGGTGACGTTTGACGTCCCATGTATGTCGTAGAATCGGCTGTCGTCATCAGGACGTCACAACGTGAATAGCGAATGGTGGAGGACTAAGGAAGAAGAGGAGGAGGAAGAGGCGGAAGAGGAGGAGGAGCCCCTTCTTTCTGGTGAGGGGTAGTGGACGACAGAGATTGATTGCTGTGAATAACCTCTTCCACATGCTCAATGGCAAAAATTAATAATCTTAAACTTTCCTTCCTGCCCTACAAGTTCATGTCATTGACTCGTAACTACCTGTATATTATTGATATAGTACCGAATGTTACAAAAGACACAAGCAATATTGACAGTCTGAAATCGTGTGAGTGTGTGAGAGTGTGGGTGAGTGAGGGTGTGAGTGTGTGTGATCGTGTGTGTGGGAGTGTGGTGGTGATGTGTGGTGTGTGATGTGTGTGTGAGTGGAGTGAGTGAGGTGTGAGTGAGTGGTGGTGGTGAGGAGTGAGTGGAGTGGGTGGTGAGTGAGTAGTGAGTGTGAGTGAGTGGGAGTGAGTGAGTGTGAGTGAGTGTAGTGAGTGAGTAGTGTGAGTGAGTGAGTGAGTGTGTGTGTGAGTGAGTGAGTGGGTGAGTGAGTGAATGAGTGAGTGGGTGAGTGAGTGAGTGGGTGAGTGAGTGAGTGAATGAATGAGTGAGTGAGTGGGTGAGTGAGTGAGTGAGTGAGTGAGAGTGTCGCTCACCGAGGGTAGGGTGGCCGGCTCGGGGCCGCGGCCCAGCACGAAGACGAGGCGCGCTTCCTCGCTGCGGCCGCCCCACGTCTCGCGGATGGCCTGGCGCCGTTCGCGGTGCGCGGGCGCCGACGCCACCAGCATGAGCAGGCGCAGCGGGGGCGTGGGCGTGGGCGTGGGCGTGGGGGCGTTGGGGTTTTGGGGGCGGGGCGCGCAGGGCGGCGGCGACAGCAGCGCCGTCTGCTCCTCGGGGCGCACGTAGCGCCGCGCGTCGCGCGACACGCGCAGGAACTCCAACTCCTCCGGCACCGAGTAGTCGTCTAGCAGCGACGCCAGCAGACAGAAAACCGCCAGCAACGTGCACACGCCCAGCAGTCGGTCTGCAACGAAGATGCACTTCCATTGCGCTTCAGAGAAAAGTCAAAGGTGAACACGCCCAGCAGTCGGTCTGCAACGAAGATTCATGCTTCCCACTGCGCTTCAGATGAAAGACATTAGTGAACATTCCCAGCAGTCGGTCTGCAACGAAGATGCACTTCCATTGCGCTTCAGATAAAAGTCATAGGTGAACACGCCCAGCAGTCGGTCTGCAACGAGATGCACCCACTGCGCTCAGATAAAAGTCATTGGTGAACACGCCCAGCAGTCGGTCGCACAGAAATTAAAGAAATGCGCTGCAGATAAATGTGTCTACGATTTTTCGTAGACACATTATTTACTTCCCTTACTTCGTAAGAATTGTATTCGTGCGGCCGAAATCTGTGAATTTCCCACAGAATAAACTCTTTATTTCCAGGTCCTAGTAACGAGAGAGTGCAGAACATCGTGTAGTAATTTTCGTCCTCTAACACACTGTGAAGTCAAAATTAATTTTGTAGGTCCTTGGTACCGAAAAAACCAACTGACGGTAAACTGTCTGTCCGTAGTGTCTGTCTTTGTCAATGCTAGCACCTAAACCGTTCAGACGTTTTTGTCCAAAATATATATTCCTCTATCGATTTAAAATGACTCCAATGCTACGAAGCTTAAAAAGGATATTTTAATTTTTGGGGGGTATTTTGCATGAAGTCTCAACGACATTTTCAAGTCTTTCTAAAATGCACCAACTTATTTTATTAAACTTTGTACTTGGATAGTGTAAAGAACGCATAAAATAGTACAAATAGCATTATGGTGGAAATACCCGATTTTTGGAAAATTATTAGTTTAATTTTTCAGCGTCTTCTTCCAACTACTGTTTTAAAGATAGCGAGTTTTTGAAATGAGATCCACTCTTTAAAGACAAATCTTGAAATAAGGACATGTGCAATATTTCGAAAATATGCGAAATTTGTGCGTAATTTTGCATGAAGTATAGGAAATTTTTAATTTTTTTTTTTTCGAAAACGGTACCAAATATTTTCTATCCACTTTCTCCTTGTATTGATGTAAGCGCAGCATAAAAAGTAGTGCTAGTTATTTCATCTACTAGTAAAAGAAAGTTACTTTTTTATGTAAATAGTAGGAATAATCGTTACTGGATTGTTAATGTAAGTAGTGTCTAAGCATTTAAAATATTTTGTTAAGTGCAAATGTTTACATACCGGAAATATGGTGACATTATAAGTGGTGAGCGGTATGCATAGCCAAAACTTGAACACGCTTTTTCTTCAAATGTAATTTTTTCACATCCAAGTGCTGTTTTGTCAAAAAGTTTGAATTCTACATGCATGAAATTTTGTAGACTTTTTAAATGTCACCATTTCTTGATTGTGAATTATAAATTAGTAAAAAGTAGGCATATTGAAACAAATCAAAATATTGCTATTTTACATAGGTATTATTTTGATAAAAACAATCTTTCATTGTATTCACAATTCTTTTTCGTTAACTGTGCTTAAGAGAGTGAAGAAAAATAGTTCAGCATATCACAAATTTTGTATTTAATTACATTAAAAACATGAACTTTGTAACATTAATCGTTTCTGAGAAAAATGCACTAGAATGGAGTACTACGGTTTCACTTCTCCTTCCGCTTGTATAAATTAAATAATTATTTATGAAAAAGGATCATGCATGCAACTTAGGTTATTAAACATTGGTCTTCAGAAAAAGCCTACAATTCTTGAAAAAAGCTCATTCATATTTTTTACTTCAATTCAGATATAAAACTTTATATTATGGGAAATTTGAACCTAAAATGTCCCATCTGCACTTCATTTTCAAAATGTATAGACTTGCAAAATTGCGAAAGACATGGTACGAGAAAAATTGAAGGGATATAATAGACGTTAAAATTGGAATAACACTTATCGGACGTGTGATTGGACTCCATAAGCTTCGTAGGTCCTGTAACTGTACGGGCTACACAACCTTCCATTGAGCCAGCGAAGATGAGAGGGGTCGTGATATTAGAACGCTAGACCTTGGTAATCAAACAATGCACTGGCACTTGGTAATCATACAATGCACAGCAAATCATCCAGGACGTAATTTGTGCACGCACGTGATGTAGGGTGGACCGTCAACTATCGCCTTGGTACAGTCCCTTCCAGTTGCACAAATTTTCAAGGCCAGTGTCCGCTTTAAGTGGTACCTGTCCACTCCACCTCGTGGACTCTGCAGCCCCGAATGATATTTTAATACTGATATTTGAAACCAACAATCATATAGATCAATTGTGGGCCTTCAAATTAATGAACCATCCTCCATCTTGGAGAGACCTTTCCCCTGTACGGGATTCCACTGGCTTTATTATTGACTGAATTTTTTCGTGTTTCCGGACGTGTCAAATGCTTTGGTCATTAGTCCCGATAGTGTAGTGCATGTTTTTTCTCTGGAAGATGGCGGTGATTTTTCCCAGCTGGATGGCGAGATCCGGCGCCGACCTACCGTCGGCTAGTGAGGTTTCCCCCTAACCAGGACTTTCCCACCAGCGGGGCGCCGCCCCAGCCGGAACAAGCTCTAAGCTTCCGACCGGTCTCCCGGAATATGTGGTGGTGTAGTGCATGTTAGTGTAACTGTGTGTGTAAGGGGAGAGGATAGGACAAGGAAGAGGAAGGACAGATCGCGCGCGGTCCGTGGCCCGTTTGGTAGGGTTCTGCTCCGACATTCGCCTGGTGTTGATCGGAGAAACCACGGAAAACTACCGATCAGAGCAGCCGACCGCTAGAATTCTCCTCCAGACAGCGACTGAATTTGACCTAGCTGAAAAGCCAATGTTGAAAATCCTGCCGCCATTAGGACTCGAACGTAGGACCTCCCGGTCAGAGGCGCTGCAGTGACATTATTATTATTATTATTATTATTATTATTATTATTATTATTATTATTATTATTATGCAACACAAATTTGCGTGTCAAAATCCGGTTAGTGTTATATTTAAGTTCGTTTGTCGCATGACACCAATTACTTACAGACGTGAAAGCGGCCATCTTGCAGTCGCAGGCGTCGCCGAAGCTTCCTTGCCACCACAATTGCCGTTCCGCACGCTCTCCTGCAACACCATAACATCTTCTGAGGGAAGCGCCTAATACTCTTGCAGGAACCAGGGGGGGGGGGGCTCTTGCGCATCGCATCCGACTTCAGCCAATGAGCTTCTGACACCAGTTTGCGTCACAATATTAGCGGGAATTTTAAATGCAGCCAGATACCAACCACCTCCTTACAAGACATTGAAACAGATTTATGAAGCATTTCATTTAAACATTGCATTTTGTACACCTTCATCGTGTTATGTTTGGTTGGCTTCTGTTGAAAATTGTCACTTTATGTCGCTTTTAAAATGTTTCACGCTCTCCATGTTACATGGCAGCCAGCGCCTTGTATGGCTTTTCAAATGAAGTGTCCATATTGTGGTCACGTGGTTCGTGACGCAAAATGGAGATGCGCAGAACCAGCTAAAATAGGTGCACCGGAGAAACCCACCCATGAATTTCCACCATGGCAGAAACTATTAAAGACTCTTCGTGTAGTAATCGAATATCGGTTTTTATTGCATGGTGCGAGGGACCTTCACGATGGAGTATGGCACGACTTTTCGTCTTTCAGGATCATGTCGCTTGATCTGCAGCACTGCTTGATACGGTCGATCATGTGACATCTGGCCAAACGATCGAGAAAGACGCGAAAAGCCGTACCACATTCCATCATGAAGACGGGCCTTCACGCGCCACGTTATTAAAAGCGAAGAATAGTGTACTCGTCCGTCACTGATGATGACTCGTCCGTCACTCCTGCGCCACCAATCCATGATTAAGTTTAAAGAGTGGTTCATCATATATAGACATTGGTAAATGTATCAAATTATCGTAAGAATGTTTTTCACAGTGATTGCTAAAATAATTCAGTTTTAAAATACAAGGGAAAGGCGCAAAGAAAAACAACGGTATATATTTGGCGCGTGTGGGCCTCGCCTTCACGATGGAAAATGGCACATTTTTGTGCGTGTTTCTCAATCGTGCTGTCAGATGTCGCATTATCGCGACCGTATCAAGCAGTGCTGCAGATCAAGCGATATCTAGCGACATGACCGAGAAAGACGCGAAAAGCCGTGCCACTTTCCATCGTGAAGACATGATCCTCACGCTCCACTTTACGAAAACCCAAGTATAGTGTATATTATCGAGTAGTAGCTAGCGGGAAAGCGCGGCACATTGAAACTTTTCATCCTTTTCGTGTTTTTTATAACTCAACAACTATTCGTATTTATTTTAAAAGATGCATGGCGTTCAGTAGATATCTAAAATTAAAGAGATTAATTCTATTGAAAAGGAAATCTCTGTCACTAAACCCGGGGTGTGGGAGAAATTCGGTAATTTAATTTGAACTTTTACGATTTTCAATATTTCAGTGATTTAAAATCGAAACTATACCATTATTGTAAATGTACATTCTTCTATTCCAGCCAAAACTTGAAGCCC
The DNA here is from genome assembly GCA_964035755.1 of Teleogryllus oceanicus. NCBI lineage: Eukaryota > Metazoa > Arthropoda > Insecta > Orthoptera > Gryllidae > Teleogryllus > Teleogryllus oceanicus. The sequence goes on along the minus strand of CAXIVR010000014.1, from coordinate 33,843,106 downwards.
GTTTACAGAAATTTTTGAAAATATCTCACGGTCATCATGTAAAGTATCTCCGAAATTAAAATTGTGTAATGATGTACAGAGCGGTACAACGAGATCCTACTCCTGGCGGAGTACTCCTGACGGTCGATGCTGGCAGAAAGAGAGGAGACAATTCTGTTGTGATTGAAATGCAGCGGATTTAGCGGATCATCAGCTAGATGCCGTTATCCAATCAGAAGCATCGTTACGAATTTCATTTTTGATATTGAAACTCCCGGTTGGATAACCGCGTCACGGTAAAGATCAGTCACAAGCGACTGTATTTAAATCGGGAAATATTGAATTTAATTTCTCAGAATCCTTTCAGAGTTTCACTTCAAAACATACCAGACTAGTGTATAACACTCATAAGAATATAATAGTATTTTTTCGAAGTTTTAAAATGTCAGGGTAAATTAATAATATTAATTTTTTTCATGGTTACAATACGAGTTATAGAAGGATTTTTCAAAGGATGAGCCAAAGTGACAGTTCGCGTAACAAGTGAACATCACATGTAATCCAGAGAAGTATCCCTCCGCCGCGACAGCTGTTCAGCCATGCCTCTTCGTAAAGTGTTAGGTTATGGTTCCAGTGAAAACATCCCTATACAGAAGTCTAAACGTTTCGCTGAGGTATAAGCATGTACGCGAGACCGGGAAATATTTAAATTTAATTACGTATGTGGAAAATCTCTTAACCTGATCTCACAATCAATAAGAGAAAACTGCCACGAATGTAATTAGAAAGCTGTCAATCACAGCTCGCCACACAACAGCACAATAGACGGAAACACGTGCACCAGTACGCATCTCGGTTTTAAAATAAACACGATATTTATCACACAAAAAGTAAATTCAATGTAATGTTAACAGAAAAAAAGGATTTTTACAGAAGAGCACGTAATACTGCACTTCCTTATTTTAATTATATTTTGAGGCGCTCTATATTTTCTTCGGACGAAGACATCACAAAAGGAAGCGTCGAAGCCATTTACAAGTTAGCCAACTGCAAACGAACGAATGCAGGAAGGGAGTCTAATGGGCTCGAGGGCTCAACGACCACAAAACCTTCAGTTATGATGGCAGCACTAGCTGTCACTTTGGCTCATCTTTAGGAAAATCAATACGCGACGTGACGTGACGTGACGTGAGCATTTATTTTGAAAACTCCGAAAATAAATATCTTTTCCAACAAAACGTTTTTGAGAAAAAATTAAAAATGTGTTTGATTTATTTGCCCACTCTCTTCATAGAAAAATGTTCAAAATCTGAAACATCATGGTGAAATTTTCATTAAATTTGTGCAGTTTGACGTGGAATGACAAGTGTACTTCAATGTTTAAAAATATTAAGACGTTTGTGTAAATAAGAGGATGGTACTAAAAAAAGAACAAATTGTAGAAAGTTCTAGGTTCTAAAACAATGAAAAAGGTTCAACATAAAGAAATAAATCATTTCAATAAAAATGAACTTACTTGCACTTTTACAGTGAGAAATAATGGTATCAATTTTGCACTACAATGTAGAGATAATGTAATGATAAAATTTATATCAATTCTTGCATCAACCTACGAGAAATAGTATGAAATGTAAATTTCTTTAATATTATGAATATGACACTTAAAAACTTGAGATATTATGAATGGAATAGTAAGTTGGTAGTTGTGCAAGCAGATAAATATGGCTGTATTTGTATTGTATTATTACAAATAAGACTATTCTAGTACAAATAAGACTTAGATTAAAAGTTGCAAGTGGTTGTAGTCTTTAAACTCTCCAGAGCTGAAACCTGACTTCACATCCACACGTCTACTTAGACACGATTATTATTGATTTACACCAATTACTTACATTTATCTCAATAAAATTCTTGGGAGCAGACTTGATCACAGGATCTTTGACAATTTCATTTCTGAAACTGAAAGGCAATTTCATTTCCAAATTTTCTCTCTAAGGTGCCAGTAACTTTACTGTGATTTTTATATCCTTCATAAACTGCTAAATTACTGAGCAAAATGTCAACTTCTGCCGCAAAGGTAGACATTACAACTCCAAGAGGTATTCGAACAAAAACTTTCCTGAGAAAGTACCAACAAATAAAATTGTACTTACGGAATTATAACACAGGCACTTCATAAAGGACTGTAAGGGAAGCAGCCTCTCAATTAGAATTCTTTGGTCCATCGCCAGCCGTTCGCAAAGGACTGCAAGAAATAGTTCAATAAATCAGCATGCCAAAATAGTTATAAAACATAGTATATGAGACGTCGGGGTGAAGACGTCATATTTTTTTAAATTCGCTTTTACAATGAAAATAATTTGAGTGCAATAATATATATCGATCTCTAGATTGACTGTGATATATAAGTATACGATCTCATGGGCACATAACCTAAGTTTCGTATATTAGAGGAATGCCAAAAGGTCTGAATAAAATCACGAAATTTCGGGTGAAGGAAGCATGAAATATATATATTAATATATATAATATCGTTATATTTTCCAACCTTCGCGCCTAACTTTGGTTTCGTTTTCTAGAGAAATGAAGCTACTGTTCTCGTCACCTTAAAGGACTAAAATGCAACTAATGAAAAATATTATTGGCGCATTGACATACGTGCTCAAAAGCGACAATGGATATTTTCATTTTTTTTTGTTGTCAATTGTTACCAACATTTCCAGAATTACCTTATGTATATCGTAATAATGAGAATAGTGCCTTGTTATTGATTTATGTTTGCAACACAAAATGATGACTTCCGGAGATTCAGCCAACATTTAAATCGTGCTCGTTTACCGTTGTGGTCGTTTGCCATTGACTGAGTGACTTGCATTATTATTTCCATAATTTTACATTCATTTTTTTATTTTAGTTATTTCACGTCTTGTAGTGTTTTTTGATTGTTGTTGCTCAGTTTATTCCAATCTTTCCATCTCGATCAGGTTTTTCGTCCAGTTTCCCTGATCCATTGAGCAAATGCTGAGATGGCCCCTTGTTTTCCTTCTGGACATAAATGTAACTTCATTATCTGTGCACGTCTTCTAGAATTCTTTGGGAAATATAGTTATTCAAATTATCGCTTCCATGTTGTTGCGGCAGGAAGTATTATTCCTTAACGAAGGACATCATGGATAAGAGCCCAAAATTTATTGCTTATATATCCTTGAAAATAGATTTTATTACATGAGAGCATTTTTTTTAAATTCAAAATTTATGTAGTATATGACTCAGTGTAGGGATCATAGAATTTTGAAAATGTGCTCAGAATTCACTTCTCCCCATAGCACGTCATACGCAGTTTCAACTGTTTTTTTTTTGACGTAAAATAAATAAATCTTTTTTAGTTTCAAGTTTCTTCAGTACTAATTTTGTTAGTGCCATTGATTTTCTTCCTATTAATATTAATTTTCTATTCTAATTGATAAAACGTGTATTGTTTGTATATATTTTAATTCAACAAATTTTAAGGAATTATTTAATATATCTAATAATGTTTGCGGGTCATTTGATATTATGTAAATAGTGTTGCTTTTAGTTGTTGTTTACCTATTTCACAGTATACTGCTGTACTTTCTTTTTTAAATTCCGATTCTTTCATTAATTACCTCAGCTATTATTGAGTCTGATCAGTTATTTAGATTTAGCTATTTTAGTACAGGATTAATTCAATTCCTTTTTTTATTTTATGCAACTAATTTATTGCTTGCTCCGTTTAATTATATGGAGATATTTTAAAATTATAAATGCCTTAACCCAGGATATATAGGTTTGTTCTAGGGGTAAAAATCAAATGAATTAACAGTAAACTTCAAATGAAATTAACATTGCTGGTTAAGGCAAGGATAGGTGATTAAAGTTAAACTATTATTAAAATTAAGTTAAAGGATTAATATTTAATTATTTTTAAAGTTAGTCTCCGTTCGTTCGTCTGTCCGTTCGTCATTAAGTCCGTCTGAACGCCATTAAATCCGTTCGTCCGTTATTAAGTCCGTCCGTCCAGCATTAAGTCGGTCCGTCCATTATTAAGTCCGTCCGCAAGTAAGTCAGTCCCACAGTAAGTCCGTCCGTCCGTCCTCCCGCCCCTCACTCTGTGAACACCACTAGCACCGGAACCATACGTTGGAATTTTTCCAAAATGAATATTCTTCGCTCGATCTGCCTCTAGTCGAAACTTTGCGATTTTGACTAATATTCTTGAAATTTGCGTGTACTTTACATGAAGCATCTGGAATATCTTCAAACTTTTCTCAAAAACGGCTCAATTTTTTTCTTTACATTTCTTGTAAGGGTAAGGTAAAATACTCTTATAAAGGTGGTACAGACACGATTTTTACGGTTAACCCAGAAATTTGCGAAAATTGCGAAAGTTTGACCATTTTCGGCGCCTTCTTATAACTACAAAATTTAAGATACAGATTTTTCGTTCAAATGAAATTTGTTGTCCATAATTAGTTCTGACATTAAATTCATGTACATTTTTTTGAAACTTTAAGTACTTTTTGCGCAATGTTGCGAGCAATTTGTGCAATTTTAAAGTCACAAAAATAAGATTTACTCAAAAGCTGCACTAATTTTTTCTTTAAACTTTTAGTATAGATAGTGATAAATGTACTATATTAGATGACATTGACGACACATTGCTGTATGCTTTGTTTTGTTTTTTCAAAAATTACAAGAATGTAATTTTTACCAGCCTCTCACGTCATTAATATTTATATTAGCGGCGATTTGTTTACACAATATTGCATTTAGGAGTACAAGTGCTTTAAATGTCATACTTCTTGAAAACTATTGTAATTGAAAACAAATGTTTTCTGTAAAAACGAACTAAAAATTACGCATTTTCAGAAACACTTAAACGCCATTTCCTCAAACACCGCTCCAAATTTTGTTTGCAAACTTTTCGTACGGATAGTGCTAATTGCAGTGTTTAAGATGACATAATATTAGTTTTGCTATATTCTTTCGTTTGCTCAAAAATTACATAAATGTAATTTTTTAAAATATTTCCCATCCCGTTAATATGTATTTCGAGCGACTTGTATACATTATTGCAGTTGTGAGTGGTTGTGTTTAAAATGACTTCACATGAAGTTTTTCGAAACCTCAAACGATTCTTGTTTAAAAGAGCTTCAAATTCATATTTACACTAGAGCTTAAATGATTTTTTTCTTAAAAACTATTCTAGATTTTTCAACGACAATTTCCATAATGTACGAGGTTTTGTGCTTCTTTAATTTGCTAAGAGTAATATTTCGAATCTACCATTCGGAAACCGAAAAACTGAGAAAACTTCAAAAAATATTTTAGGTGGTGATAGATGGCAGTTGACAAGAGGCTGGAGTAAGGTCGTAGAGCTAACCCTGACCAAAGAAATTAGAAAACTCAATTGTACCAGGAGGTCTGTGCTACTCTGTAGCACCACTAGTTTTATATATTGTAGTTTCTCACTGACATGAAGTGAAAGCTACAATTATGTTTCAGGAATACGTGACACCAATCGAATTGTTTAAACTGTATTCAACTTAACGCAATAAATGAAACGATTAAAAAAAACATTGCTCTGCCACTTAATGAATGCTGGAAAAGTCCATTTTCCCAGGTTTGGTTTGCTTTATGTTAATGTTTCTGTCTATTAATTAAAAATAATTACAAGCAATACACCATCCGTACAGAAAGAGTAATATATTAATAAATATAATGTATGGAAAGAAAGTTGGATTTCAAGCTAGTTGGTCAAATTGTATAGCATGTAGCTTAATCGATCTAGCGAGAAGCTTGTTTATACTCCACAAAGGAAAAGGTGACCATTGCCACCTCCAAGTTTTATAAACGCCTTGTCCCAGACATTGCGCTTTAGCGGAGGGATACATTTCGGTTTGTTTACGTACACTTCATTACGTTGGATAAATAATAGGTGGCATTGGTTTTACCATCGATCCTCTGCAATTCTATTAGTTTTTCTAAAGGCTGCCACGCGGCCACTGAGAAATACACAGCGCTGCAGCAGATAGATTCTGCATAGATACATACTACTTTTCGACCAGGACATCTTTCCAAAATTGCGTACGGTTCCAGGTGCAAAGATGATAAACAAAGGTAAATATTATAAAGTTATTCTAGTGTATTAGTAACGCAGTAACCACAAAAAGTTTTACTTTCTCGACTGAAATGACCGGGGGACTTCATGTAAAGTACTTCCAAATTTTAAAGAATGTTTTTCAAAATCCCAAAGCTTCGACCCGAGCCAGATGGACAGTGTTTTCTTCAAATTGGAAAAGACCGATCGTACGCATGGTTAAGGCGCTAGTGGTGTTCGCAGACGGACGGATGTTTTGAAAAGAACGCAACAACACTTTTTCGGCATCAGTGGACGCCTTAATCTGTATTTTCGTTGAAATGTCGAAATCGATTTTCTGCAGCATTACATAACTTTCTTTTACTAGGTATAATACTCCGGATATACATACTATACGAGAAAGTAAAAGTTACAGAAAGTAATTATTCATCTGAGATTGGAGATGTGGACGAGAATTAGAAGTTAGGCTGCTGAGGAGACTTGGCTTTCACAGAAGCAACTGAAAGAGTGGATGCCTGAAAGGAGGTATCACATTAGGTTTCGAAAATGATAGAATGACAAGATAGAAAAAGCTGACGCGGAAAGACGGTGGAGTAAGTTGTAATGAGGATATGTTTGTTGGTAACTCAGGAGTATGTGACAAAAGGGAATATTGTGAAAGGGGATATAAGGTTAAAGGGGAGGTAGTAGAGTGAATAGAAGATATGAAAGAAAAATATTGAGATTAACAGTTTTGAAAATAGGCGAAAGTGTAGATATGGTGGAACAAAGGAAAGTAAAATTAATAAAAAGGGGGATGTCTGACTATATATGAGGTCGAAGGTAAATTGGGGGTAGAGTGTTTTTGAAGACGGAAAGAAATTTAGGAAAGAAGAATGAAACACGCATTTCTTCATCCTTCAATAAATCATGAAGGGAGAGTAAATGCGAAGGGAAGTGGTATAGAACAGAGTGTAATCTATGGTTGATTGATTGATTTTTCGTGTTTCCGGGCGCGTCAACTCCTTCGGTCATTAGTCCCGTTAGTGTAGTGCAAGTTTTTCTCGGCAGATGGCGGTGATCTTCCCCGCTAGATGGCGAGATCCGGCGCCGACCTACTGTCGGCTAGTGGGGTTTCCCCTAACCAGGACTCTCCCACCAGCGGGGCACCGCCCCAGCCGGGACAAGCTCTAAGCTCCCGACCGGTCTCCCGGAATATGTGGTAGTGTAGTGCATGTTAGTGTAAGTGCGTGTGTAAGGGGAGAGGATAGGACAAGGAAGAGGAAGGACAGATCGCGCGCGGTTCGTGGCCCGTTCGGTAGGGTACTGCTCCGGCATTCTCCTGGTGTTGATCAGAGAAACCAAGGAAAACTACCGATCAGAGCAGTGAGCCGCTAGAAGTCTCCTCCAGGCAGCGACTGAATTCGACCTAGCTGAAAAGCTAGTGTCGAAAATCCTGCCATCGTCAGGACTCGAACCTAGGACCTCCCGGTCAGAAGCGCTGCCGTGACATCAGTTGATGCACTGAGTTACCGCTACCGGTTGTAATCTGTTTTATGTTTCATGTTACAGGTGATGGTAATGAAGATGGAAACAAACAAGAGAAAGATGAAGCCAATGTCAGTTGGAGAACAGAAGGCACCTCAGTGACCAGAAAGAACGTGTACACATGCGTGTCCGGTGAGGAAACAACGAAATTTTAAATTTTTACTTTGAAGTTTTTTTGAATAAAAAGTCTTCGATACATCATATTTCTTCTTTCTTTTTTTCTTTGATACTCCGGCTACGAACATTCATTTTTACTTTCTCGTATACCTACGTGGATACGGAGAAATATACGTGGTATAAAGAAAGTTATGTAATGATGCGAAAAATCGATTCCGAGATTTCAAGTGAAGCACACGTTTTGGGGTCCCCTGATGCTGTGAAGTGTCTTTTTTTTCAAAAGGTCCGTCCGTCCGTGTGTCCGTACGTTTATTCATCGGACTGTCCGACTCTCCCACTGTCCGACTGACCGTTTGTCCTACTGTCCGTCAGTCCGTCTGTCTCACAGTCGGTCCGGTGTACTTGAACAACACTAGCGCCTAAACCATGAGTGGGATATTTTTGCACATCCAAGAAACCCCGGTCGATCTGATCTGAGTGTAAGCTAATGAATATTGAAAACTGTTCATAAATTTTTGGGAGTACTTTATATGAAGCCCTCGGGACATTTTCAAAATTTTCTCAAAATGGCCCCAAATATTTTCTTTCAATATATTTTAAAAACTACTGGTGCTACAGAATGGCAAACACTTTCTCCTAGTATAGTTTCCTAATTTCCTTGGTGTGGACTGCTTTTACGGACTTGCCCCATCATCTTGCTAGCTTCCATCTATTTCGCCAAAATAACTTTTTTTGACATTTTCTCAACTTTTCATTCACATTCCTAATACTTCACATTCCTAATACTGGAACCGAAATATTATTTTAGGAATATTAAAGAAGAGTAAAACTTCTTCCCAAATGGCAATTTATATTGAAAAATTTGAAGCCGTTAAAAAAATGGGGATTAAGTAGTACTGAAAATGCAAAATTTGAAGCTCTTTCTCACAGGAATCTGTTGAGTTTTCGAAAACCTTCATTGGCAATCATTCGAAGCACTTGAACTGACAAATCCAATAATGTGTTCAAATCGACGAAAATGTGCATATTAACAATGTGAGAGATATCTTTAAAAACATTTGTGTAATTAAAAAACAACAAAAGAATACACCAAAATTAACTTTACGTCATACTAAATAGTGCTATTATCAGTATCCATTGGAAATAATTGAAGAAATAATTTGAAGTCATTTTTGAGAAAAGTTTGAGCGTTTCTGAAAACGCGGAAATTTGAGCTCATATTGAAAGGAAACTGTTGTGTTTTTGAGAAAATTTATATGGCATTATTTAAAGCACATTTTCTCATAAATGTAATAATATAAAGAAATATTAGGAATTATTAGGAAACCGAAAATTGGGGAATAAAAAAAAAATACCTTGGGCGGCGATAGTTGGCAGGTGACAAGAGTATAGGATAACACCGAAGAGTAAGCGAGACCAATGACATTTGAAAACTAGTAGGAGAAAGGCTGTCTATTCAGTAGCATCATTAGTTTAACTTTATTTAACCTCATATCAAACTAACAAATACAGAAAATAGCGTAAATGTACCCTTTAAAAACACAAATCCAATACACTATCTTAGAAGCAATTTGTACTATATTAACACACGCACACGCGCGCGCGCGCACACACACACACACACACACACACACACACACACACACACACACACACACACACACACACACACATATATATATATATATATATATATATATATATATATAAAATATATAATAAATTCTCAAAGATTTATTAGTCGAGCCCACACGTGGTGTCATTTGAAACGATCTCTAAACGTTCCCCATACGCTAGGCACGCCATTTGTAACGTTTTGTAACCTGGTACTGACGTTGTGACACAGGGGCGCTGATATTGGGGTTGCTTTTTATGGCAAGCCTAATCCTGCTATTCAGCAGCTTTCATGGCCGGGGCGAGAAGGAACTTCACGTGAAGACTCTCCAGTTCCTGCGCGTGTCGCGCGACGCGCGGCGCTACGTGCGCCCCGAGGAGCAGACGGCGCTGCTGTCGCCGCCGCCCTGCGCGCCCCGCCCCCAAAACCCCAACGCCTCCACGCCCACGCCCACGCCCCCGCTGCGCCTGCTCATGCTGGTGACGTCAGCGCCCGCTCACCACGAGCGCCGCCAGGCCATCCGCGAGACGTGGGGCGGCCGCAGCAAAAGCGCGCGTCTCGTCTTCGTGTTGGGCCGCGGCCCCGACCCGGCCACCAAACCCTCGGTGAGCAACACAAACACTCGCACTCGCACTCGCACTCGCACTCGCACTCGCACTCGCACTCGCACTCGCACTCGCACTCGCACTGATACTGCTTAGTTACCACGCGATTTCAGACGGTCAGATTGCTTGTTTCTTTTGAAACATACGCTATCGTATCTATTGTAACTATACATAAATAAAAGGGAATGTGCGTATGTCTGTCGCATATAGACGCGAAAACTACTCGACCGTTTTCGCTGAAATTTTTATACTTTGTTCCCATTGCTCTTGGGGGTGTTTAAAGAGTGAGCAACACTCATACACAGATACACTGAGCACCCACACGATTTTAGAATGTCAAATTAAATTTTAAATTACGGATTGTTCCATTTGTAACATTCACTAATGTAATGAATTCTTGGCTATCCGGGATTAGCCGCGTCATGGTCGATGGTGCTGACGTTTCGGCCATCTTGCTGTGGCCTTCTTCAGAGCTATACTGCTGCTATGCAGTATAGCTCTGAAGAAGGCCACAGCAAGATGGCCGAAACGTCAGCACCATCGACCATGACGCGGCTAATCCCGGACAGCCAAGAATTCAACGACTCCGGCCGCGGAAGCCTACGACTCTACATTCACTAATGTAATGTTAATACACAGGATGGTCAATAATAAATTATACAAACTAGTAGGATTGTAGAGAAGTCAAAGATATTACGATGACAACAGCCGCTTCTACAACACACACGTGATGTCACACCACGGCGATTCTACGACGCAATTCTGCACCACATAAGTCAGGCCACCGGATAGGACGTGGTTTATCGCCTGATGTGCGAATGCTTATCACCGGATGTGTTGCAGAGACCGCATGCTTTTACCGGATGTGTTGCAGAAACGGCCGCTTTTGACCAAATGTGTCGCAGAATCCGGCTGTTTGGATCGGAAGTGTCGTAGAATTGACTATTTCCCACTACTATTGCTGTAGTCGATATCCCGATTTTGAAGGAAGCTATGTAATAAAACTATATTAAAAAAATTGCGGCCACCTAGCAAGAGAATAATACAAACGTGGTAAAAAAAGTACATTTTTCTGCGCGCATTTTTTAACTAATATGAGAATATTAACCAAGTGTTCACTACAAAGTTGGAGTTATAAAGTATATATTTTGAGTAATAAAGCAAAATTAAATCAATAAAAAAACAGCGTAATACTCATAATAATAAATATAAGAAGAATAGAAATAAAATACCTCTTCCTTTCTGAGTGGATTCTTATGAATTCAGATATGTACTTGAGTACTTCTGGATCCACAAAAGAAATTCCACTACTGTGAAGTCCACAAAAATCCTGGCGAGAGATGTGTCCTCTGCTGCAAAGCCTTCGTGGAAGAGCGACGTGTGCTTTGTCGCAGGCAGGGGTGGTGGTGGAGTCGCAGCGGCACGGCGACCTGCTGGTGGAGGACTTCCGGGACGCGTACCACAACCTGACGCTGAAGACGCTGTTCCTGCTCAAGTGGGCGGTGCGCGAGTGCCCGGCGGCGGCGTTCGTGCTCAAGACGGACGACGACATGCTCGTCAACACGCGCGGCCTGGTGCGCGCGCTGCCACGGTGGGTGGCGCAGGCGCGGGGGCGGGGCGGCGGCGCTGACGTCATCCACGAAGAAGCTCCACCAGTCATCTTCGGCCGCATGTTGTACCACGAGTTGCCCTGCCGGGACCCCAGATTAAAAGAGTTAGTTGGTCCAATAGACCTTCCCTTAAAGAAGTATATTAACTACCTAAATTAATAGAACTGTATTTGTTGGTTCCTTCCAAAAATATTATATATATATATATATATATATATATATATATATATATATATATTTAATACACATAAATATAAATATATAACAGCTTACTTTAACAAATAGCCGCGCCCCGTGGTTCAAAGCAATGAAGTTTGTTGACCTTGGCGACAACGCGTCTACCGTTGCTAGGCCGCCATATTTACATATGTCTATCCTTACAATTCACCCTGTTTACAATTACAGCGGAGTAGTTTGAAATGCGCGCTCCATGCCGGGGGTCTTAAGTTTCGAGGGTTCCAAGCAGAGTTCGCTGGTGTAGAGGACAGTGTCGGTGCTTTGCGTGCGCCCAAAAAGCTCCGGTTTTTATGATGTGAGCAAGCGACCGGAGAGAATGGAGTGGAGAGTCGGGAGTGTGGAGCAGAGCTGTGTTGGTGGTATATGGGATGTAGCTCGCCACCGCAAAACATGAGAGGAGGTAACATGAAAAATTAATGTACTTGAATTTGTTGTGGAACTTTTAATGCACGAAGAGAGGTGATATAGTGTTCGAGGTGCGTTGGAAGATGAAGGGACGGAGGCATGCAAAGGTAACTGGATAGGAGAATGGGAATCTACGTGAACTGGAGTCCTAACTGATTAATGTGAGTGCTAATAAAGCATTTAATTAACGGTTGTATAGTGGAATTGTGTAGGCGTGAGGTTAGAGGATCAATCTCTCCTTAAATTGAGTTGCAGTAGTCCAATTTGGAATTGTGAAAGTATTGTAGGTGAGAGTCCTGGCATTTGAAGTGGCAAGTGACTTATTCTGACTGTTCTTTTGCCGGATGTGTAATATTCTTTTAAATACAAGATGTTCTGTTGCATTATTTTAAGTTGAGGACTTAAAGAGACTGATAAATGAATTTATGCATATTAATGTATCAATTTTCAATCACCAACATGCATATGTGGATTGTGAATCGAAAAGAGCTCGAAGAAAGGTGAACTTTCACTTTCATTAACTGGTACTGTTGACAATTATGTGCTTTCTATTTGTAACTTATATTGCAATTTACGTACTATAAGGAATGTGTCAAGAGTTGTTAATTTCTGTCAAGTTGGGGGGTGAGATTCTGCAGTTTCTCTATGGTAGTGCAATATTTTATTGAAGATTGTCCAATATCACAGATTGTGAAAAAATAGCTGAGAGGAAGGAGGACAGTTACACTGCTATTTCTACTGCCATAACGTTCAGAAAATGTTTATTCATGAATGTCTTCTGATTACAATTTGTATGGTGTAATTTCATGGCATGTAAAATTAGCATGTAACAGGAGTGCTATGTGATCATGCAGGATAAAGTGGAAGGAAAATGTTGCAATGATTACTTGTATGGTAATGAACCAATATTATCATTTAGATAAGGAATATGTCAAGAGTTGTTAATTTTGGTCAATTTGGGAGTGAGACTTTGCAATTTCTGTGGTAATGTAGTATATTAGTGGAGATTGTCTAATACCACAGATTCTGAAAAATATTAGCTCAGTGGGAGGACAGTTAGTTATTTTTACTGCTGGCTGTAACGTTTCATTACAATGTTTATTCATGATTTCCTTCTGATCATAATTAATATGGTGTGATTTCATGGCAGGTAGAATTAGCATGTAGCAGGAATGCTATGTGACCATGCAGGATAAAGAGAAAGAAAATGTTACAATGATTACTTGTATGGTAATGAACTAGTATTATCATTAAAACTTTGGGTAATGATACACCCTACTTTCTTGAGTATTTATCAAAAGGTATAAGAAAACTTTGTCAGTCATGAATATTTTTTTATACAATTTCTGGGAATGTTAAATTTTTAAGTGTTGATCATGTATGGAAGGTTTATTCTAGAGTTTACATTGGAAATCAAAGTTCTATTGCTGTGTGTTGACCGTGATTGGATGTGAATTTATTATTGAAATGAGGGAATCGTGATGAGGAATGTATAAATCTGAATTGTTTTGGAGTGAAGGAACATAAGTGTTGTATAAATTAATTGAATGATAATATTAATTCCAAGGGACTTAATCATTTGTTCAAAGTTAATTATTTGATTTTCCATTTTTTAAAAGGATGTTAGATGGTTATAATTCTCAGAATAGTTCTAGAAACAGTACTTCTTTGTTGATTTGCTGGTTTTTTTGTTCTTGTATTTGGGTACAGGCAGCCAGACAATTGTACACTGTGGTGACATTATTTCTGTGCTGTTGCTTTTGTTGTGTAGAAACTTGCAGATGTCTGTGTACTACAGTTTTCATTAAATGTCATTGTTTGTTTTTCGTAACATTGCACTTTCTTTCTTTTTCGTGGGAAAGGTGTGGAGCAACGCAGGCAAGAACCCTCCTTTAGTCCTCGATTTCCTATTAAGGAAATTTAAATTATCAATATTATTATTATTATTATTGCATCTCGATGACCAACCGCGGACGGCCCCTACCCACGCCGCCGCCGTCCGTTTGATAAAGCGTTGCGTCACAATATATATATATATATATATATATATATATATATATATATATATATATATTTTGTGACGTACCGGGTAGCCCGGCTTGTTCGCAGTAAATTTATTTGTAAGGACAGGTGTTTTTTTCGTGAATGAACTCGGGGTTATTAATCAAACACCACTGTTCCGTGAACAAAATAAACATGAAATAAACATTATTCTATAAAAATCACTATTGATTACAATATCTGTGGTGGTCTTTATCCTTTTCTTTACCTCACCCAGAATCACTGTTAGTTCTTTCGATCTTACATCGATCGAGGAAATATTTACCGTTTACTCCTCCCCCCTCGAGCGTCGGCGGCTTCGGGGACTCTCGGGTTGCCTCGTGCTCCTTCGCTGCCTGTCTGTGTCCGCTCCACTGGGGACCAGCCGATGCGATGCGTTGCGTTTCCGAAGTACGTTCTCCAGCGTAATCTTCCCACGATGCCTCTGCGCCTCCTCGCTGAACTCCTTTCCGGTTCACCCAGATTTCTTGATGTCACCTTCCGCGAGCTGATAAACGCCACTAATAATTCAAAGTACAGTTGCTAATACGTGTCTCACCATTTAACCAGGCTACTAGACTCGTGGTGTACTCCTCTGCACACAAGTTCTCTCGATCTGTACTACTCCAGATAATAGCTATCACTCTGGCACTACGTCCGAGATAGTAATGATGGTTATCTAGCACAAATTGTCCGTCAATCACTTTTCAGCGCTCATTCGTTCGCGACACTTTTACTTTGTTCGAACGCGGAGCAGTCCCAGGCACCTCCTTCCTTACCGGCGACCAGCCAGACACTGACTCCTCGTTGCGTCGTTTCCCACGGTGCCTTTGGGCCAACCGACAACACTTCGCCGCCCGTAACCGTTTCTCGTGGCTGGCGAGCGCCCTCTGGCAACCGTTCTGCCGCGTGCTTGCTTCTTGTATCGCCGTTTCTTTAGGCAGAAACGCGGTGCGTTTCAATATATACACTTATTTTAAGACCTCTCTTTAAGAAATAGATTTCATTAAAGAAAAAACACTATCTTCAATATTTAATTTATTGGAAGATGCACAAACAATTGCACTTGCATTTGTCAATTCCAAAATTCTGAAATTTCAACGAGCAGGTATCATGGTTTCTAAATATACCCCCCCCTTTACTCACTTTCTTATAAATACAAATAAAATTACCTTTATAAATTTGAATCCTTGTCTTCCTAATACGGATTGTGATACACCATTCAACGAATTTATAAATCGTGAGTTTGCGAAATCGATCCTATACAGGAAATCGAGAATAATATTACTATTACTTCAGGAAGATGTATATATTTTTTTCATTCCCTACCAAGCAGGTTGTTGCTATCTAATAATCACAACTCAATGAAATTGCTGTTCATATCCATACATTTTTAAAAAAATCTAATATCTTCCAAATTAACTTTATAAAATTTAGAAACTTCGAAACCAACACGCGATGCGTCCACTACGACAACTCGAGATCATCTCATAAGTAATCATCGGTACAACCACAACCACACTATGCGTTCACCACGGAATCTCCGTCACATCTCAATTTTATGATTCTACCATACCACGTAGTTTAAAACAAAAGAAAACACTTATCAGAGAATGCTACTCTTTCTATACATCTTTCCTTTTTAAATTGCCTTTGAACATTACCATAAATTTCTAAATTTATTCCAAAATATTTGTAATGTCCGTAACCCCTTTTCCAATCACTTGTTTTCTTATTTTAACATTTATCAGTAATCGTTCGTCATGTTTGTGAAAACATTTGACTGTCTCATTCTTAATATGGAACATTAATTTATTATCACGGAAATTCTTTTATCTATGAAACATTACATGGTTGCGACGTATCATTGTTTATAAATATGTCCCGTTTTTATTTATTTATATTCTCACGGTCTATTTTGGGCACAGTTCTTTAGAATATCAATAAATTAAAGAAAACTTCTTTCACTGATGCACCTTCACGTGTTTTCGTTCTCATTAACATATTAACATTAACTTATTAACGAAACTAAAGTGTTTTTTTAGCCCTAATCCAATGCTTTGTATTTATTTTGGACGCGTTTGATTGGACCGACACACAATGGACGAGCACCATTCTCTTAAGTATTCGTATATTTTATGAGGACAAAGTTACATCAAAATAATTGGTGCCATTTTGGGAAAAAAAATCGAAAATGTATTTGAGACTTCATAAAATGTACCCTCGGAAACCAAATATCCGATTTAAACTCGCAAAGTCTTGAGTTTGTTCAGGTCCGTCGGGGAATATTAATTTGGGAGAAAAACGGCTGAACGGTTTACGCGGTAGCGTTGACCATTGACGGACGAAGAGACGGACGGACGGACGGACGGACGGACGGACGGACGGACGGAAAGACGTCAGACAGATCTTTTGCCATTAATCAAATTTTTGGTAACAATTACCGACAACACATTGATTCTGTCTACACCACGTGTTACAGAATTTTTTCTCTATTTAGCAACTGGATTTATGCACGTTTTCGATACAATAAGATTTTTTCTGCCGAAAATTCGCCATTCTCCGGCGCACGATTACTTCATTTTATATTCTTAGGAAGTATGTTCGTAAGGACGAAGAAATAAAAATTTGGCGCCAGTCCTATTTTTTAGAAACCATTTGTGAATATTGCAAAAATTGCGTGTTGGAAAATTTGTATCGTAGTGGTATGGGTGACGGGAATGAATTCGGAAGTTTTAGTCTTGAAGGGTTACTGTTGCAGTATCACTAGTTTCACCATTAATTTCTGGTTGAAATATATGTAAATTGTCAAACGAACATTTTCTCCAAAACCGCTAAATTTTTTCTTTAGTTTTTTTTTTTAAAGAAGGGGCAATTAAAATAATGATGTAGGTCTCTTTTTTGTTGATCTCTCTAAATATTCGATAATTACGTGTTGAAAACATTAGGTGGAGATTATTAGATTTTTCGACGTGAGTTAAAACCGCTTCCTTGGCGTAGAGGTATGGCGCTCGGCGAGTTAATTTTGAGGACCATAGTTCGAGTCTCGTGATCGATAAAAATTTGTTGCTGGTTGAAAACACTTTTGCAGGTTGATGTAGTAGTTGATGTATTTCTAAGCATTTAGAAATAATGCGAGTAAGAATGTGCTCTGTAGCTTCACTAGTTTAATTAGGTAATCGTGACTTAAAAGTGGCCAACCCGCAGTATAGTGAGAATGCCTTGCTTGCAGATAATAACGGTTTGTTTACCGTTTTTCTGACATGATATATTGATTGATTGATTTTTTTCGTGTTTCCGGGAGCGTCAACGGCTTTGGTCATTAGTCCCGTTAGTGTAGTGCATGTTTTTCTCGGGAGATGGCGGAGATCATCCCCCGCCGGATGGGGAGATCCGGCGCCGACCTACCGTCGGCTAGTGGGGTTTCCCTCTAACCAGAACTCTCCCACCAGCGGGGACAAGCTCTAAGCTCCCGACCGGTCTCCCAGAATATCTGGTACAGTAGTGCATGTTAGTGTAAGTGTGTGTGTGTGTGTGCGTGTGTGTGTGTAAGGCGAGAAGATAGGACAAGGAAGAGGAAGGACAGATCGCGCGTGGTCCGTGGCCCGTTTGGTAGGGTACTGCTCCGGTATTCACCTGGTGTTGATCGGAGAAACCACGGAAAACTACCGATCAGAGCAGCAGGCCGCTAGTATTCTCCTCCAGACAGAGACTGAATTCGACCTAGCTGGAAAGCTAGTGTCGAAAATCCCGTCGCCGTCAGGACTCGAACCTAGAACCTCCCGGTCAGAGGCGCTGCAGTGATATCAGTTGATCCACTGAGCTATCGCTCCCGGTGACATGATAGAGTTTTTATAGTTTTGCTTTCCATTGTAACTTCTAGTTTTTGGTTAATCTAGTGATAGCATTTTAAAATTCATGTAACGAACCGTATGCACGGTCTTCAAAATTCGAAACAGTTGTTTCGGTTTTCCGGCTACAGCTGCTTGTTCATTGCCTTGAATTCCCTAGTGAGAATGAATCCAACCAAGATAATTTGCCTGCCATGTCTGGCTTAATGATTCAAAATACGCTTTTAAATTTTCTGAACGAAGATATTATTTGAATATCTTTTTTCCAATAGCTTTAAATGTGGATAAGCAGTCAGAGAATATTGGAACGTTGTATTTGTGTTCATTACGAAAGTTGATCTGAATACTTTTTAGTACAACGTATGCATCGAAGGAGAAGATAGAGTTGTAAGCGGTAGTTGCAAAGACTTCAATGGAGAAGGTCGTTGAGGTAATTGCCGAACCAGATTTCCCATCACGAATAATATCGTGATTTCAAGGCATGTCTTGAAATAAAGTCACATTTTTCTTTTGTAAAGTTGAGTAGTTTTTCGTTAATTTCTGCTTGAATTAGTGCAGTTTATAAAAACAATATTTTTGGCAAAACATTTCTAAGTTTTTTCCTTAAAAGTTTTTCATGGATAAAGCAAAAAGGCGAAGGTCTCATTTTCATTGAACTCTCTGAATTGTCCAAAATCACACAAGTATGAAATGAGCGAGTCCTTTGTTTTTTTGAGCGACGGTAAAAGCCAGCATCATCAATCAACTGCGTGGTGTAGCAGTAACGAGCATGGTCTGATGTTCGGAGGATCTGGCTTCGAATATCCGTGCGGAAAAAAATTATTGTCTCAAAACATTTTTGCAGATTCCTTTAAGATCGGGTTGCTGTTACAAATAGAGCGAGAAAGTATGTGCTTTTGAAGCACCTCTAATTGTATATTTTAACTACAGGGAATGTTTGGTCTGAGTGCGACATTCAGGTGCTAAGAATTATTTTCGTTTGTTTTTATGAAAGATGGCAGATACGTGAAACATGTTGACAAATGAAAGATGGTAGAATCCATCTTCGAAAATTTTCCATGACAATGACGATTTGCAGGTACCTCCCGCACTGGCTGTTCCCGGACGCCGTGCTGCCCGATTTCGTGTCCGGGACTGCGTACGTCATGACCAGGGCCGCGCTAGGGCTTCTCTTCCGAGGGGCCATGGACACGCCCCTGCTGCCGCTGGAGGACGTCTTCCTGACGGGCGTAGTGGCCACTCGTCTGCACATTCCCAAGGTCAGTGGCGTAGCCGGGGATGGTGGGGCGGGTTGGGACCGGTGGGCAGGGGGGCAGGGAGGGCAGGGAGGGCAGGGGGGCAGGGTGGGCAGGAAGGGCAGGGGGCAGGGGCAGGGGGGCAGGGAGATGGGGGGCAGGGGGGAGGTGCACCCCAGGTGACACCATTCTAGGGGTGACACCAATTAAAATATTTTATAATTGAAATTATATAATTTAAACCATATATAATTACTTTATTATATTATTATAAATTAAACCATTTACTTTATATATTGAGTTTTGCTCGTTGAAGTAATTTGAAAATGTTATTGCTGGAATTACATATGTTTAATGGTTTAGTTAAAAATTATTTATATTAATTTAATAAGTATACATTCAAGTCATAAATACTAAGAAAGCAAAGAAAAGAAATAATGCAAATTAAAATGCGAAACTATAAGCGGTAAGCACCTATTTTTCCATGCTCAAAGAGTCAATTTCAACGATATTTTTATATTTAATTTGTGAAAGGGGTGATAGGGTGATTCCATCAGTTTTGTCCCGGGTGACACTATCTGAAGGTGTGAAGCTGCCAAGGTGAGCCAGTACACGCACAGGTTTCATTGCATATTCTCCTATTTAATTGTAGTGACTTTTGACGTTTCATCACTTGGACGTGGATATTCGATGGGAAGCTTCGTTACGATATAATTATTTGTATAGCCCCTCGATATTATCCCGCAAATATTTCATTACAATCGCCAACTTACCTACTTCAGTTATTTAAACGAAGTGGTTTTACTAGAAGTTGAAGCTAAAGAAACCGTCCATAACAATTCTTATTTTAAAATAGTGGGGCCACAACAGCAGGAACTTTCTCAGTAACTGTTACGTCATACTATTATACCTCAATTTCTGATCATATTGACACATCTCAGTCACCACCT
The DNA here is from genome assembly GCA_964035755.1 of Teleogryllus oceanicus. Taxonomy (NCBI): domain Eukaryota; kingdom Metazoa; phylum Arthropoda; class Insecta; order Orthoptera; family Gryllidae; genus Teleogryllus; species Teleogryllus oceanicus. The sequence goes on along the minus strand of CAXIVR010000014.1, from coordinate 33,822,814 downwards.
GTAAAACTCTTAAAAAATCGTAGAGCATTAAGTACAAAAACTAATGCTTAAGGAGCTATCATATCAACACAAATTCGACAATTAAAATGCTTTTCATACAGTTATAACATTTCTCAACACTGAGAAAGTATTTTCAATGTACATAGATCAATATTTTTTAGAAAATTTCAGTTATTGCAATCTAACACGTCATATTGCACTATAAAAAATGATAACTATTTTGTAAAAAAATGAACATATAATTCTAGTTTTTGAATGTAGTGTGTACATACGCTCTGAGCTAACACATTTCTCCAAAGCAGTCCGAATTGTTCACAGCTCGATTGACAATGTAGCTAAACACACACTGAGAGGAGGACCTGCCACCTCAACCCAGCAACTCCGACCCCCGACCGCGGCCGGGCAATAACTGCGCCACCCTTCCGTCTCTCATCGCGTTGACGTCATCTGCCGTACGTGATTTTTCATTTTATTTTTATTTATTTATTTAGATGGTCAATACATAGCTGAGTTTAAATTAACTATACTGTTACGAATTCTGCATCATCTGCCAGGATCGGCTACGCGGATTGCGGCATCAGCCGGCGTCCCCCGAACTAGACGGTTCCGGGGTATTCACGAGTCGCGTAGATGTTTAACGCGAGTTCCGGAAAATTCTAGGCTGGCGCCAGTCAGGTATATATTCGCCGCGACCGGCTGCCGCAAGTCAGTTTGAAGTGGAAGTTGAGCTGTGAAGTGTGTGCATCGCGGTGAATAGCAGGGCAGTGGACTGCGCCCAGCGGCATGCACTGTGGTCAGTGCAGTGGATTGTGGTCAGCGCAGTGGATTGTGGTCAGCGTAGTGGACTGCGGTCAGTGCGTCGCACGGTGGTCAGTGCATCGGACGGTGGTGAGTGCTTAGGACTGTGCGACAGTGCAAAAGAAGTGAACAAAGAAAATAAATGATGAATAGAAGTGTGCCGAATAAAGAAATAAACAAGTGAAGAATACAAAGACTGTGGAGACTATCTGTACATAAATCAAGTATTTTTTAGAGTACCATTAAGAAATATAATAATGTTTTTTTGTTCAAATAATATTTGTGTTTTAATTCACCACACTGAATCGTAACAATACATGTATGTTGGATGGATTACTAGCTAAGTTAAATTAAACTTAAGACTAATACAATGGTTGAGGTGACCCATCGGGCTCCTCTAGCCGGGATGTAGTTCGGAGAATTTCTTGAGAAAAATGTGAAAGGGAAACTTATTTTATATTCTGGTGCTATATGATGGGTTTTTTGCCGAGTCTGTGAACTGATAGTGAAGCGATTTGGGATATTTTTGAGAAGACGTTGGTCGCTAGATAGGTGATATGATGGTCTATAGTCTCTAGGTCGAATTCTTTGTTTATTGGTGACAAACCAGGGAGCGTTTGAAATAATTCTGAGAAATTGATTTTATATTATTTGTAGGTTCCTCTGATTGGTTTTTGCTGCATTTAACCAGACTGGGCAGGCGTATAGTAGCAAGGATCTTATTATTGCTTTGTATATTTGAAATGCTGAATTGTATGATAATGAACTGGATGTGTGTATTAATGGATTTAATTGTATTAACTTGATTCTGGCTCGAGTGATTTTGGCATCTATGTGCTGCTTGCAATTGATTTTTGCGTCCATATTCAGTGCTAAGTATCTGATTGGTTTATTGAGAGGGTGCCAGTTGATTGTATTGTTTAGCATTAGTGGTCGCGGGGGTGAGTGAGAACGGACTGCGGAGATCCTGGCGGCCGTATTGGTTGGTTTGAGTTGAATTTTATATTTTGAAGCCTGGCAGACAATTAGGTTAAAATACAATTGAACTTTGTTGCTGCAATCAGTAAGTGCAGGACAGGAGTTATTGAAGGATGTATCATCAGCAAACTGTGCATTGTGGATGTCATTTAGTTTGGGAATGTCTGCAACATATAAATTAAATAAAGTAGGTGGTAGGGGTGATCCTTGTGGTAGTCCTACTAAGATCAGTTTTGGTTTGAAATGGTGGTTGTCTACATTTATTGAGAAGGTTCTGTTACTGAAGAAACTTTGTATGATGGACTGGATATAATGTCAAAAACAGTTTTAACTGTTTTTTGACCAAAAATGAAATAAAATATATAGATTTACGGGTTGGGTTTTTTAACGAGTTGTGTACAGTGCAGAAGAAAATTACTTTTTTAAATGAATTGATGATTCATCGATACATGTGGGAATGTACTAATCTGTAAGCAGCTGTGTCAAAATGTATTCAAGTACTTTCTTTTACAAAAGATTCGCTGTTAGTATTAAACTAATCACAGAGACTTGTGAACGTGGAACATCTTTCTCATGTTCTAAATTTACGTTATGTACATGGATGAGGACTCTGTACAATGACGAAATGCGAATTTTTTTTAACAAAGATCCAGATTTGTTGTAGACATACAAAATACCATTATAAATCCTTTCATCCACAGGTCCCTATATCTCGCTATTGGCCATACCATTTAGGGAAAACACCACCAAAGGAAGGACAACATCCCTGTGTATACCATCACTTGTTGGCCATGCACTTCTTCACACCAGAGAAACTAAGGCGGATGTGGAAACCGCTGATTCAGCTACAGCCTACTCGAGAGTGTGACACGTTCCTCATGCACATTCTGGGGCACCTCTTCACTCCTGGCTCCTACCAAGTACGTATGAACGATTGTCAAGAGTCCTGCTAAGGAAATCAATTAGTTTTCTGAATGTGAATAATATATTTAAGAGTCAATAAATTAATAATTAAAATAATTATATTATTTGAATGAAGAGAAGACTGAGAGAAAACTTTGAATTAGACGCAGTGGGAGTGATAGGCTGGAAGAGACAGAGACGGAAAAACGCATTCGGAGAGTGGGGATGAAAAAGACTGATTGGGAGAGAAAGAAGTTAACGACACATACTGGGCTATGATGGACAATCATGGAGGTTCTTGACGTGAGGAACAGCACAAGAAGAGTGGGTGGCGCAGAACAGGACGAGTCGAACAAAGCGAGTACAAGTTGGGTGAAACAACGGACAATGAAAAGCAGCAAGAACGGCACAGATCGAATCAGACTGAGCGGAATGGGATTGGTCCGATGATGCGCGTAGAGCAGGATGTGACAAAAAAGGGAACGCGCGTGCTGGATGTAAAAACGGACGGAGCAGAGTCCTTGAGGAGGATGGGTGAGCAAAACAGCACAGCGCGGGTCAGACTGGGTGGAATGGACTTGTTCCAATGAAGCGCATTGAGCAGGATGTGACGAAGAAGTCGCCACGCGTGCTCGACGTGCGGGCGGAGGGAGCGGAGTAGATGAGGGGGAGGGTTCAGACAGGGCGGAAGGGCTTGGTGCGATGAAGATCGTAGGCGGGTGCAGGGCGGAGGGGCGGGCAGGGAGGGGGTGGGCAGAAGGCACAGCGCTGGAATGGACTTGTTCCGATGAAGCGCATTGAGCAGAATGTGACGAAGAAGTCGCCACGCGTGCTCGACGTGCGGGCGGAGGGAGCGGAGTAGATGAGGGGGATGGGTGGCCAGAACGGCACCAAGCGGTTCAGACGGGCGGCATGGGCTTGGTGCGATGAGGCTCGTAGAGCGGGATGTCACGGTGAACGGGCCAGCGGGAGCAGGTGAGGGAAATGGCTGGGCAGAACGGCACAGCGCTGGAATGGACTTGTTCCAATGAAGCGCATTGAGCAGGATGTGACGAAGAAGTCGCCACGCGTGCTCGACGTGCGGGCGGAGGGAGCGGAGTTGATGAGGGGGATGGTGGCCAGAACGGCACCGAGCGGTTCAGACAGGGCGGAATGGGATTGGTGCCATGCTGCGCGTAGGGTGGGATGTGACGCAGGTGGGACCACGTGTGCTGGACTTGCGGTGAAGCCGAGTGGAACGGGTTGGCTGAACCGGCGAAAGGGAGGGACTGTTCTGATAAAGCGAGAGAAAGCGGAGGTTGGGTGATGGCAGGACGCGCAAAACAAGCGGGACCATTGGAATGGAACGCAAAGTGTTGCCAATCCGAGCGCATGGAAGGGATGCGTTGTATGCTATATATATATATATATATATATATATATATATATATATATATAGTCTTTCTTTGTCAGAACGTGACTTGCCAACTGTGTCTATTGTTGCTTAGAAATTTTGGCAACAATCGCTATGAATCTTTGCAATGAGTAAACAATGTCTGTGTCTCACTATTGAGTATGAATATTCACCAAGTTTTACATAATAAAACGTACCCATCACATGTCTGGTACTTTTATTTATAATTGAATATCCTATGACTTCAATTAAACTTGAAAATATGATTTTTAGTATGATACGAAGTTATAACAATAATAAAAATTTATTAACGGCATAATTTTGTGTTACAGGTTATACCAGATGACCCATGGTGATCATTGCTGCATTCCTTCCATTAACATACAACAGATATCAATTTTTTGTACACAAAGAAAATGGTCGTGAACAATTTCATGAGTGTTTACAAAAATAATCTTGTGCAGTTAAAGTATAGGATTTCTGTATTTTATTGTACTTTACGCAAATATGTATTAAATTATTTTTCAAGCATAATTTTATTCTTCTGCGATTGTGTTATTATTACCTTGATCGACTCACACAAACAAATTCCTTATTTACGTGTTTTTACTGTGTTAAACGACCGGTTATCATCTCGCCTCGTTCGGCGCTCAAACGAACATTGAGCTACGGCACCGGAGGTGGGAGTGGAGCGGGGACTCTGCGTCTCAGTGAGGCTCCATCCACCTGCTGAGTTTTGTGACGGGCGCAACGCTTGCCCTTTGCGAGATCCCCTCACTCTTCTCTTTGCTCCAAAGAGAAAACAATTGCTTATTATTGGCTGTCTATAAACCGCATGCGCCATGGATGCTCTATGTCTTCTATTCTCCCCACAACGCCTGCGGTCTAGCTAGCGTATTTTATGGATGGAGCCCACGCTCCAGATGCCAAATTCGGATCTCAAAGCACTTGCCTCTAATTCGTTCTTTGAGGTGCACAAGAAGATCCAAACCCGGGACCACAAGAAGATTATGTGATACACCGCTCCCTGGTCTCACCCGAGAAATACTCTCACACGTGCGCCTCCACCAGTGCAGCCTTCTGCGCGTACGCATCCTCCTGGAGAAGGTCTACATACGCACTTTGGCGTAGCTGGGCTTCTGCTGGTATTTTATGGATGGAGCCCACGCTCCAGATGCCAAATTGGGATGACAACGCGTGGACACTACCCCGTCCTTCGTTTTTTGAGGAGGACAAGAAGATCCAAACCTGGGACGACAAGAAGATTATGTGGTACAACGCTTCCTGGTCCCACCCGAGAGATACTCTCACACGTGCGAGTTCACCAGTGCAGCCTTCTGCGCGTACGCAGCCTCCTGGGCAAGGTCTACAGATACAGTTTGATGCAACTGACGGGGTTCTCAGATCGTCGAAGGATTTTATAAGCTGAATCCATGCTCCGGATATTGCATTCCAATCTCAATCCTTGTATATCAGCTCGTTCGTCGTCCGTTGAGGCGTACAAGAATGCATTCGTGGCTCCGACGGAAAGGGAGAGTAACTCACCCTCACAATCTAATCGTAATCAACCAGCATCTGCTTTTCTCGAATCTGCCCAAACGTATTGGAAAAACAGAGGACGGCTGAACGAAAGCATCCGTCTTTTGTCAGTCCAGGAGTGTAACAAGGCAGTAACATTAGTAATGCTCTCAATGAAGTACCTTGCAAGTATCAACTAGAATAAACCCAAAAGAAGCCTCAGTTTCCGTATGGCTTTGCCGATCTCTGGGGCAGGAGATCCTCTATCGGTGCACCGTCACCCATCGGATCACCGTCGGAACACCCCATCACCTTTGTGACCAGGGTCCGCACGTGCTTGGCAGTATTCTGAGGTCAATTCGCTGCAGAACTCCTTCAGTAGTGGTTAGGCGGATCTGTAACCCGGCGTAGTGGCAAGCAGTACTTTGTCACAGCGTAGGCCTGCGTTGGCGGGCCTCCAGTGTAGGCAGAGTTACTTCGATCACAAAGTGAAATAATATCCCAGACAGAGGGCTGCCCTCATGTATACCGGACGCTATGGGATTGGGCCCGTAGATCCAGCGTGCTCGTTTTGAGGTATGTATCGGCCGTGAACAGAGAGCCGACGCCAGCCGCGCCCAGCGCCGCATCCACCGTACCGTGTGAGGTGGGCCTGAACGCGTTGGCTAGGTCGACCAATGCCAGATGAGGTTCTGCCGGCCGTTGTGGGTGAGATGGAGCTCCGTACATAAGAGACAGATTCGCTCCAGCGCTTCATCAAATGGGAGGAAGCCCTTCTGCGCGCGGAATAGGGCACCGTATCGCTCTGTCCAAGCGCTCAGGGGGCGCCGACATCAAACCCGCATAAAGTTTATTAATAGACCGCGGATATTTAGGTAAAAACCTATTTATTTCCTAGGTACCTTGCACTAAATGAAGTATGTGTGTGTGATATATATATATATATATATATATATATATATATATATATATATTGTTACATACCAGACTGTCACACAATATTTTGACCGGAATTGGGGACAAGAATTTATTAAATTCTTCGTAAAAAGTGTAAATGTTGAAGGCATATGCATGCAGCCAGGACGTTCCTTAGCAACAGGGAAGCGGAAGTAAATAAACATAGCGCGGCAACTAACGGACAGAAGATTGTGATATAAGGGCATGTAGGATTGGAGGTAAACTAGTAATGGGGTGTGACGTAGAAGGAAACTGGAGATGGTTTTGTAAAACAAGAGACAAGATGGTATGAAAGTTATTAAGGGTTGAACTTGTTGTAATGTGAGAGATGAACTTTAGACCGCGTACCGTGCACATCGTACTGCAGAGGTCATTGGAAATGATAGATGCGGGACTTGGTGGAATTTTGTGGGAAATAATTGAGCAGTGACGACTTATATTTTGTGTGCGTAATTCTATTTCGAACTTTTGAATAATTCTGGCACCGGGAGTAGTAAGTGAACAATTAATAAGTTGAGGAGGACATTAACTCGGCAGCGGACCGAAAACAAGATACATGAGAGAAGATTGGTCAGAGCGGTGGATTCTTCCTGGCCTCATCGTCCAAGAGCGCATGGATATCTAAATTAGTGAGAATACCACAGAGCGCTATAGACAATTTTTCCAATCGGTCATGACCAAGTTGACATTTCATGTCAAAAAGAATTAATTGAGAAATAAACTTATAATGTTCTCATTCTGAAAAAGAAAACCTGATTATCATTTCTTTAGCATCTTGTGCAATCCACATTTTAATAATTTCTTTCCAGAAACAAATTTCAGATTCCTCGCTTCTTCGGTATGGAGAGCGGATCGAATGATCGTTTGCTAGGAAGAAAGTAAGTACCGGCGACGATTATTTTCGTAAGAACCCAAGCGACAGAGCTAGTGGGATAATTATTTCTCTTTAGATATGTTTGCGGTATATTTAAAATCGCAACCCTTTCCTGGCGTCCCAAAAAATGATATAAATTCGGAAACCGGTTGCAGAAATAATTTAACAGCAACGGAAAGCGTTTCAGTCTCTCTCTCTGTCTCTCTGTCTCTCTCTGTCTCTCTCTGTCTCTGTCTCTCTCTCTGTCTCTCTCTGTCTCTCTCTCTGTCTCTCTCTCTGTCTCTCTCTCTGTCTCTCTCTCTGTCTCTCTCTCTGTCTCTCTCTCTCTGTCTCTCTCTCTGTCTCTCTGTCTCTCTCTGTCTCTCTCTTTCTCTCTGTCTCTCTCTGTCTCTCTCTCTCTATCTCTCTCTCTCAACGCTTTCAGGCGGGCGGCGGCGGCATGGGTCGGGCCGTCCGAGGTTGGTCAACAAGATCGGGGACAAAAGGAGCGAGGTTCTTGCCTGTGTTGTTCCACACCGTTCAGACGAAAAAGAAAAGAAAGTGCAATTTCTCTAGAAACAAATAATGAAATTTAATAAAGAACAATGGTACACATACATTCGCATGTCCCTAAAAAAATACAAGAAAGACAATCCAGAAATAATGTTTCAACGTGTACAATTGTTCGGCTTCCTGTACCCCAAAAACAATAACAAAGGCAAAACAACCACCACAACACAGAAGTATTGTTTCTAGAACTATTCTGAGGATTGTACTCACTCAGCTTTTTTCTTTAAAAAATTGTTGTGTGAAAATCAAATTAATTACTTTGAACAAATAACTCAGTTATTTGGAATGAACATTATCCTTCCAGATAATCTGTACAACAATTATGTCTATGTACACCAAAACAAAGAATTTTACATTCCTAACAATTTCCTTATTTTCAATAAAAAAAAATTACATCCAAATTTGATTAACACACAGCAAGAGAAATTTAATTTACAATGTTAACTCTAGAATAAACATTCTGTATAATTTCTCCAAAAATTGTAAGGAAAAAGAAGATTCAACACTGACAAAGTTCTTCATTCCTTTTGATAAATACTCAAGAGAGTATGGAGTATCATTCCCCCAAACTTTTAAATGATAATTCTAGTTCATTACCATTCATGTAATCATTGCAATATTCTGCCCTCTTTATCCTACAGGGTCACATAGCAATCCTGTCACATGCTAATTCTACATGCCATGAAATCACATCATACAAATTACAATCAGAAGAAATTAATGAATAAACATTTTTCTGAAAGTTGTGGCAGTAGAAATAGCTGTGTAACACTTCTCCTTCCACTCAGCTATTTTTTGTCCACAATCTGTGATATTAGACAATCTTCAATAAAATATTGCACTACCATAGAGAAACTGCAGAATCTCACCCTCAACTTAACAGAAATTAACAACTCTTGACCATTTAATGATGGTTTTATTATAATGGTAGGTTTCAAAATATGGCGACAAAATTTGAATCAATTTTCGCCGCCGATGTGCTAACAATACTAGTTGTAGCACTCCTAAATGATAATACTAGCCATACAAGTAATCATTGCAACATTCTGCCCTCTTTACCCTGCAGGGCATATCCTGTCACATGCTAATTTTACATGCCATGAAATCACATTATGCAAATTACAATCAAAAGAAATTAATGGATAAACATTTTTCTGAAACGTTACGGCAGTAGAAATAGCTGTATAACTGTCCTCCTCTAATTCAGCTATTTATTTCTCAATCTGTGATACTAGACAATCTCCAATAAAATATCGCACTAACACAGAGAAACTGTTAGCTATTAACATACCTAGAAATGTTATCCGGCTTGTACTGAAAATACTGCCATCGTCATGAATCTGCTAGAATTTTCCTGCAGTCAGCGAATGAATTCGACCTAGCTTAAAAATCTCTGCATCCCGCACTAGCGAACTCTGTCCATAACTTCCATTACTTCCGCTGCAGGCATGGGGCGCGCATTTAAATAAACGGGGGTAACGAAAGACGTGAATTTATGTTACGCAACGTGGAGTCAAACTGACTCCGCATGCTTCCTCAACGATTTATTACGAATTTACTTCTTCAAATAATTTTTTGTGTACATTGAGAAATTACTTTTATAATAATAAAAATGTTTTAAAATAATTTGAGATAATAATTTTTTAATATTTTTCATGTTTTATTTATTTTACGATTTGTACGTATTGTTGTCGAACATTATCCATATATCGACCATGCTTGTTTACAAGAGCAACAAATAGATTTTTCATCTGCAATTCGTTAGGACAAATAGAGCAGTATTTTCTTCTGAATTGTTTTCGATCCTCTTTTGCTGTTTCCTTCTCTTCTCTACCTAGTATTTTCTTAATTGAAATTTCGATGATTTGTTGAAGACGTGTGATGGACTTTCTCCTTTCTAATTCCTTGGTAACTATGTATTATTTTCCTTAGCTACACTTTTTATAAAATCCAGTCTTATAACAGACGCCATTAGGGTTAAACGAGAAAAATGTAAAGATAATACCAAAAATAATGCTCGAAAAAAACATATACAATAAATATAACTCATAGCATAAAAATATTACATACATGTCTGCCTTCCGTAGTGTCAACAGGTAATGTTTTTCTTGTCACGTAGTCGTGGAATCAAACTGACTCCGTGACGTGCAAAGTTACTTTTAACAGAAAATAAATCTGATAAATCAAGATGTATGAAATCAACAATCCGCATACGCAACAATGATAAGTTAGATTAAAGGTATTAAAGTCCTGGTGGAAATAGCATAAGCGTAAAAAATATTAAAATAAAAATATAGAAGAGAGCGGGGTCGGTTTGAGTTCCATCAGTGGTTACGGGTTAATATACCGGCGGTCAATGTCTGTTTGTATGGGGTGTCTGGTGCTGTCGCACTTGTGGGCGCTAGGGGAGGGAGAGGTAAGATTTGGCAGGCCGACGCTGGTGTCCGTCATGAGTCTGGGAAAGCCGTGACAAGGGAAGAGTGGGTGAGTGACAGAACTGAGTGCCACGCACCAGGGCGTGCACACCTCATGTCCGTACCTTCAGATTTATTTTTTATTTTTATTTATTTATTTTACGTCAAAAGCAGTTGAAACTGCGTATGACATGCTATGGGGAGAAGTGAATTCTGTGCACATTTTCAAAATTCTGTGACCCCTACACTGAGTCATATACTACATCAATTTTGAAAATTAAAAATAAAAAAAATCCTTCCAGGGATGGCGGGCCTCCTTACCCACGTTCGTTAATGGGGAACGGCGTCTGATGCATCGCATTAGTGTTCCGTTTCGTTTCCCAGTTTAACTCTCAGCCGGTATACTACGGTGTAGACCACCCCACTCCATGTTAATATCGTTTTATTGGAACATATATTGGCAACTCTGACCGATGAACATTACGTAATAGCTATTAACATACCTAGAAATGTTATCCGGTTTGTACCGAAAATACTGCCATCGTCATGAATCTGCTAGAATTTTCCTGCAGTCAGCGAATGAATTCGACTTAGTTGAAAAGCTAAGCGTCGAAAATCCTGCTGCCCTCGGGACTCGAATCTAGGACGTTCCGGTCAAAAGCACTGCAATGACATCAGTTGATGCACCGAGCCACCCCTCCCGGGGTGTACGCGAGCTAGGCGTGGTGGGGAGAATAAAAGACATAGAGCATCCATGGCGCATGGAGTTTATATACGGCCAATAAGAAGCAATTGAATCGTTTATTTCAGAAATCCGTCGAACGCCAAATTTCTCATTTCGAGAAAACTCTCGAGAAAGAAAGTCCCAGTTTTTCTGACTTCAAAATATTTTTTATTATTAAAGCAGTTAATAAATGAATATTTTTCAGGTAAATATGTACTAAGCGATGTACATATCCTCATGGAGCAATATTCCATCTCTAAAGCGCATTTTAAGTTTTTGCGTTTGACGGGCTTCTGAAATAAACGATTCAATTGCTCTCTTTGATACAAATTCGGACCAAGGAGAAGAGTGAGCAAGTCACGCAAAGAGTGAGCGTTGGGCCCGTCACAAATTCATGCAGGCGGCTGGAGCCTCGCTGGGAAGCGGGAACCCTGCTCGACCCCCGCCTCCGGTGCCGTGTCACAGCGTTCGTGTGAGCCCCGAACAAGGCAAGAGAATAACCGCTCGGTTAACACAGAGAACATAAATAGTACATACCTGCCAGCTCGCACTCTTAAAAAGTAACATCTAAAACATGTAAATATGGAATTTGTTTGTATGGGAATTACAAGGTTAATAACACATGTACGTATACAGTATGTTTCAAAAATACTTTTTAATAAATAAAAGTCTAAAAGAATTACAAAATTACAGATATCTTGCATTTTAAGTGCACAATAACATTTTTGACAACATGCAATTTTTATGATCATTTTCGTTGTATACAAAACAATTGTGATGTTTGGTATATGTTAATGAAATAAATGCAGCAACGATCACCATGGGTCATCTGTTATAACCTGTAACATAAAATTATACCTTTAACATATTTTTATTACTGTAATAACTTTGTATCATCACACTAATATTCATATTTTCAAGCTTTATTGAAGTCGTAGGATTTTTGAGATAGAAAGTCGTGTTGTTCAATTATGGCAAGTAAACGTACTTTTTGTGTAAATGGTGTTTCTGAGCAAAATTTAATTAGAGCTTTTTTGGAGATGAAATGCCTGAGTTTGTCGTTAAAAAAGTGTGGTAAAGTCCAACATTTGTCCCGTGATGTCTAATAATAAAAAAAGACGCATAACACAAACATTCATTAACGGCTTAAGTTTATCGTCTAAGCAAATATTTTCAGAGCTTGCTTGGTCCCCAGTGAAAATTATGACATAATCTTCAGTTATAAATAAAAATAGTAGACAGGTGATGAATACGTTTTTTATGAAAAACTTTGTGGGTATTTACACTCAATAGTAGTATTTGAAAAACATCATTGGAAGCCATTTGACGTACTTCTACTCATGCAATAATGTATACACTGTGATAAACCCCCAACCAGAAGCGGAGTTGGGATTACACTCCGCTCGTGGGGGGAGGGGGGTGAACCCTCCCCTTCTACTTCATGAATGAATGCCTTATTTAACGTGGGAAGACTCAGGCCATGGGGCCTGCTCTTCCGTCTGACCACGCAAATTTCGTTACACTCCTTTCACCAATAATGGGAGAAAGAAGGTATTACTTGGGCGAGGAAACAGGCGATTTGAATTTAGCTCAGAGGCTTCATTTGTGCTTGAGGAACTTTCACAGGCAGTAAATCCACGAACATGGCACAGCCGGCTTTACTTCCCTTCCGAAGGAAGGCGTACGAAGGATTTTTTCGCCCTAAAAAAATCCTCGGGTTTCAACCCGCAAACTTGGGTATAACAGCCCGATACGCTGAGCGTTACACCACCGCCGCCGTCATTGGGCGGCGGGGATTAAAACCCCGAGTCCGGTAGCGGAGCGCTCTGCTTGATTGGACACGATCCATGCCGCTTGCGTCGTGCTTGCGGCCGTGGCATAAGTGTCTCCCGAGTAGGCGCCGCTGAGACCTTCATGGCCTGTCCCGCAGCCAGCCACTTCGCTGCCAACCGGTGGCAAGTTATCGCCGCACCGGGCGATAGTTACCTGATCCTGCCGATCGTTTGGTTTGGTTTGGTTTTTTCGTGTTTCCGGGCGCGTCAACTGCTTTGGTCATTAGTCCCGTTAGTGTAGTGCATTTTTTTCTTGGGAGATGGTGGTGGTCTTCCCCCGCTGGATGGCGAGATCTGGCGCCGACCTACCGTCGACTAGTTGGATTTCCCCCTAACCAGGACTCTCCCACCAGCGGGGCACCGCCCCAGCCGGGACAAGCTCTAAGCTCCTGACCGGTCTTCCGGAATATGTGGTAGTGTAGTGAATGTTAGTGTAAGTGTGTGTGTAAGGGGAAGAGGAAGGAAAGATCGCGCGCGGTCCGTGGCCCATTTGGTAGGGTACTGCTCCGGCATTCGCCTGGTGTTGATCGAAGATACCACGGAAAACTACCGATCAGAGCAGCCGGTCGCTAGAATTCTCCTCCAGGCAGAGAATGAATTCGACCTAGCTGAAAAGCTAGTGTCGAAAATCGTGCCGCCGTCAGGACTCGAACCTAGGACCTCCCGGTCACTGCCAATCGTCGAACTGCGCGGTCACTGTTATCAACCGAGACACCGTACGGCAAGAAAGCCATCTTACCTAATTTCGTATTTGTATATTTGATTTTCGTTCACTTTTATTGTATTTGTTGGTGCAAAATTAAAGCAACTAAAGAAACATCTGTGTGCACATCTAACACTGGATTCTGCAAATACAATATACACATTGCAGGAGATGTATATATTAACAGTGTGAGAGATATTTTAAAATAGTGCTGCTGTCAAAGCACATACTTTCTCTCATTCGTATAAAATGCTCCGCAACATTATATTAACACAGAAACCAGCAAAAGTCATTTCAATCAGCAAAATGTTTTCCGCTCCGCGACCCTATCTCAATTCTTTACACTAAACTAGTCAGTACTCATACCACTAAGCGACAAAAGATCCGTATGGGTTAGCAGAGGCATCAACTGGTAAAAGCCTGATTCATGTAAAAGAACATCAACAATCAAAATATACGTTAGAAACTCCCAAAGCCTCCAGTCGGTTCTGCTCGATCAGGACATATCAATTTTGGAGAAAATAGGCTGAACGGTTTACGATTTACAGTTGTCCACAGACGAACTAACAGCTGCTAGGCAATAGGTTGATTGATTCATAGTGATTCCGGGTGCGTCAACTCCTAAGGTCATTACACCCGCATGTGTAGTACATGTGTTTGCTCGGGAGGTTGCTGTGATCTTCCCGTCCTGGATGGCTAAATCAAGCTCCGACCTACCGTCGGCTAGCGGGATTTTCCCCAACCAGGTGCCTCCCAGCAGAGGAGTATCCTTCTAGCCGGGACAAGCTGTAAGCACCCGTCCGATCTCCCTGCATGTGCGGTAGTGTGGTGCATTTACATGCGGTAAAGGGTAGATAAGACAAGGAATGCGAAGGAAAGGTCGCATGTGGTCTGTTTGGTAACGTACTGCCCTGGCATTTGCCTGGTGTTGATCAGAGAAACCTCGGAAAGCTACCGATCATAGCAGCTGGCCCGTAGAATTATTTCACCCCCAGCAACAGCACTCGACCTAGCACTCCGGCTAGTGTCGAAAATACTGCCATCGTCATGACTCAAACGTAGAACCTCCCGGTCAGTGCCACTACAAGGACATTAGTTGATGTCTTGAGCCACCTCCTCTGGTCTGCAGTTAAGTATATATACGTCGGTCCCATGGATAGTGTATATATTGTATTTAAATTTCATGTTCATAAATTTATTAGTTTACTTAAATCGGTTCATACATATCCACAGAAAGACAACAATTAGTTTAATGTGACAAACGTTATACAAATCAATACAGAAAGTTGAAAACTTTTTTAAAAGTTGAAAACACGAAAATCACATGCAGGAACTTCTAGTTTAATTGATTGTTTATGTGAGTAGACTTGCTTCCAATGGTTTTCAATACATTTTCTGAAATTCTCAATAGTTTTCTTCGCAAATACAGAATTGTGACAAGGAAGTAACCCCGAGCGATACTCAAACCAGCTGCTCTTCCGTCCTATGCGCTGTATTAGTACCCGCAAGTTCCGGCACCTCCCAAAGTACATTTTTTTACATTTTCTCAATTTTTCGTATTCGTTATAGTAGGAGCGAAATACTACTTTAAGGATATTAAAGATGAGTATAACCTTGTCGAAAAACGCAATTTTTATTGAAAAACTTAGAGCCGTTTTTAAGGAAACGGCACTTAAGCGTTATTGTAAGTGCGAAATTTGAAGTTCATTTTCACAGAAACTTTTTGAGATTTCGAAAAACTTCATTTGGAGTAATTTGATTCACTTTAATTCTCAAATGCAACAGTATTTACAAATCGCTGGAAATGTGCATATTTACGACGTGGGGGATATTTGCAAAAAATAATATTTGTGTAATTTTTGAAAAACAAAACAAAAAATATCAGATAATAAACTATATGCCATATTAAACAACGCACTTAGCACTATTCGTACAAAAAGTTTGAAGAACAAATGTGACGCCATTTTTGAGTAAATAGCGTTTGATCGTTTCAGAAAATGCGGAATTTTGAACTCATTTTCACAGAAAACTGTTGAGTTTTGGAGAAACCTTATCTGATATTATTTTAAAGCATACATACTCATAAATCCAATAATGTGAACAAATGCCCGCTAATGTAAATATTAACGACGTGATAAGTAAAAAAAAATTGTTGTAATTTCCAAAAAAAGAAAAGTATAGAGCACGATGGCGTTACGTTATCTTGTAGAGTACATTCAGCCCTATCCCTCCTGAAAGAAAAATTTTGGAGCCGTTTTTGAGAAAATATTCATTTTTGTTATTTTTAAAATTGCACATATTGTACGCAATATTACTCAAAACTAATAAAGTTTTCGAAGAAATGTACGTGGCCTTATTGAAAGAACTGATTATGAAAAAAATTTAATTCAAGGAAAAATCTCAATCTTGAATTTTGTACTTGTAGGAAGACGCCGAAAAAAATCAAACTTTGGCAATTATCGAAAATTCAGAGTTAACAGTGAAAATCATGCATACGCCACATTTTTTAGTGTATTTCACTCTATTCTACAAATTTAAAGAAAAACTTTGAACTTTTTTTGAGAGAATTTTGAAAATGTTCTAGGGGCTTGATGTGAAGTATCCCCTAATTTTAAAGAACGTTTATCAAAGTTTCAAAGTTCCGTCCCGAGCCAGATGGACAGGGGTTTCTTTAATTTGAGAAGTAATCCTGTGCTTGGTTTAGCTGCTAGTGGTGTTCACAGACGAACGAAGGGGCGGAACTGATTGACAGATGAACGGGCAGACGGACGGGTTTGGTTTTTTTTTTTTTTTTGTGTTTCGTGAATGTGCTTGGGAGGGTTCGAATGTCTTGAGGAACGTGTCACACACTCGACAAGCTGCAGCCACGTCAGCGGTTTCTACAGCTGCGGTAGCTTCTCCGCAGTGGTGGCTGCGGTAGCTTCTCCGCAGTGGTGTGTTTGTAATAAGAATTGTACGTACTACGTAGAAGCCAGGAGTGAAGAGGTGTCTCAGAATGTACTTGAGGAACGTGTCACACACTCGAGCAAGCTGCAGCCACGTCAGCGGTTTCTACAGCTGCAGTAGCTTCTCCGCAGTGGTGTGTTTGTAATAAGAATTGTACGTACTACGTAGAAGCCAGGAGTGAAGACGTGTCTCAGAATGTACTTGAGGAACGTGTCACACACTCGAGCAAGCTGCAGCCACGTCAGCGGTTTCTACAGCTGCGGTAGCTTCTCCGCAGTGGTGTGTTTGTAATAAGAATTGTACGTACTACGTAGAAGCCAGGAGTGAAGAGGTGTCTCAGAATGTACTTGAGGAACGTGTCACACACTCGAGCAAGCTGCAGCCACGTCAGCGGTTTCTACAGCTGCGGTAGCTTCTCCGCAGTGGTGTGTTTGTAATAAGAATTGTACGTACTACGTAGAAGCCAGGAGTGAAGAGGTGTCTCAGAATGTACTTGAGGAACGTGTCACACACTCGAGCAAGCTGCAGCCACGTCAGCGGTTTCTACAGCTGCGGTAGCTTCTCCGCAGTGGTGTGTTTGTAATAAGAATTGTACGTACTACGTAGGAGCCAGGAGTGAAGAGGTGTCTCAGAATGTACTTGAGGAACGTGTCATACACTCGAGCAAGCTGCAGCAACGTCAGCTGTTTCTACAGCTGCGGTAGCTTCTCCGCAGTGGTGTGTTTGTAATAAGAATTGTACGTACTACGTAGGAGCCAGGAGTGAAGAGGTGTCTCAGAATGTACTTGAGGAACGTGTCATACACTCGAGCAAGCTGCAGCCACGTCAGCTGTTTCCACAGCTGCGGTAGCTTCTCCGCAGTGGTGTGTTTGTAATAAGAATTGTACGTACTACGTAGGAGCCAGGAGTGAAGAGGTGTCTCAGAATGTACTTGAGGAACGTGTCATACACTCGAGCAAGCTGCAGCCACGTCAGCTGTTTCCACAGCTGCGGTAGCTTCTCCGCAGTGGTGTGTTTGTAATAAGAATTGTACGTACTACGTAGGAGCCAGGAGTGAAGAGGTGTCTCAGAATGTACTTGAGGAACGTGTCACACACTCGAGCAAGCTGCAGCCACGTCAGCTGTTTCCACAGCTGCGGTAGCTTCTCCGCAGTGGTGTGTTTGTAATAAGAATTGTACGTACTACGTAGGAGCCAGGAGTGAAGAGGTGTCTCAGAATGTGCATGAGGAACGTGTCACACACTCGAGCAAGCTGCAGCCACGTCAGCTGTTTCCACAGCTGCGGTAGCTTCTCCGCAGTGGTGTGTTTGTTCGTAATAAGAATTGTACGTACTACGTAGGAGCCAGGAGTGAAAAGGTGCCCCAGAATGTGCATGAGGAACGTGTCACATTCTCGAGCGGGCTGCAGCCGCAACAGCGGTGTCCACAGCTCCCGTAGCTTCTTCGCAGTGAAGTAGTGCATGGCCAACATGTGATGATACACACAAGGATGTTCAACTGTCTTTGGGGGTTTGATTACTGTCACGTCCGCCCAAAAGCGAAATGTATGCACCTGTGCAAAGGATTTATAACGGCATTTCGTATATCTGCAACAAATTACAATTTTTAATAAAAACAAAATTTGCGTTTGGTCTTAGTACAGAGGCCTCATCTATGAACATGACGCAAATGTACTACGCGTGAGAGTTTTTTCACATTCGCAAGTCTGTATGATTAGTGTATTGCTCGCTGCCAATATTTTGGAAAGGAAGGACTGTGATACGGTACATTCTGACCCAGCTGCTAGTGTTTTATAAATTCACACATGTACCAATCATTTATCAAATTATTTGAAAAAGTAATATTTTTTCCTACACTGTACTAAAACTCATTCAAAAAGCTACCAGTAGTGCACCACAACCCCTCAGATTTTCTCCTACTACTTAGTTTTCAATTCTCTTTAGTCTGGGTCAACTTTTCGGTTTTGCTATCCCCTCACCTCAGCTGCCATCTATTGCCGCCTAATGGACATATTTCTTTTACATTTTCTCCATATTTCGGTTTATTAATTATTGATATAAAATACGACTTTAAGACTATTATAGATTAGTAAAATTTGGTTTTACATACACAGTTTCGTTAAAAATATCGCTTGAGATAAGGGGAGAGGATAGGACAAGGAAGAGGAAGGAAAGATCGCGTGCGGTCCGTTTGTTAATGGTACTGCTCCGGCATTCGCCTGGTGTTGATCGGAGAAACCACGGAAAACTACAGATCAGAGCAGCCGGCTGCTAGAATTCTCCTCCAGGCAGCGACTGAATTCGATCTATCTGAAAAGCTAGTGTCGAAAATCCTGCCGCCGTCAGGACTCGAACCTAGGACCTCCCGGTCAGAGGCGCTGCAGTGACATCAGCTGATGCACTGAGCTACCGCTCCCGGTCGTTAAATAGGAGAACATGCAATGAAACCTGCGCGTGCGTTGGCTCACCTTGGGAATGTCCAGTCGAGAAGCCACGATGCCCGTGAGAAAGACGTCCTCTATCGGCAGCAGGGGCGTGTCCATGGCCCCTCGGAACAGGAGCCGGAGCGCGGCTCTAGATATTACGTATGCAGTCCCGGACACGTAGTCCGGGAACACGGCGTCCGGGAACAGCCAGCGCGGCAGGTACCTGCACACCGTCCTTGTCATGGAAAATACTCGAAGGTGTATTCCAGCATCTTTCATATTTTACATATCTGCCATCTATCATAAAAACAAACGAAAACAATTCTGAGCACCTGACCATATAGGTGCACAGAAAGCCAACCATTGATTTCATGTGACATACGCTTTACAAATCGAACAACAGAGATGAAAACTCAGAAACTCCGGTTTATTTTTTGGTTGGTTGGTAGGTTAGTGATTCCGGGCGCGTCAACAGTTTTGGTCATTAGTCCCGTAAGTGTGGTGCATGCTTTTTCCTCGGAAGACGACAGAGATCTTCCCCCGCTGCATAGCGAGATCCAGCGCCGACCTACCATCGGCTAGCAGGGTTTCCCCTAACCAGGACTCTCCCACCAGCGGGGCACTATCCTAGCCGGCACAAGTTCAAAGCTCCCGACCGGTGTCCCGAAATTTGTGGTAGTGTAGTGCATGCTGGTGCATGTGTGTGTACGGGAAGAGCATAGGACAAGGAAGAGGAAGGAATGATCGCGCGCGGTTCGTGGCCCGTTTGGTAGGGTATGCTCCGGCATTTGCCTGTTGTTGGACGGAGAAACCACGGAAAACTATAGATCAGAGCAGCTGGTCTCTAGAATTCTCCTCCAGACAGCGACTGAATTTTATCTAGCTGAAAAGCTAGTGTCGAAAATCCTGCCGCCATTAGAACTTGAACCTAGGACCTCCCGGTCAGAGGCGCTGCAGTGACATTAGTTGATGCACTGAGCTACCGCTCTCGCTCCCAGATAATTTTTCTTGATTGATTTTATATGTGAGTAGAGTTGCTTCAAATTATTTTCAATAAAGTTTCTGGAATTCTCCTGGAACACTTTTCTGCGGCTTTGAGAAAGTAATGTTTTTAGAAATTGTATTACTTTCAGACACTAATGAAGCGAAACCAACTTATTGTTTTCTAAAAATTGTGCATGATGTTTTTAATCATTTGATTTTTTATGACAGACTTTGCTTAAGGAAAAAATCGCTATTTCCAATTTTGTAGTTTTGAAATGTTCACATTTTTTGGCATTTTCCAAAATTCGGAGCAGTATGGGACTAGCGCCACATTTTTACCGTTCATAATTATGTATGAAAATAAAAGTTAAAGAAAAAATTGGAGCGGTTTATAATTTGTTGAAATGGCATAAATTTCAGACAACAATTAAGCGATGTCAGCGGGTTTTCTCAAAAAAATGTACATTACGTTCTTTAAAGAGATGATTGTTTACAAAGGACTTTGTTTGAAGCAAAAATCGAATATCTAATTTTGTACTTTTCAAATATTCAATTTTTTTGGATTTTTGAAACAAACTGAAGCAAAGAAAAAAGGACTAACACAATATGTTTTACCGTCCCTTATTACAAATGATGAGTCCATTTAAAGAAAAAAATTGGAGCTATTTTTGAGAAACATTTACTTATTTTTCGCAATTTTACACAGAAACTACTTATATTTTTCGAAAAATAGAACATAAACTTATTTATCCGTCCTTAAGGAACCGATTTTATTGAGGAAAAAATCCCTATCTTCAATATCATAGTTTTAGAAAGATGCCCCCCAAAAATTGCATTTTTTCAATTTTCAAAAAAGTTTGTGATTTTAACGAAAATAAGACTAGCACTATATAGTTTTCTATAAAACACAGAATCTATAATGCTTATAGCGTTTTCCATTCGTTGCACAGAAAACCACCCTAGTGCAGGGCAGAAACGTCATCGCTCCGCAACAGTGCTGCCCCACACGCGTGAAGGGCAGCTACGAATGAAACGGATTCCGGAACTGAGTCAGGGTGTATGCGCTACGCAGAGAAATTATACATAACTGCTCTTGGTGTCACATTGATGGAACTCGAAAAATAATAATTTTGAATTATGATCGTCGTTATAATTTTTAATAAAGTCTTTTGGTAATTCTTACTTCTTAATTCAAAATTATTAACGTGTAATTTCTTTATTTAAAAACTACAAAAACTTGAAATGCGTATGAATCGTAATTTCATTTTTCGAGATTTGCCAGTGATCGATATAGTACACAAGATTTTGAACCGAAAGGCTTCTGTAGAATTGTTTGATTACTGAAAACAATAAAAATATTAACATGAACATTTCCGCTGGTAAATATATGGGCGTGCGAGAAACATTTCTTGGCATATATATATATATATATATATATATATATATATATATATATATATATATATATATATATATATTTGAATGATTTTGTAAGGGTCACTATTTTTATTTTCACTTTATTAGCGTTTCAAAATTGAGACGTACCTAAAACACTTTAGTTTCTAAATAGCACTGGATTTGTTAATATGAAGTTATTCAAGGTTAAATTTTCGAAAAACACGATCTGATTTTCCAAACTTCGTGTAAATCATGAAACATTATTTTAAGACATTTCTTGCAAAACATAATATACTCCATCATTCGAAGTATCCCTGCGTGACAGAAGATCCTCAATTGCCTTCACAATTTCACTACGAACCTAAATAAGCATGGATAACTTCCGTACATAACCTCACAATGGCCCGGTGCACTGGACTGCACTGACGCGATCGTCGGTGCGGTTTAGTGCGCCCTGGGTCCGTGTCGATGTGCGAATGGAACACGCAGTTCTTTGCACTGGTGCACTCTAGCGGTCGAATGGAAAACGAAAGCTGCCCTGGGTGCGCACTAGTGCGGCGAATGAAAAACGCTATTAGAGAATCGCATTTAAATCCCAGTGGTGTGAAACGGCCGTTTGTGTTACACAACATCCGGTGTACACACTAATGTGGGTTGCGGTCACCCGAGATTTTCCGGCGGACTTACGACGACCTTGTGACGTCACGTCGTCCTTGTGACGTAACGTCGCCCTTGTAACGTCATCGCAACTGGTGTTACGACTCTAGGCCACTTAGTGCGCGAAGGTCATTGTTCGCGACTTGAGACGTCACACCAGCTACTATGAGGCCCGCCCTCTTCAGCCTACCAATCTAAGAAAACAAAAAAAACGAACGGTGCGACTGCGGGACGAGACGGGGGAGCGGGGAGTTGGTTTAATATAATAATTTGGAACACCGATGTACCGCAATACACATCGAAAACACTGCCGCTTTTGAGAAGCTGAGTTTATCTTCATTGTAGGGCAGTTATTACAAAATGGTGAGTGTTGTCATGAACTTGGAATTAGATTTCACCAGTTCTCCTATTAAATACAGATATTGCATGAAAGCGACAAAATTATTCTATCATTTCTGCATTAAATGCTGCATTCAATGTAACAGTTCAATTTATTCATGTTTATTTCATTTGTAGAAGTAAGACATCCAACTGACTATCGAAATAAATACAGATATACACCAAACCCGTGTCGTTTGAATTGGTTAAATTAGAGTTTTTGAAGTTATATCTGCATTGTTAGTGCGGCAAACATTGCAATATATAAATATTAGGCAACTCTTTCCAATAATGCATGAAAGTATGTACGTTAATTGCACATTATTTTGCAGTGTGTATGGGCGCTTTATCTTTATTATTATCAATGTTGAATTGTTTGGAAACAATGTATTAATCATTTTAAGCTCTTCATTGTTGAGGATGTCGATATATTAATTTGCAGTAATCCGACCAATGAGAGTAATGGTAGCATCGGGTTTAACCATCTAGCTGGACAAATAATCCTCCCAAGCTTGAGGGTGGCGATCAGATTTGTTTATAGGTTCTCCGTTAATGAAATCGGCCGTTTGAAGGAAACATGGTTCATCGGACGACGCCCAATTTTTCAAGTCATCAAATGCCCAGGTTTTATGACCGTGACACTACTTCTTTCGCAGCTTTGCGTTGGCTTCCGTTCTGAAGGGTTTTGCATTCGCAGTCCTTCCGTGAATGTGAACTTTGTAAAGCTGCCGCCGTACTGTTTTTGTAGATACAGTATTTCTCAAGTGTGTAATATTTGAGATATGCAGTCACGTTTGCCATGTTAGTACTGCAGTCACGTACGCCATGTGATGAAAATCACCACAGTAACTTCCTTCATCAGGGGGACAAGTCCCCGATGCGGGCACCTATGTCTTTTGGATTTCATCCACACCCTCCACCGACGCGCAAGTACACCGACGGGCTTATGTCAAGATCCAGCCAGAACCAAGTTTGCCTTCACGGCAACCTTCCCATACAATGCCTGGATAAGGCCTCATTCACAATGCAAACACAAACGTAACGTAATCCTGTAAACTTAGCCGTAAAATTAATACGTAAAAACAAGCATTCACAATGACGAACGTAAGCTGAAACGTAAAGTTTCGCCTGAATGAATCAGAATTCAACGTACTGAAACTTGATCGATTTATTTCTAGCACGGTGAAAAGATCTTTCCACCATAGTTTATAGCTTTTCTTTGACATTTCTGTGGATTTGTCTACATATATATGGGAGTAGCTGTTGTAGTAGTGCTCGCATTTCCTTCATCGTATACAGAAGGATTCTCTCGTACCGAATTCACGAGTAATCGTCGAACATAATTAATTTATTCACCATGTCAAGTCAAAGTCACAATAAAAATTACCCAAATTCTTAGTTTGAATTCGCTACACTGTTCGCAAACTAGTTTTTTGCATTACAATAACAAAAGGACAGAACCACAAACCACCGCAATACAATCTGATATCGACCTTCCACGTTGCTCTCTGGTGTTTGGTAGAATTCCGACGTAAACGTAACGTAAAAGCTTGGAGCTTGTGAACTCTTAAGTTTTCGGACTTGCACCTACGGTTACATCAAGGAATTGTGAATGGTCTCGCTTAGTTCTAGGTTTTGCGGCTACGTTACGTTTACGTTTAAGTTTGCATTGTGAACGAGGCCAAAGGGCCGCCCAGCCAGCTCAGAGATCATAGCGTTTCAGGCAAGTCCCGGAGTCACAACAATGCGCTACTCACATGCCCCGGGGACAAGTTGCCTCCTCTTTGCCCAGAGAATCGGGCCACTGCCACGACGAAGCCGAGACTCCAACTGAGGGCCACCTGAACTAAGGTCCAGGCGCCTCGGAGCCCGTCTCCCCACTGTCTGCACCGTCAAGCTATCAACTTGTGTATCGCCGGAACCTGGGCAACCTGACTTGTGGTATCAGTTTCCCCAACTTTCTTCTGAATGTAGGATCCAGAGTACTCCGAAAAGTATCCTTCGCCCAATCCTGCCCAAAGGTCGACGCGCCGTAGGCCCACCTCGTGGGTAACCGGGCGGACCCGGCTACGAGGAACTTAGCAATGCCTTCTCACTGCCTGCACCTTCAAGCTAACGACAAGAGCAGCGCCGCGAGACTCAGGGTTCAGGTGGTCGTCTGCAACACCACCAAAAATCATGATAACCTCCGCCATCGTGATTTCCCCAGCGGGGACTTTTGCCGTGGTAGGTTTACGTTGTCTGGCCACAATACTTTTTAATATTCGTTGGTCTCTGTCAGTTGACATCGGCTTTCGCTCAGTATTCCTCTTCGCCGATGATGTTTTACCATGTTTTACGTATGCTGTCATTACCGGACACTGGTACCTAGGAAACAAACGTTTCACTTCCTTTCGTCACAAATGCTCCCTCTAACTGTGCACTAAGCATTTCCTTTGTTTTGAACTCAAAGAGAATACACTTTTCACCAAAATTGTTATTGGTTGTCTAGCTCGTGTTCAAAATTTATATGACCACCTCGCCGTCAAAGATGCAAATGTATAAGTGATACCACTGAACTATCGCAGTCAGAGACGGTGTGTTGGACAAACTAACCATTTACAATTTCGTTTGGCATGGTGGTGCGGTGACGCGTGGTGTATCACACGGCCGAAGATGACCGGCGGAGCTTCTTTGGAGATGACGTCAGCGCCGCCGCCCCGCCCCCGCGCCTGCGCCCCCACCGCGGCAGCGCGCGCACCAGGCCGCGCGTGTTGACGAGCATGTCGTCGTCCGTCTTGAGCACGAACGCCGCCGCCGGGCACTCGCGCACCGCCCACTTGAGCAGGAACAGCGTCTTCAGCGTCAGGTTGTGGTACGCGTCCGAGAAGTCCTCCACCAGCAGGTCGCCGTGCCGCTGGGCCTCCGCCATGACTTCCGACTGCGACAAAGCACACGTCGCTCTTCTACGACGGCTTTGCAGCAGAGGACACATCTCTCGTCAGGATTTTTGTGGACTTCACAGTAGTGGAATTGCTTTTGTGGTTGCAGAAGTGCCTAAATTTCTTTCTGAATTCATATTATTATTATTATTATTATTATTATTATAATTATTCCTGAACTTCACCACTAGCTGACCTGGATGGCCGAGGTGGCTAAGAGCGAGTACTGACCTAGCGCTTCGCGGGTTCGAGTCCCGCCTTGTGCATGGTTGTTTGTCCCTTGACTTTGTATGTGTTGTCGCGAAGGGCCTCGCATTCTGCTGATCCCAGATCAGAGAAGCCCGCAAGTGTGTTGGTCTAGAGTATGGTTGAATATACGTCCCATCGGGACGTTAAGGGTAACTGGCTGTTGGCTGGATAAAAGCCCTAGAAAAAACGTTCACCTCTAAGGTGTTATGACTCGGTTGAATATAAAGTGTACTACAGGTTGCAAACAGATTCCTAAGGAGCAGATCGAGAGATTATTAGTGCCTCTCCAGTATTTTGTACAAAATGAAAGTTGTTCCAAATTAAGTTATTTTTTGCACTTCGCAGTCTATTGAATAACCTGAGAGATTTCCCAAGTTTTTAAATAAAATATAAAACCTCAGAGCTCTTCTAGAATTGCTAGAATTCCTAGAAGCTCTGCTAGAATTGCTTTGCAAGAATTTGACACACTGAGACGATGTGAACAATGGTTATTATATATAAATATATTAAAATATGTACGTTTATAATCCTTCGTAATGATCATCTTGTTAGTATTTCTTGTTGTGAATTGAATTTCGTGTGATGGTGCTTGTACTAATTATATTACTTGTATTCCAGCGGTAAGATTATTGTTGATGTTGTATGTCGAATAAACCAAGCACATATTGAAGGACTCACGTTTTTTATTTAGAGTTAGGATCACGCTAAAGTGATCTCAATATTTCTCATATTAGTTTAAAAAGGCTACGCAAAGAAGAATGCCCTTTTTCTATCATCCTTGCATAATTCTCTTAATAAGTTGCTGTAATTTGTTTTATAATACAGTTTTGTGGCACAGCTTCTTTCAAATTCGGGTTGTCGACTGATTACAGCGAAAGTAGTTGGAAATAGTCGTTCCTACGGCAGTTCCGGTCGAAGCAGGCGGATTGCGCGACACATCCCGTCAAAAGAGCCGCTTTGGCGACTCTTCATGTAAACGCACGCGACTTCTGCAGCACATCCGGCGATAAGCTACGTCACGTCCGGTGGACTGATTTGGATTGATTGATTGATTTTTTCGTGTTTCCGTGCGCGTCAACTGCTTTGGTCATTAGTCCCGTGAGTGTAGTGCATGTTTTTCTCGGGAGATGGCGGTGATCATACCCCGCTGGATGGCGAGATCCGGCGCCGACCTACCGTCGGCTAGTGGGGTTTCTCCCTAACCAAGACTCTCCCACCAGTGGGGCACCGCCCCAGCCGGGACTAGCTCTAAGCTCCCGACCGGAATATGTGGAAGTGTAGTGCATGTTTGTGTGTAAGGGGAGAGGATAGGACAAGGGAAAGAACGCGCGCGGTCCGTAGCCCGTTTCGTAGGGTACTGCTCCGGCATTCGCCTGGTGACTGATTTGGATGCCACAGAATCTACGTGTTGAAGAATCGCCATGGGACGACGTAGTGTGAGATCACACGTGTATCGTAGAAATGGCTGCTGTCATCGTGACACCTTCGACTTCTCCACATGCCTTACCAGTTCTTTCCATTTATTCTCAACCATCCTGTGTATAACTATTACATTACCGAATGTTACAAACGGAACCAGCTGCAATTGCAAATTTAAGTTGACAGTCTGAAATCGTGCGGTCAGTGTGGCTGTGTGCGTGTTGCTTACTCTTTAAACACCGCCAAGAACAATAAGAACAAAGTATAAAATTTTCAGCGAAAACGGTCGAGTAGATTTTGCGCCTATATGCTACAGATATACGCACGTTCCCTTTTATGTATAGTTACAATACATATGGTAACGAATGTTACAAACGGGAAAAACTATTTGACATGTCTGAAATCGTGTGGGTACTGAACAGTCACAGTATGTGTGTGTGTGTGTCGCTCACCGAGGGTAGGGTGGCCGGTTCGGGGCCGCGGCCCAGCACGAAGACTAGTCGCGCGTCCTCGCTGCGGCCGCCCCACGTCTCGCGGATGGCCTGGCGGCGCTCGCGGTGCGCGGGCGCCGACGTCACCAGCATGAGCAGACGCGGCGGGGGCGGGGGGGGGGGCCGTCTGTTCCTCGGGGGCGCCGCTGCGCGACACACGCAGGGCGTTTCTTCCCGATATGTTCCTTGTCACCCCGGTCAGGACAGCAGGTAAGCAGCGGTATCAGGCCTGCTGTAAGGACCATCCCCAACAACAGCGCTCCTACAACACAACGTCAACATCAGGTTACAAACGTTACAAATGGCGTGCCTAGCGTGTGGATTTTTAGAGAACGTTTCAAATGACATCTTTCGTGTGGGCTTGACGAATAAATCTTTGAGAATTTTTGATAAGTAGGTAGATAATCGGCCATTTAAACTAGTATAAAATTGTGTCCTGGATAGTGTATTATATTTGTGTGATTTTGAAAGGGTATATTACGCTATTTCCTTGTTTGTTTAAAATTAGGTTAATTTAAAGGTTAGTTTATTTCATCTTGAATATTTTAGTTATAGGAAGACGCCAAAAACGTCAGGTACTTATGCAATTATCGAAATACCAAGAATTTCACTTTCATAGTTCTCTCATTAAGGTCATGCATATTTTTTAATTTTGTAATTTTCGCAACATTGCATGCAATATGTACAATATTAAAAAATAACTACAAGGTTTCTCAAAAATGGGTTCCAATTTTTTCTTTCAATTTTCGGTAGTGATGGTGTTAATTGCGAGATGTGCTAATTGCGTACAAGATGACTTAGGGCCATATTTCTCTACTCTTTGTTTGTTAAAATTACACCAATGTATATTTTTTACTTTCTCACGTCGTTCATACGACGACTTAGGTATTAGCGGCGATTTGTTCACATTATTACACTTATGAGTACATGTGCTTCAATTGATGTCTAATAAAGTTTCTCGAAAACAGAAAAGGTTTCTGCGGAAATGAGTTCAAAAGTTCGCGTTTCATACATGTTTTAAACGCCATTTTCTCAAAGACTCTGCAGACTCTATTTTGTTCTTCAAATTTTCGAGCGGATGGTGCTAATTGTACTGTTTAAGATGACATAAAATTTAATTTGATGTATTCTTTTGTGTTCGCAAATTACATAAAAGTAATTTTTTAAATCTCTCACGCCATTAACATGCACATTACCAGCCATTTGTAAACATTAAAGTATGTATACTCAAAGCAAAAAAATTCCTAATAATCTAGTTTTAGCTCTAAATTTTATGACTTTAATACACATCTTTATTATTCTTAAAGTAATATTTTGGTTTTAGAATTAGGAAACCGAAAAATTGAGGAAATTGTGAGAAATGTAGTTTGGCCGGCGATACATTACACCTGGCATGACTATGGGACAAGATGTAAAGTTATCCCAGACCAAATAAATTAGAAAATTAACGAGTATGAGAAAGTCCGTACCTATCTGTAGCACCACTAGTTACTTTCTAGTATGCCTACGTAATATATGCCGGAGTACTATACGTAGTACAGAAGAAGTTATGCAATGCAGCGGAATATCAATTTCGAGATTTCAACGGAAAAATAGGTTTTGTGGTTCCCTGATATCAATACAGTTATTTTTTTATAAAAACCTCCGTCCGTCCGTCTTGTTCCTGTCTGTTCATCCGTCCGTATGTCCGTTCGTTCGTCCATCCGTCTCTCTGTGTCTATCCGTTCGTCCATCCGACTGTCCGTCTGTGCTTCCGTCCGTCCGTATGTCCGCCTGTGAACACCACTAGCGCCTAAACCATTCGTAGTACATTTTTCAACTGCCATCAATGCTAAATTGCTCCATCGTAATTTACAAATTGTGTGTAGATCTTAAAAGACCTTCTGAGAGCAATTAACGAGATAGTCAGTAAATCTCCTCGAGACATGATCTCCAATGTCTTGAGGGCACTGACTGTTGATCGTGGCATAGCCCCAGAGATTCCAACCACCAAATGCAGGATTCTGGCGTTGGGCACTCCATGAAGTTGGGCTGCCTG
The DNA here is from genome assembly GCA_964035755.1 of Teleogryllus oceanicus. Lineage (NCBI taxonomy): Eukaryota > Metazoa > Arthropoda > Insecta > Orthoptera > Gryllidae > Teleogryllus > Teleogryllus oceanicus. Next base: position 33,793,265 of record CAXIVR010000014.1, on the reverse strand, counting down.
GAGAATGACTGGTTGGTACTTTACCACTTTTTCCTCCCCTGCTTTTAAAAGGTTAGACCCATCCTCATGGCGGACAGTCACATCGACCACGTGGACCCCCTTCCCGGCTTTTTATTACCAGGTCAGGTTTGACCCCTTCGGCAACGAAGAAAGTGGCTTCCATGGACACCACAGTGTCTGACACAAGTTCTTTATCTCGTCATGACGCTTTATTCTTGCTGGTTTCGTAAAAATGCACTGTCTGAGGATGTGAGTTTCTATCCCCGTATTGCACTTCCTGCAGAATACATCCTCTCTGCACCTTCCTCTACTAAGAGTAGATGTATTGACAGTGGTATTTGATCTCAATTGGAGTGCAGTGATAAAAAGACGAGGTTTCAGAAGATTATAGTCTTTCAAAAAGGCATTTCGAATCGGATCGTTTATATGCGCCTTAACCGCTCTCCCTTGGGATCCCAGCTTCTCCCAGGCGGCTACCTCGACATCGGCGCATTTCTTCTTATAAGCTCTTAAATCTTGTTTGGTATAGGGCCAGTTGAGTCTCAATGCTTTGGCTGTTTGTCCGTTGGTAGAAACTCTGACAGGAGCTCTGTCATCTGCAAATGGGATCTGCAGATTTTTCTAGTCGTAACCCTAGATTCAGCGCTACCCTAGGAATGTGTTGGGCGAGCCGCAGCAATCCCAGCCCTCCATCTCTCTTGGCCAGGTAAAACAAGCCATCTCCTCATATGCAGGTGTAGGACCTGTTTGACTGCCACTCTGATTTGACAGTCCGCTTCCCTGAGCATCGACATAGATGGCATCGATAAAACGAATTGGTAGAAGTAAAGTGGCATTATGTAGTTGTGAAGTAATGCCAATTTCTGAGTGAGCTTTAAACGCGCCTTCTGTAGCCTCGTCACTGCTTCCATCAAATTCTATATGGATGCTTTACATGGGAAGCCATTCCAGATAGAGTAGTTCACTGCCAAGTATGTTAAGGTATGATCATCACTGACCAGAGGAATTCTCTCCCCAACCTTTCCAGACAAGGGTCTTCAATGAACCAGGATCGTTCAAAGGTTGTAATTTGCAATGATGAACACTTCGCGACGGACAATGTCATTCCGAGGGCCTCAAGATATTCCACCACAATATAACCAATTCTTGAACTCCTGGGGCATGTTTTGCTAACAGCACCAGATCGTCAGTAAATGCTAATACGGACACACTCCTTTCCAATAGCGGGTATCCTGACATATTATCCAATTTCTCAAGCAAGCACTCCATAATGAGGTTAAAAATGAGTGGGGACAAGGGGTCCTCCTGTTTTACTCCTCTACGAAATGGCACCTCAATGCCTTTCTAGGGGTGCTGAATGACTGTGGAAACGTCGACGTATGAGTCCATTACCAAATTGGTAAAGGCGTCGGGGATCCCTTTCCTGAACAGAGCCCACCGAATCGCCGCGTGAGGAACAGTGTCAAATGCTTTAGATATGTCCAGCACAGCGCTGACACCACCCTCTGCTTTTTTCATGTCTCAGACTGCTTTGTGAAGAATTTGAACGTTGATGAAACAGCCAGGTTCAGGAATAAACCCTTTTTGGCGTGGATTGAACTTCATCACGGATCGAATGCGTTTGTTCATAATGCCCCAAAAGATTCTGTACAGCAGGGAACTAATTGTGATAGGGCGATAGTTAGTGAAAAACTTATTATCTTTATTCGCTTTTGGTATAAGGATGGCGCAATTTGCTTTCCACCCAGAAGGCACAAAACTAGTGTATAAAATTTGGGTGTACAATAGGGAAAATATTTCAACTTATTCTCCTGAAGATACATTGCTATCTTTTATCTTATCTGGTCCTGGAACTGTAGCATTTTTCATCCCAGTCAGACGACTTTTAATTTCGGCAACTTTCACTGCGTGTCGAAAATGTATCATCCTCTCTTAATCCGGAAAGCCGAACTGGGGGCGTATTACCCCAAATGGATTTGTACAGGTCATTAACCTCATCCGTGTTAAGGGGCTGTTGGTCGACACTAGTACAGACAATGTCCGTTCTAATGCACTTTGCCAAAAGCTCTGGAACATTCTTGAAAAGATCCTGCGCCCTAGCAAAAGAGTAGCACTTCCTAGCGCGTTTGCCTCCGTGCCTACGGGGATTTTTAGACCTGGTGGTGGTGGGTACAGAGGAGCCGCCCAAAATCTCTTCTAACCTGGCATAGGTCTCGTTCAATTGGTCCTGGGATTAAATATTTCTTTTGAGTTCATTTCCCACCTCAACGAGTTCTTGATCTACATTAGTTTGAGAAATACCCCAGGTTCCTATCCAAGTTGAAATGTTTTCCTTCCAATTAGGTGTGGAATCTAGTGTGGCCCTGTTAAAATAGTTTCAGTAGTTGCGTCTCCGGGCGTCATAGCAGCCGGTGACTCAATAAATGTTTGGTCCCATCCTAACCGACTAGCGGTGTCAGAACGGGCCGTGTCAATAACAGATAAAACAGAATCAAAGAGGACGGGCACACCCGAAAGCTCCTGATTCATCTCTGAGCGGCCTCCTCGTTACGGAGTCGCCCCCTATCTGCTTCTGGGGAGGCAATGTCTACCATTGCAAGTTCCTCCGGGTCACTGTCTGAGGGCCGACTTTTTGGAAGGGAATCGACACGAGACTGTTTGCTTATCTCTACCTGTAAAGACGTTTCGTCCCCTTTGGAAGAGTGTCAGAACAGGGGATCGCCAACTTTCTTCCGTTCTTGAGGTTAGGCCTTCGATACAGGGGAGAATTAGAAACCAGCATAGGAATTTGGCTCACTGGACTTTTCGGAGGGCTAATAACCCTGGGAGGCGATGCGATAACAGCAGCACTAGTAGAAGGTCTAACTGAATCATTGGACCTCCGGCCATCAGATGGGGACAATGATGATTCTGCAGTCACAGTAGCTATAGCTCCAATAGCTCCTAAATATCTTCGATATGTAGTCTCTCTTCTTTTCTCATCCACCTGTCGGGCGGTCTTATCCAGCAGAGCAGCCAAATTCTCGTTCGACGCCTCTGGTTACTCTTTCTCCAAAGCAGCCATTTTCATAATATCATCCGAAGATAAGATATTCCCTGCTCTAGGCACAGTAGTCATACCACTACGTTGTACCTTGGCAGCTCCAGCATTATTAGCTGCGTCTGGACGGGCATGGCGCAAATGTTGTGAAGCCCAAATTTTGTTGCAAAGTTGGCGGAGCATAACTCACACATGAAATCTCCTTTAGATGCTTTCGGACCCGGGCATTTAGGAAAATGACTCAAAGCGGAGAGCTTACCTTTGTAATTCTTGCTGCATTTGGAGCATGAAAAGATTAGGGGGACATCACTATGAATAGTATCGTGATGCCGAACCATGTTATTCAGATCAGTGGCCATATAGCCTTCACTCTCTTTCTGAGCACAATATGCGCAGCGGATCGCCTCGAAGGGAATCCTAATCGTGAACCGTTCCAAGCTAGGGTCGTCATAAATGGTGGCCTGTTGTTCACGGGGCGCGCCACCATACGCTCCCGCGTCCGAGGCTTCGTCCAAAGTGTCCGCTGCCAGTCGCTCCGAGGAGCACGACCGGGTCGTGGGCTGCAGACCCCCAACGTGGGGTCCCCGAGATGGTTTTTCTGTTAGGGATTTTCTTCCCTTAGCTAGATGCTCCCTTTTTAAGGCGCCGGAGACTCGCCTTTCGCCCATCCCTCTTCGCTGTACCTCCAGTTGCCCTGAGATGCATTACCAGAGGCCACCGCGAGGAGGTGAGAGAGTGGACTTGTCGGCCACGCAACGGCAAACCCTTTACAGGCGGCTATTACGGCCATACGGTTGCGATCCCATTACAGGAGGGCTTCTCAGCACTTACTGGTGTAGGTTTACTAGCATCGCCTATACTACCGAGACCCTGGGCGACTTCAGACCCCTTTTAGAGGAAGTAACTTACTATAGATAGGAGCAACAATCGCCTTTTTCGTTACTATACTTGTTTTTTAACGTGGCATCTGTGGGTAGTATTCCCAAGATGGAATATGGCACGACTTTTTGCGACTTTCTCGGTCCTGCCGCAAGATGTCGCATGATCTCGGCCGTATTAAACAGTGCTGCAGATCAAGCGACTCTAGCGGCGCGACCGAGAAAGACACTGTATACCATCTTGGAGATAATACCCTCAGATGCCTCGTTTGAAAAACCCAAGTGTAGGACACTGAAATAAGTGTTCTTTCTCTCTCAAAACTTTGCCGTTTTCCGGCGCACATTTACAATAGTTGCTCTTTTTCGGAAGTAAGACGAGAAGGTAAAATATATTGTGGTTACTCTGTTGCAAAGACACGATAATTACTTTATAATATTTACCTTTGTTCATCATCTTCGCGCCTGGAGCCGTACACACATTAGTAAAGTTGCCGTTGGTCGAAAAGTAGTACTTATCTATGCAGTTTCTATTCCTCCATGTCAGCGTCTTTTAAAAAAATTTAGAATTTCAGGAGATCGATGGTAAAAGCAACGCCACCTATTCTTTATAGAAAGAGAGAATGAAGTGGATGTAAACAAACCGAAATGTATCCCTCCACTGAAGCGCATTGTCTGAGGCAAGGAGTTTATAATACTTGGAGATGACAACGCCTATCTTTCCCTTTGCGGAAAGTAAATCCAGCCCTTTCCCGAGGTCGGCTACGCTATCCGCTATGCAATTTGACCAACTAGTCTGAAATACATCTTTCTTTTCATATATTACACTGGTCTACGAAAATAAACTTTTTTCTTTTCACAGTAATGAAAGAGATACTTGAAGTATTTTTCATACTGAATTCAAATGTCATTTCAGTTTTTCCCCATCAGGCAGGAGTTTTGTGTGATAATCACTTGAACTTTTTATAATTTTTAATAAATTCAGTAACTAGCTATCCAACTTTAAATGGTATACTACTAGTCTTGACTGACAATCTGACGACTCATTCTGCAACTAGAAAGGGGTAACGATGATTTTCGGGCATATTCTGTATCTGGAATATCTCTCTTCTTGTTCCAACAGTACATTAAAACTACACTTGCCTTAGTACATGTTTTCCATTGTAGAAATTTATTGAAGAAAAGACTCACTGGGCTCATCGCTGACAGTCCCAAGATTTTCCGGTTGGAAGTATGTAGCAGAGTCTAAGAAGTGAATTTTTGAAAACATGTTACATCTCATAGCTTTATAAGAATACAGAAAATCAGCCAGTATGTCTAATAGCTTTCTGCTTTATGGTTTCCAACGAAATTGCAATATAAATTTTTGAAAGTCTGCAGGCTGCTTTTTCCAGTGGATTTAACAGTTCTTCAAATTGTTCATCTGCCATTAATGACCGCATTTGTGGTCCTTTAAAAATCCCATCTTTCAATTTAGTATTACTTACTGTGGGAAATTTCGATTTCAAGTACAAGATTCCATCAGAAAGTTTAGCCATTGCTTTTACGAAATTTTCATTCTTCCCATTTTAATATGGAATGGAGGTAACTATATTTTTCAGGATTCACTAAATGGACATGCCACACATTTTTCTGGTGAGGGATACAGAGATTCCTTTAATATATCAAACAGAAAAAACAGTTAGATGAACCTTCAGTTCTCTCCAAATCATAGAAATTGCAAACGACATATGATGTGTACCATTTTTCTATCAAGACAACAGTCTTAACACACAATACATATATTTGGGGACCAGCTCTTTTCAAAATCACCAAATTTACAGCCAAAATGCCAGGCATCTTGACAGTATTATGTTGTTAGCACTTTTTTTGCAAGTGGTGCAAGTAAAATTTCGCCTCTGAGTCTTTCAAGTCTGCTCTCCACAAATACAGCAGAAATTATCTACGTGATTTACACACTTTCTTGGCATGATTAAAATACAAAACACTTAAAACACAGCTAACACAGTACACTTCTAAACACAAAGGAAGCAAATATATCACTAGTGATATTCTTGCTAACAAGTTCATAGACACCTCAATATTGACACATCACGATTAACTGGTTTGAGCATGTGGAAACATGAATGAACCTGCTTAGTATTGTCTGTTGGTGTTTCAGCATATTTCATATAATTTCCTTAAATACAACTTGAATAAAATCACTACATTTAAGGTAAAGATTCCTGTGACAAGTCAAAGAGAATGTTAAAATCAGATTTTAAAAAGTAGCTGCCACAAAAGGACTGTGCCTGATGGGAAAATTCTGAATAGATATCTGAATTCGGTAAGAAAAAAATGCACTAGATTCACTAATCAGATTTCTGATGAAGAAAACCTTGTCGACCAGTATTATATTTATTCATATATTGCTCTTTCCGTACGGAAGGTGTTTTATATGAAATTATTTTTTAATTAATTGACAATATTAACAGAATAAAGCAAAACAGATCTGGGAAAATGAACCTCTCGAGAATTTCACCTACAAAACTAATGGTGAAAAATCAGCACGTACTTTCTCGCCCTTAGTAATGGTTATGCGATTAAAATTATTACCACAATTTCTCTCCAAATTAAACACCTCAGTCATAATGATTTTGTAATACTCATTACAAATCATAGAACATTTGATGGGAAAAATGAATATTTTCAAGTAAATATCAAATTTGACAATTACAACTACTACTAATACAGCTACAACTACTACAATACAGCTAAATCATGTCCCCAAAAATGAGACATATATTTCACAGAACTTCAGCTGACGAGTCGTTTCATTGTTGCATTCCAATCTGATATTCCTTGAAGGCTAGCAATACTTCTTTCATATTACATTGAAATCGTATTTTTAAGAGAGAAAATCTAATTGGCCAATTTAAATTTAAGGTTTACAGATTGCTTGAAAGAAAATACATCAATACATTTCCAATAGAAATACATAGTCACAACACGGAAAAAATATGGATTATCAAATCATTTCTAAAAGAGTACTTTGAAAAGTGTAACAAATGCTCGAATTAAGAAACGAACAAAGAAATATAAAATAATATACAAATTCTAACTTACGTAGCCTCCAACTAACTGGAATCACGATTCCTCTTACTTCACTAAGCGCTGGAAATTCGAAGCGGGCCACGGGCCATTCGAAGCGGTGTGACGCCAAATTTCACAAAAAATACTAATATATTCTAAAACTTCAACATGACTTTATTTAAAGATCAATTTTTGAGTAACACATTTCATTAAGAAACAAAATTTTATCTTCACAATTGTAGTTGTAGCAAGACGCCGAAAAAAATTAATTTTGTTTAAGTTTCGAAAAATCAGGAATTTTAATGAACATGAGATTACACTATTCTCTTAAGCGTCCTTTGCGCTATCTTAGGTCCAAATTTAATTTAAAAAATTGTGGTTTTTAAGAAAAAATGGTTTACAGAAAATAAAAATTGCTTGTTTGACACAAAATTTCGCAAAAATTACTCATATTATCAAAAAATTGAACATGACTTTAATCAGAGATCGGTTTTTTGATGAACACATTAAGTTAAGAAAACAATGTTTATCTTCATAATTGTAGTTGTAGGAAGACGCAAAAAAATTTAAACTTTTGCAATTTTCGAAAAGTTAGAGATTTCAACGAACATGAGACCTGCACCATTCTCTTAAACAATCTTCACACTATCCAACAACAAAATTTAATCCGACCTGGATGGCCGAGGTGGCTAACAGCGAGAACCGACTCAGCGCTTCGGTCCGAAGAGTCGTGGGTTCGAGTCCCGCCTTGGGCATGATTGTTTGTCCCTTGACTTTGGGTTGTCGCGGAGGGCCTCGCGTTCTGCTGACCCCAGATCAGAGTAGTCCGCAAGTGTGTTGGTCTGGTGTTTGGTCGAATATGCGTCCCATCGGGACGTAAAGGGTAACCGGCTGTTGGCTGGATAAAAGCCCTAGAAAAAACACGTAGGGACTAATGACCTTAGGAGTTGACTTGCCCGAAATCACTAATCAGTCAATCAATCCGGAATTGTTTCTGCACATTCTTAGGAACTGTCAGGTTTTTAAGAATGTGCAAACATTCTGTGTGTAGACTTCTGTTGCTGTTCTATTTCAGACATTCTGTATGCAGAGATGTTGGCAGACAAAACTGTAGGGTTTTGTCTGCCCACCTTCAACTTACATCTTTCCCTGGTATTCAAAGAGGGCAATCCCCCACTCGGGCGCTCTGGCGTTGAAGTTGCTGACTGCCAATGAGTTTCCACCTTACTCATATCATATCTTCGAGATTGTCAATTTTCATGCGGAAATTGTCTATCCCAACGTTGAAGGTCAGAAACCACCTCATAAAGGTGATTGCCTCACTTTGATGCGGGCGAAGCCATTTCTGGATGCGAGCTTTACTACCGGGATCTTAACCGTTACAATGATCCATATAACTGTGATACATAGAGTAGATCTTGGAGTAGCAGAGTACCATCCTGGACCATCTCGATTGCTAAACGGTTCGCTGACGATTATTGCTGCGATCTCTTGTTCAGTAGCCAGCTGGTTGAGGAGGGGGTCGGTTGTTCGGTTCCTTTTTGTATTTGCTTACCGAGTATTTATCACTATTAGATTGTTGTTTTAAAAGCCTGTCTGTAAACGTGGCACATGACGGAGCCCGGAATCTGTTACAGTTACTCTGGTGAAAATCCTTCGTACACTCATCAAACACATTTAGGCTTCTCTGCAGGGCTTCTGAGGGCGTATCATTATGATGCGTATCATTATGATCTGGGTCTGTGCGGTTACTTGAGCAATGCTTGTGCTCTAAGCACCTGTAGCATCGTGCAACGATGGTGCATCTTCTCACTTGACAATTTACTCATCCTAATCGGATTTTCAAGTTTTGGAGGAGAATTTTCGCCTCCTTTTTCATCAGTTGAAACAGGATAATATTTTGTCCCCTGTTGTTTGGGCCGAACATCATGATCTTCATATCTGGCGGGAGTTCCTCTAGCTGTCAAGAGAGTTTCTCAAGAACCTTATCACTGTCAGTGCAGGCGTCCAGGTCCCGGATCTCGAGTGTCACTTTTGGTGTCAGCTGTCGGACGCTATCTGCTTTGCATAGCTTGTGCTTGAGAACATTGCCGAAGTCTTTTGTGTTCTTTGTCTTCACACTCAGTTCGATGATATCGCCGGATCTCTCTTTCTGCTGGATTTGATTTCGGCTTGGACGTCTTAGGGGTTTATCTTCTTCTTGATTTCCTCAACAACCTCAGCATTTGTCTTCTCCTGGGCCGGATCACCGCGTTTTCTCTTGGCTTCTTATTCACCTTCAAATTTTTTCTTTCAATTTTTAGCTTGAAAAGAGCTAATAGAAATTAAGGTGGTGGAGGTACAATTTTCTGTGAAACCTGATTTTGAAAATTGTATAAGTTCAAAATTTGTTGACACTTTTCTACAGGTACATTATTAAATATATAATTTTGTTTGTCTTAGTGCAATCTAATAATCAGTATTAGACCTTTAATTTATTTCATGTACGTAATATTTCAAGTATAAGTAGTTTTCACTTACTTTTGAGTGAATTTTAAACAATTCTCTACTAATCTGTTAACAGGTTTTCTTTAAATTCCTTCAAACTTTTGCAATGCTTTTGGTGAGGATAAAGCCCAGCACTCTGAATTCCATGGTATAAGTGTTATTTTCATTGAAACTGTTGTATTCTCAAAAATTAAAAGTACTTATGTTGTTTTTTATGTTTCCCTTGCATCATTTGGTGAAGATTATAGAGACAATAATTGCGTTTGTGTTTTAATAAAGGTTTATCATTTCATCTTTTTAATCATTCCCTATCTATATCTTTCCATTAAATTTCAGTCTCTGATAACTTATTTATACCTGCTTGTTAATGTTTTTCTTTGAACAATCTCACGTATTTGCATTACAGCATAAATTGCACATTGCACAATAGTTATTTATGTACCAAGTCCTTAAGGTCTAATGAGAGGTTGTGGTACATACAATATTTTCTTAATAGATACACCTATTAAATTGATTGAATTAGTCTGATCTGATTAATAATAATAATAATAATAATAATAATAATAATAATAATAATAATAATAATAATAATTATTATTATTATTATTTTCAATTCTAAATAATTTATTGGTCTACCAATAAAACTCGTATTCAATGGTCTCTAATGACCATTCAGTTAAAAATCTAAAGTAAGTAGATGGGGAAATACTTATAAAAGGAAAAAAATATTAAAAATTCTTTATAATAAGTTCCTCTTTTAATTTAAGACATTCAGGTTAATTTTTTTATTATACATAACTGCCATTTATTACATTACTAGTTGGCGTTGGCGACGTTTCGGCTAATATTTTGTGGCAATCTTCAGACCTCCTATTTTGAATCAAGTTGGAATGCAAATTTAAAACTAGTTTAAATATTAACATGATTTACAATATATCACACAATAACATTGCGCATTTCTAGCTGTTCCTTTCATTTAAAAATGGAAAAAAAAAAAAAAAAAAAAAAAGAATTCATCCTAATAATAAATTACTTCTAATACTACCATTAAGTGCTAGCATATTCATTTCACCAATTATTCTCGAAAAATGATCGAATGCCAGGAAATCGGGTTTCAGGACGCTGCAAGTGTATATATCATTACCGAAAATTTCTTTTGAAGTTCAGTCTGAAATGCCCTAATCTGACAAGAAAAATTTGTTGCTTCGGGAAAGCTACCAACATAACCCACATGTGAAAATGCCCAGGTGATGTTCATGATTTATAACTTGTAGTTTCACTAGAAAACAGGAGTTGAAAAATCTGTTTTTCCGCATGTAGCGATACTATTTCTTTAAAAATAAAAAGGATTTTCGTAAAGTTAACGAAAACAATGTGAAATGTTCAGTTGGCGAAATGTACATACAGTTTTCGCTGTCTCCGGTTCGCTCAGGTTTCGCTCCGGTGCTCCGGTAGCGGAGTGGAGTATTGGAATGTGTAACTTGTTGTTGGTGGTAAATTACAAATTAGTAATTATTATTACCATTGCTTGACTGCAAAAACTGTAGAATTATTTTGCCATAGATGTTTTGTACGGATTTAATGTTTTAAACAAAAATTGTTAATCTGACAATTGAGCTTTTCTAACCTATATTTCATGTATCTTGTAGTGCGATTCAAACTGATAGAGGTATGCCGATATACCTGAGTTGATAGATGGCAGTGACGGATTGGAAAGTATTGAGTTCAAGTGAACACTGATAAAAAGCCAGTATTCCCCGAAGAAGGAGCCGAAATGTACCCTGTACTGTGGCAAGACACTGGGTGAGCAGTTTCTTTCTGGGAGCTCTTGTGGCATCAGCTTTATTGTATTACACTTTATTAGATCGCCATGGTAAGTTTTCTGACTATTTATACCATTGTATCATTGAGGTGTTCAATAAAAGAAATATTGTCTAATGGCACTCAAAGAAGAAAATAAAAAAAAATTGTAATCTTAACACATATTTCCTACGTTTTATGTACAATTTATTTAATTTTACAGTTGATGGAAATAATATGCTTGGTTTCACTGGTCGGGAAGCCAGATTGGCAGGCCGTGTTAGAGAAATGGAAGAGCAGAATCAATTACTTCGACGCCAATTGAGTATTTCACAAAGTCATTTAGTAGCTGCCATGCGAACCAGTAATCACACCCCAGCACAAACTTTTGTTCATCCAACGCATGAACATTCAAATCGTTGTCCAAGCCAGGTAGTTGTGTCTTTGTGGATCTCTTTTATTTATTTATTTTTATCAATATTTAAAGAAAACTTTCATACTGGAAAAGGTTTAAATAAGTGTTCTGTAGTTTCTTGTATTGTACTTAAATTAGTACATAATTGTTAATGAGCAGACATTTTTTAACTTGTATTTTGTGTTCTGTTGAGATTATTGTTGAAATATTGAATTTGAAAAGTCATATTCAACAAATTTTAATGTTTTGATAAAATATGAATTTCTAATTAATTGTTCAGAAATTTTCTCAATTAGTTACTTTGTAATTATTGTGCTGGATGTAATTTCTGCAGTGTCTTGAATATTATTAATGTGTCAATATCCTCATTAAATCCAAAACCTTTTGCAGGAAGCTGAAGTCCCAAAATGTGAAGTAATACATGTTGCAATCGTTTGTGCTGGATACAATTCAAGCCGTTCAGTGGTTACGTTGATAAAGTCTATTCTTTTCTATAGTAAGAATCCCCTGCATTTTCATCTCATTGCTGATTCTGTGGCTCAAGTAATATTACAGACTCTTTTTTATACTTGGAGTGTTCCACAAGGTGAGTTAGGTATATTTTCATTTTATAAGTTCAGTATATTGTGTATATATTCAATGAACATTGCTGCATGTGATTATATCATATTCTTATTTTATTTTTAGCTGAAGTGAGTTTCTATCTGGCTGATAATGTAGTTCCTGATGTCTCATGGATTCCTAATAAACATTATTCTGGGGTATATGGTTTAATGAAACTCACATTACCAAAAGTACTACCAGACACTTTGCAGAAAGCAATAGTGCTGGATACAGATGTAACATTTGCAACTGATATTGCTGAACTTTGGAAGATATTTGCAAAATTGGGTCCTAAGCAGGTATTTATGTTTCTTCATTTGCTCGTTTGTTTTAAATGACAGTTAAATGCTCCATTTGTCAATGTGAGGAACATTAACTGTGTGGTTGAAACAATGGTCACATTGTCATTATGATATTGATATTTACGTCTCATTTTTTTGGTGCTTAAATTTTTATTTTAATTATAAAATTATATAAATTTAACCCGGGTGCCCACAAAAGGTAGACTCACATCAGTGCCCACAATGTATCACGCAGATGTAGCTGCAACTTCTTGTAAATACAAATAATCTGAGGGTACATTGACTGAAATACATATTTTATTCAGTTTGTACATGTCCATCAATGCAATTGTTAATGAATCTTACACTACAGAATTCTTGTCTGAATAGTCGTGATGAGAGAAATAAACATTGACGAAGTGCATGCAAAAATCATTAAACATCACATTATCCTATTAAATAATATTAAATACAATTTATTCAAATTATTTGGAATGTTGTAGACAAATATGTGTTTTACTTTTTCACAAAAATATTTAGAAAGTCTTTTTCTTCTATTTTACAAGGCCCCCATTTTTTTCATTTCCTACCAATGTCTTCTGCACATCTTTTTCTTTGGTAAGAAATTACGACAGTCGATTGTAGAAAAGGCAAATTATTACATTTTCTGAATAGATACTTTCACAGACAAGGCTGAAAATAATGCCATGATATGTACCGCTCAGTCCAGGAGCTCACAATGCACCTGGCCATTGCACCCAATGTATATGACAGATATTGTGCAGCGATCAAGTTTAAACATGCTCATGGGAAGTGATTCAGCGAAAGGATAAAAATAGAAGGCCTGTCAATCTCAGAAAAGTACAATGAAGGAATGCATGAAATATCGGACGACTAATGCATCGCAATACTTCAGAAACATAAAATTGCCATGGCTTGGATCTCACAGATCTATTGCGAGGACTCCCCGGTTCACCTTTTTGTAGTATGCAATCTGTGGCATATTTAAATTGTTACTTTCTCCTCCAATTCACCATTCTTTGTTTCCCACTCAGTTATTTGAACTTTTAATTTTCTTATTAAGTATAATATCTTTAATCATTTAATGATTAATTTGCAGTATTAAGGTGATTTTAAAAATATTACAGGCCATTGGTTTAGTTGAGAACCAAAGTGATTGGTATTTGGGAAAATTATGGAAGAAACATCGACCCTGGCCTGCATTGGGAAGAGGGTTAGTAACAATTCTGTTTATAGAATGTAACTAATTGGATATGTTTCTAGTTTTTTTAGATTCCATGAAAGGTCTATATTTTTCCATTTGTAATTTCAATTTTGAGGTATATGAAAATTATTTAAGAATTTGTTCACTTCACTATTCTTGTACATTTCTTAGATTTCATACATGTGAAATTACTTTTTTTATTTTCTTACTACTAGAAGTTAAGCTGAACGTTTTTGTTATTAAAGAGAACTATCCTCTGTAATTGAAGTTCTGGCTGTTGTGAACACAGAATTAACACAGTACTGTGAAGGATAAAGGTTATTCATTGGAAATGTCTAGTTTTTGTGAATAATTTAGTTATAGTTAACACATACTCACAGTAACAGTATTTCGAAGCGTAAATACAGGCAAAAGACACACCTCTCTGAAATTTATCTTAATTCTAGGCCACAAAAACTTATTCCTTTTGTGTTCAATTCTGAACTTTCACAATAGTTTCTGAATTATTAATAAGTAGTTATCCAAATATTAATAGTTTATTAGCAGATTTGTTGATGTTTTAAGCTATTATATTTTCATTATCCCTTAACTCTAGTATTTCAAAATTCTTATAATTTTATTATAGGTACAATACTGGTGTTATTTTACTGCAACTTCAAAAGCTGCGTGAACTTGGTTGGGGTCAGTTATGGCGGCTAATAGCAGAGAAAGATCTCATTACTATGTTAGCCACAAGTCTTGCTGATCAGGATATATTCAATGCTATCATTAAACAGCATCCATATTTGGTTTACAATCTACCATGTCAATGGAATGTACAACTCAGTGACAATACTCGAAGTGAACTATGCTACACAGAAGTCACAGATCTGAAGGCGAGTTCATTTTCTGTTTTCCATATGCTTATTGGAGAATTTTTATATTTTTTACATTTGTGTTCAATATGTGTTTCTTTATATATATTTACTAATTATTTTCATCATTTTGTATACGGATATCAATTTACATAATTTTTAGGTAATACATTGGAATTCTCCTAAGAAATTGAAGGTTAAGAACAAACATGTTGAATTTTTTCGTAATCTCTATTTGACTTTTTTGGAATATGATGGAAACTTGCTCAGACGAGAACTGTTTGGCTGCAATAACACTAAAACTTCTCTTAAAGAGAGAGAGTTAAGCAAGGTAAGTTTATATATTTCATTATTAATGATGAAGATATTACACCATTTATGAAGCTCTACAGTTAAAGATAATTTACATCCTGTTATTTTCGGTATTGTAGGGTTTAAGCCAATCAATAGAATTATTTAATACATAACCAATCAATTGTGTAATTTTATGTAATTTTAATTATTGTCTTATTGAGTACTTAAAAAAAATTTTTAAATTAAAATTAAAAACAATTTAACAAACATAAAATGTACAATAAAATAATATACATTTGTTTGCTTGTAGCTAAACGAAGAAGATCCATGTTATGAATTTCGACGAGCTCGAGTAAACAGTTTACGTACTCATCTCTATTTTTTGGATTATGAATATGAACCTTCTCCAGATGGTTTTGATGTCACTTTAGTTGCTCAATTATCAATGGATAGGCTGCAGATGGTTGAAGCTTTATGCAAACATTGGGAGGGTAAGTTTCTAGTGTAATAAAAACCTTGTTCCTCAAGAGGCAAAATGTCTTACTGATTCACTACTGAATTGTTGAGATGAACTGGAAAGACATTTTATTTTGTTTACGATTATCAGTTTCTTGCTGGAAAAATTGTATTATTTTCTAAAGGGTACTGTACACTACTAAAATGTTTATGTTCATACAAGATAAGACAAATTATTTTTTGTTACATAAACTATTTGAAGCTTAATTTTAACTGATTTGTGTGATTTCTAAGGGAGTTGTAAGGAACTCTGGTAGAAACAAACGAATTAGTTTATCAATATTCAAAGATTGTCAGCATTTATAAAACACAGATATAAGCCAATAAATTAGATACAATATTTTGTTTCCATGAAATAACTTCCATGGCGAGTGTATGGAAGATTGGGAGATGCCCCGGTTCATGAAGTGTTGTCAGAATTTTTATTGACTTGTATTCTTAATTCTTCAAAGCCACAACACGTCATTTAAAATATTGGTGAATTTGCTTGAAACATGACATTTCCCAGTCAGCTAAACTTCATTCTTCCTTAATTATACCTGCAAATTATGTTGTGGTATTGTCTCTTTTGAGCTGTAGAATTATGATTTTTACCTTTGTTGAAGTATGACTGCAGCAGTGAAAAGATTAATTATAGGTAGGGGAAACTGGGGCACCATGAGCCACAAAAATTGGAACATTCAGGAATCCCTTACATTGAAGATAATTTATTTAACTTGTTTTGTACAACCAAAGACATATGTATATTTTAACATTGTGTAGTTATAGTCAAAAAATAAATTAATGGTAAAGAAAAAATGTAAAAAAAAAAAAACAATTTTCAACCAATGACCCATTATGCCTTAAGCCTGGTGTACCATGAGTCAGTGTCTAGGGTACAATGGTTCATAACTATTCCAGAATCACTACCCTTTTTTCATCGTTGAGGAGCCACTATCATTTTTAAAAATAAGGAATTCGACAAGCCCAAATAGCATGTGCTCACAAAAATGCACTTGAGAAAAAGTTAAGATAGGGGTAAATAATTGCCATCGGTGCAGACAATATAGCATGTTACTACAAGAATTTCCTTCTCAGCACTTTCCATTTGACACACAGCTTCGTAACCTTTCTCTGCATGTTTTCATTTAAATTGAAGATGAACAAAGCCTAGGTTTGCTTTAACAATTGATAATTGTTGAAAAAAAGCCTGTACATTTTGTCATTTGAATGCCACATTACAAGCAAGACTACACCTGTCTGGAGACCTTGGGAACAAATCTTTATTTCTTTTGAAAAATTCTGTTAACCAGTCTTCTCCAGCAATTTTTTTTTCTAACCATGAATCTCACCATCTAACATTATTTGTAAAATCAGTTTTATAGGTAAGTTAGTGGCATTTTTTGATGGCAAACAAAAAACCATTTTTCAGCCAGCAATCACTTCCTCTTGAACATACATCGACACTTGCTTATGATTGACTTATTTGATTTAAGTACAACTTCTGCACCAGAAAGTGATTTTATAATTTTTCTTTACGTCTTAATTTTTCCCTCTTTACATCACATTCATCAACTGCACTTATTATGCTTCCATCTTCAACCAAATTGATTGCTCTCTTCATATGTATTTCTTCGTATATTGCTTTGGTAGTTTTTCCCGTGTGTGTGAAAAAACATTGCAGTGTACGACCCATTATGCCCCAGAACCACCTGACCCATTTTACCCCAGTAGTTCATAATTTTTAAAGTGGTCTGATATGACCTGTAAAATGAGTTACCGTAACTTACCTACTGGAAGATGATAAAAACTTAAGGGAACTGCAATTTTCAACTTCAATACCAGTTATAAAATGATGAAAAATAATATTTAAACAAAAACACATTGCCAGTAATTAACTTCAAAAGTGAAAAGAAAAAAATGACATTTCATTAAAATCCACCCCTTAATCATTATGATAAGAATAGATTTGCTTGTTAGTAGTGCTTCTTTTTTCATTACATGACTTGGTGTAACAGGATATTGCATCAGGTATTGTAACAGGATATTAGAGCGTATCATTATTTTGGTTAATGTGAATACAGAATTTATTTTACCTTTCATAACTTATATATTATTTCTTACTCGGTGGGCCATTTGTCCTTGGGCAGATTTTATTTAGTAGTTATATTTACAAGAGAAAAGTAGAAAGTGGTGAGTTGTGAAAAATGAGTTTTTAATGCAGAGAAAGTGCCTGTATAGAAATGAAACGGAACAGGCTGGCCTGCGTAGAAGTGGAACTGAAACCTCAATATGTATTGGAGTTTTCTGTATTGTTGGCATTGTCCAACTTTCTGTTATGTATTCCCATTGTTCAGAATTTCAGATCATGTAAATAAAATGAGTTGGCATGCACTGAGGCCATATTTGCAGCCTTGAGCTACTGGTAAGTTGAAATTATTAAGTGAAAATGCATATTACACTCACAATTGAAAAATATCAGGTTGACATTTGGTACACTTGGAAATTGATTGGTATAATATTAATTTTTTTCTTCCTCAATCTAAAAATGTGTGTACTAGGGTTTTTGCGGTTATAGAATAACAATTTAGTGGCAAAAAGTTTTTTCTGCTGTTCATGCTGCGCAGAGGTCTGTCGCGAACTAGGTCAGATAGCTTCACTTTGTTGTCTTTTCTTTGTTGCCACATCTTTCTGTTTTCTTGCCAACAGGTCTACAGAAGGAACACTAACCAGTACCCCTTCTGTGCTGTCAGAGTCTCTACTGCACACTGTTTAAAACTTGATCAAAATAAATTTTCTCATAGTTATCAACTTAAAATTGTACATTTTCCTCAAAACATGAAAGCAATTATTTTATTTGGGAATTACATCCAAAATAAGAAAATATGTGAGGCTGCTATTCATCCCTTTCCTCTCATCACTGCCTTGGAGTGTACTAGTGTTAGGCAAGCACATGCCTTCGTGATTGAAAATTGTGATGTATGGAATGTTCTGCCAAATGTAATAGTCCCTTTCCTCTCATCACTGCCTTGGAGTGTACTAGTGTTAGGCAAGCACATGCCTTAGTCATTGAAAATTGTGATGGATGGAATGTTCTGCCAAATGTAATAGTCCCTTTCCTCTCATCACTGCCTTGGAGTGTACTAGTGTTAGGCAAGCACATGCCTTAGTCATTGAAAATTGTGATGGATGGAATGTTCTGCCAAATGTAATAGTCGCTTATCAAATACTTGATAATATAATAGTTCCAACTTACAGCAAGGCAATCACCATTTAATGCCCAATGCATGAAGATTTGTTGCACTTATTACAGGGTGGCCAGGCGAACCTGGAATCCTTGAAAATCGGGAAAAAAACGGGAATTTGGAAAAGTCTGGAAGAACCGGGAAAAAAACGGAAATTTGATTTAAATACCGGGATTTTTCGTTATTTTCAGATTTTCCCCAACATTTAGCACAAATTCACATACGGCATTGTATTCAGTAAAGCGCAGAATTCAACTCAGTTCATGATAATGGCGAGTGTTAAAATCAAAGTATGTATAAGAAGTGTTACAAGTTTTCTTGAAGATTGAGAAACTTAACGTATAACACAGCCGCTTGTATAGGAGCAACATGGATAGAGTACCTAGCACTACATAACACATTGTAGCATACGTACCTAGCACTACATGCATAGTGTGGTTGTCTGTGGATTGCATGTGCATGGATGAGAGGATGTTTATTGGAACAAACGTCTCACCGGGAACTCAATAGATGAGTTTCAATTAGTTTCTTTTTAGTACAATGCATACGTTTACTGCAATACATGTAAGTTTGAGTTTCAATAACTGTCGCACCTCTTCTTTGATGACATCCGTGGTACCACTTTGCAATTTTTTCGATCGAAACGACCATGTTATCATGTCCATGATATTCAAAGGGAATTGATTGATTGATTTTTTCGTGTTTCCGGGCGCGTCAACTGCTTTGGTCATTAGTCCCGTTAGTGTAGAGCATGCTTTTTTCTCGGGAGATGGCAGTGATCGTCCCCTGCTGAATGGCGAGATCTGGCGCCGACCTACCGTTGGCTAGTGGGGTTTTCCCTATCCAGGATTCTCCCACCAGTGGAGCACAGACCCAGCTGGGACAAGCTCTAAGCTCCTGACCAGTCTCCTGGAATATGTGGTAGTGTAGTGTATGTCAGTGTAAGTGTGTGTGTGTGTGTAAGGGGAGAGGATAGGACAAGGAAGAGGAAAGACAGATTGCACGCGGCTCGTGGCCCGTTTATTAGGGTACTGCTCCGGCATTCGCCTGGTGTTGATCAGAGAAACCACAGAAAACTACCGATCAGAGCAGCCAGCTTGTAGAATTTTCCTCCAGACAGTGACTGAATTTGTCCTAGCTGAAAAGCTAGTATCGAAAAATCTTGCCGCCATCAGGTCTCGAACTTAGGAGCTCCCGTTCAGAGGTGCTGCAGTCAAAGGGAATGATTTAACTTCTTTTGTAGAATAGCGGAGTCAAAGCTATCTTTGCTTATAGCCTATATGGAGATTAAGAGTGACAGGTAGCACGAGAAAATGAACATGCGGTGATCTTGATGGGGTTGTGCGGCATGAAATACCAGTAAACCCCCATTTCCGTCGCTGCTTTTCCCCCCAAGGCAGCGTAGATAATAATATGAAATTGAAGTTAAAATGTTTGTACCAATTTGTGGTACCCAATTTTTAAAATTTTTCTTTCTTGTAAAGTAGTGGAAATAATGCTAATATAATCCATACCCAGTCAATTCAAACGAAGCGCCTGTGGTACATACCAGCATTTATTTTGATAGCCAGGAACAGTAGTCATTGCAAACCTTTACAAGTGAAACATATGTAATCAGCAATCAAATTTTCTTGAAGTAAAGAAGTAATTTGTTAGTTCAAAGTAATTTTATTTCCTTCCATCAATCTTCCTTCTTTTATAAGAATAGCAATAGCTTCCAAAAACGTCTCAAATTGTGTTCACAATGCTCAGGAAGTTCGAAACACGCGACTATGATGGCCAATTACACAAAAATAACTCATATTTTCAAAAATTTCAACATGATATAATTCGAAGGTCTGTTTTTGGTGGAACATATTTCATTAAGAAAAAAGTTGTATCTTCACAATTGAAGCTAGAAAGGTACAGAATTTATTTTGGTTTTTGAAAAATCGGGCATATCAACTAACATGAGACCTGCATCATTATCTTAAGCATCTTTTACGTTAAGGTCCAAATTTGATTTAAAAAATTTGTGCCATTTTTCAGAAAAAATGAATAAAAAAGGCAATATTTGACACAAAATTTCGCAAAAAATTATCGTATTTTTGAAAAATTAAACATGACAATATTTAAAAATCTATTTTTGATAAACACATTTCACAAGGGAAAAAATATTGTCATATTTGTAGTTGTAGCAAGACAGCGAAAAAAAATTGGAATTTTTACAATTTTCAAAAGTCAAAATTTTCAACAAATATGCAATCTGCACTCTGTTTGAAAAATTGTACATGACCATATTTGAAAATATATCTGTAAGGAACAGAAAATGTTGAACTTTTGCAATTTTCGCAAAATCAGGGTTTTCAACGAACTAGATTGCACTATTCTCTTAACGGCCTTCACACTATCCAACAACAAAATTTAATCAGAAACGATGAAGCCAATTGTTTGAAAATTTTGAAAATAACCCACGGGCTTCACGCAAAGCATCCCTCAATATTAAAATATTTGTTTCATATTTAAGGGGCCGCGACATTGCCAGATCGATTAAGGAATACCAATTTTCAAGAAAATTGGCTGAACATTTTAGCTGCTAGCTTGTTCATTGTCCGACAAACACATGGACAAACGTTTCACCGTGAAGCGAGTTTTCGGTATCAAGGACCCACAAAATGGGTTCTGGTTACAGCACCTGTTAGAGGATTTCTTTTCTAAATTTAGCTACTGGATTTATCCACTTTTCGTTTACAGGGTCCGGCAATAAGAGTTTTTCTAAGGAAATTTCGCCGCTTTTCCCGCAGCATTAATTAACTTTCTCTCTACTACATAAGCTGTTGAAAGTAAAAATATGTTGTAATTTGTGAAAAAGAACCTGGGAAAATTTATATTCTCGGACCTGGAAAACCGGGGAAAAAACCTTAAATTGTGAAAAGGCAGATCGCTGGTCACCCTGTATTAGTAACATCATTTTCGAGGTTAGAATATGATGTTGCAAAATTTTCTATTTTTATTTATTAGGAAATGACCAACAAAATAAACCCAATTCAGATCCTTAAGAAAACCTTTAAAAATTCATAAAAAGTATTTTAAATCCTGAGGGTTTAGTATCTCACGTCTTATTTAGCAACATATGACTGATGGCAACAACAACAACGAAAAAAATTCCAGCCGGGGACCAGTTTTACATTGAATGTTTTAGTAGTGTTTAGTCAATGTTTGTACACAGTCTAATTTATACTGTGAATTTTTCGAGGTTTGCATTTTAATGTATTATATTTTTCTTTATGCAGGTCCTATCAGCTTAACATTATACATGTCAGATGCTGAAGCCCAGCAGTTTCTAAGCTATGCCCTCAGTTCAGAAGTACTTGGAGGGAGGAAGAATATAGGTTATCATATAGTTTACAAGGAAGGGGTAAGGAATCTTACGTTTTTTACAATTTTTAAACTTTTTATAAATTTGTTAATTCGTCTATGTTCTTCAAATTAACTTAAAGCAATGCTTTTTTAAAACAAATTGTTTAGAGCTTTTATCCAGTGAATTTTCTTCGCAATGTGGGTCTCCAGCAAGTCAACACACCTTATGTCTTCCTTACGGATATTGACTTCTTACCAATGTATGGGCTTTATCCCTATCTGAAGAAGTCAATTCAAGTTTTGAATCTTGAAACAGCTAAGAAAGCACTTGTAGTACCAGCATTTGAAACACAACGCTATCGTATAACTTTTCCCAAGAGCAAAGCTGAACTTTTAAATATGCTGGATATGGGAACTCTCTTCACCTTCCGATATCATGTATGGACCAAGGGGCATGCTCCGACTAACTTTGGTAAATGGCGAACTGCTACCACTCCCTACAAGGTAAGTAGTGGTAAAATAACTTTATAAATTGTAAGTTGGCTTGTGGCTCAGAGCGAAGTTGCTTGCTTTTCACTAAGAAGGTCCGGGTTTGATTCCCAGACAATCATGTGAATTTTGTTCAGAAAAAATGAGTTTGGCTGCTTCACAAGGGCTAGTCCACCTCCTGTGAAACATCCTAAACCGTACCACTTTCCTAATTCCTTCCCAATTCTGGCCGCTGGGGAGTGACGCAGGAGCGCATACGAGAGAGACGTGTATGTGGAGATGCTACCTGGCGGTCCTCTTCACGACTCCTGACATGACTTACAGACTACAGACTATAATATGAAAAGTAAGTTAACAGAGGATTACTTCACACAAATATGTTCTATGCCAAGTTCTTGACTTGTTGTCAATGTGACTGTGAACGTTGACAGAGAATAGTGACAGAATGTTAATAATAATAATAATAATAATAATAATAATAATAATAATAATAATGATAATGATAATCATGATAATCATAATAATCATAATCATAATCACAATCATAATAATCGTAATCATAATCACAATCATAATAATCATAATCATGATGATGATGATAATAATGATAATCATGATAATGGTTATGATGATAATGATGATGATAACGATGACGATGACAATGGTAGTAATAAAAAAGTGTGTCTGTGGTGGATTAAGAAAATATTGTTTAATCTAGAAAGATGCGAACAAAATTGATTTTGTTCATCATTCATTCTTTTCAGAGAAATTCAGAACTCTATATTTTCTTTACATTGTATTTTTAACATTTTTTTTTCATTCTTTTTTCTTCTTCTTTTCCCTAGAAGACTCTCCCAGTGTTGAAAAATTAGATAATGGAAAGATTGAAGTAATATAAAGTACAGGTGGATGAATTTTTTAAGAAAATCTTTTTGAAAATTCTTTGCCTAATAGATGTTCAGGATTTCATTTGACTTGTGTCAACTGAAGGCATGAATGCAAACTTTTTTTACATAGAGCATTGTTGATAAAAAATAGTGGAAGGGAAGAAAAGAAAAGTTGAAACTGCATTCACAAATAAATTTTAAAAATATTTTTGCATGACTTTGAAATTATATTTCAGGATATGACATTGACATTGCACGTTATTTTGTGATGTAAAGAAAGTTTCTATCCAGCCTGTTTTTGCGTTTTTTTTTTCTTCCACAAATATTTTTTTAATGCAATGCGAAGTACTGAAAGTTCGAAATACAGTCACTAACTATTGTTTTCTGGGATTATCAGTGACATTGATTTGAGTAATTCATTACTTCTTGAAGACCACTAATATATTTCTTAAAATATGCAGGACAATTGAATTGAAATTTCAGTACAGTTTGGAAAATCATTATATTCACAAGTAAAATTATTTTTCTCATGTTCAAGAGATTCATGTTGAGAAATGAGAGCTGAGTTATACAAATATAAGTTGCTTTTCATTACTTTTGCCCATTTTATTTTCCTTGTGAACTTTTATTATTTTTGGGGCATTAGAGTATAGATAGTTTAGAAAAAGTTATTTAGTACTCCAAATCTTGAGATTTGAATCTAGAGAATCTACCTAGATTTATTCTCCCAAAATCAATCTTTAAATAATGTCATGTACAAATTTTTCAAAATATGAGTATGATGGTAATTATTTTGAGTTAAATTGTGAGAATTTTTTTAAGACACTTAAACAATATTTTCTCAAAACTGCTCCAATTTTTTTTCTGTACATTCTTTTGCTTGAGTAAAGAAAAGTTTACTTGATAGTATGACATACGTTATGTTTTATTTTCATTAAAAACTTAGAAATCCGAGAAATTGCAAAAGTTCTACTGCGTTATTGATGCATCAGAATCATTCAAATTCCACATTATTGTGGTATTGGAGAATCGATGTGTTCATTATGGAAGCCTAAGTCGTAAAGTATTCTAGCCTAAAGAAATATTTTTATGGAATGGAAACCATCTCGGAGAGTGTGTTTGATTGATTATGTGATCCTTGACTGAAGTAAGCTTATTGCTGGTTGTGATTAGATGTGCAATTGAGTTCAAATGTACATTTTTACATAGGTTCATCTAGCATTCTAATATTACATTACTGTTACAAATAATACAAGAACGTATGTGATGTTGTAGCACCATTAATTTTGATTTCAAGCAGATTTAAAATGTTTATTATTTAGTGAACAATTAATTTTGGTTTACCTAATGGAAGTAAAGCATTGGAATAACTCAAATTTTGTTTTTATTCAAACTATTAAGAAAATGTCAAAGGCACAACAAATTCTAGATATCTTACATATTAATTGAAGTTATGATGTTCAGTAAAAGGTTAAGGGAAAGTGATTTTAAGTAATAATAACACTGAAGAATACAACAACACTGAGAGATAAGCTTGTGTTCATGATTTCTAATAACATGTTATCATGGTCTTCTCTTACAAAAGTATCGACAAGAATTCCTGGGTGTCATAGAGAATGTAATGAAAATATGGCAATCCATGAATTGTCAAACTTACCACCCCCTTCTGAGAAATTTTGCATTACTCAGAATCAAGAATAAGTAGATGTTTGTGAAGCAAAAGTCATCACAATCTCATGCTTTCTCATGTTTCAAAGAGTCCATGTTTAACTCGATCAAAATCTGACAAATATTTCTTACAGTCCATTGTTTTATCGTGCTTCGTACACCCTCACCAAGAAACATCTCTTTAAGTAAGGAAGAATTAAGAACTTATTCATGTAATGTCACTAACACAGGCTTCAAATGAATACCTCTTTGGAATGTGATGTGATAATAATATATGTTAATTATTTTCAATAAATTTAGTTCAATTACAAAACAATGATGGGGAGGGGGGAGGTGGTACCCGTTACTCTCTCACTCCTCTTAGATATGCCACTAACAACGTGGTGCACCTGTGTGCACTGACCCGTTGTAAACATAATTTTATGTACTACATACACGTTTTATATTTCATTTAAAATTCATATTATATGGTGCAGACAAGTGTTCAATTACTTCTGTAGAGTAAAACTTTAGTTCAGCTGCTCCAAATCCATTTAATGCCTAATTGGTGATGTTTTATGCTTAAAAATTTCAGAATGCATTAATGGAGTCATTTAAACACTATCACAGATGTGTATTTTTCGTATTTTTTATTCTCTTTACAGATTTTTGAAAACAATAATTTATGTACCTATTTTGCTGATTCTTATTACAATAAACTCTGTTCCCTATGTGGGTATGTCTGACATAATTTTATCAGCAACAAGAATAGTTTTCAAAATAAGTTGTGATTGTTTTCCTTTCTTGTGGAAATAAGATTTTGGAGAACAATTGTATGACCAAAGCTGCAATTATTGTTACTAAAAGCTTAACATATCATCTTTTTTGCATCTTATCTTTACTTTGAAGTTCTCTAGGTCCCACTACTTGCAAATATCCCGTTCTTGTTAGAGTATTATTTAATGCAATTAAATTTTTAATTTCCAGGTGCAATGGGAACCTGATTTTGAACCATACATTGTGGTACGTAAAGACATTCCAGAATATGACACCCGCTTTGTGGGCTTTGGTTGGAATAAAGTGTCTCATATTATGGAACTCGAAGCACAGGGTTTTGAGTTTGTGGTTCTACCCAATGCATTTATTGTACATATGCCTCATGCTCCCAGTTTTGACATAGCAAAGTTTAGAAGTTCATCTCAGTACAGAAAGTAAGTGTTTGTATATATAGTTTGATTTTTTAGACATGTGTGCATTGCATTCTTGTTTCAGCTTGTTTTTTCATTACAAGTGTTTTATATTCTTAATACTTATGGTGGTAATAATGTTAATTTCTTTGGTTTTATTTTTAATACTTTTTTCAATTTTCAGTTAGTTATTAGTTCAGTTATTGAATTTAGAAACGGCTTTAATATTAAAAGATTGGATACATTTTCAGGTACTTTTTCCATTTCTCGTTATAAACTCCAAATAAAGATTGTGTTAATAGCTTTCAAACCTTTTTGTGTAATTAATGATTCATACCTGCATTGAGTAGTAACTCAAGAACTCTTGCTGATAAAATGTTTGAACTGTTGAGTTTCGGTAGCTACTTTTCTGTGGTATTAATTTTTTGACTTTTGATGATACCTCATTCTGCTTTGTTTCTATAGTTATTATTCTGTCATTGCTGCTTTGAAAATTTCTTCATTTTCTGAGGCTCTATGACCTTCAAGTGAACATCTTGGCCTGCTCAACTATTCTTTTCCATTTTTCCTTATTTTTCTAGTGCTCGATCCAATTACTTTGAAAATTTAAAAACAATATTATTTGCAGAACTTCTTACTAATATTTACTTCTTACTATACACTACTTGTTAATATTTAGAAAGTCAACTTTTTGACATTTGAGTACAAGGCTCAAAGTTTTTCTGTTACTACCTCAAGCTGAAGAAGGTTGTTTCATATCGTACAAGCTTCCTTATTATGATGAATGATTCCAGAATTGTAGCAAATGGATGCATGCTCAGTGTTGTTTCTGGTACCTCAGTAGCGACACTGTGCATTCACCTATTCGTGCCATCTGTTGAATTATTCAGCAAAAGGAACCATGGAAATTGTGTTTTAATGTTCAATGTTGTATGGAGTATTTTTGGTGAATCTACCTCTTTGTGCTTCTTTTAGTCCATTTGCCTTGATGGGAGGCAAGTGGGTATGAGGGATATTCTGATGGAGTGCGTTTCAGTGAACTCTCAAGCCACCATGAATGAATCATCCATATTCATAACATAATATTATTATGTAACGTAATTATCTCCAATACATAACATGATTTAATTAAGTAACATTATAAAATTTTGTTGATGTTAATTTACCCCTTCCCCAAAGTAACACACTTGAAATGAATTACAAGCTTGAATCCTCTAATAATAAAACACTAACATTGTTAAAATTTACTTTCTTAATATGTTAATGTGTTCATAATATTTTGATGTGTTTACTGAATAAAAAGAATTGTGTAAATTTTGAGAGGGAAAAATCATTAAATCGTCAAGATGTAATACTACATAATTAGAATCTGCTACAATTGAGCTAGAATAAATAATAATAATAACAACAACAACAACAGCAAGAACAAGGAGAACAAGGAATTTTGTATTGCTCCCAAGGCTGGCTCTGCAGCCCCACGCAGTTGTGTGCAAGCTCTTCGGGAAGCAGTATCTATTGTCAAAAATTAATGCTACGTGTCACAAGGATGGACAAACGTGTGCTCAAACTTTAGCTTTAAATGAAAAACTTAAAATAATTTGTGAAGAAGAGAAAGGGGTGAGAATGAAAAAGTCTATTGCAGATGAATGCAGTATTGCTGCAAGTATGCTTTCATGATTTTAAAAGACAAAAACAAAATTTGTCACCCAGTTGAGGAATCACGTTCAAACGACGAGCCTCAAAGAAAAGAATGAAATGTTCAAGTTATCTGCAGTGGGAAGAAGCATTGTTGCAGTAGGTGAAGTGTGATAGGGACAAGAACGTTTCAATTCGTGGTTCATTAATTAAGGAATAAAAGAAACATGTTCAAGAATTGGGAATTGAGTCTTTTCAAGCTGGTTCAGGTTGGCTAGAAAACTTGGAATGGAAACGTGTTGAACTAGCGAGAGGTGGGTGGAAGGGAAAGGTGTATGGAAGACTGTGAAAACTGTCAACGCAATATCCTACCTGAATTGCTAGAGAACTGCAAACCAGAAGAAATGTTTAATACTAATGCTTATGAAACTGAACTAAGTTTCTGAGCTCTGCGGGAAGGCAGGTGGGTTTGTCTTGCCTGGAGCGAGTACCTAGGCCGTTGAGGCTTTACCAAGCTAACAGGCAAGGGAGCTCGACCCGAAGGGGGAGCGAAGACTCCCGAAAGCGGACGGACTTCCACTTTTATTAGTCCAGTCTCGTCACGTCGCAGTCAGTCAGTGCCTTTTATCCCTTCGCCAGGGCTCGACGCCGTTAGATCCCGGGGTTCCTGGCCGGTCACCCAACCACGAACCCGCGAGTCTCGAATGCACTTAACCTTCGTGACTTCACGGAGCGTAGTAAACGCATTCGGCTAGCGCCGCCGGCTATTTTTTTAACTATTTTTCAAATGCTGATCTGAGAAAACATTATCATTTAAGGGTGAAAAATGTCAAGATGGTAAGAGAAGTAAAGATAGGATAACAATGATGGTTTCAGTCAATAAAACAGGAACTGAAAAGTTGAAGCTCTTGATGATAGGTAAATCAGCAAAGCCTAGATGCTTTTCAAGAATGAAATCCCTGTCTGTAGAATACAGAATACAAATGTAACAAGAAGTCATGGATGACAAGTTCTATTTTTGAATCTCGGCTAAGGGATGTGGAGAAAAAATTCCAGAGAGAGAATAGGAAGATTATTCTTTTTGTCGACAATTGTTCCGCCCACTCCAAATACACTGAGAACTTAAAAAGTAGTTTAGCTTATTCACTTCTGAAGTCACAATATGACTTCAAAACTGCAGCTTATGGATCAGGGTGTCATTAAACTTTTTACACATTTCTACAGGAAAAGCCATCTCCAAAGAGTATTGAGAAATTTTGAATCGTGCAACCAGGTAACTATTTTATATTTACTTGATGCTATTGTGTTAGCTGCAAAAATCATGGCCAGAAATCATGTGAAATCAGAAACAATCGCAGTTTCCAAAAAGCCAGATTCTGTCAACGTGGCTTGCAGTGTGAGGAAGAGTAGGACATGAGCATTTTTACCTCTGACAAGTGGCAAGGACTTACAAAGTTGGTATCAGGCAAAGATGTCTATGACATTTTCATTAATGTCAATGCAGAAATCACTGTATCAGACCATCCTACAGACAAAAAAATTTTAGATTTCACGATGGTGTGAGAATGAGAAGACTGTACTGAAGAAGAAGAAGAAGAAGAAGAAGAAGAAGAATAGGAGAGGCGCATGGTTCTAAACCACCTTTTGCTCCACAAACTCTGAAGGAAATAGACATTTTTTGTAGGTATGTTCAGGGTCAGATTTCAGTTGGTGAGGACATTTTTAGGGCAGTGAATTTACTAGAAAATTTTCTGAAACAGACTAATGCAAAACAAGAAACAGAAGAAAAAATTACTGACTATTTTAGTTTCTAACTCTTGAATTCAAAACCTGAGAAGTTAGAGCTGATTTAAATAATTAAAAAAAAAAAATCATTTATTATCTGCATGATTTGTTTCACATTATTTTTATCTAAGAATAAATGTTTATTATATACTTATTATGTACATTTAATTATTATGTCTATTTAACAGTTCATATTTTTTAAACAAAGTATTATTTTGATACCTTGAATTGTTGATAAGTCAAAGCATATTTTCATAATGCAATTACAGTCAGTAGATATAAAGCAGACAGATGTATGAAACTAAAATGTTGATGGGAGGTATACAAACATAAAGAATTAAATAATATGACTTATCTCAACTTCATTCGTTGCACTTTCAAGCAATACTAACAGTTCTTTCTTGAATTAACAGCAATTTGTAATTAAGTCTGTCTTATCTGCATGTCAATAATTGAACTTTATTGACGGCATTTAATCTGTAATTTAAGAAATAGTTTAATTTTTTTTTTTAACCCCTTTTGTGCTGTTAAAAAAATATCTTTACGGAGATAATGCTCGACAATGACTTCCCGCTTGATTCAACTCTGCAACCGTTCGTTGTTCGTATGAGTTCTGTGAAGGGAAACAATATGAGAAGGCGCTGACTATTGCGGCATGTCGTGTTAGATAATTCTCATGTGCGAGCAATTGCGTTATTGTTTGATATGATTTATTGCCTCCACTCTCATCCCAGTTACTCTGTTTTGTGTCTAGAGTGCTTGCGTGATGATCAGAAAAGCATGGTGTCTCATCTAGATTGCGTTTTTTATACTTTTTATCAACGGCAAGATTCATAGATTGAGCAAGAAAATCGTACGCCATCCCTTCGCTGCAGTATGTTTCTTTTGTTTTGTTTCCTTTTTCGAGTAAAAAGTTACGTCAGGGAGCAACCATGAGAGAACAATTTGCTTATTGTCAGACGAGGCAAACCTGGTTCACTCAGCATTGTAATATTTGTGCAATTAACTAGCAATAAACCATTTGAAGGTGTATGTTGAGCTATGACCCTAATTTAACTTTTGTGTGCTGATCCCCAGCTCACACCTGTTTTCTCTCTGAAAATATGTAGCAATTAATTAGCAATAAATCATTTGAGGGTTTCCTTTGAGCTGCGTCTTGAATTTAACTTGTGTGTGCTGACCCCCAGCTCACCACAAAGGATTCAACAAAAACAAGCATATCTGTCATGTTTTGTGATTCAACTTCTTTGTTTCCTGCCTTATATTGTGTAGGTACTTTAACACCTTGTTACTGAACACTTGATATTGTATTATCTTTTTATGTAATATTAAATGTTTTATTTGTGTCTATTAATACTGTAAGTATTGTTATTAATGAATTTCCAAAGGTCAAAGTTTCCATATTAAATGTTTAAAATTGACTTAATAATGTATTTAAAGCTGTGATCAAAGTAACCAGTCGGGTAACTTTGACCACCTAGTTTTTGTCAAATATCTATCATATTTATCATTTTCAATGGAGTTATTGATCTACATTCCATTTTACTTGTTGAAGCCCCAAATATGTGATAGAAGAAATTGTGTTGCCATCAATAGTCTTGTGTGCATGTTGTAATGAAATTAAAAAGCGGTCAAAGTATTCCTGGTTTACGATAACAAAAATATGCGGGAGTAATGGTGGGTTAAGTGAGTCTGTTAGGAGAGGTTTCCATTGCAGGTTCTTCAGATGTCTGTCTTGTTGGTTCTGTGGTCATTTGTATTGTTGCTTAGATATATTATGATCTGTTATTCAGAACACTATTTTGAACATAAAACTCAATACTGCCAGTATTCATACAACTTTGTGTTTATAAGTTAGAGTAGAAATCCCCAAAATCAAGAAAACATCCACAGAGTGTGTTCACTTCTCTCCGTAGTATATCATACTCAGTTTAACTGTTTTTGGATGTTAAATAAAAATTTAAATAAATAAGTAAATAGAACATATTAAATTTAAAAAAGTGTTATTCACTTCTAACAATTTTAAATTGAATTACTCCATAAGTAAATTTTTGCAAGTTTTAATTCTGAAGTCTTAATTCTCTTACAGGTGCCTGAAGATTTTGAAGAATGAATTTGTAAAGGACCTCAGTAAGCGTTATAGTAAAGTGTTTGATATTGAAACAAGCTAATACTAAATACTGAAGAATGTTCAGGTAATAATTAAAATAATAATAATAATAATAAGCTTCCATCCATCCAAATGTTTCATACCCTTTTATGTTCCTGTGTCTTGGTGAGAGGGTCTTCTCTTCCTTCTGTGTATTTTACATGTTAAAAAGTTGTTAGAAATTATTTTGGTTTCATGAGGAGAGATCTTGGTCAATACAGTATTGAAATTGAAGAGACAATGCATTCTTGAATTGCTTATTTTGTGAGTAGTTTTCATAAATGAACCTGTGGTCTCTTTTCATCACAACCAAAATATTCAGCCACTAACGTGAATTTGTTTATATGTGAGCTATATGTTAGCTTGTGTGTGTAGATACCAAGGTTCCGAGCTGTTTGCTGGCACTATCCCAGAAACATTGTAGATTGTAATGTTAAAATACGCAATGTAGTGTACCAAATTGTAAAGAGAAAAGAAATTTATTGTATATTACTGTGTTGTTTATTATGCAACAGTATATTTTATGAAGAAATTGTGGAGAGAGAGTGAGAAAATATGTGCAATCTTTGAATACAGGTAGAGGTTTTCATTCATTTGGATGCTTGTACAAAATATGAAATATTATTTTTTTAAAAGGGGAGAAAAATGCACATCTACGATGTGCTTGTTCAAACAATATAAAATATTTTATTAATTAACTAATAGAATTATTAAAGTACATGAATTCTTAAAATTTACTTGAAAAGATACACATTTCCTTATGTGTAATGAAGTGTAACATGTATTAATGAAGTATAGAGGCTGTCTTCTGTGAAAAGATTGTGTTATTTTTGGTTCTTATATTATTACTCAACTTAAGGTTATTTTGGTGATTTTGCCTTCATGTTTAGTACTAGAAAGCCCTACCTACAAAGACAGAAAAGTCAAAATGACTGTATCAATAAAATTGTGTTTAATTATTGTTTTAATTTTCAAAAACTTGAGTAGTAAGACATGTCTGAGATTATATTTTGGGTTTATAAACTATTTAATTTACTATATAAATCATACTTGTTTATATACTTGGAATGATATAAATATAATGAAGAGCTTGACGGTAATGTTTCACGAGATATGTTTTGATTTCTCCCTGACCTGGCTTTCATTAAATAATAATTATTGTTGTGTTGCTGTTAATAAATCAGTTATAACTGCCCTTCACATAGTCAGTATTACAGTTTTATTTCTTAAGCATACTGGACAGAATCGCCTAACGAGATGTTTTGTTTGGCCGCTCATTTCTCTACCCACCCCCACCCCACCCACCGTGTGCAGTGTGAAAAGATACCTGCCTGCCTAACTCTTGAATTGGGGAACAGAAACAGAAAAGTTAGTCTGCAGCCTATGATCTGATGCTCACCTCCTCTGCTGCCTCAATGTGTCAGCCAAGGTTGACCTGAAAGGAGGCAAAGACATGGGGTTACCAAATTGTCAAAATAAGAACAGATGCTCCCAGTCATGGGCTGCAAGTCAAAGTAAAGACCTGGTACTAGTATGCACATCTGTGATTCAAATATGACTGCTAAGTTCATTGAAACATCAATAGTTACAGAATCAGGTCATTAACAGAATCTCAAGAAATGTAGTAGCATCCTAAGGTGCATTGAATATTTCAGTCCTACCCAATTGTTGGAGGTAAACAAAGATGATTTTAACATATTCTTCGAAAATAAGATGTCAAAAAACTATACATCATAGTTTTAATAACATAAAAAAATATTAAAATTCGCATTATATCAGTGAAATACATCAATAAATAAAAACACAAAGAGAAACTGAAACAGCAAAATGTGAAAATTACTTCTTCCGTCATTCTATTATTAAACATGTTGAAGTGAGTGCTACTTTCCTAGGAAATTAGTTTTTTG
Organism: Teleogryllus oceanicus; assembly: GCA_964035755.1. Lineage (NCBI taxonomy): Eukaryota > Metazoa > Arthropoda > Insecta > Orthoptera > Gryllidae > Teleogryllus > Teleogryllus oceanicus. The sequence continues at coordinate 33,759,554 of CAXIVR010000014.1, read as the reverse complement.
GGAGTGTTGAGACTAAATCTGTACCTATTTAGCAATCTCTTGTTCATTTGAAAACATTTTTTATAATCCACCTTTATTTAATTGCTTGTATTTTATTTTTTCCTACATGCCTTTTTTGTTCATATTTTCTTCAAAAGCCATATTTCTTAAAACTTGATGCTTAAATGAAAAGTACTGTTATGTATTTTTTTTTTTTTAAATGTTTTATCACCTAATTTATAATTTTATTTCTGATGCAAGTGAATTGGTCAAAAGTCTAAATACAGGCCTTACTATGTCATTTATCTACTCAAAATTACAAATATGTAAAATTCTACATTACATTTGCGTGACAGTAATTTTTGGAAAATTTTATTTGGAAATTGTGAAGACTAAAAGCAAACAAGAAAATTAATTGTTGAAATGAGCTCAAATATATTGTTGAATAGTGGACCTTTTACCATTTCATCAAAGCACTGAATGTTAAGTGTGGTTGCATAGAATAGAATGATTTGAGGTACAGAAAATATTAAAATTACAATTTAATACAAAAGGTTAATAAACTGAACTATCTGTTGTAATAAGGTCTACAGTTATTGAGAAAATGAATTGCAATCTGGTGACGTACACAAACTAATCTACCAATTGTCTTCTCTCCTATTTCTAGTCTTCAACCTAGGAATAAAGTAACTACTGTGTTCGTATTTTGAATAAGTTTATTATTGTGGGGATAGTGCCAAATAAGGTATTGTGATAATTGTGCAAGATTGTTTTTTATTATTATAATTATGTCAATTTGTAATAATTAATATTGTGAAAACAAAATTGTGCTTGTTGGCAGCTATGTAAATTTGTATATTTTTTGTTATACAAGACCTTTTATTTGGTTTTTTGAAGATATGCTTTAGTAACATTTATGAAGATTAATTATTCAAATATTCCATGAAATGGTTTTTTTTTAATATTGTTTTTCATTGTTATAATCAAGATTTAAGTTACATTACTGCTAGAAATAGATATATTAATATATAATTTTGTGATTTGTCATGTGTTCCACAGACACAAATAAGAGGTTTCACTTGTGTCTCTTGCCTGATGATGTAAGATATTCTGGTGCAATGCTTGATTATCTGTAGAACTAGCACGAAGTAGGTATGAAAGTATATGTTATCTCCTCAACTTGTTCTACAACTTCAAGAATTCTATACCCAAGTCATATCAATTAGATATCTTGCAGGCTGCATGTGTTTTTGTTTTACAGTTTTATACATGTGTTGTAACTTTGCCAGTGATTGATATATCTTGTGAAGAAAATCCACAGACTTTTTTGTTTCCGCATAGACTGGGTCTTTTTATGAGGTTTTGTTGTACATAGCCAGATGCAAATTCTTAAAACATTTTATACAGTTTTCTCCTTTTTGATTCAAAAACATTTTTTATGTTCTGTTATTTGCTGATCAGTGACCTTGCAATTGAACTTTGGGAGGCAGAGGAGATAAACAGCTTTGAAAAATAGTTATTCTGCTTTGGGCCATCAGTACAAAGAAAGATGCTGTAACATGTGAGTTGCCTCTTGACATGCATCCTTTTTCACACAAATAGTTCATATCTGAAGTAATCGATTTGGAAAAATACTTTCTTTCTCAGTGTCATCCCTGAAGTGAGAAATATTTTCTAGCTTCTTTCATTTAAATTGTTATGGCAATTCCTACCATCATCAAGCTCTTAAGAGGCCCAAAAATGTTGCTCTTATCTCTTACACACTGTTCCTGTATATTTAAAATGTCCAGCTGCATTTTCATCAGAAAGACTAAATTAGGGGAAAATAGAGCAATATGGGAGTTGTTTTGTGGAAGCAAACTTAAGAGTTCAAAATCTTTTTTTTAACATTTACAACTTGCCCTGGACCCAGTTATTGATATTTTGCTATCTCCTTTGTGATAACGTGCAAATAATGTTCTGTGAAATTTGGTCAGAGATACAGCATGTGGAGTATACAGTGTAGTAACTGTTGAACATCACTGTCGGTTATAATAATGGTGCCATTTTTACTTTTTGTTACATCATCACCTTATTGGGAAATTTATGAATAATTTATGGAATATTTATTCTCTGGAGAAATACTTTAAAACAATAAAGAGACTTCAAAAACAGGGTTTAAATAATTTTCAAGCACTGTCAGCTTATTCCTAAGAATGGATATTTGCATCACATTTTCCCCAAAATTCCAGAACACTTCTGCTATGAGAATGAAGTAAGGTGGTGATGTACCTTTGTGTTCTTTTTTGTGAGTATGAAAGGAGCAATTTTAAGTCCTGTAAAAGAGGCATGTGATAATGTAGGCTGCAGTGCCTTTTATAGCATTATTTTGTTACTTGTCATGTTTCATGACATTAAATTAATTTGAAGGCCTTGTGATTGGATCTGATTTAACTATTGTGTGGGGCCAAATTATTTAGTTGTATTCCTTTAATTGTTTGCTTTAATTTAACCTTGACTGATGTAATAAGTAGTACTGATATTGAAAATTTCAGCAAGATATTGAAAATATCTCGATCTTCTGCAAATGATGTACCTATGCTTACATGCTAATGCTGTGGTGACAGTGAATCAGTTTGGTGTTTGTTTTTATAAGTAAAGTTCTTTTGTATTCTTTAATTTTTTTCTCAGAGTGTATTGTTTTCATAGTCCTTTAACTCATGATTGAACGATGAATCTAAGCCAACATTCATTAAATGCCCTTACAAGAACAGATGTAAAATTCTCAAAATTATTTTTAAGTGCTGCTGTTTACTTCAATTTTTCCAGTATGTTATTCAGATCACATCTACAAGGCTGTTGTAACTGGAGGTGTTAAAGCACTCATGTCCTTGAAGTGTGATATTATTTTAATGTCCATTAAGTATTAATAATTTTTGTATTAACATATTTTCATGTATTCTTTTAACATATATTTAGAAGTATTTCAAGCATTTTCTGTAAAAATTTACTGATAAAATGAAGTTCCCAAGAAGCTTGCAGAAAAAATACTGCAGACATGCTAACAAATCAATAAATATTGTTATTATGTTTTCCAATGGTGTTTTTTAATATTTCACCCCATGTCTTTCAGGAAAGTGGCTTATATATCAGTGACCCAATAATCATTTGATTTCCCTCCCAGTTTTGCTAGAATGTGTGGGCTGATTGCTGAATTCTATGATTTGATTAGTCCAAAATGTATGTTTACATTCCAAAACTCATTGCACACAATGTAAAAGATTAAATATCCAGACAAGTTAGGTCTATTTTGGAACTTTTCTCAAAAGAACAGATCCCTTGAAAAACTTAAACCGGAAGTTTTACAATTTTCTTATTCCATATCAAGTACTATAAGTTAACATTAACCCTTCAAGGACGGTAATTGTTTTTTTTCAAAAATTTGCTTTTTTCACAAAAGATGAAATTATTAGTATCTTCTGCAGTAGAGAGAAATACTTTTAAAAAAATTCTAATTAAGCAGCCCTTTTGAGAGTGTGTGACATTTATGTCACGACAGTCCTTTGCGCTATTTTGCTCAGTAAGCTGAGGGACAAAGGCAAATGATAGGCACCTTCCATACCTAATATTGAAACATTTTTAATAGTATTACAAATTTGAAAAATAATGAAAATTAAAGAATGTTAATTGAACTTATAAATGTTCTGAAGAAAGATGTCACTAGAACACTCTTAGACTATTTCGTGTGGTATCAAGTGTTGCAAGTGATGCAAAGTCGTACGTTGCACTTAGAGCATTTAGTGCTCACTATGCCAGAACAGCCCTCATAAACAATGCCGACATTTTTTAAAAAAATTCTACTTTACATATCTAGTGGTGCTATGACAGCACATACTTTCTCGCATTATTGTAAATATTATAATGCATTTTCTGCGCTACTAACACCTTAGCTACTATACTTGAAAATATCCAATTCAAACAAAGTGCCTGTGATGCATATCAGTATTAATTTTGAGTCAAAAGCAGCAGTTATTTCTTACTTTGTCAAATGAAACAAACCAATACATTTGATTGACTGCTACAGTATTCGCAACAAATTATGCAGAAGCGAACAACAGAAGCGAGCCCTTCTTTTGACAAACGCCATATTGCAACTACTATTATCAAGAAACCGAAAAGTTGAGAAAATGTCAAAAAACTTTGGGCGACGATGGATGGCAGCTGACCAGAGAATGGAGCAAGACCTTAAATCCAGTCCACACCAAGAAAATTAGAAAACTTTACTACGAGGAAGTCTGTGCCATTCTGTAACACCTCTAGCTTCTTTAAAATTTCTACTAATATGTAATAAGGGACGGAAAAAAATATGGTGCTAGTCCCATTTTCGGTTATTGTTCCTTTTTTTTTGGAAATTCCCAAAAAGTTAACATTTGAAATCTACAAAATTGGAGATACCGATTTTTGCTTCAAACACAGTGTTTTGTAAAAATATCTGCTCTTTACTAAGGTCATGTACAATTAGTTAAAAAAAACAACAACAAAACAATCTGTTTTCGCTTGATTCATGTCTGAAATTTATGCAATTTCTAAAAAATTATGATCTCAAAATCCGCACGATATCTTTTCATTTAAGTTTCTCGTCGAATGTAACAACGTATGGTAAATAAATAAACGAATGGTGCTATTGAATGTCCCTTTTTTGCAGCTGCCATCTTTTGCCGCCCAAAGGACATTGTTTTTACATTTTCTCAACTTTTTGGCTACCAAATGCAAGAAATGAAACCACCATATTACTACTATTATACAATTGCTAATCCCATGTCCTACTGAGATGACCGAGGTGTAAATTGGCCTGTACGGACACAGCTCTACGGAGGGAAGGTTCGCTGGTTCGAGTCTTGGCCGGAATTTTTGTTTGTCACGAATCTCGCTGCCGTAGAAAATAATTGAGAATTCCAGAAACTTTATTGAAAACCATTTGAAGCAATTCTAATCACAAATTCAATTAATCAAGATAAACTAGTTGTGCTATTCAACACATACTTTCTCACAACATTGCTAACGTTATATTATATTGCTACATGAAAAGTACTTTTAACCACCAAAAGTGTTTTCCGCGCCGAGTTATGCCTTCTGAGTTGCCATCTTTTTCTGCCCAAAAGACGTTTTTCCACATTTTGTCAATTTTTCGGCTGCCGAAAGCTAGAACTGAATCACCAAGCTCTAATGACTATTATTGAAGTGCCAATCCACGTGGCCGAGGTGGTAAAAGGACGGGTGTTTCATCTCTTCGGGAGAAAGGGCCGCTTGTTCGACTCTCAGGAATAATTGTGTGTCACAATACTGTTGCGAAGAAACCTATTGAGAATTTCAGAAACTTTATTGAAAATCATCTGAAGCAATTCTACCCACATATTCAATCAATCAAGACACTAAATATCTGGAAGTGTCTATATGATTTTCGTATTTTGAACTTTTAAAAAAGTTTTCAACTCTCTTGTTCGATTTGTTAAACGTGAATATCAAACATCGACTGAACTCGTGGTTCATAGCGAAGTCGCTAGCCTTTCACCACTGAGATCCGGGTTCGATTTCCGTCGAATCTCATGTGAAACAGACTGTTGGTGTCATTCATTCCTTGGAATGGGGTGTCTGTTTGTAACTGTTAGTTATGTAATATCAACTGAGTGAGAGTGAGTTATTTTCGTAATGTTTCCTCGATGGTTCTACTGCAGAGGTAATTCAATGGGATAGTAGTTCCCTCACTAAGCACCTGATGATGTAACAAAACTAGTTACGAAACGTTGTGCAATTGCTGAAATAAATGATTGTCATTAAAAACTTTGGACACTTATTTGCAAACATATATTGACAATCAAGAAGAAATATTCATATCTCGATAATTCTTCACCTCTCTTGTGTAACATTGTTTCATTTTAAAAGGATCTCGAACCAAATATGAACACATTTGTTAAATTTGAAAACTAAATAACAGGATTTAATTGATTTGGTATATTATAAATTGAATTAAGCTAAGAGTACGGGGTATTTATTTTCTTACCACTACCTACGCTTTCAACAAGCAAGGAAATATTACATACTGGAATTACTTAATAAGCTAAAATAATACAAAACCCTGAAGTATAATGCAAATACACTCAAACACCGGAGAACAGTATTGCAAATTCAGAAAATGTCTTGCAAAATCCTATAAAGTTTTTGGTACCTTTTTTCAAATTATTTCTTGTCTCCCCTCACTCTATCCTATTGTATGTAAGCATGTAGAAGTGAAAAGGGAGAGGAAGGGACAAGAATAAGGAAGGAAAAATCGCGTGCAGCCCGTTTGTTAGCGTACTGTTCCGGCATTTCACTGGTATTGATCAGAAAAATCATGGAAAACTACCGATCATAGTAACCGAACACTAGAATTCTCTTCCACACATGGGCTGACTTCCATTTTGCTATTTAGCCAGATTTCCAACATGGATTTAGAAAATCAAAATCAACGGAAACAGCTATATTTTCTTTTCTTAAAGATGTCGCCTCATCATTGGATCAAAACGAGGCACCTATTGGATTATTTTTAGATCTTCCAAAAGCTTTTGACGCAGTGGCGGCTCGTGGGTATTCGCACGTTCGCATGTGCACACCCAAATTAATTCGGTGCAATTTCTCTTAAACATATCTTAACAAGAGGAGAGTACAAGTCCTTCCAGAGAGTTTCGAAAACATGGTATTTCAAAACACGCGCCGTTCTGAAGCTGCAATTGACCGACTGCTCATGCCCCTCCTGAAAGCCAGCGGGAGCACACTCGGGATTTGGCAAGCGAGGAGAGAGAGGTAGGGCTGTCGAGGGTCTGGAGGGGTAAGAGGGGTGCAACGGTGGCTTATGCACGGTATGAGCATGCTGGCGGCGATGCGCCGTCCACGGTGCAGGCGCAGTGGCGATCTCTGGGTGTGCCAAAGACACGTGTGTATCGAAGACATAACACTCGGCTTACACAAGTTTTCAGAGAAGTAAAGCATTGTAAGAAGGAAGTGTGAAATATCTCTCCACTTAAAAGCGTTCTCATCCCTTCCAAAATACCAGTTTTACGGTAGCGCGCGAATGCTTTGGTTGGCAGTGTTGCATTAATAAGTATTGGGTTAATTCAATATTATAGGCACATTTTTTTGAAAGTGTTTTAAAGTGAATTGCGATTTCAAATCCATTCCAAAGTGTATGAAAACCCGGATGTGTTTTGTAAACGTATTTAGTACTATCTAATGCGGTTTGAAACATCGAAGTAGGAGTGTTCGTTTTTCTATCAAGTGTTTGTGCAACTAGCAATGAATAGCGTCGAAAACATTAAACGTGTGAATTTCTCACAATTGTCTCTTGATGAAAAACTGCAAATTAACAATAATGGTAGATCGACACCTGCCATAAACTTAGTTCAGAGTAGTAAATGTAAAGACAGGGAAGTTACCAGAAAGTTTAATGTTTCTACGTACGACAATTATGATTGGGTTTGTGGATGCGAACTAACGAATCGTTTATACTGTTTTCCATGCTTACTCTTCGCTTCGGAAAAAGAAGAAACTTGGACCAACATGGGATTTAGTGATTTGGGGCATCTGAAACAGAAATTGTCGAAACATGAAAATTCTAAAGTGCACATGAATGCGGTATTGGAGTTGAAGGTCTTGGGGAACCACAACATTGTTCAACAATTGGACAGTGCATTCAGACGCAATGTTGAAAAGCAAAACGCAGAAATAATGAAAAACAGGTATGTGCTCTCACAGATAATTAATTGTATTAAATTTTGTGGAGCTTTTGAATTAGCACTTCGCGGTCACGACGAAACGCCAACAAGTAGTAATCCTGGGATCTTTAAAGGATTGATTGATTTTACGGCCGAATTAGATTCTGCTTTGAAAGATCATCTTAACTAGGCTACAGTGTTCAGAGGAACATCTAAAGCAATTCAGAATGATTTACTGCAATGCATGTTAGAGGTTTGCCAAGAAGCTATTAAGGACGAAATACGAAACTCAGACTATGTTTCTATAATAGCGGATGAAACAACGGATATCTCTTCCGCTTTTCAATTGGTCATTGTGTGGCGGTATGTTTTACAATGTGGTAAGCCAGTAGAACGATTTTTTCTTTCACTAATCCAAACGGTCAAGACGCTACAACAATTGCGGAATGTGTGAAAGAAATGCTTTCAAATGTGTTTGCAGATAAGCATAAAGTTGTATCCCAGAGTTATGATGGCCCACACGTAATGAGCGGGCAGCACTCTGGCGTTCAGACCATTGTGAAAGAAGGTTATCCCTACGCGCATTATGTACATTGCTATGCGCACAAACTGAATCTCATTATGACTCAAGCTGCAAGCTATAATACACAAGTTAGAATATTTTTTGCAGATTTGAGCGAAATTTCGGCATTGTTTTCAAATTCTCCTCAAAGAGTGCAAATTTTGGATGAGTTGGTTGGCAGAAGAATGCCTAGTACATCATCAACGAGGTGGAACATCAAATCCCGATTAGTAGAAACAGTATTTGAACACAAAGAATTATTGTATCAATGTTTCGAACAAATAGAAATTACCAGCAGACAAACCAGTAGTATTTCCCAGGCTAGAGGGCAGAAACTTAAAATAAGTCAGCCTGATTTTCTTTTCTGGTTGCAAGTGTTCCACAAAATTATGCCTCATGTTGACATTCTTTATAACACTCTTCAAAAACGGTCAATAGATGCAGTAACTGCTAAGAAAGCCATTCAGTCCTTTGAAGAAATCATTAAAGATGTTAGAAATAACATTGACTCAATAAAGAATTACTCGCAGCAGGAATCAAAGAAACATCGACAAGATGATCAAATGACTCTAAAAATTGCTGCAAAAGAAATGTGTGATGTGATTCTTACTCAAGCTCAAGAGAGATTTTCATTTAACCAACACCATCAGCGTCAATAACCAATAGCATCAAATCTTTTTAACTCTGAAAAATTTTCAGAATTTCACCAGACCTTCCCTGAAACGACTGCTTGGGACACCTATGCAGTGTATCCATTTCTCGACCAGCCAAAATTAAAAACAGAATTGGAAGTAATGTATATGCGCAGTGATTTCCGTAATGTGTGTGGCGCCACTGACCTTTTGGTATTCATTTTAGAAAACAATTTGCAAAAGACTTTTCGTGAAACTGCTAAGCTTCTTAAAGTTCTTGTAACAATTCCTATGACTACTAGCGAAGCTGAAAGATGTTTTTCAACATTGAATCGCATCAAGACATTTCTATGCAGCACCATGTCAGAGGAAAGACTTTCTGCATTAGCTATGCTGTCAACTGAAAAATCGTTAATACGAGAAATAAATGGGTTCAATGAAAACGTCATAGAAAAGTTTTCTGAAAAGAAGCAGCATCGAATGGACTTCGTGTTTCGTCATACAGTGTAAACTCTAAATTTTTCTGTTAATTTTGAATACTTGGTAAAGAAACTTGTACTTTCAGCCTTAAATTTGTACAGTGAACTATGAAAATATATTCTACAGCAAATGTGCGAGTGAAAAAAAATTGAATCAGTGCGTACAATAGAACTCTTCACATCCCTGGAAACACTTCTGGAACGTGCCGAGTCGCCTCGCGGTAACCCCACCCTAATCGTAAATATTTCGGAGAGGGTCCTTGCAGAGCGAAGTGGGAGCGGGTGTTGTGAAAAGAAAGCGGCCGACCCTCACTGCTGTTGAAAGGTACTGTTCAGCTTGCTTTCAGAGTTCATAATAAGCCTTGCGTTTTATTTATTTATTTATTATGTGTGTGTGTGTGTGTGTGTGTGTGTGGGAGAGAGGGGAGGGAGAGGGAGAGAGAGAGAGAGAGAGAGAGAGAGAGAGAGAGAGAGAGAGAGAGAGAGAGAGAGAGAGAGAGAAGGGGTGGGAGGACGGGGAAGAGACGTTGCACATCCTGTTGGCGTGACCACGAGCCGCCACTGTTTGACGTCATTAATCATGACATTTTACTTTCAAAATTACCTTCATATGGAATCCGTGGTATTGCTCTAGATTGGTTATGTTCGTATCTTAAACAACGATCTCAGAGAGTGGAAATACCTTACTGGAATGATGGAACATTACGTACGCACCTTTCCGACTCTTTGCCCATTGCACGTGGAGTTCCTCAGGGATCGATTTTAGGCGCTATTCTGTTCCTACTTTACGTAAACGATATGCCCTCGACGATTCGAAACGGAAGAACGGTTCTCTTTGCGGATGATACGAACATCCTTTGCAATAAAGAAACCATAAATAGTACAATATCAGATGTTTCAAATTGGTTCCGAAATAACAAATTAATAGTAAACGAAAAGAAAACGGTTTTGATGCAGTTTTCCATTTCAAATAAAAAATTCTGTGCTCCATTGAAAACGAACGGTGTACCATTGACTGATGTTAAGGCAACAAAATTTTTAGGTCTCTCAATTCAGTCAAACCTTGAATGGAACATCCATTTAAATGAATTGAACACAAAATTAAGTTCATTATGCTACGCGTTCAAAATTCTTGCAAATTCAGTCAGCCTTCATACTGCTCGTTGTGTATACTTCGCGAATGTTCATTCCCGCCTGAGATATGGCATAACATTCTGGGAAAATACATCTTATAGCTCCCAGACTTTTAGATTACAAAAACGAATTGTACGAATAATAACCAAATCCCACCCACGTGATTCATGTAAGCCTCTCTTCATTAATCTAGGAATTTTACCATTACCTTGTCTGTTTATTTACGAATCAGTGTTTTTTGTCAAAAATGACTTGCTTAAGGGCGGGAATATATTTTCAAAAAATGCCGATGTCTATTACTATAACACTCGACGTAGAAATCATATTCATCAGGTGACAGTATCAACAGCCCATTACAAAAAATTCACATGCAATACATGTACATTATTTTACAACACTTTGCCAGATGACATTAAACGATTAAATTCGATAGAAAAGTTTAAATCCCAAGTGAAATCGGTTCTGCTGCATAACTGCTTCTATACAATTAGAGACTATACTGAGCATCACAAGAAAAGTAACATTAATTTTAACAATTATATAGAATGCATTATTTAACATTTGAACTGTATAAATGTGTATAAACAACCTGTAACAAGTATTGTAATACAGCCTCCGGGTCAATGACCCCCATCTCGACCAGGTTTTTCGTTCATTTTCTCTGATCCATTGAGCAAATGCTGAGATGGCCCCTTGTTTTGCTCCTGGACATAAATGTAACTTCATTTTCTGTGCACGTCTTCTAGAATTCAGTGGGAAATACAATTATTCAAATTATCGTTTCCATGTTGTCGCGGCGGGAAGTATTATTCCTAAGGACAACATGGATAAGAGCCAAAATTTATTGCCTTTTTATCCTTGAAAATAGATTTTATTACATTTCTTTTTCCAATTTTAAGTAGTATATGACTTAGTGTAGGGATCACAGAATTTTAAAAACTTTTCCCTGCAGCACGTCATACGCAGTTTTTAACTGTTTTTTTTTGACGTAAGATAAATAAATTATGGGAATTCTGATGTGTTGTTGACGTAATTATATGAAAAAATAAATCATCTTCGTCAATTTAATATATTTATCTAGAGAGCCGTCTTTCGACGGCTTTCATGACTCGCTGAGTGTGGCAGCAGTCTCCCGACTTTTGTTTCAACACTCTCCCGACCGTTGGCATTTTTTGTTGCAAACATAAATGAATAACAAGTAAATATTCGCATTATTACGATATTTATCGGGTAATTCCGGTAATGATAACAACAACAATTGCCAACACAAAAAGAAATGAAAATACCCTCTGTCGCTTTTCAGTACATATGTTCATGCGACAGCAACATTTTTCATGTTGCATTAGTCCTTACTTAAAGGTGACGAGAACAATATGAGTAGAGGCTAGTGGTGGGGTACAGAACTGTTTTAATATTGAATCAAGGTGATGTTTGTGTCCGGTCTTATTCCTATGTTGTTGTTTTTTTCATTGAACTGTATTTAAATTATATTGGTAGTTAGAATAATAATATTCACTACGCGTTCATTGTGTTCGACATATAACGGTAAAATCGCGGCAGGAAGTTTCCATGTCGCGGCAGGAAGTAATAAGAGCCAAAATTTATTGCTTATTTATCTTTGAAAATAGATTTTATTACATGGGAGTTTTTTTGATTGTTTTTTTCTCCCTTTCAAAATTCAAAATTTTTTTTTCTCCCTTTCAAAATTCAAAATTTAAGTATATATGACTTAGAGTAGGGATCACAGAATTTTGAAAATGTGCACACAATTCACTTTTCCCCATAGCACGTCATACGCAGTTTTTAACTGTTTTTTTGACGTAAAATAAATAAAAAAAAATAAATAAAAAAATAAATTAAAAGGTAACGGTAAAATAAAATAAACGATAAAATACAAACCATCGATACATCATTTTTTAGGTAAGAGCTTTCTTAGTCGTACTTTATACTAGAGTTCGATTTATATTCCATAACATTTAAATAGCACAATTTCTTTATACTGATTAAATGCCCAGAGGATGCTGATTCGACTAAAAAAAGGCTTCAATTTTCTGCAAAGAGAACGGCACTTCAGCTGCTCTGTGTAGTATATTTTGACCCGTTGGGGCCACCCGAGGCACCCCATCCCGGCTCCTCACTACACCCGGCGCTACCGACGCGAGTGAATGTGCCAGGAACTGCAGAAAGAACGTAACGAATACGTCTCGTGAAGGATCAGTTTTTATAGACGTTTAGTTCGCCGCTCGTTCGTCTTCAACGGAGGCGGGCGAACGGCGTTCCCACGTCTTGCTCTTTGCTGCCCCGCAGCTAACGACGTGAGTGTGAACAGGACTGTAGAAACAATGTTATGACTTACGTTTCGCGAAGAATCGCGCAGCCGTTGAGTCGCCGCTCGTTCGCCCTTCCGGAAAAATTTTTTAAAAATCGCCGCTCGTTCGTCTTCAACGGAGGCCGGCGGTCGCCGTCCCCACTCCGCGCCCTTGCAGCCCCGGTGCTAACGAGGTGAGTGTAGCCGAGACTGCAGAAAGAACGTGTCGATTTACGTTTCGCGAAGAATCGCGCAGCCGTTGAGTCGCCGCGGTTCGTCTTCAACGGAGCGGCGGTCGCCGTCCCCACTCCGCCCTTGCAGCCCCGGTGCTAACGACGTGAGTGTGGACGAGACTGCAGAAAGAACGTGACGATTTACGTTTCGAGAAGAATCGCCGCTCATTCGTCTTCAACGGAGGCTGGCGGCCGGTCGTCCTCGCGCCACGCCCTTGCCGGCCCGAGACGCGACCATGAGCGGCACAGGTGAGGTCGGAGCGTCGGCCGATAGCGCGCAAGGGGCTGGGAGGGTCGTGTTAATGGCGGCCATAACCTTCCCTCGCAGTTTTCCGAAGCGCGAACGGGCAGGGTCGCGCGGAGGTTATATTCTTGTTTATCTCCGCGCGGCGGTGACGGTGGGGGAGGCGGGGAGTTTGGACTAACGCGCCTCCGCCTCCGCGGATAAGGTTCCCCGCCCGTTCTTTCCGCGCCGGGCCCGGGGAGGCCGGATAAAGGAAAGGTCGTATGTGACTGCGAGCGGCCCTCCTTCGTGTGTGGACACCGTCTCTGAAAGCGATGGAGCGGGGCGGGGTGGGGGTGGGGGGAGTCGCTTATCGAGAGTGACGCGGGAGAGCGGTCGCGAGTGTAATGCCCCGGCTCGCCGCTAGGGGCATCGCTGGCCCCGAGACTCATGATTGTGGGGGCAAACTTCGCTGGAGGTGTAGGTTTAGTTGTTGAGTTGTTTGGTGGGTTTATTTGAATGCTCTTAAAGAATTAGTTTCGGATAGTTAAGAAACAACGGAAATAGATTTGAGGTCCAATAATATCAACATTCGGAACTTTCTACTGGAAACGGCAAACATTGGTGCTTTTGTTTTATTGATTCAAAAATATTCTGGTGTATGTTGTTGCAAAGAAAGGAATAAGATTCTTAACTGAATAGTAATTGAAAGGAGGAGGATAGGCTGTGCATTCTCAATTTCATTGTTTCGAATACATAAGTACAATTGAAAGATAAATTCATTCTTTACAAAAAGATAACTCATGCGTAGTTTCGGCTTTCAAAATTAATTTTATTAGGAAGAACTCATATTGTTAGTTTTTTCGGAAGGTGATCTGCCTTCATAAACAAGACTGTGCTTTGTTAGTAATTATTACTAATTGCAAAGCTGCGTGTTCATAGTCACGAAAAACTGTAGAAATGGGCAGGCAAAATAAGCATTTAAAAATGCATAATGAGCATTTAAAAGTATAAAATAGAAATTTAAAAAGGCACTATATATTTTTCTTATCCTTTTTTAATTCTTGTGTAGAAAGTTTGTGAAGTAAACATAATTTACTTATCTTCATTGCGTGCTTGCTTTCATTATTAATCTGACAAATTCTCGTAGAAATCCTTTCTTTCATTATTCGGCGATCTGGTCAAAAAAGGCTGAATGGCAGAGTCTACCTTTTTGCTTTTGATTAAATGCAAGCTGATACAATGCTGCACAGGATGATTTTTTTTCTCACTTTTAATTTACACATAAGTGAAAATATTGTACGATTTGTTTTAATGTCTAAGCATGACACAAATGTATCTAGTGGTACAACACCACGTACTTTCTCGCATTATATTTAAAAATATATTTCAAAATTATCAATTTTCAAAGATTGAGAGAATTCAACGAACATGGGACCTGTGCCATTCTTGTAAGTGTCCCTTGTTCTATCAATGGAAAAAATTGAAGCAAACATTTGTAATGGTTTTTGAAATTTTCGGTATAATTTGTCTGAAATTTCTCAAGAATTACTCGTTTTTTTTAAAAAAAATTATACACAGCAGTTTTTAAAGATCTGATTTTTTAGAACGTATTTAATTTAAGACAAAAATGTCTGTATTCAATATTGTTCTTGTGTAATGTTAACTCATGCAAGTTACGCAAGTTTCGAGAAGTGTTCATGAAAAATGGAACCAGCACCAATTTTTATACTGTCCTTTTATACATACAAGGAGAAAATTTTAAGAAAAAATTTAGAGCCGTTTTGGAGTAAAAAAAATGATTAAAAATTCGAAGTAAAAATAACTTGACTACCACCAGCGATTTTGTACGTGTTTCATAATAACGAAATACCCGCATTGCGGTGACAGTAAAACGGACCATAGATTTATCGATAGTTGTTCGATTTCTCTGTAATCTGCAAGATAAAAAACAAAAACGCACAATTTTTAAAAAAAATTGATTAAGCTTGATTGTATTTTGATCAATAAATACAATAACAGGCAACATTTAGTAATTTAAACACAAAATAGACATTTATTAGTAAAATAGACATTTATAGGCATAAAATTCACATATACTACTCCTAATTGCTCAAAATAAATAAAAACCTAAAATATTGCATTGTCTATTGAAGAAAAAAATGGACAACTAGGTAAAAATCCGCAGCTCACTAATTGCCTTTGGTTGAATAG
This sequence comes from Teleogryllus oceanicus, assembly GCA_964035755.1. NCBI lineage: Eukaryota > Metazoa > Arthropoda > Insecta > Orthoptera > Gryllidae > Teleogryllus > Teleogryllus oceanicus. The sequence goes on along the minus strand of CAXIVR010000014.1, from coordinate 33,744,063 downwards.
TTTGATTATGAATAAAGTGACTATAAAAATTTCAAAGGATATAATAATTGAAACACTGCTAAAGAAGGAGGAAATCAAAGGGTTGTTGGAAATATTCCTAGATTGCAATATGAAGCAAAAAATAAAGGTCTTGAGAATATCTGCACACGAACGTCTTTCACAGGAACACTCACAGTAATTTCTTGAAAGCGTAGTCTCCTATTTTATACGTTACATTTCAGTACCATATTTCTTTCTGTTACATTTTATTGAGCGGTATCAACATGCCTTACAAATGAAACAGTGTAAAAAGGAGATAAAAGTCTCAGATCGACATACACTACTATAAAAAACGAGAATATTAAGAGATAGTCTTGTTGCTAACAGGGAAGAAGCTCAAAATACAAATATTTGGAACATTCTCGCAACAATAAAAACCTTGTTCTTTCGTTTGAGTGCCATTCACAAAGCGCTAGCTATCAGGAGTTACTTTTTCCACAGAATCCTAAGCATTAAGAAAGAGGACTTTTTCAACGCTGTCCCTTCTTCTTCGCGGAGGAGGGGCCAAGTAGTTGAGCTAGTTTTAGTCCAAGGGTGCAACGGAAAGTCGAGACTTCTCAAGTTGAAAGGAACACCTAAATCCACACTTGAATGTTTATATAAAACATTTCACATTTATATATTCGTCCGCATTTTTTAAATCCTAACATTTTTCATTGGATTTTGGCTCTTTAATTTAATTACGGAGAATTTATAAAATATCAAAAGCAAAGAATGTAAGCAGAATGCCAAGCACAGAATGTCAACACAAGTTCACATCAATAAAAAATTATCAAATATTTGGATGAAAAACTGGATATTGTTGCTTCACTTACAGGCTAAGGTGCGTAATTTTTGATTAATTTATATATACGTCCGCCTTATTTTTTAAATTTATTTAGTTTGTAAATTGTAAAGTGTTTAATAAATTGTTATTGATGTGAACTTGTGTAGACATTCTGCGTTATTGATGTTTTGTAATGTGAAAAGTTATCACAAGGGTGTGTTAAGAGAAACGATAAATTCTAATAATTATATAAACAGGACGACAGAAACAAAGGGTGACAAGAGAGAAGCAAAGGATCGAATAGTAAATAAGGGAATGGCAATACAATTGGTAGAGGGAAAAATAGAGAATATATTGGAAAATAAAAACAGTGAAAGGACACGAGCAATTTCCGTGAATGAGAAAGTAAATTAGGAAAATTATTACGAAACAATAGCCAAAGAATAAACAAATACAATGCTAGAGTACCAGTGACCATCAGAAATTAGAATATGTGCGAGAATTGGAATGTTCCTATCCTCTCCCCTTACACACTCACTTACACTAACATGCACTGCAGTACCACATATTCCGGGAGACCGGTCGGGAGCTTAGAGCTTGTCCCGGCTGGGGCGGTACCCCGCTGGTGGGAGAGTCCTGGTTAGGGGGAAACCCCACTAGCCGACGGTAGGTCGGCGCCGGATCTCGTCATCCAGTGGGAGAAGATCACCGCCATCTCCCGAGAAAAAACATGCACCACACTTACGGGACCAATGACCTAAACTGTTGATGCGGCCGGAATCACTAACCAACCAACCAACCATCCTGATCGAGACTTTCTACGTGCAGGAGGTGCGGTCTTGTTCCAAAACCGCCCCCCCGTCCCCCCCCCCGTGCCAGCGAGCGCAGCGCCGCGTGGCGGCGCTTTGGGGTGGCGCGGAAACGTGTTTTACGTTCTTCGAGGCAGATGACGAGTTTCCCACCCGGTTGTTTGCTTTCGCGTGAAGCAAGTCGAATTCGCCAAGTTTGCTCTGCATCGGCGTCTGCCTCCGCGAACACTGGGTTACCTCCCCCCTCCCTTGCCCCGTGCGAGGCCGCCCGCCGCTGCGCATCTGTTTGCATTGGCGGAATCGCCATTTACTCGCTGGATGCCTGTCACTCTGCAATTATGATGAAATGATTTCTAGTTTAACTGAGTGTTGTGTTTGTGTTACTTTCCATCTAATTGGGTCTTGCGTTATTTATAAGATTCTTGTTTCCCTTTTTAGAAATTGGAAAGAACGTGTTTCTGCAATTCAAATTGTCTATGCTATTCACAATTCTATAGCATTGAACTATCTAGGGTAGTTTACAGAAACTTAGTGTTATATTTCTGTTTTTTTTTCATCTAATTGGATCTTGCGGTATTAATAAGTAAAAATACTTGTTTCCCTTTTTAGAAATTGGAAAGTTGATGTTCCTGTAATTCAAATTGTCTATGCTTTTCACAATTCTATGGCATTGAACCATCTGTGGTAGTTTACAGAAAGTTTCAAACATTACAAAACTTTTAAATTGTATGTATGGGGCGTTATTGGGTCGGTAGTCGACTTCGCCGGCCAGCTACCGGTGTCACCCATGCTGCGCCTTGTTGAATTCCCATGCTGAGCGACATGATGCGAACATGACATTCTCTTCACCGTAACTAGCACGATCCGCCTGCTTGAGCTATTCTTCGGCACACAGCTACAGAAACTGGGACGATTTTAAAGGAAAGCTACAACTCTATTGTTCCCTCGACCGGGAATCGAACCTGGGATCACAGCACGGGAAGCTAATACGCTGCCCATGAACCATCCCAGATGCTTATCTTTTAAATTAATATTTAAAAATTAAATATGTATGTATTATATATCTAAATGTATTTTTAAATGAATTATTCATTAACAAAATTGGTTATTGTTTCGCTACAGTCGCGTGATTAATTCTGTAAATGGTAGAAACAGATAGCTAAAATCAGGCGTCAACCCAGAAAATGGCTAAGGGGAGGCATATGTAGGACGAGTGCTTTTTTATAGAAAGGTTTCGTGTTCTTGCATTGTAAACTCTATAATGTATCAAAAATACTGCAGTATCTGTAATATTTTTGCTACAAATGCCTTAATAAGATTAGTTTTAAATCATAATACGTACTATTTTTAAAACTTTTAATCTGTAAGGGATATAATGGAAGAGGAAATATTGGAATATTTCTAGGTCCTTTGGTGGAGGAGATGGAACATAGCTTAAAGGCGCTCTCTTTGACTTCACTTCTGAGAGAAATGTTACATTATGTTGACATATCTTAACATGTATGAATTGTTTACATGTACTTTGAATGAATAAGAGCACTTTTACCATTGTTGGTCGAGTTTCGTTCCTCTTTTTATCCGATCTTAATTTCTTTAGCTGTAGATACCCTTTGTCAATTCCAGTCGCTTATTTTGGTTCATTTGTTTCTAAACATCTAGCTATAAATATCTTTTAGCACCAGATCTTTTATTTTTAATGGAAAACAGAATAGTAATTCGAAAAAACTAGATATTTTCTCCTTTTCTGCTCTGAAATGTCAGGCTGTTCGGGCCACAAAACACCCTCGTAAATGTGAAAATGAAGTTGAACATCTGTTGTGGCATTTCATCACGTGTTTATAGGAATTAATCAGAAGTACTACTATCTGTTAAATGTTCCTGCATCAAATTTCACCCTGCAATTGAGCAAATGAAAAGTCTTTCCAAATAATTGACGCAAAAAATCTTTTGAGGATTTCTGATCACAGAACGACATTTAGTTTGTTGAAGTTATTTTGCTCTCGTGTTATTTTGCTACTGATGTTCCGGACTGAAACCTCACATCGAAAAATGTGAAAAAATTTATTTATTTTATTCAAAATAGAGAAGAACACCACATCAACGTTCTTCTCCACATGCTCATATTCTTGAAATTAAACCCATTTAGACCCACCCTTCACTGTTGAAAAAAAAATTGTGTGTGGATTTTTCAGTACTTCTCGCAGACATCCTCATTTCATAATTTATGTCGAAATATGACTGAAGTGATTATTGCTGCCGTTGCAATAAGCTCCGGTTCTAGGTTGGACTACAATAGTAGACAACGAGACCACTCGCGCCGGGAGCGGTGGGTCAGTGTATCAACTGATGTCACTGCAGTGCTCTGACCGGGAGGTCCTATGTTCGAGTTTCCACGGCGGCAGAATTTTCGCCACTACATTTTCAACAAGGTCGAATTCAGTCGCTGTCTGGAGGAGAATTCTAGCGGCCGGCTGCTCTGATCGATAGTTTTCCGTGGTTTCTCCGATCAACACCAAGCGAATGCCGGAGCAGTACTCTACCAAACGGGCTACGGACCGCGCGCGATCTTTCCTTCCTCTTCCTTGTCCCATCCTCTCCCATTATACACACACTTACACTAACATGTACAATACTACCACACATTACGGGAGACCGGTCGGGATCTTAGAGCTTGTCCCGGCTGGGGCGGTGCCTCACTGGTGGGAGAGTCCTGGTTAGGGGGAAACCCCACTAGCTGACGGTAGGTCGGCGCCGTATCTCGCAATTCAGCGGGGGAAGATCACCGCCATCTCCCGAGAACCAACATGCACTACACTATCGGGACTAATGACCAAAATAGTTGACGCGTCCGGAAACACGAAAAAATCAATCAATGAATCAAACCACCATGACTCTGTGAGTTTCGTTCGTTGTAAGGGATTTCTATGCGAGCTGATTGTATTGAATGAAAAAGGAGTGCGTTCGATATTGGAAGACGGTTGTATTAATATTTTGAGAGGCAAAGATGGTAGAGATGAAGACAAATTACTAGAACCAGTGCATGCCAGTGAATGCGATCAGTCGGCCAGTACAGAAACCGACGAAATGCTTGATAACACATAAATGCTCATTTAGACACATACTGCAGTAATTGGAATAAACTAACGCCGCCGATGAAGACACGTATTCATGCAAATAACGTTGTTTTCCACCAGTCTCTTCCTAAACTCTTTGCAAGAAAAGGGAAAACTTAATTATACCATTGTTTCATCATATCTATTGTTTCTGGACTACTTGAATTTTGTTAATCGATGTTTTGGAAGGGGAACCCCAGATTGGACAGGCATATATGAGAATGGGACGAATCGTTGTTAGATAAATTTTAATTTTGTTTTTGACGTAAGGGAATTCGAATATTTTACAAAAAGAAGGAGTTGGTGTCAACGTTTATGAGCTAAAGATATTTTGTGAAGAATATTGTCCAGTGAAGTCTTCTGCCCATTAAAATGCCTAGATATTTTACAGGTTCATTAGAAGGAAGCCGTGGTATATTGTCATTATGAAAAACTAAAGGAGATAACATGTTATAGTGTCTTAAGGAAAAAATGTTGCGTTACATTTTGAAACGTTGAATGTTATATGCCAGTTGCGAGCCCAACTTTCAATGAAGTTAAGATGAGTTTGTAAGAATGATATTGCGGTTTGTAAATTGGAATTAGTGCTATTAAGAACTGAATCGTCAGTAAATTTTCATGTAGCAACATATATTGATACCAAACCGAGTTCTGTACATACTTAAACGCTTGCACGAATTTTCAGCGATTCCTCCAGTCACGAAACAAAGAAATGTGAAGTCGACGAAAGAGAACGACAAAGTCGACGAATCTGAACGCCGAAACGCGAACGACGAAATCGCGAAGAAAACGTCAGCTGTGACATCCGTTGTCCATGCGGTTTGTGGCAGAGAATCGAGCCCCCCACCCACTTCCCATCTACCCACATACTCTCATCACCATCCAATGAAGGACCAGATTTACCTTCAAAAAGAAAACATGCAGTGGATTGGGGTCCCAACCCTGAGGAATTCCAGAACACGAAAAAAATATTTGAAAAATATTGAGACCTGGAGAAACCAAATCCGACCCAGTCCCTTCTTCCGTAATTGATTAGTCTTTTCGGGCGCCTCAACTGCTAAGATGATTAGTCTCGTAAGCGTAGTGTATGTTTTTATCACGGGAGGTCGTGATAATCCCCTCCTGCTGGATGATGAGTGCTACCGTTGACTAGCGGGGTTTTCGCCAACCAGATATTTCCCACCTGCGGGACACCGCCATCCGGCACAAATTCAAAGTTCCCGTCTGGTCTTCCGACTTGTGTGGTAGTGTAGTGCACGTTAGTGTAAGTGTGTGTGTGTAAGGGGTGAGAGTAGGGTAAGGAAGAGGAAGGAAAGACCGCACAAAGACCCCGCCCAATTTCTCACCCCCAGCCCCATCCCGCTCCTTCCCGCCCAGCCCCCCCCCCCAGCCTCACCCCTTCCCAACCAGCTCCGCCCTGTCTCTCTCCGCCCAACTCTCCCTGCCCCGTCTCTCCCCACCCCGTCTCTCCCCACCCCGCCTCTCCCCGCCCCGCCGCTCCCCGCCCCGCCTCTCCCTGCCCCACCTCTCCCCGCCCCGCCTCTCACGGCCATGCACCGCCCTGCCCAGCCTCGCTCTTGCCGCGTGGCGTTGCACGGCGCCCGGCGTCGTCCAATCAAACGAAGATCAGCGCGTCACATGCGATTTATGTCGCGCGCGCGGGATGACCGGGCACTTGGCGGCCTTTGATGCGCCGCCCCGCCCTGCCCCGCCCCGCCCCTCCCGCTCGTGCGTCGCTTTGTTGGCGCGCGCCGCTGTTTGCGCGCGGCCCAGCGCTTGACGTTTGCCGTGCGTGTCCGAGCGCGCGACGCGGCGCGACGTGCAGTGGGCCGAAAGCACTTCCACGCTTCCTAGCAGCTGTCGAAAAAGACCGGGCCATGTAGAGCTGCATGCTGTCCATCAGTCACTCCGGGGATTTTGACACCCCCCATATATATATACCGGTTTATATATATATATATATATATATATATATATATATATGGGGGTGTCAAATTCTCCGGAGATATATATATATATATATATATATATATATATATATACACACACACACACGAAACATTTCTATAAAAAGCACTCGTCGTCCTACATATGCCTCCCTTTAGCCATTTTCAGGGTTGACGCCTGATTTTAGCTATATCTTCCTACCATTTACAGTATTAATCACGCGACTGTGGCGAAACAATAACCAATTTTGTTAATGAAATATTCATTTGAAAATATATTTAGATATATAATACATACGTATTTAATTTTTAAATATTAATTTATAAGATAAGCCTCTGGGATGGTGCATGGGCAGCGTATTAACTTCCGTGCTCTGATTCCGCGTTCGATTACCGGTCGAGGCAAAAATAGAGTGTTAGCTTTCCTTTAAAATTGTTCCAGTTTCTGTACCTGTTGATTGACCCGGCTGGGACGGTGCCCCGCTGGTGGGAGAGTCATGGTTAGGGAGAAACCCCATTAGCCGACGGTAGGTCGGTTTCGGATCTCGCCATCCAGCGAGGGAAGATCACCGCCATCTCCCGAGAAAAATCATGCACTGCACGGGACTAATGACTAAAGCAATTGACGCGCCCGGAAACACGAAAAAACCAAACCAAACCAAACCAATCCATTGTACTGAAACATCAGTACAGTGGCCATAGTAGTTGACACGTCCAGAAACGTTTTTAATCAGTCAAACTCTAAAGCGATCGTAAAACGAGCCCTGAGCCTTTTCGCTTTGGGCCAGTGCGCGCCGGGCCGCCCAGTGGTCCTTTCGCTGCTCATTTGCCGCTCGCGAAGCGCAGATGGTCGCGCCGTTGTTACGTATGTTCGCATCGACCGCCTGTGTTTATGGGGAAGGGCACGGCGAGGCTGTGCGTGAATGCTTTGCTTCGCCCAGGGCTTGCCAAAGTTTTTGCGAGGATAACCGCTCAGCAAAGGGGCTGATGGGATTCACAAAGGCGTTTATAATCGGTTGAATTCCTCGCTCTATATTTTGAAAAAAAAGAAGATGATTTTGATTAAATACTTGTAGGATACGTGTACACACTCCGTCCTTTTGTAAATCATTGTTTTAAAAGTGAGAAGAACTTCATACTGGAAACTAACTTAAACGTTCCTGACAACCCGGAACCTTCAGCAGAATGAGTAAACCCTGAAAACGTGTAGTAGAATATTCAAAATGTATCGTGTTGTAGACTACGGCGAAAGAATCATTACTCGACAAAATTTCAGTTTTAAGGCCCTAGAAATATTGATTCAGAATTATAGACGATGAAACATATGTTGCTGTATGCATGCATATTCCGTTTTCTTTCCCTTCCCTATAAATTGCGATTTTTTTTTACGTTTTAAAACTTGGCGATGCAGTACTCAGTGATTTCCTCTCCAGCAGTAAATTACGAGATTTCGTGTATTGAAAATGGTATAAAACCATCTTTGTTTGTCGTATTATAGACATACAGGGGATGTTATCAAGAAATAACAAGTAGTAGTTTTGACGTTTAACACATTTGAGAATTGTAGTCTTCAAATAATCACCATTATTTTCAGTGGGATTGCATTATATGAGATTAACATAAAAGAGGTATTACTAATACTTACTTGTATTTTATGAAACACATTTTAATTCATTTAATTACATTAATTTTTTGTTCAGATATCTGATGAATACTAAAGATGTACTTCCGTATTTTTGTATATATATATATATATATATATATATATATATATATATATATATATTGGTATAAAGAGATTAATAATGCAATAAACAAGTATTTGAAATGAGAGGATTCCAGATTAGAAAATAATCATAAACCGGCGAAATTCCGCAAGTAAATAAAAAAAAAGAATGAAAAAAGGATGTAAATATAGCGAAAAAGAAGAATAAAATGAAATAAGCATCTCTGCAGTCTGGATTCAGAATTTTGCGAGAAACTGATCTCTCTCACTCTCTCTCGTTCTCCTTCTCCCTTTTTTTTCTCTTCTCTGTCTTTCTACTTCTCTTTCTTTCTCCTCTCTCTCTCTCTTGACTCATATGAGAGCCAGAGGTTTCCGAGTAAACCTGATTTCCTGTAAGGAAAAATTACTCACAGAAAAGAAAAACGACAAAAAGAAAATTTTGTAAGTAATCTCAGTGGAAACAAACATGTGGATTCACAGAGAAGTAGTCTGCGGGTCAATAGAATGTAATGGATGTAAGGTTATGTCTCCCCATCTTGCTTTTGAGTCCCCTGTTTTAGAGAACAATTAGCATTCACCAAGTTGAACGACACACAGGGTCGTTAGAAATTTGAGTACTTTTCTAATTTGTTAGTACGTGTGTCGGTGTCCGTGCGTGTGCATGTGCGAACACGTAAGTATCGGAGGGCGCAATTTTCGCGTTCGTTGGGGATGGTTCAGCACAGAGTAAAGCTGTGCTATGTAAGGCGCACACTTGCCCTGATTACTTCTTTTGATGTCGCTAAATAACGTTTGAAAATTTCGTCAAATCAAAACACTTGTTAGTCTGTGATACTTCACATTCTGGGATTGACCAATCATGTTATGTTTCGTTTACATATTAGTGAGTACAACGTGCTTTTAGCAGAGGAGTTTAAGTTCATCCTGAGCAATGTACAGAAAAGAAAACAACACTAATTGTGATTTACAGTAGGATGTACCTCATTTAACAAAGAGGGAAATGAAAAGCTTCTTAGAAAGACAAGTTTCGTGATTAAGAGAGAAGAGAAATGACTGAGAAAAAATGAAAACGGCAAGTGAAGAGGGGAAGGTAGAAAAGAAACACTTGAAGATTTCAGAAGGTGGTTTATATATGAAAAACAGTAATCGAAATAAGAGAAAAAGAAGATAAATGTATGGAGCATATATCAATCAGTAGGAGTCTAGATGTGACAGATAAATACATCGTTGTATTGAACCATAATACTATACAGTATTGTGTGTATATATATATATATATATATATATATATATATATATATATATATATATATTCTAGTAGTTGATGGTGAGTTTAGGAGGTTGAAGAGTTGTTGTGTTCGCCTCCCCTTCTTTCTAAGACATAACCTGCGTTATAGCGATGGCAGAAAAGATAGAAAGAGGAAAGGCTAACGATGGAAGCGCGGAGGAAGCGAAGAAGCAAGATGAGAGCGATGGAGACCAGAACGTGTGTGGCGTTGCCCGCAGATCTGTCGCTGTCGCCTCCAGCACGAGCAGTGGCGGGGGCGGGGGGGCGGAGCGAGGATGTCGTAGCGTCGCATCCGGTGGCGCTGAGTCGGCGACGTTCGCGGCAGATCTCCCCCCTCCCCCCCCCTCCTTCTCCCCACGTTCAGTTCAACCCCTCCCTCGCCCAGCTCCACCCCTTCCCGCCCTTCCCCCGACCCGACCGGCCGGCGGAGCGTATCTCCGTAACCCAGTTTCATGCTCGCCTCGTCGTCCTGCGAGTGATCCAACCCTCGCCGCCGACCCCTCCCCCACCGGCTCCCGCTCGGACGGAAGGCGAGCGGCGGCGAGGTCGGGGATGGGGGAGGGTCGAGGACGACGTCGTTGCGACGAGGCGGAAGGCGCAGCGTCCTCGCATCCCGTCCTCACCCCTTTCCGAGATAAATCGCAGCCTCGCGTTTTTTTCGGGTCCGGTCGCGCCGGGCTCGTATGAGAGGCCATAGCGGAGTGGCCATAGCAGCTCATAGATGCTTCTTACGTGGCGCGCTGCACGGTCCCGCCCCCGTCCGCCCCCGCGCCCGCCCCCGCGCCCGCCAACGCGCCCGCCCCCGCCCGCCCCGCGCCCGCCCCCGCGCCCGCCCAACGCCCGCCCCGCGCCCGCCCCCGCGCCCGCCCCCGCGCCCGCCCCCGCGCCCGCCCCGCGCCCGCGCCCGCGCCGCCCTCGCACCCGCCCTCGCGCCCGCTCCTGCACCCGCCTTCGCGCCGCCCCGCGGCGGTCCTCCCGCCCGCCCCGCGTCCGCCCACGCGCCCGCCCCCTCGCCCGCCCCAGCGCCCGCCCCAGCACCCGCCTCCGCCCCCGCCCCGCCTCCGCTCCAACCCCCGTTGCGGCGCTCGCCCCCGCTCCCGCCCCGCCCCCGCCTTTTTCGTCCCTCTCGGGCCGCCGGGCCGCGTCGCGTGATCGATGCAGCGCCCGAGTGACCGCGCGATCAAACGCTCATCAGCGTTTTGGAATCGGCCCCGGAATCCAACAACCGCGCGGCTCCAGTCGCCTCTTCTTGCGGTTGGGACAGCCAGCGGCCGGCGGGGAGGGTCGTTGCAATGGAGCCGGTGCCAGCGGACGAAGTGGAAATGATCGTGACGCTCAGCAGTCTGTCTGCCTGTCTGTACTGGCACAACAGCTCCTGACGGGGCTAAGGTCGACCAGCGGCGTCCCGGCTTTGCGGCTAATGGTTAAGGGGTACGTGTGGTTAGCCCTTAGATTATGCCGTATTCTCAACCTGAAAACATAGCTTACTCATCGCAACATCTCAACGGATACTGGAACATTGCAAGGGAAGCGCATACTACTTATAATCTGACACTGTAGGGAGAGAATGTTTACGTGTCAACTACTTTTGTAATTTGTACCGTAAGAGCAGTGCGTGTTGTACCCGGCGAGATGGTTTATTTATTGATTGTTAGTGATTCTGGGCGCGTCAACTACTGAGGTCATTAGTCCCGTAAGTCCCATGTTTTTTCATTGGGAGGTGGCGGCGATCCTCCACTGAATAGCGAGATCTGACGCCGACCTAACGTCGACTAGTGGGGTTTTCCCCGAATCCAATTCTCCCACTAGCGGGACACGCCCCAGTCGGGACAAGCTCTAAGCACCGACCGGTCTCCAGGTGTATGTGATAGTGTAGTGCATGTTAGTGTAAGTGTGTGTAAGGGGAGGGGATAGGACAAGGAAGAGGGAGGAAACATCGCTAGCGGTCCGTGGCCCGGTTGTTAGTGTGTACGTAATTGTAAGGGAAGAGGAGGGGCAGGGATGAGAGAGGAAAAACCTCCCGCAGTCCATATCCCAATTGTTACGGTAGTGCGCTTGCTGCATAGATCCGAGAATCCACGAGAAACAACCGATCAAACACGCAGGTGCTAGAATTTTTCTCCAAGGAGTAGATGAATTTGACTTCATTACCGAACTAAAGTCGAACATCCGTCAGCATCGTCGCAACTCAAACCCTGGAACATCCCGACCAGTGACACTGAAACCATCACGGATGGTTGGAACGAGTGACACTAAAACCATCACGCGTTGGGAACATGTTTCAAATGAATGGAGGATTTGCGAAGAGGGTGTGCAGTTCAGGAAGCACGTGAAAAAGGCAGAAAAGATTGGGATACTCTAAAGAAACGACCAGTTAGAAACGCCGTAGAGGATGTGAAGTTCTTAGAGAACGAGTTATGATAGTCTGCGCTCATTTCTCGTGACTGTTGCGACAAGACATAATTGTCAGCGTGCGCTAGTAACGGTTGACGGCCGGAAAGACTCGCAAGGTGTTCGAACCGTAGAAAACACGTAGACGCGTGGACAAGACATCATATATTCGGACCAAACCGGATCTCTTGACCGAATTCCACGAGGGAACGCAGCCAAGCAGCCGAGTTTTTTTAATAGCTTTTATTATCCTTGTTTGACAGTATTGTCTTTCAAGGGCTTTTAAGTTACATAGTGCACATAAGCTGTTTTTGAACTACCTTTCATCGTATTTGTACAATGTTTGAAAGAATATTATTAGAAAGTAACGACTAGGTATACCCAGGAAAAGTCATTCAGAAAAATAAATAGAATATTTGGAGTACAAAATACATTTTGAATTTAGGGATGTTTGAACCTGAAGCAGCCGAGTCGTGAAACGGAGGTACATCCTGCAGCAATTTGGGCGTGTAGGACCAGACAGTTCAATGCAGGTGCACCCAGGGACTCGTGGTTGGTTCTGCAATCGGACTCGTGGAACTTGTGGTTGGTTCTGTAGTCTTTGCGTCACACTTAGTCTGCATCACCTGCCATGGGAAGTAGGCCTCTACCATCGGCCGGTAACACGCCAATTAAATAAGTCACTGTTTCGTATCTAATGAATATTCTACCCGCCACATTGTATGCTTTCGTAGGCGCCCGCGATCGTGTTTTTTTTCCAATTCGTGTTATCCTTACGTGTTCTTCCTACAGTTCCCCTACAGTCAAAGCAATCACAGTGGTCGCTATATGAATCTCGAATCGTTGTACTAAAAATCATCATCATCGACAGCAAGGAGCAAGCCTCTTGATCTGTTCCGACTCGAAATTGTTCATGCCATCCCTTCAAGGGACGTCCAACTCTTCTTTTTCCTTCAAGTGCATATTGAAGGATAATTTTACTTATCCGACGTTCTGGCATTCTCAGGACACGAGCTTTCCAGTTTTCTCGATATTCGTTTATTATATCTATATCAAACTCAATATTTAATTCTTCTCTGATATCTACACTTCTTTTGTGGCCTAATAGTGAATATCCTGCTCCCAAACGAAGAAATATCATTTCTGCAGATTCAATTTTCCGCAGCTGATCTAATGTTGATGTCCAGCTCTCGCTCCCATAAAGCATTAATTGCATTGCAATAACAGTACTAAAAATACTACTGTTATTTATCTGTCTTTGCTATGCTAAAATATTCCACAGCCCAAACATATCGATAGATTAGTAACGACCTCGTAGACACCGCGCCATCAGTGTCAAAGGCTGGTTCCAGGAATACCTGGAACCAGCCTTTGACACTGATGGCACCGCTTTGACACTGATGGCACTTTGACACTGATGGCGCGGTGTCTACGAGGTCGTTTACGGTGCTTTCCGGTGTCGGGCTTTCCGGTGTCAGAGGACACGCGTCAGGATTGGTGTGAGCGGGGGGGGGGCACGCAGGGAGAGGGAGGGGGGAGACCTCGACGCAGAGTACTGGCGATAAAACGCACGCGGTGCCCATGACTCCCGCCCAACCGCCCCGATACAGGCTGTTGCAATGAGCCGCGACTGAAATTGCAGGGTTGGCACCCCGGAAACTGGTTGGCTTTCCTACGCCGCATTCGCGCGCTTATTTAATGTTTCAGATCGAATGCTCTGTGATGAAGTGCTGTGTCAATGGGAACTTGAATTCAACATAAAGTTCAGCACCTGATTGCCCTGATTTAAATAATAAATAAAATTGTCCCAATAATTCCGTAAAGAACAAAGACTTCTCTGAAGTGGATGTCGCTATTTCGATAGTTCCCACAGCCTAGCTAGTTGTTTGTGTATGTTTCTCTTAACACACACACACATTACGCTTAATAACATAAAACATAGGAGACAAAGTTATAGGATAGCCATATGCAAATATACCGGAGCGGTAGCTCAGTGCATCAACTGATGTCACTGCAGCGCCTCTGATCGGGAGGTCCTAGGTTCGAGTCCTGACGGCGGCAGGATTTTCGACACTAGCTTTTCAGCTAGGTCGAATTCAGTCGCTGTCTGGAGGAGAATTCTAGCGGCCGGCTGCTCTGATCGGTAGTTTTCCGTGGTTTCTCCGATCAACACCAGGCGAATGCCGGAGCAATACCCTACCAAACGGGCCACGGACCGCGCGCGATCTATCCTTCCTCTTCCTTGTCCTATCCTCTCCCCTTACACAAACACTTACACTAACATGCACTACACTAGCACATATTCCGGGAGACCGGTCGGGAACTTAGAGCTTGTCCCGGCTGGGGCGGTACCCCGTTGGTGGGAGAGTCCTGGTTAGGGGGAAACCCCACTAGCCGACGGTATGTCGGCGCCGTATCTCGCCATCCAGCGGGGGAAGATCACCGTCAGCTTCCGCGAAAAAACATGCACTACACTAACGGGACTAATGACAAAAGCAGTTGACGCGCCCGGAAACACGAAAAAATCAATCAATCAATCAACCATATGCAAATATATAGATGGTTGTAGTATCTGTGCACTGACAGAGCTTTCATTTGTCCTCACGTGATTCACAAGAAAAAGGTTTCTGACTTGATTGTGGCTTCATGAAGAGAATTAACAGACTTTGAACGCGAAATGGTAGTTGAAACTAGACACATGGGACATTACATTTTGGGAATAGTTAGAAAATGCAGTATTGCGTAGAGTCAAGAGTATGCCGAGAATACCTAATCTCAGGCATAATCTGTCCCCATGGACATCGCAGTGGCCGCTGGCGTTCACTTAGTGTCAGAGAGCTGCGGCATTTGCGTAGAGTTCTTAGTGCAAACAGACAAGCAACACTGCATGAAATAACCGCGGAAACCAATGTGGCCGCTGGCGTTCACTTAGTGTCAGAGAGCTGCGGCATTTGCGTAGAGTTCTTAGTGCAAACAGACAAGCAACACTGCATGAAATAACCGCGGAAACCAATGTGGAACGTATCACGAACGTATCCGTTAGCAATGTGCGGCGAAATTTGGTTTTAATGGGCTATATAAGCAATATACCGACTCGAGTGCCTTTGCTAACAGTATGACATCGCCTGCAGCGTCTTTTCTGGGCACGTGATCGTATCGATTGGAACCAAAGAACTTGAAAATCGTGGCTGGGTGAGATGAGTTTCGATAAGTTCGTAAAAGATGCTGTTAAAGTTTGAATGTGGCGCAGACCCCACGATGCCATGGATCGAAGTTGTCAACAAGGCACTGTGCAAACTGGTGGTGGCTTCAAAGTCGTGTGGACTGCTTTTACATGGAATGGTCTGGGTCGTCTGTCCACGTAAACTGATCATGGACTGGGAATGGTTATGTTCAGCTACTTCGAGACCATTTACAGACATTCATGGATTTCATGTTCTGAGACGATGGAATTTTTATGGACGGCAAGGCTTGGTTGGGAGAGCAAATTAATGATTTGGCCACCCAGAACTGGTCCGGAGAACATTCAAGTGAATGATTTGGTCACCCAGAAGTGGTTCGGAGAACATTCAAGTGAATGATTTGGCCACCCAGAACTGGTTCGGAGAACATTCAAGTGAATGATTTGGCCACCCAGATTGCCGGTCATGAATTCCATCGTTCGTTTATGAGACATAATCAAAAGGTCAGTTCGTGCATAAATTCCTGTTCTGGAAACACTCGCAATTTTGGACGGCTATAGAGGCAGCATGGCTCAATATTTCTGCAGGACACTTCCAATGGACTTAATGAGTCCATGCCACGTCGAGTTGCTGCACTTCTCCGGGCCAAAGGAGAACCGACGCGGTAAGACCGGGCAAGAGGAGATATCCATGAATTTTGCCACTTCATTGTATCGTCCTACAATTCTCACTTTTAACATATTTACTTTAATTTATAAATACACTTTTAATGTGCAATGATTTTCAATGTTTGGTTCCTTCTCTAACATTTTTATGAGAAAGAGAGACTATAGGACATTCAGTTTCCTATATTTTTTCTCCAGTATTTCTCTTGGCCTCTACCACAGACGTCTGGAGAGCCTCAGACAACCCTAATTGTTTATATCTTTCTGCGGTGCAAGCTCATCTCCACTCCTGTATTTAAGCTGAATGAATTACAAATATATAAATAAACGTCTTTACAATATCTTGCTTTCTTAAACTATCATTCAATATTTCTCTTAAGATTTTCAGCTGTAGTTTTTTATGTGCAGTTTTTCCTTCTGTTTTTCTATTTCTTTATTTCACTTATTTGAGTACAGAAAATATCCCGCGTTCAGAATACTTTTTCCTCTTTTTGCAATACTCTTTTTTCTAATTTTGGACTCTGCTCATATCGTCGCTTCGTTCTTTCACGTTTCGTTCGCGAAAAGTTTACTTCGTATAAGAATTACGTAAGTAACTACTTTCTTTTTGTGAAACTTTTTGGAAGAAAAAAACGGTCTATCTGCAATCCGGTGTATGATATTCGATATATATCGTTTCCCCAAGTTGAATATCTAATGTCTTTAGCTTGTGTATATTTTCCCCCCTGCATTTAACAGTGAAGTACCGACGTTATTACTCTTGTGAAACGAATTACTGCGTTCATCAGAATTACATGAAGCCGTAAAGTGAGAAAAAAGGTTTAACCTTTAGTAGACCTGGCGAAAATTGTAAATTATGGTTGGTTGTACGTTATATTACCACCTTAAACAGGACAGCAAAATCACAGATATTTGAGAATATTTTGTGACAAACTTCTCTTCTATTTTTAAGAGAAACATGGGGTATTACCAAATTAAAAAATATTTTTATCAATGACTGTTACTGTTGTTACTAAAAACTAATGAAATGTTAAGTGCTAAATTTCATACGCCACGTTGATAATTTTTCTCTCGATGAATAACATAATAATAACATACACATGAAAAATATAACCATCCTTTGAGTTAATTAAAATATTCTTTATAATATCAATCTCGTTATCTCTTCTATTATCCCAAGGGTACCCTGTGTGGTCATTTTTGTGAGAGTGCAACAATGTCATCGCTTCTCTCTAATTTGCACAACTTTCATATTGCAATAAAACTAACAATTTCGAAGAATGAAAGTGGTCATGAAGAAAGTTTTCTTTTGTATTCATAACGTGTTACGACCCACTATGATTTTCTCAAGGAACTCTTCTATGACGGATGGTTCGTGAATTGTATGCAATGAGCTCTGTATTTTTATATCTATATGCATAATTATTTACTTCAAGGAATTACACAAAATTATCCTTTCGTGTAATTAATATGATGCATTTTCAACGTACAAGAAAAGTCAACCCATACATTAATGAGACAGTTGGGTTCTTACAAGAGGAACGTTTCAAATAAGTTTACAATTTATGAAAGAAAAAAAGCAGCTTCTCTTAACCCTTTTTCAAAAATACTCCTTTATTTTAAAAAATTAATTGCAGTGTGCGCATTAAAACATTTCTTAAGAAGAATTATTTACCTAAGAAATGAAAAACAATGGAAAGGTATAAATATTTAAACCTCTTACGATGTTTAGACGTAATATTGGCAGTAAAACGATTGAGACAAATGTGTTGTGTTTTTCACAAGAAACAACATGAACTTACCAAAAATGGAACAAGCTACATTCTTGGAGATTAAATGGAAGGTTTCTCAGGTTTTATTACTTAGTCCATTCCGAATTCGGGGCCAGTTGAGACAAGCAATAATTCGTCCACCTGCAAAGCGAATGCGGCCGAGAGTGCGTCGCTTGTGGCGTAGGCGGGGACGGTGTGGGCCAGCCCCCAAAACGCCGTCCAAACATTTTAATTACAGAGCGCGCGGTTCTCGGCGGGCAGTAATATCGGAGTTTGCGCGCATCGGAAAGCGCAAGGAATGTGTAATTAGGAAAGAATGCCAAGCCGAAAAATGGAGCGTCCGCCACAGCCGCAAAGTGGTAGGGGCCCGACGCGATGCCGGGCTAGGGGCGTGGTGGGCCGGGGCGAGAACATTTGGGATGGAAATAGAGGGCCACATGGGCTGGGAGCAATTAGAAACGTATCAGGACCTTGTGGCACTCCACATGGATCTCAGTTACTCGGAGAATTTCTTTCCAATTACATGTGCAAAGGCAGCTATCTCTCATGGTATATCTCCAAGGTTGGGATCTAATGTTCTCCAAGAAGCATTTGAAGTAAATTATTTTCTCTATGTTAACGGTTGAAGTAATTTAATTATTAAAGTACAAAACTATGTTGATAGTGTCCAAATAAGGTAACGCGAAACTGCATAATTAGTTTTTTAACATTTAGATATTTTTTTGAATAAAAATAGTGACCCTCTTTATTACTAGGTTTCAGGCTTGGACTTTCTGTAATGCGTTTATATGGTCCAACACGTAGAAAGTTTTCATTTTTTTCACAAGCAATTAACGTATTGTATGGGATATCAGTATTG
The DNA here is from genome assembly GCA_964035755.1 of Teleogryllus oceanicus. Lineage (NCBI taxonomy): Eukaryota > Metazoa > Arthropoda > Insecta > Orthoptera > Gryllidae > Teleogryllus > Teleogryllus oceanicus. The sequence goes on along the minus strand of CAXIVR010000014.1, from coordinate 33,725,507 downwards.
ACCACATTCTTTACATTACTTTCAATGACGTGAAGATGGAATAAAGTTTTCATCTCTTAATACAGGGTTTTCTTTGCATCTTCCATGTTTTAATAGGTAATAATTAATTACAAATAAAATACATAACCTAACGATATGGCTAGGCCAAAGGTCTTTAAGCCATTACAAAATCTACATCCTTAAACATTCTAGCCTTTCTATTTCCAGTATTCACTCCCAGATGGTCTGTCTGTTGCATCAACGCTGCGGATAAGAGACTATATTTTACGTCTAAGGAGAATGAACCGGAAGGGGAAATCCTGTCGCCAGAATATGACTACAAGCGTCTGGCAGTATATGATTGAATTGAGATGGACTGTATAATAAGAGGTATAATCCACTTAGCCAGATCTCTTAGTTAACTCAGTATGGTACTTGATTTTCCTCTTGTATTTTAATCCATAGAAAGTACAACTAAAGTTCCTACCCCCTCTACCTTCTTTATAGTATATGAAATATTGTAAATATTTAACATGGTTAGGCGGAAGAGCAGGTTTAACGGCCTGATCCTCGCCAATAATAATGAACTAAAACTTTTCATTCATCATGTATTTTGATTTGTGATGATTTACTGTTCGTGATTTTTATGGAAAACTAACTTCAGTTAGTTTCGAGAGTTAGCCATTACAAATGAAGCACTGTCCGTTGTAGCGTTATCTCACAATACTTCAACAACACTGAATGATATTATCCATGCCAGTTACTTTAGTATTGTTTAACCGTTTCAAGGCATGTTATATTTTTATGATAATTACATATTGTGTTTACAAGACTTATTCTATTTCAATTCGTTTGCGTGGCATTTTTATGATACCATAATTTCTTCTAATGGTTTATCCATTCAGTATCTTCTGCTATATCAATTCTTTCTTTATTCCAGACTCTCAAGACTTTTTCGTCTCAACTTTTAATTTTTTACCAGTGGATTCTTTTGATGCAATGTCTGTGTAATATTTTTATTCTTTCATTCATTTTCTATGCATTTCCGTAGATGTTTCTACATGACTGTTGTAACCTTTGTTGGCATAGCCGCTAAATGCCTTCTGAAAACAAATAGGTTGAATAAATGTCTTCCTGGTTTTCTGAGAATAATTTTATTTCCATATTTTGCAACTGCCAAGTAGTAGTTCAGCAAAATATCACACCTCCTACGCACATTTAAATGTATTAGCTTTGATATCGTGTAATAATTTATTAAAAATAATTGTTGACATCAGTCATCTTCATGTATATTTGAGTATCACGCTTTTTGAAAAAGTGTTAAACTTTTAGACAATTCATTGTGATAATTTTTTAAATTTAAATTAAGTATTCTTTTTTACCTCCAAATATTTCTGTTATTGGAACATTACCTATTCTTGCGTTGAAATCTCCAAATTATATATTATCATTGGTGGTTCATTTCTACTTCTTTTTGCAGCTAATCCTAAAATATGTCTATTTCTATTCATTTTTCTTTTTCTGGAGAATATAATCCCATGATTTAAAAAACTTTAAAATTAATTTCTCCTGCTATTCAGTATTTTATAAATGAATAATTATTAATAATAAAAGGAAATATAAATGAATAGTTTAAGCTAAATTTTACGAGCATTCTATTGATTCAGTTATTAGTACCTTGTCTCTAACCCATCTAGCCTCACTTGATACAGGATGTTTTATATATATTTGTATGATCTGTTGTATCACTTATTTTGTATCTTATGTTATTGTATTATTTTATTATGGTATTACTGTACTATTTGTATTTGTGGTGTTAGTTATATTGTATCTTGTGCTAGCTACCTGTTCTACCTTGAACTACTTGTTCTATCAGAAGTTATTTGTAATGAAACTTGTTTTGGATTGAGTTGCGAATACACACACCAATTGGTAATAGAATAATCTTGTAAGCAAATTACTAATAAAATCAAATTGAATATTCAGTCTTTCAGTAATCATTTTTTCATTTATGAATGAATAGCTATTGGTTCTTGATTTCTAGTTTTTATTCATTAATATTGCTACACCACTTTTATACTGCATGGTTTATGGTACATTACTTTATAAAGTCCCTTTAGGTTTTATACCTTCGTTTTTTTTCTGATTTTCAGTTACTTACAAGATTTGAAACTTCATTTATTTAAAGTTTTCTATCTTTCGTTCTACCATTCATTTCTGTCAACCGTCCTACAATGAACTCCTCTGTGGCTTCTTTAATGTGAATTGCAATTCCAAGCCGTTTATTCTTGTTAAGGCGGTTTCTCATACAGTTGCAGCGGTCGAAATGTAAAGTACCTCAGTAATAAAAGATTAATACATCCGTCTAACGAGAGCTGCGCTGTATAGTTGAAGCTGAAGCTGACATATTTCAGCTGAAATTTTCAGCACATTTCAGCATCAACTCCAACGTGCATAATTTTTTCGGGGTTCCTTATACTACACAGGTTGACCTATCAAAGGAAAATGGAAAAGTATGGGAAGGGAAAACTTGTCATGATTTCCAGCTAGGTGCCTTCCAGTTGCTCGACCCATCGTAGGCTCTCATTGGTAGGGAAGGGAGAAAAGATGCAAGAATAAGATTTCAATTGTAATGGTAAGGAATCAATTGCCTCTTAAGATGTGGGAAGGTAAGTCACGTTGTGGTATTTTTCTAAAATTCCAGGTCACCGCACAGGGTGTCGAGTTATACACTGTTATGTTCAAAATAATTGCACGCTTTTCACAAACACACATTTATTACAATGAACCCCAGAAAGTACATTGGTCACAATTCCAGAATCCAAAAGAGTATACCGTGTCACAAGCCAAAATCAAAAACCAAAAGTCCGGGAGATGTACCAAAAAACTATCTATGTCAAACCAAGAAATACACCAGAATGAACCAAAATTACTGCCGGGCCTACACTCACTTCTACACGGTACAATCTCCTCACTCAAGTTTACTCAATACACGGTTGCTAGCGTTCTGAACCTCTGGCGGGCGGCGCTCGCTTTTAAAGCGGGCGGCGCCGCAGACTCGCTGCACCGCTCCTGGCTCTCCGGCCAGCCTTCCTTCTAAGCCCTTTTCCGCTTCGCCACCGCTGCCTACTTCCTCGGTCGCCGCTGAGCGCTGCCACCTTGGCGCGCTCATCAAACGTGGTTATACAGCCATAACATACACAATATTACAATATTTATTTTTACATTTTAAAACACTAAAGGGTTTTCGATTATAAAAAAAATGAGCTATTTATTCAATCAAATGTAGCTGATTTTTGCATTAAAACAGTGGTTCACATCAGGGTTGATATTGACCCTCTAGTAGGAATGAAATTGTGAAGGATTTCAATGATCATTTATTTATTTAGTCAAAAACAGTAAAAAAACTGTATGTGACGTATGAGGCGAGAAAATCATCTGCGCATGTTTTCTTGAATTTCGGAATCCCTTCCCAACTATTTAACTATTAATAGTTGAAAGATGAAAAATAGTAGTAGTAGTAGTGATAATAATAATAATAATAATAATAATACATTTAAAAAGCGAGAGATGAACATTTCAAAAACTAGATATTTTCGTTGCCGAATTATAGGAAACTTATTTGTAACGGGAAACGAACGGATTTGATTTTTCTCTATTGCTAACAAAATACAAACTCACCCTAAGCTCTACTACCACTACAAGCAAAAGGAAAGCTCAACAAAACGTGCGCATAGTGAAGATACATTTACAGCTACATTGTGTAATCGTTTGGTGTCAACAGCCGAGTATGAAACTGCGAATATAGACATAATCAAGATTCCATTGATTACAAATGTATAAATGAATTAGCTAATTATTTGTTTTCTGAAGTAAAGCAATAAAATAATAGTGAACAGCACAGCAAATTTGTTTGTTTTCTTTCGTATCCGCCCTTAGGAGTAGGGGAGTAGATAAGATAGGCCGGTACAACCAGGCCCCGCTCCGTACCCCTGAAATCAGGGGACCTAATAAGGAATCCATGGGATTCCCCCAAGGAATCCATGGCGCAAACAATTTTGTAATCCTGTATTTGGAGTCACATCCTATATTATTTCAGTTGTGTACACATCTTTTGCAGTTCTCACACGCCAACCAATATTTATAAATGAGGTCTCTACAGAAAGAATTTAACGGAGACTTAACAAAATGCACTTTGACACTAAAAATATGATTTGTTTTAAAAAATGCCACCAAATATTCATATCAAAAATAAACCCGCAACACTAGGTTGAATCTTTTGAATTTATATCGTTAAATAACCCCTAAATCAAGCGTGTAGGTTTGTAATGAACGAGGTTAATATATCAATATTTTAAAGGGTTTTCGATTCTTCAAATCGTTAATCGGTTCTACTTTTCTTTTGTAACTTTTCAACAGTTCTTCCTCTTTGGTAAATAAAATAATAGTTTAATATTACTCTCTTAAGTAATTGTAGGACATTCATATATTTTCATACCCTTAAAATAACCCAATAATCCTACATTTTTAGTTTCATTTCTGTAGCGTTCTTAAATATCGCTTTCAAGTAAAAGTTCCGTGTGTGTGCGAGTTATAAATTCTTGGATGTAAAAAAGATTTTGTGTTGCAAAGTTAGTTCTATTATTAAAAATTGCTTTAAGATATAGATAAAAGTATTCAAAGTTAATTTTTTACACCCAATTCAGATGTATCGAACCGTTGGAGCAAGTATACGGAACATTCGTGGTATTTATTGCCACTTTATTTATTTAAAACGGACCCTCTCTCATAGTTTGTACTGAACAAGTAGGGCACATTGAAAAGCCAAGCTCGAGATTTTGAAGGTGAATTTGCTATATCTTATTTTTGCACTCTTCAGCCACCTACGTGCACAATACAATCCCATAGTCGTCGCCTGAGGGATCTCCGAAATTGCATCCGACTATTTTAAACTGTCCATTGTTTTGCAGGAATTTCGGACGGACAATCTGTTATCGGCCAGCTTCATTGTCTTTTTTGTTTGGTTGGGAATTGTTTTACAGGTGGAATTTAATGAACGCATATATTGCATTCGTTTGAACTACTATTCTACCTGAAATGAGTTTTGAAGCGACTGTACGAGGAACGCCGCCCTCTGCTAAATGACAAAACGTGGGTGACGAATGACAAAACTCTCCGGTTATTTCTGCTTATTGTTTCTTTCAATGTTGTGGAATGCCAATTTATTTTATGGACTTTTGCGAATCCAGAGTAGTTCAAAACTGTGATATTCGTAAATCCGGTGAAGAAAGTCATTTATTGATTGATTTTTTCGTGTTTCCGGGCACGTCAACTGCTTTGGTCATTAGTCCCGTTAGAGTAGTGTATGTTTTTTCTCCAGAGATGGCGGTGTTCTTCCCCCGCTGGATGGTGAGATCCGGCGCCGACCTACCGTCGGTTAGTGGGGTTTCCCCCTAACCAGGACTCTCCCACCAGCGGGGCACCGCCCCAGCCGGGACAAGCTCTAAGCTCCCGACCGGTCTCCCGGAATATGTGGTAGTGTAGTGCATGTTAGTGTAAGTGTGTGTGTAAGGGGAGAGGATAGGACACGCAAGAGGAAGGAAAGATCGCGCGCGGTACGTGGCCCGTTTGGTAGGGTACTGCTCCGGCATTCGCCTGGCGTTGATCGGAGAAACCACGGAAAACTACCGATAAGAGCAGCCGGCCGCTAGAATTCTCCTCCAGACAGCGACTGAATTCGACCTAGCTGAAATGCTAGTATCGCAAATCCTGCCGCCGTCAGGACTCGAACCTAGGACCTCCCGGTCAGAGGCGTTGCAGTGACATCAGATGACGCACTGAGCTACCACTCCCGGTGAAGAATGTCACTGAAGGCAGTCAACTCCCTTTAGATTTTCTAATAGGTACTATATATGATGCATGCATGTATACATATTTGTATTTATGTATGTACGTATGTATCTATCTGACAAGTGTATGACACACTTAGAACAAGGGGATTGTAAGGAAAATTTAATTTATTATTATTATTATTATTATTATTATTATTATTATTATAATAATAATAATAATAATAATAATAATATGTTTACACATTGCTGGTTCATGGGAAGACCTGGTTCTCAAATAACAACTTCTTAACGTGTTTTTCTATAAGACAATTACTGGAGATAATTATTGAGAGAATTAATACTTGGTCCTATTTCCATTGATGTTTGATTTGATATGCCTGATCGGTGTACTTCCTTATTTTTCGGAGAATGCTTTTTGCATGTTCCTGTAGGAAGGGACTGCAATATCAATGAGAAAAGAAGTTTTTGTTACCTTGAGAGTTATCACAATATTTGGCCTATTTTGTTCTAGTTTAGTGCGTCAAAATTGTGCCATCCAAATAAATTCTGAGCTTTACATTTTCCAACCCAGGTTCAGGTTTGTATGTGTAGTAAGGGGCATGATAATCACTAAAGTTATGTTTGGTTGCAATTTGTTGGTGTATAATAGACGTGATCTAGTTGTGGCGCATTATTATTATTATTATTATTATTATTATTATTATTATTATTATTATTATTTTATTATTATTATTATTATTATTATTTGGTCGTGAATTGGCCATCTACGGATCACGCGAAGGTGCAGTTGTAAATTCCGAGACCTAGTCATATTTTTCCTGGGGGTATACACGTGATTTTATTGGAAGGATTTGCATTTCTCTGCTGAGTCCATTTTTACACCCCAGGGTTGTTAGATCTGGGGAATGAGGCCTGTAAATTATGATGATGAATGAAATTGACACTCACAAACATACAAAGACACACACAAGCACAACCATGCCCGAGGCGGGGCTCGAACCCGCGATCATTCAATCCAAGACCGCCACGCCACTACTGTCTAAGCGATCTCGGCTGTCCGGTGCGCCTATTGTTGTTGTTGTTGTTGTTGTTGTTGTTGTTATTATTATTATTATTATTATTATTATTATTATTATTATTATTGTTGTTGTTGTTGTTGTTGTTATTCTTGTTCTTGTTGTTATATATTCTGAAAGATTTTCTGGTATTTTTTTTATTTTCCGCCTTTCGTTTGGTTAGGAAGTTTTTAAGAATTGGCAACTTCAAGAGTAGGTCTAGTGTTAGTAATACAGAAGATGAAATACAATATGTAACAGTTATCTGTAATACAAAACATACGTACTGTTGTAGCGCTACTGGCTCAAAAAATGTTTAATAGTGTACGTTCTTATAAAACAAATTAATGGAAAATATGAAGATGTTAGTTCTTATCGATAGATATTTATAGCCTAATCCTGGATTTATCTTGACGACGATGATGACGATGATGATTACGACGATGATGAAGATTATGATGACGAAAGTATAATCAAATACCATTTATGAGCACTTTTAAAACTCCCTCCCACTTACTGCCCGAATGGCTTACTAGATGTGCAACGTCATATCCTCCACCTGGCAAGCTGAGAGTCGCGGGTCTGATGAGCGAGTCGAGGAAATGGCGCTTGTCGGCGATCGGCGCGTCCTCTTGCGGGCGAACGGCGCGGCGCTAGCCAATGCGCGTTGCGCCGTTCTTTTTTTTTCCCCGCTTCGGCTCGCCATGAATCTCTTTCGGAGAGGCCGCCTCGCGCTGCTTATGATGCATGAACGCGGCCAGCGGCTGGGCCGCCCTCGTGCCTCATATGTTCTCGGGCTAAAGCAGCGTTTTATGGTAATTGCCGCGTGCTGCACAAGAAATATCGAATTCCCGCCGGTTCGCCGCGCTATTAACAATGTATATTCGGTATTTTTATTAGGGCGGACCGCGATGCGGGTGAGGGTCTTCTCGTACGGTGGAGGGGGGTGCAACGGTCCCGGGAGGGGGGGAGTCGGGGTGGGGTGGGGGTGTCAAGTTCGCTCGCAGTAAAGCTGTCGGTGAGTCGCGGGCGCTGTCTGGCACCTGCTGCCAGCGCCGGCGGCGGCGGGAGCCAGAGTTACGGAGTGCTTTTGTGGGTCACGCGGCCGGGTTGATTTAGGGGTCGGGACTCATCACGATCCGCTTAAACACCCCGCGCCAACTCATAAACTCGGGAAACAGTTGTCCCTGACGAATAACACGTGCGGTGTGACATTGATATGAAAGATTCTTTGAGGCCAAATAGTCTGAATCGAGGTATTTGTGAAGTGCGATTTTGGGAAGGTTAATGATGAAATTAGCCTCTGGGATGGCTCATGGGCAGCGTACTAGCTTCCTGTGCTGTGGTCTCTGTTTCGATTCCCGGTCGAGGCAAAATAGTGTTGTAGCTTTCCTTTAAAATCGTTTCAGTTTTTGTAGCTGTATGACGAAGAAAATCTCAAGCAGGCGGATCTTGCCAGTTACGGTGAAGAGAATGCGTCATGTTCGCCTCATGTCGCTCTTACCCCCAAGCATGGGAATTTAACTAGGCCCAGGCATGGGGGACACCAGTAGCCTGCCGGCGATGTCGGATTTTCAAACTAATAACGCCAAATACATACATAATGACCTTTATTAATTAATAAAAATTTTATTTTCAACTTTCAGCTGTTGAGAAATGATAAAGAGTGATGAACAATACTCGAAACTTAATTTTTTGATTCAGAAAGTTTTAATTATATTCTAACTGATGATAAAACCAAAGTAATGTAATAAAATTTTCTATCGTAATAGGTGTTTGGACAATATTAGAATATGTAATTTCTTACTCCTTTCTGTAATAACAATGATCATTGATGTAATTTTAATGTTAATGTACCGTATGTTTTTGTATCCATAATCATAGAGTGAGTATTGTAAAAATATTAATACTGTTAATGTAAAATTAGAAATATTGTGTTTATTTAGTCACAAGTAAACTAGATGTGGATGGAAATTAAAATAAAATTTAATAAATTAAAAAAGATACTCGAAACGATGCCAAGCATTGAGATGATCTTAATAAAGCAGCATATTGATTTCTGGTGCGTGAATTGCTGAAAGTTAGTCCCGTATGCGTAGTGGATTTTATATCGGGGTAATTAGTGTTTCTCCTTCACTGGAACGTGTGATTCAGCGCTGACCTACACTTCGGCTATCGTTTTTATCTCTGTCAGTTGGCTATCTCCCCCAACTCGGTAATGTATTTTCCCTATCCAGTTACCTCCTTAGCCGGGACAAGCTCGAAGCTCCCGGATGGTCATCCAACATCTTTGTGATAGCATAGAAAAAATGATGTCTTGCCTCCCTTTATGGTGGCGGGAATTGATTCCTGGAACCTCCCAGTCCACAACGCTGTAGAGGTAACGATGTGAATGTGAAAAGCATGGTGAATAAGTAGGAAAATAAATAATTTGAATCACGACTTGAATGTAGTCCACAAGGTGCTAGTTACAACTCGGAACTGTGGATCATTTACTGATAAAAGTGAGTCAATTCTATCAATTCTTCGCATTATCCTCCAAGACTTGTCAATCCTCCTGCAAGGAGGATGAGATAAAACTTACCCTTACTCCACTGCATCTTTTCACGAAATTATATGTATAGAATATTTTTTTTGGAAATTCTTAGCCTAGACATTTGTTTAAGCTAGCTTGTCAGCTAGGTCGAATTCAGTCGCTGCCTAGAGAAGAATTCTAGCGGCCGGCTGCTCTGGTCTCTAATTTTCCGTGGTTTCTTCAATCAACACTAGGCGAATGCTGGAGCCGTACCCTAACAAACGGGCCACTGACCGCGCACAATCTTTCCTACCTCTTCATTCTCCTATTCTCTCCTCTTACTCACACACTAACATGCAATACACTACTAACCCCCTAACACACACACACACACACACACACACACACTAATGCCCTACACTACCACATATTCCTGGAGACCGGTCAGGAGCTTAGAGCTTGTCCCGAATGGAGGGGTGCTCCGCTGTTGGGATATGCGTGGTTGGGGAAAATCCCGCTAGCCGACGGTAGGATGGCACTGGATCTCACCATCCAGAGCGGGAAGAACATCGCCAACCTTTTCGGTAGTTTGTAATGGGATGCTGCTGGTATGTCTGTTAGGTTTTAGTAGAAGTTGTGTGATATTTTATTACTTATGGACCAGGGGGCATTTGTGATTAATCTTAAAAAATTATTTTGCATTACTTGAATTTTACTGACATATGTGGGGGCTGCGTTTGTCCATATGGGGCATGCATAAAGCAGTAGTGGTCTGATTATTGTTTTGTGTAGTGTTATAATGTTTGTGTATTACAGAGATTTATGTTTGTTGATTAGTGGCCGGAGTTGGAATATTTTTTTTCTTGCTTGTTTAATTTTGATATCTATGTGGGTTTTCCAGGTTAGTTTTGTGTCCAGATGAAATCCTAAGTATTTTATTGGTTGTGATAGTGGGGTCCAGGTGATGGGGGAGTTGTTTATTACTATCGGAGTAGGGGAGGTAAACTTTCTGAGTGAGAAGATTTTTCCTATTGTTTTGTCGGGATTGAGTTGAATTTTCCAGAGTTTTGCCCAGGTTTCAATGTTAAGTGATTTTGAATTTGTAATCGTAGGTTACTTAGTGAGTATCCTGAGGCAAATAGGGCTGTATCGTCTGCGAATTGAGCTATATTAGAATTTGTTGATGATGGAATGTCTGCTATGTATATGCTGAATAATGTTGGAGATAAAGGGGAGCCTTGCGGGACGCCTGCTTTGATAAAGTGTGGGGTGGAGTGGTGATTGTTGTCTATTACTGAGAATGTGCGATCTGATAGGAAACTTTTGATAATGTGAATAATGTAGGTTGGAGTTCCAGCGCAATTTCCCTTCTACAAAGAGTGTTCAGTCTTAGGCTGACCTCGAGAACAACGAGGGGAAATGGCACAAAGGAAATGAGTGTCCTCCCCTCATAAAGAGCAAACGGCTTAGATATTTTTCGACTCAGAGCTATGACACCTACTGCTTATTCTTGGCAAATTAGCCAAAAGTGAACACATTCAGGCGAGTGCTGGAGTGCAGAGGAACGGATCTATTTCAAACCTACGATGCTGGGTCGAGAGTATGTTGTTCTGGGGAAGCTTCTTTGTGCTAAGGGATTTTGGTACGTCGGCTAATTGGTTACTGGCGATCTGACTCATTTTGACTGTGGATTTTTATTGATATGTGGTGAATGAACTATTGTTGATATGTGTTATAAGATTATTTCCTGATCATAAGAGTAATTTTATTTGAATTGATTGATTGATTTTTACGTGTTTCCGGGCGCGTCAACTGCGTTGGTCATTAGTTCCGTAAGTAGTTAGTAGTGCATGTTTTCGTCGGGTGGTCTTCCCCTTTTCTCGGGAGATCCGGCGCCGACCTACAGTCGACTAGTGGGGTTTCCCCCTAACCAGGACTCTCCCACCAGCGGGGCACCGCCCCACCCGGGACAGGCTCTAAGCTCCCGACCGGTCTCCCGGAATATGTAGTAGTGTAGTGCATGTTAGTGTAAGTGTGTGTGTAAGGGGAGAGGATACAACAAGGAAGAGGAAGGAAAGATCGTACGCGGTCCGTGGCTCGTTTGTTAGGGTACTTCTCCGGCATTCGCCAGGTGTTGATCGGAAAAAACACGGAAAACTACCGATCAGAGCAGGCGGCCGCTAGAATTCTCCTCCTGACAGTGAACCTAGGACTTCTCGGTTAGAGGCGCTGCAGTGACATCAGTTGGTGTACTGAGCTACTTGCTCCCGGTTTTTGTTCGGAACTATAGTTGAATTACACAGGTCGACAATTTGGAACTTAAGTTCATTGCCAGAGATGAAAGAAGGTAAGTGTTTATATGTCAGCTTTTGATCTAAATACGAATCTGGCTTCGGTTTTGGTCTATTACTTACTATTATGAAATAAAATGCATTTTCGGAAATACACATGTAATCAATTTATGAAGCTGCAAATGCAAACTTGATGCTTATTATCAGACAATTAACAGATTGCATGTGGAAATACGAATAGATTGAATAGAAAATGCACGTAAGGTTTTTGTGCTTTCTGAAAAATCCCGAAGTTGGACTAGTTGGATCTTGTAAGAAACGTCAGTTGAATTTCTGTCCTCACTATTTTGCAGAATGTTGTTTGCGGTTAGAATTGCATTTCAAATGAACTGGCCTAGGTCACCGCAAAACTTATCTTAACTTTGAGGGGTTATTTGCACTACATTGGCGATAACGAATTTCACATATGACTCCTTGATAACGACTGAAGTTCGTACTGCCCGTTAGGAGGGGTCTCGAACTGAATAAGACCTCGACGGTTCGCACCGGAATGAACATTCTGGGTAAGAATAAGAAATAGCGGTTTAGTAGAAATTTGGAACAAATGTCTCACAAAATGTCAAATATTTTAAATATATAATGTGGTTGGTGAGCAGACCAATAACAAACATACATGTATTGAAGAGGTAGAACATTTTAATTCAATTTTACGGATAGGAATAGGCAACTAATTAAAATGTTTTCTCTGATAAAAACACGTAATGTAATGTTAGAAATTCATTGTAGTTTATTAAATTAGAATTGTTGTGTATTGGTTTTTTTAATTTATATTTTAATATTTAATATCAAATTAAATTTGATAAAAAAAATCATTTATTTTTAATATATAAAAGAGTAATCGATTTATCTGCCTAACACTGTTTAATTTTGTGATGTAACTATGGTATCTAACATAAATAGTCGTAGAGATTTAATTGAAAATCTAGAAAAACCTCCTTCACTTATAATTGTATTGTCCATGTAATTGAATGATCATAGATCTAATGAAAAAAAATGCACTTTTCTTTACATGACAAAGCTGTCTGATTTCGTGGCCCAACTGTCATAGGCTTTCAAATCCGCCACAATCGGAGAATCAGTCTAAGTTTCACCTGCCTATTCCCGTCCTATTGGCACAAGTTAAAGCAGGCGGGCGCACATGTAAGTGCCTCACTGGGAAGCGAAGTTTAAAGAGCATTCAATAAGCCGGATGACGTTTCACATATTGTTGCCAGATGTCAGAGACACGGATGGGAATAGGCAGGTGAAACTTAGACTGATTCTCCGATTGTGGCGGCTTTGAAGGCCTATTGTTTGTGGGCGTTTTGCATTTACCTCGACCGCTGTCAGAGCTTTGTCGCTGTTCCGGGAAGTTACTGTTTGGCTGAGGTAAAACGAGTTTTTCGCCTCGTAATTTGCGAGATGACAAATCCGAGTGGAAGCGATCGTTTGATGCAATCTCTGCCACATGCATGGGTTTTGGGTTGTGATTATCTCAGAGAGGCACGCAGAACCAAGTGATCCGCAATAGATTTTTCATCACGTTTGAACGTGCGTGTTTCCCAGAATTTGAGGTAATCCAAAGTCTTTGTTGTTCACGTGCTTTCAAATGGCATAGAAGAACGTTATTTAAACAGTTGAAGTCAATTTGCTTTTTAGGCAATGTTTTTCATATCTTAGGAAAAAGTGCCACAGTCGGATTCGAACCTAATACCTCCCGGACAAAGGCATTGCAGTGACATCAGATGATGCTCTGAGCCACCTTTCCCAGTGACATCGTGTACATATACGTAATCGGAATTGGTAATGGTCTTTATTCACATGGCTGATCAATTTAGCTATTCACAATGCCTGGCAATTGTTAAGAAGACCAATCACCCATCTGAATGTTCATTAGTGCTAGTAGAGAACTAGTGCAGGAGTATTGCAAAAACTATTAGTGCTAGTAGAGAACTAGTGCAGGAGTATTTCAAAAACAATTCTGTGCAACCTAATGGGACAGGCAAAGCAACTGTACTAATAAATAGGAATGACATTATTTTTGACCGTCTGCATCATTTGATTCAGAAAGTTCCAGATCAGAAGAGATGGAGATGTACAGATTCTAACTGGAGCACTAAATCTCGTGCATAAAATGTGATGTTGGCTTATGTGCAGACTATTTCATTGAGTATCATACACGCTAGTGTGTTTTTATTGTGAATTGCAATCCGTATTAGTAATTTTAACGAAAATAAATGCATTAAGTTCCATTTTCATGAATAAATCATGTACACTAATACCTATTTATTTTGCTCTCATTAGTGTCTAGCGTGCCGTTTATGGCACAGGGAATATCCACTGACTGACACGTAATAAATTTGTTTTCATCCTATTAAACTATTTCATTAAATAACTATATTAAAGTTCAATGTTAAAAACAATGAAAATCAAGAAAAAATAATTCTCATCACTCATGGGCTCAAGAAAAAAATGAAGCGATTTTTTTAGAATATCATCCTCCTTATCTCAAGAAATGTAGTACTTGTTCCTGGATATTTCCGACTTGTCGACGCTCTTTGGAAATTCAGTGTGCACTTCCTTCAGAGCTCATTCTTCAACGAAGTCACGAAGTGCATTATCACTCCTTCATAACACATTGAGTCCCAATTCCATTTTCCCTTTCATCACAAACACCCGCAGGATGTTTAAGGGAACGCTTTGAGGGGTGCTGTGTATTGGCGTATGTATACTTTCCCGACACGCACCGTCATCCGAGATAAGGCCGGAAGTAGCCCTTTGCACCAAGGGCTCAGGGGGGCGGAAAAAGTCCACCTCAAGCGGCGCCCTTCCGCCCGCCCTAGGCCTGTGCATATTCTTCACCTCCCACATCTCTGGCTTTTCATCTCGCGCGGGACGGTCGGAGGGAGGGAAGGGCCGGGGGCCACTCCATACTCAGGCGCTTCAGATCATTTCACCGCCTCTCCGCGTAAACGCGCCCCCGCCTGCTCCGTGCCACGCCCCCGCGCCCTCGCTCCCGCCCCCCGATTCCCGAAATTGGTTCTCCGGGTCGACAACGCCCAGGCCCCCGGCTCTCGATGAGGTGGCTCACACTGTTCCAAAAAGGGACGAAGGACGAACAAAAAACAGAAGAACGACAAAAAACAACAAAACTGAATTGATCGTGGCCGCACTCCATTTACGGTTGACGAGCAATGCTAGAAAGAATAACATATAGTAAAAGTAAAAGCATTTGAATTGAATAATGTACAGGTGTCACACACGCAACTTTAGCACATCCTGTGATTTTTGAACTGTTGAAATTATTGCAGTGCAGTTTTCACAAAAGTGCACCAGGGAATCGTGTAATTGATGTAAGTATTTCTTTTCATTTTATCACTGGTATTTTACGAGATGTTGAGGGCGCTTTGTTTTTTTTCAAATGTAACTATACATACTTTTTTACTATACCATGAAGATTGCAAAATGATGAATCCAATGATATACATTTTGTCATATGTTAGATAAAAAATGGTTTGAGTAATATTGATGTTTTTGCGACTCGTATTTAACGGACATTTCGAGTGTAACAGTCCATCAGGCAAGGCCACACAGTGCTCTCCTTGCTAACCCGAATGCCCGTTAACTGCGAGTCGCAAAAATCAAAATTACTCAAAATAATACTCATCTAACATTTGACAATAGGTATATCATTGAATTAGTATTTTTACGCTTGGCATGATAGACTAAAGATATATGTATAGTTCCATTTGAAAAATCAAAGTGACCTCAATATATCCTAAAATACAAGTGATGAAATGAAAATGAATATATGTTTAATCTAGCCCCATTACCTGAACCACTCCCGTGAAAACCCTATTGTAATAACTTCAACCGTTCAAGATGCTTAAGTTACGTGACTCATCCTGTGGATCGATAGGGCATTCTCTAACACTCATGTATCTTGTCATCATCATATTTTTTCATAATGTCTTGGCCTGCCCGGTAATTGTACGAGACCGTGAGTAATCTGTCTACGTGTGTGGTTGATGTGGATCTTTAATCCTGGAACGAGCAATACATCCGACCCTATACAAGAACCACTACACTAATACTTATTTATATTGAGTGAACACTGTGGCTATCCAGTAATTCTCATAAATTATTCAGTAATGGAAGCCACTATCTCTTGAGAGTTCATAATAGAACGAGTTTGAGAGATAATCAAACCACGACAAAAATTGTGTGTGTTTTAATAAATTAAAAACAAATAAAAGCAAAACTACTTTCCGGGACAATTTATCCTTTATCAGTGGATTTTTACAGCAATACCCAAGTAATGTTCCGGGAGAGATGGCTCAGTGCGACAGTGATGTCACTGCAGTGCCTCTGACTGGGAGGTCCTAGGTTCGAGTTCCGATGGCGGCAGGATTTTCGGCACTAGCTTGCCAGCTAGGCCGAATTCAGTCTCTGTCTGGAGGAGAATTGATCTGAATGCAAATTAATTTGGTTTATTAGGCTAGTTAATTTGATTGTTGACACGACCGCTCGCGTCGGAACCGGCTGCGGAACTGCCGCCCAGTCCCAATGCAGGCAGCTGCCGAAACGCGTGGTGACGCGCAACGGCGGCATCTGATTGGTCAGTGGCCCAGCGATCCAGGGGAGGTCGAGAATCCAGCAATCAGCTCGACGGCGCGTCTGCTTTATTGAACTCACTTGTAACATAGGAAATAGAGACAATTACAAAACATTATAGACAATATGAGCAAGAACACAGTTATAGATGGATTATCCTAGAAATGAGCCAAAGTGACAATTCGCGTAACAAGTGAACATCACATGTAATTCAGAGAAGCATCCCTCCGCCGCGACAGCTGTTCAGTCACGCTTCTTCGTAAAGTGTTTGGTTATGGCTCCTGTGAAGACATCACTATCCAGAAGTCTAAGAGTTTCGCTGAGTTATATGCACGTACGCGAGTCCGGAAAATGACGTATGTGGAAAATCTCTCTCACAACCAGTAAAAGAAAACTGCCACGAATGTAAATAGAAAGAAAAATGATTTTAAGCCGGAAACACGTGCACCGGTATGCATCTCGCATAGGTATTTCAAGTCGTGGTTTTCAAATAAACATAATATTTATCACACAAAAAGTAAATGTAATGTAATGTTTATCGAAAAAAAGATTTTTCTACAGAACAGCACATAATCCTGTTTTTCCTAATTTCAATTATTTCTCGCGGCGCACTATATTTTTGTTGGACGAGGACATCACAAAAGGAAGCGTCGAATCCATTTACTAGTTAGCCACCTGCAAACTAACGAATGCAGAAAGGAAGTCTAACTGCAAACTAACTTTACATTTAGCGGGATCATTATAATTACTGTTTGGGATCGAGATGATTCACTCAAGGGTACTTTTTCAGGTACCAAAGTTACCAATAGTGTAATGGCAAAGTAAAGTAAATTTAGAAGGTATGAGTAGAAGCTGGTTTGTACAAGACAAACATCATTTGCAAACCACTGGTTTATTGGTAACCAGGATTTTATACAACAATAAAATATTCAATAAAGTTTACAAAGTAAAATGTTGACTCGCGGAAAAAAACTATTAGTGGAATGGTATGCATTGAAGGAATGAAATAAACAGTTTATGAACATAGGAAAGTGCTACATGAATTCAATCTATTAACATAATACTTCAAAAACTTTAATGTACTGACGATTTAACTATGATTGTGTGTGTGTGTATATATATATATATAATATATATATATATATATATATATACATTTATATTATTTTCATGTGTCTAAGTTAGTAATTTTTCTAGTATTTCTTCATAATTAAGAATCAGCCAAAACATCTCTTACGGAATGTTCACACTTACTCTGGAACTCAAAATGTGAAAATATCTACAAGACTATTTTGTATTACAGATTTGCTTGCAGAAACGTGTATTTACATTAGAGTTCAATTATTATTTCTTCCATCTTTAACACAAATTATATTAATTCCCAATCACAAATGCAATGAAAATAATTTTTACGACAGTCTTCAATACATACAGCCGAGATTCTGTTGCAAAATTAGTTTTTGCACGCAGAATTAGTTCTTGCACCTTAGAAAACAAGTCTTCAGGAGCTCAAGTTGAAAGATTACCAAGTGACGCCACGAGTGACATACTGATGCAAGATACACCCCGTATCTATTGAGACGTAACAACTACATACCTTCTTCTAGGAATCTTTAAACATTTTTGAATGATGTTTGCTATGATTTGCGAGCGATGAGTGGCATGAAATAGACAAAAATGTTTTAAGAAGTATGTCCTAATTCAGTCTTCGCTTTTTAGCTCAATAGTCAGCGTGACGTCTCTCCATGACACGACCCCAGGTTCGATTCCCAGTCGGGAAAAATTATAGTGAGCGTTTTCCTTGCAATGTTCCATATATTACTGTGTGGTGGTGAGAAAACTCATTTTTCAGGTCGAGAAGACTAGAATACGGCGGGGGGATGTATTCGCGAGGGCCGGAGGCTGCTGGTAGACCATGGCCGGTAGATCACGCGGGCTGTCACTCCAAGAACAGAAATACAGATGTCCTAATTCATGTCACAAAATACTTGTGTCGGTCGCGGAACAACTTACAGTACCGGCAGCGTATAAGCGACCCTGACAGTTCTTTCGCCATGTACTGTAGTACATGTGACCTACTCTGAAGCAATAGCTTGCGAGGATTTGTTTACTTTTTGTCGTGACCGGCCGCGCACAGTCAAAGCAGCCGCCGCCGAGTGACGTCAGCGGAGCGTTACCGCCCCTGGCGAGAGAGGGAGGCAACCGGTGCGAGCCGGCCGGGCCCGTCTGCGCGCGGCCGTCACGCCCGAGCAGGCGGGTAGAGACTCGACACCGCCCCTACTCCGCAGCTAGTCGGCGGGCCAATAGCCCTGCCCGCTACAAGAGGGCTCCGACTCGACGCCAGGGCAGACAGCGAGCGGCAGTGTAAGCGAGTGTATCCTGGCTAGTGTATTGGTGATAGAAGTGTGGAGAACTATTACTACGACGACTTGTGTTACGGACCTGGAATTCTCCTGCGGATATTCGACTACTTGACTGATTTCTTTTTGTTTCCTGGAATAAAAACCATTTTAAGAATCCTTGTCTTTTATTGGATACTACACTTTCTCTCAGCCGGGGTTCGGCGTTGCCGTTCATCTGACTCACACGAAGTCACTTGAGAATTGTGTAGATCCCTATCATCAGTATCAGTGCGTAGGAAATGTGTCTTTACCGATGTGTGCCAGGTCAGTTGGTGTGTTACTTCCGAGCGCATTGGTCCGAGTCAGAGAGTTTCGTGAGGGCTACGCCCCATACATCGCGCAAACGTGTATTTTTAAAAAGTCAGGATCGTGAGTTTTTGTATGTTTAAGCGAATATTTCGAGGCAGAAAAAGTGAACGGCGGCATATTATTACCTCTCTATAATGTTGTGGATAGAGTTGCGGTTGCACTGCAGATAGACCCAATAGAGAACAAAGCCACCCGGAGCTGACGCATCAAGTTTACAACGCGGTTTGGGTGGCGATAATGTTCTGCTGTGGGGAAGATTATGAACATGATATCAAGCCTGTCAGTAAGTGTTAATGTTTTGAGATTTCATTTATCTGTGATGTAGGTGGTGCCATGCGCATAAAAATGCGTGGCAACAGCACATCGAACTGTCAGAGTCGCTTATATGCTGCCGGTACTGTTGTATCGAACTTTTAACGACGCACGTAGTGAAGTTAGTTCACAAGGATCGAGCCCTGAGCAAATATTGTAGCTACCTGAGGACGTACTGCGGTTGAAATCGACTCTCTCAAAACAGACAAATCACTACCCCTTCGGTGAGCCAAAAGAGGGGGTAGGGTGGGGGAAGTAGTGATTAGTCGGTCACTAGAGGAAGCGACGCTATCAAACGCTGTGGCAAAGAATAACTATTTTTTGCTGATACAGAGACTTGACACACCCTAGTTTTTTCTTGAATTGCAAACTTAAACACCTTTTGAAAATCAATGAAATGTAATATATTTTCGATTATCCTAATTCACAAGCAATTTAACTTTTCTTGACTCGTAGAACATACAAGCGTTAATTTTCTCTTTATGTCTTCCCACGATTAGATCTGAGGTCTGTTCCGATATAACCATCTCTTCCTTAGTGAAATATATTCAATTGTTTGTTTTGGAATTCTTTCTAGTTGTATATGAAAGCCATGACCTCTTCATTTTCCACTCTAGTGGATCGCCTTTCCAGCTATTGATTGCGTCCCTAGTTAAAAATTTCGGATTTGGTCTTTTCTGAAGCAGACTATAACCGTTTCAAGAAATTTAATTTCTGAGGCTTCTACCTGTTTAAGATATTTATTTCTGAGCGTTCAATATTCCATTGCCCTTAGAAGAGAACAATAAAGTTCTGAAACGTTGGAACAGTAGGATTTTAATGAAGTACCCAGCACCCATTAACGATTCATAGAATTCAAAGTGTGGTCGTGAATTAAAGAATTATTCGGATAAATGTTTTTCCTTAATATTTTCCGTTTTCCATCACAACGCCTACACTATCTTGAAGGTGCCCCTTGCGACCTCTTTGGTAAACCTTTCTGAAATGTTTTGCAGACGCCTCTCCAGTGTGTCTCCTTGTCCTGCTGAAGACGCTCCTCTCCCTTCTTTTGCGCCGCTTGCCCGCGTGTTGCTTCTCCGCCGCCCGGCGGAGGTCGGGCGCGGCGCTTTCCTTGTCAATAGTTTTAATAAAACGCAGGGCCTCGGAAGCGCCAGCGAGGGCGGGGCGAGCTAGGACGGGGCAAGGCGGGGGAGTCCCTGGAGTGGAGTGAGGCCGGGATGGAGGCGGGACGGGGCGGGTGCGGGTGCTGGTGGGGCAGAGCGGGGCGGGTGCGTACGGGGGTGGGGGGGGGAGGGAAGGGGAAGTGACTGGGAGTGAAGGGGGAAGTGTCGGGGAGTGTCGGGGAGTGTCGGGGAGTGTCGGGGAGTGTCGGGGAGTGGCGGGGAGTGGCGGGGTAGTGGCGGGGAGTGACGAGTGCCTGGCCGTGCGTAGCGGGGGAGTGGTGGGTGCCTGGCGGTGCGTAGCGGGGGGGCGGGGGTATAGTGGGGGCTGGAAGGAGGCGGGGTGGTGGCGATTCGGGGGCGGGTAAGGGAGCGGGTGGAGGCAGGGGCGGGGCGGGGGCTTCTGTCGCGACGTTGTACGCCTAAAGCGCGGGCCGCACCGAGCGTGCCCGACGCCCCCGCTCCGCCCCCGCTGTCCCGCCCTCGCTGCATAAACGCGCGGCGTAAAATCAATATTTGACCTTTTTGCGCCGCCTATCAAGCGGAGGCGATTTACTTTTACGCTGATGGAGGCGCCCACTCAGACTGGCGGCGAGCGGCGAGGGGGAGGTAAACGGACGGGTAGAGGGGTAGGGGAGGAAAAGGGCACCGGAAGGCGAGGAGGCGAGACGAGGTGATGTGCGGCCGGAAGGTGAAGTGGGAAGGGCGGGGCAGAGCGAGACATGGTGGGAGAACGCGCTCAGAGCGAGGTGGATGAGATGGTGGGGTGGTTGGGAGGAGCAAGGTGAACTGCAGTGGTGGAGCAATGGCGGTAAGTGGCGGACAGGGGTGTTTCACTTAGGAAAAGGTGGGGGTTGGTCGTTTTCGGTTAGTCCGCGTCTATTCGAGTCGGATCAGTTCGGTTCGGGTCAATTTGAGTAGAGCCGGGTTTAACCGGTTTTAACCGACTCGAGTCGTGTCGGGTCTGTTTCGTTCGGTTCGATTCGGGAACGGGCAGATCGGATTGGTAGGGCGGTGAGGATCAGTTCATGTCGAAGCGGGTCGAGTATGGTCAAGTCGAGTGGGGTCGGAATGGGAGAGGTGGCTCAGTACAACAACTGATATCATTGCAGTGCCTCTGATGTTTGTAGTGCCCTAGGTTTCGAGTCCCGTCAGTGGCAAGATTTTTCGACACTAGCTGGTCAGCTAGTTCAAAGCTAGGAGAATTCTAGCGGCTGGCTACTCTGTTCGGTAGTTTTCCGTGGTTTCTCCGATAAACATCACGCAAATGCCGGAGCAGTACTGTAAAAATACCGTCCACGAACCGCGCGCAATCCTTTCTTTCTCTTCCTTGTTCTATCCTCACCCCTTTATTATACGTAATTACACTAACATGCACTACACAACCACGCATGCCGGGAAACCGTTCGGGGGTTTAGAGCTTGTCCCGGCTGAGGCGGTGCCCCGGTGTTGGGAGATACCTGGGTTTGGGGAAAATCCCGCTGGTCGATGGTAGGTCGGCACCGGATCTCGCCCTCCTGTCGGAACACCGCCACCTCCCGAGGAGAAACATGTACTACACCCACGGGAATAATGACCTCAGTAAATGGCGCGCCCGCAATCACTAACAAGTAACAAACCATCGGGTGGGGTCGGCTGGATTCGTGGCGTGTAGGAATGGGGAGGGGCGAGGTGGATTGATTGATTGGTTGATTTTTCCGTGTTTCCGGGCGCGTCAACTGCTTCGGTCATTAGTCCCGTTAGTGTGTGCATGTTTTTTCTCGGGAGATGGCGGTGATCTTCCCCCACTGGATGGCGAGATCCGGCACCGACCTACCGTCGGTTGGTGGGGTTTCCCCCTAACCGGACTCTCCCATCAGCGCGGCACCGCCCCAGCCGGGACAAGCTCTACGCTCACGGCCGGTCTCCCGGGATAAGTGGTAGTGTAAATGTTAGTGTAAGTGTGTGTGTGTGTGTGTGTGTGTGTGTGCAAGGGGAGAGGATAGGACAAGGAAGAGGAAGGACAGATTGCGCGCGGTCCGTGGCCCGTTTTATAGGGTACTGCTCCGGTATTCGCCTGGTGTTGATCAGAAAAACCACGGAAAACTACCGATCAGAGCAGCCGGCCGCTAGAATTCTCTTCCAGACAGCGAGTGAATTTGACCTAGCTGAAAAGCTAGTGTCGAAAATCTTGCCGCCGTCAGGACTCGAATCTAGGACCTCTTGGTCAGAGGCGCTGCAGTAACATCAGTGATGCACTGAGCTACCGCTACTGGTGGGCGGGGTGGAGTAGGGGAGGGGCGAGGTGGAGTAGAGTATGTCGGGTCGGGTAGGGGTTGGGATAGTCTGGGCGATACGGGGTGGGATAGGGTCCGTGGGAACGACAGGGAGTAGTGTAAGTGGGAGGAGCAGAGCGGGACAGGTATGAAGTGGTGATGAATGTTATGGATGAAGTGGGAAGCGAAAGGACCAGGGGAAACGGACTTAAAAATAAGTGCTGAGGGTTGATGCCCTACAAAGTGTTGCGGATCGGGACAGAGCAGTGCTGCGCAATTTGACAAGGTTAGGGCAGTGCGGTGTCGGGCGGGGCTGTGGGTTGAAGAGAACAGCGCACGCGGACCAGACAAGGATTGTCCTTTACCAGAGGGAATAAAGACCGGGGTAGGCACCTGGGCGCTAGCCTCTTATTCTCAGCCCCTGCAAGCGCACAAGTACGCCGTTCGGCTATTATCTGGGTCCCGCCAGAACGCAGTTGACCTTATCGGTAACCTCCCCCATACAATGCCTGGGTCGGGCCGCCCTGCCATCTCAGAGCTACTAGTTATCCAGGCTAGTACCGGAGTCAAAGCAATGCGCCAGGAACAAGTTCCCTTCTCTTTGCCTAGATTATCGGGTCACTGCCACGACAAATCCGAGAGCCCAACTGGGGGCCACCTGAACTAAGATCCAGGCAGCTCGGAGCCCCCATCTCGTCTCCCCATTACTTACCGCCAGCTATCGACCTGGGTAACGCCGGAACTTGGGCAACCTGACGGGTGGTATCTAGTTTCCCGCCGGACTTAAAAGTGGAATCCGGAGTACTCCGAAAAGCATCCTTCGGTCGATCCTACCCAAAGATCGAAGCGCCATAAGACCCACCGGTGGGTAACCGGGCGAGTCCGACTACCAGGAGCCTAGCATTGCCTTCTCACGGTCTGCACCTTCAAGCTAACGACGTGAGCGGCGCCGCGAGACTCAGGGTTCGGGTGGGCGTCTACGACGCTCCACCAGAGATCACGACGACCTACGCCATCGTGATCTCCCCCTGCGGAAACAGGGTCTGTAAAACAATCATGATGACGATAGATCGATGTTTCGAAACATCGCTAAAGGGTTTTCGATGTCGATGAAAACGTCGACGAGAAAACATTATCTTCTTCTTCTTCTTTTTCTTCTTCTTCTTCTTCTCATCTTCTTCTGTGTAGGCGGGATCTATTCTTCTTCAGACTGCACCTTCATGATGAGCCCGGAGATGTCGATGTTCTGCTTTCGATCCACCTTTTCTTCGGACTTCCTGGATCTCTCTTATCTATTCTGATCAGCCTTCTGTTATCTACCCTGCGAGTTTGTATTTATTCTCCTTTTTGGGCTGCGGTTCCATAAGTCATAACTGGTCTTCCTATTGTTTTATATATTTTTACTTGACTTTCTGAATTAATATACTTATTTCTTCAGATTACATCTTTTAAATATCACGATATTCTAGCTCCTTTAATTACTTGCTGTTTAACTTCATTATAAGTATCCCTCGTGCTTGAAATTTCCAGACCTAAATATGTGGTTTTAATGACTTGTTGGATTATTTTGTTATTCACGATCAATTTGCACATTATTGGATGCTTTGAAATTACAATTGATTTGTGTTTTTAGTTGATATAAACATGCAGTATGGTTCTGCAGTTTAAGATAGCGTGTGGAGGTCTTTGTAAACCGTCTTCTGAAATTTCCACTAGCACGGCATCATCTGCATAGCATACTATTGGGATTTATTAACTTTCTATTTAATATCCTGGCATTTTTTTCATGCTGCCTATTATCTTATACATAACCACATAAAAAAGGGCAGGACTGATAGAATCATCTTGTCTAACGCCAGCTGCACAAATGATTTCGTCTGTTACCGTATTTCCTACTTGCACGTTCGTGATGATATTCGTATTCATGTCTTCAAAACGTCAGTTCCTTCGTCTGTCAGTAGTCAATAGTAGCGCCTAAGCGTTCAATCGATTTTCTCCAAAATTAATCATCCTCAATTAATTCAAAGGAACTCGAGGCACTTTGAGTGTGAAACGTTTCTTTAAAAAGTATTTTTGAAGTACTTTATATGAAACATCAACAATATTTTTCAAATTTTCTCAAAAATGGCTCCAAATGTTTTGATTAAACTCTGTCCTCGAGTAGAGTACAGAACGCAGAAGTGAATGAAGGTCTTTCGTTGAAATTCCTCATGTTTAAAAAATTGCAAAAGTTCAATTTTTCGGCGACTTCCTACAACTACAATCGATAAGAGATTGAGAGAATTTTATATTGATAGAAAATTTTCGTGAATGAAATCTGGAAGACAGATCTTCAAATAAGATCATGTGCTTTTCGAAAAAAATGAATAATTTTCGTTTAATTTTGTGAACCATAGGCTATTTTAATTTCAAATTACTTTTTTAAAGGGCTACAATTTTTTCTTCAAATTTTCTCTTCCTACGTATTGTAATGATTTGTGAGGCTAGCCCGCAAGAATGCATAGAACACGAAACTTTTATGTAATCAAAGAGAAACTAAGAATGAAATAAACAATAGACAACAGCGCCGCGTAATAATACTTGTCAAGAAAATAATAGAAAACGTAAAGGGCGGAAATGGGCGTTATACACAGTGAATAGAACCCAAATTCAGGAACATTTTAAAACAAAAATCTCATTATTCGAGCCACGGGTTTCGAAAATACCATAAATTGTGTAAATTGCATGTATAACACGACGAAGATTGAAAATATGGCACCCATTGTTGTACTTCTGTAAATATATAACGAGACGGTTTTTATTGAGTATCCAGCGAATACCTGGATGGATTTTGGCCAAACATTCGGAAATTATAGAGACAAATATTTAGATCAGGGCAAAATTAGTCACAGCACGGGGGAATTTATGTGGGGCTCGTAATAAATTAATATTCAAGTTCATAGCATAGAGGATTAAGAAAGAATTGAAAGAGCGGCCTAGGAGGTAAATGACCTCATCACGAACTGAGAAGACGAAAATAATGGTTTTTGAGAAAAGGAAGACAGGAAAAGGGAATTTGGTAACGTGACAATTACCAAATAAAATTTAGTGAAATTAAGAAGACGCAAGATGTAAGATGCAAGACGCCCGAAAACAGTGAAAACATAAATATTTTCGAACATTTCTTATAGTGATTGACATGTGTTTGAAAGAAGACACTCGCGGGGAATTGTAGACCAACAATGTAAAATGTGTTACAGACAGAGAACGAGTCGAGCGTTGATGGTGAACGCACGTATTTGATGCTATGCTAGATTTTTGCGAAATTACGCGAAATTATTTTGCAAAATTTTAATTCATGTTCAGTTATTTAAAATCAGTTATTTAGTCAATGTGGAACTGAAATTTAATTTAATTTGTTTGGAAATTCACGGGAAAATTAGCATGGACATTATTCGCGCAAGTTAGGCGCGGGGAACATACGCGTCGTAAAATTTAAATACGTCGCGAGATAGCGAAAGAACATTTATGGAAGACGCGATTAGTTGCGAGGAACAATAGTTGTGAGTACGTCTGGTAACTTCAAATGGATGAGTGCGTCCGGGAACTGATGGCAGCTGAACGGGGACTGCGTGCATGAAGGGTGCACATTACAACTAGCAACCACGGGCGCTCACAGGGAGCGACATCGCTGCAAAAAGGGAAGTGGCACGATTCGTGCATTTACTTTATTTTCTTTCGTTCACGTGCAAGTCTAATGAAAAAGACTCTGTCGAAGACCAAGTCCTGATAACTAGATTAAGAATAGAATCATCATAAAGGTCACGACAGAATGCGCATTCTTGTGTGTGTACCAGATCTTGTATTATATTTTCAGTGTGCATGTTTGTAGTTTTTTGTGTTGTTTATGTATTTTGTGTTGTTATGTTTCGCAAGTCGGAGGGGCACATTGTATTTGTTTTTGGTATATGAGGAAAAGATTCGACATTAAACATACGAGCATCTCATATGGCTCATAATTGCCTTAGATCCATGTGTTGTTATTTAATAGTTGTGTAAAATTTGACCCAGGCACGAACGAAACGGGCCCTACCTCAAGTCCGTATGGAATTAGTGCGCGGACCACGACCAGGTAGGATGTAATAGTGATACGAGCTAGCAGAGGTACAGGCAACTGACAAGCAAAGGCATTGTGGCACCCAATTGTAAATTAGTGCTAGGGCAGGGAAAAAAAAAGTTCATGTGACAGGTGAACAGAGAAAAGTATAAACAGTTAGGTTATTGTGCTCGCCGTGTGAGGGCGTAATTTACGAAGGTAGTCAAGAGGATAATCAGTTGCAGTATCGACGGATGGAAAAACATTACCTCTAGTTCTATTTCCGAAAAAAAAAAAAAAAACAAACAAACTACAAAGTTAAAGAAAGATATTCTTGTTTGAAACAAAATATGTTCTAAAATATTATATGTTTAACAAAGAAAGTGTAAAACACTTTAAAAAACAGGCTTTTCGTGTAATTTCTGTTTGAAATTTACGCAGTTTATAAACAAACAACACTTTTCTCAAAAACGTTCAGTTTTTTTAAACGTATTATGCAGTTAAAACAAAGCACGCTTGTAACAATGGCTCATTTCTCATTTTCGTTGAACACTCCGAATTTTGGAAAATTTCAAATTTAGAAAAATGTGAGAAAGAAGCTGCTGAAGTTTTGAAGTTGAAGTTGAAGATGCTGGAGTTAAAAAAAAAAGTTCTCTGGCGTGACCTTTTCTAATTCTAATATCATACGTCCTCTAAACCAATTCATACAAAATATCCATTTAACAATCCCCCTTATCTCCCATACACCCATAAATTCTCATCTGTTGTTGCAATTTTTCCGAGTTGCACGGGTTGCCTACTCTGGGCGAAGCTTGGTACTTTGTTTGGTGGGTTGCATCATCTTCTTTATACATGATTGTCCATCGGAGAAATGGGACAGTAAAGATATACGTTTTCACCAGCTCAATAAAATGGATTTATATACAACCGATAATAAATAATTCAGAATTGATTATAATGAGATAATGCGCTTAAGATTATTTAGAGGGTAGGCCTACTTACGTATACGAACATTTTTGAACTGTGACAAAGAGCGGTGGCATCTTTAATAATAAAACAATGTCCGCTCAATCTACTCTACACGAGACAACGCATCTTTATAAGAGTTAATATTTTTCAAAAAAATATGACTTGATTACTGAAAGTTTTGTATTTTTTGTCCAAAACGGCTCAAATATTTTCTTTAATTTTTTTTAGGATAGTGGGAAGTACGCTTTTAAATATGGCTTAAGTTCTTATCCACTGGAGTCTCAGATTTTTTTGACAAAGTTACAAATAATCCGACAAAGTGTGTGCTATTTTGCCGTATAAGTTAGTAATATTCGAATGGAAGTTATTCTTATAATGTATTACAAGGAAAGAAAATAATCAAAGATTAAGGAAATATCTTCGTTTGCCTCACAACGTTAACATGAATTATAAACAGACTACACTGTCGCTATTACATTGCATGTAAACTTCAATTAACTTCCAGATACAAGAGATGAAATATGTAGCTCAGTTCCTCAAGTGATATTTCTTCGTTTTTCCATCAGTGTCTTCTAACAATTTCGTAACATTGATGAAGCCACCAAGCAAACTTATTACAAGGGGAGCTGCCAAGTAATGTCCCTGTTTAACAAACTGCAAGATGTGGGCTGATTGATTACGTAAGTGAGGCTTTCCAGATGTATCTCACTGAATTCAAATCTACTGCAACAACATAATCATTCTATAAATTTTGAGTTGTTCGAAATGTATCGCAAAAGTACAAAATTCACAAATTATCGTGATTTTTTGAGGGAACGATGCAGATAATGTTTCACATATTTGAATTTAGAGCGAAAATGTCGGTTAAAAATATATACTTTTGCACGTAGAACACATAAATTAGACTTGTTTTAATTTGCTTATCACGCGCTTGATCACACTCAATTTATGGATACTTTTCTCTTCACTTCTGCTCACGTCCTTCTGAGAATGTACTCACCTTCCAGGAACAGTCTTGGATGAGAAGCTGTTAGAAATCGTTTCAGGGTATTGCTTTTCCTTATATTACTAAATAAGTACTACTAAAGTACCGGGAATATTTACTGAGTGTAAACTGGGAAGATTTTAACAAAATGGTCTCTTAGAAAGCATATCACATCTTCTAAGAAAATAATAATTTTTTCGAAGGTTCTGAGCTACCGGGAAATTGCCGCGATCTAGGTCCAGGTGTCGAAGTCGCCACGTTTACCGGATATTTCACATCGCTAATACGAAAACAAGACTTGCTCACAGTCAACCAATCACTACACACCTGAGTGGTTGTTAGGCGGGAATGGTGTGGCGCGGTTATCAAATATGTTTTATAGGGGAATGATAGGAGCACCTGAAACGATTCTCAAGAATTTATCGACGAGAGCTGCTATTACTATGCATATTATGAATTAATTTCGTAGTTAGAAGTAAGACTTTCTGCCATTCGATTGATTGATTGATATATTTTTTCGTGTTTTCGGGCGCGTCAACTGCTTCGGTCATTAGTCCCGTTAGTGTAGTGCATGTTTTTTTCTCGGGAGATGACGGTGATCTTCCCCCGCTGGATGGCGAGATCCGGCGCCGACCTACCGTCGGCTAGTGGGGTTTCCCCCTAACCAGGACTCTCCCACCAGCGGGACACCGCCTCAGCCGGGACAAGCTTTAAGCTCCCGACCGGTCTCCCGGAATATGTGGTAGTGTAGTGCGTGTTAGTGTAAGTGTGTGTGTAAGGGGAGAGGATAGGACAAGGAAGAGAAAGGCGCGGTCCCTGACCCGTTTTGTAGGGTACTGCTCTGGCATTCGCCTAGTGTTAATCGGAGAAACCACGGAACACTACCGACCAGAGCAGCCGGCCGCTAGAATTCTCCTCTAGGCAGCGACTGAATTCGACCTAGCTGAAGAGCTAGTGTCGAAAACCCTGCCGCCGTGGGGAGTGTAACCTAGGACCTCCCGGTCAGAGGCGCTGCAGTGACATCCGTTGATGCACTGAGCTACCGCTACCGGTGAGTAGCGTGATGAAACCGCACTCCTGCCGGCGCACATACAGGCCCCAGAGTTTAAACGCGCCGATATGATTAACCGCGTGGTCCTGGGCAACCGAACTTACCCCGCCTGGGTTTCGCAGTACACCGGCTGCTCCGAAAGACGGGAAGGAAGCATACGCGAGAAGGCAGAACACTTTGAAACGATGGAGTACATTTTGTGAGTTTGTGTTTTAATTTAGACATAAGGAGAAATGGAGTGTTTGATTAGTGATGTGCTAATAAGATTGATACAGAATTAATGTGGGCGCTGTTTTAAACCTCACTTTGCAACACATGATGGTGAAATACAAGGTCTCTCCCAAAGGAAATGCGTCGAAATTTTTTTAACGCCACTATAAATCGTTGAATGCTAGATAAGCGTTGGTCCTTTGACAGGCCGTTGTTCGTGTTTTGTGAACATGGTCGTAGGTTGATTGATCGATTGATTACTACTGAATACTGGAGTGCAAGTGATAACGTCATTAGTTCCGTAAGTGTAGTGTATGTTTTTGCTCGAGATGTCAGGTCAAAGTCAGGGTATTATTGAGGTGCCAAAAATCGACGGTATGCATGCTGACGCTTATCGGGATGTAAAACAGATCCCAGAAAATGCACTTGGCCGATCCCCACAAAATTGAATCTTCTAGCAATTTAGCACCAATCGACGTTTAGATTTGAATTACTGGATACATTTGCGGATATTGTATCTTGGCTTGCGCAATCTGGTATTCAAATGCAACGTCAAAATTGGCGCGCTACCACCCCTAAGGAAAGCAATTTCAACCTACCTTAGGTATACTTGCTCAGAATAAATCTCACAAGAAGGCGCTGGGAGCTTCTGGAGACTTCCTACGCACTAATCAGTGTAAGGCACTACAAATGGGTTTTTCTAACGTACCATCTGAAGGTATTATCTTCAAGATGAAATATGGCACGACTTTTTGCGTCTTTCTCGGTCCTGCCGCTAGAGTCACTTGATCTGCAGCACTGCTTGATACGATCGCGATCATGCGACATTTTACGGGGACGCGAGAGGTGGCTCAGGGCATCAACAGATGTCATTGCAGTGCCTCTGACCGGGACTCCTAGGTTCTAGTCCCGAGAGTGACAGAATTTTCGAAGCTATGTAGAAAGCTTGGTCGAATTCTGCTACTGTTAGGAGGAAGATTCTAATGGTCAACCACTATGATCGGAAGTTTTCTGTGGATTCTCCGATCAGTAGCAGATGAATGCCGGAGCAGTACCCTAAAAACGGGCCAAGGCCCGTGCGCGATCTTTCTGCTTCTCTGTCCTATTCTCACCTCTAAATTACACACAGTGCATATAAGCACTGCACTACCGCACATTCCGGGAGACTGGTCGGAGACTTAGAACTTGTCCTGGTTGGGGCGATGCTTCGCTAGTGGGAGACTCCTCGTTTTGGAAATGGCCCTAGGTCGGTGACAGATATCATCACTCAGCGTGGAGAGATACCTGTCATCTCTTGAAGAAAACACATGCAAAACACTTACGGGACTAATTAACTTAGCAGTGGTCGCGCCTGGAATCACGAATCACTAATCAATTAATCAAATCAATCAAAATCGAGCTACTTAATTTCCGCAACTTCACGGAACGTGGTTGAGAATTTCGACTACTGGTTCAGACTACGGGTGCGTTTTCTCACAAATGCGTCCGGAAGTATCACGAAGTCTCTTCCAGCAGAAGCAGACCGACGCGGCGGGATGTCCCGCGGCAATACACTTTGCCATGCTCTAGTGTCAAACCGGGAGCGATAGCTCAATGCATCAACTGATGTCACTTAAGCGCCTCTGACCGGGAGGTCATAGGTTCGTGACCTGACGGCGGCAGGAATTTCGACACTAGCCTTTCAGCTAGGTCGAATTCAGTCGCTGTCTGGAGGAGAATTCTAGCGGCCCCATTCGTCCTTCAAAGAAGTCCCTTACAATTCTTGCTCAGGCAGCAACACTAGCAGTTATTAAAGAGGTCACAACGATATCAGATTTAACTTTAAAAATCTAATAATTCTAATAGTCCTTACTAAGTGACAGTGAACAACAGAATCACTCCACTTGACAACCTCAAAACAAAAAAGTAAGCGAAGATGTATTTACGACCGTGTAGTAGCTGAAAATGATAGAATGCCGCCCATATACGTATTGTAGGTATTTATTAATTCAGCATTGAAATCAAAAATGAAATAAAACTTGTCTCCTAGAAACCTAAAATATAATAATAATAATAATAATAATAATAATAATAATAATAATAATAATAATAATAATATTAAAAAGCTAAAAGTCATTTTCCATACAATAACTGACTTTAGAAAAGCTATCAAACACTGAAAAAGTATTGAAAGAGAGTATCTACATCGAGTAGGAAAATGATGCATTTTATATGTCTTCAAAAACCTTCACTATAAAATATCATAAAAGAAAATCTACCAGGAAGTGCTCCTGGATATTGTTCATGAAAGAGTTCATGAGAGCATTTCCCCATACTAGTTTAGCCGCGTTTGCATTCAACGGCTTCCAAAGCATTGAAATATTTCTTGAAATAATATAAATTTGCACCATTAGTGTATATCAGGAAAAATAAAAAAATACAAGGGATCAGTACAGTGCTTATGATGCCTAGACTTTGAACACACAAGAAACAATTGCAAGCATACAGTACCTTGCATTTTCTGCTCCAAACCAGATTATTTTCCAGAAACGAACTACAACGATTCATATTTCCCCGTTTTCCTTTCTTCGGTAAAATTTACTCGAATTGTATTCTCCTAGAGCTATAAGATTTCATTCAATTTTTGTCTTTTTTATTGTCACCATACAATAACGGCTTTTTATCGTTTCTTACGTACTTTTTAATCTATTACACAAACTAATCGTCCTTCCCCCTGTTTTACATGCCGATTTACTGGCTCTGCATTCTCACAATTTCACCTTTTTCATATTCTGTATGCCACACTCAGAATATTGATGTTTTTTTAACTCTCGTATATTTGAATGCCGTTAAGTACGTGTATACATACATTTCACATTAGATGTCCGAAAACGGTTAGTACTCGCTAAAATTGTACGTTAACGTAATTACGAATGCCATTTTAGAAAATAAGCCATATTCACACATTTTACATTCTTTTAGATTCCTTAATATTCAATATTTAAAGTGATAAATCACAAATCATATGACTGCTTACTCGGTATCTTAGTCGTGGCATAGTCTTATACGTTAATGTTGTCCATTTAATATATTTTTGTTCAGAAAATAATACAGTTTTGCGCCAATAAGACTTAATCTTATGAACAAATCTTTAATCTTAAATTTGACTTACACACCTAATATTTTATTGTTATAGACTCAAGATTGCAGGTTTCAACCTCCAGAGGTACTAGAAAATCTACCCAACTGGTAATACAATGAATGTAATGAGACATTCACACTCTAGAGATGAGGTCATTTTGCAAACAATCCGAGGTGGCTTCATAATCCTTCTTGCTCATACTGCGGATAAAATACGTATCAAATATTAATGTTTTATTATACTAAGAAACACTGCGTTTTGAAATATCTATATAATTCATGACGATGTAAAATGCGGGAAACAGCAAAATAATATATATCAAGAGAAAATATTGGTTGCAAAATGTCTGCTCGTTCTGTCAGCGGTGTTAAGATATGCTAAACATTCTGAAAGTTAGAAAAATATGTCAAATGCCAAGAGAAATTGCTAATTCTTCATACAACACTACAAAAAGGAAACTCGTCTGGGAAAAAAAAAAAAAAAATTTTTTATTTATAACTAAAGTAATTTTTGGTCTCTCTCTCTCTCTCTATATATATATATATATATATATATATATATATATATATATATATATATATATATATGGACTCAAAGGTTTGTATTATTTGTGCGTTTGCTAAAAACTTTTATATAATAAAACTTCTCATCACAATAAAAACACTTCTTAAAATATTATTCATACATATATTATGCCATTAACACAGTCATATATTTGGCAGACGTTGGACCTTTATGCGACAAGGTTTCACTAAAATTGATTGTCAGACGTAGATATTTAACGTCATGTCGTGTAAAAAACATCAATATCAATGAAAATAAATACTGAAATTGTTTTAGACTATCTCCATCACATTTCGCGTACATTTGTCAGGCTGTATTTCAATTGATTGATTGTTGGTAATTTCAGGCCCGTCAACTACTGATGTCGTTATTCCCGTAAAATAGTGCATGTTTTTCATCGGTGGCGGTGATCTTTCCACAGTGGATAGTGAGATCCGGGGCCGACGTCCGTGATGCCGTCGACTAGCGGTGTGTTCCTCAACCAGATATCTCCCGCCAGCGGGCCACCGCACCAGCCGGGCAAGCTCTAAGCTCCCGACCGGTCTCCCGGTTTGTGTGGTAGTGTAGTGCATGTTAGTGTGTGTGTAAGGGAAGATAATAGTTGATGAAGGAAAGATCGCGCGAGGTCCGTGGCCCGTTTGTTAGGGTACTGCCCCGGCATTCGCCTGGTGCTGATCGGAGAAACCACGGAAAACTACCGATCAGAGCAGCCGGCCGCCGGAATTCCCCTCCAGACAGCGACAGTGTTTCGACTGCGGGTGGTTGTTCCCCGTGCGCCGGAGGCTGCGTGTTCCGTTCCGTGCCCGCCCCGTAGAGGCCCCCTCGGCGCGGCGACGGCGCGCGCCGGCTCGGAGCCGCAGTAGTGTCCGGAGCGCGCTCCTGCTGCTGCCGCCGCCGCTGCCGCCGCCGCCGCCTCCGCCGCCGCCGCCCCGCCGCCGCCGCGGCCGCGCGAGTCGCCCCCTCCGCCCCCGCCCGCCGCCGCCGCCGGCGCCGCCCGCGTCTCCCCCTCGGAGCGTCGCCTCGGAAGAAGACCCGTGCGCCGCGAGTGAGTGCGTGAGAGCCAGTGAGACATGTGCGGGGGACAGGAGGGAAGTGCGTGCCCCCACAGCGAGTGCCTGCGCGTCCGCCGCCCACGCCGCCGCCCGGGGCTGTCCCCCGGCGGCGCATGAACCTCCGCACGTCTCAGCGCCAGCAGCAGCAGCAGCCGCCGTCGCCCGCCACCGCAGCAGCCGTCGCCGCCAACTCTACCTCCCGCGCCCGCAGGTAGGCGAGAGGTCTTCGTCGCGGGAGCGACCCTCCCCGCCGGGGGGCGAACCGGCGACCCTCCGGGCGCCGCTCGTCTGCAACGCCAACGAGTGCTTCGCGTCGGGAAACCAGAGTGCGCGAGCGGCGGCCGCGGGCCCCGGAGGGCGCGCTTCGACGCCCGGTGGATCCCCCGCCCCAAAGTCGCTTCACCTCCCACAGCCAGTGATATACGACCTCCCCCGACTTCCTCCCCCGAGGAGATAAATTTCGTCCGGCGGAATCCTCGAGAAGAGTCGGCGGAGAGGGCGAGTGTTGCGGGGCTGGAGGTTCGTGGGTGAGCGGTCTGGCGCCGGGGCCTCGCCGACACACAAACGCGCTCTCCCGCCCCTGAAATATGTACGCGCCGCCCGCCGCTCCTCGGCCGGCGTCGAATCGCGGGCTATTTCCGGACGGATTGCCGGAATCGAACCCCGGCCTTCCGGCTTCCGCGTCGATTCGTCTCCGCTGGATGGGAAGCGGATACGCGGAAGCGGACGTGGAACGAGCGATCGAATGAGAAAAGCAGAATAATTATGGTCCTAGACGACTGGAAACTGCAAGTCGTCGTCGCGATGCTATTGAGCTCCGTTTGTTTTGCGATTGGATCATATCCCTTACCATTTGTACTTGTGTACTTCGTTTATTGGTGATTCCGAAACCTAAAGTGTTACGTTTTTATGTTTTAATATTTGAAAGTGCGTAATAAAGTTATCTATAGCAAACAGAAAAGAAGTTTGCTAGAGTGAGAAAATTCAGAATAGGGATATATATTTCGATCTAGATTCTCTTTTAAAAAAATATTTTTTTTCGTTTAACGATATTCAATGAATTTTGTGAAATGATTTTTTTGATGTGGTGATTTTTTTGCATTATTTGATTATAAATTGTTTTTGAGCGTGTGTTGTGACGAATTAAACTACGGTCGAAATAATCCCGTGACTGCAAGACAGTACAGTGGACATTTCATAGGCCGACGGTGAACTTTGCGGTTCTGATGATGGCTGTTGCGTACATTTCAAATACGCAGTGCGCTGTTTCCTCTCAGTTTTGAATTTACTCTGTAAGTTTGTCTCCTGAAACACGTCATTGAACATTTTTATTACATTTAAAAAAATATTTAATCTCCTGAAAAGTAAGTGAAATTCTATCTACTCTCCAAATTGACGACACGTCGACATTGCATCGGTAACGAAAAATATTTTTTTCTTAAATCTTGTGATTTTGCCATTGCAAATATCTTGCAAGATTACTACTGAAACTTGTTAGAAACGTGTCGGTGTTTAGTTTTTACTCTCGATGTATATGATGTCTCTTTTTTTAGTGTTGATTATTAGTTTCTCCGACTTATTTACATTTTGACCATTTGAATATTTCTATGAAATATCGTCTCCGTGTGTGAATGTGTGAACGTTTATTATTCCTTCATAAAAAACATACCCAAATTAAAACAAATGAACGTGAAACGTTTTAGGAGTTTACTCATTTTTACTTTCTCGTATACATACGGGAGTAATATACATAGTTCAGAGAAAGTTATGCAATTCTGCATAGATTTCGAGATTTCGAGAGAAATACACGTTTCGGGGTCCTCTGATGCCGAAAAAGTGTATTTTTTCAAAACACCCGTCTGTTCCTCTGTCAGTCCGTCCATCTGTGAACACTACTAGCACCTAAATCACACGTAGGATCTTTTCCAAATTGAAGAAACCCCTGTCCATCTGGCTCTAGCTACTTTTCGAACTCAATCGGTAACGGTGTTCCTCGGGCGTTCGCGTTCGATTTGTTCGGAGACGAGGCTCTCCGCAAAGCTCCAAACAGCTTCCGAGCGCCTCTCCGACCCGTGGGCGACGCGCCGCCGCTCGCGGTGGCCGCTGAGCCCGCGCCAACGGCCTGCGGAGGGCGGGTGGGCATCGCAGCGGCATCGTGACTTCCGGTTCTCTTCCTGTCGTGAAGCGATTCAGGCAAAAAACGTCGTTGTTTTTATCGCTAACTTTGCCGGTGAACAATGAAAACTACGAACGTCTTATTTTACTAGTAAGTAGGAGTGAAAAGTAGCTGCTTTCTGATACTTATCTTTGGAGCGTTACTTGTTCTTCAATTACTAAGGTTAACTTTGCGGGTGAACAATGCAAACTACGAATGTCTTATTTTACTAGTAAGTAGGAGTGAAAAGTAGCTGCTTTCTGATACTTATCTTTGGAGCGTTACTTGTTCTTCAATTACTAAGGTTAACTTTGCGGATGAACAATGCAAACTAGGAATGTCTTATTTTACTAGTAAGTAGGAGTGAAAAGTAGCTGCTTTCTGATACTTATCTTTGGAGTGTTACTTCTTCTTCAATTACTAAGGTTAACTTTGCGGATGAACAATGAAAACTACGAATGTCTTATTTTACTAGTAAGTAGGAGTGAAAAGTAGCTGCTTTCTGATACTTATCTTTGGAGTGTTACTTCTTCTTCAATTACTAAGGTTAACTTTGCGGATGAACAATGAAAACTACGAATGTCTTATTTTACTAGTAAGTAGGAGTGAAAAGTAGCTGCTTTCTGATACTTATCTTTGGAGTGTTACTTCTTCTTCAATTACTAAGGTTAACTTTGCGGATGAACAATGAAAACTACGAATGTCTTATCTTACTAGTAAGCAGAAATGAAAGGTAGCGGGTTTCTGATACTTATCTTTGAAGGTCCTTCAGTTACTAAGGTCAACTTTGCGGTGAACAATGAAAACTACGAACGTCTTATTTTACTAGAAAGCAGGAGTGAAAAGTAAGTACTCGAAGCCGGTAGTCTTTGGAGTGTTACGGGCCCTCCAATTACTAAGGTCATTCGGGTCTGTGAGTGATGTAGTGAGTAGATAAGAATAGTGACGGTGGAAATGGATTCGACAGTGAGGGATAAATAAAATGCAGGGGAAACGGGAGAATTCTGAGAAAATCTGTGGAGAGCTCCCTTTCTGAGACATAAATTATGTTTGGATTCTTCGGGCATTGGACGCGGGACTCGCAACGGTGGAAGGAGTGTACGTTGACCTTAGACTATGAGCCGAACATCATGGAGATTTTGAGTGATTTTAGGGAGGTGAAGGGAGATAGTCAGGCGGTTCTGAGCGGTAAATGGAAGAGTTCAGCGAGGTAGTCGAAACGGTGAGCTGTGCTGAACAGCAAAGCGGTGGTCGGGGTTTTCAGTGAGTTTGAAGCGATTCAGGGAAGTCGAAGCAGTTCAGAGAAGCGACGAAGCAGTTCAGGGAAGCGATGATCAGCGACGTTGAAGCGGTTCAGAACATTCGGAGCGGTTCAGAATAGTCAGAGCGGTTGAGAAAAGTCGGGGGTTTCAGAAAAGTCGTAACGATTAACCTTTAATTCGGGGTGGGTCAGGAAAGTCGGGGTCATTCAGGAAATTCGGAGAGTTTCAGAAATGTTGGAGCGGTTCCGACAAGTAGGGATAATTCGAGGTTCTGAAATGTCGGAAAGGTTCAGAAAAGTCGGAGCGATTCGGAAAAGTCGGAGTGGTTCAGGCAAGTAGAAGCGGTGAAGATAATTCCGGGTGGTTCAGGAAATTCGGGGCGATTCAGAAACGTCGGAGCGGTTCAGAAACGTCGGGGTGGAGGGTCGAACCGGTTCAAGATGGTCAGATGATTCAGGAACGTCGGGGGTAGTGAAGGAAAATTGGAGAGTTTTACGAAAGATAGAGCGTTTCAGGAAAATCGAGGTGATTCATGAAAGACAGGACTATTCAGGAAAGTCTAGGCGGTTCAGGACCGTTGTAACGGTTCAGGGGAGTGCTCGCTGATCGTTCAGAATGACTCACATGTTTCTGGTTCCGAGTGATGGTTGTGGACGGTGGGGCAGTCACGGCGTTTCGTTTCCGGCAGCGTCGCGGGCTCTTGGCCTCCCGGCATAAGGAAATGTCGGGTTTCTCCTAGAGGCGTGGGTGTAGCCAATGGTGCAGTTAATAGCAATATTAATAGAAGAATGTTCTTGAAATATCTGCGACCAGAGGATGCATGGTAGTCAAACAATTTATAGAGTGCGTATTTTGATTGAGTTTGGTGCAAATCCTGGGAAGAAGAGGACGTTTTAGCATTTCTTTTCATTAACGACACGTTTATTCAAAAAGTTTCCTCGTAAACTTTTTCCTTAAGAGGCGTTGATAATTTTTATTTTAAAGAATAATCAGAAAAAATGTCGTATTACGTATATTTGACTCATTCTGTGGGTGCAAGATATTTTAAACTCCCTGAGGACACCATCACGCATCATTTTTTAGTATGAAGCATTTTATTTACCCAATTAGTTTGTAATGAGAGAATATCTATTTAAAGCAGACTATATAATTTAAAACTATATATTTTACTCAGGCGAAGTTTCGAGCTTCGATATTTTTTATTGAGGTTGCACTCACGATTGATGCAAAGCAATTAGGATTGTGCTTAGACATTTTAACCGAAGGTAACATTATTCCGACCTGGAATGCTGTCATTCATTAACATGTTCCTTAGTTTGTCATACGTTTTACTGAATAAGGCAGATTGATTGATTTGATTTATTTAAAGTCGTATCAACTACATATGGTTATTAGCGACTACTTTCGTAATTACACAGTCAGTACAAAATAATACAGTAACTCAGAATTATACATATATGGTTAAATACTGTTATAAACTTCAATTTCTCTTATAAAGCTAA
Organism: Teleogryllus oceanicus; assembly: GCA_964035755.1. Lineage (NCBI taxonomy): Eukaryota > Metazoa > Arthropoda > Insecta > Orthoptera > Gryllidae > Teleogryllus > Teleogryllus oceanicus. The sequence continues at coordinate 33,685,778 of CAXIVR010000014.1, read as the reverse complement.
TGAATTTAACTGCTATTAATGAATGCACTGTTAAGTATGACAGTTGATTTGTTAGTTAGAAATTCATCTTACAATAGTGTCACGTAAATTGTAGTATTTATATCTAAAATACGTTATATGATCGGATACAAACTCTTTTAAAATATATTGTTCGATGCTATCTTGATCTGGGCGCTATCGATGATTGAAGGGTCTTTTTCAGTAGCATATCTGTGCCAACTGGGATTCTTGTGCAACAGACAGGTTGTTAACTGGGAATTGTAAATTTCCCGCGAACGACAGAAATAACTGAAATTAACGTGTGTAGGAGAATTTAAATAAAACGTATCGCAATGTATCACTGCAAAAACAGATCATGTATTTCGAATACGGACATTCTGTTGATGAAGTATCTCGTTTGTTATTATGAATCTCTGAGAGGAAGATTAATGCTCGTTCCGTTGCGGGATAGAAGGGTCGTGGAGGTAACTGTGTGGTTAGAGCGCACACAAGACTCGAGGCTTCTCTGTCTCTGAAGTCTCTTGGATTTTGAGTTCTGTTTGCCTCTTTGCGTTGGATAAGAGACCCAAAATTTTTCATTAATCCAGCTCAGCTTTTCTATGTAAAAGAAGCCGCTAATCGGAAACTGGAGCAGAGTTTGCATATCAACCTTGACAGAGAGATTCATTTGGACGCGGTGTTTAATGAAGCCTACATTTCACGACCTACTTGGTAAACGAAGACTTAATATTTGTATTCGGTTCGATATGAAAAATATCAGTAAGGTATTTGTTCAATTTGCGAAAAAAGTAAAAAAAACAAAAAACTCGACAAATATTGTCATTCTCGTTCTTTTATTGCACCAAAAGTAAGTTTTATTTCCAGGAAATACTAATAAGTTTATTTAGGAATTTGTTAATAACAGGAATACTAAAATGAAACGTTGATGAAGTATATGCCTTAACATAGATTACGAAGAAATTCAGAGAACGATTTTCTACGATTTGTACTGAAAACTTGAATTGCGAGTAAAGTTTTGTCAGTGAATTTATCGAATTGTAAAAGCAAACTGACTCCGTGAAATATAGTTTTAAGAGAGATGAATAATACTATTCGAGTGTGGCTGTATATTAGTGCGAGCAGTAAGGAATGATAATCGCAAGGAGGACGAACCAAAGCTTTTATTCAAAACGCGAGCCAATCACTGTAACGTACGACAATCTCTTTCGATTCTCCGTCACACCAGGACGGCCAGCAGGATTTATGTATTTATTTTACGTAAAAAAAACAGTTAAAAACTGCGTATGACGTGCTATGGGGAAAAGTGAATTGTGTGCACATTTTCAAAATTCTGCGATCTCTACACTAAGTCATATACTACTTAAATTTTGAATTTTTGAAAGGAAAAAAAACAAACAAAAACTCCCATGTAATAAAATCTATTTTCAAGGATAAACAAGCAATAAATTTTGAATTTTTAATAAATTTTGAGTATTTATATGGAAGGCGATCTTGTGTACTTCCCATCGGCGACAGTCTCTCGACATCCCCTGCGTTCCTTGCGATGTCAATCACGCTCGGGCGACATCGACGCGTTGATGGGATAATACGCTCCGTCGAACATATTTCGAACTCGGTAAGCGATTCCGAATTCCGGGAACATCGCGTATTCCGGGCATTTGCGCGCTTCCGTGCTTTTCGGCCCGGAACGCCGCGACTCCCCCCCCCCGCCACTGTCGCCTCTCAATTAGGAGCCATTCACGCCTGCTGCTCCGGGCGACGTTCGCCCGGAGACGCAGTCGCGTCGTCCCCGGAAAACGGAGAGCCGCGCCCTCCCCTTTCTTCGTAATGCGGCGCTTCGGTGCTTGATAATACGATGATATTTGCGCAACCCGTCACTCCTCTGACGTTATTTAATCGGTAATTAAAATGGGAGATGTGCCTTTACGATAAGCTTTTCAATGCGAATGAGAGAGGTTGTGTTGTGACATGGTCGCTTTTAGCTCTTAGAGGATGATAACAATGGAATTTCTTCCAATTGCGTTGTGCTGGGCATCCAAAACGTGGAACACGATGAAATATAATTTAATTCTTGAATTAAATACTAGTTTTCTTAGTTTACAATATAACAACATACTGATATGGAATGTTTAAATGTATTATGGGAATAATATGTATTGAAAGTCTGAATAATGATTTTTATTTAAATAATTTTGAACTATTGTGTTGAAGTCTGATTCGTTGACGTTCGGGAATCAGAATTATTTTTCTTTGAGTTTCGTTTTGTTAAAACCAATTTACATGGTCTTCAATAAGTTTAATAGTTGCTGGGAGTATTTACGTAAATTCCTTTCAGCGATTTGTAAATGCTTTACTACAACTTAACGGCCGCATCGAGTTCTGCTTCTTACTCAGTATATTATACTAAAACTTAATTATTTTTATATTCATTTTTACCCTTGGCATCCATTTACAATCTTAATTCTTCTATATGGTCTCAGAAAAGACCAATAATTTAGGCTATTCCAATTGGAATATTCCAACTTCAAAATCACGAAGAGAAAAGCTCAAATCACGAGAACATTGGATGTTGCGATTCCCTTGTTGGCACTACGAAACTGATTTCCAATATTGAATAATAAAAATGGGAGGTAATGAGGAAATAATTCATTTTAATATTTTCTTGCACACCTATGTTTAATTTCCAAACCTTTTCTACTTTCTATTCTCTACTGAAAACCAACACAAGGTTAGTAATCAGATTGTCGAGAGCACCTTAACCACTCAGCCACCATTTTTCGATATTTGCATTCCTTTTATGCTGCGAATATCCCAAACAAAAACCTGTATTTCTGCTCTAGGCAATCCTAAAAGTAGATTTCCGTTATACTTTTGTGATGGCAACAATCCGATTATAATTCGTTTCCAAATAAATGTATGCAAACACTTTAGTGCAACGCACGATTTCTATTTTAATTTTCAATCGATCGTTATGTATATACCAATCCAGAAAAACGTTAAAATGAATAAATGAACTACCCAATGAATACAGGCACTGTGTTTACACTACATTTTTTCTGTAAGAGCAAGACTTCGAGTAGACTTAAAGAACCCTTGAATGATGGACTTCGAAAACTTTAAATTTAAGGGTATCTTTATTATAGATTTCCTGCGATTGGTGCATGAATTTCATGAATGTTCTAAAAGTTATTTACCGACCTCTTGTCGTACACACGGTTCCATTTCATACGACATTGTCAGACACTTACAGATGTAAACCACCAGTGCTTTTGGTTGAAAATAAATTCGATGTTATTTTCGCAAATACTTTCCATTTTCACGTTTTATCTTTTACAATTTCACTATGTCCCATTCATTATTCACCGCATCAGCTATTGCTCATCACTGGACTTTATCCTTAGGGCTGGAATAACTCGATAAGCACAAGCAATATGTGTGAAAATATGATAATTACATTTCTCGCTGCTAATCACACCACGCGATAAATAAAAATATTGCAATAAATTCCAAGAATTCGCACCGCACTGGCTTCATGATATGGTTGCAAGCCATGGGTCGAGTGAATAGCATGCTGCAGTTCACGATGTTGGCTCAATGTACGCAACCTAGGTTGGGGAAATTAATATAAAATTGGCAATTGCGCTGTTTTGTGCCAAATTGCACAATTTCATGAAAATGGACTGGGGCAGGGCAGACAAAGCGTCGTCATTGTTTGCTGCCATTCCATCTATAACGGTTTTGTTTCTCCGCGTGTGACTGCCAAATGTAGCTCTAAATGCACTCAGTTATTCAAAATGCCTTTCGCTATCACCAATACCGGCACCTTTTAGAGTGCATTGTGGTGGATGTAGTTATTGCGTTAACGCATTTTGTGAGTTTTGCTTGAAGAGGGCACTTGCTTGAGGTTGAGTAATATTGTGCGAAGGTAGTAAACATGAATGACTCGTGAAATATTTTCCAGACATCTTACTAATATTTTTTTACTGATTCGTGCTTTTAACTCCACAATATGGAAGAAGTGAGTGTGGAATTCGTAACCAGACTGGGAGTCAGGGAGCTGTGAAATTGTACAGAATTTAGAGGAAGCTAATTCGCGTTTTCGTGAAATATTCTGCATTTCAGAACATTATTCAAACTTTGGAATTCTGGTGCACTCAGATGCACCGAAAGCAAATATGTTCTCGAGATTAGTGCTGTAGTTAATTTCGAAGTATAAACGTATGGTACCTAGTTACATTTATTACATGGAATATTAGATTATCGAGCGTAGAGTGGCTCAGGGCCTCGCACGCTGACTTCGATTTCGGAGGCCCGGGTTCAATCCCCCGTGCCAGCCATCCTGGTCGGGATTGTCGTGTTTTCCCTCAGCTATCCAGGCGAATGCTGGGATGGTTCTACTGAAAAGTCACGACCGTGAAACTGGCGTCGCTCGCTGAATTCGTTAACTACAAGCGAATTCGAGACAGAATAGAATATTCATTTTGCTACTTAGGAATACATAGAATACTTCCGGTGGTAGCGTGGATCGCGGATTCCTGGTTAGGTGACTGACTAGAAACTCAAAGATCAAATAGCATCGAGGGCAATTGCCCTGTACGGGACATATAATTGCTAAATACAAATAAACAAAAGATTATTAGTTCAAACAATGAGAACATTTTCCACTTCGAAAGTAGTTGTTTTGAAAATGAAACAGCTTCGCACTGAAATCCAACTTCGAACAACCTGACCCTGAGCTATGCGTTAAGGCGCCTCCACACATTCAGTTTCGGCGACTAGCGAGCGACCAATCGCCAAATCTCGAGTAGTGGATATGAGCTGCTCACTCTTCGCTGAGTGACGAATGTTCGGTGTTCGCACTACCCACCGCGTGTTGGTTTATGGACTCATCAAAGGAAGCAAAAATTTGTCTAACACATCAGCTGTTCGGGATTGTGCAAGCAGATGTTACCCCCTCTGTAAATGCCGAATGTGCGGAGCCGTTTTGACATCATACATTAGGCCCTGTACTGTGCGTCAGTGACATTCTTAATTCTGTTAAGTATTTATTATTTTTTATTGTCCTGTTTTCCCTCGGTTATCCAGGCGAATGCTGGGAAGGTTCTACTGAAAGGTCACGACCGTGAAACTGGCGTCGCTAGCTGAATTCGTTAACTACAAGCGAATTCGAGACATCCCGGATTTTTTGCTCGCATGCACTTTAGTGTCTAACGTATGGGCAAAGATATGCTCCATAGTAAGAAAATAGTTTCAATTACAAAGCGTTCAAAGCGAAAAAATTGAGCATGTAATGAATATGAATTCCTAACAGCCTAAGTATTTATTAGTATTTATTATTAGCAAACAGAAAGACATACCCATGTGATTTAATTTCAGATAATATCATATAAGCAATTTCCTTTGACATCTTTTTCAAGATTATACACGTTTTGAGTACCCATGTGACGAAGTGAGAATATAGTACATAGTCGAAAGTTAATCAAAGGTGGAGATTTTGTAGATTACGTTCCAAGAAACATAACATGTGACACACTCTGAGATTCCTGAAACAGTATTTTAAGGGTGTAGAACACACCGCTTCAGAGTTACGCGCAATGAAACAACGTAATAAATGTTGGGAATTGCATGTGATCGTACTGATCACTTATAACCAACGATTGTGTACATTTTTCATCCTAAATCGACTTGGTGGGTGCAGTTGGGCGGTAATTAGCTATTCGCCTTTAGAACATTTATGGAATTTTATGTTACTGTCATCTTATAAATCCTACTAGACTGTCGTGTTTTCTTAGCGCAACTTATATACAGATATATAGAGATTACCTTCAAGTAATAAAACATTTGCAACTTTACACACGCGAAGTGCGATCATGATTTTCCGATTTCATGAATTTTAAACGTATTTCAAAAAATTCTCAGATACTTCAAATTTTAGTCAGTATATTATGGTATTTGGTTTAATGTGCAACAGAGTTGTGAAAAAAGCAAATTACTTGCAGTGATACGATGATTCTGTGATGTATCCCGAGAAAAATTGAATCGTCGTGCGACGTAATAATCCTTCACGAACTTCGAAGGCATCTGAACACTGAGTGATTGAACTATTTGGTGAGAGCGCGTAGGGTACCTGGGTGCAGGCGAGGTAGTTGAGATTTGAAGTCCGTCGTGAACTTGAACATGTTTCTGAATTAGTGGTGATGTATTTTTTTTTCCTTCACCGTGATTGTGGCTGCGGTGTACTTGGCGAAGAAATGATATGAATGAAGTAGAATATTCGTCCGCTAGAATGGGCGACGATCGCCCATATATGCGGATCATGTCCATTGATTCTACGTTCCTCATATGTGGGTCACACGTCCCGGGGTACTTCAAAGTACACGCGGTATATTTTACGTTTCTGTAATGACTGTGTCGAATACAATAAAACTTTTATTTCTTCTACTAGTGTTTTATAATATTTACTCATTCACAATATTATATGAGAAACCGCAAAACCATATTAATTAAAAATATTTTTCTGCATAAAGTCTGATGCTTTGAAATGTTTTTAATCTAAAGAAATAATTTAATAAGGCATTAAGTAATTTCGTGTACACATTTAAACACATGTGCCTTAATGATGAAATGCTGGACAGATTGGAAAGAATCCTGTCGGCGAAGTGTAGTAAATTGAAGTGAGATCACAAAATCAGATTATATCAGATTCATTTCAACTGCAATATTCAATAAATAATACTATCTTTTAACATATTTTAACTGTCAAAATAACAATTTGAGAATTCAATCAATGAAGAAAGTAATATAATAAAGTTGTGCTATTGTAATTCGTTTGTTATACATTCCTAGACGCTTTGTAGGAAAAGCAAATTGACAGAAATACATCGTGCGTGATCTATTGATGACTCCTGGGCCATTGCAAGAATTATTTCATTTTTGGTATGCAAAAGAAGTGAAATATATGTTTTGAGGTAATCAGGAAATTGTATTGGTTTATGTTGAAGTTAGATGCAGGGTACATAACTTTATGTAGGCAACATTTGTAGGCAAACTTTTATGTTCATTCAATGCCAGTGCAGAATATTGATTACCGTACTAGGAAGAAAATCAATACCTTCATTTTTGGAATAAAAGAATTAAAATTTTAAAATTAAAAAAAGTGAAATCTAAGATGTTCAAGGAGTCCGTATTGCTGATGGCACTAGAAAAGAAGTGCTTCAACTCAGCACTGCCATCCGAAAAGAGCGAATCCGTTCCCAAGGGGTATAAACGTAGTAAACTCCTTGGCACAAATACTTAAAACAACAAAAAAATTATTTTCGTGTGTTCTATTGCGCAGAGGATTACACGCCGTGCTGATTCGAGGAAACTTCAAAAGTAAGTGAATACTACTTGGTGGAAAAAACACTCCTTGCGACGTGTTGCGAGTAATTAGTTACAGCTTCAAATAGTCTTAATAATAAAAAAGTTAACACTTAATGTATTATATATATATATATATATATATATATATATATAAAATTCATTTTGACAAAAAATGTAAATATTAATGCCGTTTGCGCTTAATAGTGAGCTGAGGAGTCGTGAGGTTTTCCGGAAAAATATAGCATCCATTTAGCTGACTTTTATGTATGATGATTTATATGTTATGCCAAATTTTGCCTCATAGAGGAAGTGACGGAGGATATCGTGATTAGATTATAAGATGATAATAATGATCGAGTGAATGTTGATAGGGACAGAGGCATGTAACGTGGATGGCCGATGTAACGTGGATGGGAAAACATGGAAGAAACGTTGCTCGATCCGGCTTTGCCAATCATATATTCCACACAAACTGGTCGGGACATCGACGTTGTAAAAGTCTTACGCGTTGACCACTTAGTTACCGACCTGAGCTCTCATTTCGCTGGAGCGGGTACACCCCCAACGAGATGGCGGCTGGGTCCGCTCTCGTCAGTGGGAGCGCGCAGTGTGCGGGGCGACGCGGCGATGGCAGCGCGCTCTAGCCAGCGTGCGGCTAACGACCGTGTGCTCTATCGCGGGTATCTCTCTGCACGCTGAAGCCGCGCTCCCTGACAAACGACTTGTCCGTGCGCCCTTTACACCCCCGCCCGCCCGCCCGCCCGCCCGCCCGCCCGCCCGCCCGCCCGCCCGCCCGCCCGCCCGCTTGCCCGCTTGCCCGCTTGCCCGCTTGCCCGCTGCTTGCCCGCTTGCCCGCTTGCCCGCTCCCGCGCCCGCCCCCCGCCCGCTTGCCCGCCGCCCGCTTGCCCGCTTGCCCGCTCGCCCGCTTGCCCGCTTCCCGCCCGCCCGCCCGCCCGCCCGCCCGCCCCGCCCGCCCGCCCGCCTCGCCCGCCCGCTCGCTCGCCCGCCCGCTCGCCCGCCCGCCGCCCGCCCGCCGCCGCGCCCGCCGCTCGCCGCCCGCCGCTCGCCCGCCCGCCAGCTGCTCGCCGCCCGCCAGCTCGCTCGCCCGCCCGCCACTCGCTCGCCCGCCGCCGCTCGCCGCCGCCGCGCTCGCCCGCCCGCCCGCCAGCTCGCCCGCCCGCCCGCCAGCTCGCCCGCCCGCCCGCCAGCTCGCTCGCCCCGCCCGCCGCCGCCGCCTCGCCCGCCGCCCGCCAGCTCGCCCGCCCGCCCGCCAGCTCCCGCCGCCCGCCAGCTCGCCCGCCCGCCCAGCTCCCGCCGCCGCCCGCCAGCTGCCCGCTCGCCCGCCAGCTCGCCCGCCGCCCACCGGCCGCCCGCCAGCCGCCCGCCCAACCGTCCACCCGCTAATCACCGTCCGCACGATAGCGCCGGTCGCTCACCGGCGGCGCCCCGCCCTGGGCCCCGCCCCCGGCCTCGCCCATGCCCCGCCCCCGTCGCTTCACTTTGCGAGCTTTTTAGACCTGTCGGCTCCGGGAGAGATTTGTGAGGAGTACATCTGCCCCGGAGCCAATCGCCGTTCGAGAACCTATTGATGGCTGGATCATTGAGTCGTGTCTCAATGTATTTCAACAGCCCAATTTTACTCCATGAGCGTTCGGAATAATTTTGCGCGTTCGCCCTCACTGTCACTGTACGCACAGGGGTCATTGTTGGAGCAGTCTGGTAGCTTCTCGTTACAGCTTTATCTTCGAATTGTTGTTACTAATGTATACTGCTAGAGCTCTCCAAAGAGCCAACCCGTTGGTGTATCAACCCTTTCTCATAAAAAAAAAGTAAGACCATTAGCCAGCCATCACAAGAATAAAAGAGCTTTTTGATATACAGACCGTTCGGTCTTGTCACAATGTGTTTTCAAGTATAATGTGAATGAGATTCACGGGTGCGGTCTCAATGCTTCTGCCCGTAGGGTCACAAGATCGAATCCTGCTAAGAAAATGTGAGTTGGCTTTTAGTTTGTTGTGGGCGTCATGTGTCTAGAAAGATCTGTCTCGAACCCATAGCTAATTTGCTCGCATGCACTTTAGTGTCTAACATATGGGCAAAGATATACTCCATAGTAAGAAAATAGTTTCAATTACAAAGGATTCAAAGCGAAAAAATAGGGCATGTAATGAATATGAATTCCTAACAGCCAATGTAATGGAAACCTGAAGTCCTAACAGCCAATGTAATGGAAAACAGAGCTCCATAAAGTAGAGTAAGAAAGCAGTGCTTCGTAATATAGAGCTTGTTGCAGGATACATTTTTTACGATGAAAGGAATGCAAACTAATAAAACATCTTGACTGTGTACAAACACCTTAAATTAATTTAAATGTTTCACCTCTCGTTTTAATTAATACTTCTCTTGGATTAAGAGGTTCACAATGATTTCTTTAAACTTCAACACCTCTAAAGTACACACTTTTCCTGTGGACTCACACCTTGATTTGTCTATGGTCAAGTCTACCGACTACTTTTTCTTCTGATTGGAGTCCCTTCTACGTAAATTTAATTACAGAGGAAAGGTCATCGTGCCTCGTTAAGGTGCGTCAGTTTTCTAAATGATCGCACTAAAACCTTTGTTCGTCCTGAATGTGCTCTCTCGATAATCGATACGGTAATCTAAGACAGAAATATATTACTTTCAGGGAAACGTTTCCATTGATTTTCTGCAAAACGATTGCCCCATTATGGAAGGAGGAAGATGAAGGATTTTTATCAAATTATTCTAAAGGAATTATGAAAGAAATATAGAGGAAACGTTAGACGTTTGGCTACATTATTTCACGCCGAAAAATGCATGTTACCGAGCAGATTCATTAATTGATTTTTGATCTTTGTGATTAATAACTAAGAATTTTCAATGTTCACTGGACGAAGAATTTTAGTTTAGTATTCGAATTTCTCTTTACTTGGGAAAAGTTTGTAAGTTTTGATGAGTGAAGTACACTTTTCGTATTTGTGATTTAAATACTCCTTCCGGATTTATAAAATTAATTAGAGTATTTCGGCATATTAATTCTCAAATACTAATGTTTTCACCTTTTCCCTTGTGAGCCTTGCTGGAAAAAATAATTCCTCATTGAAGTAGTGTTTGATTGATTTTCTCATGCGTGACAGAAATACAAACACAAATACATACAAGTGAACGTCAGGAACACTCATAGTCAAACACAGGAGTTAACCTGATTAGATGAAGCTAGAAATGAAAATTAACAAACAAAAATTGACTACTACGAGATATAATGAATCACTTACTGCAGCCTTGCGAGAAACTTTGTCTCTTGAACTATTTTGATTCTCATTTTAGAGACGTTCCCTTATAACAGCTTTCTTTCTGTGTTGTGTTTACTCGATATTGGAAATGGGTTTTGTGAGCCTCAAATGATTATGAAAGATGTAGGTTTAACTTTAGTGAAATTTAATTATTTCGTAATATATAATGAGATATATTTAAATAGTTACGAACCTAAGGACCCACATCTACTAAAAGAGCCTCATGAATTAATGAAGGTGCCAAACATTTCTGGGTGAAAATGCATGGACTGCTACGAAAATTGATAGAAAGAGACGAGGATTCGACACAAATTATTAGGATGAAAAGGTTTTCTAAAATACAGAACTTGAATTTCATTCTTCATATTATTGTTTTAATACCTTAATGTCTGTTTAAACCTCCGTGAATTTGGAACCGAATTGTCACATTTGCTTATTTGTATATTAAATTACGTATTTTAAATAAACAAAGTTTGGAATCTATTGATTGCATATAATAGTAAAATGTAAAATAAAATTTTGAAGCGCAGTGTGACGAAAAAACTCCCCGGTATCATATCTTAGTTTTTTAAATTTTATTTCTACCTGTTCAATTTTTACAATTTTTCAGACTTTCGAGTGAAAGATATATTACATAAAGTTTTGGCAAGATTCCAGTGATTTAAATACTAGGTATGCCATTTTTACCAATAGTTAAATAGGTATTATTATTTAATTTAAAATATATATTTTATATTACGTTGAATAATTTGATTTATGCTTTTACCAATTTCTCTTTCTCGTGGTTTTGTTAATTGATGTTGGTCATATGCCTTAGATACACTCGTAGGTGTTATTGTGAGAATTTAGTGCCTTTATTAATGTGAGCGTTTCCGGTATTCGTGATTCTCATATAGATTAGTCCCGCCATCAAAAGTGAATGTACGTTAATTATCTGTGTAATTGCTGCTGATGTTGATTTTTATCCGTAGTGATTACAAGCGACCAATTACTTCCAGTTGTGGAAGGTCTGTTGATAATATCCACTGTCTATTGAAATGGCGTTTCGTAGGGGCACGAATGTCAAATGTATTATTATCAGTGGAAGATTTCTCGTGTTTTATAAAAAAGTATTTGTAAATGTTTTTGATACGAAATAACACATATTTAAATGCAATTCATGAATTTTAAGTGGCCTGATATTATTTAACACTGCGAGAGGTTTTTTATAAGTTGAGAATCTGTCATATTTGCAGTTTAATATTATTTGCAGTTTAGTAATATTTACTCAGCCCACCGAGCGCAAATTTTATTTACCTTACTGGGGGTAATTTAGCCACATGCAAACGTAACATTGTATGAAATTGAAAAGTAAATGAGTAGTAAAATGGGGAGTTCATTTATTAATTGATCATTCTAATGAGCTGCAAATTTTTTTTTATGGGACTTATCAATGTAAGATTGTAAGATCGCACATTTGTGTTGCATTTGCAAAGTGACGAGTGAAAACAAAGAAAAATATTGAGTCAGCAACATTGATGTTTGGAATGTTGGAAGAGAAACAGAGAGTAGTTTCTGCACAGGAGGCTAGTATATTCGAAATCAAAATGTGAGATGGCCAATCTATTGTTTCGTTAATCTGATGAGGCCATCAAAGTAATTACTCAGTAGACTTGTAAGTTGGTGGTGGCGAGTACCATTAGCTTGGATCCAGTTTTCAGCGTTATAGTACGATCGATCTACAGAAATTCTAAGAAGACTTTGGGCCACACGCTATCGTTCCCGGAACATGTTACAGTGGTTGAAAGTCTCATGGCTTTCAACGTGAATGCGCGAATTCAATGCTCTCTCTGTGAACATTTTAGATGTGGAGAGAGAACTTCATATCGACAGAGACGTATATTTTCAGAGGAGATATTTTTTACTTTTTTTTAAGACGAGCAAGTTTGCTCTAGAATTGAACGGTGGTGTATAGCATGCAATTAAAGTTTAAAATAGTTTTTGTTGTTTTGCGGTGTTGCATTTCGCCACGAGAACTTTTGCGTGAAGTACGAAGAACATATTATAAGAATATTTTTAATTCGCGAAACGTTCTGTAACTTTGCAAGCCTACGCTCTATAACTTACAAGACCTATGTAATTATTTATTTAATTACGTATTAATTTAAATTTTTAATTGAATAAACAAGGACCGTTTTCAAATTGTAAGTCACAGTATTGAATTCAGTTGACTTTACTTCAAAATTACGTAAATTTCCACTTGTTCTTCTTGACTAACATCAAATTACCGACCAATTGTAATTTTGTACGTATTGTGGAATGTATCAATTCACAGCCGAACAGTGGGGAAAATAATTTCGAAGATAAAAAATGTACAGGAGGGAACCTCGTCTAATTATTGACATAACACCATTATAAGTGCAATTCACCTCACACGAACCTTGAAGGTGAATGGAGAAATTATGCACATATGTGAATAGAAAATTTACTGGTTTTATTGACGATATTTATTGAATTAATTTTCATCTGTAAACAAAATACTTCAGTAATTCCTGGTCAAAGGATGTCAGAAGCAAATCTATATTAATACAGCACGTGTATCCAGACCTTCAGTACTCACTCTGAAAAAGAAAACAGTTTGGAAAACTCCCATGTGTGTTTTTATGTTCATGGAATGCTCTTAGAACGGAATATTTGAACAAAAACCGATATTTTATAGCAAGGATTCTTTTCATTGTCACGAAAATTAACTTTTCACTGTAGATGAATAATTAACATGCTCTTTCTGGTATCAGTTCACGCGGTGAAGTTGTCAGTGATTCTTGGTCAGACTACCTGAATTGCTTGTGATAACGCGAAAACAATCTGGGTCTGTTCCTCTTTGATTTGTGCTTGCCATTCTGCAATTTTTCGCGTGATGAGTTCGCTTGGGCGGGAGAGGAGGGAGTAGTTCAAGATTCGAATCGAAACTGCCACCAGTTCGTGAGAACGAGCGACGATGGACGAAAGTCAGAATTCGCGTGCTGTTTCCCGCGTGCAGCAAATTATTATTGAGGCATGATCGTTTGGAAATGATTTTAATGATATTTATTGCTAGTTGTTACTGCTGAGGTTATATTGGAAACTTGATAATAGTTATTTATTGTCAGAATTGTAGACGTTAATTTCAAAACCTAATAATTGTAATGTCTTAAAGTAGTCATGTAATCTGTAAAATTCACATAATTCAAGAATATACATTAATTTTTAACATATGATAATAATAAAAAGTAATACATAAATATATAACTTAATTTAGTTATTATATTCTCCAACATTTCATCTCTTTTTGGCCTTAAACAAAAATATTAAAAACTAGGTTAAGAATATTTATGTTTATCTATAAAAATATTTAAGTGGGCAGACATTTTGTTTGAAATATGGTGTTCCCGTTGATCTAGTGCTCCAGCGTGCCTGCTTGCAGTTACTGATCGAATTAAAAGGATCTTATGGGTTAGCAGAATTACGAATGAAGAAAAATATATATACTTCAATAAGTGCCCTAACTAAATACAGCACTTTGAATCAATACAGCGATTTAAATCTGCTTTATTTATTCAAAAGTCAGGCCAATGCACTTCCGTACGTCCTATACTATTGAAGAGAATACGTGTCGAGAAGTGTTTTATTGTATTGTACGGCCTACTATGTATTGTATGAAATAAAATACGATGCAGACACTATATTTTGCTACAACAAATAATGGGGTACGTGTGGTAGCTTTTATCTTTTGTAAGTAGTAGGGAAACCAGTTGGGAATCAGTCCCAAGCCTAACTGTATGATACAAACGTGCAGTAGCGTTGCAAGGGGGGCAAGGGGGGCGATGCGCCCAGGGTGACACCATTTTAGGGGTAACACCACTCATAAAATTTTTTAGTTCGAATTATATAATTTTAATGATTTATTTTGATTGACTTTGATTTATTGATTTTTTGATTGACTTTTTTCATGTCTCCGGGCGCGTCAACGGTTGAGGTCATTAGTCCCGTAAGTGTAGTGCATGTTTTTCTTGGGTCATGGCGGTGATCTTTTCCCGCTGGATGGCGAAATCCGGCGCTGACCTACCGTCGGCTAGTGGGGTTTCTCCCTAACCAGGACTCTCTTATCAGTGGGGCACCGCCCCAGCCGGGGCAAGCTCTAAGCTCCCGACCGGTCTCTAGGAATATGTGGTAGTGTAGTGCATGTTAGTGTAAGTGTGTGTGTGTGTGTGTGTGTGTGTGTGTGTAGGGGAGAGGATAGGACAAGGATGACAAGTGTGTGTGTGTGTGTGTGTGATGTGTATGTGTCTGTAATGTATGTGTGTATATATATATATATATATATATATATATATATATATATATATAACACCACATTAATTTATTAGTTATACAATTAAAACTATAAGCAGTGAGCCTCAATTCTTCAGTGGTCCAAGAGTGTCGATTTCGGCGAATACTAAAGTTTTCTTATAATTAATTTTGATAAAATAATCTACAAATTATCTTTAATATCGTGCAAATATATTTGTACTTTTATAAAATAATGTATAAACTATTCTTATATTTAATACTTATATTTAATTTGGGGGGGCACCATTAGTTTTGCCCCGGGTGACACCAACTTAAGCTACGCCCCTGCAAACAAGGTGGTCAAACATGGTGGCGGAATTGGAAGTGACGTATAACAATGATTTTCCAGTGGCACGTTTTCTGATTGTCCTTTAGTGTCGTTTTGATGGCTGTATAGAGCAGAAGATGCCTTTTCTATAGAGGGTTTAGAGGGGTTGATCGTCGTTTTAGAGGCAGTTTTAGGAAAACGTGCGGAGTACTGAGCGTGTTCCGCTGCGAAACGGGGCATTTCTTCCAGTCCCCAGAGCGCTTTGGCTTATTGTTATTCTCATTTCCTGACGAATTATAACCTCTAAAAGAGTCATTGTGATGCTTCATTGTGATGGTGTTTTCGTTAACCTGGAAGGTGTTTCTGTATTTGAACATACGCCCCAATGTGTTAAATTTCTACACAAAAATTCGAATTGTCACTATTATGTATTCGTTGTTAAAGAGAAAGAGCTTTTCAGGAGCCAAAAATTCAAACGTACGTAACTTGCTAACCATTTTGAAGAATACATCATTATTAAAAATAAAACTCGCCTAGGGAATTTTTTATTCGAATTAAAACTATTGTTTGTAGTAAAAAAGGTGCATTTACTTTTGAATTAAACGAATAGTTTGTCATAAAAATATTGGTGAAGTATACAATTTTCTTAAAATCTAGTTACTATATCTGGAAGCAGAAAGAAAATTTACTATGCCATTTCTTTAAGCCGAAATATAATTTCATTTCGTTCAATATTTCATCGCCGTTGTACTTGTAAACAAATCCTTAATACACTTGCTGTAAGAATATATCTCTTGTTCAATGAGAAGCATTAATAAACTAAAAATGAGGCAGAAGGGTGTGGATATTGACAACAAAAACTTCGTGGGGTGTGAATAAAATTGAGAAAATTGGAATCTACATACAGTAATGGTTAGGAAAAGAAACAATTAAGAGTTATATTAAAAACTAATTCATTTACAAAACAAAAACAAATGACTGTACTAACGGTAATTATTCGAAAAGTCGGGTGTCAGACATTGTTTTTTTATTAGACTACCACAACGCAAATGAAAGTGATAATGTTCAAATGCAATCTCAAAATATTGGAAACATGCTTATTGAGAATAGGTTTCTCATTGTTTCTAAGAGGATGTTTTGATATTCAATTATTTACGATCCTATGACATTTTAATAAATACGATATTGGAGACTTATCAAACGAGGCCGTTAAAACGAGTTTGATATTCAAACAGTAATGTAATAAGATCATATGTTATCGTACAAAATTATAATATATACATTATAATTATAATGTACAATAATTTCTTCTAAATAGTGTATTATTGATATTCATCTTAGGGAAAAATTTTTGGAAAGTTATTAGAACATTGTGTTGTAATAATATTTATTACGAAATTAATTTCTATTTTTAAGTTTCACTTCAGATATCCCAAAGGTTTCAATTGTTTTTGTATGCAACGAAATATCATTTTAATTTTAATTTTATTTAACCTTTTTCGGCGAGTGTTACTTGGAAAATCAATATCATTGGATATATTTCATAGATGTTATCAATGCAATGATGGCGATTTCCGTGAAACCGTTCAGGCCGTAGACTGGGATAAAAAACAGAATGCATACATACTGTGCAATAACATTACTTTGCAGTTATACTTGGAACAGCCGCAAAAAAGTCAATTGAAAACGTTTTGTACATTGCTTTCTAGTGGTTGTTTCCTCTTTCAATTGTGGATGTCTATTCTAAAATCGATATTACATTATAAGCTAATGTCTTCTACATTACGAGTAATAATTACTTTGAGATATGTTCCATTAATAAAAATATTCCTGTATATCCTCATGATATGGATTTGGTGTGGTAAGATGAAATATATATATATATATATATATATATATATATATATATATATATATATATATATATATATGTACTGTAATATTAGTGAACTCAGAAAAGGGACAAGATTTACGAACAAAAGACAACACGATATTAAGATTTGGTTTCCTAACGGTAATCACATAATATTTTTATTTTTAATAAAGAAATGGTATATACTTACAGCGTAAGAGACAGTCTTGTCAAAGAAGTTGTCATTCTCTCATCGTTTAAATGTGGGGATGGTAGAGAAGTGAGTACATTGATGATGGTGCCATTTTCAATACACAATTATTCATTAGGAATGTTATTGCACGATTTTAAAACCTTGACATTTGTTAGTTTTTCCTAAAATGCTAATTTAAATGCTTTTATATTAGTATGAAATATTAAAAAAAATTGCTTTAAAGTAAATTAACTAGCTGAATTGAATAAGACATCTGGAAAAGACTGGATATTTCTGATTTAATTTTATGGGATCTTTAGTTCTAGAGAATATTGAATTTAATCTTTTATTGCTTTTGTAACATTGGATTTGTTCTGTTAAAGAAAGACAAATTTCCCCCAAACTAGCTTAACTGAATATTTTTTTATAAAACGTGTAAAGTAAAACATTTTCTATCATTGTGATTTAGGACATCATTTAATTTACAGTTTGTGGGAGACTGGACGACTTACTTGCTGTATTCATAAGAAGACAAGTCTATGAGAGGCGCGGGTGATAGACATTTAAGATATTTTGGTGAATTTCGCAATAGTAATAGAGTTTCCAATATCACCACATAGCAAATTATTTGAACCTGGCACCTGTTGTTGAGAAATAAACAGAAGCAGAATTCCACGCCGTAGCAATTCCGGTCAGAATCAAGATTGCCCGTTGTTTGAATGTTTTCGCGATTCGTAAGTTTACGAGTCTCGCGTTTTGAACGCACACCACCGCTCGCTGGAGTGTCGGCTCGACGCTTTGTGTGTCGTGTATCGTCCGGTGGAGAGCGGATGTGTCTCGCGTTAAATGCAGGTGGCGGGGACGTTAATTGCTTTGGCGACGTATTTGCAGTTGCGAGGGATGCTGCGTTATTCGCGTTGCGGTGGTTGGGAAAGCATGATTGATTTTTCACAGCTCAGAATCTATCTTCTGTAAGAAGAACAGAATGCCATGTCGTTTGGAGACTTTTATGAGACATTCCAATAAAACAAACTGCTGTTATTCTTTACGTGCAGCATTTTGCACACGAGGGTTGTACGTGCGATTGTACTCCCAGTTGCATGACTATTTCCTGTTTTTCTTCCTTGTTTTTTTTCTTAATTTCCTTCTTCAAACGAAATGTAGACGAAAGAAAGCCACATGTGTTAATCTTTCATTTGATTGCTCTCCAAAATAAGGAACGCGAATGATCGATTGATCTCCAGAATGAGAACAGAAGCTACGTTTTGGAATTCTTTTCAACTTCGCTGTAATCAGGGTCACTGGAAATTTTTTACCCAGCGGAGGACATTTTACCAAGAACAGGAGGACATTTCAATGAAAAGGAGGACATTTTACAATTTTATAGTTCACAACGTATAGATAATGTACTCAACAATTCCAAATCATTAATTGTCTTTGAAAAACATATTAGACTTTGTGACATTAAAAATGAACGCTTCCGACTGGAGTTCCCATGCAGTCACCTTCGTTATCCACCAAATAATAAGCATAAATAAATTTTATATCACAATAAGCCTAATGATTTATCATACACGCCATTATTTGAGTAAAAATGTAAATATTGAAGACATGAAGTCACTATAATTAATTATATTACTTCAAAATTTTGCCAGTATATTTTTAATTCAACTGAACAAATGGGAGGACATTCCATGTAGATTTAAGAAAGAAGAGTGGACAGGAGGAAAATGTTAAAAAGGATGACATGTCCTCCAAAAGGAGGACAGATGGCAACCCTGCTGTAAGTCAATAGTCCTTGCAGGGATATTATGTGCTCTTGGACTTCTAGTTCTCTTGATTATTCAAGATGGTTAATGTTTTCTCAAAGCAATGTTAGGAAGTTAAAACTACATAGTATATTCCAATTGTTGAGACTACGTAGAGAAAAGTTGATAATGTAGAGAATATTGGAAAGGTAATTAGTGTAACCTGCTCAGAAGTGTCGAAGAAATTTGTGCGCTTCTTAAACTTGACCAGACGGTTTATTATTTTACCTGACAATTCAACCCTTATTTGCGAGTTCTCTTTCCCGCCGCCATAAGACGGTTGTCAAGGTGTAAAGAACAGACGTACCTCCCAATGTGAGTCTATCTGGACGAAGAGAATTGGATAGAATGGGAATGTAATGGGAAAGGGAGATTGGGCGTAGCCAGTTGAAGGGGATAATGCTCCGGTATTAACTTTTTTTAAAAAATTTGTTGCCTCTATTTTGACGCTGCGTCACTAGGAAGTGATTAGGGAAACTAAGTAATCTACCGATCAGAAAATGTCCCAAGAACCCAACCCAGAAATGATCACAAACTCTTTGATGTACAAGCAAATAATGTATAACGTGAATTTCTGACACTTTTTCGATCTTCCAGGCAAGTACTTTGTCAACAGTCACGTTATTATATCAACCAATGCGGATAATCAATGATTATTCTGGTGTATGTTTATGATAAAAATGAAATGCAGGAAAATAAAAATCAGTTTTTATCAGCAATTGAATCAAATTTTATATTTTTAATTTAAGGAATATACTTGTGAAATTAGGGTACTGAACTTTTCGTTCCATTTACAAATATAATATTTTCGTTTGTCAATATATGATATTTGTTCATTGCTATGTCCAAAAATATTCTCATTTAGAAAATGTTTTCAACAAGTTGTAAATTTCGCCGAAGCCTCTGAAAGTTTGGTAGATCCAGTAGGAAAATTATCAGTAGACTGAAAAATTATCACTTGAATACTGTTCAACCGCTTAATGAAACGATGTGACAAATATGCCTATTATCGACATTCCTACACTAAACTCCTCCCTTCAATAAACCTTTCATCACGTCTTGAGCTGCAGAATCCGATGAGATTGAATTTTGATGGAACAGTATACAGAGTGGAAGAAACATTTCCGTGTGGAGACGTTTTATAGAACTCCGCGGTAACAGACGACCTCGATAGATATTTGAATGAGGGGAAATGTCCTGAAGAAATTTACGACAGATAGTTCTTTTATTCATTTCGGTCTTCCGGCGCCCCAAAGTGAAACAGAGCGCGATACGCCAATCGTAATTCAATGCGGGGGTGTCGCTGCGGTTTACGGGCGGTGAGTGTTCGCTCCCAGTCGAAGCGCGATCTGTCTGCGGATGTAGTTCCGCTTCTTTATCGCCGACCGCCTCCCGCGCTGACTTTGATGCCGCGAAACGGATGCGCGTTGCTTTGACGGGCGGACCGGGAGCGGGGGCTCAGTGCATCAACTGATGCCACTGCAGCGCCCCCGACCGGGAGGTCATAGGTTCGAGTCCTGACGGTGGCAGGATTCTCGATATTGGCTTTTCAGCTTGGTCGAATTCAGTCGCTGTCTGGAGGAGAATTCCAGCGGCCTGCTGCTCTGGTCGGTAGTTTTCTGTGGTTTCTCCGATCAACACCAGGTGAATGCCGGAGCAGTACCCTAACAAACGGGCCACGGACCGCGCGCGATCTGTCCTTCCTCTTCCTTGTCCTATCCTCACCCCTCCCCCACACAGTAACATGGACTACACTACCACATATTCCGGAAGACTGGGCGGTAGCTTGTAGCTTGTCCCGGCTGGGGCGATGCCCCGATGGTGGGAGAGTCCTGGTTAGGGGGAAATCCCTCTAGCCGACGGTAGGTCGGCGCCGGATCTCACTACCCAGCGGGGGAAAATAACCGCCATATTCCGATGAAAAAAGATGCACTACACTTACGGAACTAATCACCTAAGCTGTTGACGCTCCCGGAATCACTAAGAACTAACCAACCAAAAACTGACGGGCTAGCGCATGTCCCGCGAACAGACGAGGCAGGTTCCGCTGCTCAGGTCTAGAATGGGCGAGGCTTTCGGGTGGATCTAGAGGTTTTGTGTGGTAGATAGATCGTGTAGTGGAGTTGAATTTCGTTTGTCATTTGGGGGTGATAGGACTCGTTGTAGTTCTAAAACGACATAAACGAACCCAATTTGGTTAGAGAGAAACGAAACTTGAATTTTTATTATTTGTTTTACCTATTTTTGGATTTATCAGTGTTGTGTGAAGATTTTTCGAATGAGGGTCATGTTCAGTTCGTAAAAATATATTTTAATATTATTTGTTTGCTTATTTTCATAGTATATGACCAATTTAATGTTTAGATGTAATGTTCTTTTGGCATGATATTATGAATCCGAAAAAATTCAAATCAAAAATTAGAGCGAGGAAGTAAAATGAAAAATGTCTCTGAAAATTTGATAATATAAACTAATTTACGTTTCACTCGTGGTGACCTATTTTCAATTTCCTTATATATAAAGGTCTGATAAATGATAGGATATACAAGATAAGATGTACACTATGCAGTGAATCACATCAACATATGTGTTTAGAAAGTTAATGCATCTAAAAGTCATTTTGCCCTGACTACTCACTTAAAAATTTCTGATCTGTGATGCTTAAAATACGTACAAGATCACAAAAATTGAATTAGTCATAACAAAATATATTGAATAAATAAATTAAAATGTATATGAACCTTCTCCTTTCTTCTTATTAGAGTGTAAGGAATTTCAACAGCGTAATCTTTAAGTGTATTTTCGTTCATCAATCAGAAACACAATTAATGTGTTGTACGTTCTGAATGTATGAAGAAGAAAGTTGTTACTCCTTGAAATAAAAATCAATGATACAAATATGCCCAACATTTCTTCCAACGAAGAGTGTAAGGCAGGTTTGTTTGCTTATTTGCGAAAAAGATGCAAAATGCGTTTTTGTCAGTAAATAAGTACATTGCGAAGAGAATTCTAAGCCAACATCCTGTTTCTTCTTTTCCTCTCCTCCTCCTCATTCTTCTCCTTCTTCTTCTTTTCATTTTCTTCTTGTAAAGATCCTCTTCTTCAACCCATCTATATGTCTCTCCTTTTAACATTTATCTCCGCGTTTCTGACCATCTCCTCATGCTAATATATATTTCTGCCTTCACTCCATCTTCTACATCCAACTTCTCCCCTCCTCCTGTATCTCCTCCACTTCCAGTTTCGTCTTCTTTTCTCCTCTCCTTGCTGTTCCCCCTCCCCCTCCGCCAGCATCCGCGTAGCCGCTGCCACCGTCGCTGTTGGTGCAGCCGCTACTGGAATATTCCGCCGCAATTTGCGAGTGATGGATGAGGGGACAGGCTGACGCGGCAGCGACGGCGGCGGCGGTGGCGACGCGGTTGCAAGTAGCGCGGGAGGGGGCGGTAGATGGGGTTTGTGGGAAGAGAGAAGCAGATTATGTGGACGACGTGGAGACGCGCTACGCGAGGAAACGGACACGGAAAGATACGGGAAAAGGCGCAGGTTACGGGAAAGAGCTACTGTAACGTCCACGTTACCTTGCCTTAATAACTGGCCGTTACAACTTTATATAACCATAGAACATCACTTTATTATGTTGTATCTTTATCATGTTGTTTATTATGTTGTATGACGTTCTTCACTTTTCAGATATCACATGAGATAGATTCTTTTTCTTTTTTAAAAGAACAATTTATTTAATCTTTCAAAAGATACATACGATTCGTACAATTCCTAATTCCAATTTTGTATCAACATCTTTGTTCGTCTTTCAATCTCTGTCAACAACTTTTTTAAAATCTTTCCAAATTTGTTTAAATGCTGTTAACCTTGGGCAAACCGCCGCGAAGTTGAAACGTTACACTACCTCGCGGATAGGTCATTGGTCAGCGTGCTCGCTTACCATGACGCGACCTCGGGTTCGATTCCCGGTCGGAAAAGATTATAGTGTGCGTTTTCCTTGCAATGTTCCTGTACATGTTGCTGTGTGACGATAAAAACTCGCTTCTCAGGTTGAGAAGACCACAAAACGGCGTAGGACTGCCTACGTGCTAACCGTACTTACCCCGTAATCCATGGTCGCTGGGCCGGGACGCCATTGGTAGGCATAATCTTCGTCAGAGAAAATTAAAAGCAGCTATGAGGTGAGAGTGCTCAAGGAAAGCTATTGAAGGAAAAAAGATTTCTTGTAGCTAAGAATGGGCAAATTAGCAAATTGTGAAAATGTAAGAGGCGACTGTTGGCATGAGGAGAGAGAACAACAGTCACTTTTCTGATACAGTTTCTATATTCATGTATTTGGTGACTGGAGTTGGTAGAAAAACAGAATAAATTGTTAATAATTATCGAGAAAATTTGAGCAATTAAAGAAGATATGTCATAAATGAATAATCAAGATTTATTTTACAGCTAAACCTACACTAAATAGTTCCTTGTATCTGATATATTATTGGTGAATTGATTTAGTAGTAGAAACTTTGTAAAAATACCTTCATAGAATTGGAAGCGGAAAACGACATTAAGTATTTACGAGAAAAACAAAGGAATGATCAAAGTCGACTTGAACATATTTTGATAGAAAAAAAAATTGAAATAGGATATTTTTTTAAATACGGCAGTAATTAATTACTAATCATATTAATTAATATCATTTCCAGGCACTTTATTTAATTACATTTATACCTAGTACGCCTTATTAAATATTTAATACTTTAAATGTAGAATTTTTTATTTGAAAGTTTACAAAATTCATGATAAATTCGCGTAGTATTTTAGGAACAGAATTTCCCCAACACAACACACACTGTATTAGAAATATAAGTATTAAATCCTGTAAATTAGCTAATACTAAGATACAATAGTGAGAGGTTGTATGCTCAAATGTGAATGCCCAAACGTTATGTATTACAAATAAAAATGTACAAACCCCTGAAAGGCAAAACTGCCGAACAGGAAGAAAATAAATTTTAAAAAAATACACACACTGTGTGGCTTCTTCTCTACTTGAGTGAAATATATCAAAGAAGGGATGCTGTTTCCGATGATCCCGCCCCCACTGTACCGCTGCGATGCATGCATGCTCGCGGGGGCGTCGTAAAAACTCGCGCTTGAGGGAGCATCTCATGGGACACAACTCCGTCGACTGCGAGCTCTTCAAAGTGGGCGTGGCTCTCCCCCTCCCTCCCGCACCCCGCGCTGGCGCTTTACTGACGGCTAATACGACGCGCGGCATTTTATTCCTGTCGTTTGGGTCGTTAGGCTCGTATGAAATGCGAGCGCATTACTCGGAAGTTGAGATTGTAAGGGAAGATGTAGTAGAAGATAATTGGGGACGGATCGTCGACCAACTGGCCGTGAAATGCAGAATGTTCGGCAAGGCTGCCGTTTATCCCTGGGAAGAGGCAGGTGAAAGTTTATTATTTTTCAGAAGATAGGTTTTAGTTTCAGTGAACGTGTTCTTTTCAGCAAAGTTAAGAAGTAGTACAGCCGCTCAGGTTTATGTTACTATAGCTGAGGTTTAAAATGAAGCACAAGATAATATTTGTGACGTTCAGCTTGTTTACATTGAAGCACTTGGTATGATGTTTTACAGTGCATTTAATGAATAGCAGTTTGAAAATAATTTATAGAGTTTTTAAAAGTAAAACTTTAAAAACAGAATAAGAGCAACTTCACTTCTATTTTCATATCCCAGCTACAATTTTGCTACAACCTCAAAACTTTCCATGTACAATGATTTATCTTAGATATTGAATATGATCTAAGGATTTTCTCTTTACTCATGGCTTTACCTTCAATCAGATTCAGGAAAACACATATGCACGTTTCAAAGCCCTTCCTTAATCTTACTCTCGAAAATTGCTAATCCCGGGAGGAAACAAAAAAAGTTTACTGGTTGACTTTCTATCGAGTATGTATGATTTGTCACCGATTTCTGACAAACACTTTTCGCGCTCTTTTAAAAGCCGGGGAAATGAATGGATGAGCAAACAGGAAGGGGGCGTCGACATCGGCGGGAGCGGTGGCAGAGGCGAGACGAAAAAGAGGCGGAGATCGAACCCCGGGCTGAGGCGGCACGCCACTGGCGGGAAGTGGGCGTTGGATCGGAAGGGCCCCCACCCCTCGGACAGGGCTCACCATCGATTGTTTCACCTGTTACTCGCGCGTGCCGCGGCGCGGCGTGGCGGGGCGGGGCGTGGCATGACGTGCCGCCGAGAGAGCGCGCTGCCGGGGAAAGGGGGAATGGTGGATTGATTGATTTTTTTCGTGTTTCCGGGCGCGTAAACTGCTTTAGTCATCAGTCCCGTTAGTGTAGTGCATGTTTTTTCGCGGGAGATGGCGGTGATCTTTCCCTGCTGGATGGCGAGATCCGGCGACGACCTATCGCCGGCTAGTGGGGTTTCCCCCTAACCAGGACTCTCTCACCAGCGGGGCACCGCCCCAGCCGGCACAAGCTGTAAGCTCCCGACCGATCTCCCGGAATATGTGGTAGTGTAGTGCATGTTAGTGTAAGTGTTTGTGTAAGGGGAGAGGATTAGACAAGGAAGAGGAAGGACAGATCGCGCGCGGTCCGTGGCCCGTTTGATAGGGTACTACTCCGGCATTCGCCTGGTGTTGATCGGCGAAACCACGGAAAACTACCGATCAGATCAGCCGGCCGCTAGAGGGAGAGGTGCAGAGGATGGAGGAAATTCTGTAGGGTGAGGAGCGATGCCCGTAGAACCACTTATTGATTGATTTCTGATTACGAGCTAAGGTCATTAGTAGGGGACAGATATTGATGACCTAAACACAGACAAAAATGATCAATAAAATGCTCTTAAAATGTTTGAAAATTGCCCTAGAAACAAAGAAAATTGACGTAAAATATATTATCAAAAGCAGATCGGATGCGTAACTCAAACTGTTGGAATTATCGATTTCTTTAATAGCTATATTTTAAAGGTATTATTATCAAGCGTTAGTTTCTCTTTTTAAAACGTATTTGTTATGTGAAACAAATTGCGGGCTTTGCGGGCCATTTAAGGCCAGAGATCCTTGAATTAATATGGATTGCAAAGTGAATTGCCAGTGTTGATTAATAATGAGATGCTAATAATAGAAATGAGAAGCAATGGACACGAAAGTACACCAAAAAAATATTTCCACAAGCCCTTTTCGTGCCCAGAAATTGCTCATAGAGTTCAACTGCGAATGAGCCAGTGTGAGAAGTAAAGGCGAGAATATATCTACTGAACCACATCGTTTCAAAAAGAGTGCAAAAACTGTATTGTTTTATCCGTCAAAAAGAGGAAATTTACAAGAGGAAGACAGTCTCGCTCCGCCTTCGGGTCTTTCTCTATCGAATAAAGACAATTCATCTACGTTGTTTCGTAAGGATATTCCTTGCGCAGCGAACAAGTTCGGTGGCGCAGTTTCCCACTTTTTTCAAAATCGGGAGAAGAGTGATTCAGCAGTGTGTAACTTCTTTGACTAGCGTAATAATACTTGGAAAATTGTTAGAGAGGACTGGGAACTATTTTATTTTGCCTGCACCCTACCACCATCACCAACGTCACTATCGCTGTCACCTCTTTACCATTCTCATCGACACTGCCACCGGGAGAGATGGCTCAAAGCATCAATTGATGTTCCTCTGACCGGGAGGTCCGAGGGTTCGATCATGACTGTGGCAAGATTTTCGACACTAGGCTGTCAGCTACGTCGAAATCAGTCGCTGTCTGGAGGAATGTTCCAGCGGCCGGCTGCTCTGATCGGTATATTTTCATGGTTTCACAGATCAATACTAGGTGAATTGGGAGCAGTACCCTACTAAACGGACCGCGAACCGCGCGCGGTCTTTCCTTCCTATTCCTTGTGTTATCCTCACCCCCTACACACTCTTACATGCACTACACTATCACACATGCTGGGAGACCGGTAAGGAGCTTAGTGCTTGCCTCGGCTGGAGCGGTGCTCCGCTGGTGGGAGATACCTCGTTGGGGAAACCTCGCTAACCGACGGTAGGACGGCGCCGGTTCTTGCCATGCATCGGGGCAAGATCGCCGCCATCTCCCGAGGAAAAATGCACTAAACTTACGGGGATAATGAACTTAGCAGTTGATGCGCACAGATTTACTAACAATCAATCAATCATCATTCTCCTCTTCGTCACCTCCATCCAACTACTACCGTTACCACAAACCGTCCTGCTGCGCCTCTGACCGGGAGGTCCTAGGTTCGAGTCCTGACGGCGGCAGGATTTTCGACACTAGCTTTTCAGCTAGGTCGAATTCAGTCGATGTCTGGAGGAGAATTCTA
This sequence comes from Teleogryllus oceanicus, assembly GCA_964035755.1. Classification (NCBI taxonomy): domain Eukaryota; kingdom Metazoa; phylum Arthropoda; class Insecta; order Orthoptera; family Gryllidae; genus Teleogryllus; species Teleogryllus oceanicus. The sequence continues at coordinate 33,658,291 of CAXIVR010000014.1, read as the reverse complement.
GCGGCCGGCTGCTCTGATCGGTAGTTTTCCGTGGTTTCTCCGATCAACACCAGGCGAATGCCGGAGCAGTACCCTATCAAACGGGCCACGGACCGCGCGCGATATTTTCTTCTTCTTCCTTGCCCTATCCTCTCCCCTACATACACACACTTACATTCATTACACTACCACAAACTCCGGGAGACCGGTAGGGTGCCTAGAGCTTGTCCCGACTGGGGCGGTGCCTCGCTGGTGGGAGAGTCCTGGTTAGGGGGAAACCCCAATAGCCGACGGTAGGTCGGCGCCGGATCTAGCCATCCAGCGGGGGAAGATCATCGCCATCTTCCGAGAAAAAAACATGCACTACACTAACGGGACTAATGACCAGAACAATTGACGCGCCCGAAAACATGAAAAAATCAATCTATCAATCACAGACCGTCTCCACCGTCATCTCCACAACCGCTGTAACCACCGCTTTTGTGTCCTCCCCGCCGACCATGTCACCGTACTGTCGTCTCTGCCATTATCGTCGCCCTTACTACTTTGCACCACCCCGTCGCATTGCCTGACATCGCCGGGCGTCGACTGTCTTTTCAGTGTCTCGACGAGCGAAGTCTTCCGTCGCCTCGTCGCTCTAACGAGCAGTTTCGCGGATGCCGGTGACGTTCATTGCTTCCGTCGCTGTTCTCGCCCTCCACTTCTGGATTCGAAAAAAATTAGCAGCTTCCGAGGGCTGCTCGCGTCTTGTGATTCTGCCATTGCAAAAACGTTGAAGCCCGGAGCTGAAGACGTTACGATCTCGCCAGCTGGAGACTTACAGAATATTCGTACTCTGGGGTATTTCCGAGAATTACTGTAGCGTGCCATAGAAGTTCCCAGATGGTAGGTTTTAACGACTTAAATAATGTGGGAAACGTCGGAAGAGATCTGATTGTTTGTCTATTTAGTTCTAAGAAATATATTTTTTGAAAATCGAAGAGAATGAAACGATTGATGTGTAGGACAAGTTTAACGCATGTAACAATGGTCCACCTGTAGTTCATATTGTGTTCGTGATTCTTTTAGAAGTTGCTCTTAAGATCTGTTTTGGTCAATCAGTTTCTTGAAGATGGAAATTGGAATATTATTACTTCTGAAGTATTGATACCATTATCAAAACGTGACTCCTGCTTGTTTAATACTTTTAGCATCTTTTAGTTCTAAAAAAGTAATGGTACATTTTACTAATAAAAGTCTGATCATTTTGAAAGGAATGACGTAAGTGTGCAGTTGTTGATAGTATTTTTGCTCTTTAATTTGGTTTATATAACAGTATATATCCTCTTCACAAGATTGATGGTCATGATATTTGGGTTGTTTCCAATGTATCGCTAGATTAGTCAACGTGAGGTTGCTTAATATCCTTTATATGTTTATCTATCTCTGATATATTTTCAATAGTATAGAATTTTTGAGTACCTTACCTCTCTAGCTACAACAGTTAAAACAGTTGAAATGTACTGAATAGTTTCCCATTCCAGGGAAAACGTAAGACCTTTGCAACCATTCCCTGTACTCGCTGCAATGATATGAAGGGCTTGGGGCAGTAACACAATAAGCCACATCTATTTTCAAATGTTAATATATCGATTTTAGTCGTGGTATGCTTCATCTTGTAACTACACCAACACTTTGATAAATATGAAGACGTATATATTAACAAGAGAAGTTACACATTTACCAAAATTAACATTTACAAATAGCGGGATGCCAGTAGCTTATCTTGCTCCTAAACCTTCGTATCGATTAAAGGCTAACATCTTGACATTCGCACCCTCCTGAGTGCCTCGCAGTCTCGTTCGCTCCGCCTGCAAGCGGAAGCGGTGTCTAGTGCCAAGTCAGAGCAAGTCCTAAAGCAGTAATTATACTACGGGACGAGGTCGTAGAGAAAATCCGGGCATAACAGTACGGAAGCATCCATTCCACGGACTTACATTGGAGCGTACAAGGCTCCGTACGCTCTCCCCGTGCGTACTTCGCACCTCGGCTGCAATTAACGCGCGTCGCAGGCAGCACCCGGGGCGTTATGCGCCACCTCTGATCGACCGGGCGTAAACGTGCGTAGCGGTGGTGACGGTGCCGGCGCGGGTGAGGATGGTCACCTCCCACCAGTTATGGCCACGCCCCCCGGCTGTCTCGTCACCGCCACAGTCATCTCCTCCGCCGCTGCCACCTCCTCCACTCCGTCCATCGGCGACCCCGTCGCCAGTTCCATCACCGCCTGAACTCCCGACAGGAGGATGGCCACGCCCCCCGCTCGGCCATCACCTTATCTCCACAGTCATCTCTGGTTCGTATGCCTCCATCTCCACCTCCACCTCTCCGTCGCGAGTTCCGTCTCCACTCAACTTCCGGGGGGGAAACCAATGGCCCACCCCCGGCGTCTACTCCCACGTCTCTCCTATTCCTCCGCCTCCTTCTCCACCTCTCCCCCCCCCCTCCACACCATCCCGCCTCGACTTTCAATGGGAGGATGGCCATCTGCCACTCGGGATGGTCACGCCCCCTGGCCAACTCGTCACCGTCCCGGCCTCCCACTCCACTTTCAATCCCCTCCCACTTCCACTTCACACCACCTTCCCTCCTCCCTCCTTCCCCCCCCTCCCCTATCCTGTCACCGCCCTCTACCACAACCACCCCGTCCTCTTTTTTTCGAAATTACCCTCCATCTCCCCAACCTCCACCCGCCGTTCACCAACGAGCCCTCAACCCACATCTCCGTTCACGGCCACTTCTTTCCATACTTCCACATCCATCCATAACTGCACTCCTCCCCATAATATACTTCCAATTCCAAAAAAAGTGAACTTTTTCAGTTTTCGAAAAATCACTATTTTCAATGAACATGCACTATTCTTTTAAACGTCCTTCACAATATCTAACAACGAAAGTTAATAAAAAACGAAGGAGTGATTGGTTTGAAAATTTGGAAAATATCCCATGGGCTTCTTCAAATGTACCCTCCAAAATACACACACACACACACACACACACACACACACACACACACACGCACACACACACACACACACACACACTAACATGCGCTACACTACCACATATTCCGGGAGACCGGTCGGGAGCTTAGAGCTTGTCCCGGCTGGGACGGTGCCCTGCTGTTGGGAGAGTCCTGATTAGGGTGAAACTAGCGGACGGTAGGTCGGCGCCGGATATGGCCATCCAGCAACGAAAGATCACCCGAGAGAAAAACATGCGCTACACTTACGGGACTAATGACGAAAGCTATTGACCCGCCCGGAATCACTAACCAACCAACCAAATCGTCTAGATTACCTCTGAATTCGACCTAGGAATCCAGCGAGAGTCGAAAATGAATATAATATTTTGTTCATATATTACAACCATGATGTATCTATTATTTCCTACATAGTTACATCTTCTACGAAAGCAAGCAATTCCTCCGAATAATAATAATAGTTACACCGTAAAAACAAAAGCAAAAGCACATACCAGAAACAAGAGCCTTGACCCCCTATGTCCTCCTATATATTCGTACAGGCTATTTTTGCGGGAAGACTGCCCGTAGGCAATGTTCCGCATCTGAGTTTCGACCCAGGCTTCCTTCGAAGCCTACCCCGACGCGGGTCTGGGGACTCTTTATCTAAGCAGGCGCGCCCCGTGGGCAGTCCCCGTCTGCGCCTGGGATTTGACTCTCACTTTCTCCGCCAGATGTCGGGCTCAGTTAACTATATCCGAACTGTCTGGTTGGGAGAAAGTGGGATCTCGTTAGGGCGGGATGTTGTCGGAGGGATTTAATTTTGCCGGGCATCCTGCCAGGGTTCTTTTACATGCCACATGGCTACTGTGGATTTTCCGCCCTTCGAAAATCCCGGTTCCTCGTCCAGGATCGAACCCGTGCACTGGGGGGTTCAGAGGCCAGTAAGCTAACCCCTCACCCACCGAGGAGCCTATGTCCTCCTGCATCTCTGCTTCCAGCGTCCGCCACCAGCGCCGTTGAGCGCCACTGTCGCCGCGCCACCGGAGTGAGAACGCGATGCCACGGGAACGTGGCGCATTAGCGCAGGGCTCCACAGCCGCCCGCCCTCCACCCAGGGCTAATCCTCGCACGAGAGGTGCCGCATGGCGCTCTCTGCTGTCGACTGCCGGCGGAGGATAAGGGCGGGATAATATGTGGAGGACTCCTACGTTTGTAGGGCATACCCGCTTTCACGTTCGTGGTGCTCGGAGGAGACAAAACGATCCGACCAAATGTGTTGTGTCTCCGTATGGTGCTTTCTCATGTCGGAAAAGCAAATTTATTCATTTTCGTACTTGAATGAGTAAAAAGGGTAGTTTATTGAAGAAACTAGTAAATACATTTCACGGAAGAATAGTATGGTTCATTTTGCGATAACTTCTATCAATTTAATTTCTTCAAAATGTCGTAGAGTAGTAGAAAGTTAACGAAATTGAATGCCTTTGTAAATGATTTCTAAAAATTAGAGGTAGAATATAATGTACAAATATTAATTGCTAATTAGCAAATATTTTTGCTAATGAGTTGAGAGTGCCACGATCAATGTGAACTAATATTGAGATTGTAATGAAAAATTGCTTTAAATTTCTTCAGTCCTCTTGTCTTCTTTCTCTTAGCGTTCTTGTTTGATCTTATTAATATTTAGTTTGGCAAAACGTTTTATGAACTTAGTTAAATAATACGAAAAATAATATTGTATCGTCGCGATTCACAGGGAGCTTGGTCACGTGTCATTGATTGTAAAATAAAAATTTTCATACGAAATAAAATAAAACGATCCTTTATTGGTCTTGAATGTTTTGAATTACTTCTTCTCTTCATCGTGTGGATTGACTTCAAGATATTTGCAAACCCTTATAGTTATTAAATGCACTAATATTAACATTATATACACAGAAATTGTATATGAAATTATTTTAAAAATATTTTATTTCATAAACTTTTCAACCTGACATCGTCTACATAATAACCACATAAAATGCTACAAAAATCTGTGTTACCAAAAGACATGGCTCACTTTATAAAGGAAAGTTTGCAATCGAGAGTTGTCACGGCACAGATTATGAACCTGAATTGAAACCTGTTGTAAAACTTCGTATCAGACGAAGAAATCAGCCCTTACCGTCTTTCGTTGCCGAATCTGTTGATTGTAGAAACTTTCTAAAGACTGTCAGATTGCATGTATTCACGTTAATCGCGAATGTAAGTGCAAACGCGTTCGAGTAACACGACCACATTACGAAGTTGGGGGACTCGCTGAATAGCGCGTTCTGGCTGATCGCATCTGTCGCTATCGCAGCCGTGAACAGGCTTTGCGGGTGGTTGGTGTGGGCCGCTCGGATGATGCTGGGGGCAGGGGCGGACAGGGTTAAGCTCCAAACTCGGATGGATTTTGGCCGCCGGAAATGAGGGACCGGCGGCGGAAGATGCCGTCGGGCGAGGTGGGAAGGGGGGAGATGGTGCGAGTAACGGTAGACGGGGGGCTGGCGGGTCGAGAGCAGCGGAAGTCCGGATGAGGTGCAGCCCATCAGCTGACACTGGGAGGGACATGACACTGTTCTCGCCGCCGAGATGATTACATGTGACCGCGCGAACAACAGCAGCGAGGAATTGGAGGTAAAAAGCGGAAGGCAGTCGGCAGTTGGATGTCTGGGCGCATTCTGAGAGATACAGAGAGGTGCAGAGAAAGTCAGAAAGGGGGGGGGGAGAGGGACGGGGAGAGGGACGGGGAGAGGGACGGGGAGAGGGACGGGGAGAGGGACGGGGAGAGGGACGGGGAGAGGGACGGGGAGGGGGACGGGGAGGGGGACGGGGAGGGGACGGGGAGAGGGACGGCGACGGGGACGGGGAGAGGGGGCCGAGCGAGAGAGACTTATTAATCTTTGTGTGGAAATTGAGAAAGGAAGAAATGAAAGCTGTGGGACATGTTCAGAGAGAGGGACGTGTTCATAGAAAAACGGTTTCAAGGAATACATTTTGTTCATCATTCTCAAACAAGTGGCTGGCTTGTGTGACGTTACCGTGTTTCGTGATTAGCCGGGTCTTATTTTCTGGCCGTCTCTCCATATACTGTTTTTTTACATACGAAATTTACGATCCAGTTTTCTGTGCAATTTCATGTAGTTTTTCAGCTGCGTGAATGGCTTCTGTCCTGTTGTTTGTGATAATCACAATATCGTTCGAAAAGGCAAAGGATTTTACTTTATTACGGTATAGTAAGGTACGGTTTTACAATTTGGACACCTTTTGCATGAGGTTTCCATTCTCTGATGATCTTTTCTAGAACAATAATGAAAAGAATCTGCGATAGTCCGTCCTCCTGACTTACTTCCGTTCTAATCTCAAAGGGTTCCGATATCTCACCCATGAATTTCACTTTGGAAGTTGTTCTTGTAAGTGTCTGTTCTACGATTTTCCAGGACTTTTGCTCGATTCCAAATTCTTCCATTGTTTTAAAGAGGGTTTTACGGTCTATTGAGTCATAAGCTTCCCTGTTATCGATGCATGTAATTATCGTATTCCTGCATTTCTTCATTTGTAGTATCGTCTTTAGGCTCCAGATCTGTCACACACATGATTGCCCTTTTCTAAATCCGGCCTGGTATTCACCAAGTAGTGAATTCGTCTGGGGGTGAATTCACCAAAGGGTGAATTCGTCGTTTTATTTAGAATTTCTTTGGAGAGGATTTTGTATGCCACTGGAAGCAGGGAGATTCCTCTGTAGTTGTTGACGTCAGCCTTGTCACCCTTTTTATTTAACTGGTGGATCAGACCGCATTTCCAATCTTCTGGTATTTTCTCCGTCTCCTATATGTCTGAGATTATGTGATGAAGTTTCTGTGTCAGTGTAGGATCGTTCAATTTTCTGCGATAATTCCATCTTCTCCTGGTGCTTTGTTGTTCTTGAGATGCTTGATTATCACCGTAATTTCTGCGAGATCTGGAGCTTTTGACTACAGGTGTGTGAATACCGGAAGTGTGAAGTAAAGTTTTTCCTATATTTCTTTCGTATTTTCCTTGGAAATCGCGACGTGACCAATTTAGTATTCGTCTTGCCTCAGATTGGACGATCTCCATGTGGTTAGCTTGTGTGTAGGGTTTTGAAATTGGGTGCTCATAACTTTAAGTTCAAAGTTCCTGCAGAAGTTAATTAGTTTCTCACCATTCTTGTTGGTACGTTTGTTTTTGGTGTAAGGGCCTGTTATATCTCCGAATTTCCTCTCTTTTCCTAGCTGTGCATTAAAATTGCCCAATAGGATTTTAACATGGTGCTTTGGTATTTTATTGGTTTCTTCTTCCCATAGTTTCCCAGAAATTATCCAAAGCTTCAGTATAGGTTTTGTTATGTTGATTTGTAAGGGCTTGCACATTGATTAGTGTTTAAGCTTTATTGGCTGATTTTTCTGACAGTAATGAGATTCTTTCATTGGGAAAGGTGAAGTCAATTCACTGAGTCGAGTGCTGAGTTGGGTACGACGAATCCGGTTTCCAGAAGTAGCAGTTTGTCTCTAACTTTTACGGCAGGTCTCCCCTTGTAGATTCTGAATTTTTCTTCGTTGAAGTGGCCTTTGTCAGTAAATCTGGTCTCTTGGAGTGCAGTAATATATATTTAAATTACTTAATTTTCTTATAATGTTTTCAAATTTTTACGTCCATATGCTAAGCATCTGCAAACGATTTACAGTCCTAAAAATTACTCTCGATTACTTCACGAACTTTTAAATGACAGAGAAGTGATGTGCGCATGCAGTGTTCGTGGAATGCTAAAGAGAAAAAAACGCCGGTCAGAAGGGCAACATTTTTTCGGTATATCCAAAATTCCAGAATGCCGCTTTAAAGCGTTTTCTGTTCCAATCCGTGGACCGTGTTCTCAGGAATTTCAAACCGCGTGCACGGAGCAGAATCTCGGCATGGAATTCTTTTGTTGAATTCCGTACGTTCAGAGCGCTTTTCATTAAGAGGAGAGAAAAGAGGCCTTTGCTATTCGCCCTGAGGACTATAGGGAGCGGTTGGTTCGTAAGCTCTGCGCTCAGAGAAATCAGCTGTCTGTTGTAACTCAGAAACGCAGAAAGGCACCTTCATTCTCTGAGATATTTTAAGAGCATTTTTTTGAGCTCGAGGAAGAAAAATGGAATTGCTTTGTTAATTCAAATTTGCTTGGTTGGTTGGTTGTTAGCGATTCTGGGCGTGTCAACTACTGAGGACATTAGTCCTGTAAGTTTAGTGCCTGTTTTTTCGTCAGGAGGCGGCGGTGTTTTTCACTCCCTGGATGGCGATATCCGGAGCCGATCTGCCGATGGCTCATTAAAATTTCTCTTCTGCTTTGCTATAGTTAAAATCTTTGTATTAATAAAAAATGTAAATCGTTAAGTTTTCTAGGATTGTATACACTGCAGTTTTGATCTCCGTAAATTTCTTTTCAGTCTTTTGATTTGGTTTTAATACAAATTTTGATGAAAATAATAATAATTATTCCGGAGACGTTTATGAACTAAAATTATTTATTCTGGCAAAACATCCTATGGCTGGTTAGTAACTAGCTATTCCAGATCAATAACAATTTTCTATGAGCTCGAAATATTAAAACTGAATATTATACTTTTGTATGTATCTGGCGTTATTTGGTACAGGAAGAGTCGCGAGATGTCTGGTGAGGGGGGGGAAGGAGAGGAATGCGGGAACATGAGGTAGGAGGTGTAAGGAGGAGAGGTCTGGTGGGAAAAGGGGATAGGAGCGGCAGGAGATGAGAGGAAGGGCACGAGATGTCTGTCGAGAGCAGAAGAAATGAGGAGAACTCAGTGAAGGCAGAAGTTGATAAGGCAGCGGGAGGAGAAGGTGTCATCAGAGTGGGGAAGGGGAAGGCAGGGGTTGCAGGTGGGAGGAAGGGCAAAAGGAGGGGGGCAGAACAGGCTGACGGGCGACGCACCCAAGAGGCCCTCGGAGAGACGAAGCTCTCCAACTTGGTCGCGGCCCCGACGCCTTGCCAAGCACTTCACAGTTGCCACTTGCAGGGCCTGCGGGCCAAACACGGAGGTGCGCGCTCTAAGTGTTATTATACCGTTTAGTTCAAGCTTCTCCGTTTTCTCTTCTCACCAGTTCAGCGAACCCTTCATGCTCCCATTCTCACTCGTTTTTCCACGTCTTTTCCACTTTCTTCGCATCTTTCATAAAACCTCTTCCACCTTCAGCTAGCACTTCTCGCTAAGAATTTCCCTCACCGATAACTTCACGTGACAGATTTGTGTGCAACACGCACTGTCGTTTGCGTAACTATATCCAATAATCAGGACGGAACCTGTCTATTTCGAATCATATAAGTGAAGTGGTGAATACTCATGACCAACTAGAACACACAAAACTGTTCTTTCTCTTGAAAGTATTTTCTCTTCCTCTCTCCATTTTCCCTTTGCCATTTTTTCTTTTCATCACTCTTACATCATTTTTTCTTCCTGTCTCACTTCCTGCCACATGATTGATTTTTTTCTATTTACTTTAGTCAAGAATTTTTCGCTTGCTGCCTTTTTGAGCGAAAACGTCGAAGACACATTTACCAACTACATTTAATACTATGAGCCACCATCATTGTTTTAAAATACAAAATAACATTAATAATTATATTTAGGAGAAGTTATTAACGTGGCGACCGCTGAATCATTTATGAAGTTCAGGTTTTCGTTCTTTTGAGTATTTAATTATGACGAATTAATAATTACGAATGTAATTCATATATTGGTTTTAACTTTTAAAAATATTTTGATACTAATTATAGCCCACAAAAATTATCCAGAGGTTAGACGTTAACTGAATAGTATACATACAGTTAACATAATTAAAACCACACAGTTAAAATATATGAATGGTGCAACATATTTATAAGTGTGTGCAACGTACAATAGTATAGAGACGAGTACTATTCTACTCGTCCACTACTGTACTATAGTACAGAGAATAAATAAATTTTAATACTTCTGTTAATGATCACTTTATTTAAAAAAAATTCATTGACTCTTGGAATAAAATTTGTATTGCTCAAAAATTCAGAATGCGAACGACAATGCAAAACGAATGCAACATGCGTGCACGTTCTACGTACGCACAGCGATAATTTCGACGAGTAATTCTTTAAAATTCTGATGCAGATGTAATTTTCATTGCCTCTATTATTGAGTGAAAATGTAAATAATTGACTGTAAAATGTATAGCTTGTTTCTGTGAAAACAAATTAATAACTACTTTGGGAGATATTGTATCGAGTGGACGGGTGTTTTCCAATGTTTCTTAATAGCATCGAATTGCTTGAATATTGCCAATGAAACTCGAATTACTTTTTCATTATGTGCAATGAATACGGAATATTATTTGTGACTCATTATTTTTGCAAGAACGTCTCTGTAAACTGTTAAATAGTGATTATTACTTTATAAGTAATTTAATGAAATACATTATTTTGAATTTATGACTCATTGATGTATACATATTCACTCCTACTCTGCCCATTATTATAGTAATACGAAGATAGTTCTCGTTGGTAACCTTTATCCTGATAAATATTAAAAAATAATCTCACAATAAAGATTTGAAATGGTATTGAAGATGATTGAGACTTGACGGACGAATGGGGACGGGACGTACGAATGGGGACGGGGCGGACGAATGGGGACGGGGCGGACGAATGGGGACGGGGCGGAAGGGGGCGGGACGGACGGACGGACGGACGGACGGATAGGGACGGGACGAATGGGAACAGGACTAGGAATGGCAAAAGAACATCAATGTTATTAAAACATCGAAGTTTTCCACCAGAATCATCGATATATTAACATCGATATTTTGCTTTCGATGTTTTCTTCACATCGATGTTTTGTTGCCAAACCCGATATATTTTTAAATGTTTTTTTTAATAGAGGGATTTAGGCCCGTTGTTGAGTTGCAGGAATCCACAGCAATATCATTGTTTTGTGTCTTCCTCTTTATCACGCTGCACATTTCGCCTGTGCAATCGGAGGGAATTTTAGGTGGTTTTACTTCGTTGGAGTATGAGTAAAAGTGACTAAAGGGTAAAGTAGCGCAACACGATGTTCTTTATTGTTAATTTTTTTCTTTACATTCCATAATAATTTTTATTAACACAATACTGACACGCTGGTAACTAAACGTACCTTTTATTTTACGTACTGTAGTTAAAACTGGATCTGAAAATAGCATGCTTATTAGTCTATAATTGAAACATCAATGTTTTTCGTGGATGTTTTCATCGACATCGAAAACCCTTTAGCGATAAATCGCAACATCGATGTATCGATATTTTGGTAAAGTTTGCCCTTCACTAAACGGGACGGATAAGAATGGAACGGAAGGAGACTGAACAGATGGGCGCGAAACGAGACGGAGGGGGTTGGGACGAGTAGGGACGAGTAGGGACGAGTAGGGACGAGTAGGGACGCGGATGAGGGCGGGACGTGTGTGTGGCGGGGGACGGGCGAGCGGGAGGGCGGGCCGTCGGCAACGGTGAATTCTTCATGCGAGCGTCGGGTCGGGTCGAGTCGCGTCGCTCGCGTCTCGGCGGCGTCGCGGCGCCCGTTTGCGCCGGGCGGAAGGGGGCGGGCGGGCGCCGCGCCGTTTCGGCGCCGATGCCGAATTCATGAGCAGGCGAAAGCGATCTGCGAGCGGGCGGGCGGGAGTGCGATGGCACGCCGTTTCGCTCCGAATGGAGAGAGTGGGTGGGCGGAGCTCAATCTCAGCAATTTCTACGACTTAGGAGTAGGCGCCTTAGAAAATAGCGGAGCTTCAATGCTTCAACCGACGGCTACCGGAACGAACGGTCGTTGGTTTGAATAAAGAGTGAGGCTTGGATTTGTTTGTCATATAGATAGCATGAGATATTACGGCTAGCAAATCAAAACTGCTTCTAAATTACAAATAAATGTATGTATGTATGTATTTGGTGTATGTATGTATATGTGTATGAATGTATAAATGTACATCTAGCAGTGTACTGCATGTTAGTGTGTGTGTGTGTGTGTGTGTGTGTGTGTGTGTGTGTGTGTGTGTGTGTGTGTAAGGGGAGAGGATTGGACAAGGAAGAGGAAGGACAGATCGCGCGCGGTCCGTGGCCCGTTTGGTAGGGCACTGCTCCGGCATTCGCCTGGTGTTGATCGGAGAAACCACCGAAAACTACCGATCAGAACAGCCGGCCGCTAGAATTCTCCTCCAGACAGCAACTGAATTCGATCTAGCTGAAAAGCTAGTGTCGAAAATCCTGCCGCCGTCAGGACTCGAACCTAGGACCTCCCGGTCAGAGGCGATGCCGTGACATCTGTTGATGCACTGAGCTACCTCTCCCGGTCCACACTTTGCGAATCACGCCAAAAACAATAAGTTGCAAACACACCTTCCTCCCTCAATTTCCACAGCTAATGTCCGTAAATCCGAACTAGGTTCAGATTTTTACGGTCACCACAATTATCAACACATTATTACCAAAGGTTCTTATTCACGTCACCCCTCCCAACAGCGTAAAAGAGTGTAAATAAGTTACTTTCCTTCATTGAGCGAGAATTGTGAGTATGCAAATTGGGGAGCATGTGCAGAAGCGTTCACCGAGAAACACTTTGAGAAACAGCTGAATCGGAAGAATTACGTCAAAAAGAAAGTTGCTAACACATCGTCGCCGACCGTAGATTCCGCAGATAATAACAGCAAATCCGAACAAGTTTCAGATTTAAACGGTAATCGCATATATTGACGCATTATGTCTCAGTGCTGATTCACGTACCTCGAACAACATAAAATAGTGCAAACAAGTATGCACTATTTTATGTTGACCCCCCCCAACAAACCGGTTAAATATCTCGGACTTCAACTAGACACCAAACGAAACTGGAAGCAACACATAGATAACAAACTAATTCAAGCCAAAATAAATTACTGCAGCTAAAACCATTAATTCACAGAAATAGCTCGGTACCATTCAATTCCTCCATATTAATATTCAAAACATAAGACATCTACTACTGCCTGCCCCATATGGATCAACGCCTCCAAAACCAACATTAACAGAATTCAAGTAATACAGAATCAATTTCTTATAACAATTGATAATTCCCCATGGTTCGTATCCAACCTCCAACTTCATAAGGAATTTAACTTCCAACCGTTATCACAGCATATAGCTTATCTTTCCACTAACTTTTACTCTAGCTTAAATCAAATCCCCTTCCTGGTGCCTTTCAGACTCGGTAAAAATCCCATCCATCAAACCAGAATTACAAATAAATACCCCTACCTTCATTTCTCATCAAATTCGCCAATTTGGAATCTGATTAGAGGACCCACTAGGGATTCCTCTCCCAATGTAATAGTTGTAAGTTAATTGTAAGTTAATTATAAGTTAATTTTAAGTTAGTTAATATGTAATCGATACATATGTAAAGTTGTTAACAACTAATCTGTGTACCTACCATCAAAACCAATAAATTTAAAAAAAACTCGCTCACTCACTCACTCACTCACTCACTCACTCACTCACTCACTCACTCACTCCTCACTCACTCACTCACTCACTCACTCACTCACTCACTCACTCACTCACTCACTCACTCACTCACTCACTCACTCACTCACTCACTCACTCACCACACACACACACACACACACACACACACACACACACAACGTAAAATAGTGCAAATAAGCGGCTCTCCTTCAGGGAGAGACGCGTGAAGGTCGCGAGTGGGAATCGCGGGCCGCTCTTAGCGCGGGAGATTTAGCGCAGGGCGGCGCTGCGGGCGCGGGGGTCGCCGGGAGACACTCGTGCCAGGGAGGTAATTTGCGCGCGAGCGACTCGAGGGGCGCTGCTGGCGCCGACGTGGGGGCGGGCGAAATCCCCGCCGGCGACGAGCAGGCCGCCCGGGCGGAATCCGAATCTCAGAGGAGAAGCTACTTACAGCGCAGAAACGCACTGTTCCTATTATTATTTATTTAGAGCTGTTCTTGAAACGCGTGAGTGTGGTTTGTTACAATGAAATTAGTGGGAAATATACGGAAAGAACAAGGAAGTGCATGATAGATTCTTATATATAAGAATCTGGGATGGCTCATGAACAACGTGGTCCCTGACATGCTGTCATACCCGTTTCGTCCCACTTTCTGTTGCTGTATGACGAAGAAAAAACCCAAGCAGGCAGATCTTGTTAGTTACGGTGAAAAGAATACGTCGTGTTCGCTTCATGTCGCTTTGACCCCCAAGCATGGGAAATGGGAATAGCTGGCTGACGGAGTCGGACTACCGACCCAATAACGCCATATAGGTAAGGTTAAACCAATATTAATGTGTTATGTAACAATCATTGATTTAATTTCCTGAAATCTACAATAACTAATAGTATACACTCTGCTCTGCGTATATATGACGTTAGTGGAGGAAATAAAATATTTTCCGTCGAAAATAAATTTTTAAAATCAATTCTTTTTAATTTTTTTGTGAAGTATATTTTCTTTCTTTGCAGTTGTAAGTGTAGTTGTTCTTACTGATTTTTTATTATCTTCAGAATGTATATCTGCGTATAATTTGGCAAATAATATTGAATAATGTACAGAAAAGACGTATTACAATGTTTAAAATATTTTCAATTTGTGTATAAAAACAATTGAAATTTTCACATAATACGAAATAATTCACACACGTTGAGAGTCGTATTAAATAGAAATTAATGAAAATGTTAGAGTTACATTAACTTCGTCGAGTTATGACATGTTTTATGAACCGGAAGTACTGTTCCCCCTACTACAAAATGGTCACTTACAAATTAGTTGATCGATTAATTGAATAGTGGTTACGGTGCAGACAACTGCCGTCAATTATTTCCGTAAGTGTAGTACATGTTTTATTCCTTCGGAGGGGGAGGTGATTTTTCTCCGGCCTGCGCTTCGGCCAGCGGGGTATACCCTAACGAGGTATTTCGCACCAGCTGGTGGGGGGGGGGCACCGCCTCACCGGATAAGCTGTAACTCCCGACCGGTCTCCCCGACATGTTTGGTAGTGTAGTGCATGTTAGTGTAAGTAAGTGTATAAGGGGAGAGAATAGGAGAAGGAAGAGAAAGGAAAGATCGCGCGTGGTCCTTGACTCATTTGTTGCGATACTGCTCCGACATTCGCCTGGTATTCATTGGAGAAACCACGAAAAACTATAGATTAGAGCAGCAGGTTGCAAGAATTCTCCTCCAGATAGCGGCTGAATTCTACATAGCTATGTAGCTAGTGCCGAAAATCCTGCCACCGTCGGGACTCGAACCCTAGGAGCTCCCGATCTGAGGCACAGCAGTGACATCAATTGAAGCCCTGAACGATGTCTCTCAGTACTTCCAACTAGTATACCTTTCGCATCCCAAAAGCTGCTCTTCTCCTCGCTGCTGGGGTGGCTCGCATGCTGGGATGCCTTGCGTAGACTGCATCTCCTTTAACCGCGCTCTGGAACAAATGAAACAGCTAATGCGGCCCTGTGCGGACGAATTGCTGGCGCCCCGGCGCCGCGAGGGGGAGTCGGGGAAAGGGGGGCGGGGTCGCCATCCACAAGCGCGGAATCGTGCTCCACTGCCGCGCAGGGTAGGACAACGCGCTGTCCTGTGAAGTTGGCGCAAGGGCGGACATTCAGCGCTCTTGTGCGCTCTTGCACCATGCCGTGGCCACCCGGCGTATTGAATGAAAGGGAAATAAAACTTCCTCCTTGCTGGAAAGGAAAGGGAGAGCGGTGTGAGCGCGGTAGGTGGAGGGGATGTAGTGGAGCGGCTGCCCCGATACGAGCGGGTGCGAGTGTGGTGCGGGTGGTGCGAGAGTGGTGCGAGAGTGGTGCGAGAGTGGTGCGAGCGTGGTGCGAGCGTGGTGCGAGCGTGGTGCGAGCGTGGTGCGAGCGTGGTGCGAGCGTGGTGCGAGCGTGGTGCGAGCGTGGTGCGAGCGTGGTGCGAGCGCAGAGCCAGCGTGGTGCGAGCGTGGTGCGAGCGTGGTGCGAGCGTGGTGCGAGCGTGGTGCGAGCGTGGTGCGAGCGTGGTGCGAGCGTGGTGCGAGCGTGGCGCGAGCGTGGCGCGAGCGTGGCGCGAGCGTGGCGCGAGCGTGGTGCGAGCGTGGTGCGAGCGTGTCGGGAGCGTGTCATTTCCGATCCGTGGTAGTTCCGATGGGCCTCGGAAACGTAAAGGCAGGGGCGATGGTGCGGATGATGATGCGGCGCTGTGTGATTTCAGGTGCTGAGGAGGCCAAACACTGAAAGAAAAATGCGTGACGTCCGCGCTAGGAAATAAATAAATAGTTTAAAAAATTCAGATATGTTGGCATGTACTTGACTTCTGACGGTAGATTTTTCCCCCTTCAGATTTTTTTCCTCAGCCGTACCTTATGGTCTCTTTCCCGCGGCTTTCATGCGATGAAGAGACCATTTGGGGTGAATATCAGAATTTGAAGGGTTAGAACGGGTAGGATGTAGGTATTGTAATGGTATAAAGGCCCTCGGCCTAGTCACATAGCATCAAGTTATCCAATTTGCCTGTAATAAATATCTTAACCTGATTACCGTAAATTTCCTAGTTTACTTAACTCACGTCGCTGTCTGTTCACATCGCTCTTGAGGTAATGTCTAATAAAACACTTAAAGGTTCAACAAAATGAAAATAAATTGTTCCTATGTTGTTAATGGATAGTCAATTGGCAAACTGTTATCGCGAATTTGGGGTTCTCTATTCGTGAACCACGGATTAATTATTACTAATACCTTCCCAAAGTTTTCGTCATAATTAAGGTAATCTCTATTAAGGTAAATGCTACTGGATGTATTAACAAGAATTTCACTTTAAATGTCACAAGTTTATCGTCGTCCGTCCATTTCTTACGAACTCTAGCTAGCCTCTCTCTTAAAACAAACACGCTTACAAAGCAACCCCCTCCATATCTCAATAATGATTATTCTCTCTCTTACGAGTTGATACACTCGTATCAAGATCAAATTTTTTATTTCGTAATACTACTGTTCTAGTACTTACACGAGAAGACACTTTATACTGAAATCTAAGAGACAAGAATTTGCCCTCTGGTAGTCCCTGAAGACAAATGTCAAAATTCGCTTGTCATTGTTTTGTAGAACCGAAATAATACACGTTTTTATTTTATTGTTTTAATGCTGTTGTGTAAGACACGCGAATAATAAGACAACATATTTATTTATGGCTAGTTTGAAATTCAATTTCGCGGGGTGGACTGAGGCGCCCTCTTTTGCTGCTACTAAGAATCCACTTCTTCGTTTTATTTCGTGCAGCAGAAGAACACATTTATTCAACCAAGTCAAGTGATTTGAAATGCACACAATGCAAATTTTTAGGAATCACTCATGACGTTTTATGTACATATTTATCGTTTTTTAACTGGGTGCTGCACGTATTCCTTCTGTATTTTTGGAATAGAACTTTCGTGTTACATTTTACAAGCATTTTAACTTCCGTGTATCACGAAAAGAATAACTAAATAGTTCGTGTCGGAGCTAGCTTTTCCTCCTTTCTGAATAATTTGAAACCCGTCGGTGTTGTTGATTTGATTTGGTGAGGACACATCTTTTCTCTGCAAGCATTATTTCGTCTTGTTGAGACACGCACGTTTACAACAGTCGTGGTATTTTTGGAAGGAAAATCGTGATACTGATTTCCATGGATTCATTTCGAAGGGAAGGGAGTTGCATACACCATTTCATTTCGTGTTACGAACGAAACAAAGTTCTGTAGAAGTTAGTAACGTTCTTCATATAAATATTTGTAAGAAGATGCACACACATTCGAAAAAATGTAAATAAGTGATTTCTGTTGTTTGCTTTCTCCCAGATGAAATAGGCTGCGTGGTTTATACGCACCATAAGGATGCGATAAAATTTAGCCAAGTGACTCAGACAAATACGAGATAAGTACTATGCCCTGACACACAGATAAGGTGTTCCAGAAAATACTTCAAAGATAACATATTTAGTAATATTTGGGCCCCATCAAACGTGACATGCCTATTTCGCAAAAATTGAGTTCTGTTGTTTTTACTCAGAATATTACGTCCCAAAAGAAAATTTAAAATGTCTTACAATACATTAAGTAATACTTTATTCGTTAAGAATAGCGTTGAAAATAGTAATTTTTTGGCAACTTTTTCATTTCTCTTAGAAAACAGTGAAGTGAACATGAAAATATTTAACTCGGCTCTGCATTTCCAGTCCTTGCATTGCTATCAAGCGAACTAATTTCTCTGCAGTGGTACACTCGTCACCTGAATTGAGCCGAAGCGATAAAAGAAACTGACTGACTGCGCTCACGAGACTTGACAGTATACTAATACCTGATTTAAATAACAGAGTTCTCAAGATCGCTCACGCTCCACAATGAGTAAGAGGGCTTGCGTCAAGAACGACGCAACCTAAAACGGATCGAAACATTTGTGACCGCTCGATAGTCAGTCTCCCTTCTGGTTGGTGTCTCACATACACATATGTTGAAGGTCGCACTTCCGAGCTTGCTCGGCCGTCGCTGTTCATCGCGCAGTTCTGAACCAGTCCTCATGCTGGCAGTGGGTGTGGTCTGGGCAACGAGCGCCTCTGGCATGCTCATGGCCCTTAGCCTCGACTTTACATCTCGTCCTCGTTCCGCTCTGCCTCACCAGAGTCACGCGAGGGCTGAGGCTGAGGCAACGGGCGCCTCTCGGCTCTCGCTCTGGCCTCGCACTGTTCAATCTCGCTGTCATTCGTTCTCGCCTGTCCTCACAGAGCCGCGAGCGGCTGCGGCTGGCAACGGCCCTCTCGGCTCTGCCTGACCTCGCCCTCGATTTCAATCTCGCGTCATTCTGTCTCGCCTCCGTCCTCACCAAGCACGCGAGGGTGCGGCTGGGCAACGGGCGCCTCCCGGCTCGCGCTGGCCTCGCCTGTTTTCAACCGCGTCATTCTCGTTCTCGCCTCGTCCTCCACACGCAGCTGCGTGAAAGAGGCCGCTCGCCTGCCGCCGTATCGTCATGCTGTCGTCTACATAGCAGCACGGTGCTGGCACTCGCCTCGGTTCCCTGGCCTCGCTGTTTTCAATCTCGCTGTCATTCTGTTCTCGCCCCGTCCTCACAGAGCACGCGAGCGCTGCGGCTGAACGGGCGCCTCCGGCTTCGCCGCCTCGCCTCGATTTCAATCGCTGTCATTCTGTCTCGCCTGTCCTCACAGAGCACGCGAGGGCTGGGCTGGGAAACGGATGCCTCTCCGGCTCTCGCTCTAGCCGTCGCCCTCGTTTTCAATCTCGCTGTCACTGTCTCGCCTCGTCCTCACCAGAGACGCGAGCGGCTGCGGCTGGAACGCTGGCTCGCCTGCCTCGGTTCAATGTCTTCGTCTCGCCTCGTCCTCAGACGCGGGTGCGAACGGCTCCGC
Organism: Teleogryllus oceanicus; assembly: GCA_964035755.1. Taxonomy (NCBI): domain Eukaryota; kingdom Metazoa; phylum Arthropoda; class Insecta; order Orthoptera; family Gryllidae; genus Teleogryllus; species Teleogryllus oceanicus. Next base: position 33,638,854 of record CAXIVR010000014.1, on the reverse strand, counting down.
TCTTGTGCGCAATCTCGCTGTCACTCGTTCTCGCCCGTCCTCACAAGAGCACGCGAGCGGCTGCGGCTGGAACGGAGCCTTCCGGCTCGCTCTGCCTCGCCTCGTTTCAATCTCGTGTCAGCTGTTCTCGCCTCCGTCCTCACAGAGCACGCGAGCGGCTGCGCTGGGAAGGATGCCTCTCGGCCTCGCTCAGCTCGCCCTGTTTTCAATTCCTGTCACTCTGTTCTCGCCTCGTCTCACAAGAGCACGCGAGCGGCTGCGGCTGGGCAAACGATGCCTCCCGGCTCTGCTCTAGCTCGCCTCGTTTCAATCTCTGTCATCTCGTTCTCGCCTCGTCCTCACAAGAGCACGCGAGCGGCTGCGGCTGGGAAACGGATGCCTCTCCGGCTCTCGCTCTAGCCGTCGCCCTCGTTTTCAATCTCGCTGTCACTCGTTCTCGCTCTGTCCTCACAAGAGACGCGAGCGGCTGCTGGAAACGATGCCTCCGGCTCTCGCCTAGCGTCGCCCGTTTTCAATCTCGCTGTACCTGTCTCGCCTCCGTCCTCCAAGAGCAGCAGCGGCTGCGCTGGAACGGATGCTTCCGGCTCGCCTAGCCGTCGCCTCGTTTTCAATTCTGTACTCGTTCCGCCTCGTCCTCACAAGAGCACGCGAGCGGCTGCGGCTGGGAACGGAGCCTTCCGGCTCTCGCTCTAGCCGTCGCCCTCGTTTTCAATCTCGCTGTCACTCTCGTTCTCGCCTCCGTCCTCACAAGAGCACGCGAGCGGCTGCGGCTGGGCACGGCGCCTCCGGCTCTGCTCTGGCCTCGCCGTTTTCAATCTCGCGTCATCTCGTTCTCGCCCGTCCTACAGAGCACGCGAGCGGCTGCGGCTGGGCAACGAGCGCCTCTCGGCTTCTCTGCCCTCGCTGTCAACTCGCCTCTGTTTCTCAATCTGCCGCTCGGCTGCAACTCGTCCTCGCCTCTCGTCCTCGACAGAGCACGCGAGCGGCTGCGGCTGGAACGGATGCCTCTCCGGCTCCTCGCTCTAGCCGTCGCCCTCGTTTTCAATCTCGCTGTCATTCTCGTTCTCGCCTCCGTCCTCACAGAGCACGCGAGCGGCTGCGGCTGGAACGGTGCCTCTCCGGCTCTCGCCTGCCTCGCCCTCGTTTTCAATCTGCGTCATCTCGTCTCGCCCGTCCTCACAGAGCACGCGAGCGGCTGCGGCTGGGCAACGGGCAGCCTCTCCGGCTCTCGCTCTGGCCGTCGCCCTCGTTTCAATCTCGCTGTCATTCTCGTTCTCGCGTCCGTCCTCACAAGCACGCGAGCGGCTGCGGCTGGGAAACGGATGCCTCTCCGGCTCTCGCTCTGCCTCGCCTCGTTTTCAATCTCGCTGTCATTCTCGTTCTCGCCCGTCCTCACAGAGCACGCGAGGCTGCGGCTGGGAACGGCGCCTCTCCGGCTTCGCTCTGGCCTCGCCTCGTTTCAATCTCGCTGTCACTCTCGTTCTCGCCTCCGTCCTCACCAGAGCACGCGAGCGGCTGCGGCTGGGAAACGGATGCCTCTCCGGCTCTCGCTCTGGCCCTCGCCCTCGTTTTCAATCTCGCTGTCATTCTCGTTCTCGCGTCCGTCCTCACCATAGCACGCGAGCGGCTGCGGCTGGGCAACGGTCGCCTCTCCGGCTCTCGTCTCTGCTGCCTGTCGCCCTCAAATTTCCCATCTCTGCTGTCATTCCTCGTCTCGTCGCCTCCGTCCTCACCAGAGCACGCGAGCGGCTGCGGCTGGGAAACGGATGCCTCTCCGGCTCTCGCTCTAGCCGTCGCCCTCGTTTTCAATCTCGCTGTCACTCTCGTTCTCGCCTCCGTCCTCACAAGAGCACGCGAGCGGCTGCGGCTGGGCAACGGTGCCTCTCCGGCTCTCGCTCTGGCCGTCGCCTCGTTTCAACTCGTGTCATCTTCGCCTCGTCTCACATAGCACGCGAGGGTGGGCTAACGGCCTTCCGGCTCTCGCTCTGCTCGCCCGTTTCAATTCGCGTCTCTTCTCGCCTCGCCTCACCAGAGCACGCAGCGGCTGCGGCTGGGAACGGATGCCTCTCCGGCTCCGCTCGGCCTCGCCCTCGTTTCAATCTCGCTGTCATTCTCGTTCTCGCTCCGTCCTCACCAGAGCACGCGAGCGTCTGCGGCTGGGCAACGGGCGCCTATCCGGCTTTCGCTCTGGCCCTCGCCCTCGATTTCAATCTCGCTGTCATTCTCGTTCTCGCCTCCGTCCTCACCATAGCACGCGAGCGGCTGCGGCTGGGCAACGGTGCCTCCGGCTCTCGCTCTGGCCCTCGCCCTCGATTTCAATCTCGCTGTCATTCTCGTTCTCGCCTCCGTCCTCACCATAGCACGCGAGGGCTGCGGCTGGGCAACGGGCGCCTCTCCGGCTCTCGCTCTGGCCCTCGCCCTCGTTTTCAATCTCGCTGTCATTCTCGTTCTCGCCTCCGTCCTCACCAGAGCACGCGAGCGGCTGCGGCTGGGCAACGGGCGCCTCTCCGGCTCTCGCTCTGGCCCTCGCCCTCGATTTCAATCTCGCTGTCCTTCTCGTTCTCGCCTCCGTCCTCACGAGAGCACGCGCGCGGCTGCGGCTGGGCAACGGGCGCCTCTCCGGCTCTCGCTCTGGCCCTCGCGCTCGTTTTCAATCTCGATGTCATTCTCGTTCTCGCCTCCGTCCTCACCAGAGCACGCGAGCGGCTGCGGCTGGGCAACGGTCGCCTCTCCGGCTCTCGCTCTGGCCCTCGCCCTCGATTTCAATCTCGCTGTCATTCTCGTTCTCGCCTCCGTCCTCACCAGAGCACGCGAGCGGCTGCGGCTGGGCAACGGTCGCCTCTCCGGCTCTCGCTCTGGCCCTCGCCCTCGTTTTCAATCTCGCTGTCACTCGTTCTCGCCTCCGTCCTCACCAGCGCACGCGAGCGGCTGCGGCTGGGCAACGGTCGCCTCTCCGGCTCTCGCTCTGGCCCTCGCCCTCGATTTCAATCTCGCTGTCATTCGTTCTCGCCTCCGTTCTCACAAGAGCGCGCGAGCGGCTGCGGCTGGGCAACGCGCCTCTCCGGCTCTCGCTCTGGCCCTCGCCCTGATTTCAATCTCGCTGTCACTCTCGTTCTCGCCTCCGTCCTCACAAGAGCCGCGAGCGGCTGCGGCTGGGCAACGGGCGCCTCTCCGGCTCTCGCTCTGGCCCTCGCCCTCGATTTCAATCTCGCTGTCATTCTCGTTCTCGCCTCCGTCCTCACCAGCGCACGCGAGCGGCTGCGGCTGAGCAACGGCGCCTCTCCGGCTCTCGCTCTGGCCCTCGCCCTCGATTTCAATCTCGCTGTCATTCTCGTTCTCGCCTCCGTCCTCACCAGCGCGCGCGAGCGGCTGCGGCTGAGCAACGGACGCCTCTCCGACTCTCGCTCTGGCCCTCGCCCTCGTTTTCAATCTCGCTGTCATTCTCGTTCTCGCCTCCGTCCTCACCAGAGCACGCGAGCGGCTGCGGCTGGGCAACGGGCGCCTCTCCGGCTCTCGCTCTGGCCCTCGCCCTCGTTTTCAATCTCGCTGTCATTCTCGTTCTCGCCTCCGTCCTCACCAGCACGCGAGCGGCTGCGGCTGAGCAACGGCGCCTCTCCGGCTCTCGCTCTGGCCCTCGCCCTCGTTTTCAATCTCGCTGTCATTCTCGTTCTCGCCTCCGTCCAAATTATAATATCTTTTTATAATATAAATCTTAATTATAATATAAATCTAAATTATACACATTACAATTATTTTAAAAATATAAAGCGGGAGTGGAAGCAGGAAGCACCTCAGACAAGTATTATTCCAGGTTTGCGAACATTTTATAGAATGAGTGAAGCGGATATCTGTTTTTAATTCTTGTTCGATAATAGGGGTTTTTGCCCAGTTTATAGAAGGATGATGCTTGTATTTGGGGAAGTTTGTGTAGAAGTTTTGTGCTGACAACTCGTGAGCAGGAACTTCCAAACGTGTGCCGTCCATCTTCACTACGATTGAAATGACGAGATGTACTGTGCGTATGTAAGGTAGTGACATGCGTGTGATGTTGAGTTTGAAACAATAAAAGAGAGCACCGCCAGAAAAGAAGTAGGACGCGAAATAACCATCGAATTTGTCTAATTTTATCCTGCGATATCGAAGTGGGTAATCAGAAAACCAATCAATACATACTTCTCTGAGAATGTGCAAAGTTGTGGTTTCACAAAAAGTATACTAATGAGAACCAGAAAGGAAAAAGAAAAAGAAAAAAAAAATCAGGTAACAAAACCTACACATTGACACTGTATCAAAAAAGTAAAACAACTACTCCCAATCCTACTTAATATTTTCTATAACGACGAATATTTGAAACAAAGTTTTAATTTAATTTTTTTAAAATTTTGAATCGTGTTTGTGCGTGTCTGAGAAAGGGAGATATAACGAGTGACAAGTTGGGTAGAGATTATAGAACTAATAGCTGCCAATTGAAATAACAGCAACATGAGCCGACATGACTGTCATCTGACGAGAAACTTCCAAGCCCACCTCTCCCCAGGGAGGGGGGCGTATTTTTGAAGCTCCACTGAGGTGACGCAGTGTCATGCGTGAGGGCGGGGCGGGAGGGGAGGGGAGGGGAGGGGGAAAGGGGGAGGCGCTAACGGGCGATCTCCAAACGCGCCTGCCAGGCGAACCTCCGGGTCTCGCCGGGTCGATCGATAGGCGTCGAGAACAAAGGCAGCGTGTCCGTGCGTGACTGCTCATTTGAGTGGATACTGATTGAAGTTGATGGCCCAAGACGCAAAGGGATTCAAGGACGCTCGATGAATTTTTGAGAGCTTATTTTTAATGGCAACTGCAACACGAAATAACGCAATAAAGTTCTAAGAATAGAACGCTTGTAGTGGTGTTTGCGTAGTCTTCACGCAAGCCTTAGGTGTTTTATGACGGGCAAAAATAACGACACAACACATGGAGAGAAAACTCGAAAACTTTGGAAAAATTGGCAAAATAATATAATAAGTAAACCTTTTCCTCAGTTAATATTTAGTAGTTTATTTAGATGGTTGATGATGTTTCAAAGTGAGAGAAAATATTATTTCAGTGAACTTTTCCACGATACGTCTTCCGTGTGCGGGGAATGATTAGATGACATATTACATACATTTTTTTGGTGTGGGATGGAAAAGTAAAACTGTTGTATAGAAAAGAATGAAACACACAGAAATTTAAACAATTGAAATTAATTTTAAACAGTAATTTATTAAGCTGTTATAATTTGTGTGAGATATGATTTGCTATTTTAAAACTGAAATGTAGATTTTGTGTTTATATGCAATTTTATCTCAACGGAACGGAAATAAAGGAGACGGAAGAGTTGGGAAAAGAGAGAAAATTGAGAGTCTACACCAAAACGAGATAATGTCCACTGTTACAGGAGTTCTGAAACTCTTAGTTTAAATAGCTAAGCTCTTCTTCCCGCTACGAAAATTATAAATCTTCCTCTTGTGTCTTCCGCGTTTACACGGAGGTGTAAAGGAAGCCATCAGAGAGTTGAACATCGTTTAAACAAGATTCACTTCGCTCATTTTGTTCACGACAGTACACCCCAAAAAATGTCGGTTGGTCGTTCGGAAAGGATTACGAATATTATGTAGAGAATAGTACAATGAACAAAACATATCACATCCTAATTGTAGAAAAATATTTATCGTGTATTCCTTTTCTATTGACTTCTGATAAAAAATAACCTGTTCCTAATGGCTGTAATTCAATGTGGCGTACCGGGAGCGGTAACTCAGGGCATGAATTGATGTCACTGCAGCGCCTCTGACCCGGAGGTCCTAGGTTCAAGTCCTGACGGCGGTGGAGTTTTAGAGACTAACTTTTCAGCTACGTCGAATTCAGTCGCTGTCTGGATGAGAATTCTCACGGCCTGTTGCTCCGATCGGTAGTTTTCCGTGATTCCTCTGATCAACACCAGGTCAATGCCGGAACAGTACTCTAAAAATGGGCTACGGACCGAGCTCGATCTTTCCTTCCTCTTCCTTGTCCTGTTCTATCCTCTCCCCTTACACTCACACTTATATTAACATGCACTACACTACCACATATTCCGGGAGACCGGTCGGGAGCTTTGAGCTTCTCCCGGCTGGGGCGGTGCCCCGCTGGTGGGAGAGTCCTGGTTAGGGGGAAGCCGAGCTAGCCGACGGTAGGTCGACGCCAGATCTCGCCATCCAGCGGGGGAAAATCACCGCCATCTCCCGAGGAAAAAACATGCACAACACTAACGGGACTAATGACCGAAGCAGTTGACACGCCCGGAAACACGAAAAAATCAATCAATCAATCAATTTTCTAAATGCATTTTTCTGATAAGAAGGTTACACTTCCGGGGCTAATGATCTAAGCTGTTGATGCGCCCGGAATCACTAACCAAACAATCAATGAATCTATGTGGCGTACGAACGCAGCTTTCTCACGTTTCTGGGCGGTTCATTGGTTCTCTCTCATCTCTGACGATTTAGTCTTTGCCTTGCTTCTACTGCCCATCCCCGTCGCATACCTACTCATTCAACATTTTACTGCTGCACCTTTCTCTGTTCCGGCTCATCGTTCCCCGCCCGTACCCACCTCCCCCAGCCCCTCCGACCCATCATCCCACCCCACGTTTCCCCACCCCTCCTCTCCCTGCTCCTTACCATCGCGCGGATTTTCCCCGCGCCTTCCTCACGCCGCCCAGCGTTGTCGCGTCGCCTCGTCTGCCCTCAGCCGCTGTTGCGGTTCCGCGCCGTAAATCAGCTCTGCGCCCCGGGAAGGATTTACGGGGACTCTGCGGCGCGAATATAAACGAATAGATGACGGCGCGGCGCCGCCCGCAGGCGCGGGGCAGAGGGCCGAAGGGCTGAAGGGCTGAAGGGCGGGCGAGTCCCCGAGGAGCCCGCTCAGCCAGGCGCATCGCGCTGCGATTCGCAGAGACGCCTTCTGCCTCCACTCCCCCCGCACCCCCCCCGCCGTCCAACACTGCCCGCTCCCCGTACCCCCCCGCCCCCCACTCACTCCCCTCTGTATTCCCCCGCCTCTCCCTGCACCTCATCGAGGCACTCACATCTCATCCTGACCGGGAGGGGTTTTTTTTCAGCTAGGTGAATTCAGTCGCTGTCTGGAGGAGAATTCTAGAGGCCGGCTGCTCTGATCGGTAGTTTTCCGTGGCTTCTCCTATCAACACCAGGCGAATGCCAGAGCAGTACCCTACCAAACGGGCCACGGACCGCGCGCGATCTGTCCTTCCTCTTCCTTGTCCTATCCTCTCCCTTTACACACCACACACACACACACACTAACATGCACTACACTACCACATATTCCGGGAGACCGGTCGGGTGCTTAGAGCTTGTCCCGGCCGGGGCGGTGCCCCGCTGGTGGGCGAGCCCTGGTTTGGGGAAACCTCATTAGCCGACGATAGGTCGGCGCCGGATCTCGCCATCCAGCGGGGGAAGATCACCGCCATCTCCCGAGAAAGAAACATGCACTACACTAACGGGACTAATGACCGAAAGAGTTGACGTGCCCGGAAACACGAAAAAATCAATCAATCAAAACCCGCCGCACTCTCCCCGCACTTTCCCCACTCCCCTCACTCTCCCCCGCATTATACCATGCACTTCTCCCGCACTTTCCCCGCCTCTTCCCGCACTCTTCCCGCACTCTCCGCACCTTCCCCGCAATCCCCCGCACTCTCCCGCACCAGCACTTCTCCCGCACTCCCCCGGCATCCCCCTAACTCCCCCGCACTCACCTGTGCATACTACCCGGCACTCCCTCGCACCCCTGCACTTCCCCCTACTCCCCCCGCACTCCACCATCCCGCACTTTCCCCGCACTCACCCTGTATTTCCGTGGACTCCCCCCTGCACTCCACCACGCATTCTTCTCCTGCACTCTCCTCCTGCACTCTCCACTTCACCTTCTTTCCTGCACTTCAGACTTCGCTCTCGTCTTCTATGGTCTTCGCCTTCTCTCACTGCCCGGCCTCGTCTGTACTGTCGAGATAGGTGTCACATCGTACGTTCAGTGCATATTGTTTCCGACCGTGTTAACTAATGATTTAATAACACATTACTCCTGTAAGTATAGTGCATGCTATATTGCGGGAGATGGCATTTGTCCTCCTTCGCTGAAACTAGATCAGGTCCCGACTTACACTTCAGTTTGCGAGTGAGGGCCCCGCCTCAAACGCGGCACCGATCGCATCGGGCAAAGCTCTAAAGTCATTGCCTCCTGACATATATGGAAGTGGAAGTGCAAGTGTATGTAAGGGGATATGAAAGGACAAATATGAAGATCTCGCGCGATCCAGGGGTGTGTGTGTGTTAGGATGTTGCGTCGGAGAAACAGCGAAAAAGTATCGGACGTAGCAGCCGGCTGCTAGAATGTTCCTTCAGACAGAGGTTTTAATTCAACACAGTAATGAAGTTAGTGGCGAAAATCTTCCATGGAAATTGAACTTTTAAGATCTTCCAGGCTAAGCATACACTCTCGAGGTAGGTGTAGGTAAAATACAATATTTTCTTCCAGTTTCTTCCGACTCATATGGCCAATTAGTCATCTATTTCTCTCTCCCCTTACTACATATTTTTTCCTGAATATTACCTGTTCCGTTTTTATATATAACACTTCATGTCTTGGCTCACCAATCCTTGAATTGTTTTATCTCATACTCTTTAGCATCTCATTTCTATTTACATCATTGGGCCTTCTTTTTCTTGTTTCACCATTCTTCTCTTCTCGCTTAGCCTCTCTTCATTTCGTTCTTCTCGGATCGCCTTCGCTCTTCATCACGTCTCTTCTCATCCCATTTATCATCACTTCGTTTTCCCCCATTCTCATTGTATTCGTTTTTCCGTTTTGTTCCTTTTCCGATGCGCCTTTCTTCAACCAGCGTTCGTTTCATTGTTCGAACGAATCCTCAATAGGCGGAAGTGTAAATGACTCACTCTGCAGCCGTAGGTCCATGCGCAGTTATTTTCAATTCTGCAGAGTCTGCTCTCAATTGAAGTGAGTTAAGCCCATTGTCAGTCTCAAGGGGGTTATTGAAGCGTCCTCGGTCTTAAAGACGCTTTATGCTTTTTTTTATTGACATCTTTGTGAAGGCTGAATGTAGTGTTTTACAATCTTAAGTGATTTGATTTATATTCTCCTCGGTTAGCCATTTAACGTAATTAGAAAGCAACATAGTTATGGTAAATTATAAGTTCTTAATAATTAGAGAAAAATAGAAAAAACAATTTAAAGAATAGTTTTAGTATTCTAAATTGTTGTTTAAATGAATGTTCTACGAAGTTTCAAGAATTCAAATTTCCATGTTTTTACCAACTACACTCATTAACGTAAGCGGACGTAAGGACACACTTCGAGAATAGAAATAAGGTGAACGTGTCTGAAATCAAAATGTTTCACAAAATACATTTATTGTCACGAGTTTAATTGTATGATAATAAATATAACAACACAAAATAAGACACAACTTACGCTTAAATTATATTCTCTTCAATTATAATATTTTAGTAGACTACTTGTGAAGAAAATTAGTATTTTAATCTATTTTTGATCTTGTAAAATTGATTACCAATTATTATATTGTTATTCTTGCAGTAAACGTATGATAAGCAGAACTTAGAACTCTCACGTTTTTAGAATGTGGTTTGTTTAAAAAAACGTTCTTCTTTAAACATAATTAGAAAGGATTGATATTATCTGGAAAATATAACCCTATTACTGTTATTGACGCAACATGTTTATTTTGTAAAATTTAATAGCTATACTTGTGCATTGGTATTACATAGTAATCATATCTAAGCAATGGAGGGAATATCAATTTGTATATACATACTTTCTGTTAGGTAAACAATTTGATCAAACATTGTGATAGATACGAAAACAAGGGACAAGGGAATGTTTAAAGGTGAACGCACGTTGACTGTTCGGTTGGGAGAGTCGGACAAGAATATCTCCTGGAGACTTCTGCACTTTGCTCATTCAAGGTGTGCGCTTTGTGGAATTCCCTGGTGCAATCGAGACTTCAGACAGTCTCGAAGAAGTTTAAGGAAGTCGTCTGCTCTCAACTGCTGGACTTGGCCTCTTCAGTTTGGGCTGAAGTGAGAAGGAGGGTGGGCGACGCGGGCAGGCAGGATTGGAGGTGGGAAAGAGAATGTGGAAGTGAAGTGGGAAGGAATGGGGAGAGGCGAGGTGCGGGTGAGACGGGATGTGGGTGAGACGGGGATGGGAGGTGAGACGGGGATGGGAGGGAGACGGGATGGGGGGGAGACGGATGGGAGGAGACGGGATGGGAGGAGACGGGATGGGGGGGAGACGGAGATGGAGGGAAACGGGATGGAGGAAACGGGATGGGAGGAGACGGGAGGGGAGGGAGACGGATGGGAGGGAGACGGGATGGGAGGAGACGGGATGGGAGGGAGACGGAGATGGAGGGAAACGGGATGGAGGGAAACGGGATGGGAGGGAGACGGGGATGGGAGGGAGACGGGGATGAGAGGGAGACGGGGATGGGAGGGAGACGGGGTTGGGAGGGAGACGGGATGGGGGTGACGGAAAGAGGCGGGGCGACGCGACGCGAAGCGGGAAGGGCACGGCGGGGTCAGGGCGGGATCGCTGGCGGTGGCGAGGGGTGGGGAGGGGGGGGGCGATGCGAGGAGCGTGTAGTGAGCAGTAGGCGAAGTTCGCGGTGTGGAGAAGCTTCGAAGCGACCGCATCCGTCGAGTGGGTAACTCACACGAGTCGATCTCTACTGGCTAAACTCGAGCGCCACTGAAGGGTTCTCGGCTGTGCTTTCATGCCGCATCGAGATAATCGAGCAATCGATTCTATGGCGAGGTTTCAACAGCTAAAACAGATATCGGAGGTATGAGAGAAAAGTTTATAATGGACGTTATAGTGATAAATGAGTTCTCTTTTGATTTAAAAGAGAATTAGGAAGAACAAAGTAGATTCCCCAAATGACACACATTAATGCTGGTGATAAGTATAAAATGGCAAGAGGCACCACAACAACATTTACTTTTGGGGGGAAGAATTAAGGTTATTGTTTATTTCAAGAGCCAGAAAACATATCAGCTAAGGCGATGAAGTAACGAACTAGAATTAAATGAACCCCTGTATCTTAAGATGAGTTTATTACTCGAAACAAGGGATATATTTTCGCACATGTCCTTTTCTATAAATATTCAACTTTTACGTTAGCGATGGCGTAATGAGTAATTTAAGTGATAGTGGTTATGGGTACATCTACGCCCAACATCAAAGTTCGTACTGCATTTTGTGAATGTTCAGAACACCTCTTGAATCGCTAATGCGAACAGTATCAGCATAAAATGTCAGAATTATAATTATACCTCTGAATTAGAAACAAGGTACAGCCGCGAAAAATAAGATAGCTTTGGGTGCTTATTTAGGTTCTTAGAGAGCAATGGAAAATGGCAGAAATATTAAGGGGACTTATACCTTAGGCTGAGTTCACTCGGATAGAAACACGCGTACCCTAGGAGTATGATTTGCGGAAAGCATTTTCCCGTTACACCTAAATATACAGGGAGCTGGCGAAGTGCATTTCAAAAGGGGCATCAACACAACTCACTAGTGGTGCTAAAACAGCACGTACTTTCTCGCAAGTATATTCACGCAAAATTAGGTGAAAAGTACTCAAATGTTCGAAAAATTGTACATGAATTTACTTCAAAAGTTATCTTTAAGGAATAAATATCATGAAGGGAAAAACCTCTATCTTTAATATTTTAGTTTTAGGAAGACTCCGAAAAAGTGTTTAACTTTTGCAATTTTCGGAAAATCAGGGTTTCAACGAACATGAGACCTGCACCATTCTCTACGACTTACACATCGTTCACGCAATCCAACAACAAAATTTAATAAAAAACTATGAAGCCACATTTTTGAAAAATTGGAAAAAGTTCCAGAAGTAAAGTACCCCCTCCTTCCAAAAAATATCGATTTCAAATTCAATAAACCGCGATATAAGGCAGATCTATTGAGAAATATCCATTTTAGAGACATTCGACGGTTTGGCCGCTAGCGTTGTTCACGAACAGACATTCATCGAACGTTGTTCATCGAACGACGTTTTGCCGTCATTCGATTTTTCGGTATGAGGGACTCACAAAAGAAGGATTCTAGCTACACCACATGTTAGAGGATTTTTCTAAATTTAACAACTGGATTTATCCACTTTTGTGTTATCAGAGCCCGGCAATGCATTTTTTCTACCAAAAATTCGCCGTTTTTTCGTGCATTAGGTAACTTTCTCTCTACTCCGTAGCTAGGAAGTAAACGAAACAGTGCTATTATTACATTAGATTCCCGCAATGGTGGCAACGGTGCCAGGAAGTCCGCCCACAAAATCGCGCCTCGTTCATAAAACATCCCCTCCTGAGAGACAGGGAACGCGCCGACCGCACCGCGTAGAGAGCATGAGCTGGCTGCAGAGTGCATAAATCATTGCACAGTGGGAGCGCCGCATCAGCGTTTTGAATCAGAAGGGATGTGGGAGCGTGCCGTTCAATAGCACGGCCACGTGGGCAGATAGACATCTATTTCAGTGGACGCGAATAAATATTAATTTTCATCTCGATTACGCTTAATAATAAATTTTTGCAGCAATGTTGTGGTTGGAAGTTGCCACGAGTTAACATTTGTTGCAGTACATAAAGTTTATTGTATATTGATCTGTATAGGAAATTTAAACAAAGTGAACCTTAATATTGTAATGTTGTCAAGTTCGAATGTAATAGAAACGTTTCGGTGTGACAGACAATGAGTTCTAGTTGTTTCTAAAGTGTAAAATGTTACTTTTATAATATATTTTAGTATCTATTGATGATTATATTTGAATTTTACCTATACATCTCTTTGTTGAAGACAAAGTATTTACCTCGTAGTTTCTCTTCACATATTTTACGGTAGTTTAAAAATTGGTAAACAAAAGAAAATAAACAGTTTTTCAGACACATGAACGCTTTCAATTTTTTAGATAATTGTTGCTACTATAATCGTTCAATTTTTATATCATATTTTATATGAATGTGGTATTTATTTACTCAGAACTAAAACGACAGTGTTCGTATTAATTTATTTCATAGAACAGGAAATATAAGACTGAGAGAAAGAAATAAGACATAATTATGGTTTATAAAAAATGTAAAACAATGCTAGTGGGAAATGAAAAGAAAATGTATTAAATTATTTTTTTACAGAACATCCCTTTCAAAATTTTAACTTATTCCGATTGCAGAATTGATTGTTCATAAATGAATTTCTCAGTCCTTGAAATTGTGTATTAAAAAGTAATTCTAAAAGTAAAAGTCTTCCCAACCCAAGTAAATTTTTCACAAACCTCTCAAATTGTATACCCACTCTCACAGAATATGGGCGATGCCTTGTGCAGCCAAATCTGGCTTTTCCACAGCTTGGACAACCATCGCTGGACACTTGACCAATCCTGGCGTCGAGGCGTATCCGCTCTTATCATTGGCTTTTGCTCCAAGTTTCAGACACGTCCCCTTCCTCCCTCGAAGATTTTCCTCCTAGTTATCTCAAAGGGGCGGAGCAATTTCTGAGGTCAGTGACGCTGCCTCGCTAACGTGAGCAGGGGGTAACAGGAGAGGGAGGGGTGAGAGGAAGTAAGAGGAGGTAACAGGAGAGGGCACAGAAACGAAACGGATTGGTGCGCGCGGGCGCGAGGATCACTCCGCCAATTGCACTGGACGTTGGCTCTGAACCCCGTGGACACTGACGAACCAAGGGGCAGCGGGTCACGGGCAGGGGCTGTGACATTTTTTATCGAGTTCTTTACCATGAAAATGAAGTATAATTTATGGTATCTAATATTGTGAGAAATTTGTGTCAGATTAAATTAATAGTATTGAAAGTTTTGTTTCTTACAAACTATTTTAAAATGCTAATGGTTCTAAAGCAAGGAACACTAACTATTACATAATAATTTTCGGGAAACATAATATAATGCATTTACATAATATGCAAATTCATATTCAGTATAAAAAAACTTGTATTTTGACATTATTAGCCTTTTTTAAAAGAAAATGAAAAGGCTAAAAATTTTATTACGCATTATAAAATGTAACGCCCTTTTTTTCTATATGAGCAGGTGCATGCAAACAGTGATTTCTTTAATCAATTAAAAATCACTGCCGGGGTTTTAAAAGTAGATTATCTTTTAAAAAAGGGTATTTTAATATTTTTTAGACTATTTGAAAATTGATAAATTTTTTATTGAAAATGGTAAAAAGGAAACTGGGGAACCTCTATTAGAAATATTTAGAAAATATAATTGTCTTATTCTTCATATTTTTTTCAAAAGTTGCTATTTTTCTGTTACACTGCTGAAAAAGATTATATCTATCCTTCTCAAAGATTTTTTTTTATTTATTTATTTATTTAAGATAATATACAGGCAAAAGTAAAAATCTGATTTTTGGCCTGAATAGGCGCAAAACATAAATAATTATTTTCAACATATCACTTTTAATTTTAATAAAAATTTAATAATTGATATCTTTAATAAATAGCTAAAAATAAACAGAAATTTTTTAATTTTTTTAACTTGGGGAAATCTCAAATTTAAAATTTTTTTTAAATAATTTTAAATAACCAGTAGAAAAAAAGAATAAATTTAAAAACCCTTTAAAAATGTTACGAATCAATGAATTTTCTTAAAACGAGCTGTTTAAGAAAGAAACAAAATTTTAAAGAGATTAGTATTTATTTAAAAAAATTTAAACCCGGGAAATTTTCAATTTAAAAATATTTAAGCGGAGCACAGTTTTTCCCAAAACCCAATTATCTTTCCAATTTTTTGGGGTTTTTGTATATTAAAGAAACAGTTTCTGGGTGTTTAGTTCAAAAAGGCTCCCCAATTAAACACCCGGGAAACCCTTTTGGCCGGTTATCGATATTGAAGTAAGAAACTTTTTTATTACGGAAACACACCGTCCTTTTTTTCTAATGTTTAAATTGTGAAAAATTTTAGCCATTAAAGAAAAGCATGACAAATAATTTATGCTCATAAGACCCCAATTTTGAATGCATATCAAACCAAAAAATACATTTGGTTTTAGATAAACCCGGAAAACACAAGGATTCAATGAGATCACAAGTTCCCCTCTAAAAACTAAACTACAGTTTTTTATTTTTTTTCACGAAATGAAACTTCCCTTTTTTAATAATAAAAAAGAACTGTGTATTGTGCTAAAATATCTTTTTCAATTATAGTGCTTTTTTCCAAAAATTTTCGGAAAATTATTAAAAAAAGTCAATTTTAAATTTTTTTTATTAATTAAAAATTTTAAAAGAAAAAAAAACATTAAAAATGACTAATTTTAAAATGAAATAAATGAAAAAGGGAACAGTGTTACATCAAAAAGGGAAAAAAATTAGTTAAAAAAAGCATGTTAAAAACCCCTTAGCGTTTTAAATTTTTAAAAATAAGCAAAAGAAAAAGTTTAAGGGTTTTGCGGAGGACAGTAGCCAGCATCCCTCTATAGTCGACAAGCCATCCCTTTCCCGGCTCTTTCATTATCGCAGTCACAGGAGCGTTTACAGAAAGGTTTTTTCCCCATTTCGGGGGGATAGGGGGGGGGGCCAGAAGAGATGTCCGTGCGAGAAGTGGCGGTCCCCGACCCAAAGGTGAATAAAAATTTTCGGGGCCCCGGCAGAGCCCCCCGGAACCACGACGGGGGTTTTTATGATCCTTGAGTTTAAAAAGAGTTCGGGCACTCTGTTTGCACTCAAAATGCAACTTTGGGATAAAATATTGGTAGAAAGAGAGATATTCCATAAAGATGTTTTTCTTTCCTCGGGGCCAACTTTACTACCTAGTCAGAGGTTTCTTTTCCACTTTACCCCCCGTGGCCGGGGAAAAGGAAAAAAACGTAATTCAAATGATGGAGAATTAAGCGATATCTTGAGGGTAGTTTTGGGATATATGATGTAAAAGGGTTTTTACTGGGAAAAGAAAGGGGGGAAAGGGACGAAAAGGGCCCGAGCTTCCTGGGTTCAAAGGGGCCCCGGGGTTTCCCGGGCCTGGGACATAGATGTGTGTTCGTGATGTCCTTACGTATTCTTTTTACAGAAAACCCCAAACAAAAAAATCACAGTGGTCTTATAGCCTAGTAAAAAAAAAAGATACATTAAAATATATAAAAAACAAAAACTTCCAATTGTCAAAAAAAATTTTACATATTTAAATTTCGGACTTTCAATAATCGTTGCCTAAAAAAACCTAAGGATTTTATTTCCTGGGTAAAAAGTATTATAAAACGGAAATTTATTTAATCAAAAAGAAATTTTCATAATGGTCATTAATTGATTTTATTTATAACTTAATTTTCCCAACTCCCCCAGAATTTCAAAATATTGCAATGATATTCATTGTAGCCAAAAATTTTTTATTCCCCTTTCTCTTTTTCCCTTTTGGGAAAAATAAAATATTTTTTAAAAACTGAGTACCACTGAATTTAATAATTTTTTTTTTTTTCAACAATATTTCCAAAATTTTTTTGGTTAGAACATTGACGGAAAAAAATTTGGGCCCGAATATTGAGTTAAGATTTTTTAAATATTTTACTATATTTTACATTCTCGAATCCCAAGTCCCTTTAGAAAAATGATATCAAGAAAAAACGGTATTTGGGGTTTTAAGGGAAAACCTTTTTGAAATCACGAACTCAAAAAAATTTTTCCCAAAAAGATTCTGGGAACATGTATTTTTTTTTAAAGCCCTTTGGGGAAAAGGATCTGTGTGAAATTGGTCCCGAAAAAAAATTTAAAAAAACATTACGCTTCTAAATCAATGTATTCTTTTAAAAAAATTGATATTATATTACAAATTCTTTGGGGATTCTGAACCCAAGGTATTTCAATATTTCTGGGGGGTATGTTACATTATGCTCATATTGCATTATTGAAACTTTCTGAAAAAGAACTCTTTTTTTTTTACTTTACCTCTTCCATTCGAATACACTATACCTTATTACAAATACGAGAAAATGCCCCCTTTTATTAATATCTCTGGGTTTTTTTCAACATTACAATTACTAATCTGTTTAAAATTTTTCTCATGAACTCTTTTATCTTCTTCCCGGTATAACTAATTTAAAAAATGAAGTTAAAAAATTGTAAAAATTTTTAAATTTAGAAAATTGTTTTAGGAAAGCATAGAAATTTTCCGTAACCCATAATCTAAATTTTTCATATTTGACTGCACTTTTTTTCCCAAAAATGGGAGTGCTACGCAAAAAAAACGGGGGGTTGTCCCAAAAAAAACGATATTACACCCCCCGGACAAAAAAATGGAAATCCACTTGCTAAATTTAAAAAAAAATCCTCCAAATCGTGGTGTGGCCAGAATCCAGGGTTTTGTGGGTGGTTGATAGCAAAAAAATCGACGGGCGAAAAAGTTTGTCCGTCCGCCCCTTTGAAAATGCTAGCGGCTAAACCTTTCCCAGCCGATTTTCACCAAAATTGATACTCCCAATCGATTTTGGCTGATGAGCGCCTTAAATTTTGAAAAAAAAATTTCAATTAGGGGGGGGTTTTTTTACATGAAGCCCCTGGGACTTTTTTTCAAATGTTCAAAAAAAGGGTTTTAAAATTTTTTTATTACAAAATGTAATAAAAATATAAATGTAATAATTGTTGGATAGTGGGAAGTGCATTTAAGGGGGAATATTGCTGGTCTCATGTTCGTTGAAAAAGATTTTTCGTAAGTTTTTCCTACAAGTAAAATATTGAAATTTGAGTTTTTTCCCTCCATGAAACTTTTTTTAAAAAGAAAAGGGTTTTTTAAAATTTAAGACCCATTGAAATTTTTAAACCCTTTTAGTATTTTCCGCATAAGTTTCCGTGAAAATACGGGTGAGAAAGTACCCCTTTTTTAGCATCACTAGTATTTTTTAAAACTGTTTTACTTCTAGACATTAGGCTTTTTCTCGAATAATTCCAAATCCCTTTATAGTTTTATTATGACAATGTGGTACTGAAGTAAAATGAAAAAGGGAAAAAAAATATTTATTTTCTTTCAAAGAGAAAAGTTCGCATTCTATTAAATTATAATTATATTATATTAATATATTTTATTTTTCCCCTTTATATTATACATTTTTATATTATATTATATATCACAATATATTTAAATTTAAAAAAAGGATTGACCTCTAAAAACGAAAAAATATATACTGAAACGAATTTGTTCTATTTAGCATAGGTTTTATTATATTTAACTATTTTTCAAAGGGTGGCAACTGAAACGCAATTCGCTTTAGCCGAATGGTTAACGTCATAGGTACGCTGTGGGCGCCGTTGTGAGTTGAATCAAAAAGGTGATTTTTTTTTTGTTACGGTGTGATTTCAGTAGTAATATGTCCAATTTTTTGAAATTTAATTTTAAATTTTTTGAAAAGACTTGGGGGCCCAAAAAAGGCCCAGTTTTGTCGCCCCATCAGTATGACGACTATAAGCCTCCGTTCTGTACCATCGGGCCCGAGGCGCTGGTGGCCCCCTTTTTTCGAGGAACTTTTATATTTTTTGAAAATTAAAAAATTTAAATTTTTTCAAAACTACAAAATTGAAAATAGAGATCTTCTGGTTTGGAAAACTTTTTTCCCAATTCATGAAATTAGATAATATTCCCGGAGCAGTGACATTAGAGAAGAAAGTTTTGTGCTGTTGTAGTACAACTACTTCGTTGTTTACATTATAAGATTAAAATTTTTCTTTAAGAAGCAATCAATCAACTATTTGCTGATAATTAAAATATTTTGCTTTTATATCATTCAAGTTTAGGTTCAATTTTTCATGAAAAACGAATGCAAATTTGTAAAATTCTCTTAATTGTGAAGGGGGTTTTTAAAAAATCAATAGTTACTTGTTTAATACTACGCGGTTCTGATTTCAGACTGGTGTTTCACACGAGTTACAGTTCAGTTTTTATGGGTAAGGGGAGATCCCCTTTGAAGAAAAGGGGGGGCAAGATAGAAAATTCCAAGGATAGAAGCAAAACTTCCGACCCCTACAAAAAAGACTTTTCGAACCCGAAATTTTTCCCAAACTAAAATCAACTATAGAATAGTATCGCGTTGATGATTCCAAAATTTTTATAAAGGAATGTGAGTTTGCAACCTGAAGAAAAAGTTGTATATCATAAGAACAATAAATGTAAAGATAAAAATTCATTCTACAACCCCCTCATCGGTGCTGAAGGGTTCCTCTTGATACCTCCGGGATTAAACGGGAGTAGATAGAGGAATGGAGGGCCAGATCAAATCCTGCCAATATATTTTTTTTTACCTGATGCCGGGAAAACATTAACCCAATCATCACGAGAAAACTTTCCCAAAATTTTTTGGGGAAGGAGGAAAAAAACTTGTTTTTGTAAACGAAAAATGTGATTAGGTTAAGATTGGGGCTGGTATTTTTGTTTTCCCAAACAATGTGACAAACGGAAATTTGGAAGAGATGGGCTCAAATATTAACAGTGTCTCAATTGCAATATCATTATCATTTTTTTATGTAATCGTTAGAAATAATATGAAAAAGTCTGTACCAATTTTAAATAATCCCCAGAAATTTTTACATATTTAACAGTTCTAGAGATAATCAAAATCCAAAAGTCTGTGGGTTTTTTTATAAAATTTTGCAAAAAAGGGAAAATTTTTCTTCGTTTTTTTTATTAATTGGAAAGGAATATGTCTTTTTACACGTTTAAAAAAAGTTCCTTGAGACTATTAGGGGCTCATTAAAATTCCTTTTTGTGTTTGTGACTTTTGATAAATGCTAACAGAACGCACCCCTTTAATTTTTTGTAAAATTGATAATTTTTTTTTTTTATGGTCTTTTTAAAAATTTTTTTAATGTAAGTTTCGGAAAGGTGGACCCAAATTTAAAAATTTTTAAACCCCAAAACATAAAAAAAGTACGATTTGACGTGGCCATTGGAAAGAAATCAATATTTTTTATTATTATCTCCTTTTTTAAAAAAAACAATGTTTGATACGGCTTATTTTTTAGTGGGAATTAGACTGGGAAAGAGGGGCATTCATTAAAATTAATTTTTTTACAAAGAAAAAAAGGGAAATTTTTAATTATTTAGTTATATCCAAGGGATTTTTCCCGCCATGCTTGTAGGTGACCCAAAATGCAGAAATCACCTGTCATTTAGTCCTTGGGAAAAAAAACAAGGAGGTGCGAATTTGGATCTAAAAATGTCTGGGATAATGTCGTTTTTTTAAAACTAAATATTAAATTTATTATAAAATTATAAATATGATAACGGGGGTTAGAAAAAATAAATATATTATCATGTATTGTTAAAAACATCAGTTGCCCTAAAATTTTCATTTTCCAGAAATTGTAATGCTTGAGAAAAGAATATGTTTAAAAGAATAAGGGGTTTCATTACGTCTTAAATGTTACTTTTCAGGGGAAAAAAGGGAAATTACAAAAAAAATTTCATTCTAAAATACATTAAGGCTTCAGATTACTGAAAGACCAAAAAAACCCCTCTGTAGCTGAAATCGTTTGACACCGGGTTTTAAATCCGAGGAATTGGGATCGGGGTTCCGCGATGCTTTTTTTTTCTGTTCCGCTTTTGTTTTTTCATAAGTCTGAGAATTGGGGGGGAAAAAATGTTTAGGGGAAAAAACTTTTTTTATTTATTGCTTTTAAGATCTTTGCTGAACCATAATATATAATGTGTAATTAGTTTTTATCCCTTTATTACAAATATTTATACAAATGCGTATTTATTTATATTTAGTTAATAAAATTTAACCCAACCTCGCTTGGAATTAAGATAGTGAACGTTTTGAAAACATTTTGATTCACTTCAAAAAAAATTTGTCAAACTCTTTTCACTTTTTTTGGGAAAAGAAATATAAGGGGGAAAAGTTTATCCCGTTCGTTAGTGAATTTTTATAAGGGACCTGATAACCGAAAGAATTGGGGTAATTTAAAAATGTAATTCCCTTTTGGGCAGGGGAACAAACCCGCATCGTTCGATTTACGACCAGTTGCCCCTTTTACCCCCTGGGCCTTGAAAAAAAGGTTTTGAGTTGGGTTTTCCGTGTATTCCCCACCATTTTATATTTGTCACCCTAAATTATTTAGTAAGTCAGTATTAGGGAAGGTTTGGACCTTTTTAAATTTAAATTTTAAAATCAAAGTTGGGCTTTTTTTACAACGTGTGCCCGAAATTTTGACAAATTACTTGTTTTTTCTTGGGTTACATAAATACATTCATATTTTGCAATATGATTCATATAAAAAATTAACTCAATTTTAAATGACAATCGTAATGCAGAAAAGGGCATACTGTTTTTGTATCTCAGCTTTTGGGAAATGCTGTAACACGTTTAGATGGATTTTTTTAAATATGATAATTCGTTATCTCCAAAAAAACAAAACTTGTACTTCTCGTTTTTCCCTTTTTCGTATCACACGAATATACGTACCATACGTAGTATATTCGTGCGATACTAAAAATAGAAAAAAGTTATGTAATACAGCGGAAAATCGATTTCGCGATTTAAAAAGGTAATACACGTTTTGGGGTCGAAAAAGTTTTTATCCCAAAACCCTCCTCCATCCGTCTGTGATCACTACTAGCGCCTAAAACCCCCACGTACGAAACCTTTCCCCAAAATTTAAGAAACCCACCTGTTTTTTTCATTTGTTGAAGCTTGAAATTTTTAAAAATCTTTGAAATTTGGGGGGACTTTAATGAAGCCTTTCCGGGCATTTTCAAAATTTTTAAAAAAAAACCCCTAATTTTCTGGTAAAAAAAAGGGAAATACACTTAGAAGGATGACATAGTTCCCAATTTTTTATGGTTAACTCTGAATTTTTGAAAATTTTAAAGTTTGAACATTTTGGGGGTCTTCCTACAATTCAAAATTAAAAAAGGGTTTGTCTTTCAAATGAAATTTTTTTTCCATAATTGTTCTTTTATAAAACTTGAAGGGTTTCTTGAAATGATGGCATTTTTTGTGCAAAAGTGCAAGCAATATTTACAATTTTAAAGAAAAGGGTTTTAAAAGCAAAAACCAAAAAAACAGTTTTTTTTCTTTCTATTAAAACGTTTCAAAACCGGGTTTTGCGAAATCGTACTTTTTTCTGTTTTTTTTCGTTAAAAACATCATTCCTGTCTTCAGCCAGGGAAAAATCAACAAGTATCACTGTCAAACATCCTACTATGAAAAAATTGTATAAGTACTGCGGGGGGGTGGGGTCAAAAGTTCAGGGCTTTTTGAAGAACTGGGAAAACTCGAGTTTTTGTCCTGGCCTGTTCATGCCTTTTTTTTTTTGACTAAAAATTTTGGAGATTTTAATTAATACTTTTTCCCCTTTTTAATAATTTAAGGTATGCAATTTTCGGGTTTTCGTTTTTTGAGTTTTCAAAAAAAAAATGAAGAGTTAATAGTGTAACATTTTTTTATATATTAAGAAAACTACCAAAACACGAGAAAATAAGGGGTTTTTTTTTTATATAAATGTGAGTAGATGAACAAAAAAATAATTCTTTTCGTAATGATAGGTGATTTTTCTTGAAATCAATAAATGTTTCTTTGATTCTAGTAATTACTTCAAAGAAAAATTTTGAATGTCGGGCCGTTGAAACTTTCTTCTAGAACTTATCACTCTAATAATCTCACCTTGGGCAGAGGCGGGTAAGGGTGTAGCGGGCAGGCTAGAACCGAGCTAGAACCGAACTGAAACATTCTTAAGTAGAATTAACTATTTTTATAGTGCCGGTAGATTTCTTTGCTTTCTTATTGTCTCTTTGAGGTAATTTATTTAATATTTTAAATTGCGGGAAATGCGGAAAAACAATGAGTTTGAAGACAAAATTCCTAGGGTTTCTTAATTGGGGTAAGTTCACGGGAAAAACTTTACTAATCTGTGTTGGGAGCGCAATCGCTTAGGTGCGTGGCTTACAATAGAGGAACGCGTGGGTTTAAATCCCGTACGATATCCCCGGTTTTTCTTTACGAGCAATGAAAATAAATTTAATAACGATGTCGAATTTCCCCAAAAAAATTCCTTTTCTTTGCAAAAAAGATACCATTACAAAAATGGGGAAAGAATTTTATGTACTTTTGATTACTGGTCGTTTACGGTCATTCACTACCCCCATATTTTTTTTGTTCTTTGGCCGTTTTGGTTTTTACATTTGTTCGTTTCCTTCCCCAACCCAATACGAGTATTACGTCCTTTGTAATTAACTTTTTTTTTTTTGTGTTCACCGTTTTTTTTGTCGTTTTCTTTGAAATTCTTTCTTTGCTTTTAAAAATTAAGAAATGCTTACACTTCGCTACTACCAAAATATAAGAACTAGAGGGGCTACAGAATGGGACAGACTTTCCTGAAATGTTTATAATTTCCTTTTGTGGGCTGGTTTTTTAAAGGGTTTTTGCCAACTCACTTTGGGTTTTTGCCGTTCTCCGGCTGACATCTATTTTGGGACAAAAAAAAATTTTTGACATTTTCCCAAATTTTCGGTTTTTAAAATCTTTTTACAGGAATCTATTTTTTGAAAAAATTCCCCTAAAGTCATTTGAAGCACTTCTACTCACAAGTTAAAAAATCTATAAAATTTTATTCAAATCTCATATTAAAAAGGGGGAGAGTTTTTTAAAAAATTACATTTGCGTAAATTTTTAAAAAAAATGAATAATTTTCAATATCTCGTTTTATGTTTGGATAGGCTGCATTTGGGGTTTCCTTCAACCAAAAAAAGAAAAAAATTTTGGGGCCGTTTTTGAGAAAATCTTGTTTTTGTAAAATTTTTAAAATTAAATATTGCAAAATTGTGCGAAAACAAAAAAACTTAAAAAAAAAATTCAAAAACCTTTCTAAAAGATCTAATTATAAAGCAAAAAACATTTGGGAAACAAAATCCCCCTATCTTTAATTTTGTAGGGTTTTAGTAAGACGCCGCAAAATATTCAAAATTTTAAAGGGTTTTTCAAAAAATTTGGGTTAACCCTGACAATTGGAATATTCTACCTTTTAAAGCGTATTTTACTATAGGTAAACAGTCCTTAAAAAAATTTAAGAAAAAAATTTAAACCGTTTTTAAAAAAATTTAAAAAGTCCGGGAAAACAAAAAAATCCCCAAAAAATTTAAAGAATGTTTTTTAAAATCCCCCAAGGTTTTAGCTCAGGCGAAAACGACAGGGTTTCTTCAATTTGGAAAAAAACGTATGCATGGTTTAGGCGCTAAATTTGGATAGAGTTGGAAGAGAGAGAGACGGACGTTTTGCTTCCCAAATTTTTTTTTGGGATCACGGGGTCCAAAACTGGAATTATGGCTACACCGCGTGTTAGAGGACTTTTTTTTTAATTTAGCAATTTTTTTATTCATTTTCGTCACCAGAGCGCGGGAATGATTTTTTTGCAGAAAATGCGCAGTTTTTTCCCGATTTTATAACATTCTCTATACTACGTATATTACCTGTATATACGTAAAATATACGGAATTAATTTTGTAAATGTTTGTTAACATGCGTCAGCAGATAAATTTTGGGAATAAGTTAGTGATGAAGTTGAAAAAAAAAAATTTTGGTTTTTTAAAAACCCTGTATTTATATAATAAATATTTTGATTATTAGGAAGTAAATATGTTTATCATGCCCATTTTTTTCCTTTAAAATTCTGAAAAGGGTAATTTTGTGAATGATATTGATTAATAAACAAGTCCATTTTAAATATTTTCTTTTCAATCATTCATTCATAGTATCTAAAACTATTTTCTAAACCATCCCAACCCTGGGCCAAAATAAAAAATCAGGGCCTGCCCCCTTTTTCATCCCAGAAAAAATTTTATTTCTCTCTCATAATGAACTAGTGATAAATAGTAAGAAGAGAAGATGAAGATCTTTTAAATTTTTATAAATTTTTTTTAAGAAACAGTTCTTTACCTTTTTTAAATTGACGTTGAAATACTTGTTACATTATTTTAGGAGACACCCAATAAGTCATGCAAGACTGGTAAAAAAAAATGTTGAAAAGGGTTTTATTAATTCATAATCCCAAAAAACTAAAAAAAATTAAAAGGGTATGGTTTTAAAACTTCGAGAAGGGTGCAAAAACCCTTTTTAATTCATACATATGGGTTTCCGCTTTTTTGGGGTCAAAATTATCACTTGAAAAAAAGGTAAAAAAATAATATTTTTTTTTATCTGTAACATTTTAACCGAAATTAATAAAAACATAAAAAAAGGGACTAAAAAAAATAATGTTGGGCAAGACAAAATGGTTGTAGGGGGAAAACTCGATATGATCTGGGGGCAAAAAATAGGTATATTTCAGTAGGAAAGGAATTTAAATATATCGGAATTTATTATTAGGGGCAGGGGGTCTAATAATTTTTGACTTTATTAAAAAAAAGCTAGGGAAGGGCCCAATTTTTAGTAGACTTCATAATATTTTTTAAAACAAAAAAAATTTTTTGAAAAAAATAAGAGAAAATACAAGACAATGGTAGAGCTTTTTACGTATGAATCGGAAATTAAAATTAAAAATGATGTTTTAAACCCCGGTTAAATGCTATGAAAATGAATTTTTGGGGACGATGTCAGTATACTGTTTGATAGGGAAAACTAAACGAAAAAGATTAGACAGATAATAATGATTTGAAGACAAGTGATCCCAAAATTGAATCCAAACAACTCCAATGGTATGCTGCAGAATGCATGCTGACAGAATATCAAAAAAATTTTCTTTTTGGGGAATCCTTTCCCGGAGCGAAAAGGCCAAGGGAAACTTTAAAAATACGTCATCGATTTGACAATGAAAGGGAGAAGAATAAAGGGAAAATGCCCGCGGAATAAAAAAAATTGGTGTGTGATTGGAAAAAAAGGGCATTAGAACTGTAAAATACTCGCTTAAAATTAATAATAATTACCTTTAAAACCCCAAGTGGAAGATACCGGATGAAAAGCCGATTTGGGGCTGGGGACAAGTAAGCGGGGGAAGATATGTTAAAGATCCGAAGATCTTGCCGGGAAAACCAAACCAAAAAACAAAGTAACGTTCTTATTTGAAAAAAATGAAAAAGAAAAAAAAGAAAAATTTTATTATTTTCAGAGGGGATCCTTTTGATAACAAATATCAGATTTTACTTATTTGGTATTTATGATATTTGTAAAATTTTTCCATTTATCGCATGATCCTTTTTTAATGGGGAAAAAACTATTCTTCCCAATTGACAGGTCGAAAAGTAAATTTGTATTTAGGGAAAAAAAAATTAATTTAATTATGCCGGGAAAAATTGACGGACCTGAAAAAGAAAACTATCACAAAAGTAAATTCACATTTTTTTGATGTTGCCCAATGAATAAACCAATTCCCCCAAAATTTAAAAACTATTTTTGATCCCCAATTTCATAAGGGGCTCTTTTTAAACCTTTGGGAAAACTTTCCTTTAGGGGGATGAAAAATTCACCGGAAAGTGTTCGGCAGTTTATCGGGCGAATGACAAAAAAATGTAATTACAATAGCCAGTGGACTTCTGATGGATTTTCCAAAAAGGAGATTTTTTTAAAAAATCAGACATTTGTTCATCATTTTTTCCCCCTCATGGTATGCAACATGTATTTTTCAAAGTTAATGTTGAAAATCTGGGATCACTTTCAACCAAGACTTAAAGTAAAAGGAAAGCAATGGTGACCCGAAAGATTTGGACAGAAACCCCCAGCGATGCGCCGATTTTTCCTTCTTCCCGGGCCTTCATTAAAAAATGGTCGCCGGGAAATAAAAAAGGGCCAAATGCCAAAAGAATTATAAATTTGAGGTTATTTCGTTATTATTTAGATTTTCTTTGTAAAATCGTCTCTGCGTGAGATATACTGTATACGAACACAAACTATCAATCAATAGGCAGTACATTTTAAAACGTTACATTGTAATATAGTAGCAATGCGTTTCAACAATAATAAATATTGTAGTTATAGTTTTAAAATTCAACCTTAATTCATATTATAGTAAAAAAAATTTTTTTTTTTTAAAAACTTTAATTAAATTCTTTTAAATATTTATAACTAGATTTCAAGTTTGACAAAATTTTGAAACATTATTAACAATTACAATTTTGAATTAATTTATGACAGGAGGATCTCTAGTGATTCTTAATGGATTAGCAAAACAGTGTTTGCATAGGTCTGCTTATCTAGAAGAAGTGGGTGTAACATTCCGATGACGTGTAAAACTTTGTGTGCATTGCTCGTCTCTCGAAAATAAAAATATCGTAATGTAAAAATATACTTGCTATAATAATATAAATATATTAATTTCATTGCGTTGGATTGGAAATCATACATAAATTACATGTAAGATGTAAGTAATATATTGATATGAGTGTGTGTGTGTATGTGTGTATGTGTGTGTGTGTGTGTGTGTTCCTCCAATGTTCACGCAATAGACAAAAGCTGGAGTTTCTACCTTTGCAAACATTAAGATATTAAAATGTTATATAAGAGTCATATGTCGTTTTTGATTCTCACGCAAAAATCCTCAAAGACTAGGTATCACATATGATTTTTAATATTTGCGGTAAGGAACTCCATGTAAAATGCAATCACCCTAACGTTAGATTGAAGAGGTAATTAATTGTGATCCCCAAAACAAAAGATCAAAAATCATTCATTTGCTTACAGCGGCACTTACATAATGTCTGCAGTAGAAAACTTTCATTGTTACTAAATGAACTTTAAACACTTTTAGTTTATTTAGTATTTTACGTATCAAAACTATTTTATTACAATATTAATGTCCGTGACCATATAGTATTTTTTAATTGGGTCATCTGAGAAATTGATGATGAAGTATTTCACAACTGAAAGCTGCTATCTCGGAGACGTGTTTGTGAAACTGACTCTAAAACGTATTTCTTTAAGTTATTAATGTTTCTAATAAAATAACTAGGTTAGACAATGCATACAATGCAAATTAATTGCATTTTATATTAAATATTACAATAATAAACGACGAAATGTAGACATGGAGCTTAATAGTCGTTGTCCAGTGTTATTTTTTGCAAAAAAAAACCGTTTTATAACAGTTTTAAAATATATTCTTACTGGGAAATTGCATGCCTTTATTTATGTAATTAAATGTATATACAAAAATTTATGTAAAACTGTTGGTTGATTTAATATTTATATTCAAATATTTACTATAATATAACTCGCCATCACCGCCATTTTGTAATGTTCAAGATTAAAAAAAAAGTTCGGCTCAGGACATCGCCCATTTTTTGTGCAAGCGAGGGTACAGTACGGTTCCGCTGGTGATTCGAAGCACAAAATAATACTATAATAATTTTAGGAAAAATCTGGGCAGCATTATACATCGTTCTTCTTTATTTCTGTTTAATGTCACCCTTTCTTCTCATATTTTCGCT
Source organism: Teleogryllus oceanicus (assembly GCA_964035755.1). Classification (NCBI taxonomy): domain Eukaryota; kingdom Metazoa; phylum Arthropoda; class Insecta; order Orthoptera; family Gryllidae; genus Teleogryllus; species Teleogryllus oceanicus. The sequence continues at coordinate 33,610,371 of CAXIVR010000014.1, read as the reverse complement.
TTAAGGAAGAAAAAATAATACTTGATACGACTTTGTTAGATCAGATTTTTAAAGAACTTATTGGGTACAGAAAGATTCCAAACTATATATTATTTCGCAATCATTTATCAGTTTACTTATTAGCCATGAACTTATTTGTACATTTTAAGCAACGAAAAAGATCTTAATCTTGAAGCATTTCTCTGCAAACTGTAATTACACAATACAGGAGATATACCCTAAAAATACCAATCTTCTCTCTCTATATTAAGCGTTTAAAGTAGATAACCGTTTCGTTCCATTTACTAGGCATCGACACTAATTCGTGTATGTGACCTACTTTCGGGTAGGTATTTATCAACCCTCACAACTGCGCCGTAATTATATAACGCACAATTCACGTGCTAACAGTTGTAAGGTTTGCTCCAGTATGGAGTAATTTTAATATTAAAAAATGGCTTACAAATTGTGAAATGTTTCCAGGCGTTCAAATAATAAGTACTGAAAACCCTCATAATGTTATTGTTCATATTGCGGCTAATTAGTTTGAAGCAATACATCCGTGTGTGGTACCATTTTAAATATATTTTTTTATCAGAGCTTGCTTGATTTTTATTTCTTATATCACTCATTCATACATGGAGAATAAAAATTAATTAAATTTAGTGTTTTAATTTTTCCGCCACTCGGGGGAGTAAAATTAAAACGGTACATGCAAACAGTATCACATGTTGTGCGTTTATTGTGCATAACTTGGAAATGGTGTGTCCTAGACCCTATATATATAAGTTATGTTGTTTAGAGTACTACCTAGATAAGGAGAACGTGAATTTTCTTAAATATTTGTTATTTATCTCTTCAGTGAATGTAAGTAATTCTTTTGTAAATAAATGATTAGCAATATTGAAATGTTTTCCTATGGAGAAAACCGGCCCTAAAAGTTGCAACGCCCAGTTCAGAGGTTGGCCGTTCATAGTAGGGTTATATTACACAGCTATTTAAGACAATAATTTGCAAAGTGCATTATGTTCCCTGGGAAGCACCACATTCGTACAAGAAACATACTCAATTATTTATATGACACCGGTACCGGTGCCTCTGACCGGGACGTCCTAGGTTCGAGTCCTGACGGTGGCAGGGTTTTCGACAATATCTTTTCAGCTAGGTCGAATTCAGTCGCTGTCTGGAGAAGAATTCTAGCGGCCCCGTGCTCTGATCTGTAGTTTTCCGTAGTTCCTCCGATCAACACCAGGCGAATGCCGGAACAATACCCTACCAAACGGGCCACGGACCGCGCGCGATCTTTCCTTCCTCTTCCTTGTCCTATCCTCACCCCTTACACACACACACACACACACACACTCACGCTAACATGCACAACACTACACATGCCGGGAGACCGGTCGGGGACTTAGAGCTTGTCCCGGTTGGGGCGGGGCTCCACTGGTGGGAGATACCGGGTTGGGGAAAACCCAGCTAATCGACGATAGGACGGCACCTCGTCATACAGCTGGAGAATACCACCGCCATCTCCCGAGCAAAAACACGCACTACAGGTACGGAACTAATGTATATAGTAGTTGACACGCCCGGAATCACAATCAATCAATCATTTATATGAAGATTTTTTAGCAGTGTTCCTGTTTAAATCGAACAATGAGGCATGTACCTGTTGTAGACTACAAGTGCGATAGCTCTCAAAGTCCGATACAATTCGCTAGGAAGCATAGGACGGGTCTGCATCGAGGCCGGTGACGTTGCTATGATCTCGTATTCCCCGGGGCAGAAAGTTCAAATGGAGACTCTTATTGCTACTGCCATCTTTATTGGGATCGACGGATAACCTCATTCGGAACCCTTGACATCGAGGGCCACTGGGTGCCCCAGTGCGCTCTGGTGGAGATTGGAGGCAACACTCTGTGCGCTCATAAATCGTGACGGTCCACCATAATGGCGAACGTCTATTCTGTTCTAGTTATCTCAGAACCAACCAATTATCAGGAATTAGGGTCTCATTCCCATTTTTGTAAAAAGTATTTGTTGGTGCGGATTCGATGGTATAATGGTCAGCGTACCGGACTGTTGTACCCGAGTTTGCAGGTTCAAACCCGTTCAAAGCCGTGGATGTTTAAGGACTAAAAAATCTCTCGTACGCCTTCCTTCGGAGGGGAAGTAAAGCCGGCTGTCCCATGTAGTAGATATACTGCATGTAAAAGCATCTCAAACCTGAAAGAAGCCTCTGAGCAAAATTTAGATCCGCCAGTTTCGTCGCCCAAGATAATACATCCTTTCTCCGCTAGGTGGTGAAAGGAGCGTATCGAAATTTGCGTGGTTAGACGGAAGCGAGGGCCTGATGGTCCGAGCCTCGCCACGTAAAATAAGGCATTAACTAAACTAAACTAAACTAAACTAAACATTTGTTCACTAAAAATTGAAAGTAACCAATATTTAATTCTTTTAAATTGAAATTTCCCTACAATACTTTAATAGAATCTAGTCTTTCATTTCTTGAAGACATTTTTAACATTCACTCGGAGGAGTGTTATTGGTTTGCATATCTTTAATAATTTCTTTATATCGACACATTAAAAACAATTTTTTAGGTTTCCGACGACTAATAATATTTGTTAAGTAATGGATACCATATAATATCTTATCTAATAACATTCGCATCCAATTCGAATGATACATAATACTTTGGCATTTTCGTTGACAGAGACGATTGTAAGTATCATGAATAACACACAAGATACATTTAATTCATAAGAAAGTCTGTTGATGGAAGTTCCCCGCAGGCAACCTAACGTAAAAATATTGCCAAGATTTTCAGCACTTCAAAGCATTGCAGTTGTGCATCCAGCTGTAATGTTGAAATTACTGATGTTTCCTGCAGTGGTTGCACATGCCTACAGTACCGACAGCGTATAAGCGACACTGACAGTTCTCTCGCCACGTGCCGTGGAACGTCATGTGACCTGCTCTGAAGCAATCGGTTAGCGGGGATTTGCTTACTTTCTCACAGCTAGGGATCGGCGTTGCTGTTCAGCTGATCACACGAAGTCGCTCGAGAAGCGCGCAGATCCCGGTCATCGGCAATATCAGTGCGAATGAATTATGCCTCTACACAAAACAAACAAGGAAACTCAACACAAAACAAAAAAGGACAGAATTCGCCATTCAAACATATTTATGTCGCTTAGCAAAGATGTTTATAAAAGGGAATATCTAGTAAGGAAATAAATAAATATAGTAATAAGTAGTGAAGAATATAAACGTAATTAAGTACTCGGTTATTTGATAGAAAAATCTGGCAAACATTTTCGTACGAATCCACTATTCACCGCCTCGTGCCGCTTCAGTTTACGGATGTACACCCCTTTCTGGATTTTGAGGGGAAATGAGTGCGGAGTGAAGGGATGTTGCCGGGTTCCCCAGGCGGGGCACTAGCTCATGTGAGCGCGGTTTGACGTGCCTGCTTTACTGTTTGGCCCGGCGCCACTCCTGTCGTCCACTGCCCCTTCATTTGACAGTACTTTCATACTCCAATAGCTCAAGGGTAATATCGTCAGCAAAAGTAACAAGCATAGCGCTGCTGCCCAAAGAACCAAGTTCGAGTTCCTTGGGTAGTGGACTTTTGATTGAGTGATTGATTTATTGATTAGTTATTCCGGGCGTGATAAGAGTTATGGCCATTAGTCCTGTGAGCGTAGTTAATGTCTAGAGGCGGAAATCTTCCCCTCTGGATGGCGAGTTCCAGTGTCGTCCAACCATTGACTAAGGGGTTTCCCCCAACCAGGTATCTCCCACTAGCAGGGCACCGCCCCAGCCGGGGCAATCTCTAAGCTCCGGTGTGCTCTCCCGGCATGTGTGGTAGTGTGGTGCATGTGTAAGCGTGTCTGGAAGTAAGGGGTGAGGATACGATAAGGAAAAAGAAGGCATGATCGCGTGGAGGACCATGGCTCGTATGTTAGAGCAATGCTCCGGCATTTGCCTGGTGTTGATCGAATAAACCACTGAAAGTTACCGATTAGAATATCCGGATGCAAGAATTCTCCTCCAGACAGCGGCTGAATTCGATCTAACTATATAGTGTCGAAACTCCTGCCACTGTCGGGATAACTTACACTGTCTCTGACAAACTACACCCTCGCCCGGCCCTTCTCATCGTTATCTTGTTAAACCCATCCCCTTTGTTTGACCACCAATTCAATGACCTCTGCACACTCTCCTACCCCAACCACCCCCAGATTACTCCATCCTGACACACTCTGCTTTACCCAACCTATCACATCCTAAACCCATCCGGACCTATACTGCATGACCTGTGCCACAAGATAATGTACCTCATTGCCCAACATCGTGCCTCACTCCCAGTCCTACGTCTCCGAATCCTACTTTTCTTCGCCCTGACTCTCCGCTCCTCATCATAGCTTTGCATCTCTCATTCTCTCCAGTCCACATCACAGCTTTGCATCTCCTGCATCATCACATACCTCTCAGCCCCGACCTCGTTATGCTGCCCAGCTCCGATGTCTCGTTCGCCTCACGGGCCAAAACCTCCTCGCCCTCCCAGGGGGCGCCCGTGATCGCAGTCGCTCTCCAAGGCACGATCGCTTCGCTCCAGAACGTTCTCCTCCGCCTGCGCCGTCCTCTCCGCCACACCCACCCTACCCTGGCCCGCCCCAAACCACCTCGCCCCCCCCCCCCAAACCCCCGGCGTTCCCGGTTCCTGCCCGCCCGCCCCCCCCCCCCCCCCCTCCCTCCACGACCCACCAAAAAAAGCCTTTCCCACCCCGTCACTGCCAGACTCTCCCTGCACCAAACCGTCCTGTCCACCTCGCCCCTCACAGTCGTCGGTTCTCTTCCCCCGTCTCACTACGCTCTTCGGGATTCAAACGCCCCTCCCATCCCCTTCCTCGTCTCCCCCCTCCCCACACAAACAGCCCTTTTCCCCGCGCCCTCCCGCCTCCCGCCCAAACCGTCCTCCTCACCTCGCCCCTCCCTGTCCCTCCCCTCCCCCCCAACCCTCCCGCCCCAAACCGCCCTGCTCACCATTGCCCTCCTCGTCTCTCACCATCTCTCCTTTCCCCGTCTCCTCCCCTCCCGGCCCCAAACATCCCTACCCGTGACCACCTCCCCCCACCCCCCCCGCCCACCCCCCTCCCCCACCCCCCCCGCCGTGCCCGCCGTGCCCGCCGTGCCCGCCGTGCCCGCCGTGCCCGCCGTGCCCGCCGTGCCCGCCGTGCCCGCCCTCCCCGCCCTCCCGTCTATTCTCGTCCCACCCCTTCTCCTTGCCCCAAATCATCCATCCCACCCCCTCTCCCCGACATTCCTCGACCCTTCCCGCCGGAAACCGCCACGAACCGTCCACTGACCTTCCCCTCCCCTGCTGCCTCGTCTGCCACACCCCTTCCCGTGGCGCCGTCACGGGTCGGGAGCGTGGTGCGTGTCGTAGGCGTTTGAGGCGCGTGGTCGCCATGTTGCGATGCTTGGAGCTCGCGCCCTCCCGGCCTTCCCTGCCTCCCCCGCCTCCCTGCCCTCCCTGCCCTCCCTGCCCTCCCTGCCCTCCCTGCCTCCCTGCCCTCCCTGCCCTCCCTGCCTCCCTGCCCTCCCTGCCCTCCCTGCCCTTCCTGCCCCTTCTGCCCTTCCTGCCCTTCCCTGCCCTCCTCGCCTCCCTGCCCTTCCCGCCCTTCCCGCCCTTCCCGCCCTTCCCGCCCTCCCCGCCCCCTCCGCCTTTGGCGGCTGACGTGCAACGCGTGGTCACTCAAAGCGCTCGCTGAGGATTCCTGCGTTGCTGTGACGGCGGCCACGGAATGGCGCCCGCCAGAGGCAGCGCCCAGGCGGCCCTCTGACCGCGTCTGGCCCGCCGCCTCTGATCGCCTGTTAGCGACCGCACGGCGGGTTGCTTACGCCCGCCTGTCACGGGGCACCTGGCGGAAGAGCGGTCCTCGTTCAGATTGATTAGTGATTCCTGGCGCGTGAGCGGCTACTGCCATTTATCCCCTAAGATTAGTGTGTGTTCTTTTTAATCACGGGGGTGGGAAGGTGAACTTCCCCCGCTGAATGGCAAGGTCCAGCGCCAAACTAGACGTTGGCTTACGGGGTTTTCCCTGAACCAGGTATCTCCCATCAGCGGGAAATCCCCCCACATGGAACAAGTTCTAAGTCCCCGACCCGTCTCCCCACGTGTTGTAATGTAGTGTATGTTAGTGTAATTGTGTGTTGGTAAGGAGTGAGGGTAGGATTTGTAAATTAGGAATTTTCGAATATTCAGATATCAACAAAAATTGCGCCATTCTTTTCAACGTCTGTTGTTCTGTGCGAGGGAAAATTGAAGGAAACATTTTAAGCGGTTTTCGAAAAAAATATAAATTGCGTGAATTTCAAGCGCAAACTAGGCAAAAAAGTTTTCTTTTTCAAAAAAATGTACTTGTTCTTTTTTAAAGGGCTGAGGTTTAGAGGTTTAGTACAGATTTTATTTAAACTAAAAATCTCTGTCTTCACTTTTGTACTTTCGAAATGTTAAAATTTTGCAATTTTCGATAATGAAGAGTACATAAAAAATGAGTCTAGAACAATTTTCCCGTCATTTGCTAGATCGAGGAAAAAATATAAAAAAAATTGGCACCGTTTATAAGAAAAACAATTCTTGAAAAATAAAAAATGCCTATATTTCACCCAAAATCGTGCAAAAAACACTATTTTTCAAAAAAGTGTAAATGACATTATTTCAGGGATTGCCTTTAAAAAGTATCTTAGCCAATCTCGTGGCCGAGATCGCTAAGGCAGTATTGTCATAGAGGTCTCCGACCGAAGGGTCGCGTGTTCGTGTTCCGTTTCAGGCATGGTTGTGTTTGTGGTCGTCCTTTCACCCCTTAACATCACCATTTCGTTTTATTTCGTAGTTACTATACCGGTGACTCCAATAGTTGTCGCTTACGCCCTAGATGACCTAATTTGATGCGAACTTAAACAACAAATGAAAATATTTTATTCAGGAAAAAATCTCTATCTTCAATATTGTAGTTGTAGGCAGACGCCGAGAAACTATTTGTAGTTTTGCCATTTTCGAAAAATCTGGGAATTCAACAAAAATGGAGCCTGCAGATTAACAGTTGTTTACGTTATCCGTGGACAAAGTTACCTAAAGAAACTTAGGCTCATTTTCGAGACAAGTTTGAAAGTGTTGAGGCTACATGTAAAATAGTCCCAAATATCGAAATATCCGTTTGAAACAGTGTCGCATGGATCATTCAATTGATCGAAGAATGTATAAAATAGTCTGAACAGAAAATATAATTTTGTATAAAATAGTCTGAGCAGTTTTGCCGCTAGCTTTGACTAAAGACGGACGAAGGGAGAGACGGACGGACGGACGTTTTTCCGTCAATCAATTTTCGGGAATCAGGGACCCGCAAAACATGGATTGTGATGGGAAAGAAATGGTCTCGAAGCTGTAAGATGGAAAGAGAGTTAAAGGTACTCCCTATGGTTAAAACATGTTATTAAAGAAACGGACTAGGCTTTCTATCTTTCTTTTACTTTTTGAATCTTTTACCGGACTTGAATTCTTTGTGCATGTAGATTTATACCGAGTATTCATGGACGACTTCCTACGGTTAATGTAATGTTACAAATTTTAGTACTGTGAGTAATTGTTTGCATTAATCTTTCCCTTTATAGGAAGGTCATTTTTTTACTTTATGAGTTTAAAGTGAATAATGAAGCGTGAGTATAGAACCATGAAGTTTCCGATATGTACGATGGAGGATAAGCTATGAGATGTTTTACTTGCTCCTGTTTTATACGTAGTACGTTGTATGAATTCTACTCGAGAAAACTTTTCATTTTCGTAATTTGAATGAGAAATAGACGTAATGTCGCAGAGAATATACTCAATGTTTTTCCTAATTTCAAGGCCAATGATGATTTAGTTGAAACTGTTTTGCAATTATCACAAAACCCAATGACGAACTTTTTTTATTTACATTGACTAACGCTGCATACTTCTAGAAATTCATATTACGAAATTAATGTTCCGCACGTACGGTACTTCAAGACTTTGTGTAGTTTGTCACAGTAGTTTAGTATTTGCTGCAAAACACTAGTATTGTATATTGAAAAGATTTTAAAGTAATTGATCGATAAGTGTTAAAGCTAAGGCCACTCCCCAACATACATTTACCTCATAGTGATAAGACCAAAGGTAAATAAATTGAATAACAAAATGAGTATAGTTGACAGCAATGAAGTCTAAAAATATCATATTAACAGTGGTGTATCCTGATATTCGGCTTAGGGTATGTAACCCGAGAAATGAGAAAATAATGTAAAACTCCTAAATTGATTAGATTTTTTCGTGTTTCCGTGCACGTCAACTGTTTTGGTAATTAGTCCCGTTAGTGTAGTGCATGTCTTTTCTCGGGAGATGGTGGTGATCTTCCCCCGCTGGATGGCGAGAGGCACTGCTCCGGCATTCTTCTGGTGTTGATCGGAGAAACCACGGAAAACTACCGATCAGAGCAGCCGGCTGCTAGAAATCTCTTCCAGACAGCGACTGATTTCGACCTAGCTGAAAAGCTAGTGTCGAAAATCCTGCCGCCGTCAGGACTCGAACCTGGGACCTCCCGGTCAGAGGCGCTGCAGTGATATCAGTTGATGCACTGAGCTACTGCCCCCGGTAAAACTCCTAAATATTTCCCAGTACATGTTCCTCTGCCACCTCTCCCAGTGCACTTCACCTGAGAGGTTTGCAGATGTTCTTGGGTGCTGAGACGACTGCGAAGCTGATGGTACATTTTTGACAATTTGAGCGAAGGTACCGATGATGGCGGCGGTAGGAAGGGTTGTCGTATGCTAGTACCCCGTAACGCGATATGCCAAACAGCCTACCGCGAAAGTTCGCCCCGAAAACTGTGCCTAGTTTCTCAAACCCGTGCATTGTGAGAAGAAATGTACTGTGGACAAGTTAATAACTAATGCTAGCAAATCTAAAATTTCAAGATCGAGGCACCTCGGAATAAAGGTCATTTCGGTAGGGAAATGTGCTAACAATTAGTTTGTATGAATTGACAAGGAGTATTATCTGCGATAAACCGAGTCAGTGAAGGACGTTTCTATCTCTAGAAAATGAAACGTAATATGCCAGTTACATTTTACGAAATTAAGTGTTAGAAATCATCTCATTAAAACAGAAGCACTTTATTTTATTTAAATAATATGAGTGAGATAATAAAACATGGAAAAGGGATGCTAGCACGCAGGGCGTTAGAAACAAAAATACTCTTTTATGCCGAAAAGTTGAGACATTTGGCTTTCATTGCCGTATTCCCGCGGTGGCAGCTGCTGCTTCGGGGGTGGAAGCGGGAAGGAAGCGGGGTGGGGGATGGGGTGTCCGGAAAGTTGGCTCGTCCGCGGGAGAGAGGGCGCTAATGAAGGGCACGCGATGGATGGGGATTCCCCGAAGGAGAATGCAGTAGACATTCGCGTCACGTGGTCGTCGCCGCTAGGCCCCTTCAACTCGGCTCGCGTGTTCCGTCGCACTGAAGCATATCCCGTTCCCTCCCACTCGTGGATACACTTTTTTGATTGTTTTTGATTGTTTGGTTGATTTTTTTTTCGTGTTTCCGGGCGCGTCAACTGCGTTGGTCATTAGTCCCGTAAGTGTAGTGCATATTTATTTCTCGGGAGATGGCGGTGATCTTCCCCCGCGAGATCCGGCGCCGACCTACCGTCGACTCGTGGGGTTTCCCCCTAACCAGGACTCTCCCACCAGCGGGGCACCGCCCCAGCCGGGACAAGCTCTAAGCTCCCGACCGGTCTCCCGGAATATGTAGTGCATGTTAATGTAAGTGTATGTGTAAGAGGAGAGAATAGGACAAGGAAGAGAAAGGAAAGATAGCGCGCGGTCACGGCTGTTAAAACAATTTCTGAGCGAACCAATAGAATAGGTTATTGAGTAATTCTATGAAGAACATTTGCTGCATCTCGTAAATATTATTCAAGGCAAGTACCATTAAAAATGACATTAAAATCGATGAAATCGCACGAAATGCATTAAAAATGACGGGAAATGTAAAAAGTGACTTATTAGTAAAAATCGACAAAAATGCAAAATAATGACCTTTAAAAATGTTTCGATTCCTTTTTTCATAACATCAAATGAATTTCTGTACTAAACGGCATTGTTCTAGAGTGAAAATAAAAAAATGACATTTCATTAAAATCCGCCCCCTACTAATTACTATTGGCAGATCTACATTTGGAACACTTTCTTTTGGTAGCAAGTTTGACGTAACACAAAACTGAGGTCTGGTCCACTCTGGTTCTGAACCTGTCAAGTAGTTGTAAGATATATTTAACTAATTTCTTTCCATATAAGATTTAATTATTTAAACGAAACCAAAGAAACTTTTTTCGAAATATTTACTTTCATATTCGAAACATCGGTGAGCACAATATTCTTAAGCAAGATATTTATTGGCATATTCTACGTCATCATGAATGTTGTTACTGAACTAATTGTCATTTTTTCTTGATTCATTGTGCTCTACTGTATCCCTTACTATATTGCAATTCGTTTTGTAGCTGTTGCAGTGGGTTTATTTTATTTATATTGTTACTTGAAGAGGGAAAACACCGGAGAAGACATTCCCAGTTGAAAAATAGTTTAAAAGAGATTTGTTTCTCAACACACTGATTAGATGTCACTAGAAATTATATTTTTGCAGGATATATTCTGACTGCATTACATTATTACTGAGAATTTTTTAGGATGATGAATGATTTTATTCACATTTCTAGCCAGGAATTTTATTCTTTTCTCTGGTTTTAGTCTACAAGAAAGCGAACATTTTAGAGAAAGTATATAGATAATGTAAGATATACTGAATGTTTTTATTGTATTGGAAGAAATGTAACAATTTACTATTAAATATTTTAATTTTTAAAAGAGATTTCCCGTGTTTGACACCTTTTTTTAATACATAGTATTTATTCCTCTGTTTTTCCTTGCATGTCTTATGGATGACAGGATGAATATGGAGAGAACATAGAAGAGAGGAATGCGGTTTTGTTGCTTTTGTTATTAATATTAATAACAATAATAATAATAGTTCTAATAATAATCATGTTACAGAACTAGATAATTTAAGTATAAACAATATTATAAAATTAGAAAAATATAACTATGAATAAAACCTATAGAAATTGTTAGTGCATGCAAAATGTTTTGAATTTTTGAAAGGAAAATTTTCTGTTTTAATTTACTAATACATTTTATCTCTGAATTTTGTATGTTAATATGTGATGGTACATTCCAAAATTTTTGGATGGGAAGCTAATTAACGGGGACCGGAATTACAGAGAGAGTATTTTTCCTCACAAAGGACGCGTCTAATTCAACAGTGATTGCTTTTCTATTGTGTAGTGCTTACAGGGGCGGTCAGAACAGTTTCACATCATTTTTAATTTTCCGGTTGTGAATTAACACAATGTTTCCGTTAATTACAAATGCAGAAGTCATAACAGAATTTACGGTTTATTTAATCTCTTTGTGTTTGTTTTATTCCAGCGTTTACGTTTGTGTAATTAGGTTCGCAAAGCACCATGACAGTTTCATCTCTGTGTATCAGCAATCTGACATTTGCTCTAGTGTCAGTGGCATAAAATTACTAGACGCTTTGATATCGACAAACTGACGTAACTAAAGAAGGTAATTTTACAAAAATGGAATTTTTCTGAAAGGAAAACTTTTCCGTGCAAACTTACTTTTCATATCCGCACTGATGTAAATGTAGGGGTATAAAAACATGTTTTAAATATTATTCCATAAACCTCTAAGGAAGACAAAGAGAATTGTTAACAAGTGAAAAGGTATTTTAAACGTATCGCAAAATGTGCTAACATTCTGTTTGTCGCGTTCTCATTTATCGCCCTTACAAACTCAATTATTCTTTAGTTTAAAATATCAAAATATTCGTTAGCAACATTCGCGTACTTTTCTTTCAACGTATACTGCAATATTTTCTATGAATATATGTTTATGTTCTATGAATTTAAATGTTCCTATCTTTTACACTAAATGAACCACGTTACATCAGTTACCCTCAGCCTATCCATTAACTCAAAGGCAAGTCTAATGCGAATATTGCAATGATTTTCGACGTTAGGTAATATTTTTTTAAAAATTTAGATTGAAACGAAAGAGAACTGTAATATAATTTTTGTACCTGGAGAGTATTTTATGCACTTAAATATGTGTAAAAGAGATATTAGCTAACATATATCGCAGTCAGGAGTATTTATATCAATATATTCATGTTCAATACACCAAGCTTTCTTAGACATTCCTACATATGTTTTTGGGTTAGATAAAATGAGAATTGACAAACATGTTGTGAGGACAGAAGATAAAGGCAGTTCAAAAGTTGAAATGGAAGGTGGCCGAAACGGAAATGACAGTCTGTCAACAATTAAAGGGTTTTTAAAAAAATCTTTAATCCAAAAAGTGAGATTTTGAGATAATAGAGTTGAGATAGTAGAAGTGGCTAGATTCACAACCGCCATTGGCTGACTGTATTCTTACGAACAAAATTAGCCTCTCTCCGTAGTTATTAGCTCCGAAAGTTTCAGCGACTTTAATAAATGAACCAATGTTCAGTCTTCGTTTAGTAAAGGAACCAGAGTCTTTTACTTCTAAGTTTTCTCCGTGATTATTTCTCAAGCATAGTTTATCTCAGTCCGCAGCGGGTGATAATTTTTGTTTTGTGAATGTGGTTATTCGGTATAATCAACATTTTCCGCAATAAGTTTGGTAATAATGTATAATTTGTTCTTGTGGCACATACATTCCATGTGTTGTGAATCTGAGCAAGAAAGAGAAAATGTAACAGTTAAGAAATAGATTCTACGTCAGGTGTAGAGAGAACAAAGTGAAAAACACGTAAACCAAAGAAAGAGGATGTAGTAAGAGCAAGGAAGGTTAAAAGAGAAGCTCATTTTAATCACAAAGGAATCTTCAGTAGCTATTTAAATATTTAGTCATCTTCTGAAAGAGATTTGTATCTAAATTTGTCATCAGTGGCAAATTATAATGAGAAAAAGCCAGCTACTCTTAGTAGTTTAGTTGTCCATGGTTTTCTCCCATCAATATCAGGCGAATGTCGGAGCTGTATCCTAAGAAAGGGACCATGGAACGCACGCGATCTTTCTTTCCTCTTCCTCGTCCCATCCTTTGCCTTTACATTCACACACACACACACACACACACACACACACACCAACACACACACTGACATGCGCTACACTACCACATATTCCGGGATACCAGTCGGGAGCTTAGAGCTTGTCCCGGCTGGGGCGATGCTTCATTGATGGGAGGTTCCTGGAAGTGGAAAACCCCGCAAGCAGCCGTGTACATCGGTGCCCGACCTCGTCACCCTACGGGGAAGACTACTGCCACCTACCGTGATAATAACATGTACTACACTTACGGGACTAACTACGATTTCAGAAGACGTGCCTGGAATCACGAAATAATCAATCAATCTTATCTACTTTCTTTCACGGAACAATCAATCATGGAAAATCAAGAGTGAGATACTCATCGTTGACATGAGAATTAGGTCAGTGAGGTTATGTGTAGTGGATGGCTGTAGTGTGTTCCTTGGCGCGTGCATAGTGATGGGAAATTTTACCAAATGATCGATACATCGCTAAAGGGTTTTTGATGTCGATGTAAGAACAAAGATCGCACGCGATTCGTGATCAGTTTGTTAGGTTACTGCTCCGGCATTCGGCTGGTTTCGCTCGGAAAAAACACGGAAAGCTACCGATCAGGGCAGCCGGCGTTTAGAATTCTCCTCCAGCCTCGGGCTGAATTCAACCTAGCTGTCTATCTAGAGTTGAAAATCCCTGTCTATCTAGAGTTGAAGAAAGGGAGGAAATGGACGTGGAAAAACCGGAAAGGGCGAGGAGAGGTGAGAAGCAGCGTTGTGGGGGCGACAGGACTGGAGCAGGCGACTCGGAATGTGCATGGGTGGAGCTGGGATGGGAGTGTGGATGGTGTGGGAGGTGAGGGTGAACGGAGTGGGGTGGGGATGCGACCGGGAGGCGAGCGCTTATACAAAATCAGTTGATTCCCTGAGCCACCATTGCCGGTATAGAGAATAGTGGGAGATGGAGAAGAAAGGGAGGAAATGGACGTGTAAAAACCGGAAAGGGCGAGGAGTGGTCAGAAGCAGCGTTGTAGGGGCAACAGGACTGGACCAGGCGACTCGGAATGTGCGTGTGTGGAGATCGGATGGGAGTGACGGTGGGTGTGGGCGGTAGGGCGAACGGAGCAGGGTGGGGACGCGACCGGGAGGCGAGCGCTTATAAAAAATCAGTTGATTCCCAGAGCCACCTTAGGCGGTATAAAGTAAGTGTAGTGGGAGATGGAGAAGAAAGAGAGGAAATGGAAGTGGGAAAACCGAAAAGGGCGAGGGGAGGTGAGAACAGGACTGGACCAGGCGACTCGGAATGTGCATGTGTGGAGATCGGATGGGAGTGACGGTGGGTGTGGGCGGTAGGGGCGAACGGAGCAGGGTGGGGACGCGACCGGGAGGCGAGCGCTTATAAAAAATCAGTTGATTCCCAGAGCCACCTTAGGCGGTATAAAGTAAGTGTAGTGGGAGATGGAGAAGAAAGAGAGGAAATGGAAGTGGGAAAACCGAAAAGGGCGAGGGGAGGTGAGAACAGGACTGGACCAGGCGACTCGGAATGTGCATGTGTGGAGATCGGATGGGAGTGACGGTGGGTGTGGGCGGTAGGGGCGAACGGAGCAGGGTGGGGACGCGACCGGGAGGCGAGCGCTTATAAAAAATCAGTTGATTCCCAGAGCCACCTTAGGCGGTATAAAGTAAGTGTAGTGGGAGATGGAGAAGAAAGAGAGGAAATGGAAGTGAGAAAACCGGAAAGGGCGAGGAGAGGTGAAAACAAGACTGGACCAGGCGACTCGGAATGTGCATGTGTGGAGATCGGATGGGAGTGACGGTGAGTGTGGGCGGTAGGGGCGAACGGAGCGGGGGCGGGGCGCGACCGGGGGGCGAGCGCTGATAAACCGAGCGCGGCTGTTTATGATAATGGAATTAGGGCGCCCTCTGGGCAGGGTGTCGCGCCGCGAGGGGCGCGTCCATCGCGCGCCCGCCCTCGTTAGCCTCCCACGCGACACCTGGCTAGAGCTCAGCGCAATGGGTTCATGACGTTCACACACACGCAGGGAAAATGTCACCGTTTTACGTCGGTGCCGCTTGTTTACACTAGGAATATTATTCTTCGTTTGTCGCTAACAAATATTTATATAACTATGTGTGATAATTTTTAAAATTATCACTGGTCGGTGTTAAGAGTACTATATTTTGTTTTTGCGGGTAACGATAGCAATTTATATGTATTTAAAAAAATAAGATATATAACTTTTCTTGTAAGTTATATAGAATTAATTCGTAAACTGCTTTGGACGTTTCTTCTCGTATAAATAAGATACTTTTAGTTCACATCGACTTCACAAGTTAATTGAATGCTGTCTTTTTTAAATATTACTTATAATATGAATACTATGTTATTTACCCCCTAATATCTTCTGTTTATTAAATGACATTATCATTAAATATGCAGCTTATTATTCTGCAAAATACAAGTACCCAAAGAGCTTTGAGTTGTAAAGATTCAGTAATTTTAAATATTATTATATTTAAAGAAAACTCTAAACAAAAATTTCTCGCTTCGCTTCCAGGAAACAAATTATCCGTCGACAAAAAGAATCTGCACTGTTCCACAGGAGTTAAACAAGAAATTATTCCATTTGACTGTTAAAATAATGTATTACAATCATTATCTGATAAATTGAAGGATTTTATATAAATCTTATTAATCTATAATAATCTTATTAATTTTTCTTTTTATTTATTAACATATTTTCTTATTAGTGTTGGAGAATAGGCACATCAAATATTATCACTTGTCAGCAGTGTTGTACTCTTCGAAAGCGCTCCGGTTGAAAATTTCTCTGTCCTTGCTGATGTTCCTTTCAGGTCAGTTTTTCATCTCGACAGATGTCGATAATCTATCAGTCGATGGATGTAGAAGTGAGCTGCAACCTACGATAATATATCCGATTTTTTCTACTCCCACTTGTGGTTTCTGTTGTCGGTTTCAGACGTCGTGTGCAACAACCAATATTGTTATCATGAATATTTTTGTTTTTTTAATTTTCTTATAACTTTATAACTCTCAACAATTTCCTTATGTTTACCCACTTCTTAAGTTTTTATTCTTTACTAATAATACCGTTTGAATTTTTCCCTCTACTATTTCTGTCTCAATCGCCTCTGCCTTCGTGTATTTGTCCTCCTTTCCGCGGTCCTTCTCGAATCACCCTTGTCACTTCCTTCGCTACCGCTGTCGTTCCCTGAGGTAACGACGCAATTAGCAAGTAAGAACGCGTCACCCGCCTAGCGCGATTTCCGCATAAGCGGGACGATTTGCTCTTGATATTAGGCGTTTGAAGCCCTGCTTTTGTGGTAATGACTTAACTCTATTGCCTCGAAACTTTCTTCCCAAGTTTCAACCTCCTTACGGCCAATTTCGTATTCCCTTGCTGCAATGTATCGCTGCAAGTTGCTTCGAGCTGCGGCACGTAGATGGCGGAAAGCTATTATAGCCGTTTAGGGATCCATACTGGCATACAAATGCGACGCAGATAATTTGGATATGCGCCTGCGGACGTTTGAACTATGTTGCATCGGACTAAGTTGGACCAAAAGTAGCTTCAGGATATCACTGTATTTTGTGATTTTTTTTCTTGTATAAATTTAAATTTAGCCTATAAGGAATATGAATTGTTGTTACGACGGTATTTATCAAATTAAGTAGGTATGACTGATACAATGCAAAGAATAAGTAAGACTAGCATAAATATGTAATTTCCTTTCCATCAAATCTATCAAAGCTAGTGATAATATTTTTCTAAGCTAGTTTCTAAACTGTTAATGAATATTAATACATTTTATGTGTAAATATTATGATAATTAGCCTCAACTCTCAGTCCATTCTTACCAGACATTTTACATTCATGGAAGCCGTTCCTCGTTGTTGACCGCCATTTTTTCCCAGAACAATTATTAGGGAAATATCAGGAAATTTATTAAAGCACTAAGAACTGAGTCTGGACAAGAGTTATATACAGTAATACATAATTGTAAATATCTAACAGTGCGTTTGATGTGTTGACACATGGTGAAAAATAAGAATGTACGTATAATTTTCAGTGAAGAAGTTTGTTTTCCGTTGGAATGTTATTCCAAACATTCTGTGCAACCAATTTAGCCCCCTTTCAACGAGTTACTAAAATCTTCAATTTTGAGAAGAAATAAGAGGTCATCTTCGTCAACATATTATTTTTATTAAGATAGCCGGCTTTCGACGGCTTTGCCGTCATCATCAGTCTCAGCACATGAAGAATCATTGCACAGTCTACCGACTTTTGCCGAAAGCAGCGAAACTGATGATGACGGCAAAGCCGTCGACAGCCGGCTATCTTAATAAAAATAATATGTTGACGAAGATAATCTCTTTTATTTCTTCTCATAAGAACGCCAACAACACCACATCAAAATTCCCACAGTTTTCCGTTTTGTTTCTACACATATACACAGCGGTGATTAATAACTTTGTTACCTGCGCGCAAGCGAAAAAATGCTCACTAATCTTTCCGAAGATCGGTAAGACAAAAGCAATTTCCTGTTCTCAGGAGCGCCCTGAAGGGCTTTGGCGAAGTAGATAAGGTGACCCGCACGGTGTCCAATTCTTATACATCTTTAATCGGAATCCTTTCATGACGCGTTGCAGGCAAGAACACACAGGACACAAAGTTTCTTGATGAGAGAATGCCCTAACACATATTACGCGGTTGTTACTTGTTTGGTAAAAAAATTATCCATCAGTGATTTGTCCAAAAGTGATTGTAGAAAACAAAATATAGTAAACAAAAAATATTGAAAATTCAATATAGGCACTCACAGGTTATTAACCCTCGATTAGGCAATTAACTCTTAAATGGGCATTTGAAGGCATGAAACTATCGCAAAATCATTTCTGAGGCAAACGTTGATAATTAGGTAAGTTGCCTAAAAATACATTAAAAAAATAAAATAGGCAAAAAACGGCATTGTCCGGGCTCTAGTAATTACCCTAATGGCTCATGGTTACAGATCACAAGTCATGGTGCACTATTCCCCAAGGTTTCCTGAACATGACCTTTTTTTTTATTCTGAACAATATTTTCAAATTTTTTTTAAATGAAGGTTAGGTTTGGGAAGGGTCATAGTTAATTTGAGGGCAATGATTTGTTAGGAGTTATAGCGAGGAGACTACCATTAAAGTTTTCTTGTTAAGATTCTTTATGAATTAAGAATTACTCGCTTCAAAAAGTGTTGTTTGATGTTGTTCCCGCCCAAAGAACTGGGCAGTCTATTCTTCAGTTTTACGAGGCATAAAGAGAGAGAACTGAAAGCCGAGGAGTTGTAGTATCTCTCTTCCGACAGCAAAGTTTATTGATATGAAACTATAAGATGTGTCCAACCTCCACCAGTGATATAGTGCACGAGTCCATAGATAAAATCTTCCAACCAGTGTGTTAAAATATTTGCAAGTTCAAATTAAAACATCGAAACAATTCTATAAAATAAGCAAAAGTATCTTTTAGAATGCTGAGTTAAGGTCGAGGTAGATATTACGACAAAATGTATATATTTTGACTGGAGTTTGACAAATTAAAAATATGTGGTCAGATATTTCATACATTTCTAAACCCGACGAGGTGGTCTGAAGATATCTTACATACTGCGCATAAGAATCCATTTTGTGACGTACAGAAGACATATAATGCATTATTTATAAAAATGCATTTCAATCTAATCTATCCTCCGTTTAATGATTTTAATTTTGAGGTGACTAATTTTCTTACACCTCTCGCTCTTACACACATTATCAAAGTCGATGTTTAGGACAGCAGAAGCAATTTCAACTAGTCATTTCTAGTAACAAACATCCAAAATGTATTAAGTATATGGGCCTTTTGAACGACTTTCATTGCATACACTGTAAACGTGTGCGAGAATTATTAATGGTAGTGGGGTAAAAAAGTGATTTTATGTGCGTTGAAAACGAATCACCATCGGACCCTTTTCGACTTTTTGTTGTACAAGATAAAAGAAGGCGTGAGGTCGCAAGGAAAGGGGAATCACGCGCCTCGCTATCGTCGGCTTGAAGGACACTCCCCTCCCCTTCCCTCCCATACCCCTCCATTCCCTTCCCGCCCCCTTCTCCTCTCTCTCTCTCCATCCCCCCCTTCCCCTCCCTAACCAACTCTTCACCCTTCCCCTCCCCATCCCTCCCTATCCCTGCCCTCCCCCCTCCTTCCTCTCCCCTTCAGCACACCTCCCTTTCCCATCCCCTCCTTCCCCATCCCCTTCCGCGTCCCTCCATTTTCCCTTCCCTCCCCCTTCCCCACCCTCCCCTTCCCCAACCGCACCCCTCCCCTTCCCCTCCAGCGCACGCATCGCTGGCAATAACGCCGGACGGGTGCGTCGCAGGGCGTTAAAAATTTATTGCAAAAGTTAAAGATGTCTTCGTTTTTACAACGCAAGTTTGAAGCATTTTACGATCATTCTTAACTGTTAAACAGAAATGCGTTTTGTTAAGAAAGCTGTCGCCCGGTTGCGAGGGTGCAACGGGAGAGATTCCGGTGGGAGAGGGTTGGAGGAAGCGTGGGAGGCGGGAGGAGGTAATGAAACAAATGGCTTTCCCACGCGAGATTTCTGTTGCTGGAGTCTGTACTATATGGGAGTGATAACAGTTTTTTGGTTTATTAGAACTAACGGGATTTTTCTTGCAATATTATGTGAATATAAGATCGGTAATACTATTATTTATAGGTGTTGAAACATCACAGACTTAATTTAAAATTATTATAATAATAACTAAGTGATATTTGAATATAAAATAAAGATCGGTCTTTAAGGAACAGCTTTTATTAAGAAAAACAAAATTCTATTCTCAATATTATAGTTGTATGAAGACGCCCCAAAGATTGCACTTCTTCAATTTTCAAAACGAACAGGACACTACCATTATTCTCTTAAGCGTTCTTTACGCTATTCGAAGACAAAGTTTCATCAAAAAATTTGGTGACGTTTTTGAGAGAGGTTTGAAAATGTTTTTCAGGCTTCATATAAAGTATCCTCAAAAATCAAAATATCCGTTTGAAATTACCAAAGCCACGAGTTCATTCAGATCGAGTGAGGAATATCGTTTTTGGAGAAAATCGGTTGAAAGGTTTAGGTGTTAGCATTGGCCACAGACGGACGTTTTGTCGTCAATCGATTTTTCGATTAAGAACCAACAAAACATGGATGCTGGCTATACCACATGTAATGGAATTTTTTTCTAAATTTATTAACTGAATTTATCCACATTTTTGTTACCAGAGCCCGGCAAAACCAGTTTTTCTGCTGAAAATTTGCCGTTTTCCGACGCAGAATTACATAACTTTCTCTTCTTACGAAGAACTTCGCAAGGCGAGAAAGTAAAAATCATAGAAAGCAATCACAACAGTATTACTATACATGAAGGTCCTCGAAGCGGTAATGGAATGTATAAAGATACTTAAGATTTTCTTGTATAAAGTACAATCAAAATAGAGTAAAGTGAGTATTCTAAATATTCTAAAACCAAGAGAATGAACATTTAATCTAAACATATTTCATTCTCAATACGTTTTTCAAGCCCTTTTAGAAGCGTTCTGAAAAGTACAACGGGCGCCTGCTGATATAACAGAATTGAGCGGGCCTGCGGAAATGTTAAATAATTCGTTGCATTCTTCGCGATACATCCAATTCAAAGCAAAAAGAATTGACTGAATTGCTCTACGATATGAATGTGCACTGTTCTGCGCGAAATCCATAAATAGTTGAAACACGGCTGGCTTCCAACATTACAAAGCGGTCGCGCCGATTTCCAGAATAAATGTCAAGGTCTCTAGCCTGAAGCAATTAACACGCTTTGCTTGTGAGGCTGCTCCGTGTCAGTTCTTCAAAGGCCAGCAACACACTTTAATTTAGAACGCTTTTGTGCCATAAATGAATCGACAAGTGTGTTACACAAATTGTTTCAACATCATTTTACATAAAATTGCTATTATGTGTTCCACACACGTAATATCCATGAAGTGTGATTTACTGAGCACTATTCATTAGATCACACTTCTAACATATTGTTACTCAGAATTTTTCAATTGTCTATAACGTTCAATGCCCAATTACAGATAGCGGTATTTTAATATAAAATCAGAATCTGTACGGGCGAGTAGAAGTAATTTGTAGTAAAATATGATGAAGTGTGGGTAGGAGATATAATTTTGTTCATGTGTGTGTATACTTTGTTATTTATTTATTTATTTATTTATTTATTTATTTATTTATTTATTTATTTATTTATTTATTTATTTATTTATTTATTTATTTATTTTTATTTATTTATTTATTTATTTATTTATTTATTTATTTATTTATTTATTTATTTATTTATTTATTTTTTTTATTTATTTATTTATTTATTTATTTATTTATTTATTTATTTTTTATTTGTTATTATTTATTTATTTCATTTATTTATTATTGTGTATACTTTGTATTATTTATTTATTTATTTATTTATTTATTTATTTATTTATTTATTTATTTATTTATTTATTTATTTATTTATTTATTTATTTATTTATTTATTTATTTATTTATTTATTATTATTTATTTAATTAGGTAAGGTATATTACAGACAAATGAAAAAACTTGATGCAATGTGGCTAGGCCGAACGCCTTTAAGCCATTACAATACCTACATTCTACCGCGTTCTAACCTTTCGAATTCTGGTATTCACCACAAATTGTCTCTCCTTCGCATCAAAGCCGCGGAAAGGAGACCTTAAGGTACGGCTGAGGAAAAAACCCCTGAAGGGGGAAAAACCTGCCGTCGGAAGCCGAGTACATGCTAATCTATCCAGTTTTTAAACTATTTATTTATTTATTTGGCGCGGGCGTCAGGCATTCTCCTTCCAGTGTTTGGCCTCCTCCGCACCTGAAAACAAACAGCACCACAGAAAATCGTCCGCACCAACGCCTCTGCCCTAACATTTCCGATTCCCACTTCCCTTCGCTCCCTAATGTGTTTTATTTTAACCGTTTCCTTTTATTTTATTTTAATTTAATTTAATTTTAATTTATTTAACTTATTTTAATTAATTTAATTTAATGTACTTAACTTATTTTAATTAATTTAATTTTAATTTACTTAACTTATTTTAATTAATTTAATTTTAATTTATTTAACTTATTTTAATTATTATAAGTTAATTTATTTATTTTTATTGACTTATTTATCTACTTATACTTAACAATTGACTACAACTTATAACTTTTTTGTACTGTTTACTAACCTAACATAACTTACTGACTAACTTAATTATTGTTAGTTTATTAATTTATTATTTATTTCTCTCTAGTCTAGGCTCTGCTCGTACTAACCAGTGCTGTTTTCCCACTCCCTAATTTCAGTTTCTCTAATGGTCCGAACCTTTCCTAGAAATGTTCCTAATTCTATCATGAAGTTCGATCTTTTATCACCTAGAATGTACTTTGTATTATGTATATATTTCTTTCGATATGCTGTCGAAGAAACCTTAAAGTAGTCCAAATATTTGTTTAATTAATGTATGTCTATTGTTCCAAAAATGCGGCGACGAATTCTGTTTCTTTCATAGTCAAAGACATCCTAAATAAAACATATCAGCATGTTTCAGAATTTTTTAATGTTGTATGTCGAACCGGGAGCGGTAGCTCAGTGTCAACTGATGTCACTGCAGCGCCTCTGGCCGGGAGGTGCTAGGTTCGAGTCCTGACGGCGGCAATAGCTTTTCAGCTAGGTCGAATTCAATCGCTGTCTGGAGGAGAATTCTAGCGGCCGGCTACTCTGATCGGTAGTTTTCCGTGGTTTCTGCGATCAACACCAGGCGAATGACGGAGCAGTACCCTACCGAACGGGCCACGGACCGCGCGCTATCTTTCCTTCCTTTCCTTGTCCTAACCTCTCCCACTTACACACTCACTTACACTAACATGCACTACGCTACCACACATTCCGGGAGACCGGTCGGGAGCTGACAGCTTGGCCCGGCTGCGGCGGTGTCCCGCTGGTGGGAGAGTCCTGGTTAGGTGGAAACCCCACTAGTCGACGGGGTGGGGTGAACACCACGTAGTTTTCACCACCGTTAAATTAAAATTGTGTTCAGTAGCTCCTCAAGCATATCTTCATATTGAGAACATTTCTCCTTAGACGTTCTTAAGGACGGTGAAATTCTGAATGACGGACAAGATAAAAGCCTTGTAATATTGAATGTCATGCATGAAATTCTGTCTTAAACTACAGAAGTCATCATCCTTAAAGACATTACATTAAAAAACTACACTGAAACGCGTCCAATAACGAAGCTTCCGAAATGATTCCAACAATGTCTTTTGCGGCAGGAAACCTATCGACCTGCGAAAATCAAAATCCAATAGGTCTCCGGAATTGCAGAAGTAAGTTGTGGCATCAAAAAGCAAAACGTAATTTTAGAAAGGGGCTGCAAAGTGATCAAAGGTAAGCGATGACAAGAAACGATAGAAGAGTAATTTAGAAATTGAAGGAGTTTAGCTGGAGACAGTGACAATGGGTAAAGATCTTAAATTTTGGTGAAAGCTGTATTGCGAACCAATGGGGCATATTAAGATTCAATTACAGCATCTACATTATCAGAGAAGTAGAGAAAACTTCTTTCAAAATAATAATTAGGCATTAAATTGCATTACAATTTTGTATTACATTATATTGCAATTAAGCTTTCGCTATTAATAAATCACTCTATAAGTAGTTTTGCGAGCTTAAATAATAAAGAAAATAATTACATAAACAGTATAGTACAAATGTCAAAAATTGACCTTTTTATTTTATCTCCCAAAGCTTCCAAAGCAAATGCATCGATATCAAAATATTACAAACTAAATGAAGGATCTTTATAGTAATTACTAACTATGAGTGTGCGTGCGTGTGTGTGTGAAAGGGAGCTACAAAATAAAATTGCGTGAAGCGCCCGTTGTTTGAGATTAGTATGCGACCGGAAGGCGAAGTGGAAAGCAAAGTGGGAGCATCACGCCCCTCAGGAAGCGCTGATGCCAAAGAGCAACAACGATGGCTTCATTTTATTTAATACCTCCTAAACAGCGACTACGGCGCGTCGGAGTCCTTATTAGGTGGGCTACGGCGGACAAGTAATCTCCCAAAGCTCACAAACATATCCATCGATATCGAAATATTATAAACTCAATGAATGATCTTTATAGTAATCACTAACTATGAGTGTGCGTGCGTGTGTGTGTGAAAAGGAGCTACAAAATAAAATTGCGTGAGGTGACCGTTGTTTGAGATTAGAATGCGACCGGAAGGCAAAGTGGAAAGCAAAGTGGGAGCATCACGCCCCTCAGGAAGCGCTGATGCCAAAGAGCAACAACGATGGCTTCATTTTATTTAATACCTCCTAAACAGCGACTACGGCGCGTCGGAGTCCTTATTAGGTGGGCTACGGCGGACAAGTAATCTCCCAAAGCTCACAAACATATCCATCGATATCGAAATATTATAAACTCAATGAATGCTCTTTATAGCAATCTCTATCTGTGTGTCTTTGTTTGTGTGTGTGTGTGTGTGTGTGGAAAAGGAGCTACAAAATAAAATTGTGTGAGGCGACCGTTGTTTGAGATTAGTATGCGACCGGAAGGCAAAGTGGAAAGCAAAGCGGGAGCATCACGCCTCTCAGGAAGCGCTGATGCCAAAAAGCAACAACGATGGCTTCATTTTATTTAATACCTCCTAAACAGCGACTACGACGCGTCGGAGTCCTTATTAGGTGGGCTACGGCGGACAAGTAATCTCCCAAAGCTCACAAACATATCCATCGATATCGAAATATTATAAACTCAATGAATGATCTTTATAGTAATCACTAACTATGAGTGTGCGTGCGTGTGTGTGTGTGTGTGTGTGTGTGAAAGGAAGCTACAAAATAAAATTGCGTGAAGCGACCGTTGTTTGAGATTAGTATGCGACCGGAAGGCAAAGTGGAAAGCAAAGTGGGAGCATCACGCCCCTCAGGAAGCGCTGATGCCAAAGAGCAACAACGATGGCTTCATTTTATTTAATACCTCCTAAACAGCGACTACGGCGCGTCGGAGTCCTTATTAGGTGGGCTACGGCGGACAAGTAATCTCCCAAAGCTCACAAACATATCCATCGATATCGAAATATTATAAACTCAATGAATGCTCTTTATAGCAATCTCTATCTGTATGTCTTTGTGTGTATGTGTGTGTGTGTGTATGTGTGTGTGTGTGTGTGTGTGTGTGTGTGTGTGTGAAAGGGAGCTACAAAATAAAATTGCGTGAGGTGACCGTTGTTTGAGATTAGAATGCGACCGAAAGGCAAAGTGGAAAGCAAAGCGGGAGCATCACGCCTCTCAGGAAGCGCTGATGCCGAAAAGCAACAACGATGGCTTCATTTTATTTAATACCTCCTAAACAGCGACTACGGCGCGTCGGAGTCCTTATTAGGTGGGCTACGGCGGACAAGTGACTCCAGGAAGGGCGTCATTACGGTCGCCTCGTATGGCTGCACTTCGAGGCCAAGAACGGCGATGTGTAAGCCCTGAGATGGAAAGAGCGCTCCCGGAGACTTCACAGCGGGGAGCAAATCTAAAAGCCGCTCGTAAAACTGTAGAGTATTAGAGACCATTTCGAAAGCTTACTGTGCTAATGGACTATCAGAGGAAATGACCTCTGCTTACTTGATGGCTTACAGGTGTCGAGGTGGTAGAGAATGACAGGAAAGATATTTTAAGCGTTTCTCGAAATGACGATAAACGAGAAAACATTGGAATTGTTGGTACTTTGAATGTAAGTTCATTGGTTGGACTCATGTTTTTCATATGGACGCATTTCAAAATTATTAGATTCTTGAATGTAATTTATGGGTTTTCAATCCACTGATGATTTCGGCGAAACATTTTGCTAACCCAAATGTCAATAATTTTAGTCAATCTGAGGAAAAATAAAGTTCCAGTGAAATGACACGTATCTTATTTTTTAAATACTCTTCTAGCTGCATTCTAATCACATATTGTAGTTCTATAAACATGTTTGTTCAGCATTTCATGTCTGTTTTTAGAAGACGTTCTAAGACCTTAAGGTCTGAGATTTTGAAATGAGGTTTATCTTCTCCCGATCCCTTCAGTTACCGATCCTCTCACTATCTTCTCCCGATCCCTTCAGTTAGTAGGTGAAAATGCCATTTCACTATTTCGAACAAGCAAAGTCATTATGAATATTAATGAAATGATGGTTAGTATTACGGATAGAATGAAATTAAATGAGGGAGAAGTTCATTGAAAAGAATTTGTGTGAACGATTGTGTAATTGAAATTAACTTCTCCACAATATCAAAACACTGCATTGGACATTGCGTCATAATTAGTTTTCAAGGCAGTTTATTTAAATAACAACTGTTTTCCGTTGCTTTTATACTCAAAAATATTTTTTAATATTCTTCATTGTTCTCTTCATACTACATTTACATTTTATTTTCATAAAGTAATAAACCATTGTAACGTGCGTATTCTCAAATGCAATTAAAAATACGGAAGTTATTTAGATAGACAACTGCGCTCATACTCTGTTGATGGTCAACATGCTTTTGTTTGAAATATCAGACACTCATCACGTTATCTATGTTGGTTATGCTCTGTACAACTATGAAGAAACGCTTAACTAAAGATAATTTCTCTAAAATTATACTGTGTCTCATTTATTATTAAAAAGTATATTTTCCCATTGAGTTTGTATTTGGTTCATCGACATGTTTTCAGCTCTTAAAATCGTTTCTTACCACTTACAATAAAATAAAGCTTCTTTATAGTGAGATAATAATAACACATCCGCCATTATTACATTCCATGAAATAATTTGGTGGTAATTTCGAATACAACTTCATTACCCTTACCCAAGAAGAAAGTATTAGAAATCGTTCCTGTTTCTCCAACTTACATTAAAACTAAAATTGTTACATTTTAGAAAAAATAGCACAAACTCTTAAACCTTGGCACCGGGAGCGGTAGCTTAGTGCATCAACTGACGTCACTGTAGCGCCTCTGACCGGGAGGTCCTAGGTTCGAGCCCTGGCTGCGGCAGGATTTTCGACACTAGTTTTTCAGCTAGATCGAATTCAGTCGCTGCCTCGAGGAGAATTCTAGCAGCCGGCTGCTCTGATCTGTAGTTTTTCGTCGTTTCTCCGATCAACACCAGGCGAACGCCGGTTACATTTTTACGAACCGTGGTGAAACCGTGAAATCGTGGTGAAGATGTTCCTTGAAAGCGTAGGCTTGCAAGCATGGAGTCAGTATCTACTTGTGTGTCCGGGAGAGGTCGCGTTCTAGGCGCATATGGCAACGGTCATGCTGAGACCATCCTCAGGGCGAAATGCAAGACGCACGCATAATAATAATAATAATAATAATGATAATAATGATAATAATGATAATAATGATAATAATGATAATAATAATAATAATGATAATAATGATAATAATGATAATGATAATAATAATAATAATAATAATAATAATAATAATAATAATAATAATAATAATACAATGGTCTTTATTTGTGGCGAGGTTCAGGCCTTGAGGCCTATTGTTCCGCCTAACCACTTTCATGAATTTACAATTTCAAAAATTACAGTTGAAGCGTTTGGATGTAATTAATATTAACTGACATTACATGTCGCAGAGGAAAAAAATTAACATGTGGCTACCACAAACGTTAATTTATCTGTGCGAGCCAAATGAATTTATTTTCATTTTTTGTTTATTCTTGCAATTTTGCAAAATGGAAAGACATGATATAAGCAACATTTTTAAAAAATGAGATAAGAAAGAGCTCCTACTTATTCCACTTACAATCAATAATTCTAAATTCGCCCGAAATGTCAGTTGTTACTACTCGATATGCCTCAACTGTGAACAACAAACAAAAAAGCGGGGTATATTTATATTTACGTCTGGTTTGCAATACTAGGGACCATCCCGGCATACGCCTTAAGCGATTGAGTAAACCCAGAAAAAAAACTCAATCAGAATGGCGGCTAAAGGCCGAAACATTCAGAGCAGGAAATATCAGAATTGAGAGTGAAAAACAAAGAAAAGGGAAAGAAAAGAAAATGGAGGTGGACAGGAGGAGAGAATAAAGAAATAAGTGATAGGATGTGCGCGGATCAGAAGGAAAAATATAGTACAAATAATTTTACAATTACATAACAACAGGTAGTACTTGAGGACATATACAATACATAATCTCAAACAAAAACATGAAAAATTTTTACATTAATCATTAGGTAGAAGCACTCACGGAAGGATATCTTACAGTATAAAACACTGAGTGTCAGTAAAATAATGGGGTGACAGTACTGATTTTCTCTGTGACAATAATAGCAAGAATAATAAAAGTGACGTACATAATGATCTCAGAAAGATTTATAAGCGATAGTTTTACATAAAATTTTCTTATTTTACATTTAGAAATCTATTACATTATAGTAACAAAGTATGTATTTTTGATATTGCTATGTCATTTCTCTAATTCAAAACCTTGTACCAGCAGTAATAGGATAAGCTTTTACTGTTTCCTGAAGTAGGAAAGGAGGAAGATGGCCTGCAGGAAAGGAGTGAGAAGAAATATTTTCGAAAATATGACTTGAAAGAAACGGTCTAACATGGAAGATGATATGTAAAAAAGGGATCATGGCCATTATTTAAAAAAAAGAAAGGGTAAAATATGGAACTAAGATGCGCAGTTTCCCATTATCTTCTGCAATGATTTCAAACAAAACTAAAAACCTTAAATCTTTTCTCGTGTTTATTTTACTGTTCTCATTCTATTTCCGTACAAATAGCTCCATAAATGTTGAATAGATCTGAGCGTGTTTCATGCCATCGTGGAGTGCTATCCTCCGTTCCAGCTCTCGCCGGAGGCAATTTTAAAACACGACTGCTGCGCAAACGAGGCAACGAGACAATGCAAAGCATGATTTAATGAGAAACATGTGTAAATAAGATGTTTGAAGAGGGCGGTGCGCTTTTGCATCTCCGGGCATGTTCGTTTCCGACGAGTCCAAGTTGTACTCTATAGAATAAAACATGGTTATCCACATGGCGTCCCTCGGGTCGCATGCCGACCGCAGTACCATTTATTGTGGCCCGAGAAAAGTTATTAGTGTGGGGCGTATTTTGATGACCTAAAACATCGCCAAAAATGATCAATAAAATGCTCTTAAAATGCTTTAAAAGAGTCCCAAAGAAAAATGATGCAAAAAGTCTTATCAAAACCAGTTCGGATGAACAAATCAATCTGTTGGATACGTTACTGATGTAATCGTGGCTTCATCCATTCGTTCGAGTGAACTCAGCTTGCTAACTTTTGATTTGAACTGTTCTTTACTAGGAAATCTGTCTTATTTATCCCGAAATCGGCCAAACTGGCAATGGCGCTAATATACGTCACAAGAATGACATACAACGGCTCTCAAAACAATTTCTGAGCGAACAAATCGAATACGCTACTGAGTAAATCTGTGAAGAACATAGTTGCATTTATTATATATCATTTGAAGCAAGTACCGTTAAAATTTACATTAAAATCAATTAAATCAGAAAAAAACTTTGAAAATGACAGAAAAACGTAAAAAATGACTTATTAGTCGAAATCGACAAAAAATGCGAAACAATGACCTATAAAAAGGGGTCATCTCGTTTTTATCATAACATAAACTGGATTTTTATAGTAAACAGCAGTTCTGAACTGAAAAGAAAAAATGACATTTCATTAAAATCCGCCCCCTAATTACTAGTCAAACGTCAAAGTCCCACCGGAATATCCATGTCGGGCAAGAACATTGTGCGTACAGCGCACGTGACCTGTTGGGTTCAACATACTGTTAATGTAAAAAGAGGTAAATATATATTTAACGATACTTTCCAGCAAATTCAAAATGAACCCAACGTGTTCCACTGCGTTAAGCATGGTTTGGCCTGATATCCTCCTCTCCCCCGTTTCAGAGCAGGCAGGCAAACTGCCGAGATAAACAAGATGAAGTCACATGTGGATCGCCTGAAAATATGGCCCACAACCATATTGATGGTTATAGTTGTGGTTTGATTGATATTTCGTGTTTCCAGGCACGTAAACTGCATTGGTCATTAGTCCCGTTAGTGTAGTGCATGTTTTTCCCGGGAGATGGCGGTGATCTTTCCCGGAGGATGGCGAGATCCGGCGCCGACCTACCGTCGGCTAATGGGATTTCCCCCTAACCAGGACTCTCCCACCAGCGGGGCACCGCCCCAGCCGGGACAAGCTCTAAGCTCCGACCGGTCTCCCGGAATATGTGGTAGTGTAGTGCATGTTAGTGTAAGTGTGTGTGTAAGGGGACAGGATACAGGTTCGCCTGGTGTTGATCGGAGAAACCACGGAAAACTACCGATCAGAGCAACCGGCCGCTAGAATTCTCCTCCAGACAGCGACTGAAATCGACCTAGCTGAAAAGCTAGTGTCGAAAATCCTGCCGCCGTCAGGACTCGAACCTATGACCTCCCGGTCAAACGCGCTGCAGTAATATCAGTTGATGCACTGAGCTACCGCTCCCGGTTTGTGGCCCTTGAGGCATTGCAAGTTGGACACCCCTGGTATAGAAGAACAAGCGGTAGTCTGTAGTCGGGATATCTCGGAGCCTTACCGTCGCTGCCGTTGCCGGCGGCCGGAGAGGGGGGCGAGGACGGGCGAGGGCAGACGAGGACGGCGAGGGCGGGTCGGGCCTCGCCGCAAGATCCATTTGCCGCCCGCTAACTTTTTACTGCGCCCTAGTTAGCGACCGGCGCCAGCACAGAGCGCGGGTTATGCTTCGCTCTAAACCGAGCGATCGACCGACCCAGCCCCGCCCACCCCGAAACCACGGGCCACCGTGTCACCTCGCCCGGCCCAGCGGCGCCACATGCGCTGTATCGTCTGCTCTCGCTCACCCCGTCCTTCTTTTCACAAACCCGGAGAGGTGGCTCAGGGCATCAACTGATGTCACTGCAGTGCCTCTGACCGGGAGGTCCTAGGTTCGAATCCCGACGGTGGCAGGATTTTTGACACAGCTGGGTCGAATTCAGTCGCTGTCAGGAGAAGAATTCTAGCGGCCGGATGCTCTGATCGGTAGTTTTCTGTGATTTTCCGATAAACACCTGACAAATGCCGAGGCAGAACCGTAACAAGCAGGCTACGGTCCGCGCGCGATCTTGCCTTTCTCTTCCGTGTCCTATCCTCACCCCTTACACACACTTACACTAACATGCACTACACTACCACTTATTCCGGGAGACTGGTCGGGAGCTTAGAACTTGTCCCTGTTGTGACGGTGCCCTGCTGGTAGGAGATACCTGGCTGGGGAAAACCCCGCTAGTCGACGGTAGTTTTACTTCGGATATCTCCATTCAGTGGGAAGAGATCACAGATTCACCTCCCAATGAAAAAACATGCACTACGCTTACAGAACTAATGACCTCAGTAGTTGACGCGCCCGGAAATCACTATCGATCAATCAGTCAACTGAAACCACGGGTCACTGGGTCACCGTGTCACTTCGCCCGGCCCAGCGTCGCCACATGGGCTGTATCGTCTGCTCTCGCTTTCCCTGTCCTTCCTTTCACAAACCAGGCTTAGGGCACATACTGACGTCATTGCAGTGCTTCTGACTAGGAAGTCCTAGGTTCGAGTTCCGATGGTGGCAGGATTTTCGGCACAGCTTGTCAGATGGGTCGAATTCAGTCGCTGTCTGGAGGAGAATTTTAGCGGCCGGTTGCTCTGATCGGTAGTTCTCTGTGTTTTTTCCAATCAACACCAGGCGAATGCCGGAGCAGTACCCTAACAAACAGGTGACGGACCGCGCGCTCTTCCGTGTCCTATCCTCACCTCTTACTACCAACACTTACACTAACATGCACTTCACTACCGCACATTCCGGCTGTGGTGGTGCCACCCACTGATGGGAGATACCTTGTAGGGAAATCTCCATTAACCGATAGTAGGTCGGCGCCGGATCTCGCCATCCAGGGGGAAGATCACTGCCACTGGGGAAAAAGCATACACTACACGTCCGGAAATAACGACATTAGCAGTTGATGCACTCGGAATCACTAAATCAATCAATCAATCAATCAATCAATCACTCAATCACTCAATCATTCTTTTCACAATATACTTCTTTTGCTAGTGCGATTGATCTTGTGAAAATGGTTCACACGTACTGAAGTCTATTTGTATTAGATGAAATAATTGAATTCTTCATTGTCAACAGAGCTGGCTTTGGACGGTTTTGCCATCATCATATATCCAGAAATGTAGAGTTCAAAATAAATTTAAACTGTATTGAACATTTCTAGACGGAAAAAACATCAAAAGCCAACTCTCTTATTAAATTCATTAAGTTGATGTAGATAAACGTCATTTCATCATTTAATAATGTCAACAACACCTGATCAGCATTCTTATAATTCTATTAATATTATTTGTATAACTATTTCTGCCTTTCATTTACTTATTTCATTTGAGAAAATCAAAACCTTACCAAACTGTTGCCAGTATCAATAAATGTTACACACTTCTAAGTCTTGTAGG
This sequence comes from Teleogryllus oceanicus, assembly GCA_964035755.1. Taxonomy (NCBI): domain Eukaryota; kingdom Metazoa; phylum Arthropoda; class Insecta; order Orthoptera; family Gryllidae; genus Teleogryllus; species Teleogryllus oceanicus. The sequence continues at coordinate 33,577,506 of CAXIVR010000014.1, read as the reverse complement.
GGTTCAAAGGTGAAAAAAAATTATCTATTGAGGGGTGGAAACATATGCACATGTGACATTTCTTCCTCATTAGGTACCTCGTAAGCAATGCGTCTTATTCGGTTACTTGGCACGTAGATTAAATCCCTGTGCATCATAACGTTTACCTTCCAAACATTAATGCACGATGAATTGCCAACAAATCACGGATAACCCCGATCGCGTACACGCCCTAGTCCTTTGAAACAATTATTTTTAAACATGTATATGTATGAACTGTGACGACATCTACTCTGCTCTCGGATAAGTGTTCGGAGCCTATCTAATGCTTGGAAATATTTTCGCTTTGTTATAGAGGCGTATGTGTCAACGATAAAGTCCCATGTTTATTATATTTTCAATTAATCATCACTTTGTGGCTGGAATGATAATTGAAAAGTAATGCATCAGTTTTTTCATACTTCGTTTCTAACATGGAATATATTATCCCTTGAAGAAATGAGGAAATGTGAATATTGAATGTCGCTGCCGCACTACATTGGAAGAGTTTTCAGTTTTCCTCTACCAGCGAAAGGAACTCAAGTTTCGAGTTATCCACTTTAAAATACGAAGGAAAGCTTAGAAGAGAAGTTCATGGTAGTTGAATGCAAACAATTTTCTCTTACTTGCTCTTAAGATAGCGAATGAGCAGCGTTCTTAACAGCTAAGAACGATTGGCTAAATCCGTTTAGCGTAATTTGTGGGTGTGCATCGTACGTTTCGAATATATAGTATTTTTTGACTGCTCATAGGAACGCTAATCAACTAGATGAATTAGAGAGACCTGTTTGTTTCGTTGAGTTGTCGCCCGGTTGATAATATTGAGGCTTATGAATGTTTAAGTCATTCTTTTAGCGTGCGTTATTCTTTTAAGTAAGAATACTGTGAATAAAAACTACTTATGCGCAGATTTTGTTACGTGCAAGTAGTATTTTCGAAGACAAACGGAACTTGCTGTTTGTGGAGTGACCTTTTCCAAAACGGCGGTGAGGTTCCATCGCTACCGTCGAGAAGCGTCGGCTGGTGTGGGAACTCTGCGGACAGCCGGGAGAGAGCGCTGGCAAACTTCGTCAAAGTCATGAGTTTCTTTTTAAATTTATTTATTTAACAGAGTGAGCTGATTATACAACGCTCAGCCATATGGCTTTTCAGTTGTTAGGAGCGAGCATTTTCAGACGAAAATATGCGAAAGGGGTGGCTACGGCCACCTCCCATTAAACATAGATTGAAGTAGTGCGAATGATAAAGTGGAGGAATACATATTGTTGACTTTTTTATGGGAGGACTATTATCTTATATCAGCCAGTTTCCGGAGGAAGATGTGGAAGGGGAGTCGGTTGCGGAGACGAGTTTCTACGGGATGCTCTTTACCTATGTTGTAGTGGGAATCACCGGTAACTGAGGGTAGATTTTGGAAGAATGATGAAAGTTTAATGATGTATGTTAGGACGGGCTCTATGGCGGGCTTTGTGAAGGTTAGAAGTCATGAGATGGCGGCGCGGACACCTCATATCATGCTTCCCCCGACAGTATCAGCAACTGGGCATCTTCTCCAAAATAATTGAAGCCAATAGAAAGTTAGCTATTTTACGTCCGATTCTCATTCGCAATTTTTCCTTAGAAAATCATTCGGCTTTAATCATTTACAAATCTATTCTTCGTCCGATATTGCCTTACGCATGCCCTGAATGGATTTCAGCTGCTCCAACAACATTAAACAAGTTACAAATCTTTCAAAACAAAATATTAAGAATAACAGTAAAAGCCCCCAGGTTTGTCAGCAATAAGACACTGCTCAACGATCTTGAAATAGAACCAATTACTTCCTTTATTACACAACTCGCACATTATTTTTTCAATAATTAAAATGTTTTACAAAGAGCAGTCACTTACAAAAGAGAAACTGATCAACCCTCACTCTCCTGACTAATAAACATAGTCCCATTTCACATTTTCCTTCAATATCCCCCCGACAGTGGATACGGTATGAACATTTCGTGTATTTACTTGTCTCTCCCATCGTATTTCCTTTTTTAAACTCTGTCATCTCTCTCTAACGGGATTTCCTTGCAATAACTTTCATATCGGGGAGCAGACAAGACGTTACTCCCTTCACACTTTGCTGATACAAAGTTGCTTTGTCAATCAACGGAAGAGCCTTACAGCTGAACTGTCTGTCTGTACTGTCTGTCAAAGCAAAAAAAAAAAACAACCTTTAAAAACTCAGCAGTTGGCAAGCATGAAGTAATTTACATACGGCGAAATTATAATAGGTTCATAAGCAGAATTCATTTATTTCCAGTTGATTGGGAGACGCGAGCTGGAAGTATGGAAAATAGGACGAAAATAAGTTGTTTTGTCGGTAGTAACAGATAATTGTGTATTATAATGGAGGCGGAAGGTAAAATTTAATGAGATGCACAATTAACACGTGTCTAGATATGCAAGTTCATTTGTTATTCGTGGGGTCGCATGATTTGACTACTGTACAGGGAGCTACCTCTAAGAAACTAAATAAAACTGAGAAAATCAATGAGTAATCGTTTTGAGAAATAATGTTTAAACTTAATTTTTATGTTATACTTAATCCATGATTAATGTTCAGTAAATATTCCATGTTTTATTTGTTCATATTAATTTTTTTAAAATATATAATGAATCATCCATGTTCTTCAAACGTGCCTTTCAATGTTTGTACATTTCCCCACGAGCCCATTTACGAGAAAAGACATGTGCCCTTTGAATTATCACCAATCTGTAAATTAAAATTTATTATTTTGTGAAATATCTTTCTGAAAAAATGATTATAATTATGAGAAAAGTATTACGTTTTTAAATTTAGACAGCAGAATTTCTTCGCCATGTTTCTCCACAACGTACCCACAGAACTTAGTAAATATAAAACATTTTAATTTTATGTTTAGAATCATGTTTAACTCTGCGTTTACAGTGAATGGCTATTGAATTGTTTCAGAATATGTAAACTTCCCTCATTTCATTACTATTTGAGAAGAAATACTGAACAACATGAAATAGTATTTTTTAAGGTTTTTGATTTTACATACAGTGAATATAGAGAAATTTTCCTCTGATCTTTATTGAGAAAAGATCGCAGAGGTTCACCAAGTATCAGTTAAAATCCTTAGGTCAGATATCTGCTGGAATGTACTTTGCACATTACTCTGGAATTTCTCCTACTGGCAATGAAACTCCGGGCACGAAATGATCCTCTAAAGATGTTTCGACTTAATTAGACACGGACCTCTGTCTCCCTATAACTAGAAATAAATCTCATTTGCATTTTTCGTATTGCCGCATAGTGTCAAGGTCTATGCGGCCAAAGAAACTGGATTCAATAGATCATCGGTAATAATTTTAACTAGTGGCCTGCAGCAACAAAAATGCTGCTAAATCAAATCAAACCAAACGATTTCCCAAAAAGTAGCATACGCACTTCTAATGAACAACTAATAAAATATTATTGTACATCATTGCTTTCAATGCTTAGTACATGAATTAAATATTTAAAAAACAGCCTTCATGAATATTGCAATAACTTAGTTTAGTATACATACAGTACAACGCTTCTTTACATACCAGAAAAACAAGAAATGTTCTCATAAAGAAACGGACCATGTGAATAGCAAATGGTTACGTGGGTGGATCCTTCTTGAAATCTAGCTCTCTTTCACATGAAGAGGAGCTGTTTCGTAAGCAGTAATGTATTGAGTATGATAATTGTCAGTATGTGCGGTTTGAGAATGTGAGGGATAACACAATGAAATATTCCAGCCAAAATCGAAACTCTTGTTTCATTGTTTTCGAGCCGACGTACCGTCGACTCGAAGGTTTTCCTCAACCAGGTATCTCCCATCAGCGAGCCACCGCCCCATTCGGAACAAGCCCCCGACCGGTCTCCTGGCATGTGTGGTAGTGTAGTGGATGTTAGTGTGTGTTTGTAACGGGGTGAGGTTAGGACTAGGAAGAGGGAGGAAGGATTGCGCGCGGTCCTTGGTCCGTGTACTGCTCCAGCATTCGCCTGGTATTGATCGGAGAAACGATGGAAAACTACCAATCGGAGCAGCCGACCGCTAGAAATCTCTTCGAGACAGCCACTGAATTCGATCTAGCGGAAAAGATTATGTCGAAAATCCTGCCACTGTCGGAACTCGAACCTAACACCCCACAGTCGCAGGCACTGCAGTAACGTCGAATGATGCACTGAGCCTCCTCTCCCTGTTATTTCTGTATTCCTGAATTTGTAAGAAATCCATAGATACCTCTCACAAGGCAGTAGGTTGCACAGTTTTCATTTCTTCAATATTTGCGGGCATTGGAAATTAGTGATATTGATTTCACGTTTACGCATCGGACACTTTAATTCTGTTACAAGAAATTCAGCACAAATAAGAACGTTTAGTTGAGTACTCTAAACTCTGAAATATGTAACAAAAATATCTTCAAATAATGAAGGTCCCCCCACATTTATAGCATATATTATTCAAGCGTTAAATCGCATCAGAATTCTTTAACATTGAAAGAGATACCTGATAGAATAACGGTTGCCTATATTTTTTCACTAAATTCAACTTTTTTCCATTTTTACATTCAATGTAGGTTGTTCAATCTCGATTCCTCAATGTTCCTTATTTTCATGTATGTATTTTTAAATAGAATTTGAAGCCATAATAATTTTCAAATATATAACTGAAATACTTCATACTGTATTCTCTTAATCTGTTTATTTGTATTATTTTTATTTCAGAGTGAGAGGAATAACAGCTGTAATTGACGTGTCCTTCGTAAAACAAACATTCGAGGAAATTTCTAAAAACAATTGAAAATAATTTGGTCCTTTCTTCACCGTGGAACTCCTTTCGGTCAATCAATCTTATTTACTTAATTTATTATTATATTTTAACTCAACTACAAAAAAATTATTAACTTCACTCAATTACGCACTACATATTAACTCAACTAATATTTATATTTCCAAAAGTATGTATTAACTCAACTACAATACATGTAACAAGTGTTAGATCTAACAATACAAATACTGACAGATTTTGTGCTACACTTAGCCATCCATAATCAGAGATCACTTAAGTTCGTTTCAGTATATAAATCAAACTATAGGTAAGGTTTTTTCCTTTTTTATCTTCTATTTTTTTTTTCAGTTGAATGGAGGAGTTTTGATGCCTAATGATTTGGTGACTCGGTACCCGCCGCCGTTGTTTGACTGCTTACTCTTTAATTACTTCTTCTACTGTCTTTATGGTCAAGTCACGATACAGTCGGTCCATTCGCATATAAATAGGTGAATCGACCGCATTGCGCAGTATCTTATTCTGTATTATCTGTATTTTCTGCATAAGAACTTCCCTGGCACAACCCCAAAGCTCTATGCCATTCGTTCATATTGGTTTTAGCATTTGTTTGTATATTAGTAATTTATTATAAACGGACAACCGAGATTATCTTCCCAATAACCAGTACATTTTATTGATTTCCAAATTGAGTTCCGATTTATTAATTTTACTGCTTCCAACGCAGCTTTGAATCCAAAGTCATACCCAAATATTTCGCTGTATTTGTAGTAGCAAATACAGCATTAAGTTTTGATTTGCAAACCGCATACGTATTTAAAATACTTGAAATATTAAAAATACAGTAAATACAATTGTATTATTGCGAAAGTTGTAGATGCGACTTTAAATAAAATAAATTTAAAAAATGTTTTATTGCAACAATATAATGTAATCGTCAGTTACAATAAATTAGTAATTGACAGTCATACAAATTTCTGAACAATAACTAACTATATTATATTTGTACCCTTAATGTAATTAAACCAAAAAATCAATGAAAGTAAAACAAAAAATCAGGTATATGTGGGTTAATTGTTCTACAAACTTCGGAATGAAAGCAAAAATAAGACCCACAATTTTATTTTTATTAAAATATTTTAAGTATTATTATACACATGGGCTACGGTTTTAAATATATTCCCGAAACACATATCCCAGAACTCAAATAGTTTTTTAAATGCAAAATGTATTTAAAATATGTATTTCAAATACAGTTATTAAAATAATGCCCAAACCTGGTGGTGGAATCAGTAAATAATATTTTTTGCGGATTAATGGAGAAAATTGTAAAATAATAGCCAGAAACTTGTTTGTGGTGTTTTTAACACTAGAGCACGTTTTCGCGAGTTTAGAACACCCAAAAAGGTGATCAGTAGCTCATTTGTTTCCTCTCGACCAGACGATTCGATTGGCGCTGTTTTTTCCGGATTTTTATGGCTATAATATTTGGAAGATTTCTATAAACACATTTTGGAGAGATTCCATGCCAAATACAGTGGTGAATCGCTGTGAACTATACTGTATTTTTAGCATAACATGAATCATTAGGATGTAATTTTTAAGTTTGACGATAGTCAGACTTAATTAAATAATAAAACATGCTAACTTATTAAAAAGATACTTCTATCAATACTTTTTAGAGTAAATATCAGTGTTCAAAGGTAGAGATGCCAGGCGAATAAATTGTTTGGTTTTTTATTATGAACTTGCTTCGAACAAATAAATATTTTCTAACCGGGAGTTTAAAATTCCGCCACAGGCGTGATACTAAGCTAGTATAAGATGTAATTGAAACAGCTTTCCGCAGGCATATTCAATCGCAATAGTTGCGTATGATATCTCTAAAAATAATAACTTTCTCTCATAGCTCGTTCATATTATTTATTTACGAGACTCCTATTTGTCCGTTTTGCAACTATCCTTTCAATTTAATAAGATTTTTTGAGTTTGATACATTTTTTACCGTTTGAATATAATTAGTACATTAACTGAACTGGAAAAATCTGGCATCGACATTACGTTTGTATTCAATGTTTCCCATATTAGTAAAATATTTTTTTACTTATATATTGAAGCGGTTGTTTAATTTTGTTTTTAAATTTATTTGAGCGGCGAGCGAATTTACTCGCGCAAAAGGTGGGGGAGCAGGGTCATGTAATGAATTAGGTTTGGCTTCTAGGAAATTAAAACATTTCGTTTCCAATCAGTAATTCGTGCGTTTATAAATACTTCACTAATGCGCAGCGAAAAAGTGAGGTGAATTAATTCAGGTGCTCATTTTCTAGTTCATTCAATCATCAATTTGGCGAGGGATATGCAGCTGCAATGGCTAGCTGGGATAAATGAAGTCGAAAAAGCATGAGCAAATCATCTTTACGGGCCAATGAGGACCAAAAGGCCAAAGGAAGGCTCAATTTAATTATTTGTTATTAATATTATTGATTTATTATTGTTAGTATTACATTACTGTGTTAGTTTTCTTGACGTCTAGTAGACCTTATATTGAATGTTAGAATTATTTCAGAAAATAATTGAAGTAAATATGTATTGAGGTGAACAAATAACTGAAATAATGAACAAGAAAATGAGTTTCACATGTGTGCACTATAGCTGTTTTGCATACTGCACATTCAATAAATTATTGTTATAAGGACAATTTACATGCAAATATCAGAGTTTTCGCAACCAAGCAATCACAAGTGTGATGAGACAATGCTTTTGAAGAAAAGGATTGACAATTCCTTTATTACCAAAAATGAGATGTTATTCAAAATGTTCCATGAATTGTCATCGCCAGTCGCTTCACCAACAGACAACGTGAATTCCTACAATAATCAAACAAATAATACTATCCAAACCACGTTATCCACGAATATTTTGAACCCATAGTCATTTCATTCCAAGAAGAGTTTTCGAGTTAGCGAAGGTCACAAAATCATTATGCCTAAAGAACAAACATTTGACTGTAGCACTGTCTAGTTTTTACGATTAGAAGACTGCGTTGTGTAGATGATACTCAGGTTACTTTAAAAACGTACGATGTGCGGGGAATGGGAATGATGCCACACACCCCACGCATCCCTTACTGCTCCTTAAACCCCTCGCTCTATGGTAAGCAGCACCTTTCTCGTGCCGTAGTCGGTCTGCTTCATCGCTCAAACTCCAGCTCCAAACCATCCGTCCACAAATCGCATGAGTTACCCACGGGCCCTTCTCGGTCGGAGAAACTCGACCTCGCATGTCGATACTCCGCTCGGCGCTCTCGACCCTTCTGCGGCCCTTCTCCCAGCCGTCTTCCGCGCCTCCCGCCGCTACTACCCGCCCCCGCCGCCGCCCTCGCCGTTGCCGCCCCCGCCGCCCCCGCCGCTACCACCCCCGCCCCCGCCCCCGCCGCCGCCCTGCTTCCTCTTTGGGACTAGCGTGGCGCCGTGCCAGCTTCGCCTGCGCCCAAGTTCGGCGTCCGGCGCGAGGGCGACGGGGGCCGGGGCGGGGGCGGCGGCGGCGCAGTGTTTTACGAGCTCCGCAACCCGTCCCTGCCTCCCCGCCCCCCGTGATCCCGGTCCCCGCCCCACCGCAGCTCCGGCCTGCGCCCGCGTGCGGTCAAGTTTCGCGATTTCACCTTATTCATCCGCCGCCACCGGCTGCTTCCGCCCCGCCCCTGCCTCTTTCCCCCACGCCCCGCCCCCGCGCGCCACCGCACGCACTCCCACCCGCCCGACCGCGCGAGCGACATTCGCGTTCCCGCCGAGGAAATAGCTCAGGTCGACGTGCGTTCGTATTTAAAAGGTTCTGTTTCGCTTTCGAGTGTTGCCGGTTAAATGTCTATCTGGTGATTCTCTGTTTCGCTTTCGAGTTTTGATGACATGATTCTAACTATCTGGTGATTCTCTGTTTCACTATCGAGTTCTCATGACATGGTTCAAACTATCTGGTGATTCTCTGTTTCGCTTTCGAGTTTTGATGACATGATTCTAACTATGCTGGTGATTCTCTGTTTCCTTCGAGTTCTCATGACATGGTCAACTATCTGGTGATTCTCTGTTTCGCTTTCGAGTGTTGATGACACGGTTCTAACTAGCTGCTGATTCTCTATTTTGCTCTCGAGCTTTGATGACGTGGTTCGAACTAGCTGGTCATTTTATGTTTTGCTCGAAATTTTGGATGACTTCTGCTGGTTCGAACTCGCTAGTCTTTCTGTTTTGCTCCCGAGTTTCAATGACGTAGTTTCAAGTAGTTTGAAGTTTGCTCTGTAGTTTTTATGACATGGTGCGAACGAGCTGATGTCCTCTGTTTCAGTCTAGAATTTGGTAAAAATTGTTCGAAGTGACTGAGAATTCTATTGTTCACTACCGTCTGGAAGGAATGGATTTAACTTTTCGGTGATTATTTGTTTTGCATTCGTATTTGGATAAAATGTTAATATTTTTTTTATTTTTTATTTTTGACCCCTTAATTCACACTGGTCATTAGTTAATGGTTGGCTCTCATTTTCGATGACGTGTAATTAGTTAGATTCTGGAAACCGAGAAGATTATTTGACAGAAATTGTTGCTAATAATCGATCACGATTGTTTTCCTCTTCTATATTATGTAATTGATACTGTAAAGTTGTTACTAAATCTCGCTTATTTATTTGCATAAACTATGTAAATTCAAATTTTAATAGCATTTTCACAATTTGTTTGACAATTAAATTGCACTTTCTGTGAATATTAATGTATACCATTCTTTTGACTATTAACTAAATATTTTCACTACCAGTTTTCAAGGAAAAAATGATTTACATTTCTAACAGCCCTCGAAATTTCAAATTCGCATCTTTTTCAGTCCACTCAAGGTACAGCTATTTCACCAAAGGTTCCCATCAATTATAGTCTAGATCAATTATTAAAAGAGATATCTGACATCGAATTTCAGTTTATAAAGGTCAATTTGTGTTATTCTTGTTCCAAATTGCTTCGCCTACCATGCTTTTATTGATTTTCTGGCCCGTTGAAGCGAAATCATTTCCGGGCAGACTCTAATTTAGGTGATTTATCCTATTATTTCTCGCACTTCTAATTTCGAGTTTTGGTCTACAATACCGTTTATTAACATTTCAGAACAGAGTGACCTACATATGTCAGGAGTGAATGTTCGTATTATTTTATAATTTCACAAGTACTTAAGAGAATTTCACAACTACATGGGTGAAGCAGTAATGAGTCAAGTCTTCTGCGTTTATTTTTGTGATTGAAGCCTGGGAGTCAAAAATAACATTTATATACACATATTTCTCAGTACAATTCATGCATTTCTTATTTTGTAGGAAATACAAATAAATGTTTTTAGAAGTTTGACTTTTCAGATAAAAAGCATGGAAATAAGAATAAGAACTCAGTTAATGCTGCAATCAATATCTCATTGGAATAGTCGCTACCTGTCTTAAAATTAGTTCTACAGTGAACATGTTTTCATTATAGGTCCTTTTCGTAATCGAGCAATATAAACTGAGATCAAGCAGGAATAAGATATAAGTTTATAAGTATATAAGAAAAAATGATTTTGTTAAAAAGACGAGCTTGAAAAATTATTGAAGCTAATTTCTCATGCAGATGACCATTGTTAGACGTCAAATCGGAAGAGGAATCTTATGAATAGGAGGCGGATTTTGATGACCAAAAACATCGCCAGAAATGATCAATAAAATGATTTTAAAATGCCTTAAAATCAAAGAAAAATGACGTAAAAATGTCATCAAAAAACCAATTAAGATGTACAACATAAGGTGTTAGATGTGTAACTGAAGTATTCGAGACTTCTATTCGTTCGAGTGAACTCATCTTTCACACTTTTGGCTTGATTTGTACTTTACCAGAAAATATCTGTCTATATTTATTCCGAAATCGGTTGAACCTCCAATGGCGATGTCCAGGCGTCACAGGAATCTTAGAGTTCATATTCACGATGACTGACATTAGACATTCTGTGCGTAGAAATCGAATAAGCTAGCAGGTGCTGGTACTCAGGAATTCTATGGAGAACATTTCTTCCATCTCGTAAATATTATTTGAAGCAAGTACCATTAAAATGACGTTGAAATCGATGAAATCAGCAAAAAAATGGATTAAAATTGACGGAAAATGTAAAATGACGGAAAAAAGTAAAAAGTGACTTATTAGCTGAAACCACTGAGAAACGCAAAAAAAAAAATAAAAAAGTAAAAAAGACGTTTAAAAATGGGTCATTTCCTTTTGTCATAACATAAAATGAATTTCTGTACTAAACGGAATTTTTCTAAAATGACAATAAAATAAACGAAATATTGTTAAAACCTGCCCCCTATTTATGAACAGTGAGTAATTTGTGTTGAGGGCTGGACGCCGTATGCGTTTGAGGTTGTGAATCCCGCAGTATCAAATGGATTGCTGCCGTTCTTTCCCTGGAAATGTCGAAATTTCATTGTAGTTGATGAGCGGGGACTGCTGAAAAGCTTCTAAGAATGTAAAAAACTGTTTGTAGTAATGGAACGTTTGTTTTTCGAAAGCACTTCACAATCAAACGCGAAACAAATAAGGATCATGAGTCGTAAGATATGTGTTCCAATTTATTAGCAGGAAACCTAGAGTGACAGAAGTCATGAAATGAGTTCCAGAAAGTATAATGCCATGAGAAATTTATGTCTTAATATTCAAAGAAACTTCGAGTAATTATCATCAGGATTGCCGATTTTCTGTGACCCAAAGGATAAAGATTTAATGAGCATTATCGTGTATTTGAAGAAATGAAGAGAAAAGAATTGCATTCACTTATTATTTTAGTTTTCTGTGATTTGTAGTGAGGATAATTATTTTCATATCTTCCACTCAAATGAACATACGCCAACAAAAGCAAATTTGCACGAATAAAACCATCTTATTTTTGGGAATGTATACTGTTATAAGTTCATACTAGTAAAATTTGTGATTCTTTAAATTTGAGATGATCATTCTTTTCTCATAATGATATCTTTCTTTTTGCAGGTAAGATCGTACGCACTAATCTCTCGCCTTGAAACTTACGATAGCAGTATCACAAGAAGAATTCTCAAACATCATGGTATGTTACCCCCCATGTACTAAATAATATAAATTTTTATTGGTTTTATTATTTAAAATGGACATTATTTTCTGTGTTCCATTACTTCACTAAACGGAATGGCGTTTGCGTTGTTTTTTAAAATAAAAACAATTGAATGAAATACACGCAGCGTTTTGTAGTTTTAATCCAAATCTGCTATATGATTGAATTGAAAATTGAAGCATTAAATAGATGTTTCTCTCCACTGCATTTAGATTTCAATTTTTGTATCTGAAGTAATACGTCATTTTCAATATTGATTTCTATTTCTAATTTCATACGTTATTTAGATAGTTTGTGTGACTATGATGAAAATAATAATGTTTTATTCTGAAGGGTGCCTCGTACTAGAGAGCTGTTAGGAATATGCATGTGAGGTTGTTGGACTTGGTTTCTCAATCCATGTTAGAGTCGGGTTGGCGGCGGCGGATTTTACCCGTTATAAAAACTTTATATCCAAATTTGAGAGCAAATAGAGAGAAGTACTCACAGTGGATAGAAATGTTTTGTTTGTGGTAGGAGACAAAACACAAACGTGAAAACGTTGAAAACATTTAATACTGCATTATTCGTTACATAACATAAATATAATTTTATTGAAAAAACTTTCCGTAATTCATTCGCTATCATCACTCCAATGTTTATGACTCGTGTGTCAGCGGCAGCATTGTCTTACATCTGGCCAGGAGGTTCGGGAGTTGGAGACCTGAAAGTGGCGAATGTTCGACACCAACTGCATAGCTAGATCGAATTCTTACAAGATTATTACCCTCCCGTTGCATTTCCTTTTTTTGAAAATTTATCTGCTATTCGTAACTAAATTCTTTAGATGTATGCATTAATTGTAATTTAATTTTCTATCTTATTGTGTATTTATTTATAATTTTGTTATATCTTTCTGTATCTTGTAGACTGACGATGACGGCAAAGCCGTCGAAAGCCGGCTATCTTAATAAAGCTAATATGTTGACGAAGATGACCTCTTTTATTTCATCTTTTAAGAACGTCAACAACACCAAATCAGAATTCCCACGAATTCTTACACTGCGAGAAGAAGAATTCTGGCGGCTGTCTGCTCTCATCGGCAAATTTTTTGTTATTTCATCAATAAATACCAGGCTAATTCCACAGTACTGTTATAACTAGACCTAAAAATTTTATGCACAAAAATGTGGCACCTAAAATAAATAACAAAATTACGAAATTAGGCACTATTAGGTAAGAAAATGACGTTTTAGGTACTTAAAATAGGATACAAAATTACTAAACCATGCAAAAAAATTAGACGTGAAAAAGTTGTTTCTGGCATCTAAAGCAGGTCACCAAGGGTTTAAATTAGGCACTTTTTATTATGCAGGAAAGTCACGTATTTTTACATTTTTGAGAGAGACTGCAAGCATTTTATTTTATTCACTTTCATAATGAGCATTACAGTATATAATCAATATTTTGTCCAAATTCTGTACGGGAAGGTTGTGTCTTATCTCTATTAAAATCATTTGGAAAGAGGAAAAAGAACTTTTCACTGACACAGATTTATAGGTTCAAGCATACATTTAGTAATATTTCTCATTCGCACTGCTTCTGGAACTACTTCACTCCTCCCCTCACAAACCCTACTTGTACCCCACGACCTATTTAACCATTGGACTCGGGGGGGGGGAGGTTAATAAATGGAATGTCCCATTTAACCGATTACGACAGAATGAGTGCTATTACTTAACATAATTCTAGTTTGAAAAGAAAGTTTGATTTTAAAATATAACAGATTAATATCTTTACTAAGTATACAATAGTTCCAGCATCTTGACCATGAAATATTTCGAAGTAGAAAACGGACGGAGTCAAAAAGAATTTTAAAATAACGAGTTTGGCTCAAATAATACAATATATATTAATTTACGATTCATTATTTTTACAAATTACTTCAAATATTTATTTACTGAACAAGTTTTTTGATCGAATTCACACCAAACAATACAATTTGTAGAATTTCCTTCGCCCTTCAACACATAATCCGTTTTGCGAAAGTAATTTTTCATGATTCCCCGCTGCTACGTTTCTGAAGTTCATTGAGTGGTATTAATAATGGAGAAGCTCGCGTTCAAACCACTCGGCGAAAGCCGCTTTTCTGCCCTTCATTTAATACCGATACCGCTGCCTCCTCCACTTTCTTCCTCTCCTCTTCCGTTCCTTCCACCAGTTTGTCGAGGCAGTATATGAAATGCACCTGAATCTATTGCTGCCAAGCTACGTGCTAACAAATTTTCTGACGGGGAGCAGTGGCTCAGTGCATCAACTGACGTCACTGCAGTGCCTGTTACCGGGAGATCTTAGGTTCCAGTCCCGTCGGCGGCAGAATTTTCGATACTAGCTTTTCAGCTAGGTCGAATTCTGTCGCTGTCTGGAGGAGAATTCTAGCGGCCGGCTGCTCTGATCGGTAGTTTTCCGCGGTTTCTCCGATCAACACTAGGCGAATGCCGGAGCAGTACCCTACCAAACGGGCTACGGACCGCGCGCGATTTTTCCTTCCCCTTCCTTGTCCTATCCTCTCCCCTTACGCACACACTTACACTAACCTTCACTACACTACCACATATCCCGGGAGACCGGTCGGGAGCTTAAAGTTTGTCCCGGCTGGGGCGGTGCCCCGCTGGTGGGAGAGTCCTGGTCAGGGGGAAACCCCAGTAGCCGACGGTAGGACGGCGCCGGATCTCGCCACCCACGGGGAAAGATCACCGCCATCTCCCGAGAAAAAAACATGCACTACACTTCCTCTTTCTTGTTCTATCCTGTCCCCTAACACACACACTTACACTAACATGCACTACGCTACCACATATTCCGGGAGACCGGTCTGGAGCGTAGAGCTTGTCCCGGCTGGGGTGGTGCCCCGCTGGTGGGAGAGTCCTGGTTAGGGGGAAACCCCAGTAGCCGACGGTAGGACGGCGCCGGATCTCGTCACCCACGGGGAAAGATCACCGCCATCTCCCGAGAAAAAAAAACATGCACTACACTTCCTCTTTCTTGTCCTATCCTGTCCCCTAACACACACACTTACACTAACATGCACTACACTACCACATATTCCGGGAGACCGGTCTGGAGCGTAGAGCTTGTCCCGGCTGGGGCGGTGCCCCGCCGGTGAAAGGCACCTTAATAAACCTCAAGCCGACAAACCGGGAGTGGTGGCCCGGTGCATCCGATAGTTTCCTCGAAGCTTCCTGTAGTTCGCGCGCGAGTTCTGTGTGGGGTAGTGGGCGCATTCAGGGGTCGAAACTACTCGTCGTGATGCTATATGCCTAGGATCTGACAGGACGTTCTGCACCGAGCACAGCCAGTGAGCTATTTAGTGTCTATTCCAGGCGCATCAATCATTGATTATTTCTGCGCGCATCAACTCCTATGGCTGTTAGTTCTGAAAGTGTAGCGCACATTTTAATCACGGAAGAAGTCATGTCTTCCCGCGAAGAGCGAGGCACCGCCCCAGCCGGGGCAAGCCTCACGACTGGTTCTCAACATGTGTGGCATTGAAATGCATGTAAGTGTGGGTATGGGTAGAACAAGGAAGAGGAAGGAAAGATAGCGTACGTTTCGAGACTCGTTTGTTAGTGTACTGCTCCAATATTCTCCTAGTATTGATCGGAAAAATCACGTAAAACTTCCGATCAAAGCTGCTGACCGTTGAAATTCTCCTCCGGACAGCGGCTGCATTCCTGATTTTGACCTAGGTATCCTGATTCTGACCTAGGTATTCTGATTCTGCCATTATTGCGTCTCTAGGCTCTAGAATATCTCGATCAGAGTTCAGACGCATCACTCACTTAGGGAATTAGAACCGTAAATTAAGTTTATTTATATCCCAGGATGTGGCAATGTTTCTTCCCATTGCAACATGAGATCCGTCTTCCAATTATACGTGGCCTGATGGTTTTTTGCTCCTCCAGATATTGTGACCTACTAGGATGAAAAACACAGACGACTGTTCTGATTGATATTTACAATATATTTACAGTATATTTACAATTAATGTACAAAGATTACAATACAAAAATCTAACCCCTTGGCAACCTTTCAGTTCTTTTAGCCGCGAAACCCCGCGACCATCCCTAGGCCTCGCCCAGAACCACTGCTTCGAAAGCAGCAAAAAGCAACGCGAAGTGCGACGCTGTCGGACATAGAGTCCCGTAACTATACCAGTTACATGGCCTGTCGCCAAACCGATCTTCGACCCGAAGATCACGTGCAATGATAGCACTGGAGATACCTCTCGTCTTTCGACACCCAGCGTATCCCGCGAGGCGCCTGTCGGCGCGGCCTTAAATATCCGTTGGCTCGCCCCACCCTACAAGCAGCGGGCGTCATACGGCTTGCTGGCCAGCCCTTCCAGGGCTGCAACCGACATCTCTAGCCTCGCATCTCGCGCGTCCCTTTCAGGGAATTTCCAGCCGGATTCCTACGGGTTTTCCAGCCGGCGCGGCGGGGCGCCGCCGCTTTACACCCCCATTTTGCATCCGGCTTAGAGCGGGTTTCCCCGAAGCGGCCCGGCGGGGCCCGACGCCGCGGGGCCGAACCACGCGACGCTACAATATCTACCTCTACGGGACACTGTCTTTCGAAGCAAGTTCCCAAATTATATTCCGAGATGTGTAGAAGCGTAGTGACATATATGGTAGTCCATATGGTAAGTGTAAATATGTGTGTAATGAGAGAGGAGGGGATGTCATGAACAACGAATGTTCACACGCAGTCCTTGGCCCATTTGTCAGGGTGTAATACTGTTCAACCATTCTCCTGGTTTAGATAGGATGACAGCAATGACGCCACTCAGCTGCTGCAGCCGGTCTGAGTACATCGAATTTATCCCATAACAGTTTTTATATATTTATACAGAACTAACGGGAAATAAAAAATGCAAGAAAAATATTGTTATTTTAATTGAATTCTATTAATTTATTACAGTAATTTTTTTACATTTCCGTAATTTCTATCTATTAATAAGATCTTTGCTAGAATGTTTGTATTAAGAAACTTACTTATTGAAATTGTAAGACTTTGATAGCAACTGTAAAAGTTTCCTTTTTATTTGTGGAGTTTATCTATAAATATTTCCTCATCGATAATAACGTGTGCCAGGAAAGTTTCTCCCCACTACGCTGAGTCACGAGCTCTTACTAGCAATTGCATTTATGTTCGTAGCAACCAGATCTCTAGGAAACAAATAAAAGGGACAACACTTCCACAAACTCTTATGGTTGTGGGGTGCACGCCGTTTACATTTTACGAGCTGCAATTCGTGCTACTAAACATAATTTCTATTGCTAGTACTCTGCAGAGACACCTTCCTGGTTCGCTACATTATTAGTAGCTTTATATTTAATTTATTTTGTATTAAGTTTACGGAGTAATTATTTTGTTTGCGCTCAGTTACAATTCAAGGAAGAGCTAGTAAGAGTATCTTCAATGTTCAGCATATTCGAATTGTGAGTTTTAAGAGAATTAACCTCTTCCTTACTTTCTCCTGTGATGCATTTCTTGTTTCTTTCCTCAAGATTGCCTTCGTTTGCTGTTCGAATGGGTTCATTCCTTGGCATCGTCGATGCTTGGCTTCATCCGTCAACGTCGTCTAGCGATCTAACTCCGTTCATCGGCAGAATAAATGTCACGTCACATCGTAACCAGCGCTAAACCCTTGTCAATGGACATAATGTCACTGAGAGGAGATTGTACAATTGAGACTGAAAGCTGAATACATTTTCATAGCGAATATTGCGGAAAATTGCACGCATATTCTCTAACTAACTGTAGGCATCAGTTGTTTTTATCTGTAAGTATTTGGTTTGTGACTTGGTGTTAAAATCTCCCAACATCCCGATCGTTTGTGGAGGGGGAACTGAAGAAAAATTGAGAAGAAAAGAACCCTTACCCCTACACATTGAGTGAAGAGTCTCCTATAGCAGAGAGGCACTCTAAAAAGTTGAACCATATGAGACACGCAATGTACAAAGTTATTTCAATACTTCGTCTGTAATTGATATTAAACACAGTGACAATATAAATGGAATTAAATAATAAAATTAGAAATATAATAAGTGTTTTTTAAACATATTTTCATTTTTTCCTGTCTTGTGTGAAAGATTGTGACAGAGATAGGTAGCACGCTCAACGGACTGTAATTTTTATGAAATATCAGCAGGGTTTTTAACTTAGAAATTTTGAGAATTTCCTACCATTGGGTTACCTCATTTGGAAATATGTGGACGACTTAGAGCGTTATAATCGTATATTGAAAGGGAAACTAAGCCTTAATGTTATGAACATGTTTAAAACTCAACTCAGGATAGTGATCTGAATTTCGTTTCCCCTAACAATGTGTTATATTTACGTTGGAGATGCTTGCCGACAAATCAAAAATCACATAATCGTTTGTCGTCATAGAAATTATTTACGTCGTTAAAGTTTCGTAAGTCTGACTTCGAAATATAATATTATATTTGTCAATATAATATTATTCCTAACCAGTTCTAGCTACGTTAATGCTGAGGTATGTAATGAAACCGCGAGAGCCGTAATGGTCTAACTGCATTGTTGGTAGACGGCAGTCACACTCTCTCGAATAGATTGCTGTAAACCTTTGGTGGCTCTTGTGTCTGGATTATGGATATGGTTCTTGACATCAAAGTCTATGATATCAAAGTAATGATAACTAATGACCTAGAAGTTTTAGAAATCATTACCTAAATAATCTGGAATTCAGTCGCTGTCTGGAGGAGAATTCTAGCGGCCGGCTGCTCTGATCGGTAGTGTTCCGTGGTTTCGTCCATCATCGATGCCAGAGTTGTACCCTAACAAACGAGCCACGGACAGAGCGCGATCTTTCCTTCCTATCCTCACCCCTTACGCGCACACACACTTACATTAACATACACTACACTACCACATATGCCTGGAGTCCAGTTGGGGACCTAGAAGTTGTCGCAGCTGGAGCAGTGCACCGCTGGTGCGATATATGTGGTAGGTGAAAACCCTGTTAGGCGACGGTAGGTCGACGCAGGATCTGGTCATCCAATGAGGGAAGACCACTGCTACCTCCCGAGCAAAAACACGCGCTACACTTACAGGAATAATAGTCATAGTAGTTGACGCGCCCGGAATATCAATCAATCAATCAAACTAACAATGTCACATATGTTTTGTTGCAGAACGCGGAACTTTTTGCGAACGCATTACCTTTGCAAACTACCAAGATTTCTCTCTTCATTTTTACCGGGAGCGGTAGTTCAGTGCATCAATTGATGTCACTGCAGCGCCTCTAACCGGGAGGTCCTAGGTTCCCACTCCCCACGGCGGCAGGATTTTCGACACTAGCTTTTCAGCTAGGTCGAATTCAGTCGCTGTCTGGAGGAGAATTATAGCGGTTGGCTGCTCTGATCGGTAATTTTCCGTGGTTTCTCCGATCAACACCAGGCGAATGCCGGAACAGTACCCTACCAAACGGGCCACGGGCCGCGCGCGATCTTTCCTTCCTCTTCCTTTTCCTGTCCTCTCTTCTTACACACACACTTACATTAACATACACTACACTACCACATATTCCGGGAGACCGGTCGGAAGGTTAGAGCTTGTTCCGACTGGGGCGGTGCCCCGCTGGTGGGAGAGTCCTAGTTAGGGGGAAACCCCACTAGCCGACGGTAGGTCGGCGCCGAATCTCGCCGTCCAGCGGGGGAAGATCACCGCCATCTCCCGAGAAAAAACAAGCACTACACTAACGGGACTAATGACCGAAGCAGTTGACGCGCCCGGAAACACGAAAAATCCAATCAATCGATCTCTTCATTTATCAATCTCGATCTAGCTTTCCTAATTCATTTTTGCGCGGCTCTCACATCGCGTCTTCCTGCAGCGCGAACCGCACTGAATTCAACGGTTGTTTCTTTCCGTTCGCACCGTCACCCCCCTCCATTCCTTCGCCGTCCCCGCCTGTCGTCTTGCCCTCCCTTCCCCGCTGGCTGTCTCATTAGTCGGCGGCGCGGCGGCCCGCCGGGTCTTGTTAAAGGCGGTGGGCGGGGTGCGGTCTGAGCGAAGCGGGGAAGGGGGAGGGGTTTGGCGGGGAGAGGGAGGGGAGGCGACCGCAGCGCTGCCTGCAGGACGGGCAGCGCTGGGGGGAGGAGAAACTTAGTGTCGGGAGGCTGCCTGTCTGTACGAAAAGGGGATCTCTGAAAATTCTTATTTAATTTATAGCTATTGGAAAACGATTTTATGCTTCGTTTTGTGGTGATTGGAACTTTCGGCGTTGTTTTCCTCGTGGCGTGTTGTGCCTGCGTACCCGGAATATCGCCCGTCTTTGGTAATTTGATTGTTACCTTTGATTTCGTAGAAAAAGCGCCGAAGAAAGAAGAAGCACGACCCCAGAAGAGAGGATTTATTATAATTAAATGTCGCGGTTCGTCGAATATTCTTTCATTGTATTTCTAAGAAAGGAAACTGTTTATTAACAGATGGGTCTTGGATGTAAATTCTTTTTGACACACTCAATAGGCGATCAGATGATCAAAGAAATTGTATTTTTCGGGACAGCCATTGCGATTTCCGAGCTCTTTTCGTGAGATCGACCTGACAGCCTTCGTTGCTGCGTATAAAGTCCGCGTGGGAGCGGCTGTTTTGCTGATCTGTCGTCGTCTCCGAATCGTCGCCGAACGCTTTTTCTCGTGGCGCGAGCGAAGTGTTTACACAGGAGGCCGTGTCTCGTGGGTGCGTTTTTCAGGGCGACGCGACGGCTGAATGGGGACTGGAGGTCCGGTGAGCGAGTGGGTGGGCAGAGGAGATGGGTAGGGAATAATGTGTGGTTATCCCCCCGGGCACTGGTGGAGGCGGGTATGGTAACGGAAGGAGACCAATGTCGCTGTCCAAGGAAGCAGTGACAGGAGTGGTGGGTGTGGCATGTGTATGAGTTTCACCGTGGAAATAATGTCGGTCGGGGGGGGGGCTGGACATGTGTGGAGAAAGCTCTACGGCATGGGCTGAGGCAGTGGCGGCAGGGGTGGGTAAGGAAAGGGAAGGGGGGGGTGGCTTACGTTTAAAGGAAAGGGGGACTGGGGATGAAGAGAGACCAACATGGACATGGCGTGGACTAAGGAAGCCATAGTGTTGGGTGTGGCATGTGTGTGACGATCGCCAAGAAAATAATGGTAGTAGGAAGTCGGAACGGGAACAGTGGCAATTGTGGGGACTGGGATTAGGGCGGATAATGGCCTATGGCATAGGTTGGTTGGTTGTTAGTGATTCTGGGCGCGTCAACTAACATGGTCATTAGTCCCGTAAGTGTAGTGCATGTTTTTGCTCGAGGGGGCGGTGATTTTCCCCCACTGGATGGCTGAATCAACCGCCGACCTACCGTCGGCTAACGGGAATTTCCCCCACCAGATATCTCCCCCCAGCGGGACACCGCGCCAGTCAGGACAAGCTCTAAGCTCCAGATGGGTCTCCCGGCATGTGTGGTAGTGTAGTGAATGCAAGTGTGTGTGTGTGTGTGTGTGTGTGTGTGTGTGTGTGTGTGTGTGTGTGTGTAAGGGGTGAAGATAGAACAAGGAAGAGAAAAAAGATTGCTCGCGGTCCGTGGCCCATTTGTTAGAGCACTGCTCCAGCATTCGCCTGGTGTTGATAGGTGAAACCACGGAAAACTACCGAACAGAGCAGGCGGATCCTAGAATTCTCCTCCATACAGCGTCTGAATTCGACCTAGCCGAAACAAACAATGGCATAGGTTGAGGCAGTGGCGGCTGGGGGCGGTGACAGAGGCTTGGATGAAGGAAATGAAAGTAGGGCGGGTAGCGAGTCAGTGACGGGAACTGAGGAAAGGGGGGGAGGGGCGGGGAGCGGGCGGGGAGCGGGCGGGAGCGGCGGGAGCGGGCGGAGCGGGGTGGGGAGCGGGCGGGGAGCGGGGCGGGGAGCGGGGCGGGGAGCGGGCGGGGAGCGGACGGGGGGCAGGGAGCGGGCGGGGAGCGGGGCGGGGAGCGGGCGGGAGCGGGCGGGGAGCGGGGGAGCGGGCGGGAGCGGGCGGGGAGCGGGCGGGAGCGGGCGGGGAGCGGGCGGGAGCGGGCGGGAGCGGGCGGGGAGCGGGCGGGCGGGCGGGCGGGGAGCGGGCGGGGGGCGGGCGGAGAGCGGGCGGAGAGCGGGCGAGAGCGGGCGGAGGAGCGGAGAGCGGCAGAGCGGGCGAGAGCGGCGGAGAGCGGGCGGAGAGCGGGCGGAGAGCGGCGAGAGCGGGCGGAGAGCGGGCGGAGAGCGGCGGAGAGGGGGAGAGCGGGCGGAGAGCGGGCGGAGAGCGGGCGGAGAGCGGGCGGAGAGCGGGCGGAGAGCGGGCGGAGAGCGGGCGGAGAGCGGGCGGAGAGCGGGCGGAGAGCGGGCGGAGAGCGGCGGAGAGCGGGCGGAGAGCGGGCGGAGCGGGCGGAGCGGCGGAGAGCGGGCGGAGAGCGGGCGGAGAGCGGGCGGAGAGCGGGCGGAGAGCGGGCGGAGAGCGGGCGGAGAGCGGGCGGAGAGCGGGCGGAGAGCGGGCGGAGAGCGGGCGGAGAGCGGGCGGAGAGCGGGCGGAGAGCGGGCGGAGAGCGGGCGGTGTGTGTGTGGGCAGGCGTGTGTGTGTGGGGGCAGGCGTGTGTATGTGTCTGTGTGTCTGTGTGTGTGTGTGGGCGTATTGGCGGGGAGAGATGCAACGACAGCAGGAGTGGTTGCTGAAGCGTGGGCGGGGCTATGGGAAAAGACGGGACGGTGGAAAAGGGGGCGGCATGGGCGGCGATGGAGCGGGGACAGGCGCCCCTAGGCGGGAGTTAAGGGTCGAGCATGCTAGAGAGGCTTCTTCTGCCACAAGCCGCGAAAGAATAGTGTGTTTGCGTTTTCGGGATTGGGCGACAGCGATGGTGTTTGCGGCTGTGAAAATGGATTCGGCGAGGGAAACGTATGTCAAAAGAAACATTCTCAAGCAGAAGGAGATATCTATCGCTTATTGCTAGAGGAGCGCTTCTCTATCATATGATATGCACTTCTCAACGTCTTCGCCAATAGCTGGAAAGTATATAATCATACGCTAGGCAAAGGTATGTTAATAAACCAAGTTAATTTTGTTAAGATGAATATTAACGCGAAGAATGTAGCATCTGAATTGTAATTTCTGTTCGTTAAAATGTTGTGAGAGATATTGGATAGTGAGCTGAAGCGAATAATAGCAGATGAAAATTGTGCGATGTTATGTAATAAATTCTGGGAAGAAATAACAGCACGTTGAGATCTCTTCGGTACCCTGCATCCTCTGCGATGATCATCGAAGGGTAAATTGTAACATTCTCCGTAGATTATACTGAACCTTGTTCTATATGAGATGCAGATTGTGCAACATAAGTACCCACTCGATCTGCTTTGTGAACACGATCCCGAAGTAAGAGAGCACGCATGATAGTGTCGTCTCGTATATTATGTCAGAAGTGTACATACCTTTTGTGGCTCTCACACGCAACCAATCTTTATAAATGAGGTCTCCAAAGAAAGAGAAATTCACGGAGACGTGAAATCATGTGTCTGAGAGAGAGAAAAAAATGTGTCTGAGAGAGAGAAAGAGGAGGGAGAAAAAGAGAGGGAGAAAAAGGGAGGGAGGAAAAGAGAGGGAGAGGGAGAAAGAGAGGGGAGGGAGAGAGAGAGGGAGAGGGAGAAAGAGAGGGAGAGGGAGAAAGAGAGGGAGAGAAATGGGGAGGAGGAGGAGTGTCGGATGACGGAGAGGAGGATAAAACACGAAAATGGAGTGATCCTAAAGGAAGAAAACGTATTAGTGCGAGCTAATATATGTTGGTCAACATGATTTTACCTGTCGTATTTAAACAGCATGCAGCTACTCAAACTCACGTCAGCTTTGCTTTTACTTTTAACAATCTAGAATTTTTTCCATTTAGCGGCGAAAACAAAGTACAGAGGAAATAATTTTAGGGAAATTTTGAATAGAAAATGCTCGAGACAGAGAATGTACTACAGCGATAATAACGGCTGTTTACTGTGAACAATGGGAGGGCTCATTAGAAAAACGGGCTATCTCACATTTTTTTGTGAAAATGATTTATTACCAGTATACAAAACTTGAAATATTATTCTTTTAGCATAATATGTTATTTAAAGATTTAGGGCCTTATTCATAGTCGTCACTTGTAGGATAAGAAAATACTTAAGCTGTAAGAAGTTACTTTTGATAAGGAAATGCTTATACACATTTGGTATTCATACACGATCCTTATAATAAGTACGATGTGCGCCAGGAAAACGTACGTAGTGTCTTGTGTGGCAACAATGTATTGGTTGCTTTACAGCCTCTTGAATCCTGCCAGAAGCGCTCCATCAAACTGACCGTGAACTACCATATGCGTGCGCCCGTGAGATAACGTAATCTACACAGTTTCTTAAATAGTGCCAGTATGTTAAACAAAGACTTAAGCGTGGTGAAATCAGGAAATATTTAGTTAGTTAGAGGTGGTTTTAGCCACCAATGTTACCAAAAAGTGTACAACAAAAATTTAGTAAACGATATTTTTTCTTAAATTCTTGTTCGTTGTTCATTTTCAACGGATTTTGCATGTCACGTAAATATCGCTTGCTGCTAAAAAGAAAGATGTCACGGTAAAAACCCTTATAATCTTTGAAATAGTCGTCCATTCCATTTCTTTCAAATTACGACAATTTTCAACGCATCAAGAGAGGCTTCACTTATAGATATAAGTGAAAGTTGGACCTTCCTTATAGTTATAAGGGTTTTCTTATGTGGATGAATAAGTTGCTACTATGAATTGGGAATCGTTATAAGGAACTCCTTAAGCTTTTCCTTATTATAAGTCACGACTATGAATGTTGCCCATAGACTTATATGTAAGTGAACTGTGTTTAAAAGTTCAAAAATATATTGAGTTACACGAGGGAACTCCAGGTAAAACCCCCATCTCAGAAGTATGTCCGTGTGGGATAGCCCCTTGTTCTGCTGAACCCTTCAGTCCCAAAATGTGTTATTCCTTTCCTGGCGCACTTCATTGGCTGGCAATATATACCGCCGTGTTTTTCGTTGCGAGCACTGAGCAAGGCACTTCGCTCGCCGCCTGCGCGCTGCAACCGCGCGGCCGCCAGGGCGCGAGGTGGAGCCATTAGCGAGGCCTCGCCCTCAGTGCAGGCGCGTGTAGCGTTTTTGTACGCGATGGCGGCGGCGGTTGCGGCGGGGATGGTGTAAGTGGCGGCAGTGGTATCGGAGACATGCGGACGGTGAGGAGTTGGAGGTGACGACGGAGACCAGTGGAAGTACAGACGCAGACGGGGCAAAAAGGGAGGGGAAGGGAGAGGCGAAGGTGAAGGTGAAGGAAGGAGGAAGAAGCACAGGAGAAGAGATAAAGGCGGAGGATGAAGTAAATGTGGAGGATGAGGCGTAGGCAGAGTAAAAGGCGGAGAAAAGCCGGAGGGGAAAAGGAAAAGGAGTTAATGGCGAAGGAAGGGGTAAAGGCGATAAAGGAGGACAAGGTATAGGCGGGAGACAAGGCGAAAATGGCGGAAGAAGAGTTCAAGGGGATAAGAACGAGGAGAAAAGTGGAGAAGAAGAAGAAGGTAAAGGCGGAGAACTAGGAGGAGATAAAGACGGAGGGGAAAAAAAGAGGGGGGGAGGAGGGGGGAAAGGGTAAGGAGGGAGGCGGATGTGAGGAGGGAAGGGAGTGAAGGGGGAAGAAAGTAAAGAAGAGGAGATGTAAGAGGGTGAAGGATGTAAAGAGGAGGAGATGTAAAGAGGGTGGAGGATGTAAAGAGGGAGGGGAGGATGTAAAGAGGGAGGTGGAGGATGTAAAGAGGAGGAGGAGGATGTAAAGAGGGGGTAAAGAGGGAAGGTAAAGGCGCTGGAAGGGTAAATGTGAAGCAGGATGTAAATACGAAGGAGGATGTAAAGTGAAGGATGTAAAGATGGAGGAGGAGGTAAAAGAGAACTAGGGGTAAAGGCGCAGGAGGGGTAAATGTGAAGAGGGTAAATGCAAGGAGGGTAAATGCCAAGGAGGGGGTAAATGCCAAGGAGGGGATAAATGCGAAGGAGGTACACACGGGGATAAAGGTAAATTGAGAGGAGAACGTGAGGGTGCTGAACGAGCGGGAGGCGGGGGGGGGGCGGCGCTGATGTGGGAGCAGACGCGCTCTCAACGCGCCTTGGAGGGCCCTCGGGGCGCCGGGCGGGTTGCGAAGAGCCAGGGGCACCTTCACAGGCGACACGAGGCCCTTTTAGCCGCCACGCGCTGCCGGCGTTTGCTGTTTGAACAGACGCGCTGCAATGACAGTGCGATGGAGTCCTTCGGAGAATACCCGCGCCGACGCTTGCGAGCGGAGGGGGTTCTCAAAATTCGTAGACCCTCCTCAAAATTACAATTTTTACTCATTCTGTTAATTGTCAGTATCTTAAATTTTAAGACAATTAGTTGAATATTTAAAGAAAAAGTAAATTGTATTATTATAAATAACTTGTTTTCTCATTTCAAGCACAACGTTTTACGAACTAATTGTTTGCATTATCAGGTACATAGGATGTGCAAATACGATGGAAATATTTTTTAAAATAAGTATAAAATCTATAAACGATAAATTTACAAGTAATGTGTTAATACAAAATATAATTATGGAGAAAAACTGATAGGTTCTGTAAGTGTGACTAATTTTTACAATACCAATAAAATATATTAATGATAAAATTATTAGTAATGCACATACAAAATACAATAATGGAGAAAGACTCACCTTGTTTGTTTAAAAAATAATATTTGATAATCATACCAACATTTTTTACTCTAGTAAACAATAATTTTCACTAACATTCATCTGATCTACAATTAATGTCTTGAGGTTGTAGGTAGGGCATTCTATGTGAGATTAAGGCGTATTTGTGATGTACAGACACCTCATAGACGATTAAATATATTACAGAACTGGAAGTAAACTTCACAACTTCAAGCAAACGTTTACAATTTCAAATATTACCGATATCCATATTTATCTTCGAGACAATATGTTTTGTTGCCTTCTAAAGGTCTGTTTCCATTTGAAATAGCCAACGACGCTTGCCGAATTCATTTACTGCGCTCCGTGAAGTCACGAAGGTTAAGCGAATTCGAGACTCGCGGGTTCCTGATTGGATGACCGGCTAGGAACCCCGAGATGTAACTGCGTCGATCTCCTGGCCGAAGGGATAAAAGGCACTGACTGACTGCGACGTGACGTGACGAGACTCGACAAATACAGTACAGTAATTACTCAATAACAGTAATGATAGTAATTACTTGGTAACGGAGGATTACTCCAACATAAGCACTCACCGCCCAACAAGAGTTAAGAGACGTGTTGCGTCAACAACGACGCAAGAAAATAAATAAATAATAGGGTACTTGTGAACTCATTTATCACTCTACTGGCAATTACGGCAGATTCTAATAGTTAGGTATGGTAAGTCATTACAAGTTTTACTCAAGAGGTCATTGTATTTGATCCGTAAGTTGGGATTCCATCCCACCAACCAACGTGATTGAACGAGTGGATAAAACTTAGATGTCAGCAAAACGAACATTACGCATTGCGACGTCAGCCAGAGTGATCAGAAAATATCAAAATTCGTAGGTTTCTGCCTACAATGGTTCTCATTGGCCTTCTCAGCATAACATTGGCAGAGAGTATATCATTCGACTACCATGATTTACACAATTTTGAAAAAAATCTTACATTTACTACAATATCATTACTATGGGACGGATTTTAATGAAATGTCATTTTTTCTTTTCACTTTACAACCATACCATTTAGTTTAAAAATGCATTTTATGTTATGAAAAAAGAAAATAACTAATTTTTATAGGTCGTTATTTTGCTTTTTTTTTATTGCGACTAATAAGCCATTTTTTACCTTTTCGCGACATTTTTAATGCATTCTTTCCTGATTTAATTGATTTTAATGCCATTTTTAATGGTTATTGCTTTAAATAATATTTACGAGATGCAACAAATGTTCTTCATATAATTAGTCACTAGCCTATTCGCTTTATTCGCTCAGAAATTTTTTTTTAACAGACGTTGTTAATATGTAATTCTTATGAACTATTGCTGTTTCGGCCGATTTCGGGATAACTAAAGACAGATATTTCCTGGTAAAAAAACAACCCAAACCAAAAGTTTGCAAGCCGAGTTCATTTGAACAAATGGAAGAAGCCTCGATTACTTCACTAACGTTTCCAACAGCTTGAGTTGTATATGTGAATGTTTTTGATATTTTTTACGTCATTTTTCTTTGGTTTTAGTGAAAGTTTAAAGCATTTTATTGCTCATTTTTGGCGATGTTTTAGGCCATCAAAATCCACCCTGTAATTATTACTTTCGTTAAAATATTCATAAACTACCTTGAATTTCCACGTTACATGAATTTAAATTCCACCGATTGCTCTCAGAACCTCACAACGTTGCGGCAGTGCGGATGAGTGCAGTTTCATGAAGATCGGGCAGCCTCTTTTCCATCCAATCGCCCGGAGCGCCGAAAGGGACGCAACGAGGCTTCAGAATGCCCTGCTGCCGAACGCGGCGTACATCTTCGGACTGCGCTGCGTCGACGTTGACCCCGCACAGCGGAGCGGAGAGGAGAGGAGAGGTGGGCGGGGCTGGTGGGAGCGGCGTGGGTGGAGAGCGGAGGCCGGGCGTAATGAAGGGGCGGCCGCGAGAGGGCGGGCGGGGCCGCTGATTAAAAACTCGTTGCTCTGCCTGCGCTGATGGCGAGGCCCTCGCCGCAGCCTCCGTCTGTCGAACAGCCGCCGACATTACAGCCTCCACTGCTGCCCCATCGCCCCTTCACCGTCACAGCCGCCACCGCCGCCCCCCCCGCCCAACCCCCCCCGCCATCGCCCCCGCCATCGTCCCGTCTTCGTACCACACGCCCCACTGCTCCCTCCACGCCCCCGTCCCGCCCGTCCCTCCCCCCCCCCCCCCGCCCCCCCCCGCCCCGTGCCGCCCCGCCTCGCCCCGGCCCGCCCCTGTCCCCCCTGACCCCATCGCCCCGCCCCTTTCCCCGCCTCTACCACACTCACCGCCACCTTCACCACCCCCGTCGTCGCTCTGTCACAGCTCCCTCTCCGCCTCCTCCCTGTCCTCCGGTCCCTACCCCTCTTGCCCCGCCCCGGATTCCCCGCCCTGTTTCTGCCACGCCCCCACCTCACCCCGCCATTCCCATCGCCACCGTCTGCGCCCCCCCCCCCCCCCGCCTTTGTTAACAGCGCTCCCCCGCCCCGCCCCCTACTGAGCCATCAATTGTTTCCCACCTTCAGCCCCCGTTCCCAGTTCCGTCTCCATCCCGACGACCACTGTCATTACAGTTACTGATACTTCGCTGTATTCTCGTTCTGCTCCTGTTCACTTTCATCCTGCCTTCGTTTGCTATCCTGTAAATGACTTGGTCATCACTCGCAGCCGCTGAAGCCCTCGTCCGTCTCCTTCCCAAGGCCGTCTTTGCCTGCTGTATCCGGTCTCTTGCCTTCCTGCCCGTCGACCCGTGCTATCGAAACCGCAGGCCTGTCCATCACAGTGCTGCTTCGTCCCTCCTATAATTCTAAATTGAGGACGCTAGATGTACGGGTAGAATATCCTTACAATACATTACAGATGTGTCCTACATGGAAGTAAATATACTCACAATAAGAATAATGCGAATAAGTAAAAGAAGTCATCTTCGTCAACATAGTATTTTTATTCAGATAGCCGGCTTTCAACGGCTTTGCCGTCATCATCAGTCTACAATGAACAGAAAAATATAAATAAATTGCAAATTAAATACAAAATAAGATAGCAAATTAAGTTACAATTAATAGATACATTTCAATTTTAATTACAAATAACAGATAAAATTTCGAAAATCGAAATGCAACAGGAGGATTAATATAGATAAGGAGATCAAATTAAAAATTATAAAATACCAATAGAGAGAAACTCATTATGTGTTTACAAAAGATACGGAGCCAATAGCAGATAAAATTGCAAAAAATGAAATGCGACGGGGGGGATTAGGAGTTCAAATTAGAATAGTGGACACTAATGAGATATCAATCGACACGTCTTAGTCTTCTGATAGGGAATTTTTCCGCGTATCCATCCAGAATATTCTGAGAAATCTCGTGATAAAAACGTGTTTTTTATCTTTAAGTCACTAAAATTAGTTTTAGTTGAATTTCCACGCCTGTAGAGGAGATCAGTGTCTCATGCGATTTTTCTTGTCGACAATAATCGATTAGCACAATTCTTACTAGGTTCCTTGTAGAATATTCTGAAATTATCTTAGAAAAAATAAGTGTTTTGTTGCTTTCAATGAACCTATAAGAAACATTGATGAAACGCTCTCTTTCCGACATTTACATGATTAGGTGTGGATTGATACACCAGACTAACGAAAATTAAAAGTATTGTAAAATGGAACAAAACTTCAAACAAATATTTTATTCTGACGGTTAATTACTTATTTTTGAAATAGGTCAATGTTTATAATAATTAACACCATTATATTTAAGATAGTATAATGGTGTTAATTATTATAGACACTGAGTGTCTTAAAAAATATAAGTTGGACACAATTATACGATACAGTTGGTCACAAAGGAATATGTTTTGATTTAAACTTTCAGGTAACTCTCTATGCCAGAAAATGGGTGATTCGTGCAATTGTAATATGTTCAAAATTTATTTTTATTATGAACTATCAAAGCACAAATGAAACTTTTTAATATGAAAATACCAGCCAGAGGCACTGCGCTAAGCTAGCGTTTATGCTTGTTAATTGTCTGTGCCTTTTCAATTTAATGTTTGAAAATACTCATCTCAATTTCTTTTTTTTCTGATTCATGTAAGTTTTCAGAGAGACATTTTTTCGACTTTTCTTCGAATTTTGAAAGAAAATCTTACTTCGTTAAGAGACAGAATTGCCTTACGGCCGGTCTATCGGGCACTTCTGATTTCCGTTCACCAAATTGTTGCAGCCATGGGACCTCATTTCTAGAGACAACTTATCACCTGTGTCTAGAAAAAACCCGCCGGCCTTTTGTTGCTAGTGAGGTATGGACGGGGGAGAATCAGACTGTATTTAAGGGACAACACTACAGTGACTGCAGCTCTAGAATAAACTGCATTTTAAGTTCGAAACTTATGAAATGTTCCGTAATTTACAAGCAGATATAATAACTGCATAAAATGATTATTATGATATTAGTAAGTCATAAATTCCGATACTTTATGAAAATGGCTTTAATTTTAAAATATGCATTTTCTATGCAAAGTGTATTTCTGTGTAAAAATATGCATTTTCTTTCTCTTCTTTTCTTTTTGCTGTTGTATCCCCAGTTGTTCAGCACTGTGAACGCCTTATACGTTTTTTCTGTGGCTCGTGCTATGCCCTAGATACACCTCCGCACACTGCGAACCAGACTTCCAAATATTGGACATAAATATTTCACGTGAACTTCAACCTTACAGAGGATCTCTGAGCATAACCCGACGTTTGTTTTAAATGTCTCTAGGCATAGCGGCCAAACTAAGTAAGTTCACTTCTGCTGCCTTAATATTCTTTTTCTGAATATAAGACTTTGCCCCAAGCCTCTAGCAAAGTTTCATTTGCACGAAAGAAGTCAAAACTATTATAATTACCAGAAACTCAAACATAAAATCTTATTCCTACATTGTTTTTACTTAAGAGCGGTTAGATCTCTAGGATCAAAGAAGTAAAAGCCCAAGAGCTTTTCTATACCAGCAGATGGTGCAGAAATATCTCCCTTTGATCCATTTCATAGACCCACTCTTGTTTTGAGGTAAGTAAAAAGTACATAATCTTCGTGTTTGGAATTCTGACAGAATTATGTTTTTTACCTTTTCGCCTAATGCCGTTGTTAATAGTAGTATAATTAACACGTAATATTAAAATAGGAAGGTGTAGCAGGATTATTTATTTTTATTTGTAACAAAATGGTTAAAAACGGAGCGATTTATGACGAAAATGAGCGTTTTCAATGGATGAAAAGAGGAAAAATCACAATGGACGAAAGGAAGCGTTTAAAAAAGTTCTGAAATTATATAGCAAAAAAATGAAAAATAATGCAATAATAATAAAAATAATTATAAATTTCATGTATTTATTGTAAATTATTAAAAAATGTAGCCACATAAATTGTATCATCTAAATAGTGGGCTGGAGAACACTTGGGTCTGATAGGCCTTGAGTAATATCAGTGAAACATCTGAGAAGGGTAGTAATGGAAGGTTAAAACGCGGCGTTCACGCTACTCGGTGTATCTAGGCACTACAGGGTGCCGCGTGTCCGGCTGCCGGCCTCCGCACTGGCCACGGGCCGTGTGTCCGTCGCTCGGGGTGTCAATTTGGCCCCCCCCCCCCGGCCCGTTTTTGTTCGTTCCCCACACGCGTGAAGGATATATGGACGCGGCCCAGCGCGCACCATTAGAGCAATGGGCGCGTGCGACGGCCCAAACAGCGTTTGAGACAATCTAGAAAATTGCGCCGCGCCTCGTGTGTCACGTGTTTCGAGTTGAAACTGGGAATTAAAGCGGAGCGCGCCGCGCTAGTGACTTGTTTTTGATGGTGAGCGCCGCCCTTCGGCAAAACATTTTTGAGTTATGGTCTGGCGCAGTTCACAAACTGCGGGAGGGTTTTTTTTTCTTTGTTTTTTTTTTCGCTGCTTGGAGCTCTATTCTCTAGGCGTCATTTGTTTCATTCGCTGCATTCAGTTGGATTAGGAGTTCCTTTTGCATTGTGATGCGGCCAAAAGGGAATTGTATGTTTGCTGCATTGATTCCAGCCCTGTGATTCAGATATTGTGGTTGGTTGCGTGGGGTGACGTGGATCATCGGAATATGTCGAATGCATGGCTTGAAGCGAATTCGATGATAGTGCATGAATAAACGGTACATGTTTGCGGGATTTCATGGAAGCTTCTCTGTACTGTTCTGCACACAATATGGGTCTCGTTTTATTTTGTGCATTATGGGTTATTGTAAGCGCATTAAACAATTGTTATTCGACGAGTATTTGTGTCAGAGACAATCTCAAGTTAATGCAACTTACGTTCTTGTACGACATTTTATTAATTTGATTTTTACGACTAGTTTGATATGATTATATATAGATAAAAAATTAAAATACGCTTATTTATGGGAAGTTTTGGAGCCTTAACCATATGAATGACGTATTATACTTAAGACTCTTTTCATTTAATTCATTAGTTACATCACAAATCCTTATATATGCAATCTTCACAGAAAACACACAATTTCATTAGAAGAATTCACGGGCGTCAATTTTCAATACTTTTCTTTCACGCTTCATTTTGAAAGAAGGGAGAGACACTTTTACTGCAATTTATACTTTGTTTGTGAAGACTAATTTAAAATGACTCCAGAGTGTGAAACTAATTGTAAGAGTTACTGTTATCTGAACATCAACGTTACATCCGAACTTTCACTGAATTCAACTTTAGATGAACGGTGGAAGAAAGTGTTGGTATACGGCCACACTTCCTGCCTTTCTTAGCAGTGTTTAAATAAGCTGAAAACATTATTTATTCTTTTCTATTTTTTAGTCATTTCCTTCTCATGAATGAACGAATACTGTAACTTAGAGTAAATTTATTCCTTTTTGGTTTCATTTGGTTCACCTCGCCTTCATACCGACTCCTGACTCAGTGTGCAATGCTCTAATACCTGTATGAATTGAGTTTTTAATGTCGTATTACGTCTATGAACGGTCGTATTACGTCCATTACGGCTATATTGCGGTTGATGAATAGTTTGTTGTTAAAAAATCTCCATAGCTGGTGAAAAGCTTACGAAAATGAAACCTGATGTGGTGATATCCGACCACAGGGTATTTAATACTATTTGAGTTATGTCTATCTGTACTTGTGCTCATGCATTTTTTGTTTACTGTACTGATTTAATTGGACATATTCGTTTTTCTCCAAACTGCCATTGCTGTCTGGTCGATTCTGGCGAGTACATCTCGTCGCAACACTTGTAATAACTGCATTACAGTACAGCAGCACGCCATACAGGAACGAACAAAATCGATGAGGACGATTGTAAAGACAACTGAGAGTAGAGAATGATGAGCTTGCTAGAAAATATTATGTTCAGATCATTTGTTTTACAAATGAGAATAAGCTTTGGAGAAGCTCTTCAGTTTAAACAAACTCTTACTACTTTAACTCTAATGTTTCGTGCAATTCCAATTCTGCAAACCAGAGGTGATAATATTCTTGAGCAACTTCATTTCGAAACCATTGAGCCCGTGTATTTTCTTTACTGGCTTAACAGTAACTCGGAAATCGTGTGTTTCAAGAAGCTTGGCATTGACGTTTTGGGAAGACAAAAGCGTTCGTGCACTGTCTAGTTCATCGTAGGATTCATTTTATCTCCACGTTATTGCAACTTACAGCTAATACTAAATCCGATACTTTTATCCGGGTTAATAGTTTTATCTTCCAAAGTTCTTAAATAAGCACGTAAACATTGTGAGAAATATTGAAACCAAATTTAGTTTTAAACCGCGTGTGTCCTAGAATTTACTCGACCCTTAGTACCGGGAGCGGTAGCTCAGTGCATCAACTGATGTCACTGCAGCGCCTCTGACCGGGAGGTCCTAGGTTCGAGTCCTGACGGCGGCAGGATTTTCGACACTAGCTTTTCAGCTAGGTCGAATTCAGTCACTGCCTGGAGGAGAATTCTAGCGACCGGTTGCTCTGATCGGTAGTTTTCCGTGGTTTCTCCGATCAACACCAGGCGAATGCCGGAGCAGTACCTACCAAACGGGCCACGGACCGCGCGCGATCTGTCTTTCCTCTTCCTTGTCCTATCCTGTCCCCTTACGCACACACTTACACTATCATGCGCTACACTACCACATATTCCGGGTGACCGGTCGGGGGCTGTGCCCCGTTGGTGGGAGAGTCCTGGTTAGGGGGAAATCCCACGCCGACGGTAGGTCGGCGGCGGATCTCGCCATCCAGCTGGGGAAGACCACCGCCACCTTTCGAGAAACAAACATGCACTACACTAACGGGACTAATGACCAAAGCAGTTGACGCGCCCGGAAACACGAAAAAAACAAATCAACCAATCGACCCCTCTGTACATAACGTTTTGCGCACTGTTCTCGTCTCCTATGAGTCCACGCCTGCATCGATGCCGCTGCATCTACATCCCCACGTCATTCCGGCTCGTTGTCTTCACATTTCGACCTCCACCGTCGCTCCCCGCGCTTGGGGCGCCTTCTCCCCCTCCCCTCCCCTCGTCCCCTCCCCATCCCCCTCCTCCCTCCCCTCCCCGGCGCGGCCCGGGTCGCGGCCGCTGGCCCCGCCCCCACCCTGCCCCGCCGCCGCCGGCACTACGCCGTCTGCCCTGTAAATAATAGATGCAGACGTCCTGCACAGTGGGACGAATTGTATGAAGGGTTTATTGAGTAATATTTTGGAAAAAGCTCGGTATGTACTTCTTACGTTATTCGATACAATAATATTAAAAAATTACTGATGCCTTGCGATTTTCAATGCAAGCAAGTTGTAAGAAAATTGTAAGAGGAATCTTGGAAATAAAAATTCTTGATCATTTGTGACAGTTGAAAAATAACACGATTTTTGAAAAAAATATTTCGCTATTATACTGGCGAATTTGTCACCTTTTTATGAAAAATAGAGGTTTGTACTCGAGAAAATACCGGTGGCAGGATTTTCGACACTAGCTTTTCAGCTAGGTCAAATTCAGTCGTAATTTGGAATCTAGCCGCCGGCTGCTCAGATCGGTAGTTTCCCATGGTTTCTCCGATCAACACCAGGCGAATGCCGAAGCAGTACCCTAACAAACGGGCCACGGATCGCGTGCGACCTTTCCTTTGTCTTCTTGTTCTATTCTCTCCCCTTACACACACGTTTACATTAACATACACTACACTACCATATATTCCTGGAGACCGGTCGGGAGCTTAGAGCTTGTCCCGGCTGGGGCGGTGCCCCGCTGGTGGGAGAGTCCTAGTTAGGGGGAAACCCCGCTGGAAGGTCGAAGCTGGATCTCGCCATCCAGCGGAGGAAGATCACCGCCATCGATGACACTTACGGAACTGATGAGCTCGGTAGTCGCCAGGAATCACTAACAATCAATCAATCCAGAAATGAATTTAAAATTGGCGCCGTGTTTGCTGCGTTAGGCCCAGTGCCCGCCGCCGCCGCCGGGGGCTGTGGGAGGAGGGGGGGGCGGGGCCGGCGCTGTCCGATCGCGTTCCGGCGCCGCGTGTCAGGCGTCGGCCGCTCCCGCATCGCTCCGCCTGATCTCCACGGCACGCCGCGTCCCTGCTGCCCACTCCGCCCCGCCTCTACCCACGCGTCTGCAGGACATGCCACGCCCCGCACCTTCCCTGCCCATCCCATCCCTCCCCATCCCACCCCACCCTGCACCGCCCCGCCCACCACCCCACGCGTTCGCGCGGCCTCCCGCGCCCTCGCCCTCCCCTCCCCATCCCCCCCCCCCCTGCACCGCCCCGCCCACCACACCACGCGTTCACAGGGCATATTGCGCCTCCGCCCCTCCCTGTCCATCCCACCCCACCCCACCCCGCCCCGCCTCCACACCACGCATTCGCAAGGCATGCAACACCCCGCACCCTCTCTGCCCATCCCATCCCACCCCACCCCACCCCCCCCACCCGCCCGCCTCTACACCACGCGTTTGCAGGGCACGGCGCGGCCCCGCCCCCTCCCTGTCCATCCCACCCCACCCCACCCCGCCCCGCCCCGCCCCGCCCATCGCACCACGCGTTTGCAGGGCACGGCGCGGCGCCGTTCCCTCCATGACCACCCACACCACCCCGCCCCACCCTCCGCACCACACGTTTGCAGGGAATACCGCGCTCCCCCCTCCCTGCCCATCCCATCCCATCCCCTCCCCACCCTGCCACGCCCGCCACAGCACGCGTTCACAGGGCATGTCGCTGTGACCTTTATGCGGAAGAAAAATTATTTTTACGTGAAAAAATGTACTTGTTCTCACTCTTCTGGCCAAAACAAAACTGCAATATACACCAATCAAGACGCGAATTACAAATGCAAAGATATTAAGTACAATTCAAAATTGAAACTAGTTGTGCTAAAAGAGCACGTACTTTCTCGCCATTAGTAATGGGTATGTGGCTAATGTTAATGGCTATTTATACCGCAATTTCCCTCCAAATTAACACATCTCAGTCGTCATTTTTTATAAAACTCATTACAAATAGTATAGCATTTGGTGCGTGAACTAAATATTTCAAGCAAATATCACCACGAATTTGACAATAATAACTTTTTCATACATCTAAATTATGTCACACCAATGAGACATTGCCGCAATCCAACATGAAATTCCCTGAATTCCCCTTTTTTATTTCATATTTATTTTAAATACGTTTTCAGTAATTTCTAAATGATTAATTTGTAAACGTGTAACAAAAGCTCCAATGTAAGAATCGAACAACAAAATATTAAATAATATCCATATTCTAATTTCCGTAGCATACAATTGCCTCAAAATTACGATCACGAAGCGCATGTCTAAAATTACGATCACGAAGCGCAAGATTTTTGGAGCGAGCGAGTAAGTTAGACGCCCAATTACTCAAAATATTCTCATGTTTTCGAAAAATTGAACATGACCTTATTTGAAGACCTGCTTTTGATGAACGCAGTTCATTAAGAAAAATGTTTATATTCATAATTGTAGTTGTAAGAAGACGCCGAAAAAAAATGATCTACATATAGCAACCATTTTTTTGTTGCCAGGGGCTGTAATAAGAGTTTTTCTGCCGGAAGTGCGCTATGTTTTTACACTGCATTAAATAACTTTTTCTACTGTAGAAGCGGTAGCGAGAAAGTAAAAAAATACAGTTATTAGCACACCTATGAAATAAAAATCTGAATACGAGTGAATTGGATTTGGTTATAAAGGGATACCAACCACTGAAATTTGGAAGTGTTTTCACCTCACTAGCAATTTATAAAAATTTAACCCGTGAAACTATAGAAAATGGAAAAAATGTCCTAAGTTCTGAACCCATTTACATTTAGGGAAAGGAGGACCGCCAATGTTGTAATTGTGTAGCAAGTTCGAATTGTTGTTTCATTAGTTGCTCTTTATTTAGTGATTCGTGTTAATCGTGTGTCCTAATGGTAAATTTAAATGTCTATAAGAAAGTGTTTGGAAAACAATCTCTCGTATTAAAATGCTCTAATACAAAAATAATGAAATAAATCACAATCATATAGTTTGAATTATAATTTCTGAACGTTTTCTCTAATTTGTGTACATTCCATTTCTTTTCATCATGGCTATTTAAAAAATTTTTTTCTTAATTTTATTTTTTCTTCGAGGGATTCATATTTTTGATAAATCTGAAGTTACTTGTGCTGTATTTTCACCCATTGTATGCTAATTAGCACTTGAGGAAGAGGATGATAACTTTTCCTCCGTGTGTTAACGGGAAGAAAGGGAAGGCGTTTGGAGTTGGCGGAATGCTTCTAATGGAGTGAGGTGCTCGTTGACGACGCAGCCCGAAATAGAACAAGCGACGCCGCGATGCAGCCCATCCACTCGGAACAAGACATTGCAACCTCTATGGGCTTGTGCGCGAGGCCAGATGAGGCGAGGCGGGGAAGAACATGGGAAGGGCGAGGGCGGACTAGTGGAAACGCAGTGGGGTGGACTCGCGGGAGAGAATGCGATGACTGAGATGCGCTAACGAGTCGAGGCAGCTGGCGGAGTCGAAAAGACGCAGTGGTGGGGACGTAATGCTGGCGGGGCCGCAGAGGGGGCGGAGATGCTAACCGGTGACGGGGATGCAGTGACGGGAATGCAGTGACGGGGATGCCGTGTCGAGGACGTAGTGACGGGGACGTAGTGACGGGACGTAGTGACGGGGCGTAGTGACGGGGACGTAGTGGGACGGACGGGGACGTAGTGACGGGGACGTAGTGACGGGGACGTAGTGACGGGGACGTAGTGACGGGGACGTAGTGACTGTGTGTCGGAGATGCTATACCGGTGACGGGGATGCAGTGACGGGAATGCAGTGACGGGGATGCCGTGACGGGGACGTAGTGACGGGGACGTAGTGACGGGGACGTAGTGACGGGGATGTGTTGCCGGGGATGCGGTGACGGGTATGCGGTGACGGGTATGCGATGACGGGGATGAGGTGATGGATGGGGGGGGGGGGGGGACGGGACGGGGGCGGGGGGGGGAGGCGATGGTTTGGATGCGGAGGCAGGGGTGGTGACGGGAATGCGGTAGCAGGATCACAACCGTGGGGTTGCAGGGGCGGGGTGCAGTGCCTGAGTCGCTGTGGAGAGAAGCGGGGTGGAGCCGCGGGCGCGGGGACGCGCTGATGTGAATGCGTTAGGGGGGGGGGGGGGGGGGGGTCGAGGATGTGGTGGGGAGGAAGGAGGGAGGGGAGGGGACGGGGACGCGAGGGCGAGGTTGGGGAGAAGGACGAAACGGGTGGAAATTGAGCAGAATGGACCGGGGTTGCAGGGCGAAATCTGCGGGGATGGGAAAGGAGGAGTGTTGGGAGGAAACGACCATAAACAAAGAGCTCCACGGGGTCGTTGATCTGCAGGCTTCGCGCTTCGTCGCAAAGGTCCTTGGAGCTTTGGCTCTGAGCTTCTCTCGAGGCTTCGTCCAGCGTTTCTACAATGCACAAAAACCTACAAACGAATCTTACGAGGATGAGCTGTTCAAAGAAAATCAACAAATGTACTACTTAGATATACGCACGATACGCTCATAAAAATTGCACGGTCAGCTCGCTGTAGAAACCATCGGCACTGGCATCCAAGCCAATAATAAATATTCGATTAACTCTATTGTATTCTAAATATAGCTGGGTGTTCTTCATTAATCCCGCAATTAAATCAATGTACAGTGTAATATAATTTATTTATCTACAGCGCTCTATGATTGGGTGTTTTCTCACCAACTTTTGTTGGTTTGCCACTCATACACACCGTTTATGACAAGACATATAGGAAATAGAAATACGGCTCACAAGAGTCACGATCTACTCCAAGAAGATTAAAATATGGAAATTAAAAACAACCTATTTAAACATTAATAAAAATATTAATTGAAACGAATTGTGTAAAACCAATACATACAATTTAAGAAAATGTCTTAGTAAAATTCATCTTTCTTTAATAGACTGAAGTTCGACACATATCACCAAATTATACAATTTAGTACATTATTTCGAAATTTTTTGTAATTGTTTTTCAAAATATTTTAATTAAAGTGTTCATTTTGTGGGTACCTTACACTCGTAGCAAGGATTAGATATACACATGCATTGTTTCACATACCATTTTCTTTAGGCATGCACTGTTCCAGAAATTCTGCAATTCTTTGTTCTCGTTTTTCCGTGTGATTTCACGGCGCTGCCTTTTTTAGTTCCTGTTCGTTAATATTTGGATTCAATAACAGAAATATTTGCTGCATATTTCGGCGATCATTTTGCTCCGGTTTGGTCATCACAATCTTTACAAATGATCCCATGCTCGTACACCGGAGGACGAATATTACGCGCGAGGATATACGAATAACCAATCAGTTGCTGCAATTGAATGTCAGAATGAAAATAAATGAAGAAATCAAATTCCGCGAAAAATCAGGTATTTCACCCAAACTAAATAATGTTTAATATAATACCCCATCAATTTTCTACATAAATAATCACCCACATTATATGAGATGACGCAGCAGCCGATAACGTCATTAATCTGTAGATCATTCATTTGAGTTACTGGGAATTGGTTTCTGACATTTCGAACGCAAGACTCTCCCGTTCACACCCCTTGCTCCCCCAGCTATCACATGAAATATTAGCGATGGCAGTGATCGACAGGGCGAGCTGGGAACCGATATCCCGACGTGCGATCCGGCGTTGGGTCAGCGGTCTGCGGGAAGGAGAGGGATCTGGGGCAGCAGTCACTGCAGCACTGGAGCTCGCGGCGAATCAGGCCGAGTGGGAGGTGATGCTGGGGGCGGGGGGGGGGGGGGGGGGCGGGGGGCGCGATGCTGGAGTGGCGGTGGTGGCGGGCGAAGCGTGGCGTGACGAGGCGGGGCGGGGCGGCACGGGACGGGGCGTGGTGGCGCGAGGCGTGGCGGGGAAATGGCGGGCGGGGAGGGGAGGGGCAGGGCAGGAGGGTGAGGATGGGACGGGCGGGCGTGGCGTGGCGTGGCGTGGCGTGGCGTGGCGTGGCGTGGCGTGGCGTGGCGTGGCGTGGCGTGGCGTGCGTGGCGAGGCGTGGCGAGGCGTGGCGAGGCGTGGCGAGGCGTGGCGAGGCGTGGCGAGGCGTGGCGAGGCGTGGCGAGGCGTGGCGGCGAGGCGTGGCGTGGCGAGGCGTGGCGAGGCGTGGCGAGGTGTGGCGAGGCGTGGCGATGGCGTGGCGAGGCGTGGCGAGGCGTGGCGAGGCGTGGCGAGGCGTGGCGAGGCGTGGCGAGGCGTGGCGAAGCGTGGCGAGGCGTGGCGAGGCGTGGCGAGGCGTGGCGAGGCGTGGCGAGGCGTGGCGAGGCGTGGCGAGGCGTGGCGAGGGAGGACGGGGAGGAACGAGGCGGCACGAGACGGGGGCGGGGGCGGCGGCGGGCGGAAGGCGGGCGGCGGGCGGGCGGGGGGGGGGGGCAGAATGCGCGTGCGCGCGAGAGCTCTGAGGCGGCGCGAAGAGGCAGATTCCATTCCGCACCTCTCACCTCCGGAGGCCTCTCGTATTTCAAGAGATCTCTCGTTCGCGCCTCCGCCGCCGCCCGCGCGTGCTGTAACTCGGCAGCGCTGCCAGAGCAGCCGTTGCCGCCATCCAGCATCGCCCTCCCCGCTGCCGCCCGCCGCGCCCCGCTTTCACCTCTGTCCCCGCCCACCATTGCAGTGCTGTCATCATCGTCAAGGCGTCCTCGTCTCTGACTTTTCCAACCCCTCCGCCGCTTTCCACTCGCGCCTATGACCCCGCCCTTTCTTCCCCGCTCCCGCCCCTTGCACATTCCGCCCCCTTGCACATCCCACCCCTTGCCGCTGACCCATCCATGCCATTACCCGGGGTCCTCCGGACCTGCTCTTCTTCTTTCTGTCCCCGCGACGCCATAGTTCCGGCTAGCGTCTACGACCTTTCAACTCCACTGTCACACCCACCCACACCATCCGTTCCCGGCCCTCTTCCAGGCCTTTCCTTCCGATCCCGCTTACATCTCCGCCTTCGCCATTTCTATAACACCAGGCGAATGCTGGAGCAGTACCCTTACAAACGGGCAACGGACCGCGCGCGATCTGTCCTTCCTCTTCCTTGTTCTATCCTGTCCCCTAACACACACACTTACACTAACATGTACTACACTACCACATATTCCGGGAGACCGGTGGGGAGCTTAGAGCTTGTCCCGACCGAGGCGGTGCCCCGCTGGTGGGAGAGTTCTGGTTAGGGGGAAACCCCGCTAGCCGACGGTAGGTCGGCGCCTGATCTCGCCATCCTGCGGGATAAGATCACCACCATATCTCGAGAAGAAAAATGCACTACATTAACGGTACTAATGACCAAAGCAGTTGACGCGCCCGGAAACACGAAAAAATCATTCAAGCCATCTCTCCATTCGACACTTCCATCACTCAGCCACTCCCACAGCCACCACCAACCACCTCCCTTCCACCGCTGCCGCCACCGTTCTCACCACTATTACCACGGCCACCATCACTATCACAATTACCACGACCATACCTACTCCATTCTTCCGCAACAGGGCACCGCAAATACCGCAGTGGCTCCCAACTGCTTGTGTCTGACAATTGGGACTGCTACCGTCCGCAAAGCACCTTCTCCTCCCTACCGCCACCACCTCTGCAGAACATTAACGCTGCACATGACCTTCTCATACACTTCTCTCATTCACTTCTCCGTTGGCAACTTCTCCTGCCCCGGCTCTTTACCGTTGG
This sequence comes from Teleogryllus oceanicus, assembly GCA_964035755.1. Classification (NCBI taxonomy): domain Eukaryota; kingdom Metazoa; phylum Arthropoda; class Insecta; order Orthoptera; family Gryllidae; genus Teleogryllus; species Teleogryllus oceanicus. The sequence continues at coordinate 33,534,470 of CAXIVR010000014.1, read as the reverse complement.
TTCCTTCTTCAACCTTTAACACGTACAACACGACTCAACAACACGCAAATCAGGAAAGAGAAACATCTCTTTCTTGATTCAGCGCTTGGCGATTGGTTTACTTAATCACCCAAAAGTCCTGCCAGGGTTCAGTCAAATTTGCTCTTTAGCTCTTTCCGATGTTTCCGTCACCTCTTCGTTGCATATTTATTTTATTTTTTGCATCCATGTGAATATTTCCACTCTGCTCCTTGTCGAGAATTAATAATCGCGTTTTCCTTAAAACGAATGAGTTTAAGGCCATTTACGTTGTTCGTCAAAATTCTTGTGATAGTGTCTCTTCCTACCTTAGTCCTAATTTTCTCACGCTTAATTTATTCACCTTCTAATGTACCTTCATATCTGTTTTGAATCCCATTATGTCATATCCGTGGTTTCACTTCGGGGATTCTCCCTCTGGAATTAGATTTGGTCCGAGAAGAGCAGATTAACTTTCTAGCTTAACCGCAATGCATCACTGAGTCATCATTTGATTTGTTCAATCGTTTTGCATTCCTTTCACCGGCAGCTCAGTTGGGGCGATGGTGAATTGTCAACACCTATAAGTGAGACATCAGAAATGCACGGTAGAACACCTCTTTTAAGCGGGCACGTCAACCAACGGCTACTTTTTCGTGAAGTTTTGCTGTGTGATTCCGGCACAATGGAAAATAAGTTTCTCGACGAAGAGAATGGTGTGTTTTGATATTAGCTGAGAAAAGATATATGATCCTAAATACTTTGTTTCATTCTATTTTGTCGTTTAACATTTTTAAATTATCATAAAAAGAACATACTTCATTTAATGAAAGTTGGTATGGTTCACGCTTTCAGAAACCTCATAATCTTGATTAAGCGGCTACTTCTATTAACGGCCAATTTTTGGCGGAACCATTGGTGATCATTAACTACTATCACTTACTGTAATTAGAACCAAGCCATCGTATTGCAGAAGGCTGAGAGGTCAAGAGAGTTTTACGGAAAGAATTTTATTAAACTTTCTTCTAAAGATTTCTTTAAATAAGTGCATTATAATAAGCTCAGGAATCTTTGAAGACATGCGTAGAACCTTTAGTTCCACCATGACATGCATCCTAACTTCTAATAACCAAGTACACTTCACTTCATCAATCTAAATGTAAGCGAAAGAATTCAAAGACGTATGTGGTCGATTCGAGAACATAGATCTGATTGATTGATTTTTAGGGGATCTGGGCCCGTCACCTACTATGGTCATTAGTCCCGTAAGTGTAGTGCGTGCTTTTTTGCTCGGGAGGTGGGGGTGGTTTTCCCCAACTGGATGGCCAGATCCGGCACCGACCTACCGTTGGCTAACGGGGTTTTCCCCAACCAGGTATCTTCCACCAGTGGGACACCGCCCCTGCCTGGCCAAGCTCTAAGCTGCCCACCCGTCTCCCGGAATATGTGGTAGGATAGCGCATGTAAGTGTAAATGTGTAAAGGGAGAGGATAGGACGAGAGAAGGCAGGAAAGATCGCGCGCTGTCCGTGGCCCGTTTGTGAGGGTACTGCTCCGGCATTTGTCTGAGTGTTGATCGGAGAAACTACCGATCAGAACACCCGGCCACTAGAATTCTCCTCCAGACAGCGACTGAATTCGACATAGCGGAAAAGCGAGTGTCGAAATTTCTGCCGTCGTCGGGTCTCGAACCTAGGCCCTCCCGGTCAGAGGCGCTGCACTGACATCAGCTCATGCACTGAACCACCGCTCCCGGTGCATAGTTCTGAAAACCTTGCGTACGCCTAAAACCCGCGACACAACGAATGAAACGCGTAGGCGCGGTTGGGACCGGCGGGTGGGGTGGGGTGGGGATGAAGGGGGTGACGCGGGCGGAGAACACGCACGCTGCGTGGCCCTCGAGGGCACTTCGGGGCCTCGGAGGCGGTGATGAGCACGCGGCAGTGGCGACGGATGGCTCTCGACGGGGGCGGAGGCGGCGGGGGCGTTGCGGGCGGGGAGGCGCGAGCGGGGGCGTTGACGGCGCGCGGTGATAATGCAGAGAAAGGGCTGCCTTTCGCGAGGGGGAAATAGGAGGAAGCGAACATCAGGTTGTGTGCAGACTTTTGTTAATTGTGAAATGTCAAAAGTGACGTTGACGTAGGGAAATGCTAAAATGAGATCAAATTTCCGCATTTTCAGAAACGCTCGAACGCCATTTTCACAAAAATGGCTCAAAATTTTTTCTTTAAAGTTTTCCAATAAATAGTGATAATTACGTTGTTTAATATGCCCATATAGTTTATTATCGTGTAGTCTTTTGTCTTTTCAAGAATTATACAAATCTAATTTCTTTTTAAATATCTCTCACGCCATTAATATGCGCATTTTTACCAATTTGTTTACATTATTGCATTTCTAAGTATAAGTTCTTCAAATTACATAAAATTTTTCGAAAACTCGATAGATTCCCTTAACGCCATTTTTTAAGGTTAAATTTTTCAATGAAAATTTCTATTTAATTAAGGTTTTTGACTTCTTTAATATTCTAAAAGCAATATTTCGGTTCTACAATTTGGAAACTGGAAAGTTGAGAAAATGTCAAAAAAATATACTTTGGGCGATATATGGGTCGGTGCGTGGTCGGTGCGTGAGTGGAGCGCAGGGAGAAAGTAGGCGGAGCGGGGCGGTGCGGTTCGGCGTGAGAGCGTGGGGGGGGGGCGATGCTTGGGAGGAGCGTGGGCGGAAGAGAGGGCGGCAGGCGCCACACACGGTGCGCGCCGCAAGTTGGCGGAGGCCGGAAGCCGGCAGGCGCTACTTTCTTGTTTGGGTCGCGAGTGGAATGGATGCCCCCGGTGCGCCCCGCCCCCTCCACCCGGCTTCACCCTCAGAAGAGACTCCGCCGCTCAACTTCCTCGGCGGCGGGAAGCTAACTCCCGATCTCGCCTTCTCGTTTCTCCTCTTCTTAATCTCGTTTTTTCTCTTGTTCGCTTTCTAATACTCTTCCATTTAAACTCTTCTTCCCCCTCGTTCTTTAATTTTGTCTACTCCCACATTTGTTATTTTCACTCCCTGTATTTACTTCTGTCTCTTTTAATCAGTCTCCTCGTTATTTATTAATTTCTTAATTTTTTCTCGATTTTAAAATTATAGTTTTGATATTTAATCTTTTATGCTGTCCGTGTTTAATTTTATGTTAATTTTATTTAATAAATATTCAAGACAAGGATGTTGAGTATCACCCTTAATATTTAACTTTTTATGTAGGCATGATATTCATTTATCTCTTAAATTAAATTGTATTTTTAAAGAGCCACTATATAAATAGCAATGACGTAAAAGAATCGAATTGTGTACGTATCCTTCTCTTCCCAGACAAGCAAAAACGCGCACTTTTTCTGGAGCCCTCGCTACTCTAGTTGCAATAAGAGTGGGGATTTTGCTTATTTTCACAAAAGAAGTTTTATATCACATTTGTCGAGCTTTTTTTCGATACAAAATAGTTTCAATTACACGGAAACGAATATTTATGGATTTTAGATTTTGTCTACAACTCTCGTAGCTATTTATTTTTAATTCAACTGTTTACAAAGGAGTGGGGGTAGGTATCCCGGTGCTCAAGTGAACGTACAATACCTCCACTTATGTATTCACTGTACAGAGGATTATTTCAGTAATGGAGGAATATGGATCACAAATTTTTATATTAAAGACAAGCTATGGCGTTCTCTGGTACAGAACTAGTAAGATGTTATAAATCCATCAATAGATAGATCAATAAAATAAGTCAATAAATTAAAATTTGTAGATTGTGAGTTCTCCTACAAAGGTGATGTAGAAAGTAAAATTGCAATACACACACACTCTCTCTCTCTGTATATATATATATATATATATATATATATATATATATATATATATATATATATATATATATATATGTGACGTACGGGTAGGCCGGCTTGTTCTCAGTAAATTTATTTGTAAGGACAGGTGTTCTTTCTCGTGAATGGGCTCGGGTTATTAATCAAACACCACTGTTCCGTGAACAAAATAAACTGAACTATTTATTAATTCTATACAAATCACTAATGATACAATATCTATGGTGGTCTCTACCCTTTTCTTTCATATAACCCAGAATCACTGTTAGTCTCTCGATCTTATCGATCGAAGAAATATTTACCGTTACTTCTTCCCTTACGAGCGTCGGCGGCTTCGGGACTCTCGGGTTGCCTCGCGCTCCTTCGCTGCCTGCCGGGGTCGTTTCACTGGGGTCCAGCCGAGGTGAGGCGCTGCGCTTCCGAAGTACGTTCTCCTTTCCAATTCTCCGATCCACTCGACGTCTTTTGATCTGTGTTACTCCAAATAGCAGCTATCACTTTGGCAATATGTCCGATCGACTATTGATTGTTATCACGCACAAATTGTCCGTCAATTAATCTTTCTGCACTCGTTCGTTCGCGATACTAGTTTGCTTTTCGATCGCGGAGCAGCCCCAGATACGTCCTTCCTCGCCGGCGGCCAGCCAGACACTGACTCCTCGCGGCCTCGTTCTCACGGTCGGCCAACCGACGACACCTCGCCGCCCGTAACCGTTTTTCGTGGCTAGCGAGCGCCCTCTTGCAACCGTTCTGCCGCGTTCTTGCTTGATGTCTCGCCGTTTCTTTGGGTGGAAACGCGGTGCGTTTCATTACCCCCTCCCCCCTTTTTTGTGGATTTTTCTCCGGAAAATTCAATGACTTAATGGTCTATTCTTGTCCATTGCCTTCTCTTGTTGGGCAAGGTCTTAAATTGTAAAAATTATAATGTCCCACCACTTCTCTGTTGTCGTTGACTAGTTTAGCCACGTTTGGGTTTGTTACCTGTTCAATGATGTACGGCCCCTCATATAATGGAAAAAATTTTGCGTATAACCTTAGTTTAGGGTTGGAAACTTTGGGGACACGCAACAATATTGTCTGCTCCTCGTGAAATTCATATGTTTTCTTCTTTGACTTTGCCTTCCTGTGCTGGGCTTCCAGTACTTCTATCTGGTCAACCTGTTGTTTCAGTCTTTCTTCTATCCCCTCCTCCGATAACACGCCCGTACATATTTCTAATTCCTCTCCCGTTACCATGTCCATCTCGATTCTCTGGCTTCCTAGTTCTATCACTCCATGGTCAAGATCAATAATCGCGCGTCGTTCGGATAAAAAATCTGTCCCTATAATCATCGGATACAACAACTTCTTTACTACTAGAGCTACCACTTCGTACTTCTGATCGCCAATTTCAGCATTAAACATTATTTGTTTCGTAATAGGGCTTGACTTCTTCTGAGTGGCTCCTATCACGTACGCCCTATTCATGGGCAAGCACATTACTTGCTTTCCTTTCGCAATCAACTCATTATAAAATTCCTCTGATATAACTGTTGTAGTACATCCAGTATCAACCAGTGCTTCCGTTACCACCCCTTCGCATTCTACTTTGATCGTGGGACATTTTCTCATGCGAACTTCCGAACTTTTTTTTCTCTGCCACGGTTGTGATTCATAGGACACCGACTGAATCGTATTGATAGGGACCACATTCAGCTCTTCTTCCCTTGTGTCCGTCATGGGTCGCCTGTCATCACGGACTCTATCTGTTTAAAGATGTTCCCTGTCCTCCACTTGACCAGGCCGTGTTAATTGATTGGGCGCACCTCGGTTCGTTCCTCTCTTCTTCTCGACGGTTTGGGTCTTGTCCACCCCACTCCGGTCTTCGGTTACTCGGTTCCGATTGCCACCGGCTTCCTGTCTCGTGTCGCGTCCACTGGTTGCCTGCCCCACCACCATTCCCTTGTCTATTGACTGGTTCCGTTCTTACCGCGTTCACGTTTCCTTCCCTCTTATTCTTCGGGGTATTGGCAAATGTTAAATCATATCCTCCTAATGCGTTCATAAAGCTCTCTAAATTGGTATGGTTCGAACTTCGCAAATTATTTTGGATCGACACGGGAAACTGACGTGTCAATAAACACATAATTTCTTGATCATTCATTGGGGGACGTAGTGTCCTACAATCTCCAACACGTTGCGTCGCATATTCCCGCAGAGTTCCCATCGACTGAGTATAATAACCATTCATTAGATTTAACTTCACATTCATTTGAATCTCATCGTTCCAATACCGCTCATAGAACCGGTCTTGAAATTCCTTCAGCGTCCCCGGAAATACATCAAAGTGTCGGCCCACGTCCGGCATTCCTCCAACATCAAATACAAAAACTGGACCTTGCATCTTTCCGATGTGTTGATCACGGCTAGGTGTCGTTCCGCTGCTCGCATGAATGCGCATGGGTTTTCTCGACCATCTCCCGAAAACTTCAATGATTTTGGAGGCGTAAAAGTTGGTATTCCGCCCGCACTAATGGGCGTTGTCCGGCATTCTTTGATTAGCTCCACGTCAGATTGCAGGGATGATACTCTTTCTTCGCACATTCGTATATCCCCCTTGATTTCTTCTTTAATTAATTGCTGCATCATTTTGGTGTCTTCTTCCCTTTTGCGCACCTCGTTCGTGACTTGATCCTGGATGTTCGCCCTCTTGCTCTCCGCCATCTGGATTTCATTCCGAATCTGGTTTTGTACCTCCTTGCTTTGTGCGGTAATTTTCTCAAGTTGTTGATGTAGGTCGGTTTTCAAATCCCCACCCAATTTGTCAATCTGGGATTCTATCTTCTGATCCTGCTCTACAAATTTACTGGCGATGGATTGGTTTTGAATCTCGACCCTTTCCGCTATCTTCTTCATTTTCTGCTGGGTTTCCTCGATTTGCTTGTTAAGAGGTCCTATTTGTTTTTTAATTTCCTCCATTAACTTTACGTTCTGTTCTTCTGCCGATTTCACAATTCGTTTAATCGCCTCCTTCTGTTCTTCTGCCGATTTCTCAATTCGTTCTTCAATCGCCATAAACTGCTTTTCGGATCTTTTCTCTTGTTCCTCGATTGCCTTCTTTTGTTCTTCCATCATCTTCCTCCTCTGTTCTTGCCGATTTCTCAATTCGTTCTTAACCAATTTTCCTTTTTTCTTGTTCCTCTGCCTTTTATCAAGTCGGTCGTTGTTTTCATTCTTCCTTCTTGTTTTACTTCTTCATCGAAACAATCGCCCGACGTGTCATCTAATTTACTTCAACTCCAGCGTCCCTACTATCAGGCAGTACTTCGCCGATTCCTTCATCCGAGTCTTCTACAAGCTCTATCTTCTTATTCCGTTCCAACATCGCCTTTTGAGCTTCCATTTTGCTGCCGCAATCTAATCTCTCGTCTTCAACTGCTTCGTATCGTTCACTCATTCTCTCAATCGCTTTTACTGCTTCCGCGCTTGCAATGCCGCCCTCAGCTCGTCTACGCTCGCAATGCTACTGCAACTGTTCCCCAATTTAATTAATCTAATTCCCAAGTAATTGTATTGAAACAATGACCTATCAGTGATTCTAGGCATTAGCTGAATACACTATTCGTTTTAAATTTTGCATGAAAACCACAATTGTATAGTCTACTATGACCAACCCAATTTTCACATTCTAGGCATTAGCTGAATACACAACTTCAATTCAAATTCACAACAATAATCCACAGTCTCACCTCAATAATGACACAAAAATATACTGTATGCAGTTTTCAAACATTACCCCCAACATTCCAACAAATCAACATTAATTCCCTTCACTATTAATTACTTTCCATACACTGCTAATAAACAATGCCCCTCTGCACCTGGGCTATTCTACTTTTAGATGATTCTGACAATTATCTTGTAAGATTCATGCACATATGCTAAAAATAATTAGCATATACAATTTACACCAAAATGACATTAACTTCTCTTGTATTCATTACACTTTCCTACAGATTCTACTAATTTCCTTGCTTTATCCAATATTGAGAAACAATTCACTTAACTATGGTATGTTATCATGTACACAAATAATTATTCTAACAAACACAATATTTATACACACTGTTTTCCCTTTACACATACATAATAGGTACTCTGCATACTGTTTTCTGGATTGACTGACCACATATTTAACTAAATAAATTTACATTCACAATTACCATTGCCTGTCAATATTTCTATAATTGCTTTATATTTCCTCAACAGTATTTACCTTTACATAAATGACAATAATAAATTTCTACTACTTTTTCCTAGTAAACAACTGCACATGCACACTGTTTTATTTCAATATTTCCTGTTCAAACTGTTATGTTTCTTTTCCTTTTTAAATTTTAAACACTGTTCTTTCTCTAAATACAGAGTCCATACTGTTCGGGCGCCAACTGTGACGTACCGGGTAGGCCTGGCTTGTTCTCAGTAAATTTATTTGTAAGGGACAGGTGTTCTTTCTCGTGAATGGGCTCGGGGTTATTAATCAAACACCACTGTTCCGTGAACAAAATAAACTGAACTATTTATTAATTCTATACAAATCACTAATGATACAATATCTATGGTGGTCTCTACCCTTTTCTTTCATATAACCCAGAATCACTGTTAGTCTCTCGATCTTATCGATCGAAGAAATATTTACCGTTACTTCTTCCCTTACGAGCGTCGGCGGCTTCGGGGACTCTCGGGTTGCCTCGCGCTCCTTCGCTGCCTGCCGGGGTCGTTTCACTGGGGTCCAGCCGAGGTGAGGCGCTGCGCTTCCGAAGTACGTTCTCCTTTCCAATTCTCCGATCCACTCGACGTCTTTTGATCTGTGTTACTCCAAATAGTAGCTATCACTTTGGCAATATGTCCGATCGACTATTGATTGTTATCACGCACAAATTGTCCGTCAATTAATCTTTCTGCACTCGTTCGTTCGCGATACTAGTTTGCTTTTCGATCGCGGAGCAGCCCCAGATACGTCCTTCCTCGCCGGCGGCCAGCCAGACACTGACTCCTCGCGGCCTCGTTCCCACGGTCGGCCAACCGACGACACCTCGCCGCCCGTAACCGTTTTTCGTGGCTAGCGAGCGCCCTCTTGCAACCGTTCTGCCGCGTTCTTGCTTGATGTCTCGCCGTTTCTTTGGGTGGAAACGCGGTGCGTTTCAATATATATATGTATGACATGAAATACGGATTTGACATTACAGATTAGATTCCATATATCAAGAAGTATTTTCAGAATTTTGCCATTGGTGAGTGTCAAACTGAATAGAGAAAATCAATTTATGTGGATGCACCTCCTAAGAATATTCTTTTGCACAATTATTCCGACAATATACTATGAGTACAAGTTCAGCTATGAGTCAAAACTAGAAAAATACTACGATAAATTAGCGATTAAAAGTGAAGAATACCCACACCTTTACTTTCGTCCTTTCACATGGAAACAAGTGGTGGGGCATGCGTCATATTAACACAGAGTTCAGTTCACACTCTCCTTGAATCGGACGCATAAATCCCCGTTGTAGTTTCTAGGCGGCTCTCCTTGCATGAGAACGCGACATCGCGAAGTGGTTCTTCTCTTGGCAGCGCTGTTTGTAAAAGTTCCCGAGGAAGTGGCGCGACCTCTGCCTGGGCGCGGAGGAGGCTCTGCTTCGTATGCAGCGCAAATCGCAGGCGGGGGCGGCGGGGGGGGCGGGGGGGCGGTGGAGGCGGCGGAGGCGGCGGGGGCGGTGGGGCGGCGGGGGCGGCGGGGGCGGCGGGGGCGGCGGGGGCGGCGGGGGCGGCGCCCTGCGCTGCGCTTTTTCTGCTGGCGCTGCACCGTATTTTTTTCCCGCGAAGCACCGCTGCCCCCGTGCCCACCCCTCGGCCGTTCCCGCTCCCGCTCTCTTACCCGAGCAAGCTCTGGCTTCGCCAGCTACCACTCCCCTTCGAGCGCTCTCTCTTTAGTGTTCACTCGTTCCAACCTGCTCTCTTACTTGCCTCCTCTAACGTTGCCCGCCCTCGCCTGGCTTCGCCAGCTCCCTCTCGCATTGGACCGGTTTCTTCGGCATTCACTCGTTCCCGCCTGCTCTCTTACTCGCCATCGCTCTTACTTGCGCCCTCTAACGTTACCCACCCTCGTCTGGCTTCGACAGCTCCCTCTCGCCTTGGATCGCTTTTTTCGGCGATCTCCGTTCCGCCTGCTCTCTTACTCGCCATCTCCTGGCTTCGCCAGCTCCCTCTTGCCTTGGATAGCTCTCTTCAGCGTTCACTCGTTCCCGCCTGCTCTCGTACCCGCTCTCGCCTGGCTGCACCAGCTCCTTATTGTCCTGGACTGCTCTCTTCAGCATTCGTCCAATCTAGCTCTCATTTCTCAGATTTTCTTTTCGACCTCCTGGCCATTATCTTTTTCACTGCCCGCTGTCCATCCAAATTTAAACTAATTCTGTCACTGTCACACCCACCTTCGCCCAATTCTATTGCTGTGAAGCACACTTGTACTTGCTGCAGATCCCACACTCTCGTTCATTATTTCTCCCACTCTCTCGTCCGCTGCCGGTTTCTCCGATCAGCACCAAGCGAATGCCGGAGCAGTACCTTACGAAACGGGCCACGGACCGCGCGCTATCTGTCCTTCCTCTTCCCTGTCCTATCCTGTCCCCTTACACACACACTTACACTAACATACACTACACTAACACATATTCCGGAATACCGGTCAGGAGCTTAGAGCTTGTCCCGGCTGGGGCGGTGCCCCGCTGGTGGGAGAGTCCTGGTTAGGGGGAAACCCCACTAGCCGACGGTAGGTCGGTGCCGGATCTCGCCGTCCAGCAGGGGAAGATCACCGCTATCTCCCGCGGAAAACGTGCTCTACACTAACGGGACTAATGGCCAAAGCAGTTGACGCGCCCGGAAACACGAAAAAATTAATCAATCAAACCGGCGGTAGGTCGGCGCCGGATCTCCCTCCAGCGGGGGAAGACCATCGCCATCTCCCGAGAAACAAACACACACTACACTAAAGGGACTAGTGACCAAAGCAGTTGACGCGCCCGGAAACACGAAAAAACCAAAACCAAACCAAACCTGTTTCCGCTCGTGCCCGCGTCCCCGTGCCTGCCTTGGGCGTCGCGTGTCCCTGTCGCGGCCTGTGCCGCCGAGGCAGTGGGCGTTTCGCTGAGGGAGGGCAATTACCGCCGCACGTGCCCCGCGCGGCGCCGCTGCAGCCGCTGCTGGCGCCGCCACGCGGAAATGAGCGCAAGTTGCCTCTTGCAGCGCAGAATAACCGCTTTTAATTTGGAAGCGCTCTCGGAGAGGGCTCGTGGCTGCGCACTTCTTCACGGAGCAAGGCACTTCCAGAACCCGCTCGCTGATGTTGACCCGTTTTCTGCTGGACTCTTTGTGGATTCGTTGAATGGATGTGGGCAAAACTGGCATGTTAGGAACGGCTTTGTATGTTTAAAGAAATATTTTTAACTTCTGGGGCATTTTTGCAAATTTACGTCATTTTGAAAAACACTAATCGATTCAACGGTACTTCTGCTTCAGTCATCTTAAAGTCTTGGTAGGGAATATTTCTTTTAATAAAGTTTTATCAAAAACGCGTCATTCATAATTTTACTTTTTTGAGGGTTATTTTTGCTCGCATCAACATCTAGGTCATTAGCGATCACTACTGGGTTAACGTTATGGTAACTATGAAGATGAAACGATATGGTGATGAGGTGAAGGGGTGAAATGACGAACACAATACAACCATGCACGAGGCGAGACTCGAACCCGCAACTCTTCGGTCTGAGATCGCTACGACACTACTGTCTTAGCGATTACGGCCACCCTGTCGGCTGTTGATTGTGATAGATGGTAATACTATATCTAATAGATATAGTAATATATCTATTAGATATAGATATAGATATAGTAATACTATATATCTAATAGATTGTCTATGACTGGTCAAAAACACTAATCGCTTCCACGGTAATTATGCTTCAATCATTTCAAAGTCATTCTTCGCTCGTCGTAGGGAATATTTACTGTAACCAAGTTTTACCAAAAACATTTCATTCATAAATTTACTTTGAATAGTGTGAGAGAGAGTCTATTAAGATTCTGAAACTAACAGAAAGAGGACAGAGTGCAGTTTTCCCCATATGTCACACATAATTTTTAACTGATTTTTGATGTTAAATTAATATCTAAATAAAATTACTTTAATGACATTACAAATGTAATTTATGTGCATTTAAATGATGTAATGCTTCAATAATGGTCTTGAATGAATATTATCATCACCGACAAATTCGTTTAGTAAATTCCAGATCAATAATTTCGAAATATTTTAAATTAATAGTGTCATTCCTTAGCATTTCATGTATAATCTTTACGTAATATTTGGTAACATTATTTTAATCACAAAGTAATAGATGGTAAATACTAATTAAAATGTAATATTAATAGAATAAATATGCACGGTGTACAAAAGTTAGTAGTTTGACAATTTTATAGCACTTTATTCATCTCCATTTCTTTTTAAATTCTTTCGATGTAGAAGAATCATTCTTCGTACTCTAAATTAATATCGCACGAAAAAGAAAACATTGCATGAGGGAGAAAATCACAATTTTAATCCAACAAAATCCATTGTTTAAATATTCACCAACATTCGATTTCAAATGCCATAGAGCAAACGTGATTTGTGAATTGCCCGCTCAATGGAGGCACTCAGCATGGTTTCCTGCCCGATATAAAATGATTATTTCATGCGGAACTAGAATTTTGAACGGTCGTGAAGTGGCAGAATGTTTCGAAATAAATGGGCGGTGGAAGTGAAAATGCCTATAAAGTTTAGTTTCATGTTGATAGAGACACAGTACGTTGGGAAACGCTCCGATGAGCAAAAAGAGAGCCGCAGAGATAACGGTGCAAAAGCTCTGCAATGTACCATCAGCGTGAGGTAGAGCACTACGTATCAGTACTCGCATTCGCCATGCGCCCTCCGGATTCGCAGGTTTACTATTGACGAGAAATAAAAAAAAGTTTGTATGTCGACCGGATGCAAAGTCGGTGTCACCGAAAGCAATTCATCCTTCGGATATTCCAACACATCTCTGTGTGATGTTGTTGCTTTTATTCTGTCCTGTGTTATTTAATGTTTTTCCACCATAATTTCAAACAAACGGCTCATGAAACTGTATATCGTAACTGTAACACACCGGAAAATAGCTAGGCGTCATGCATTCTTCTTTCCACTGCCATTCATCCCCATCCACGCATGTACGGACCCTTGCAAGTAGTTGTTCGAAGATCTTTAGTGAGACTTTTATACAGCTGCCTCTCAAGGCCTGTTTTCACAGTGGCATTAGTCGAATTCAGTCGCTGTCTGGAGGAGTTTCTGTTTCAATTGTATTGCAAGCTCCTCATACTTCCTGATCTTCTCTATTTCAGTTTTCCTGGTGTTATTGGTCAGAGGAACTGCAATATCATTTATAGAGGTTATTTTATTGGTTTTATCAATAAAGAGGATATCAGACCTGTTATAATTCACTATTTTGTCTACATCATGTAAGTCGTCTACAGCTTTTTCCGAATATATATGCTTTCCGATCCATCATTTGGGGTAAGCAAGGTGTCCTTCAATGCGTCACAAACGACTGATAGAAAACTGGCCATTTTTTCATATGCTTCTAGTCTATTTAAAAAATCTCAAATTAACAGATATGAAATTATTTCAAAATTGTTTAATGCATGGAAGGCGCCACACTAACCTACTTGGTTAATACTCTAAAATGAAAGTTCTTTGGAATATACTACAATTCATCCATTAGTTCCGATCTGATATAATTAGATCTGTTGTTGAGTACTGAAATGAGAATCAATATTTTATGCGCAAATATTAGCGTGACAACGAATTTCAACCAACGTAATTGTGTCTCATTAAAACACGACAAATTAATTATCAATTCCTGTCCATATGTCACATTTTAATGTAGTAAATAAGTAAGAATTGTTAGTAAAAATGGATTTATGGAAATAATTGAAGTTTCATGAATTTAAAGAGTGACTTCTTATTTAGAAATTTTAGTTTTCCATATGTTTATTCTGCTTACAATTAGGAAAGGTTACATTTGCTATTTAATTGCCGATCATTAGTCATTCTTCATATATGAAATTTAATGGAGAAACTTTTATTTATAACCAAGTTTGCATGAGAAATTTTAAAAAATCATTATTTTTATGATTAATATTAAAATGTTGTCTTTTACTCTAGAGATATGCAAATTTGAATTACTAAAGTCTCTATCACACCACCAAATTTATATCTTGACCCATTAGTACATGCTCAGTGTGTGACTGTGATATATTCTCTGTTTCATTGTGCACGCAATATCTAAAATTCAATTCGTTCGCTATTATTTAAAAAGCACGTTTTGTGTGTTGAAAGAGAGAAAACTGTATTGGTAAAAGGTTCCTGGAATGCTTATTGTAATGTAAAAAATTACCTATACATATATTGCTTCTAACATGCAACCTAGAGAGATAGAACCTTCTAGGAATCCCATTGTATAACTTTACATTTTAATTTCTGAGAATATGTGGTTGACTTTTCACTGCATACTTTTAACTGCTACTCACCGCAGTGGAGGTTTCCCTCAAATTACAGTGTTCTCATGCAAGGTGCTTGTTTGGTTACGAATGTGGCCTGCTTTGGAATGTTTGCAGCAAACATTGTTGTTTGGAGTTGTTTGTATTGTTCAACAACAATGGAGAAAATTAATAATAATAATAATAATAATAATAATAATAATAATAATGACTATTTCACTCATGGATTACAAAATAAGGTTATTTCGTGAATGAAATCAACTAATTAATTAAGATTAATATTGTATATTTTAAGTTTTCAATACATTTCAATACATTTGGAATACGAACGGTAGTTCTGAGATCGTCCAGATGTCTTTGGAATAACAAGAAATATAAATAACAATATAATAAACGTATTTTCCTTAACGTTTCTTACTTGAACACCCAGTTAAGAAATATACATTTTTTGTAAATCTGTAACTAAAAGGATCTTCATTAACTACAGAATTTGTAATTGATGAGTCTGGTGTCCTTCCAGGACAATATCTTAATGTTTATATACAGTGCTATTATCTTAGTATTTTTAATATTTCCGAATGATGTTTCTTTTTAATACTCATATAGTTCCTTGGAAATATGGATTCAAGGAAAATATTTGCACTGCCAATAATAAGATTAAACTATCTTTGAATCAATCACATTACATCTGAGTTTCGTGAAGAATTAATATTATTTTCCATTTTACCTGCACTATAAATAATTAATTTAAACACTGTGCACGAAGCAATGCAAATAGAAATCAAAGAACGAAATCTTTATAATAAGATTGACAAACTATCAAGTAAGGAGAAGATGAACGACAAAAGTGACAATTTCATTCTTCCAGGTCAATGAGAACACCGGTTGGCAGAAACGCTCTTATTTGTAATCCATGAATTTTGAAACACTGTTTTTTGTAAACGATAAGACAAATAGTCATTATTATTATTGGTTTTATTGCATTTCTTCCTGCTGATCCTAGTCTAATAAGTAGAAGGATAAAATAACATTAGGGGATAAATCTACTCCATGTGATGACTACTCTATTCTATGTAATGACTAATGGCAGATATAACGTGCGATGTTAATGATGTCCGTAAATGAATCTCTAACAACCATCCAACCAACTGAAGAAATAAGTAAATTCTTTCCAGTTTTACAATAACAAATCTGATGCTATGCCGAAACAATATTTCGAAACACATATCATTGTATAGTGAACTTAAGACATAGTTCGGAATTTTTCCGTGGACTGGGTATAATACGGATGTCGGTGGGTTTCTTTCACCCTCCCGCAGCGCGAAGGCGGAAGCGGAAAGGCGTGGGGGGGGGAGGGGGTAATCGCCGAGGGCGGGGCGCGCCGAACGCGTTGCGCGCCCGGGCGAGCGCGTCAGCAAACAGCCCCAGGGGACGGCGCTGACGGCCGGGTCATGCGGGGGTGGGCGGAATGGGGGAGGAGTCGGGGCAGCACGGAACGGGGCAAGGGTAGAGGTCGGAGAGGAGCAGGGCGAAACGAAGCAGAAAGGAGCGGGGGAGAGGGCGGGGGAGGGGGGGGGGGGGGGCCGGAGGACAGGCGGAACGAGCAGAAGGAGCGGATGGAGAGCGGCTGGGCGGGCGAGCGGGGGGTTGAAGACAGGGATGGAAAGGGCGGGGGGACGGTGCGGGAACAAGGCGGGGAGGAAGGGAAGATGTGGTCGGGGACGAAGGAAGGCAAAGTGGGAGCATGGAGCGGAGCTGAGTCGGAGCGGGAGGGTGGGAGGGAGAGCTCGCTTACCGGGCGCGAGGTAGGCATGGCAGAGCGGATTAGTCACCGGGACGGTGATGAGCCTGGGCGGGAGGAGGCAGAGCCGAATGGAGGCGGGGCTGCAAAGCGGTGCGACGCGGGGCGGAGAGAGAGAGATAATGTGGTAGTGTAGTGCATGTTAGTGTAAGGTGTGTGTGTGTGTGTGTGTGTATGGGTAGAGGATAGGACAAGAAAGAGGAAAGACAGATCGCGCGCGGTCCGTGCCCCGTTTGGTAGGGTACTGCTCCGGCATTCGCCTGGTGCTGATTGGAGAAACCACGGAAAACTACCGATCAGAGCAGCCGGCCGCTAGAATTCTCCTCCAGACAGCGACCGAATTCGACCTAGCTGAAAAGCTAGTGTCGAAAATCCTGCCGACTCGAACCTAGGACCTCGCGGTCAGAGGCTCTGCAGTGACATCAGCTGATGCACTGAGCCACCGCTCCCGGTGCGAGGCGGACAGAGTGTGATAATGCGGAGAGGGGAGCTGTGTCGGAGCAAAGCGGAGAGGAAAGGAGCAAAGCAAGGGTCAGAGACGGAGAGCGGGCGCGAACACGGGCGTGGCATCCCGGAGCGAGGGTGGAGCGGAGCGGGTGGGGGTGGGTGGGGGGCGTGTCGTCGGGATTTCGCCGGCGCCTTTGTGTGCGCTGCGCGCCACGCTGAGACAGCCAGGGAACTTGCACAAAGACGGCGGAAAAAATACGGGGATGAGGAAAAATGGGGGACATTTTTTAAATAAAAGCAAAATAATATTCGAGGAAGAGAAGAAAATTAAAATGAACGTAGAAGATGCGAAGCAAGACACAGAGACGTCCAAGTATATTTAACCCAGTGTATATCTAGGGATACAAGTATCTACAATCTCTATTTGAAATTTGGGAAATTCATATCTAAGATGTAGTATAATTGAAATTTACTTCTGTAGTATTATGCTACTATAACCGGTCTGCCTCGCTAGTTTGTAATTTTGAACACTTATTTTTAAGTAAATCGTTCTTGACTAATTTTATGTAATCTTTCGTTTCCTTCTCAACCTTACCTTTTAATAATTACTTTATATCATTAACACGCTGATCTCTGAATGGTTTCTTGAACGTTGGTTCAGCTTTGATTTACATAACATCGGGTATACTAAGGATATAATCCTTTACTTGACCTCGAGTATTGCTCTCATATTCGTACTGCAAACCTAGCATTTTTCTTCTGCACTGTAACCGTATAAGAGACCGATAGCGGTTGAGTTAATTTCCTGTATGTTTTCCTCTATCATGGTTTCTGCCTTACATAGGAAGTGTCTATATTCGCACGTTAACTTTGCATACCTTCTGGGTTCACCCAAATTCAAGTTCTCACATTGAACATTGCAATTGTCATCGTTCCCTCCATTCCTACAACATGACTCTCGCCCCAATGTGCGTCCATATTTGTTCTAAACAGCCCTTGTCACTCTATCTCCAACATATAAGTTAACTCAGCGGCATACTTGCATCCGCAGCATCGTTGACAGGTTGGACGTGTGGTTTGATTCCTCACGCTGGCGGGTATCCGAGTCGAATTAAATTATTGTATTGTAAAGAGCTACAGAGGGCGACTGGTCTGATCGGCAGTTTTCCGTGTTATCTTCGACAATTTATAGAGAATACTGGATTAATATCTTCACAATAGGTCCACAAAACTCTTGCAATATTCCTTGCTTCTCTCTTTCCCACTCCTTCCTCCTTCCACAGACACACACACACACACACACACACACACACACACGTACACTAACATGCACTACACTACCACATATTCCGGGAGACCGGTCGGTAGCTTAGAGCTTGTCCCGACTGGGGCGGTGCCCCGCTGGTGGGAGACTCCTGGATAGGGGAAACCCCACTAGCCGACGGTAGGTCGGCGCCCGATCTCGCCATCTAGCGGGGAATGGTCACCGCCATCTTCCAAGAAGAAAAACATGCACTACACTAACGGGACTAATGACCGAAGCAGTTGACGCGCCCGGAATCAATCAATCAATCAATCAGTGTACAATGCCTCCAATTTCTCTCGCCTTGGTCTGAACTTACATCTCAGATGCCATGCTGCCCCCGTCTTACCACTCCCACTCTCTAGCTTCCTGCGTCTGCTACCACTAAATCTTATTCTCCTCACCTCTATTCTCGTTCATTACAATCTACCTTTCATCTCCTTGTATTGTCTAAACGCTTTCTTTCGACTTCATTTGTCTCTTATCTTTTCCTACTTTCTTCTCCTCCACCGAAGTAATTCTCTTCCTCCACAATCCCAGTTATAACTAGTCGCATTTAGTCCGCTCCCTCTTCCTGCCCTGCAGGTTTATTCCAACTTTTTCTTTGTGTGCTCGTCGTACATTCTCATCTACCTCTCCTGTCGGCTTGGCTTTGCATGTACTCTTCACTCAAGCCAACGCTTGATGCGTCTCCGCGTCCGTCTTCATGCCCTCCGCCTCCGGGGCGCTCTCCGCCTTAGCCTGAGCCCCGTGTACGCGCACCGCCCCCGCCCCACACCCCCCGCTCCGCCCCGCGCACTCCTGTTACCTGCGGCCCCGCAATTGGAGCTCCGCCTCCGGCTAATGGCGGCCGTAATCGAAGGCGTCGCCTCGCCTCGCAGCCTCACATCGGAGGGCGCGAGCTCCGCCGCCGAGCGGGCGGCTGGGAACGCAGGTGGGCGGGTGGAAGGAGGGTGGACGGGTAAAAGGAGGGTGGTCAGGTAAAAGGAGGGGGGTAGGATGAAACGTAGGCGAGCCCAAGAGGGTGGGTGGGTGAAAAGGTAGGGGGCAAAAGGGGGGGGTGGGTGAAAGTTAGGAGGGCAAAAGAGGGTGGGTGGTGAAAGATAAGAGGGCACAAGAAGAGTAAACAGGTGAAAAGTAGGAGGGCAAAATGAGAATGAACGGGTGAAAGGTAGCCGGGCAGGAAGACGGTTGGGCGAGCAAGAAGGCGGGTGAGCAAGAGGACGGGAGGATGAGCGGACGGGAGGATGAGCGGACGGGAGGATGAGCGGACGGGAGGATGAGCGGACGGGGATGAGCGGACGGGAGGATGAGCGGACGGGAGGATGAGCGGACGGGAGGATGAGCGGACGGGAGGATGAGCGGACGGGAGGATGAGCGGACGGGAGGATGAGCGGACGGGAGGATGAGCGGACGGGAGGATGAGCGGACGGGAGGATGAGCGGACGGGAGGATGAGCGGACGGGGGGAGGATGAGCGGACGGGAGGATGAGCGGACGGGAGGTTGGGCGGACGGGAGGTTGGGCGGACGGGAGGTTGGGCGGACGGGAGGTTGGGCGGACGGGAGGTTGGGCGGACGGGAGGTTGGGCGGACGGGAGGTGGCACAGGGGGGTGGGGAAGGGGGGCTAGAGGGCGGGCGGACGGGAGAGCAGGCCGGGTCAAAGTACGTACAGGCGAAGGGTGGCAGGTGAGCGAGCAGACGGTTGCCGCCAGGTGCAGCGGAAAGGCGATTACGCCCAACTAATGGCTTCAGTTTAGGCATACGAGATGCGCGCGCGGAAAGGATGGGGCGAAATGGGACCTTTAGGATCAGCAACGAACTACGTCGTGGGGGAACAGTTAATAAAACTCACAGATCCATGAGGAACAAGTATTATTATCTGAGACACAGACGGGCTGAAGGTGGACAGAAGCAATTTGTATTTCTAAATGTTAGTTAAACTTAGGGTGCAAGAAAAGAACGCAAATGCTATTGTAGTTGAAAAGATCTCTTCATGAGTTTACTTCCAGACAAGATATGGGATTCTGATGATAATAGGAAATATTTTAACACAAAAAGTGTTTAAAAACTTTTTGGCAATTAGAAAAAATATATTAATAATATGTGATCAAGTGATCGAAGTTAGAGCGCAAGTTTCACAAACTCCATGTTTGACATTCCGATCTCCTCGATTCGTTTGATTGTTTTTCCTTCAACTTTCCTACAGTTTTATCTTTTCATTTCTTTTTTCCTTTTTGATATCCATTAATATGTTCATCTTTATTTGTTCCAAAATTGTCCAGAAATACACACTTACATACGGCTAAAGACTTTTGTTTTTGAAACTAAACGTTCCTGAAACCTCAGTATTGTGTATGAAGGCGACAATGTTTCAGCGTCAATTCACCCTCATTCATTGTGTTCTAAATATCATCAGTTGACCATTAAAGAGAGTTCACGTCTCCAATTTCAGCGTTGGCCCATTCAATTGATAGATTGAGTAGGAAGATTGAACTGCTCAGGACATACCCACGTAAATATAGTGCATGATGTCTCTTCGGAAGGTGACGGTGATCTTTTCTCGCTGTATAATGAGATACCAGCGCCGACCTACCCCTCCGCTAACGGATTTTCCATAGCCAGGTATCTCCAACTAGCAAGCACCACCTTAGCTCCCGAAGCTTAGAAGCTCTACGCTCCCGGCATGTATGGTAGTGAAGTGTATGTTAGAGTGCCTGTAAGAGGAGGGTGAGGACAGAACAAGGAAAGGAGAAAGTTCGCGCGCGGTACGTTGCGCGTTTGTTAGGGTACTGCTCCGGCACTAGCCTGGTGTTGATGAGAGAAACCACGGAAAACTACTGATCAGAGCAGCCGGCCCCTAAAATTCTCTTCCAGACAGCAGCTGATTCCGACCTTGCTCTGTAGCTAGTGTCAAAAGTCCTGCCCCGACTCGAACGCTAGGATATCCGGGTCAGCTGCTCTGATGGGTAGTTTTCCGTGGTTTCTCCAATCAACACCAGGTGAATGCCTAACAAACGGGCCATGGGCCGCGCGCGTTCTTTCCTTCCTCTTGTCCTATTCTCTCCTCTTACACACACTTACACTAACATTCACTACACTACCATACATACTGGGATACCAGTCATGAGCTTAGAGCTTGTTTTGGCTAGTGGGAGACTTTGTTGGAAGATACGTGGTTGGGGAAACCCCGCTAGGCAACGGTAGGTCGGTGCCGGATGTCGCCATACAGTGGGGAAAGATCACCGCCTACCTTCCGAAGAAACATCATTTACGAGATAAATGACCATAGTAGTTGATGCGCCCGGAGTCACGGACAATCAATAAATTCCGATCAGCTGCCGTGGTGTGATATCAGTTGATGCCCTGAGTCCCTTAAGCCGGTTTGGCCCATTAAAAATTCGATCAATGAGTCCGCCTCCGAGTTGGCTCTCCCTGGAAGTCCAAAGTCCTGGGCATTGTGAGAGCTCCTGGAGAGACCGCGGGCACCGCTGCAGCCAAAGCGGAAGTCGGCGCTGGCGCCAACTCGTGGCGACTCCGCCGGCGCAACTTCCGGTGCGCATCTGCCCTCCCCTGCGTTAACACGTCGCGTTTGCCAACGGCGCGCTCTTTGACGATTCGATGGCGACGCAGCCGCCGCCAACTCCACCAACACTATTACACACGCAGCTTTTCTTGAGCTCCGAAATACCTACTCCCGCTCCTTTACCAACTGCATTTGAATTGAGAAAAACTGATAGCGACGAGCGTTGTAGACAAAATCTGATAACTAGTTATGTTCGCTCCACATTCCAGGGCATCTGACTGGGAGGTCCTAGGTTCGAGTCCGGACGGCGGCGGCATTGCTCGAACAACACTAGAAATTTCTCGAACACCACTCGAAATTACTCGAACACCACTCGAAATTACTCGAACACCACTCGAAATTACTCGAACACGACTTGAAATTACTCGAACACGACTTGAAATTACTGGAACACGACTCGAAATTACTCGAACAAAACTCGAAATAAACACTCGCTCACCACACATCGTCTGCTCAGTTTTCAAACCTGAAATCTCCTCTGCTACTATGTTCGCCACCGCCATCACCTCCCTCGGCGACCTACCATCGCTGGCGTTGGCTTTATCGGCTCTCTCGCCACACTCACCGCGTGGGTAGCGCGGGAAAGTTGCGTCAGTGTTCGCTTTGGGGTTGCGACCTGCGGTTGGCTTGTTTGCACTGCCTGCCGGCGGTGAACGAAACAGTCGCAGCTTATCTGCTTACCATGCAAGCCAGGTTTTTAAGCATCTGCCTGTATGTGCGAGGAAAACCACGAAAACCCTGGGCAGGATGGTAGGCCCCGGGATCGAACCTGGGCCTACCGACTGTGAAATCAGCGCGCTCGCCTCTGAGCCACTTCGCTCGGTATTATTATTGTTATCGTTATTTTCGTTGTTACCGTTATTTTCGTTGTTACCGTTATTTTCGTTGTTACCCTTATTTTCTTTGTTACCGTTATTTTCGTTGTTATCGTTATTTTCGTTTTTACCGTTATTTTCGTTGATAGTTATTTTCGTTATTTTTTATTACACTCCTATTATTATTATTATAGAATAGATTTCATAGGAACACGCTCTCCTGCTTGGAAGTGTTCTCTTTTTGCAGAAGAGTTGGGGAAATACGTACATCTGATCTTACGCAATATTACTACGAGAATCCTCAAAAACGTTAACGGTTCTGTTATATTAGCTAGGTAGTAAAATACTTACAAATTACAGTCAACTCCGGTTATAGTGAACTTCTGGGTACTAACATTTTTGGTTTAGTATAACAGGGTTCTTTCAATTGTATGTTTCGAACATATTTCATTAGTAATTTCTTTAGATCCTTCTCCAGAGTTCGTGATGATTTTGCATTGTCCTCTGTGTTTAACTATCGTTTTTCAGTCTTGACATCCTTCAATGCCTCTTGCACTGCTCGAATGCCGTTCCACTCTCCAAAGGCCCTTTTAGTCGGCTAATAACATACGAGATGCTTTCGATATCGAGATAGCGCAAGCGAAACTGATCAAACATGAAACATCAATTTTCCGTGCAGCACGACGGCTATCGCCAGGCTGTAGCAGTTGCGTGCTTCCTCTCACTACGTAGAACTCAATGCGCTTTGTCCTGCGGAATATACAGGAATATCAAAATTGAACCTGAAGCAAGCAGTCGGGCGTCGCTGTCTCCAGTTGTAGCCCACGTAGAACACCGCCCTTTTTATGAAGAAATAAAAGAAGTCATCTCCGTCAACATATCAGCTTTATTAAGATAGCCGGCATTCGACGGCTGTGCCGTCATCGTCAGTCTCGCTGCTGTCGGCAAAAGTCGAGCGACTGTGTCGACAAAAGTCGAGCACAGGTCTTAATAAAGCTGATATCTTAATAAAGCTGATATGTTGACGAAGATGACTTCTTTTATTTCTTCTTATAAGAACGTCAACAACGTCCAATCAGAATTCCCACAACCACCCTTTTTTCCTCTGTGGAACTGAGTGGCATTAGGACATCAGTAAAGTCCCCATTCCGAGTCCGCTACCTTCCCCTCACGGGAGACATCTTCGATTATGATCTTTGGCAAAATGCCTGGTGTTGGGATTTGTGGCAGTAGGCGATATATTATTTTCCAGGAGGGAATTAATTTCCTTGTCTTACGTTCACTATTGTCGAGGGCCAGGTTCACTAGAACCGATTTTTTATGCTTATTTGTAATTTAAGTGAAACGGGACCAGTGACTTACGTTCACTGTAACCGAAAGTTCACTGTATCCGAGGTCACAATAACCGAAATCGACATCAATTCTACATCTATTTAAAATAACAAGAAAATAAAACTCCCTTTTGAGCAAACAAAAATGAATCAAAAGAGAAATCGTCCCAGACTGGCCATGATTGAAGGTAACTGTGCGCGTGTTGTGTTGCCACGTTTGCTTTAGTTGATGCCAGTGGTAGCGTTGTTGTTTCTGCAAAGGAAATTATGGATTTGTAAGTTGACAGAAAGGGAACGTGAGCGGGAGTTAATTGCGTTTACAGTGCACTTAGTAAAGGAGGTACAAGCAGTAAAGATGATTGGTCACTGGTGTCGTGGCTGTTACAATGGAACAGGAGAGTTGCCATCTGTCTTCATTCATTTACCATTTACACAATCTGGTGAACATACGGTGCTAACAATTTTCTGTGCAATGATGAATATAAATGCAAATAACCAGCTATTCAGTACTCTGTCCTCCTTCAGAGGCTTTTGTTCGTTCCCCTTGAGCAGAATTGCTGACCGTGGCTAGTTTTCGTCTTTTCGAAATTCTTTTGTCTTAACATTTCTTGATGTCGAGTTCTGTGATCATCTTTAAAATTCATGCAATGTTACCGGCTACATTATTTGCAGTACGTAATATTAAACAATGAAAATCATAGATATTTTTGTCTGTTTCAGGTATGGCCAAATGTCTTTTCAACTTCAGGGAAAAAATATTCGAGAATTCGGAAAATACGTACTTACTTCACAATGTAAGTACTGTTGATTTTTCACAAATAATATACTTTTTTAATCTTAATAACCAAGACTACAGAACAATCTTGGATAATAAATAAATAGAATATACAATCCAAATGGTAACAGTATGCTACTAACAAATCTATCACTTTTCACAGCGAATTGTTGTGAAACGTAGTTCAGTAATTCTTTTTCACATGGAAAAATATTTTACGAAATTCAGACACCTTTCAACATCAAGAATAGTCGTTATTATTCTTCAAGGATATTATTTTCAATATTAATTTTATTTAATTAAAAATAGTTTATCGTGAGTTTATGTGGCTAATAAAATAATATGCACAGTCAACCTATTGAAACTGCTATCTCAATCAAGGGTTCCCTCCATTAACAGCCATTTCTTTGATTTTTACATTAGAAATGTGCAAACAGTCCCTATTTAAAAATACGTCTAGCCCCAGGGCTTGTGACCAGGCATATTTAACATGTAGATTATGTCGAATTTGTATTAGTCATAACTTCCCGTCAACGATGTGATGTTAGCTAACTCGTAACAAAAAGGATAACTATTGATTCAGCGTCTGCGTTGACAGGCATTGTGGGACTACTTACTTAGAACAGAGGTGTCTAGAAATGCTTATATAAACGGAGGATTAATTCCTTTTTGAAATTTCTTACGAAGACTTTCATCCATTCTACGATGTTTATTCAGGATGTGAACTGGAATTTTAAAATACACTAATTGCCAATCAGGCAGGGACGTTTATTCCATGGAAGCAAGGGAAACATTGCTTCCCCTATCACTTCCAAAAATATCTTACATTTTAATACCACTTGACTAGTAATTAAAATCATTTACTTGTAATCCAAGTCAAAACCGTTTAAATTGGGTTCGTCCAATGCTATCTTTACAAAATGAGCACGTAATTATTATTGTTACAATAGATAGGGTAGATTTCACTTGTAAAGCTCTTGGGGACCCCGGGCTGACTGCATCCAGTGTCTCATAGGGAATGCTATGATCAGCAGATATGGCGGGCGCGCGCAGGCTCATTCAGTCGAGCTCGCCTTTGGAAGTAATCTCTCAGATGCATACAGCATATCTTTTCAACTTCAGGGAAACCACATGCGGAACCCACCACACTGCGCGCGTGTGGTGGGTTCCGCATGTGCTTATCGGTTCAGTGTTTAAATTATGCATTTGTCGTCTTATCTACGTGAATAATCAAAAATATATCATTTGAAATGTAATTGCATTCCTAGAAAGAGTTATCACATCACGCCACTGCAATCAGGTCTACAAATGGGGAGAAACTGATTTTAAACGTAATACATTCCTTTCTTTCCACCTCTAAGTCAATTCTGGGTACCTCAAGTTATGTCTCTGCCTCCAATTCTATGTCATGTGGGTCATGTGAAGTTTATTTTCTGATTTAAAAGTCTTTGTGGTGTTAACATTGAAACAGAACAGTATTCTGAAGAGGCATTCACTTGTTCCATTTAGGTCTTCAAGGTGGGATGTATTTTAAGAGTAATTTAATAAAAATAACCTGCAATCAATTCTGCACCTAAAGAAAATAATAATTCAGTTAGTGTTTTTTATACTTATACACCAGTTTGATAGAGCAATTAGGAATGTGATAAATTGAGTGAATATTTCTTTACTATCATATCATTCTTTATTTTCTTTTGAAATCTGATTAGTGCTAGTGTTCAATTCTTGCTTTAGTCATAAAGAAACTAGCAAATGGACAAATGATTGTCTTCAGAAGCAAACAAAGCTTTGCTTAAATTTGAATGAAACTTGCTTGTGTTGTTTTGGGGATATGTGTTTTTTTAAAATTGTGTAATGTTTGTGTTTTTTATCATTGTTTGTGGATTGACATTCTGTATTTTGGTAAATGTTAAAGAAAACGTTCAATTATAAATGTTCTGTGACTATGACTTTGTGTTGTTGTTGTTTTCTTCAAAATATTCATTGATAAAGATCTCCGAATCCATGAATAAGACAACCTGAGGAGAGGTTACAATACCAAGTGATACAAACTGTGCCACGGCTTTATATGCAGATGATACCGCGATATATTTTGTAAACTAGGATTTATCAATAGCGATCAACAATTTACAATAGTATTGATTGATCGGATATCAAGTGATCGGAGAAACTACAGATCAGATGGTTCCTAGAATTCTCCTCCAGACAGAAAACACGGAAAACTACCGATTAGAGCAGCCGGCCGCTAGAATTATCCTCGAGACAGCTACTGAATTCGACCTAGCTGAAAAGCTAGTGTCGAAAATCCTGCCGCCATCAGGATTCGAACCTAGGACCTCCCGGTCAGAGGCGCTGCAGGGACATCAGTTGAAGCACTGAGCTACCGCTCCCGGTATGTCGGTGTTATTAATGATTATTTATATCTATTTATTATGATACACACAAATTTTATCACGAATATTCACTTTCTATACTGAAAATATTGTAATAAGTTGATAAATATCTCTCCTTTGGAGGAAAAGGAAAATTTTGAGAGTTGAAATCTTCTTATTACCTTTAATATCGTATAGTGTAAACTTCAATACCATATTTCCTTGGCGTTTAGCAACAATTCAATAGACTGTCAAAAACCCAAAATTAACTATTTAATGTTATTCAAAACAATATCTTTAGTTTATTTTCAACATTAGATCTGAATTCTAGATCTGTATTACCTCAATTTCTGGTTGTTGTTGTTGTAATAAATGACGGCTAATCCTCTTTGGCCTGAGAAGTATTACAATACTGGTTATCGTGAGAAGCCATTGGCTGTTAGTGTTTTGCTTTTGCTGTTTCACTAAACAAGCAGGTAATGTTTCTGGAACGCCGGAGGTGCTTGTGAGAAAGCAGGTGCATGTGAAATCGTACAATGTTTACTTATCAAGTTGCCATAAATACGAAACATGTGCAAATGCAGAAAACAATAAGATTATTAAATCTTGATTCACCAAACGTAAAGCAGTTACCTCATGTCTCAGAACTAATTTGTGCTAACTACACTGGTGTATATTATCCAGTTACCTTACGTTTTGGTATTTCTTGATGATAGGAAATATTAAATAGGTTTTCTTCAAATATTATTTACTGTGGTTCGCCAGTCGAGCATACAGGATACGAAAAAATAGTATCATTTTAAATACATATTTTCATGGTATCAGAAGTCAAAACGTCTCATATTCAATACGGTTCCCTTTAAACACGGCTCTGATATTTTTTCAGACGGACTTCACAAATTTCAAATGTTCCAGGAGGAACGTATTCTTGATAAAGTGTTTCCCTATTCAATCCTTTATAAATACAGCTTGATAAAAAATATTAATTTCTACGCTGTTATCTAAGCAAAAAAACAACCCCCCAGATAATCAATAAATCATTGTAATCCATATAATTATCTGCATAATAACAATGATAAATCTCTATAGCAATTTTATCATTAACCTGTAGCCCAAAAGCATACGTCCTATACTATGACACATTGTTTTCCTTTAATCAGTATACGAGATATGTGGAAGTTATTGTATGGCATTAATTTTGAAGATCGAGTACATATTTTTTAGTGCTCAAAGTGTATTAAATGTCGATTTAGTGTACGATGCATAGAATAGCGTAGACATGCAGAAATTTATATCATAGTATTTTAAAGTATCCCTTGAAAAAGAAGACTTCTACGACCTCGTTCTAGAAACTGCTAGACTCCTTTAGCACTCTTTGCGAGAAATAGGTGAGAAAAAAGGGACAAGGCAAAAAGGAAAAATAAGAAAAGAAGATAAAAGAAAAATCCGCCGGGGCGAGTCCTCGCCCGCTTTCCCGAGGACCGGCGGTAGAACGGCGAGGCACCGCACCGCCTGTGTAAGCCGAAATGGAGCGCTGCATTAACCCTTCACCTATGCACGAGGGCTCCGATGTGGACGACACTACCTCCCCCTCCACCTCTCCTCACCCCCATACCCCTCTCTCCTTCCCCTCCCCAGACTTCCCACCGGGAGCGGTAGCTCAGTGCCTCAACTGATGTCACTGCAGCGCCTCTGACCGGAAGGTCCTAGGTTACACTCCCCACGATGGCAGGATTTTCGACACTAGCTTTTCAGCTAGGTCGAATTCAGTCGCGGTCTGGAGGAGTATTCTAGCGGCCGGCTGCTCTGATCCGTGGTTTCTCCGATCTACACCAGGCGAATGCCGGAGCACTACCCTACCAAACGGGCCACGGACCGCCCGCGATCTCCTATCGTTTCCTCTTACACACACACTTACACTAACATGCACTACACTACCCCATATTCCGGGTGATCGGTTGGGAACTTCGAGCGTGTCCCTGCTAAGGCGGTGTCCCGCTGGTGGGAGAGTCCTGGTTAGGGGGAAACCCCACTAGCCGACGGTAGGTCGGCGTCGGATCTCGCCATCCAGCGGGGGAAGATCACCGCCATCTCCCGAGAAAATCATGCACTACACTAACGGGACTAATGACCAAAGCAGTTGACGCGCCCGGAAACACGAAAAAATGAATCAAATCAAAACCCCAGACTTCCCTTCCCGACAGCCTTCTATCGCTCCGATGTTAACTACCGCTCGCCATCACACGCTCAGCTACCCCCTCACCCCGGAAACCAATCGTCCTTGCAACTCTCTCCACCTCCAACAGCAGTGGAGTCTCCAACAGCAGGGTTCAACAGTTCTGGACTTCGCCTACCACGGATCTAACTAATAAAATACCGCTCCCCTACTATCGCTCGTTATCATCAGCCCATGCCCTATTCAACTATTTCTGCGTCCTGGCGAGCCCTTTCCAAGTCTGACCTCTCACAATCTGCTTTTTGCACACCATTCACCAGGTTCTTTCCATTTTTTCCCTTGCCCTCTTTACTGCTCTTCTAATTAATGTCCAATGTTCTCCTTCGTCCAACAGTCTCACAGTTTTTAAACATCCCAAGCCTGTCCACCCTCTCTTTCATCAACTATTCTCCAATGAATTTCAGTCTTCGCAAATCACCTTTCCACACCCCCATAGAACCCCGTCTATCTCTTCACCCCCCCCTCTTTCCCCGTTTGTCTCCCCCCTCACAGTTGCATCGAATGTTCGCCGCCTCCTCTCAGCCCGCAGCAGGTTCATCCCCACCCCTTACAACCCCCTACTCTTCACTTTCTCCGCCATCTCTCTAATTCCTCCTCCTCTTTCCCCGTTTGTCTCCCTCCTCACAGTTGCATCGAATGTTCCCCTCCTCCTCGCAGCCCGCAGCAGGTGCGCACCGCGCCCCCGCGGCAACCGCTGAGCGCGGCCGGCGGCGGCGACCACCGGCGCGCTCCCGGCGAACAGAGCCCGTCAATGGCGGTGATTATGGGAATGTTAATTTTTAATCGCCCTTTTTGTGCCCGCGCGGCCCCTGCTGGCGCCATTGTAAGCCCGGATCCCGGCGTTTCGGAGAACCCCCTCTCTTCGGGCGCCCGCGAAAAAGGGGGCGGAGCAGGCTGCTTTCGCTCCGGGCGGTCGCCCGCTCGCTCTCAGTTCACGTTGCGTCGCTTCCCGTTTAGTTTGCTCCGTGTCCTCGGCGCCGCGCCACTGCGCCTTGATGTCCGCGCTTGTGTATGAGGCTGCAGCGACACGCTCATCGGGTGGTAGTCTTCGGTGCTCTGGTGAGCAAACGTGTTCGCTGCGTATGAGTTGCGGTTAAAGTAGTTAGCCGCATTTATTCCACGTGAAGCATTGGATCCTGAGAATCCTTTGTATTTTTATTTTAAGTATATTTTTACTTTGTACTGAAGTATTGCAATCTCCTGGAAAATGCGATTTCGTATTTTCAGATGTAAAACCGTGTTTCACGTTTCGTAGCTGCATTATCGCACACAACAGCATACACACACGGACCTTTGGTTGGAAGTTCGGTTGGTAGGCTGGATGGTGGGATGGTTAGATTGTTTGTTGGTTGGTTGGAATTGTTTTGGTTGATGGGATGGTTGGTTGATTGAATGGTTGGATGAATAGGTGGATGGAGCGTTGGTTGAATGGATGGAATGGTGTATGTATGGGTGGTTGAAACGTTGGTTAGATGGCGGATGGACGTGTCATGCATAACTTCGCCAGATTAGAAGTTCTTGAGCTGCAATTTGGTGAAAGCATCAAAAGTAAGAACTAGTTGGGCAATTTCGGGGATAATCAAGTTATTATAAATTTAGGATGTATTTTTAAGAACTTTTTAAGATCCCTGTCATTTTCAATTTTTTGATTTAATTTGTTTGATCATTGAGATGAAAGTGTTTTAATAGATTCTTTCATTACCTATAATATCAGCTGAAATTTTTATTTGTTTGCAAGTTCAAATATTTTTCGAACATGTCATACACTAAATATTACAGTCAGTATCTCGGTCATAAGATTCAGACTTATATTTCACAAATCATTTTGAATATTGGAAACCTCACGTCTCTGTTCTTTTTTTTGGAGTGACATCATCATTGACTGCGCTTTATATAATCTTTGCGTTTAATTTTATCACTTCCAAAAACAGAAAAATCAGTGTTGTCATTTTCAGTCTTTAAATTTCTTTATACATTTTTTTAAATTGTTGCCGCCCTAAACAAAATTACTGAGGCCTTTTAATTCGGAGTTTGTTTCTTGCATATTCAGTCATGTTATAATGATGGCTGAATGGATTTCTAAGCATTATTTGAACGGAATATTTTTAAACAAAGAAAAGAAAACTGAATATGAAAGAAATATTTTAAAATAATTTATTTTCCCCTGTAGAGTTGCAAATTATTTGTAGTTCTGCTAATTGCTTTTCGCAGTCCAGCACTCCGCGAAATACTTCTCTCCTCGTAAGCACCCAATTCACGCAGTCCGCGGTCCAAAATCTCGTATCCCCAGGCCATTCAGCTCTTTCATAGCACAATGCCACCTTCCAGAATGCGTTGAACGCCGAGCCCTTTCTCAGTGGTCCCCAGGGCGGCAGAGAGCTTCTTTTGTGGGCGGCCCCAGATCCGGAGGCGAAGGATCGAGCGGATTCCACACTCCGCACTCCACGCCACGCTCCACGCTCCACGCTCCACGGCCGGTCCCTGTTGCACACTGACCGCGTCCGCCGCGAGGTGATGCCCGAGTTGTGGGGTGAAGTGCGGGCAAGACTATCAAAACCAACTTACGTCGCGCGGAAGGATCATGGTTTCAAAATTCGGCAAAGTAAACAGAGAACAGATGTAGGTAAATTCTCATTTGTAAACTGAACGATACAAAATTGGTCCCTGCAGCAGTGCTGGAGGCTTTCCTTTAGTATGTCAAACATTTTAAAATTAGACTAAGTAAATATGGTTAATAGATTAATTTTGTAAAATTGTATTTAGTAACATGTAAATATTTTAATGTTGTTTGATGTTTTTTGTGTATTTTTAGTAATTCCTTAGAAAACGCTACCACAGGAAGTATTCCATGTATTCCTAAGTAGCAAAATAAATATTCTATTCTATCCCCTTGCCCACTCACAGCGCCGCGTCGCGGACGAACTTCGCCCGCTGCCCTTCAGCCGCTCTTGGTCGCTCCCCGCCTGCTTCAATTGATAGATGATTGATGATTTGATGATTGATTGATGATTGCTAGTTAGTGATTCCGGGCGCGTCAACTGCTGAGGTCATAGTCATTAGAACATGAAAGAGAAAGGAAAGATTCCGCGCAGGTTGTGGCCCGTTTGTTAAGATACTACTCCGGCATTCGTCGGGTGTTGATTGGGGAAACCATTGGAAAACTATTGGTCGCTAGAATACTCCTCCAGAAAGCGACTGAATTCAACCTAGCTGACATTGAAGATAGTGCCGAAAATCCTGTCGCCGTCGGGACTCGAACCTAGGACCTATCGGTCAGAGGCACTGCAGTGACATAAGTTGATGCACTGAGCCATTGATCCCACTCCCGCTTCGCGATCCTCTCCTCTCACCTCTTATTTCTCACTTCTTGCCACTTCCTTCTTGCATCTGGGCTCCTGCTTTTCACCTCCCATGTCTGCTTTCACGTCTCGACACTCCTTTTGCTTGATTACTTCGTTTAATAGGGCGCCAATTACTGTGTTTTTTAGCCCTGAACGTGCAGTGCATGTTTTTGTCAGGGACGTAGGGGCGATCTTCCCGAGCTGGGTGGGGAGATTCGGGGCCGACCTACACGTTGCATTATGGGTTTTCCCAAATCAAGCATCTCCCACCAACGAGGAGCTTCCTCAGTCGAAGCTCCCAACTGATCTCCCGACAATGTGGTAATGAAATGCATGAGAGTGTGTGTGTGTGTGTGTGTGTGTAAGTAAGAGTAAGGATGGGGAAAGTAAGAGGAAGAAAAGATCGCACTCGATCAATGACCGGTTTGTTAGGGTCTCATTCTCTGTCATTCGCCAGATGTTGGTCGGCTTGTGTGATTCGCGCTTGTATATACATAGAATCAGTAATTTTAAGTGTCTGCACATTAAAATTGTCTTTGTTATACGTTGAAGTTGAAAATTCCGTTTTGTATATTTCGTTTTTACTTGTAACCTGAATTTTTTGTACCATAGCCTCAGTTACCTCGGATTATCGCGATTCTGTTGTAATATTATTTATGTTTCTTGTTGCTTCTGGAGCAGTTGAAGTTGAACGTACGCAAGGGTTGAGGCGACATTTTTTATTGGCAGGTGGCGGTGGGCCCAGCAACGCAAGGGGAGTGCCGCAGGGCTGACGGATTTGCAGCACTCAATCGAAGGTCACGTATGCAGTGTCAGTCTGCCGCATTGTTGAGGCCGGTTAGCGCTCTTTCATACATATAGTCAGTCATTTGAAGTATCTGCACATTACATTTGTTTCGCTTTGTTATTCATTGAAGTTTAATACTTCGTTATCAATTTGTATTTTTTATTGTAACCGGAATTTTTTCTACCATTAGCCCCAGTTACCTCGAATTATCGCGATTCTATTGTAATATTATTTCTGATTCTTGTTACTTCTGGAGAAGTTGAAGATGAACGTACGTTAGGTCCAGGCGATAGTTTGCATTGGCGGATGTGCTCAGACGACGGTGGACCCAGCGACATGCGAGACGAGCCACAGACACCGTGCAATCCAAGGTGGTCTGATGTGCGCCAAGTCACCAAGAGAAGTGTCGAGAATCAAGAACTGGCTCTTAACGGTTTCGCAACACTCCGTCGAAGGTCAATCTATGCCGTGTCAGTCTTCCGCATTGTTGTGACCGGTCTGCGCTCATGTATACATTTAATCACTAATTTTAAGTGGCATTTGAATGTGGTCGGAAGGAATCCGAGTGGAATTTTAAGTGGTTTTAATCTGCATTTGAAATTTGACTTTGGTATACGTTGAAGTTGAAACTTCCATTATGCACTTTTCTTCTTTCCTTGTAATCTGAATTTTTTGTACCATCAGCCCCAATTATTACCTCGGAGTATCGCGATTCTATTGTAATATTATTTCTACTTCTGGAACAGTTGAAGTTAAAAGTACGCAAGGGTTGAGGCGAGAGTTTGTATTGTCGGGCTGGTGACGGTGGGCCCAGCGACGCAAAGGGGGAGTGCCGCAAGGCTCTCTCCTGGGGCCGAGGTGATCCGCGTGGCGTGGAGGGCGTGGCGGGTGAGCACCTGCCTCGAGGCGGAGCCGAGCAGAGCGGCGGCGTCGCCACGGCCGCCGAGGGCTCCGCGAGGGGCCTAATCCGCTTGGGAGTGCCCCAGGGACGGCCACTGCGACACACGCCCCGGCCGGCGAAGCTCCGCCCCCGCGCCCCTCCCTCGTCCACCCCCGGCGTCGACGCTTCCTCTCCCTCCCGCTTCACCGCCCTCCACCCCCCCCTTTCCCCTTCCCCCGCCCGCCTGTCTCTCCGGCACCCAAGCCCCACTGCCCCTCCAGATTCTCTGCCTCCGACGTCCTCGAGTCCCTGTCGCTACCAATATCTTGCTGTTCCAGAGACCTCCCCAAGTTCAACTCATCCCAGTCGCCCCGCCCTTCCGACCCGCCCCCCCCTTCGCCCTCCTCTCCTCAGCCCTCGACCTCCAGAAACCCTAAAGTCCCCAGTGATCTTGCTGACTCTTCCTTTCCCACGTACCCGCCCATTGACCCGTTTTCTACTCCTCTATCTCCGACGTCTTCAAATACCTGTCACTACCAATGAACTAGCTGTCCCGGCGCCATATACTTCACCCGTCTCAAGTTCAACAACCTCGTCCGACCCGCTGCCCACAACCTCTCCCTCTCATGCCCTCGCCCTTTCCTTTTCCCCTTCCCGCTCCTGCTACTTCATTCCAACCTCTGCCTCCGAAATTCTCAAGTTTTACTCGCTTTGCATGTAAAGCACCACTCTCTTTACCAGCCAGCAGTCCTCGATTCCCCATTCACTTTGCCCCTCCTACGTCTCTATCTCTGATCTGAAGCCTCCAATGATCTTGCTGACCCTGCTGGTCAAGCATTTCCTAACCCGCAGTTCTATCTTCCCGCCCACCGCTACTCCATCCCAATCGTCTGCCTGCGACATTCTCAAGTCTTACTCGCTTTGCCTGTGAAGCACTATCCTTCCTCTCCATCCTCCTCACCAACCAACAGTCCTCGATTCCCCATGCACTCCTCCCCTCCTACGTCTCGGCCTCCGATCTCAAGCCTCCAATGATCTTGCTGGCCCTACCAGTCGAAGAGATCTCCCCCGTACTCGCCATCCACTCATCGTCCCCACCACTTCAGACGCGCTGTCCCTCCGACCTACTTTAATGCTTCCGAACCTTTCTCCTCCCGACCCAACCCCGTCCATCGTCCTTCATCCCACTCCTTTGCCTCTGTCGTCCTCAAGTGCCTGAGGACCTGCTGGCCTTTGTGTCTCTGCCGGCCCCAATGATCTTTGTGTATCTGCCGGCCTCAATGAGTGTTCTGCCGGCCCAATGATCTTTGTGTATCTGCCGGCCTCAATGATCTTTGTGTATCTGCCGGCCTCAATGATCTTTGTGTATCTGCCGACCCCAATGATCTTTGTGTATATGCCGGCCTCCATGATCTTTGTGTATCTGCCGGCCTCAATGATCTTTGTTTATCTGCCGGCCTCAATGATCTTTGTGTACCTGCCGGCATCAATGATCTTTGTGTACCTGCCGGCATCAATGATCTTTGTGTACCTGCCGGCATCAATGATCTTTGTGTATCTGCCGGCCTCAATGATCTTTGTGTATCTGCCGGCCTCAATGATCTTTGTGTATCTGCCGGCCCCAATGATCTTTGTTTATCTGCCGGCATCAATGATCTTTGTGTATCTGCCGGCCTCAATGATCTTTGTGTATATGCCGGCCTCAATGATCTTTGTGTATCTGCCGGCCCCAATGATCTTTGTGTATATGCCGGCCTCAATGATCTTTGTGTATCTGCCGGCCCCAATGATCTTTGTTTATCTGCCGGCATCAATGATCTTTGTGTATCTGCCGGCCTCAATGATCTTTGTGTATCTGCCGGCCTCAATGATCTTTGTGTATCTGCCGGCCCCAATGGTCTTTGTGTATCTGCCGGCATCAATGATCTTTGTGTACCTGCCGGCATCAATGATCTTTGTGTACCTGCCGGCATCAATGATCTTTGTGTACCTGCCGGCTTCAATGATCTTCGTGTATCTGCCGGCCAAACTGCCCGAAAAATTTCGTCCTCCTTCCGTCTCACCCCACAACCCCACGGTCCCTCTCACTGTATGTATCGCTCCTGGCGTTGTAAAGTCTTGTACATTCGCAAGGATCTTAATAACCTAACTGACAAGTCGCCCTCGCTATCACCGACGTCTTCTGATGCTGCTGTCTCTAAATCGTCGTCTAATCTCCTCTCTGTTATGTCTTTCCCAGTTTCATCTACTTTTCCGTTGTCTCCTCCAACCCCACATCCCAAAGCCTTTTATTTGTACTCTACGACGCCCGAGTTGTCCAATACGTTGTCACACCCTATCGGCGCAGACAGCATTGCCAATCTCTCTGCCACTTTCACTCTTCCAAACTCTTTTTGGATCAACGAATCCGTTCCTATTGCTATTGATTTCATTGCTACTTTCTCACAACACATGTGTTGCCTTCTTTTCCTTTTGCTTTCCTCCACAATCACAAACACCGCGCGCTCTCCCTGATTTGCATATGCCTTTTCCCTTCTGCGTACCAACTTCCTTTTCTTTCTATTCTAGCCTTTCACATCGTTTTACAAATCTTCACTTGGGTCCATATGCATAGTCCCAGCACTTACCTCATTGCACGGTTCTCGACACTCCACTAATAGTGTTGTTATAGTATAGTAATAGTACTATCCTTCTTAATCTCTCCAACATAAGCGCGAACTTTCACAATGAAAGTATGCACTCTATGCAACATCAAGTGTATTTTCTTATTTTAATCTTCCTTAGAGTGACAGAGAATCCTTTGAAAGTGATTTGCGTGATTTTCAAATGTGATACCAAACTGCCATCAGCTCATGACTTCAAAAAACTGCACTTTCTAGAGTCAAGGCGAACTGGCTGGTTATTGCGTACAGAGGAAAAAGGTCTGCAGTTTGTTACCTGTTGCGGGAGACACTCAATATAGTTTAACGCATTCAATGACAGCTTAGTCGTTATTCGTGCCTCAACTGCATTAAATCATAAAAGTTCGTATTTCAGTCTTTGAAACTCAACAAAATATTTTCACACTGTGATAAACATCTGATCGCGACGTTAAGAAACAAATACTTTGCTGATAAAGAATTTTTGAATAAATTAAATCAAAATCGTTTATACATCTCATTCTGCAGGAAACGCTGGCGTGAGCGCACTAAATCAATAGCATGTGTGTGTTTGTTTCAGTGTCTTCGAGTGTATCATGTTCAAGTCAGTATACATTTTTATGCTTAGGAAAATATAACTTAATGGGAATATTTTTACGTTACATTCTAATTCTTGACAAAAAATTGATACAGTACAAATGAAATTGTAATTTATTGTTTTATTTATCTAATCAGTCACTGTGTATGTAGTTGACAATTGCAAATTTCATCCCATCAGATGTTTAATCTTGTTACCTTTGAAACGTAGTATAAGAAGGAATTTTGTGAGGACTTTTTGTTTTTCGCGTGCTTCGTAAAAAGGGAAAGTATTGTAATCGCACACAAGAAATCACCGAGTTTTCATCAGATAAACTCTTGATGAACCCTGGAAACCAAAAAGTGGATAAGTTTTATTTCTATATGCAGTATATTTTTTCTTTTAACACGTTGAATGGCCAGAATCCATGTTTTGTGGGTACCTGGTAATTAAAATCGATTGATGAAAAAACGTCTGTCCACCTGTCCATATATCAGTTCGTTGGTCCATCTATCTATTTGTATACCTAACTGTTCAGATAATTTTCTTCAAAATTGATATATGTAGTTCCATTTGAACGAACTCAAGGCCGAGCTAGTTTGAAATGGATATTTTGATTTTGAGGGCCTTTTTTATATGAAACGTCAACACATTCAATATTTTTAAAAAGGCTACAAATGTTTTCATCGTAATTCTGCCATGTAAAATAAAACAGTAATAAACTAAGGAATTTACTCAAAGTTATAATAATGAATTACATATCTAAAATGAATATACTTGATTTGTAAGATAAATAATAGTACTATAACTTTGCTGCGAGTGGTATTATTTTTATTACGTATGTATTAAAAAAGTCGGGATTGTAATGTTTATGAAAATAATTAAAAGAATGTATTAAAAGAATACAGTTTTGTTCGATAATTTAAAACCAACTGATGATATAATATTATTTAATATACGAATATTTCATGATTAAGCACATTATCATTATTATTATTATTATTATTATATTTATTATTATTATTATTATATTTATTATTATTATTATTATTATTATTGTTGTAATTTTTGGTGGTTTTGCTGCCTTTTAGGAATCCTCATGTCGTTCTCAAAAGATTGAATTACTATACTTATGGTCTGAGTGAATTTCAGAAACCACAGTTAGAATCATCTGAAGAGAACCTTAAATTTGCTGTTAACGCAACATACACAGGCGTAGAAGATGCTTTCGCTTCTTTTCTCGTTGGGCACTATTTTTAAATGGTCCTCTCTCTATTCCGCTTGACAATGCGTCTCCATTTTTTGTATTCCTCCTCGGGTGCCCCTGCTCCTGCTGCCACTACCTTCGCCATCGTCCCCGCCCATGCTGGGTAACGCCCTGCTGGCGCCGTCCTCCCCACCAGCGCGGTCTCCTCCGCTGTCTCACTGGCGTCGACACTTTCTCCGCCGCTGCTCCTACCGTTGTCACCGCCATCACCGCTGCTTTTGCCACCACCCCGCCGACACCCTGCCATCGCCGCCCCGCCGATTCCACCGCACCACTGCCCCACCGCTGCCACCGCCGTAATCGCTGACCCCGCCTCGCCGCCACCCCGCCCCCGCCCCCCCCCCCCCCCGCCGCCACACGCCCCACCGCGCCACCACCACCACCGCCACTGCCAGCGCCGCCGCCACCGTCTCCACCACCGCCGCCTCCGCCGCCTCCGCCGCCTCCGCCGCCTCCGCCGCCTCCCCCGCCTCCCCCCGCCAAGGTTGCCACCACCACCGCCTCAGCCACCGAAGCCACACCCGCGGATGCCGCCCTCGCCACCACCACCACCTCCGCCGCCGCCACCGCCGCCACCGCCGCCACCGCCGCTGCCGCTGAGCCGCCGCCGTCGCCGCCGCGCACGGGACCGGTCCGTCCCGAGGGGTCTAGGCAAGGGGCGGGAAGCCGGCCCAGGGCCCCGGGGCGTTATCCGATCTGATGGCTTATAAGAAGCGACTCGCGAATGCGGCTTCCGAGCGCCTTTCAGGCCGGCGCTCCGGGGACAAAATAAAGGAGGGGCGGGGGACCGGGCGGCCACCTTCGGCCGCTAGGGACACGCTACGCCTTCACCGGCCAGACCACCCACGCGTCCACCCTCTCGCAGCAATCTGCTACCCACACACACCGACCTGCACGCCTTCTCGATCACTCATGCCTCTACCCGCTCTCTCAAATACACAATCCTCCCACTCGTCTGCCCTCTCTTTGTCTCTCCCAAGCTTCCGACGGTTCGCACCAATCTGCCAACCATCCCCTTATAGTCCAACCTGCACACCTTCTATCTCTCCCATGCTCCTGCTCTCTCTTTGGCGCTCCCATGCTCCCGGCCGTTCCCACCAATCTGCCAACCACCCGCCCACACACCAGCCAGCGCACCAAAACCTTGTGTCTGACCTAAATGTTCGGCCTCTAATCACCCGCCGGACCGTCTTAACCATCCATCCTGCATTCTCCTCCTTTGCTGCGATTGATTGATTTTTTCGTGTTTCCGGGCGCGTCAACTGCTTTGGTCATTAGGCCCGTTAGTGTAGTGCACGTTTTTTCTCGGGTAATGGAGATGATCTTCCCCCGCCGGATGGCGAGATCCGGCGTCGACTTGCCGTCGGCTAGTGGGGTTCCCCATAGCCAGGACTCTCCCACCAGCGGGGTGCCGCCCCAGCCGGAAGAAGCTCTAAGCTTCCGGCCGGTCTCCCGGAATATGTGGTAGTGTAGTGCATGTTAGTGTAAGTGTGTGTAAGGGAGAGAATAGGACAAGGAAGAGGAAGGACAGATCGCGCGCGATTCGTGGCCTGTTTTGTAGGGTACTGCTCCGGCATTCGCTTGGTGTTGATCTGAGAAACTACCCATCAGAGCAGCCGGCCGTTAGAATTCTCCTCCAGACAGCGACTGAATTCGACCTAGCTGAAAAGCTAATGTCGAAAATCCTGCCGTCGTCAGGGCTCTCTCTTCCTCGTCTCTTCCTTCTCCTATCCTCCCTCTTCCCGATCTGACAATACGAATGACTCCGTTCTTTTATCGCTCCGTCTTTTCTGTCTCTAATCCTTCCCTTCTCTGTTCCGATCCTCTGCTCCACCTGTCTCCCCGACCACTTACTCTCCGCTCTTCCCTTTCTCTCGCCTTCTTGTCCGTCCATTCATTCTCTGACCTTCTAACTGCCCGTCCTTTGACCTCTCGCACAATATCCCGCCTGTCTGCCTCTGCTTCGTTCTCCTTCCCGCCCACTCAAGGGACGAGGGTGCGCGTTCGCTGTGGTGACAAGAGGTGTCCGCCCCGTTGAATCTGCGTCGTCCGCCCGTTGTAGGCGCTCGACTCGATAAAAAGGTGCGGAGAAGCGGCGAACGGGTGCGCGTTGGCATCCTCGTCCTCGGAGTTGAGGACGGGACAGCGATCGCTTTGGAATACGCTCCCGCCGCCCGTGCCCCCCTGGGTTCAAGCTCAAGCAGCTGGGAAAAGCGCCTGGGGATGTGAGCACGTCTATTATACCTTCTAGATGAATCTATAGACCCTCTAATTACAATAAAAACGATTGGGCATCAATGATATTGATCATAGGAATATATAGACTTTAAAAATATAATTGAATTTGATTCTTATATATCAGCTTTCGAAAATCTAAGATCATTTCGACTCCTAGATGTAGATAATCGAACAATCTTACCAATAAATACCCAAATTCGAACATTAGTTACAGCTGCTGATGTAATTCACTCCTGAACAGTACCTGCTTTGGGTGTAAAAACTGATGCTACACCAGGTCGATTAAATCAGATTAACTTCATAATTAATCGACCTGGTGTATTTTATGGTCAATGTTCAGAAATCTGTGGTTGGCACCACAGATTCATACCAATTGTAATTGAAAGAGTAAATTTAAAAACTTTTATTAATTGAGTAAAAAATTATTCATCATTAGATGACTGAAAGTAAGTATTGATCTCTTAAATCACATTATAGTAATTAACGACTACTTCTAATGAAAGAGATTATTAATTACTTATATCTATAATTTAGAGAGATGGATAATTTTGGAATACGCTCCCGCCGCCCGTGCCCCCCTGGGTTCAAGCTCAAGCAGCTGGGAAAAGCGCCTGGGGATGTGAGCACGTCTATTATACCTTCTAGATGAATCTATAGACCCTCTAATTACAATAAAAACGATTGGGCATCAATGATATTGATCATACGAATATATAGACTTTAAAAATATAATTGAATTTGATTTTATATATCAGCTTTAGAAAATCTAAGATCATTTCGACTCCTAGATGTAGATAATCGAACAATCTTACCAATAAATACCCAAATTCGAACATTAGTTACAGCTGCTGATGTAATTCACTCCTGAACAGTACCTGCTTTAGGTGTAAAAACTGATGCTACACCAGGTCGATTAAATCAGATTAACTTCATAATTAATCGACCTGGTGTATTTTATGGTCAATGTTCAGAAATCTGTGGTGTCAACCACAGATTCATACCAATTGTAATTGAAAGAGTAAATTTAAAACTTTTATTAATTGATTAAAAAATTATTCATCATTAGATGACTGAAAGTAAGTATTGATCTCTTAAATCACATTATAGTAATTAACGACTACTTCTAATGAAAGAGATTAGTTAATTATAACATTAATATGTCATATTAAAATTATTACCATAGTAATATCTCTTAATTCCTCAAATAAAAACCTTAATTTTTTACTACATTAATTGTCATTATAACAATAACCAATTTCCAAAAAAATTTAAAAAAAATTAATTAAAATATAACCAATTTATTTTCCTCATTTATTCTACATCTAATATTTTAAATATTCCTATAAATTGATTAAGAACACTTCTAGGATTATTGATTTTACCATCGACGGTTCTACTTGTGGGTGGGTTGAGAGCGGCCTACGTTCAGGAGCGCTCTTCCACTATTGTTGCTGCTATATTTAGGCTTATATCTTGATACCAAGCTAACTTGAGGAAAACATTTCGTGACATACCAATATAGGGACATGTTTTATTACAGAATATTTGTCGTAAATGGGCGAAATGGTTACGGCAAATAATAGGCAATATGGTGCTTTAGTAACGACGTCGTGGTTGTTGTCAGGATAAACAAACATTCATCTGACCGTGGAGGTGACGGCGTGAGTAGGAGGAAATATAAGAGATTTGTGGATTGGTTGAAGAAGCGTCGACTGATTATTAAAACGCAAGTTTGGGCAATTTGTCGAAATAAAAGAAAGGCGAGACATTGTGGGTTTTCAAAGGGAGGATAAAATTCATTCGGTCGCATGTCGTGACGGTGAGCAGTTCGCTCGCGAATAGATGAATTTGTGCATGATAGGACTTGTAAAAATTTCGGGGGTCTGCTTCAATTTAAATGCCAAAGTGACCCAAGCTAAAATAAAACTTGCACAACTACGACCACTAATTTACAGAAACAGCCAAATATAATATAAATCAGCCATAGTAATTTATAAGACAATTTTAAGACCAATAATGTTGTACGACAGCCTAATTTGGATCAATTCTGCTAAAACTAACATCCATAAACTACAAGTCCTGCAAAATAAATTCTTTAGAATAGTTGCTCATGGCCCATGGTATATAACCAACAATCATTTTCACAGCGAATTTAATTTGGAACCCATTGTACAATACATCACATACGTGGGCACCAACTTGTATCATAACCTACTCAAATCCCAGCCCTATCACCATTCAAACTAGCCAAAAACCCCAATTACAAAACACGAATCAAAAACAAATATCCATATCACATATTCCTAAAAAGATTTGCAGATTTAGATCCGGACCGAGGACCTGAAAAGGGATTTCCTCCGCCTTGTAATAATACGTACGATTGTATTTAAGG
The DNA here is from genome assembly GCA_964035755.1 of Teleogryllus oceanicus. Classification (NCBI taxonomy): domain Eukaryota; kingdom Metazoa; phylum Arthropoda; class Insecta; order Orthoptera; family Gryllidae; genus Teleogryllus; species Teleogryllus oceanicus. The sequence goes on along the minus strand of CAXIVR010000014.1, from coordinate 33,491,217 downwards.
TTAGCATATAAGTCAGTAAATACATATGTATAGTTATTTTTACTGATCTATGTAAATTCTTCAAAAATTAATAAATTAAAATGAAATGTTGCTGCTTTCTTTTTTTCTTCACTAGCCTAACCCACAGATGTTGTGTTCTTCATCCCCCTCTTCGAGTAGATCCTCTTCGGTCATATGTTCGAGTCCCGACAGTGGCAGTATTTTCTGTACTATTTTGTCAGCTAGGTCAAATTCAGTCGCTGTCTAGAGGAGAATTCTAGCGGCCGGCTGCTCTGATCGGTAGTTTTCCGTCGTGTCTTCGATCAACACCAGGCGAATGCCGGAGCAGTACCGTAACAAACGGGTCACGAACCGCGCTAGATCTTTCCTTACTCTTCATTGTTCTATCCTATTCCCTTACGCACACACACACTTACACTAACATGCACAACACCACCACAAATGCCGGAAGACTGGTCGGGGGCATAGAGCTTGTCCCGGCTGGGGCGGTGCTCCGCTTGTGGGAGATACCTAGTTGCGGAAAATTCCGCTAATCGACGATAGTTCGGCGCCGGATCTCGCCATTCTGCAGGGGAAGATCGCTCCAACTCACGATGAAAAAACATACGCTACACTTTCGGGACTAATGATCTCAGTAGTTGACGCGCCCGGAATCACTAACAATCAATCATTAACACTAATGATGTATGTCACTCCGAGAAACTGGACACTCAGAAGAGAGAATTCATATTCCCTTCCAGGATTTATATTGATACGAATAAATTGCTGTGCGTGCTTGTGCTAATTTCCTTATCCCGAGTTAGTTGCGGCTACTGCCGCTAAAATATGTATGACTTCAAGACCCGTTGATGATTACGAAGAGCGTGATTTTGCAACACATTCTCACAAATTATTAGTACCGTTTGAGGTGGCTCAGAGCATCTCACCGCAGAGACCCCATGATGGCAGGAGTTTTGACACCAGCCAGAGCGATAGGTCAAATTCAGTCACTCTCAAGAAGAGAACTCTAGCGACCGTCTGTTCTGATCGATAGTTTACCGTGGCCTTTGTGATCAATACTAGGCAAATGCACCAACAAACCGGTCACGGACCGCGATCAATCAATAAAACAACAAATAAACAGTCTCTTTTTCAGTGACCTAAATTACTCTAAATGAGACAGAAAGAAGCATCGATTATGGTTCTAGCGCATTTTGAAACTGTCGGTATTCGTGGATTTTATTCCTTTTAAACAGTTATTTTTTCTTATGACTAAATTGTGTGAATTGTTCCTCACGGACCCAACAATCATCACCTTCAATTACCAGAATCTGAGAAAATACTAAAATTATATTTTTTTCACAGTGTTTTAAAAACATAAAAATAATATAATATTCCATTACGGTATATCTTCGCGGTAACCGCAATAGGTCGCGTGTAAAAATATCCCTTTTTTGTTTATTACACTATTGTGATCAATCAAGAGAACTTCGGCAGTTGCAATAGGTGCCGAAAAACGGCGGACTATTGATAAACCGAATATAATGATTTTACATTTGTGAGAGTGACTGTCCGGAATGAGAAGTAGAGAACGTTTTTGGTTCCTCCTGAAAACTTCAGTAGATCTAAAGTACTGCCTTTTGCGTTTACCACGACGACATGACCCGTCACCTTAGTACTGTAATACACACACACACACACACACACACACATCATCGGTCCTTTTTGGTAGGTCAGGGTCATGGAAGTCGCAAAGAGGTGATCGTCCTACGAGTGGAGGGTGTTTGGAACCAGATCAATAACTTGTTTGGCTTCATCCGATTTGATCCTGGGATGTGAGTCTTCTAAATATTGGCTTCGCCTTTCCACAGAGTGGATGTGGATGAATTTGCGATGCTAATAGCTAATGTTATTTGCCGACATACTGCAATGATAGTGTGTGCATTATATACGTTATAAAATGTAGTATATAGAGAACAATCACACATTGTTATATATTATAAAATATTTTGGCCTCCTGGCCACCGCATTATGGGGATCACCATAGCTATGCGAATAAAGCATATTGGTGCGACAACGGGACAAAAAATATTAACTTCATGAGAGCTCCATGAAAGGAGTTCACGCAATTTAATTAAAGATCGCAAAGCACATCGCTCTCACTCTTGCTATTTTCACAATATTGATATTTCACGAAAATAAAGGTCGGAATTGATATTTAAAGAAGGATGTTCCCTTCTAAGTTGTATATATTGGCATTATTTTATTATTTATTTATTATTATTTATTATTTATTTATTTATTTATTATGACAATATTTTCTTGGGTCTAGAGGTTCTCGATCTACAGGTTTGATATTTTTGCCTGCTCCAAAGAGATCAGTAGTATATACTCTTAATGAAATTTTCACAGTGCTCTGCGTGTGTCAGTAGGACATTCCGTTGACTAGGCTAACTAATAATTTTTCCGCCAATCTTTCACGTGCGTAGTTTAGTGACATAAAATAATAATGACATGGCAAATTCTAAAATACATGTTAATATTATTTTCAAATTGAAATATTTAAAGTAAAATATAAATAGCAGGGCTCAGTAAAGGATATCTCAATGGCGTAAGCTTGCTGTCTCGTTTGGAAAGGTGGAGAATTCGATCTTAGCTCTAAAAGTTTGGGCATGATAAATCACCTACTATAAATATCAACACTTCTCCCGTCAATTGGCGTTGCAGAGAACGACAGCATACTTCATTGGGTGCGCTAGTGAGTTGCCGTAATGTATGTAAGTTCAACAGCCATACTCGCAAAGAAATAGAGCCTACTGGTAGTCGTTCCCTATCAAATTATTATGAACCTTATACATGTACTCGTCTCGTGTATTTAGGAAGAAAAGTGCAGCAGCGTATTAAAATTATACATTTAAATTTATTAATTCGCATTGTTGGCTGAAAAAATTTTAACTGTACGAATTTTTTAACTGAAAAGAGAATATTTACTATAGTAGGGGCGTTTTGTTTGGTATTGCTCGCGGTCGCAGAATAATCCTTTCGAAGTAAGAATTGGTCTTTCGCGTTAACTTCTTTCATTAAGTTCTCATAAAGTCAATATATTTTATTCTATTGCACAAATAGCCCTTGTTCGCAAATCTATGAGGATGTTCATAAATAGTAAACGTCAAAATATTTTATAATATTTAATATTGTATAATTTGTTTTGTATATAATATTTTATAATGTGTAATAAAACGCATAATATCATTGCAGTATGTCGCCAAATAAAGTTAGCTAATAACATTGCAAACCTCTGTCGTCCGTAAATTAGTGCAACGATTAGACAATCCCCTTGATGTGCATACTTTACACGCTTACATGTTGCAGCGACCTCTGAAATTGTCAAGCTCCGTTAATATTGGTTGGGACACCAAAATGGGGAAGGGAAACGAAGGAGAAGAGGAGACACAATAAGAAAAAATAGGAAGAAACAAAAGACACAAGACAAGAATAAATTGAAGAAGAAAGAAAATAAGGGTAGTCGAGGTTTTAACTAAGCCCAAAACTTATCAAATCAGGGACATACTTATTTCTCGCCTAGAAAGCCCCCAACAGCTAGTGGTCAATAAATGTGGGCAACATCCTTCACAATGAACTCGCAATTTGGGGCTTCTGCGGGGCCCGCGTGCATGCCTCATGACACCAAGGTGAGGGAACGGGAGGGTGACGCGGGTGACGGGGAGGGGGGGGGGGGGTCCTGGTGCCCTTCGCGAAGGGCGTCGCGCCGCCTCCGCCACCGTCGCTGTTTACGAGCGCCCGGTAATTAATTGCGCCGTAAAGGTATCCCTATTAGGGCACGGCCCCGCCCCCGCCGCCCCCGCCGCTCACGCCGCCCCGCCGCCCCCGCCGCCCCCGCCGCCTCCGCCGCCCGGCCGCCCCGCAGCCTCCGCCACCCCCGCCGCCCACGCGCCGCCCACGCGCCGCCCCGCCGCCCCGCCGCCCCGCCGCCCCGCCGCCGCCGCCCCGCCGCCCCGCCAACCCGCCGCCCCGCCGCCCTGCCGCCCCGCCGCCCGCCGCCCCGCCGCCCACGCGCCGCCACGCGCCGCCCACGCGCCGCCACGCGCCGCCCACCGCCACGCGCCGCCCACGCGCCGCCCACGCGCCGCCCACGCGCCGCCCACGCGCCGCCCACGCGCCCCACCGCCCCCGCCGCCCGCCGCCCCCGCCGCCCCGCCGCCCCGCCGCCCCCGCAGTCCCGCAGCCCCCCCGGCGCCCCCACGCACCTGCCTCCACCCCGTCCCCGCTGGCTGTGCCTCGACCGCCGTTGGTGCGGACGCGCGTAAAGTGCAGATAGCGCCGAATGTGCTGACGCCGTCGCGAGATGGCGCTGACCTCTGCCGCTTCACGCCGTCGTCAGCCCCGACCCCCTCACCGCCAAAAACCCTTCACCACACGGCACCCACCCCACCCCACCCACCTCATTGCACTCATTACGCACCATATGCCACTCACCTTGTAACACTCGCCGAACAGTAACCCGCCTCATAACACTTCAAATTGCACTCGCTTCATAACATTGTATTTCACCCCGTACGTTAAACTTCGCCACTCTACCAAATAGCACTCACCGAATAAAACTCCCTAAATGACTCTTAACACATCAGCCTCCATTACGCTGTACACATCAGTAATTACACTCCAAATAACACTCGCTTTATAACACTGGCCAAAAGTACCCACCGCACAACACTCGTCAAACACAGCACCGCCACACAAGCACTACACCACACCCTGTGCATTTCCTCATAACACACCAAATGCCACTCACCTTGTATCACTCGCCGAACAGTAAGCCACCTCAAAACACTCTTCAAATTGCACTTGCTTCATAACATTGTACTTTACTCTGAGCGCTAAGCGAGTTACTTACGAATTGCCATTCTACCAAATAGCACGCACACAATAAAACTCTCCAAATGGTACTTAGCATATCACCCTAAATTACGCAGTGAATGTCAGTTATTTCAATCCATATACAACTCGCCTGATAATATACGCCGAATGGTTCGGGTAGCGGTCGCTCAGTGCATTAACTGTCACTGCAGCGCCTCTAACCGGGAGGCCCTGGGTTCGAGTCCTGACGGCGGCAGGATTTTCGACACTAGCTTTCCAGCTAGGTCGAATTCAGCTGCTGTCTGGAGGAGATTTCTAGCGGCCGGCTGCTCTGATCGGTAGTTTTCCGTGGTTTCTCCGATCAACACCAGGCGAATGCCGGAGCAGTACCCTACCAAACGGGCCACGGACCGCGCGCGATCTGTCCTTCCTCTTCCTTGTCCTATCCTCTCCCCTTACACACGCACACTTACACTAACATGCACTACACTACCACATATTCCGGGAGACTGGTCGGGAGGTTAGAGCTTGTCCCGATTGGGGCGGTGCCTCGCTGGTGGGAGAGTCCTGGTTAGGGGGAAACCCCACTAGCCGACGGTAGGTCGGCGCCGGATCTCGCTATACGGCGGGGGAAGACCACAGCCATCTCCCGAGAAAAAAAACATGCACTATACTAACGGTACTAATGACCAAAGCAGTTGACGTGCCCGGGAACACGAAAAAACCAAACCAAACCAACCGAATGGTACGCATCCTTCAACACTCTGCAAATAGTATTTGCCTCATCACACCCTTTGCATCACACTATTTTCACACCAAATGCCATTCACCTTACAACATTCGCGAAATGGCATTCACCCCACAATAGTTCTCAAATTGCACTTACAACATAATATTATGTTGAACTTTCTGCGTTGCATTAATAACACACTGAATGCCACCCACCTGAAAACGCTAGTCAAATAGTATCCTTCCAATAACATAGTTTAAATAGAGGTTGTCTCATAACACGGCTCTTCACCCATCGCATTACTTTCATTACACATCAAATATCTCTCACGTTATTACACCCACCTAAAGCAGTCACCTCATAACACGCTCCAAATATCAGAATCTCGAAAGAATTCAGAATGCTTAGTGCTTAATTTGTAAAATGTCAGGTCCGGGAACGCTCGCCAAATTAATAACTAATTTAATGAAAATAGTTATATATATATATATATATATATATATATATATATACACACACACACACACACACACACACACACACACACACACACATCTACATTCCACACAATGACAATCTACTACTGCACTCCATCTACCACATACCAATTGTCCACTTTCCACAAATCAGTTTCCCCATGGCGCTTACTATTCTCCACCATATACCATGGAGTACGAAGCGCTGGCTACAAAATTTTCCGCTTACTACACAATGTCACTAACTTCGATTTGGAAATCTTAAAAAAGCACAACATTTAGCAATATTTAATGAAAAATGTAAGAATCCTATATATTAATAATGTATGATTTGACATTTTCACTGTCATGTTGAGTTGGGGATTCTCCTTAATGGGATTCTCGATAAAAGAAAAACAATAAGAACAATAAATAATTATATTGATGTTTCGATATACCTTATCTTTTAATTTACAATATTCTATAGTTTTATAGTCCAGTCAAATGGTGTTAAAAAGGCAAATAGCAGAAAGTTTTGGTATAGTTTTGATATTTGATTTCTATATATTGGTTTTTATTATTATTATTATTATTATTATTATTATTATTATTATTATTATTATTATTTTGTTATTTATAATTATTTTTAGATTTATTATTAGTTAGACTGAAAATTTTTGTGACAAAATATGATCCGTTAAAACATTTATATAGGATATGAACGAAAAAGTTTGGAGCCATGATGGAGAATTATAATCACTGAGTCAATTCGAAGTTGCAGTGGCTTTTAAAAAAGCATGAACTGTAGTACGCCTACTCTATGCAACTCTCCGGAATAAACGCACATAGGGTAGAGGGAGCAATTTGAGTGTGCTTGCTGATGATTACACGTCACTAGGGAATCAGATGGGAAAGCGCGATTGTCAACTGTCTAATGAACAGCAGAAGAGACAAATATACGTAGCAGGAGAATGCTTTAATCAAACATGATCTGATTTATTATTTCGATTCGGATTATTGACATGTAAATTTTGTTATTGTTGTCTAACGCCATGTGTCTACATTCTGGTTTATTGACCTACCACTTCAATTGGACTGCATTGTTGGGATTTTTATAATTAGACATTGTATGGGCGCACAACTCTGCTAACTACGCTTTACCAATCAGGGACACACTAGAGAATCCAAAACATACCCTGATTTATAAAAACGTTCCCACATACATAATGAACTCGACATCATTCCCATCTCCGTTCATTATATCTTCTTATATTCTTTATTTTATCTCCATATCTCCTAAATTCCTTCTACCTCAGGTATCAAAATTAGCAAACAAAATTCACACCTTAAAATACCAAAAAAAAACACAAAAAAACAAAAACAAAAAACAAAAAAAAAAAAAAAAAAACAAAAAAAAAAACGAAAACTCTAACGTTAGTTTTTTCATCCACTATGATTGTCATTTACCTGCTGCAGCTTTTTGCATGCTATTCGCTAACTGATACACAATTATTATACAATAGAATGCAAAATATTAATTTTTAATTACGTCCAATGTATTGTACTCTACAGCTGAGAACTTGCAAGCCGCGGAACAATCCTTCAGGAACCCAAACAATTTTTTCTGCGATGAATGAATATAAAATTCACAAATATTACATCATGCATTATCATTTTCTAACATCATAACTGTCACTAAACATTTTCAATGTAATGAATGCAAAGTCTCCTAAAAGTCAGAAATATTTGGAGATTTAAACCCATGAACGTACAGGATGCCGGCTCAAAACTACAGAAAGCAGCAGGAAGCTCAGCACTATTACTTTCATGGATCTCTAGAGAAAAAACGTTCGATAATATAATAAAATGAGTAGATCGGAGACGGTAAGTCATTGTCAAGTCAGTGATATTACAAATACGTATTCATACATACATTACACCTAGATACAGTACATCTGATAAGGCCCAGTAGACAAGCGATAGGTCCAACTAGTGTTGTTTGCTTTCTGGTTATATTCTCTGTCTCGTTTTGAGAATTTATCTGTCAGAAATAATTATTTCGATATAGTCATAAGTTATTAACATGTTTGAGAATTTCGGATGAGAGACATAAATTTGGTTCTCGATATTGAAGGAATTTTCCTGTCCTAAAAATCATAAGATTACAAATAAAAGCTTATTTCAATACGGCAAAACGGCGTGTGAAGAGGCCAATGAAAATGTATGGCGAACAAAATAAAGGAAGGGATCATGGAATAGAGGCATATTGGATTTCGAATTATTGGCCCTCTCGTTCTCTTGCGGGCTCGTGTTGGTTAATGTAATTTTCATGTCCAATAATAAATCCGATAATTCTCGTGGGTACTTCCCAATAGCTTTTCGTGGGTAATTCAATTCGCCGATGAAACGTTGTGGAGCCTTCATTTGCTTTCTTCTGAAGGTTGCAGAATTAGACCGACGAAGTTTATTACATCCGCTGCGGTGTGAAGAGAATTCGCAACGTTTCCGAAGATGAAGTGGTGAAACTGTACTCAGTACGACCTTTTTCGGGCTTTTTTGGATTCTATGACAAACAGAACTGCAGACAGAACTGCAGGCAGCTTCTGCTGCTGACTCTCTTTACTATTCTCGACTTTGTAATTACACTCCCTAAGACTTCTTTTCTGAAAATGATTCCCATAGACTTTTTTTGCTTAGTCTGAAATATTAAGGAAGATAATAAGGCTCAGATATTTTTTAAGCAATGCACTAATTAAGACATAGTCGGTTAATCAATAGGCAGGCAGTGAATTCTGAAGGCATTATAAACTGATTTATTAACAATACCAAACTTACGTTTTAACCCTCGTACCATATCTGCTTTTTATTATCAAGTATTATTCTGCGATCTTTTTGGACCCGAAGCTTTACTGACAATTTTTGTGAACACTAATATATACGGCAATATACCGTGTGTAAATATTCGATACTATGTAAGGATAAATTGAATATGATTTTAAATAAGATAATAAATGTAATTTATTTGTATTAACTATTTCATTCATGGAATAACATCGACAGTACGCCTTTTTTATATTTTTAGAAATATTATAATTTGTGAAGTTATTTCGGGATAAATTGAATTTTGAAAGTATTAGTCACCCTATTTTAATGGTCATGGTTCATGGTTCATGGTCAGATATTTCAAATGAGAATAGGAAAATAACATGTGTTATTTTACGTATATGTTAGGGCAAACCGATCTTATGTAAAGAAAAATACCACTCTTTAATAAAACTTGAAAACTAAGTAAAAATAGTTGGTACCTGCTTAATAAGTGAACGAAGACATATATAGAAGACTGCAATTATTCTGCAAGGAATAAGCGTTATTGGTTTCAATTCGGGAAAATATTAACTAATTAATGATGATGGAGTCAAAAAAGACCCCAGGTATGGTACGACGGTTAAGGTAACTGAAATATACGAGGAAAGCGATGTGAAGTTTTACATACATCTGAGATGCAGCAACAGCACAGCGGCAGCAATACAGGAGAATCTCCAAAGCTGATTAAAATTATTTTTCATAGCTGAAAATTAGCTACAGCTGGAAAAGAAAAACAGAAAGATATTAAGGATAGAAACGCACGAGAAGAACAGAGAAAACAGGTCGACGACTAACGATCTTCTGTAATAAGTTTTATATTTATCTTGTTCCAATAAAAATGTTAGACAAAATTACAATTTTTGTCAATGTGCACATTCAAGTGAGATCACCCACAAGAAAGTTTAGAATGAAGGTCACTGGCATTGAAGGAAATAGGGAGCAGACTCACATTTTTCGATAAACATTGAAACAATTGTTGATTGATTGATTGATTGATTTCTTCGTGTTTCCGGGCGCGTCAACTGCTTTGGTCATTAATCCCGTTAGTGTAGTGCGTGTTTTTCTCGGGAGATGGCGGGATGGTGAGATCCGGCGCCGACCTACCGTCGACTAGTGGGGTTTCCCCTCAACCAGGACTCTCCCACCAGCGGGGCACCGCCCCAGCCGTGACAAGCTCTAAGCTCCCGACCGGTCTCCCGGAATATGTGGTAGTGTAATGCATGTTAGTGTAAGTGTGTGTGTGTACGGGGAGAGGACAGGACAAGGAAGAGGAAGGACAGATCGCGCTCGGTCCGTGGCCCGTTTGGTAGGGTACTGCTCCGGCATTCGCCTGGTGTTGATCGGAGAAACCACGGAAAACTACTGATCAGAGCAGCCGGCCGTTAGAATGCTCCTCCAGACAGCGACTGAATTCGACATACCTGAAAAGCTAGTGTCGAAAATCCTGCCGCCGTCAGGACTCGAACCTAGGACCTCCCGGTCAGAGTCGCTGAAGTGACATCAGTTGATTGAAACAATTGTGAACATGTAGACATTACTTTAGATTTTTATTATTTTTTTTATAGTCGAGAGCATCCATGATAGGAACCGTTTGAGAGTTCACATTTCACAGGAAGTCGATTCCATCCGACGTTCGCAGAGATCGCAGATGCACGTGTTCGAGCGTATTCTGACGTGGGCGCTGCAGGTATGTTGTCAAGACCTGTCACAATGACATATAAAATCCCTGGGGAGTATTGAACTTCACATTTTCCGTACAGTTTCTGATAAAAGAAGCGACCGAGGGGTATTAACCTGAGGGATTTGTCGTGTTTGAATGCCTAGTCAAATTCCGAGCGCTTCGTTGTAAATTGATGGTCAGGTCGGAATCACAGGTCTATTTTTTTTCTGTTACATCTCTCATCCACACCAATAATTCATCAATTCAACAATAAATCTACATGTTGATCATCCGAATCGTGACACTATAGTTGGAATAATACAACTAAAGTACAATATTGTATACATGCATTTCGAACCATCGTCATACTTCGGCAGCGGGGCACCGGCCCAGCCGGGACAAACTCGAGGCTCCCGACATGCGTAGTGCATGCAATTATAATTGTGTGTAAGTAAGGGGTGTAGAGAGAAAGAGGAAAGATAGATAGCGCGCAGTCCTTGGCCCGTGTTGTAGGGTCCTGCTCGGGCATTCCCCTGATGTTGATCGACGTAACCTCGGAAAACTACCGCGTAGAGCAGTTGGTAGCTAGGATTCTTCTCCAGACAGCGGCTGAATTCGAACTACAGTCCACTCCGGGTATCGTGATCTTCTGGGGACTAACATGTTTGGTACACTATATCCGAGGTTTACTATATCCAATGATGTCAAAATAAAATAGAATTTCTCCATAATAATTTATTTTTTTAATATACAGTAAAAGTTAATTAATAGCACGAACTGAAAATTTCAATATATTAATTTATACGTAAAATATGAATTATTTTCAATTGTGTGCTTCGAGCATTTTTCGTTTGAACCTTTTGCAGAGATCGTACTCTCTCCATACTTAATTCTGCAAGGTCCTCTGTCTCTAAGTATCGTAATGCAGTATTGGCACCATTCAATGCCTCTGGCACTGTTGGAACAGCATCACACTCTCCAAAGGTCCTTTAAATCTCTTAATAACATAAGAGATCCAATTAAATTCCAGGACTTACTTCCTACATTCACTCGTATAACCGAGGTTCATGTTCACTGTAATCGCGCCTTCGTAGGCTTATTTGTAATGTAAGTGAAACGGAACCAGTGACTGCATTCACTATAACTGAGGGTTCACTATAACTGAGGGTTCACTATAACTGAGGGTTCACTATAACTGAGGGTTCACTATAACTGAGGGTTCACTATAACTGAGGGTTCACTATAACTGAGGGTTCACTATAACTGAGGGTTCACTATAACTGAGGGTTCACTATAACTGAGGGTTCACTATAACCGGAGTCGACTATCGAGGTAGTCTATCTATCTAGGTAGTGTCGAAAATGGGCCACCGGAAATCGACCCCAGAATCCCCAGTCGGAGACGCTGCAGTGGCAACGGTGGTTCCTCTGAGCCTCCCCTGCCGGTGGGTGTCTCTGTGAGTAGCGGGGGAACACGCGCAGCTTACACGATAACTAGGTGCTGTGTGTGGGGCCAACGCAAGTGGTGTTTCAGTTGTTAGACGGTCACGATTGAGGGAGGTTCCGAGTGGCAGCGTGCACTGAGGTGGTGGGGGGGAGGGGGAAGGGGGCAGAAGGAACTCGAGATGCGTGTACGGCGCTGCGTGAAATAGGCCTTGAAACTGATCCTCCTCCACTGGCCGCTCCGCATGCGTAGTTGAGGCACCACCTCGCCCTGCCCACCTCCCAATCCCGTTCCACCCCACAACCCGTTACCCCTACCGCCCACCCATCCTCCCCGCACTCAAGCCCTGTTGGGAAACCAAGCCATATTCCTTTGCGTTCTGCCTTCTCCACCGACCCCGTCCCACCCTCTCTTCCGCACCAGGTCGTATTCCGCTACTGACCCCTTCCATCCACTGGCGGCTGCTCCCCCTCCTTCGAGTCTCTTTGGGAAATCCCTGCCCACGAGCTCCCCCTCCTTTTCCCTGCCTCTCCCACTGAGCTCGCTCCTCCTCCATGCCCCACCCACTTTCACTTCCGCCGCACGTTTGAGGCCCCGCCTGACCCCTTCCGCCCACCCACGCTTCCAGGCTCGCTCCCGAGCCTCTTCGGAAAACCGCGGCCCGGCACCCTGCATATTCCTTTGCGTTCTTCCTCCTCCACTGTCCCCGCCTCACTCACTCTCTCTTCTGACCATGGTTCCTTCACCCTCCTGACCCCATCCGCCAACTCGCGTCTCTGCCCCCTCTCCCAAAGCAATTTGGGAAAACTCGGATTCCGCACCATGGCACCCGTACGATCTACGACACTAGCTTTTCAGCTAGGTCGAATTCTGTCGCTGTTTGGAGGGGAATTCTAGAGGCCGTATGCTCTGATCGATAGTTTTCCGTCGTTTCTCCGATCAACACCAGGCGAATGCCGGAGCAGTACCCTACCAAACGGGCCACGGACCGCGCGCGATCTGTCCTTCCTCTTCCTTGTCCTATCCTCTCCCCTTACACACACACACTTACATTAACATGCACTACACTACCACATATTCCGGGAGACTGTTCGGGAGGTTAGAGCTTGTCCCGACTGGGGCGGTGCCTCGTTGTGGGAGAGTCCTGTTTAGGGGGAAACCCCACTAGCCGACGGTAGGTCGGCGCCGCATCTCGCCATTTAGCGGCGGAACATCACCGCCATCTCCCGAGAGAAAAAATGCACTACACTAACGGGAGTAATGACCAAAGCAGTCGCGCCCGGACACACAAAAAAATCAATCAATCAATCGTACGATCTACTCTTCCACCTCCCGCCGCCTTCTCTGCGGTCCACCCGCTCGTCCTCGTCCCATCTTCCCGTCCTTTCTCCGTCTCCGTCATGTCCAGCTAACTTCTTCCTGCAACAACCCTCCAATTCTTCCTGAGGCCTCTCCCATTCTTCGCCTCGGGTCCTTCTCTGGCCCCTCAACGAAACCGCATGCACCTCTTCCGTGCCTCTCCACTTGCTTTGCCACCCCCAATCCCCCCGCCCCCCCCCACCTCCATGTCCGGCCCCTCCTTTGTGCCCCAACTATTAGTCACGATAAAATAATTAAATAACGATAATATTGCTTATTAAGGAGATATGATATTACCAAATCCGAATCGAATAAATCACAGGGCACAACACTAACAGCGAAAACGCGAGAACTGAATTCATTCGGAAGCAGAGCTTGGCAGCCCTAACAATCTTGCCTTGCCGTTCCGTGTGAGACCAATGTTGTGGCCAGACCGTACGGAGTCGTGTTGTGTTGAGTACTAGGGAGCTCAGACGTCAAGAAAAGTTGCGGAACTATTAATACTCCGTCACCATCTCCCTCTACAGCTCCGCGTTCCCTCGTCCCCACCCATCCGTGCGCTGCCCTCCGCGCTCACCGGCTCTTGCCCTGCGTGCGTGTAGTGCTCGTGGCCCCTTGGCTCTCCCCAACCGCATCCTTCTTCTTTTTCTCTTCCGGGGAAGCCCCGCGGCTTCTGCTTCCTTACCTCTCAAGTTTGACTTGTTGGCAGCGCGTTCGCTGCATACGTGCTCTTCTCCAAGATCATATAACTCAACACGCTAACGAAGCTCTTGCAGGAGTAGCAATTGGACAGGCGCGCGTGGTTCACCAGTTTCTGTGAAAGTTTTGCAATACGTAACATTCTGTCAAATGTTTACGTTTCTCAATGGAAATTTGCTCAATAAAATTAAAATTTTGCAGGAAAATTAAAGAACCTGGAAAAGTGAATTGAATATGAGAGAATTGATGTAAAATTATATTTCATGCCTTTAAAATCAGAGTCCTCGTAGAGGTAAGTTTTGTGAGTAAAAAACATGATCATTGTTATCTATGATTACTTTAGAGTTTGCTTTCACATTAATAAAAAAATGAAAAATACATAGTAATGAAAAATGTGCGTTTGTGATAAGTAATGGCCGTAAAAAGCTGAACACGAAATTATTGTTATGCAAGACACTCTGTACAGAAGCAACGTTTAAGGACTTTATTCAATATTGTTCTTGTATGAAATATACTGAAAAATCCACGAACTCAGTATTTGTAATTTCCTTTATGCAACGATACGATTTTTCAACATAAGAATACTCGAAATATTATCGGTTGTTTTTGTTTATCAAAACTTTCATATTTTAACTTATACTTTTTATATTTTTTAATATTCCTTCTGGATTATACTTTAGGACTAAATACTTTTTAAACTCTCTGGTTTTTGAATATTTTTCTATTACCTCTTTCATTTTCGTCATCGCCTTGTTACATGTTTCTAAGTCCAAAACAATACAGATTCTTCTACGTTGTGATGGAATTCTTAAAATCGTATGTAATTAGCAGAACTGGTGAGACCGTCGAGTGCTCGACTTTCCTCGTAAATGTTCCCTCGCTCTTTCCGGGCGGAGGCAGTACTTCGGTGCAGTGAAGGATGTGATGTGTCGGTAGTTGTCTTGGGGGCCTTGTTGTCCCCATAACGCATGGTCTGTTAGACCCCCCCCGCCCCCCAAACTTCCGCCGTCCCCACCCCCACCGCCACCGCAGCCCTGCCACCGACCCTACCGCCGCCCACGCCGCCCCGCCGCCGCCCCGCCCCGCCCCGCCGCCGCCGCCGCCCCCGCCGCCGCCCCGCCGCCCCCACGCCCCGCCCACGCCGCCACCCACGCCGCCACCCACGCCGCCACCCACGCCGCCACCCACGCCGCCGCCCTCGCCGCCCCGCCCCCCCGCCGCCCACGCCACCCCCGTCACCGCCGCCGCCCCCGTCACCGCCGCCGCCCCCGCCGCCCCAACCGTCCCCGCCCCCGCCGCCGCCGCCCCCGCGGGCAGCTGCTCGTTGATGGGTGTTACCTCGCGGGGGTGGACGAGGGAGGGGCGGAGGCCTCGTGGAACTTGTGGGGAATTCGGCGCCGGGGGCTGCCAGAACGCAGTCCCCGGCCGGCGCGGAGGCAGACGGTCCGAAGGCGCGGGTGCTGCCAGAGTCGGGAAGCACAGGGCGAAGGGGCCAGCGGAATGCTCACAACTACATTTAAAGCGTATCAACGGTGCTATAAGAAAAAAGAAAAGCACCTACCACAGAAATCGACACATTAAAGTTGTGTGAAGATATATGTTTCGTGAGTGAGTACTTCGTACTTGCGGGCGTAACAACTACTTTGGTTGTTGGTTCCCTGAATGAATTCAATGAATATCCCGAGACAGAGTTCATGTAAGGATTCTAGGTTGTTTTCTCTACTGCGAGAAAATCTCCTATTAATATTTTTTTGTACATGAAATTTTGGATGGTTGGGTCATTCATAATGAGCGTGCCGGGAGCGTGTCGGGAGCGTGTCGGGAGCGTGTCGGGAGCGTGTCGGGAGCGTGTCGGGAGCGTGTCTGGAGCGTGTTTGGGGCGTGTTTGGAGTGTGTCTGGAGGAGCGTGTTTGGAGTTTGTCTGGAGCGTGTTTGGAGTTTATCTGGAGCGTGTTTGGAGCGAGTCGTAAGTACTTCGGGAGCGTGTCCGGTGCGATTCGGGTGCGGGTGGTAGTGTAGCTAGACGGCAGTAGGTCTGGAGCGTTTCGAAAATATGTCTGTAGCGAATCAAAAGCGGGTAGGCGCGTGTTTGGACCGCCTCGGGAGCGACTCAAGAGCGAGGGGGAGCGATGCGGGAGCGGGTCGGTAGCAGATCGGAGCGGGTTGTGAGCGTGTTCGATGCGGGATCGGGAGCGGTAGTCGCCTGCGGCATGGAATGCTGAGACGGTAGGGGCCGGGCGGGGGGTGAGGGCGCTTGCGCCGGCCCCGGTGGCTCCGGTGACTGCCCTCCAAACCGGCCCCGGGCTGGTGTAGAGTTTCACCGCGGCGCGCGCGCGCCAGCTCGCATCGTTTCTTGGTGGTTATAACTCGGGGCACCCGGGATATTGCGCGCTACGCGATACGGCTAATAGCAGAAAGCCCCCTCCCGCCAACCGCAGTAACTCGCGTTCGCAAGCGCGCCTCATATGACGTAATGACTCGGGAGCGATCAAATGCGGCCCGCGGTCGCGCCAAGGCGCGTGGTTGCGCTCGGCGGATCGCTTTCCTTCACCTGAGCCGCCCCGCGCGGGTCTTCGGTGGCTGCCAACGCCCTCCTCTCCCGCCATCCGCCCCTCCCACCACCGGCCGAGCCAACATCCCGGGAGCGGTGGCTCAGTGCATCAACTGATGCCACTGCGGGAGGTCCTAGGTTAGAGTCCCGACGGCGACAGGATTTTCGACACTAGCTTTTCAGCTAGGTCGAATTCAGTCGGTGTCTGGAGGAGAATTCTAGCGACCGGTTGCTCCGATCGGTAGTTTTCCGTGGTTTCTCCGTTCAACATCAGGCGAATGCCGGAGCAGTACCCTAACAAACGGGCCACGGACAGCGCGAGATCTTTCCTTTCTCTTCCTTGCATATCCTCGCCACTTACACACACACACTTACACTTACATGCACCACACATGCCAGAAAATAGGTCCGGGACTCAGAACTTGACCAGGCTGGGGCAGTGCCCCACTGGTGGGAGAGTCCTGCTTAGAGGGAAACCCCATTAGCCAACGGTAGGTGGGCGCCGAATCTCGCCATCCAGCGGGGGAAGATGACTGCCATTTCCCGATGAAAAACAAGCACTACACTTACCGTACTAATGACCTAATGTGTTGACGCGTGAGGGATCACTAACAACCAACCAAGCAACCAACCAGCCAGCCAGCCAACATTTTGCAGGTGGAGATGCCTATTGTATTCCCTCGAGGTGCATCTTTCGGCTTCTGGAAGGGAAAGTTGTTACCTCTTTTGTGTACAGTCAACTGCGGTTATTAGTGAACTTCTGGAGACTAACATGTTTGGTTCGCTTTATCACTATATCCGATTTAACATGTTTGGTTTACTATATCCGATGATGTCAAAATTAAATAGAATTTCTCCTTAACGATTGATTTTATTAATATCGAGATACAACTAAATTCATTACCCGCATGAACTGAAAATTTAATATCTTTATATGTACTTTAAAATTCATTTATTTTCAGTTGTTTACTTCGTACATTTTTCATTAGTAATTTACCTAGATCCTTCTCTAAAGTTTGTGCTCTCTTCATACTTGATTCTGCATTGCTCTGTGCCTCTAAGTAGCAATTCAGTCTTGACACCTTTCAGTACTTCTTGCACTGTTCGAACACAGTCCAGCTCTCCGAAGACCCCTTTCATCGCCTAATAACATAAGAGGTCTAATTAATATCCAAGACTTACTTCCTGCGTTCACTATATCCGAGGTTCAGGTTAACTATAACGGAATCTTCTAATGTTTATTTTTATTGCAAATGGAACGGGACCAGTGGCTTTAGTTCGCTATAACCGAGGGTTCACTATACCCGAATTCGCTATAACCGGAGTCGACTATATTTATTTGGAGAGCTGGCTTTCCACGGCCACTCGACGTCCAAAGCCGGCTCTCTAAATACATATATTACGTTGATGGAGATGACTTCCTTCATTTCTTCATAAAGCGGTAACTACTGCGACATTTCTTCGACTCTCCCTGATCATCATGTACTTGATGTGACTTCGCACATTTAATTCACAAATATTGATAGAATCTACTATCCATGTACTCAATGTGTTCATCTATCAATCACATACTCTCAATGTATCGCACTCGGCTACTGAGGGCTTTCGGTCCGAGGAGAAATAAATTTAACAAAATTTATTTTGTTTTGACGCGCGACGATTTTTTGTTGCTTTTTATCTGCAGACAATGTTGTCTATGGAATCCTTATAATGTATTTTGAAGCTGAAGTTGAATTCCAAGGAAGAAATATATCATAATTTTGTCTTACGTCGTATTTTGTGCAAACTTTATAAATTCAAAGAAAGTCGCTGAATAAAATGTGTATATATAACAAAAAAGTGATGTTATGGCCGCAAATACATTGCCTTACTAGAATACAAAGGAATGTTTCAGAATGAAGTTTTTCTATTTGGATCGCTTTTAGTAGAAATATGTATTGACGCTATACATTTCAAAACTCGTCAAGTACGTGAAACACAAATGATGAATTGAATGAAATGAGTTTGAAACGATGATAAATTTCCAAAATATTTCCTCTGTATTATTTCAAACGTGTATTGAATTTAGTTTTTTTTATTTTTGAACAATTTTTCATGCTGACTAAAACATACACTTATTTCATAATTACCAAGACAGTTTTCTATGTTTTCCGACTATACATGTCAGCTTTAAAAAGTACAAAAACAATCGAAACTGCGATATAATGTGATCCTTTAACCTCTATATTCAAGAAAAGCTCTGGAAGAACCATCGTTCCTCCTCTTGAACAGCATTCCCCTCAGTTCAGCATGATTCACTCGCGTATTCCAGTTCCTCGTTCAGAAACAGCCTACAACTTCATCTGCCGGACATTATCCGTCTTCCTTCTTCTTCGTCCTCCGTTTTCGCGGTGTCCCCTCCCTTTTGCCGCAACTGCCGCCGCCGACTTCCACGGTCCCTCGCGCCGCAGTGTTTTTGCCGCTGGGAATATTGTGGAAGGTGGCGGCGGGGACGGGGTGGCTGCCGCCCTGTTTGGAGAGCGGCTTTGTGCGCGACCGCTCGCGAACCGAACCCACAGCGCCTCTCCGCCCCGCCCCCACCGCGCAGAGTGCAAAAACCTCGTGACAGCGCCCGCAGTGTTGTCCGCTTTTATAATCAATCACCCACGCATGCGGGCGAGGCCTCGAGCTCTTCCACCGGCCGCTCTGGGCTCCCCGCCCCAGCTCCGTTCCTGTGCACTCCCGTTCTCACCTCCTGCTCCCCCTGCCCCCCCCCCTGCCCCCCTGCTCCCCGCCCCTGCTCATTTTCATGCCCGCCGCCCTCTGCTCATTGAACATTTTCTCCCAAACCAAGAAAAATATAAAGCTGAAACTTTTAAGAACTAATAATTATGTCGTTTTGTTCACAATGATTCATTCTCAGTAAAATATGTACACACGTTTGTGAAATATTAAGAGATACATGACCAGAAAATGTGCAAAAAATAGTAAGTTAAAAAAGTATCAACTAAGAAGTAATTATTAAATAGGAGTGCAAATCATTCAGTGTGAGTATTGAACTCATCCATATATCTGTCAATTTTGAACTTATTAGCTCCAGCACTTTTAGAGAAAATGTTCCTTGAAAAAAAAAAAATTAATATGAGAAAGATAACCCTTCTGGCTCTCCTAAAGGAAATACAAGGTTTTATTGTGTAAGGTCACTGATCCATTATCAAGATTTTCAGTGCCCCCGCTACTGGCATCCCTTTGCGCATTTCTGCAAAATTACCAACTGTATTGTCACTCCAAGTAATTTTAAGAGTATATTTTTACTCAGAAAATTCGTCAACAATTGTTTTTTACCTCTTGCGGGGACTGGAGGTTGGTGCACTGTTGTATTCTACTGCCCATCAAAATCAAGTAGTTAAGTTTTGTAAAATTATTGGTATTATGTCTGAAATTTGAGCTCAAACTAACACATTCATTATTGTGAAGTGTTGCATTGTATTATTGTAGAATTGTGGTATTGTAACAATATAGTGTTGTATTAGAGATCTAAATTGAAACTTGTGTATTAGATATTGTAATTAGTGTGATCGCTAATGACCTCGCAGTTGATGTGATCTCAAATAAATGAATTTAAAAAAAATTTCATATTCTTCCATTGTTTAGAAAACTCTCATATAATTAATTTTTCTTCTTAATGATGCTCCTAAAGTCTGTGGTTTAAATCTAAGTGTTGTTTCATAATATCTTTCGCTCAATATAAATTTGCTTTCTTTATTTGACTATATCATTATTTACAGTTTTATTTCAGTACTCTTACTAAGCTTTTCTAAGTCTTGTCTTTCATGTCAGACTTGATGATCGCTCAAAACGTATTCATCGTTCCTTATTTTACGCTTTCCTTGCTGGATTATTTGTTCTGCCTGAGAGCTGTTTTTGTGTTAGTGTTTTTATAGAACACATGTAATGGCATGCCGATGTGTGTTAGCACTCTCCATCACGCAAGCTTAATTCCAGCTTTCAGCCAGAATTAACTTTTTACTTTGATGTAGTGAACAGTTTCCATCCATTTGCCTTTTTCTACATTTTGAGGATATGCGGGGATAATTTGTCTCTGTGTTGATGCTTTAAATGTAATTAGCTAAGTACCACTGTACTTATCTACAACGCTGCACAATCCTGGTAAAGCTTCACAATACATGCATCTTACTACTTTTTACATTTGGACAAATAGAAAGAGGATATTGAGAAGAAATAATGTTGTGATATCTATGGAAGAAAAATTCGCATACATTAATGAATGTTGCGAGAAAATAATTCTGATATAACAGATACAAAAAGCTCCGTCTAACTGTATTGTCTATCGGTCGTAATTAAGGGATTCTGAATTGGAAATGAACAGCGCTAAGTCTCTTAAATGTTTATTTTGGATGTCAAAACAAAAACTGAAAAAAAAATCGTTGTGGGAATTTAATGTTATTTTATATTTCGCAACATAAATGAGAAATGTCACATATTCAAATTAAATTTCAATTCAATATATTTTACATTACATATTACGGCAACATTAACATTTCTAAATTAATGAAAAACTAATGACGAACCCATCATGTTTTATTGATAGCTCCATCCCCAACGTCGCCTAATGTAGCCGCTATTGTAGATCAATCGCAGCAAAAATGAAAACTTACAATGATTCTCTTTGTGAATGCTACTGAAAGACTTAGCTAAATATTTTGTGGAAATAAGGATTAAACAGATGCGCTGCTATTTAATATCAGTAAGCGTGGAGAGAAGTGAGAATGAATAATGGATTTTAAATCGGCTTACCAATTTTTTAATCTTTCTAACGGTTTGAACTGTGCGTTCAGAATTGATACGGTAGAGGAGCAAAGCACTCTTGTAAGATTATCTTATTTGAAGGATTTAAAAAAGTATTACTTTAGATTCAGTTTTGTGCTACGTTTCAGAAAATAATTTTTAATAATTTAAGTAATGTCTTTTTAAATCACTCGAAAAAACAAAAGCTAAATTATGTTCTGTTTTATGTTCCAGGAAAAAAAAAAAAAAAGAAAAATTAAAATTTTATATTCAGGAAAGCAAAAAAATTATTACACGATGAAGGAAATTATATATAATTCTTGTAATTGATTCTATGTTGTTGTGCGAGTAATTGATGAAGGGTGATCAAGTATAATTTAAAAATTATTAATTTATGCTGAAAAGGAATAAAGTATAATTAAATCACTTTTGATTACACCAAGTACATGATGGGCTTGGAGTAGTAACAAGATAAGACACATCAGCCACTGCAAGCATTTAGATATTTGTAAATATAAATATATTTAAATTGGTTATAGTGTGCAATAATCTCGTTATTGTCTAAACTCTTCATAAATATGAACAAGAGGAATGTATTGAGGAGAGAAGCCACACTTTCTCCAAAATCGAGATACAGTAAAATTTGTCTAAACCGGAATCGATAGGGACAAAAAATTATTCCAGTTAGGGACGTTTTTACGCTTTATGCAGGGTGTTCATTTATGACACTTGTTATATATTTCCGTTCTAAAACTAGTATCATGACTTTATTATAATGATAAAATATTCTAACATATAACAGCAACAAATAAACTAACATCATTTCTACGCACATACGACATTATTAATAAAGTTTATAAATGTTTCAACATTATTTCTACATCTGGAGGCAGAATTGCGTACATACCTCGGTAATAATTAGGTGGATTGTAACTATTTCATACAGGTATTACAATCATCATCTCTTAGGGACTGGTTCAACTTGAGTTAAGCAGAACCACCCTTGTTTTCTGACAGGAGGCCCTTGCCCTTTTAGGAATTCAACGGGTTCACATCATCATCATCATCATCATCATTAAAATCATCTACATCATATTTCAGCTCAAAATATCAAAATTTAGCATCTACAAATACGAATGGAACATTTTTAACTATCATAACATTCTTTCTACTGATAGTCAATAACGTTTCATTTGTCCCTCAGGAAAATAACAAAAATCCTCTCACAAAGTGCGTGTGCTAAAGATTAGAAAGATATTTCATTTCGTAGAGAATTCCTAATTAGGTTTTTGTGATGCGAAATTGCTTTTGAAATACTAGTTACAAATATATTTCATAATTTTGTGCATTCACTCTGCTTCAATTTACCAGCCACAGCGATGTGGCGAGAAATTTTCGGCATTCAAATTCTTAACAAAGGCGTACCGCATGTGAGGTTAACCTCCGTAGTTCGGTTATTGCATCAGATGTATTGATAAAAAAAGACTGAAAATGTGGAAGAACGCCGAACGTTTTGTGCGCGAACAGCGTTAATGGAAATAAGTAATTTTGGCAATTTAATTGATGTTTCCCGTGATATGTAGAGTTTAAAAAAAGAAGAGAATTTTAATTACTGTTATTGAGAACTGTGACGCTTCTCTGTATCTTGATATAATTGTGAATAATGTATGTACAGCTGTGAACTTTGTATATGTTCAAATTGGGAAAAGAATTCTAAAGTTTTACGGATTAAAAGTTGAATGTTGGAAACTGGGCTGTCTCATATCCATAATTTTATTTTCAATAATTCTTTTTTACGATACAAAGTTTTACTGTATCGTCACAACAAAATGCAATTTGTTTGTTGCTATTTGTAATACTACTATTAAAAAGAAGGATGTTGATGTTCGACAGTCCGTTAAGGTAGCAAAATTTTGAAAATGCTGAAAATGTTTTCAATTCTTTAATCTATATTTTTAGAGTAAATAATGGAATAGTTTCCGAATGGTCTTTGTACTGTTGTTTGTAATGCATATTTGAAATACTGCATTTTGATAGTTCGAGTGTCAATGTCTTTCTGTACGAGGTACGGCAATTTTGGGAGTAAAATCTACCAGCTGACCCATGTGATGTTACGTATAAATGCACGTGTTATTGATTTATATTTGAAATCTATGTATATTATATATACCATAATTTAATTGTGACATTATGAAAAAAAATTAATTTACTGTCAAACTTTTAAAAAGAACCCTTAGGCACTACAAAAGATGGTCTGAGAACTGACGCAGTGGTATTGAAAATAAATAATAATAAAAGCATAATTTTGTTTTTCTACGGGACTTCGACGAATTTTAACTTTACAAAGACCAAATCCGTGTAAAAATGGTTAATAGGTTTCACGCATGTTTTTCTTGGAGACGAAACATTTCGTAAGTAGACGCAGAATTGTTGACGGTTCTCGCTTTTGCCCTTTGATGATAATCATTACAAGTTGTCTTATATAAGCCTCTGGAATGGCTCATTGGCATCGGACTAGCTTCCCGTGATGTGGTCCCGAGATTCGATTCCCGATCGAGGCAAAAATATAGTTGTAGCTTTCCTTTAAAATTATCTGTCTCATTGTGTTGAGATAACGTCCACTAAGTCACGATTCGCTAAGCTAAGAACCACTCCGACCAACGCAACTAAACTGGGTGAAATCGAAGCCAGCATCCAACATCCACCACACTCGCGGAGCGCAAACAATAATTGTCTTTCGAAGCGATCCTCATTTTGCTGATTGTGTTGAGATCACGCCAACAAATTCACGATTCGCTAAGCTAACAACCACTCCGACCAGCGCAACTAACCTGGGCGAAATCGAAGTAAGCAACCACCATCCACCACACTGCGGAGCGCAAACAATAATTGCCTTTCGAAGCGATCCTCATTTTCATGATTGTGTTGAGATCACGCCCACAAAGTCACGATTCACTAGCTAACAACCACTCCGACCAGCGCAACTAAACTGGGGAAGTCGAAGCAAGCAGCCACCATCCACCACACTCGCGGAGCGCAAACAATAATTGTCTTTCGAAGCGATCCTCATTTTGCTGATTGTGTTGAGATCACGCCAACAAATTCACGATTCGCTAAGCTAACAACCACTCCGACCAGCGCAACTAAACTGGGGAAGTCGAAGCCAGCATCCAACATCCACCACACTCGCGGAGCGCAAACAATAATTGACTTTCGAAGCGATCCTCATTTTGCTGATTGTGTTGAGATCACGTCCACTAAGTCACGATTCGATAAGCTAACAACCACTTCGACCAGTGCAATTAAACTGGGCGAAATCGAAGCAAGCAGCCAACATCCACACTCGCCGAGCGCAAACAAGCGCGCACAAAGACCTGGGAATTGCGGGGGCTGCAGGTGCGACGGGGAAAGAAAAAGGGGGGCGGGATGAGGCGGGGCGGAGCGCCCGAGGCGCCGAAAAGTTTGAGAGGCTCTTCAGAGAGGGCGTCGTGGGAGGGGAGGGAGTGGGATTCGTAGCGGGGACATCGGCAGAGGACAACCTCATCCCGCCTCCGGCCCCGAGGCCGCGGGATGGGGGGGCGTGGCCGGGCGCCGCGCCCCGGGGGGGCCGGGGGGCCGGGGCCGAACGCGAATCTGGGGCGGAGTTATGGCCGGGGTGGACGCGAAAGAGGGTGGTGATGGGCAGAGGTTTGTGCTCGGTGGCGGGGACGGGGTCTGTGAGCTTGGCGGCGGGGAGGGGGAGCGGGGTGGGGCGTATATGGGGTGGGGCTGGGGGGGCGAGGCGGTTAAGGCGTGGGTTCTCGGACGGGGAGAACGGGGGGGGCATTAAGTGCGGGGGGCGCGAAAGTGGGTGGTGATCTGTGTGGAATTGGGGGGGGGGACATGGGGGGGGGGGGTTGGGGGGGGGGAGAGGAGCGGGGCGGATGCGAATATAGGTGTGGGGCTGGGCCTGAAGACAGGGAGGAGTCTCAGACAGTACCGAACGCGAATCTGGGGCAGAGTTATGAGCGGGGCGGGGGCTGTAAAGGGGTAGTGATCTGGGAAGTGATGGGCACGGGGAAGAGGCCCGAAACTGCAGGGCGGTCGTGAAGAAAGCGGCTTGCGGAAATAGAGGAGAGGAGATGCGGGAGTAGCAATACGCTGGTTAATTGATTGTTAGCGATTCTGGGCCCGTCCGATTCTGGACTAAGGTTATTAGTCCTGTAAGTGTTGTGAATGTTTTTCGGCGAGGGGTAGCGTTGACCTTCCTCCGCTAATTGGAGAGATCCGGCACCGACCTACCCCGTTATGAGCGGGGTACTCCCCAACCCTTGCACCCAGAATGCACCGCCCCAGCCGGGACAAGGGCGAGATTCCCGTCTGGTCCCCCCGCATGTGTGGTAGCGTAGTGCAAGGGAGCGTCAACGGGGTGGGGACGGAAATGGGTGAGGAGTCAGGGCCGAGGGGTGAGTGGACGGTGTCGGATGGGGACAGCAAGTGAGGCGCGAACGTGGTGTGGTCGTGCACGGACGCGGGGTCGGGGACGAAAGCGTGGGAGTGCTAAGGTCCGAAGGGCGTAAAACGGGTGATCGGGGTGGGTGGACGGAGACGAGTGCGGAGATGGCAGGTTGGAGTAAAAGCATGTGGAGATACGAGACCGGCGCGAGTAGGTCAGGCATGGGGGCGCGATCGGGTTGAGGGTGGGAGGGCGGTTGCTGGCGAGAGGGCGGGGCTGAGGGGAACGGGGGGGCAAGGACGGAGCGGGGACGGGGCAAGGTCAGATAGAGGGCGTGGCAAGGACGGAGCGGGGACGTGGCAAGGACGGAGCAGGGGGGGCAAAGACAGATAGGGTTCGTGGCAAGGACGGATCGGGGGCGTGGCAAGGACGGAGCAGGGGCGGGGAAAGGTCAGATAGGGGGCGTGGCAAGGACAGAAAGGGGCGTGGCAAGGACGGAGGGGGACAGCGCAAAGGCATGGGGCAAGGATGTGGCAAGGACGGGATAGGGACGGAAATAGAGATGAGGCGTGGGCGACAAAGAAACGCGATCGGGGAGGGGCGGCATCGGGGCCATGCTAGGCCGCAGGGGCAAGCTCAAGGGCGGTGGCGAGGCGTTGGGGACTGGAATCGTGACACAGGCGAGCGTAGGGCGTCCACTATGGTAGACGCGGGAGCCTCGGGCAGCGGTGACAAGGGAGCAGGAGGAGGTAGACGGAGGTTCCGAAGTTTCCTCCGCGAGGCGCCAAGGCGCGGGTGCCCAAGACTCGCTCTCCCGCCGCTGGAGCCGACCGCGCCCTCCGCCGAATAAACAACGGAGATCTCCCGCCGCCTCGCGCCTCGCGCTCCCCAGAGTCAACATTCGCGCTGTGTTATGATTCGGGCAGGTGGACCGAGGACAAACACTCGAGCCGAAGGTGAGGATCGAAACCACGACCATTCGAACCGAGGGAGTTATGACGCTTTTGCCTAAGCAACTGCCCCCCCCCCCTCCCCGCTGACGAGCCAACTAAAACTGACACACCACGTGAACTTCATGTACAGTTTTTCGGTGACTTACGATAACCGAATATTCCCAGTACCTATAGTAATGGAAAAACTTGCAATGTAATAAATTCTGTTGTGTAGAAACGGCACTCATACATCCTGTAACGTCAAATTTTCCAAGTTTGGGTTACCTAGGTATTACGCGATTTGATCTCGTAGATATAAATACATAAATCGTTTTCAAGTAAAAATCTCTTTATTTGATTATTAATATTATTTTAATTCTTATTTCTGAAATACGCATGTCATATCGTTCCACAGAATATTAAAATTACGCTGGCAAGTAAACATGAAATCTTTTGATATAATAAATATCTATGGCGTTATGCATGTTTACCGAACATTTGTCAAGAAATAACATTTTCTCGTTTCTTTATTATATTGTAACTAAGACCGTTTTAAATACTTATATAATATAGTCGCATAGTAAACTTAGATATATGAATATTATAAATTGCTTTCTGAATCATTGTTAAGATATTTTTTCATTTTTATATGTATTTTTGGTTACCTAGAATATGAGAAACCGAAACCAACTTCTGATGAAACAAAAAGTGGCACGTGAAGTATGTTTTTTCAATCGGGTTTAGAATAGAAACACAATTAAAAAGAGTGAGAGGAAAGCGATGGCCTATAGACAGTGTGAGTGCCGATCAGAAAAGGAATTGTGGATTCTTTAGCGCACGAGCAGGGCGTGGAAAGGTGAGGTTGAAGTGTGGCTTCGTTCGGCGTAGACGGAAGACGCTGAGGCCTCGCGGAAGAAACGAGGCAATAAGAAGCAGCGAAAAGAACGAATATATCTCTTCGCAAAATTTAAAGGGGCGGAACTCGTCGCATTTGTGGCTGCCCAAGGTGATAACCTCCATAGTAAACTTATGTTTTTGCTTATCATCTTTTAAATAGGATATTTATTTTGTAAGTAGGCAGTTTAGTTAAACGAGAGTTATATTGGACTAGAATCCCTGGCTTCTGGATATTCTTTATTGTTTCTGGATATTTGCAATACAGAAAACCATATCAACAGATGTAGAACCGTCGAAGAACAAAACATTCTGTTTCTCATTACGTTTAATGATAAGTTGAGTAGACAAATAAGTGTCATCAAAAAAAAAAATTTTTGAAGTTTTCTCCAACGGTCAGACGAGTTATTTTCTCCAGACGAAAGTAAAAAGAAATGTGTTGGAAGGGCGACGCTGGGCACTATTGGATATTCGGGGCAGGCGCGTAGGAAGGAGCGGGGGCTTGTAGGGGTGTGGTAGCTATGGGGGAGGAAGAAGCGGGGTTGGGAAGGGTAGTGCGGGAAGTAGGGTGCGGAGGGGGGAAAGTAAGGGGGCTTTGCGAGGGAAAGGATGTGCGGGAAAGGCAGTGTGCTGCGGGAGAGGGAAAGTGCGGGGAAGGCTGGGTGCTGCGGGGAAGGAGACGTGCGGTGAAGGGAAGTGCGGGGAAGGCTGGGTGCTGCGGGGGAGGAGACGTTCGGTGAGAGGAGGTGCGGGGAAGGCTGGGTGCTGCGGGGGAGGTGAAGTGCGGGGAGGTGAAGTGCGGGGAACTGAGTGCGGGGAGGTGAAGTCCGAGTGAGGGGAAGTGCGGGGAAGGCAGGGTGCTGCGGGGGAGGGAAGTGCGGGAAGGCAGTGTGCTGCAGGGAGGGAAAATGCGGGGAAGGCTGGGTGCTCCGGAGGAGGAGACGTGCGGTGAGGGGACGTGCGGGGAAGGCTGGGTGCTGCGGGGGCGGGGCGGTCTGCGTCTCCGTTTCACGGCTCAGCCCTTCGTCAAACTTCGGCAGCGGCTTGCGGACTTCTGCGTGCGCCTCGCCGCGCCGGCATTCTGCCCCTCCCCCCTGTTGCCACGCCCACTTCTCCCCCGCTGCAGAGCCCTTTCTCTTGCAGATATGCGGCGGTTCCCACTGCCTTCTCGCCAGCTTCTGCTCTTGCGCCGCACTCCTCTGCTGGGTTTTCACTTGCATATTCATCTGTAGTTCTTGAAGTTTATCTTCTTAACCCTCGTGCTTTACAGTTGTTAAGGTTTACTCTGAGTTTTGTCGTGAACTTGATGTTGTGCTGCCAAGTCTTAAAAAAATTCGAATTTTATCGAGCCTCTAATTTTAACTCTTAAAGTTTTCAAGAACTTATTTAATACATTGGAACATTTTGAAAAATGTAGATATTTGTTTTAATACCGTGTGTAAACAAAAATAAATGGCTACTCACAAATTATCACTAGAAAATATATTTCAATTTCTAGAGGTTTATCTTAACCTCCGTACTTTACAGTTGCTGGGGTTTACTCTGAGTTTTGTTGTAAACTTGATATTTTGCTGTCAAGTCTTAAAAAATCTGAATTTTATCGACCAATTTCAACTCTTAAAGTTTTCAAGAATTCATTTAATGTATTGAAACATTTTGAAAAAAAAAACCCTTAAAATATTAATATTAGTAACAGAATATATAAGATATTCGTACAGGCCTCTGTATTATAGGTAGACTATTATTTATCTTGGTCTATTTTTGCCGTTAACAATTGCAGATTCTTCATTATGGCTCATGTACTTTCTTGCTAGCAGTTTGTATTATTTTCGCCAAAAACGTACACATAAATATAATATAAGGAAAAAATGTGATGCACAATTATACATACGATCAAATAATACTATTAGTATGAACAAGATAACTACGAAATAGAGAGTACAAATACCATTAAATGAATCATCAGCCGGATCACAGGAGTAGTGCAACAATACCACTTAACGGATACATTCATGACAAGTAATTTTTTGAGAGTTCTTTGAAGCAGTTCTCGGTTCTCATATATTTTTAATTTCAGAAGCAATAGAAAACACTTGTGAAGAAAAATGTTCACATAATTTAATTTTTCATGAAGAAACTCTATCGTCTTCGACACTCGCCTGTCTTTAACTCGTTCAGTCAGACCTCCCGTAAACTCTTCGTGTACTTACATAACAATTCAACGTCCCAAGTCTACAGTCAGTTCCAGCGCCATCACAGCTCACTTCTGCTCTTCATCGTGGCCGCCTCCGCGGTCTAAGACCCGTCCTCTGTTTCCAGATCCTTCGGAATGCACGCTCGTCGCCTCTGCCGGGGTATTTGCATTGCAATCAGTTTGACCTACTCTTTCCGGACGCAGCCTCCCACCCCCACTCCATTCCCTGCCCCCTCCTCCTTCTCCTCCCCCGCCTAACGAAATAAGCGGGCGCCGCGTCCCGCCCCGAAGTTGTCGCGAGCGAGACCCTATTTCGTTAGTTAGCCTCCGGCAAGGGGACTGAGGCGAATCCACGGCCTCCTTGACACCGCCTTAGCTGCCGCCGCCGCCGCCGCCGCCGTAGCCGCTGTAGTGGAGACGCACAAGTATAATACTCGACGCTGCCTTGTCATTCCCCTCAAAGACGATGCTCTCCCCTCGTCTGGCGGGAAGACGGGCGACACAGTTACCGCGGTGGAGCGTGGCAACTCGGAAGTTGGCGTGAGGGCGTGGCACGGGTTGAGGTGAGCGCTGGGAACGTGTCGGGTAGGAGCTGCACGTTGTGTGGTGCGATTCTGCTGCTGTGAGTATTCTGAGCGTCGCTCCAACGGGATCTTCGGAGATGGCAGTCGTCTCCGAGCTGAGGTTTCGGTGATGAATAGCGATGATGGTTCGCGGTCACGGCTTATGCGTAGTTTCACTGGTTGTTTTTATTCTTGCATAACTACTGGAATTAGTTGCAGTAGCGCCTCGTCACTCTGATCTTGTTATTTCGAGAACTTCTACAAAGCTAATAATAGTTTATTCTAGATCTCTGTATAATAATAGTTTATGCTAGATCTAGATCAAATCACATATTAAATAGTTCTCCACCCATTTTACGTGATCAAAATGAAGGATATTACGGAAAATCTCTAATAAAAGTAATTGCTTTACAGTTGTACAGAGTTTTTGAAGACATATATTTATTACCACTAATTTTTAAGGTTGTTTAACAGATATTTATCCCCTTCCTATCTTCACAGATATTATTTTGATGTTGAATTATTTTTAAATCAAGGACCGGGAGCGGTAGCTCAGTGCATCAACTGATGCCACTGCAGCGCCACTGACTAGGAGGTTCTAGGTTCGAGCCCTGACGGCGGGGTTTTCGCACTAGTTTTTCAGTTAGGTCGAATTCAATCGCTGACTGGAGGAGAATTCGAGCGGACGGCGCTCTGATCGGTAGTTTTCGTGGTTTCCACCACCTGGTGAATACCGGAGCAGTACCCTACCAAAGGGCCCCTCTCCCCTTACACACACACGCTTAAACTAACATGCACTACACTACCACATATTCCGGGAGGCCGGTCGGGAGCTTCGAGCTTGTCCCGACTGGGGCGGTGCCCCGCTGGTGGGAGAGTCCTGGTTAGGGGGAAACCCCACTAGCCGACGGTAGGTCGGCGGCGGATCTCGCCATCCAGCGGGGGAAGATCATCGCCATCTCCCGAGAAAAAGCATGTACTACACTAGCGGGACTAATGACCGAAGCAGTTGACGCGCCCGGAAACATGAAAAAATCAATCAATCAATTAAATCAAGGCATCTATTACTTCGAGTAAAACTTCATAAAATAGGTAGTTACACTTCTAATAAAATTTCATCAGAACTAGTAATTAATTAATAAAAAAATGTATTGATTTATAACTTCCAAAATTGGTTTGAGGTATAGAGGGTCTAATATTTCAGATATACTTAATGTAAAACTTTCAAATACACGAAAAAAATTTAATTTTTTTCATTTTCTAAAAGTGAGCATCAATTAATCAACAAAACCGACATTTGTTGTAAAAAAATCGAATCGAACTTCGGTTCGTTGATTACGCTCGGAGCAGAAATACTTGGAGCAAAAACTGCCTATGTCAACTTCACAAACATGCACCAGAAAGTCAAGTCTTCCCGCGTGTTTTTATGAGGAGCTGTCCAAAAAAGTTTCGGAAACTAATGCACACGCCGCGTCCTCGTTATATAAAAGTTTTTAGAATTCTTGAAGTAGTACGATCATTAGCATTTCTGATACTCTGCCGTAAACTATCGTTACATTCACAACTCCACCACTAGAATTTTAATGAAGAAAGAAACGAGGACTTTTAATGACTTTAGAAGGAGTCATTATCGTAAATATCATGGCAGATTCTGATTTGTATGACTTTGAGACTTCTTTCTCCTATCCCTTGCTTTTATCTTTAGATTCACTGCTAACAACCTGTGCAATTTACTTCTTCTGGTATTTCAATTTATTTAGCAGGATTTACCGCGACCATGTCATATATCTCGCACTATGAAACAAGTTTATTTTTCATTTTGTCTGGTGGTGCTTAATGGCACGGCCACAAATGGCTTACGAGTTTTCTTAATAGTTCTTGCAGTACTTCGAATTTTAGCCTCTGAAAATGAGCCGCATAATTTGGAGGGTAAGTCTCATTAGACAGGAATAAAAATGGGAGAACAAACTAAGTACTACTTCCCTCAAAGTTTTCCTATGAATACAATTATGGGACGAAAGGGTCTAGGAAACTGGAAATAGAAAATACTGCGCCTAGATTGCATTTAGGCAAATGATTCTTCAGAAAATGAACATTTTCTGAAAGAGTTATTAGTATGTTTTGAAGTAGAATGTAAAATAACGAATAAGGAGAGTTTTTAAAATTTAATGTATATTTCAGGTTGACAGGCAAAACAATCTCTCAAAATATAAATATTACATGAGAGGCAAAATACTTCTCATTTTTCATTATTTTAATTTCAGTTGTTTTCAAATATTAATTGCAATAATAAGTTCAAATACATAATTTATTAATAAAAATATTTTCCCTGTTGTATGCATTGTTTCACTTCAATGGTGTTTCAGTGTTATGATGAAAAATTCAAATTCATCAGCAGAAAGGGTTTAATGAAGACGAAATTAAAGCAGAATTTACAGATATGACGACTGTCGGTGCGGTTTCTGCACATTAATTAACGTATTATTTTTTATTCCTAATGGAAAAGAGTAGCAAAAAGCAAAGTGTATATTATCTGAACAGTCATCTCCTTGAAAGCGAAATAATAATCTTGTACGAATCACAATGATATTTCATAGTGTGACATACCGATATGTCACATGAAAATAAACTAACATTTATTTGTAGACTATATGGTGGAACATGCATTAGCAAATATCACGAGAGCAAGGACTTAGCAACGACCGTGAATAAACAATGTAGTTTATGTTTTTTGTAAATGCATTAAGAGGTGTCTGGATGCCGAAAGTAGAAAATTTGGGATTGGGCGAAGAAGTTTAGACGATCGAAAGGTCAGCTACACCAAAATATAACGAACGTATGGATTGGCTGGGTGAGAGAAGGACGGTCAAATGTTATGAAAAAGAGGAAGATAGTTTAATACGAAGTCTTCGAGGGTTAATCATGCAGGAAGATTTCATTCTGACCGGCATTGCGTTTCTGAACTGATCGTAGGTTCGTGAGAGGGAACGAGTATAATACAGATAGTCAGAATCGGGTTATCAGATCGTGAAATTTTAAGGACAGTAAATGATATTGCAGATATTGCATGTGGAAGTAATATTAATGCATAGATTGGAACTTTGTCGGGAGTGGTAATCGAGTAATAGATTTCGGGACTATGTCATAGGACGTAATCGGGACTGATCATTTTGATAGTTTGAGACCAGCTTGGATAGGGGCTGAAGAGGATTTCTTGGGACTTTGGACTACGCCAAGCTCGCAAGATATTTCGACTGAGAAGTCTACGAGGGACATCAACGAAGAATAAATAAGTTAACCGCGGTATAAAATTGTAAATTCAAAGATATCTTGATCAAAGGCATAACATAAATTCACCAAATTGTTTGCTAACAAGGTAACAATAAACTTTGTTAAATTTTGTTCTTTAGAAAAGAAAGTGATCTTTCATTTAGTCAATCCAAACAGAAATGAACTAGAAATAGAATCATTCTATTTCAGATTCCCAGCTGCGCTGTATAGTCAGCGGATCCTATAATCCATTATAAAGGTAATAAGGATTATAATATATCGTGACCCATTGACCCAGCAAGCCGGACGCTAAGATCTTTGGCAGATATTAATGTAGAGAAAATTTTGTATATCTCAGTAGTTATCTATTTTATTAACTTTCGATCCACAATCTCAAAGAAGCTTTTTATTTAAACAAAAAATTAGAAAATGGCAAATTACAAATTTTTGTTACCAAATAAATAAAAAAATCATATTAAGATGTCATAACGTGTGAATAGTTTAAAAGATTCGATATTGCAAGAATTCGAGTACCTCTTTGGACACAAATTCCATATATTAGTCTTTATCCATCCTCTACATAAAACATAAATGTAGATTCATATTGTATTTATTTATAATTTATTTCAGTTTTCCGTTGGTTGAAATTAGTTAACTCACCACTACGCCCGACGCTTACCGCTAAGGGAGCTGAAAGCAATTCCGTCTCAATAAACCGCCTCTAGTGGTGAATGCATCCGAAGGCTTCCTTCTTTGCAAGGAACGCCGGTCGCGAAAAAGAAGCGTTCCTCACAAGGCACAGTTATTTATTTCAGTCCTTTCGTTACCAGGTCCTCGTGCCAAGGGCGGCTGGAGGTTGCGAAGGAGACTGCGTTGTTCTGTGGTTTAATTCGTAAGTTCTTTCAAACGTGCCGCATTTGTCTCATGTTTTCATCTCGTTGGTTTGCAGTACTGATTGGTGATCCCGAAGGAAATAAAGATCATGGTAAGGATGCAAGTAGAAATCTATAATTGGGGAAATCTCTCACTGTGCTAAAAACTTCTCACTTCCGTGTAAAATACTCAAATTAAGAAAGGCAAAACCAATATCCAACCTATAAATTTTTCTATTGGAAGTATATTCGAATAATATTGCTACTTGACTGGATATTATCAATTATTTTAGTTTAATTTGGGTGTTGCATAAGTTGCCTACAGTTCATCTTTCAATTATCACGAGAGTCATATGCATCTTTTTTTCATTATTTTCTAAACCTTTTTCTTCCCTCATATTTCCGTAGACTGGACGAGTATTCTAGCGGCTGGATGTTTTCGATCGATAGGTTGGCCTGTTTTTTTTTCAATCAATACTAAACAAATGCTGGATCAATACTACAGAAGAACTCGTGTTTTATTTCAACTCTTTCGTAAACTTTGTATGAATGAATGCCTTATTTTACGTGGCGAGACTCAGGCCATGAGCTCTGCTATTCCGTCTGACCACGCAAATTTCGTTATTCTCCTTTCACCTACTAGGGATGAAAGAAGGTATTACTTGGGCGAAACAGGCAATTTGAATTTAGCTCAGAGGCTTCCTTTAGACTTGAGGATCTTTTACATGCAGTATATCTACTAACATGGGACAGCCAGCTTTACTTCCCCTCCGAAGGAAGGCGTACGAAAGTTTTTTTCGCCCTTACAAATCCACGGCTTCTATCGGGTTTGAACCCGCGAACTGGGGGGGGGGGTTGACAGCCCGATACGCTAACCGTTACACCATCGCCGCCGCTCATAATCTCTGAGTCAATAATATTAATACATATACATGGTAAGGTTCTTCAATTGTTTCTCTGTGCACCGGATGAGTTCAACAATATCGAATTACGTCGCCGTCGTCTTACTTCTAATAATTGTCATGGGGGACGTTTCTGGCTCCACATTCGTAGGAATGGAAGGACAATCAGGGCAGAATGTGCCCTATGGGCCGTTGCCTATTCTCTTAAAGGCTTAAGGTAGATAAGAGAGAGCAATGAGAACAGGATTGACCCCGGTCATGGCAAACAACATTTTATTAAGGTAGTGTTACTTACATTGGCACCTGACGTAGCCCAGCCTTGCCAAGGACTGTTCTCCAGAAGAGAGACTTTGCTACGGCCATCAAACGGGTTAGCGACATTCGAAGTGTACAGCGACTCGAAGTGCACAAGGGTCAGAAGAGAGGGCGGGTAGCTGCTAGCAGGACCCCGGAAGGTCGGTCTGGACTAGCGGGACGGAGGAGTGTTGGTAGGGTTTGTTACGGCCGATCTGAACCGACGGAGGGGTAAAGGGATGTCGGCAGGGTCAGTTACGGCCGATCTGAGCCGATGGAGGGGTAAAGGAATGTCGGCAGGGCCAGTTTGGGCCGATTTGAACCGACGGAGGGGTAAAGGGATGTCGGGAGGGCCAGTTTGGGCCAATCTGAACCGACGGAGGTGGTAAAGGGATGTCGGGGGGGGGCAGTTTGGGCCGATCTGAACAGACTAGGGGTGAAGGGAGGAGGTTGGTAGGGCCAGCTTGGGCCGATCTGAACAGACTAGGGGTGAAGGGAGGAGGTTGGAAGGGTCAGTTTTGGCAGATCTGAACCGACGGAGGAGTGGAAGGTCCGTGCACACGGGCGACGAGCTCACGAGTAGCATTCGTCTCCCCGCTAAGCAGAGGTCAAGCCGTTATAAAGGCCTTTACTGCAGAGACGCTCTTTCCGAGGTGGAGCTAAGCAATTCTGCTTACGCGGGCGCCAACTGTCTGCGACCTTGTACCTCTTGTACGTAGGCACCGAATCTCTCGTTCTGGTAGGCGAGGAACACCGCCAAATCCCGAGACGTAACTTGCCGTACATACCCGGGACCAATGAGAATATCGGTTGACGCACTCGGCAACACGATAAAATCAATCAACCCTCTATCCCTACCTGAAATGGACGAATTATTGTGATGGATTACTAATGATAGTAGTATGAATGACGACAAAGCAACGGCAAAATGAGAGTAGAAACGAACGAACCCTCACAAAACCTTCCGCAAATCCCCTTTCGGCAACCACATACTCCACATCGATCGATGGGGATTTATATCCCAATACCCTGAGGTTAAATGCAAGTGGTCTGACCAGAGAATCATGGTTTACATCGGTCAATATACTACATATGTATATACATTCGGGACACATGATCAAACATTCAATTTTCTCAAACACTGCATTCTGTTTATGGTGTGTTGACAATTTTACACTGAAAAAATATTTCATATCTTTGCGAGTACGTCATAAAATGATTTTAAAATTGAGAATTTAATTAATTACCACGTATAGAATTAAAATGTCTCTTATAAGGTTGAAATCATTTTGAAATGAATAAAAATAAAATTATTTTTGTATTTTTGGCGGGAAATGCTGTAACGGACGGATCTTCGTAATAACTTCAGAAATTATTTCATCGCAATACTAACTCGCAATACTAAGCTTCGAAAATCTTCCAAGAAATCTATTTCAAATTTTTTGGAATGCTGTTAAAATATCGAAGTATTTAAATGATCACTATTGGTATTCAATGTTAATGTGTTAACTGACTTTGAAGTAACCACAGTACGATAATGAACCTTTCAAAGCACCCTATTGATCATTTCCATGAGATATCTACATTTTCACACTTTTTCAAATTTTCTCAATGCCATGTATCCTTCATAATTCAGAACTGTTTCATCGTTGGTTCAGTCTCTTTAGTAGCCGTAGATGAAAGATGATTCAGCTTCTGCCTCTCTCAAAACGTTCCTTCTTTTAAAAGATTTGAAATCTGCAATCCTTTACCACGAATCTCCTTTTTGCGACATCGATACGCGGGAAATTTGGGGACTTCTCCGAAAACGAGAGAGAAAAGCCAGAAAATACCCTTGGGAGGAACGATGAAGTTGAATTGTTTTTTTTCTTCCTTTCCTCGGTTGCTAGGCGATCGTTTACGCTTCTTAGAAAACAGTTTCTGGTATCTTTTGTTGGTTTTATAGTCTTGTGAGATGTTTTGCTTTTACAGCTCATTCTATACTTTTCTCCTCTCGCAATCTGGTCTGTATAACTTCTTGTTTCTAAACTTGAGACGATTTTCTCGGCTGGATGATGTGTATTCTCTACGGAGCTGCTTTTTAAATATTTGGGTAGTTTGGACATATCTGCCCATTGAACTTTCCACTTTCCTCAAAGAATATTTCCAACGATATATATTATTTATATCTCTACCCTACAGTAGTTTTTGACACAGCGTTGCCCAAGTGTATAAGGCAATCAAAGTAGAAACTATTTTTTTCCATATCCATAAAAAAGTGATTTATAATCATCCGTTTCATAACTTCCAAGGAAAAGTGGTTAGAGGAAATCATAATAACTTCAGTCATGGTTAATTTAAAATAACTGTAAAATATTTCTAAAATAAACCTGTGCGATTGACGATGTTTTCTTTACTCCTTTACAAGATAAGGAAATGTAATAATAATATACTATTTTCTATTAACACAATTAGCTGGAACATATATTTAGCTCTTGAATCGATGGTTGACACAATTGCTCCGACAATACATAGGAAATAAGTTCATGCTTTTCTACATAATATCGATAAATGTGCTCTTTGACTCCTTTTAAAATTAATTTTCCTTTTTTTACAAATTGTCTAGGATTAGACTGTCGAAAGTGTTATTAGAACTCAGAACTCGTTACTTAGAAAATGGTATTAGCAGTCATCTAAATTGTTAAAGATTTAATGAGCAAATTCACAAATAATTTACATATAAAGAAGAAGAAAATAATGCTCTCTAAAATGTACTAGATGTATTTTTCATTGTTCGTTCACAATATCGCA
The DNA here is from genome assembly GCA_964035755.1 of Teleogryllus oceanicus. Taxonomy (NCBI): domain Eukaryota; kingdom Metazoa; phylum Arthropoda; class Insecta; order Orthoptera; family Gryllidae; genus Teleogryllus; species Teleogryllus oceanicus. The sequence continues at coordinate 33,452,664 of CAXIVR010000014.1, read as the reverse complement.
GATTGTTGCTTTGGAATGTGGTGATAAATGTGGACACGTTGTGTTATAAATTTTGCTGTTTTGGCGAACTTAATTATTTTGAATTTCAACCTTATATTTTATTAATTTAGCAAATGAAGAATGCGGATTTTTAAAAGTATTAAATAATTTAATAAGTGCTGCCAAACACTTGGTGCACATTTTATGTAGCTTTATTTTTTCCTTACAAACAAAGATAAACAAATATCGTTGATAGTCGGCTCGGCTAACGACGTTTTTAGTATCAACGCCGTAAAATCCCAGTTTACTACTCGTAAATAATAATAATAATAATAATAATAAAATAATAATATAAACATTTTTATAATAAAAATAATAATTTTTATTAAAATAATATTCAATGATCATTGACCCGTTGTAATTATATGTCTAATGGTTGTTGAGTTTGGGTCACAGGAAAGAAAACATACACTATACATTGCCGACGTTTCGGCCATATATTTGGCCTTCATCAGGGCTACAGAACAGATGAAACATTCATATACAAGAATGTGTATAGTGTACCATTCGTTAGAGCTAAAATTATAGTGGGTTTGTTAACAATATAGTTTGTTTTTTACCTGTAAGGTTATGAATAATGTACGTCGTACATTCTACATGTCCCTATTTCCTACATAGTTCCATCTCACATAAATCATATTGGATTTAACTGTGATAGACATTTTTCACGTATTGTGCATCCGCGTCTGTTAGCGTGTGTTAGACTACAATAGTGTTGCCAATTTATCAAACATGAAAATACGAAATTATCTATTACAAGTACAACATACTTAGTACAAACCGAAAACTACAATTTGAATTCAGAAAAAAACAAAAAAATTATCAATAATTATGTACAAAATAATTTTCTACATGAATTACATAATTGTAAGTTATTATTTCATGAGTTGAATTAGTATGTTAATAGTTCAATAGTTACCGAACATTATTATTTTGAATATATTATGTATCTAATCAAAATACAAATTTAATTAATTAAAAATTAATTAATTTTTAAATTTTTTTCTGTCCTGATAAAGGCAAATATATGGTCGAAACGTCGTCAATGTAAAGTGCCGGTTTTCTTTCCTGTGACCCAAACTCAAGAACCATTAGACATATAATAATAATAATAATAATAATAATAATAATAATAATAATAATAATAATAATAATAATAATTAATAATAATAATAATAATAATAATTAATAATAATAATAATTAATAATAATGTTTATTATAAAAATAAAATGCATACGAAGATGAAGTGGAGTCTGAATATCGCATTTACATTGAAAATATATTTATGCACTTTCACAGCTTCTATCTTCTGAATCGGAGATCAGAGTGCAGCGGAGCGAGGTTCACATATCGCGAATGTTTCGCCGAGATTCGTGCGGTGCGCTGGTATGCGTGAGAATGTGCCGGAATGTGCGATGCAGACGCTACAGATGCACCGAAAGTGACTTGGAGCCTCTGCATCTATGTGCTCCGAGCGAACAGTTCGCTCCCCGAGGGAGTCCTCTGAGCTAATGAACGCTGTCGTTTGCGCTATCAAGGGAATTACACCGGAAATTGGAACACAAAGAGTTTTTTACTTTCTTGCTACGAAGTAGGGAGAAAGGTATGTAATGTTGCGGGAAAAACTGAGCAATACAGAAAAATCAAATCTGTTCGTTCCTTTATCGTTAAAAATAAGTTTTCTGTAATTTGGCAACAAAAATATCTAGTTTTTGAAATGTTAATCTCTCGCTTTTTTAAATTTATTATTATTATTACTATTATTTTTTATCTTTCAACTATTAATAGTTAGATTGTTGGGAAGGGAGTCTGAAACTCAAGAAAGCCTGCGCAGATGATTTTCTCCCCCATACGTCACATACAGTTTTTGACTAAATAAATAAATAAACGGTGACATTTTGCCAGAAAACTCTTATTACAGGGCCCTGGTAACGAAAAAGTGGATGTCTAGTTGATAAACTCAGGGGAAAAAATCTTTTAATACGTGGTGTAGCTAGAATCCGTGTTTTGTGGGTCCTTGATACAGAAAAATCGAATGACGGCAAAACGTCTGTCCGCCGGTCTGACCGTCTGTCCGTTCGTCTGAGGACAACGCCAGCGGCTAAACCGATCAGTCGATTTTCTCTTCAATTTTTCGAAAATTGAAAACGTTCAAACATTTTTCGGCGTCTTCCTACAACCACAATAATGAAGATATAGTTTTTTCTTTAATGAAATCTGTTCCTTAAAGATAGGTTTTAAAATAAGGGCATGTAAAATTTTTCTAAAATTTGAGTACTTTTCGCGTAATTTTGCGTAAAAGTACGGGCCATAAAGTACTTGATATTTTAGCACCAGTAGTTTTTTAGGGCTTTTTGCATCCGAGAGCCGTTATCCTTTACATCCCGATGGGACGCATATTCGACCATACATTAGACACCAACGCATTTGCAGGGTCCTCTGATCTGGGGTCAACAACGCAAAGCCCTCCGCGAACAACACATACATGAGGGACAAGGGACAAACAACACCGTCCAAGGCGGGATTCGAACCCGCGACCCATCAGATCAAAGCGCTGAGTCGGTACATGCTCTTAGCCCCTTCGGCCATCCAGGTCGAAAACAAGAGATTTAAACATCCAAAAACCATTCCAAACCATCCAAAATCCAAAAACCATCAATATTGGAGAAGTGCACTTCCGTCTCAGATAATGTTTTTTTGGCTTGCCCAGACGTTATGATTCCGATAACAGCGACTTTACAGTTGCAGAATGAAATTTCTTCACTTTGCATGCATGTAGTTTTGACATTTTAATTGTTTCTTTTAGTAAGGGGACTCGGTTTCTTTTTGTAGAAAAATGTTGACTATCTCTAAATCTTTCTGTTCGGGTAACGAAGGATTCCTCCAAACGTATTCCCCACTTTTAGCATCGTATGGTTGCAGCTAGGAGGTAATTTTTGTACTGTTTAGTGGGTGTAATGATTCTCATACTTTATTGAAGCGGGTTCATATTTCAATTTCTTAAATTGATACTTATTACGCTTTTTCTTAGAATGGCGCGTCCCTTAAAAAACATATTTTTTTTCTCTTTCCTTCTTTCAAGGAGGTTTCACATGCACAAACTATTTGTTCCTCTTCACATTCCTGGGTTGAATGATTTACCTTTCCATTTACTTGTGAAGTAATATTCTTTTAACATTTTTTTTTTTTTTAGTTGTAATTTGAAATTATAACTATTACTACATTTTATTTTCCTGAACGTTTCGTAGCACGAGTATTCACGCATTGGACTACGGCCAACGCTCACATTTAGTTTTCTATATCTTCTAATATTTATGTTTTTGCACAATAACAAAGAGAAACGCACAAACACAACATTTAAAATATTAAACATTATCATATTTCGGAAAAAATATAATTTTTTTCAAGTATGCAAAAATACCGTTCCATACACCAGCACCCGCATGTTGAATTCTATCAAACGGGCGCAAAGAACGGGTAAAAAATTTTTACTTCAAGGTAGGGCAACATTGTGCATAACAGAGATAAAAAATTTATTAACACTCTTCCCAGATACCATTAGAGGAATAGGACTATTGTTTTTGTCCGTGGAAGGCTACCATTCCTTTCTTAACAAGAAAAGAACGAAAGAATTTGTACAGAATGTCTCAGAATAAACATTACTTTATTCTAGAACAAGTGAAGGGATTGAAGACTTGTTTTTCCAATACATAGATGGAGAATTTTATATTAAGAGGTTATACAAGTACCGTTTGACCTTTATTTTTAAACATGTTCTGATGTAATGGAGTTCCTGGTACACGAAAATTTTTTCCATCAAAAATAAACCTGCCGCACGCCAGTGCATTGAGTTGGCGACGAATGAAAGTTAAAAACTGCATAATTTATATGAAATCTCCCACCTCATGTTCATTGGCAAGCACTCAGTAACATCGACCACTCTACATGCTCCAGAGATGTAACATTAATTCCGAGACTGCTAGTGAATTACCGTTTTGCAGTAAGGGTGCGGGAAGCGTTAGGTATCTCATGTAACCATTGCCGAGTTCTGTCCGCTTTGGTGACTAGTCTTTGGAGCACCATCTCCTCGCTGTAGGTGGTGGCCCGCGGCACTAGTCGACGTCCGTGACACGGTAATTACAGCTCCGTAGCTTGATGCAATACATCCCTTTGCTCTCTGTTGCAGGTGAGCGAACCCCTCCACATTTCAAAGGAAGATATTCTGCTGATTGATGGAGAAGGAGTGGTGAGTTGAGTCATGCCCCGCAGTGGGAAGTTACTTGCTTATCGTTGATTTGGAAGCTCGTATTTAAATGAGATATCTGAACTTATTAAAAATATGTGTTTCTAAATAAATTCTTAGCACGGAAGTAACTGGCGAGATAATAAGAAATTTTTGGTGTCAGGCTTTTCGTAATTTTTTAGAGGTGTGTTCTTTTGAATTAAATATCAATAGGGTAGAATATAAGTATGTGATGTTTGCATTTTCTAACAAAAAAGGGATAAATATATAAGTTCCTAACGGAAACAACGCTATCCACCAAACTGTGATGTCCAATTGCCATGCTCCGGGACGAAATATCTTGTTGCAATTGTTTATTTCTTACTTTTTTCTGCACAAAGTGGCAGTTTTTTGCACAATCCGAGAATAATCTATCGTACGTTTATCTGTGCAATTCCCAATTTATGAGGCAATTTCGTTGGTGAAAATTCGTCGATGTTATGAAGAAGTGCCATTATGACAACACGAAAGAAAAAAAAATATTTCTCCTTTAAAATCCTGGAGGCGATTTCTTTTCCCTAACTTTATAAATTATTAAACCAATTATTTAAAAGGGTGTTTAATCTGACAAATATTGAAGTAAATGAGTAGCTAATGCATGCCCAGAAACATTTATGGATCATGCTGTTTATTTTGAAGTTGAATTGCTAGTGTAAGATTTAACCTCTTAACTTTCACGAACTAAAATCAAAAGATCTTAATAGCACATAAATATAAACACTTATTTCAAAGGGGGACTCTAATCCATGTTCATTAAGAAAGAAGCACCCACTAAGGTGCTTCGGTTACGAAGGTCAACAAAATATTTCTTAATCTCTTTTTGGAAAAAAATATTATCTGCAATTTGTCAACAATGATACTAATTATACCAAATGTACGAACCATAAGAAATATTTGTTGTTGAGTAAGTTAACTATATCGTTCAAAGATTTCAATTCTGACACTACTGGAAATATGAAGTTCTGAGAAAAAGTGTTTTTTTTTTTTCTGAAACGTATTGTTTTGCTGTTTTATTGAAACACTGGTATCACACGCTCAATATTTGATGAATTATAGTTTAATTATTACTAGACAGTTTTGAAAAAGTTCTGACAATAGTAGTTATCATAAAATGATATAAAGTAACAGTTATAATTAAAAGATCGTATTTTAGAAGGTGCGCAAGTTCACTATGAACGACATGTTCTCTTAAATGCGAACCACTTATGTATAACGTCATTTAAACGAATTTGGTGCCAATTTTCGCCGATTGATTACTTGTTAGTGATTCCGGGCGCTTCAACTAACGAGATCATTAGTCCCGTAAGTCTAGTGCATGTTCTTTCATCGTTAGGTGGATGACTGGATGGTGAGATCCAGCACCCACCTACAGTCGACTAACGGTTTTTTTCAACAAGATATCTCCCACAAGCGGGGCACCGACCCAGCCAGGACAAGACCCCGACTGGTCTCCTGGCGTGTATGGTAATGTAGTGTATGTTAGTGTAAGTGTTTGTGTAAGGGATGAGGAAAGGACAAGGAAAAGGAAGGAAAAAATGCGCGCAGTCCGTGGCCCATTTGCTAGGGTACTGCTCCGGCTATCGCCCGGTGTTTATCGGAGAAACCACGGAAAACTACCGATCAAAGCAGCCGGCTGCTAGAATTCTTCTCCAAGTAGCGACTGAATTTGATCTAACTAAAAAGCCAGTGTCGTAAATCCTGCCGCCGTCGGGTCTCGAACCTAGGACGTCCCGGTCAACGTTCGCCGAACCACGCGTGCTTTTCACGGAATAACTGCGAGGCGCACTCGTGTGTTCCGTCGGGTAGAGGCTTCTCTGTGGTGCTAGGGCGAGACCTTCGGGTGCCTTGCAGAACTCGCGTCCGTCGTGCAAGTTCGTGTCGACTTCTCGGAGGTGAATTTAGTTGGAGAGGTCAAGTGCCCGGCGGCGGAGGCAGAGCGAGCGAAGTGAAGCGAAGCTCTCCTTCCGTAGTGTTCTGGGCTCGGGAGGCCATTTCGGCCGCTGCCTCTTTGCGGTCGACCCCGATGGCACGTCTTGGCCGATGCCGCTTTGGTCTCCACTGCAGGCGCGGCCTTCCTTCTCCTTCACCGCCACCCACCACCGCCGCCGTCGCCTTGTCGCCGCCACCGCCCCCACAAACGCAACTCGCTCCGGCGTTCTTCGTGAACACCACCGCTATCTCTTCCGTCGCCATCACAGTCCCCACCATCACACCCCCCTTTTTCACAACCACAACCCTTTTTTCTTTTATAAACACCACCACCAAGTAGGTCCCACGCCGCCACCGCCGCCATAACGAACGTAACTAGCCCCCGCCTTCCTTCGGAGGGGAAGTAAAGCCGGCTGTAGATTTATTACATGTTAAAGTTCCTCGAACCTAAATAAAGGCTCTGAGCTAAATTCAAATTGCTTGTTTCGTCGCCCAAGTAATGCCTTCTTTCTCCCCTAGTAGGTGAAAGGAGCGTAACGAAATTTGCGTGGTCAGGCGGAAGAGCAGTCCTCATGGCCTGAGTCTCATCGCGCGAAATTACACATTCATTCATTCAATCATTCATTCGTGTCGCAGTGGGAATGCTAGAGGAAGTGTTGGTGATGGGGATACACTGGCGGAGCGCGGAGGGGGCCCCAAGTGATTGATTGATTGATTGATTTTTTCGTGATTCTGGCGCGTCAACTGCTTTGGTCATTAGTCCCGTGAGTGTAGTGCATGCTTTTTCTCAGGAGATGGCAATCATCTTCCCCCGCTGGAAGGCGAGATCCGGCACCGACCTACCTTCGGCTAGTGAGGTTTCCCCCTAACCAGGACTCTCCCACCAGCGGGGCGCCGCCCCAGCCGGAACAAGCTCTAAGCTTCCTACCAGTCGCCCGGAATATGTGGTAGTGTAGTGCATGTTAGTGTAAGTGTATGTGTAAGGGGTGAGAATATGACAATGAAGAGGAAGGAAAGATCTCGCGCGGTCCGTGGCCGTTTTGTTAGGGTACTACTCCGGCATTCGCTTGGGTTGATCAGAGAAACCACAGAAAACTACCGACTAGAAAAGTTGGCCTCTAGATTTCTCCTCCAGACAGCGACCTAACTGGCAAGCTAGTGTCGAAAATTTTTCCACTGTCGGTTCTCGAACCTAGAACTCAGGGCATTTACTGTCATCAGTTGATGCCCTGAGTAACCTTTCCTGATAATCACCATCTCAACCACTACCGAAACCAAGAGAACCCCCGACTCAACTACTTTCAACACGATCACCACGACAATGAGCACCGTCGCCGAATTGACGCAGGCCGAGGGCTGTGGCTAGCACAGAGAGCGCGGCGTTTGCGCTTGCTTGCCTTTGAGGGCACCCTTTCCGCCCCGACCAGCCCCGCCCCTCGGGCGCTTTTCGCGGGCGGCGGTCGCCCATTGTTGCAGTCGCGTCGCTTCCTCGGCGCAGCCAAGTGGCCGCGGGCGCATGCGCAGTGCCCTAGACAACGGGGTGGCTGCGGAGATTGCGTGAGGGGAGGAGTTCCACAAGGGCCGGGATCCGGGAATGGGCGTGACGAGCGAAGAAGCACAAGTACGTGCACACTCTGAGGAAGGCAAGATGAAGTGATACACACGTACACACCCACTAGACATCCATTTGGACTGGCCTTCACACACCCGGCGTCTCAGTAAAACGGTTGATTGGTTGATTAGTGATTCCGATCTCATTTGCGAAGGCCATTAGTCCGTAAGTGTGTGCATATTTTTATGGCGCTGATCTTCCTCCTTTGGCTGGGGGAATCCGGCGCCGACATACCGTCGACTTCCGAGGTTTTTTCTCCATCAGATCTCTCCCACCAGCGTGGCACCGCCCCATTCGAGTCAAGCTTTAAGTTTTCGGATGACATGTGTAGAAGTGTAGTGCTTGTAGGTATATGTGTGTAAAAGACTAAGGGGTGAAAAAAAGACAAGGAAGAATAATCTTGTAGGTCGTGAGAGGAAGGAAAGATCGAGCGGGGTCAGTGGCCCGATTGTTAGGGTACTGCTCCGGCATTTGCCTAGTGTTGATCGGAAAAAACACGGAAAACTACAAATCAATGAAGTCGGCTGCTAGAGTGCTCCTCCAGACTGACAGCTGACAAGCTAGTGTCGAAACTCCTGCTGCCGTTGGGACTCGAACCTAAGGCCTCTCGGACCGAGGAACAGCAGTGACATCATTTTTGCCGGCCTTTCAGTAAATGAAAATGTCCATCTTTCAGAACTGCGTTGTTGATTTAAGAGGAGGTTGAATGAGTTTTGACGTAACGCGATGTGATGCGGTAATTGAAATGGACGTGGTGTGTAGTTGGTGCACGGGAGTTGAATGTGTGTTGCGACGGCAGCGATGAATGGTGGACGGATTCAAACAGTCAAGGTGAATATGGTGATATTGCAGTTAAAGGGGACGTTTTTCAAATAAGCTGGTGTTATGGATTAGCAATCGGGTAGACGAATCAATGAGAAAAGATACTATGATGAAGAACATTGTTTGATGCTTTAATAGAGGTCCAACCATTTACACAAAAAGTCAATTCACATTAGAGAAAAAATACAAAATTATGTAACAGAAAAAATGTAATGTAAGATATTACTGGCTACATGTATACCGAGATGAAATATAATTTATGTCAGTTTCATGTATTATATTACATACATTTATATCTATCTATCTATCTATCTATCTATCTATCTATCTACTGAGAGAGAGAGAGAGAGAGAGAGAGAGAGAGAGAGAGGGGAGAGAGAGAGAGGAGAGAGAGAGAGACTTCCCAGGTCTTAATTTTTACTTTCTTGCTATGGAGTAGAGAGAAAGTTATGCAATTCTGCACGAGAAAATGGCGAATTTTTGGCAGAAAAACACTTATTACAAAGCTCTGATATCGAAAATGAGGATAAATCCAATTGCTTAATTTAGAAAAAAAATCATCTACCACTTGATGTAGCCAGAACCTATGTTTTGCGGGTTCTTGATACCGAAAAATTGAATGACGGCCAAACGTCTCTCCGTCTGTCTGTGAACTAGCGGCTAAATCGTTCAGCAGATTTTCTGTAAAATTGATATTCCCCAACCGATTGAGCTAATGTCGCGGCACCTTGAATTTGAAACCGATATTTTAATTGAGGGGAGTTCATTACATGAAGCCTCTGGGACATTTTCCAAATTTTCGAAAAAAGTACTCCAAATTTTTGTTTTATTAAATTAATTTTGTTTTTGGATAGTGTGAAGGACGTTTAAGAGAATGGTGCAGGTCTCGTGTTTGTTGAAAACACTGAATTTTCAAAAATTGAAAAAGTTCAAAATCGATCCTTAAAGACAGATTTTGAAATAAAGACACGTAAATATTTTTGAAAATTTGGGTACTTTTCGCGTAAGTTTTGCCTAAAATTACGAGCGAGTTATTATGTGCAGTGCTACTAACAGCCTTGTAATATATTGTTTATTTTGAAAGACATTTCAGCCGCGATTCAGACCAAGCATTTGGTTTTGAATTGGGAAAAACACACATGAAACGTTGAATAATCCATGAATTTCATCTTACCACAATGTCTTCAACTACACAAGTTTCTCTTCCCACTGTGGGAATAGAAGTAAACCAAAGAACATCCATGGCGACGCTGTGGGGGCTGCCGGCTCTGCGGAGGCGGAGCGGCGACTGTGGCGGTGGATGGGCGAGTGTGGAGTCGATGGCCTCGCCTCCGCAGTGCCGCTTTGAAGTGGGCGTGGCCTGCGCGGGGGGTAGGGGGCAGTAACCGGGACAGCTGCGTCAGCGGCGGCGGAGGCGGCGACGGCTCTTGCGCTGAAGCACCGGGGCGTCCTTTGTTGCCGTCGTCCCCGCCCCCTCTTCATTCTTACCTCCCCCTCCCCTCCCCCATCCCTTTCCACCCCCGGAGGCGCCTCTCGAGGTGTCGGCGCTCGTGCCTCGTTGAAAATTGATTTGTAATCTTTTACAAACTGGGACAGTTATGGGCTCTCGGCCCCACCCTTCCCAGCCACCCTCTACTCGCCCCGGTGAACGACCGTGGGCGCTGGCGCCGGGAACGGCGAGGGTAAGGGCGTGGTTAGGGGCTGGCAGGGTCGACTACCCTTCCCCTCTTTCGTCTTAGTGCTGCCATCTGACGTCGCTCTTCGTTGTACCAACGCTCGCTCCTCTATCGCATTCCCGGTGAACGAACGTGGCGCAGGCGCCGGAACGGTGAAGGTAAGAGGGTGGTTAGGGGCCGGCAGGGTCGACTACCCTTCCCCTCTTTCGTCTTAGTGCTGCCATCTGACGTCGCTCTTCGTTGTACCAACGCTCGCTCCTCTATCGCATTCCCGGTGAACGAACGTGGGCGCAGGCGCCGGGAACGGTGAAGGTAAGAGGGTGGTTAGGGGCCGTAGGGTCGACTACCCTTTCCCTCTTTCGTCTTAGTGCTGCCATCTGACGTCTCTCTTCGTTGTACCATCGCTCGCTCCTCTATCGCATTCCCGGTGAACGAACGTGGGCGCAGGCGCCGGAACGGTGAAGGTAAGAGGGTGTTTGGGGCCGGTAGGGTCGACTACCCTTTCCCTCTTTCGTCTTAGTGCTGCCATCTGACGTCGCTCTTCGTTGTACCAACGCTCGCTCCTCTATCGCATTCCCGGTGAACGAACGTGGGCGCTGGCGCCGGGAACGGTGAAGGTAAGAGGGTGGTTAGGGGCCGGTAGGGTCGACTACCCTTTCCCTCTTTCGTCTTAGTGCTGCCATCTGACGTCTCTCTTCGTTGTACCATCGCTCGCTCCTCTATCGCATTCCCGGTGAACGAACGTGGGCGCTGGCGCCGGGAACGGTGAAGGTAAGAGGGTGGTTAGGGGCCGGTAGGGTCGACTACCCTTTCCCTCTTTCGTCTTAGTGCTGCCATCTGACGTCTCTCTTCGTTGTACCACGCTCGCTCCTCTATCGCATTCCCGGTGAACGAACTGGGCGCAGGCGCCGGGAACGGTGAAAGTAAGAGGGTGGTTAGGGCCGGCAGGGTCGACTACCCTTCCCCTCTATCGTCTTAGTGCTGCCATCTGACGTCGCTCTTCGTTGTACCAACGCTCGCTCCTCTATCGCATTCCCGGTGAACGAACGTGGGCGCAGGCGCCGGGAACGGTGAAGGTAAGAGGGTGGTTAGGGGCCGGCAGGGTCGACTACCCTTCCCCTCTTTCGTCTTAGTGCTGCCATCTGACGTCGCTCTTCGTTATACCAACGCTCGCTCCTGTATCGCATTCTGTAGGAGTACAATATGCACTCGACTCCTCTGCAATTACGCCACTGTTCTGCGAATTACATTACCTGTTAAATGTTCACACTGAAAGTTGCCTTTTCAATCAGGCAAGGTGTAATTCAAAAATAGTTTATTATAATTGGAAAGTGTGGTTGCATGTTAACTTGAGCTCCGAGAGTAACATATAACCTTTTAACGGCAACTTTTATACTCCAAAAAATTAAGAGTATTTAAGGGTCGTAGTATAATTTCATGGTAGTTAAAACGGCGTTCTTCTAACCATGATAAGTTTTTTGTTTTACGAAAAAATGTTAACTTTTTAATCTAACGAATTCAATGTCTACGTAGTATATTGATATAGAAATCAGAAAAAGCGTTGTGGTGTAAGTAAAACTGTTAAAAAGTGTCTGGTTGATATGCATCGCTTCAGTGTCAATTTTGCTGCAATGCTCATATTACAAATGAAAAACTGAGAATCGTTTGCGTGCGTACAGCCTCTGCAACGGATCATTTAGATAAAAGAGGAGAGCGGGAACATGATCAGATAATAATTGGATAGGAATAGATCAAAGGGATAGAAAGTCCAACTGACATCTCTGTGCATTTTGCACAGCCAATCACTCCCTCTTCCAACAAGGGGAGGAAGCCTAGCTTCTGCCTGTTCTGTTGCCGCTGCATTGTTCCCAAAAGTCGAACGAACTATGGGAACAATGTGACGGGGACATTAAGTTGATCAACACTAGCCAGCCTTGAGTCCTCAGTTCAGAGTAGAAGTGGCTTTTACAGGCTCCCGATTCCAAACGCCTGAACAACCCTCTTCAAAATATTTTCAGATAATGGCGTTAAAATAAGTGTATTTTGCCGGTGTCAAAAATCGAACACAAGACTTACAAAATTTCAATGCAAATATCTCAATCACGTGTGACACCCAAGGCGTTTTAATGTGCTCGGGTTAATGAAAAAAATGTGGGAAATCACCGTCCTACCAACATGTAGGTGGGTGCTAAATCTCACCAGCCATGACGGAAAAACACTGTCCCTTCTAGACTACACTACTGGGACTAACTACAATTGCAGTTGACGCACATGGAAATATCAAGCAAATAGATCGTTCTTCTTTTGATTTTTCAATGTTGTTTCAACTCGCACATTTGCATTTCCGTTGAATTCTGCATTTCATTTTCGGTAAAATATAAGGAAATCTCATTTTAAGATTTGTAGTATTTATAAGTATAGTACATTATAGCCCTTGTACAACACATTATTCAGTGTAATTAAAATGTATGCAAGGCCCATAAGCTTTATACTTTTTTGAGATATTTTTAATTTTCAATCCAGAGGTTTACGCAAAAAAAATTGAATTTCACTTTTCATAGAAATGTTTGTAATTGTAAAGTAAACATTGGTGACTATTACTTGCTTCATCAAGGGTATATTTAAAAAAATTATGTTTGCAACAACCATAGTCTTCATCTTCGATACGCACACTTTGTTCGAGAATATCAATTTATTTAATCACATCCTCACCATTCAGCGTAATTCAATTACTTCGGGTATTCCACTGTTATCATTACTTTAATCACACTGATAGCAATATTGCCTGCAACATTCCCACATTCCAATAGCCCGCCTCGTTTCTCATCTGCGACCTCCTTCCCAGTTGGCGCTCTGGAGTGGGGCTGTACCTGGGGCTCGTTGCTTGTCGCCGCCACCCTCCCCTTCGTCACGGCTGCCTCCCCCCTCCCCACGACCCGGAAGCGCGCGGCGGAACAACATCGACGGTGGCGCGCCCGCTCCTCGGCGGCGGAATCATGATTTACGGCGCGCGGGGAATTTCCAATAAATGCATTAAATACGAGCGCTCGCTCCCGGCGGAGGTACGCGCAAGCGGTGCAGGGGGGGGGGGCTGAATGCAGGGAGAGGGGGGAGATGTGTGGGGGTGAAAGGGGGACGAGATTGGGTGAGGAGGGGGGGGATGAGCATAGCGGAGAAGAACAAGAGGATGGAGGTGAGAGGAGGGTTGAAGCGGGTGCGGAAGGGGTCCAAGCAAAGGTGAGAGGCCGGGAAAGGCCAGATGAGGAGAGGGGGGTGAGAAGGGGAGCGGAGGGTCAGTGGGAGAGGAAGGAACCAAAGTGGGTGGCTGGAAGGATGATCCAGCAGAGGCGGGTAGTTGGCAGTAGCTCCGATTACATTGTGTAACGAGGTGGTGTATCATGGTGCGATCACATCGGGTCCGTGTGGTATGACGTGGTGGGAAAAGAAAATGAGGTGTATTGGAAAGCGCGGCTAGAAAGGACAGGGCGAATGTGGAAGGACAGAGCGAATGTAGAAAGGGAGGGCAAATGTGAGCAGGACGAATGTGAAGAGGTAGGACGGATGTGATGGGATAGAGCGAATGGGGAACGGCAGGGCGAAGATGGAAGGGCAGGTCGAAGGTGGAAGGGCAAAGCGAAGGTGGAAGGGCAGGGTAAATATGGAAGGGTTGGGCGAATATGGAAGGGCAGAGCGAAGGGGGAAGGGCAGGGTGAAGTTGGAATAGTAGGACGAAGATGGAGTTGCTAAAGTGTGACAGAGAAGTCAGGAAGGATGGTGAGGAGCAAGGAGGAAAGATGGTGCGCGTTATATTTACACGCAGCGATGCGAAGAGGCGCCGAGGCGAGGCGTCCAAGATGGCGCGGCGCGCGAAGCGGCAACTGTGTCGGGGCGGAGCCGCCGGAGGGGAACCGGCCGCAGTGGAACAGTGTGTGACTGGGGCAAGTTCCGAAATGGGGCTGCGTCGGGGTGGGGCGAGCCGGAATGCGCCTGGGCGAACGAGCGGCGAGGGGCTGGGGGGGATCGGAAGACCGCCCCAAGCGCTGTGCGTCGAGGCGGGAGCAGAGATGGGAAGCCTGCACGAGGTGCACAACGGCGGCTCGAAGCGAAGCGTGGTGGAATGCGGAGAAACGCGGCATGGAGAGCATGATCGCACGGATACCCAGGGCTGCTGCCTTCTAGAGCAGATACGCATTGTGCCCTGTGGTGGAGGGGAGGAGGAATATAACGTGTGTTGGCGTTGTCCCTGCAATATCTTTGGCCAATAGGTACTGAGGTTCGAGTTCCGAAGATTGCGGATTTTCACACTAGCTAGATCGCTAGGCCAAATCTAACCACTGGGGATGTGTTTGTAGGGACGAGCCGGTCTAATCGGTAGTTTTCTACAGTCATGGTCGTGACCTAGGGCTCCTGCCTTCTAGAGCAGATACGCATTTTGCCCTGTGGTGGAGGGGAGGAGGAATATAACGTGTGTTGGCGTTGTCCTTGCAACATCTTAGGCCGATAGGTACTAAGGTTCGAGTTTCGAAGACTGCGGATTTTCACACTAGCTAGATAGCTAGGCCAAATCCAACCACTGGGGGTGAGTTTGTAGCGGCGAGCCGGTCTAATCGGTAGTTGTCCATGGTTTCTCCAATCAACATCAGGCGATTGCCGGAGTATAACCCTAACAAAAGGGACACGGATACCGCGCGATATTTCTTCTTTATCCCATCCTGACCCTCGTCTCTCTCTCTCTCTCCCCCCTCTCTCTCTCTCTCTCTCTTTCTCACCCACACCCACACACACACACACACACACACACACACACACATACATATGACTACTAGACATATACTACACTATTTCACACGTCTGAAGACTAGTTGGAAGCTTAAGGTTCTTTTCGGCAGGGGCGGATTCATGATGATTGGAGATACATGGTTGGGGAAAAAGCCGCAAGTTGATGTGTAGGTCGGTATCAGATATCACCATCCAGTGGGTAAGAACACTATCGCCTCTCATAATAAGAACTTGCAACTTACGGGACTAACGACCATATACAATTTAAGTAGCGCAGCCGGAAACGCGAAATAATCAATGAATTAAATACGTTGGCGTCGGATCTCACGTTCCAGGGGAAGAAAGAGAAATAGAACGGTCGCCTTCGTGCGCTGTACTTATGGAATGACGCCAATGTACGAGTAGTTCGCGCGTTGCGAAACACTAAATATTCACTGTACTGATGCCACGAGAACCCCCACCAATGTGTAAGGCGCAATCATGTTTCAGAATATTAACGGTCACCTTTATGGAACACTTGCTGTCATCACATTTAATAAAATTCAGGACGTTACAGAGCATCCCTAAATGGTTATGAAAGGGACATCGTTGTCAATCAAAATCTCAGATCATATTCCCGGCACGGTATTGCCTACGTGGTTTATGTCTAGTTCCCCGCTCCGCTGTGGGGCGTCGCCTCGGCCAGGGCATGGGGCATGCGGTGCACGCGGGGCTGAAGGCCGAGGGGGTTGGGCCAATATTCGGGCGAGAAGGGACCGCCTGTCGCGGGCGACCGTCGCCCCGCCGCACGCGAACGGACGACGATGGACGGCGACCCAAGGCGACGGGGGGCACCAAACGAGATCCTGCGGTCTCCCGAATTTCGACCGCGAGCGAGATGATGTACGATGGGACCAACCCCCGGGAACGGGCGCATGGCCACAGGGTGGTGGCGGCCAACGTTATGACATGATTTCTCAAAATTTTTGGAATGGGGTACGGCTTCGGTGGTATAAGATTTAGCGTATTGTGCTGTAATAACCAAGTACGTGGGTTCAAACTCGGTCGAAACAATGGATTTTTATGGGTGAAAAATCCTCGTACGCATTCCTGTCCAAAGGAACTAAAGGCCAAAAGTTTTGGATTGCAGTGCGGCTCCAGTGGTATACGATTTAGTGTATTGTGTTGTTATAACCAAGTTCGCGGGTTCAAACTCGGTCGAAAAAATAGATTTTTATGGGCGAAAAAATCCTCGTACGCACTCCTTTCGAAAAGAGCTAAAGGGTAAAAGTTTTGGTTTTAGAGTGCGGCTTCAGTGGTATAAGATTTAGCGTATTGTGTTACTATAACCAAGTTCGCGGATTCAAACCCCTTTCGAAACAATGAATTTTTACGGGCGAAAAATTCCCTCGTACGCATTTCTTTGGAAAGGAATTAAAGATGACTGTCCTATGTTATAGGACACGCAAAAGATCTTGAAGCCTAAAAGAAGCCTCTGAGCAAAATTAAAAAAATCACCAGTTTCTTCGCCCAATGAAGTCGCCATTCTTTCTTCACTCGAAGTTTAAAAGAGCGCACGAATTTGGGAGGTCAGGTGGAAGACAAGGCTTAATGTAGTGCGTTTATTCACGTAAAATATGGCATCATTGAATTCAACTGGAATTGTCGTTTTCACGAAATACGAGGAAATATGGAGTTTTGACAAAGTAATGACTCACAAAATAAGAAAAATTGACCGAAAATATATATATTTACAATTAATCACTGGAAATGGTGCTTTAACAACTTGCATGTTGTTATTTCTAGCTTCAACTCAGAGCAAATGGGAACACCTGTAGTATAATTAAATGAATGTAATATAACCCAGAAATTGTGTATCGAGCACGTAAAAGTAGAATAGAATGGAAAAGCTTTAAAAAACGCAAACGAATAACGTATCGCAGGCCACAGTAAATGGCACCGCAGGCCGCCAGTTGGACAACCCTGGCCTAGGTAATTGACGCTCCCAGAATCAATACAGACTCGCTCTCATTCAACATTTACATGTTGTGCGGAACTCGAACCCTCTGCCTTCCGAGTACTTGGAAGCTGCTTGTAGTCCCCGCGCCACCGAGGCAGGCCTTTCACGGAACGCGTGAAATTTGCATATTCACGACCTTAGAGTTGGTTGGATGGTGATTTAGGGTGCATCAACAGCGTAGGTCATTATTCCCATAAGTGTAGTGCATGTTTTTCTTCGGGAGGTGGCGGTGATCTTCCCCCGCTGGATGCCGAGATCCGGCGCCGACCTACCGTCGGCTAGCGAGGTTTCCCCCTAACCAGGACCCTCCCTCCAGCGGGGCACCGCCCCAGCCCGGACAAGCTCTAAGTTCCCGACATATGTGGTAGTGTAGTGCATGATAGTGTACGTGTGTGTGTAAGGGAAGAGGATAGGACAAGGAAGAGGAAGAAAAGATCGTGCGCGGTCCGTGGCCTGTTTGTTAGGTTACTGCTTCGGCTTTCGCCTCGTGTCTATCCACGGAAAACTACCGATCAGAACAGCCGGGCCCGAGAATTCTCCCCTAGACAGCGACTGAATTCGACCAAGCTGACAAGATAGTGTCGAAACCCTGCCCTCGTCGGGACTCGAAATTAGGACTTCCCGGTCAGAGGCGCTGCAGTTACATCAGTTGGTGCACTGAGCTTCCGCTCCCGGTCCGCACCTGTAGTATAACTTCTTTCTAAGGGGATATTTAATTGTTCGGAAATATTATTTCATCCATAAAAATGGTTTTTAATATTGCCTACCCTTCTATATTTTTTCAGTAGTTTATCGTAATTTTGCGTGTCTGACTCGCAAATCAACCTTTATCAATGATATCTCTAAAGAATGAGAATTTCACGGAGACGTGATGAATTCCACTGTAACTTTAAAAATTTGAAATACTAGTTGAAAACAGAATTCATCTAAATACTAAGAACAAATGCAATCCGCAATGATGATAGTTAAATAACTGCAAAACTAAATTCTTTAAGACCTTAAAACGTGATTTTTTAAGCCAAATAATCAAAGAAACGTTACAGACACCTTAATCTACAGGCAAGATATTTTTGGACATTCTATTACATTTTAGCTGCTACGGCGCTTCTCAATTCTACCCCCTCCTGTTCAGAAACGTGCAGAATCTGCATCTGTGTGTAAAATTAACTAATTAGTTGATATGCTATGTTAGTGGCAGAGGTCTATTGTATTGTTATCTTAAAATTCGTTCAAGTCCTATTACAGGAATAAGGAGAGATTACAAGACGGAGGATAAGGAGGTGTAGAAGAAAAAAGGTTTATTGTGAGCTTCATACGGAAATGAAAGGGTAGCCAAGAGAGTATGATTAAACAAGAGAGTTCTCGTACGAGTACGCTAGTTTAGAATTCATTTCGAAACAGTGCCTAATGATTTTAAATAGTAAATTATCTAAAAAAAAGAGCTAAGGGACATTCGAAAGGGAATGATGGCGATAGTGCCTAAGGTTGCCAAGGGAATATAAAATTACGGGGATCACGTGATGGTGAGTGGTGGTGTGGGACATGAAGCTCTGGCCATAGATACTCTCGCTCGCTTCCTGATCTTACCGTAACACCGCACGGGGAGGGTTGGATTTCAAATGGGGCAGGTCTTTGGGGAGGGGAGGGGGGTTGGGAGGGGAGTAAGCTAATGGGAGAGGCTTCTGATAGCATCTCCCCAAGGAAGTGACTATTGCGAGAGGGAGATGAGGACTTTCAATTTTTTATTTCACCCTTCTTAGTTTCCTCGTCTAATTATTGTGTCTAAATGTTGTTGCTGTTAAATGTTGTACTGTGTTTAATCATGAATACAGTTAGCATTGAAAAATAACGAAAATGTATTACCAATTCAACATTATTCATTATTCACATTCATCATATTCATGCTTTACAACTTAAACATTTTTTTATTTTCTATTGTAAATAGAATCAAAAGATGAAAACCTTTGTAAACTTTAATTGAATAACTTCTTAGGTTCAATTTGAAGGTAGTTAAAAGCATTATTTTGTGCTATATGTAACATTTAATTTTATTATTTTATATAATTTATTTGCACATATCTTACGCAATATTATAAAGTCATAGCCTCTAAGTCAACGAATAAAAAACTGTTTACATAATTGAAATTATGGTTTACAATATTGAAGTTTACGAGATAGATTAATGCCAACAAAACGGACACCAACGTTACCACAAAATACATACAGTAGATTGCTCTCTTCGTCAGAAGTGAATATACAGCCATCGAATATCAATCTAGACTCCGTTGACTGCTCCCATTGTCGTCATGAGGAACTGCAAAGGAAATTGAACCGAACGTCACTCGTCGCATGAAGGCACAGAAAAATTGCTGCTATCGTCCGGTGTAATTTTTCAATTCCGACGCCTGCATGTAATACCGACACCGGACTTTTTCAAACAGATTTCATTTTTTAAAATTCTTATTTGGAGGAATTTGCGTTTTGAAAATGTTTGCAGGCAGATTAATGTATGCATGAATGTAAATTCTTTGTGCGTGGCTGAATGGAAGCATTCAATTACGGTGACAGCTTTTATGTTTGGGGTTAGAAAAATGGAGGGGCAATCGACTATATCGGGAATGTCACGACTGTTGCGGCATCGAATGCTTTTCGATTGTCGATTTTCATAAGATGAAAATGAGTAAAACCTCTATAGGATAAGGTTTTATAGGCTTGCAAGGAAATTATTGAGTAATTAACCATTTCCCACTATCAAATACATTTAGAATTCATTGAATTATATGCCGCAATGTATGACAATGATTAAATGTCACAATGGATGGAGAACTAGGTCGGGGAAAGTAATATGATGGACGTAAAATAATTAGATTTAGTGTTCAATATTTAACAAATACAAAACACTGGAAAATGTTTTTCATAGAAAGATTGGGAAACTAACATATTATTTATCTTAAAACGTTTGATACATTTTTTAAGACTTTCCCGAGTCCGAATTCCCAAAGACGAATATCTTGCTGGTATTCGCTTTCTGCTTCATTTAATTCGACAAAATTTGCTGAAGTAATTAACATTATTTAAATCGGTATTGCATGACATTTCTTTCTCCGGTTTCCATACATCCGATATCGAAAACTTAGTAGGTATATGAGTTTAAAAAATTACGGAAACCACCCTAAACATTTGGGAGTATATTATTCGCAAATGCTATAACAGAAAGAGGAATTCTGCGCTCAAATACAAATAAATATTCATCCTTGCAGAGAGCGATATTTTGTCGAAGCCCAAGTCAAAGCGAATTTCCACTAAAATACTAAAATGGAATTTGAGCGCAGGACGTGTAGGAGTGGAGGTCCTGTCCGATGCAGGCTTTCAAATATTTAGCAATTTGGTGGGGGCTTCCGGCTGTCACATGCAGAGAGCGCCCGAGCCGCTCTTCCTCGCGAGAAGTGGTTGCAGCGCTTGCGCTCGTATTGGCTGCATTGACGCGGCCGCGGCCGTAAAGTGTTGTGTTTGTAGTGTGTGTGTGTGTGTGTGTGTGTGTGTGTGTGTGTATGTGGGTGTGCGTATGTGAGTGCGTATGTGAGTGTGCGTATGTGAGTGTGCGTTGTGGTGTGCGTTGTGGTGGGTGTGCGTATGTGAGTGTGCGTATGTGAGTGTGCGTATGTGAGTGTGCGTATGTGAGTGTGCGTATGTGAGTGTGCGTATGTGAGTGTGCGTATGTGATTGTATGTGATTGTATGTGAGTGTATGTGAGTGTATGTGAGTGTGTGTGTGTGTGTGAGAGAGAGAGAGAGAGAGAGAGAGAGAGAGAGAGAGAGAGAAAGAGAGAAAGAGAGACGGTGTATGTGTATGTGTATGTGTGTGTGTGTGTGTGTGAAAGAGGACACTCGGGTTTGAGGTGCGCTGCCTTTACAGACATGGATTTTCGTCCAATTTTGACTGGACGTCTTATTGTTTTGTTTTCTTTTTCCTTTAACAGAGTGAAATGGTCAGAAATTTAATTGTTTATTTCAGAAACTAATAAAGCGCCAAAGAATGAGTTAATGGAGGAATATGTATATAAAAAAGAATACGTAAACCTTTGTTTTCGTAAAAAGGATTGAGTACGGTACTTTAAGCACAGCTATTAAAACTTCTACCAAAACATACTCAAATACAGACAGATCTTTCCTTTTCTCAAAAGCCCGTAATTTGGCGCTTGACTGGTTCCTGAAAGAAATGATTTAATTGATTTTAAATCTGTCTATATTAGGTTATTTCTTGTTTCTATTGATGATTCTGTTGACTGAAAGTTATATTCATTTGCATATTTCGTTCATGGTCTACCTTGAGAGAAATGTGATGAAGGACGGTGGGCGTACGGGGTTCCTCGGTTTGACGATAGCAATTGGCGTTTCTAGTTAACTGATTTAGCTGATGGTAGCAGTTACCATGTGGTGTGCCTTCAGTATTTCCCTATGGTACCGCACCGGGAGCGGTAGCTCAGTGGATCAACTGGTGTCACTGCAGAGCCTCTGACCGGGAGGTCCTAGGTTCGAATCCTGACGGCGGCAGGATTTTCGACACTAGATTTCCAGCTAGGTCGAATTCAGTCGCTGTCTGGAGGAGAATTCTAGCGGCCGGTTGCTATGATCGGTAGTTTTCCGTGGTTTCTCCGATCAACACCAGGCGAATGCCGGAGCAGTACCCTACCAAACGGGCCGCGGACCGCGCGCGATCTGTCCTTCCTCTTCCTTATCCTATCCTTTCCCCCTCACACACACACACACACACTCACTTACACTAACATGCACTACACTACCACATATTCCGGGAGACCGATCGGGAGCTTAGAGCTTGTCGCGGCTGGGGCAGTGCCCCGCTGGTGGGAGAGTCCTGGTTAGGGGGAAACCCCACTAGCCGACGGTAGGTCGGCGCCGTTCTCGCCATCCAGAGAGGGGGGAAGATCACCGCCATCTCCCGAGAAAAAGCATACACTACACTAACGGGACTAATGACCAAAGGAGTTGACGCGCCCGGAAACACGAAAAAATCAATCAATCAATGAAAACCTATGGTACCGCCAGGTGCCCGGGAATGAGAGTTATGCAAAGTCTCAGAGACGATCATGACTAAACAATGTAGTATGTGTGTGGAGTGAAGAAGAATATTCTTACGAATGAATTAGTTTTTTTATCTATCTTATTTAAGTAAAATTGCTCCTATTTGTGTAATGAACGCTC
Source organism: Teleogryllus oceanicus (assembly GCA_964035755.1). Classification (NCBI taxonomy): domain Eukaryota; kingdom Metazoa; phylum Arthropoda; class Insecta; order Orthoptera; family Gryllidae; genus Teleogryllus; species Teleogryllus oceanicus. Next base: position 33,430,303 of record CAXIVR010000014.1, on the reverse strand, counting down.
CCTACTCGTGCCTATTTATTAACAATGCATAAACGTAACAGTAGACAAAGGAAATATAAATTTGAGCAAAACATTTTCAATGATAATTAACTTCCATGGTATGAATATTTCTTACAAATGTTTGTAACAACTTTTCACACAACGACTCATTTCAATGGAATTCCTTCCTCGGCTTCAGGACAACTATATTTGGTTTTCTCTTAGAAATGTCAGATGCAGTCTAGTAGCGTACTCTTTTTGACATAAATAAATTAAAACTAAGGTAAATAGACCACCTACGCTTGTGTTTATTTAACATTGAGGAGAAAATTGTAGTTTAATCAACGGGTTTCCGTCTATTTTTCAAATTATTTTAATAAAAACTAAAAGCTTTATACGTTCTAGTCATATGAAAATAAATTGAATAAAATAAATAATTTGCAAATACAAATATTGAAGGAAATTAAACATCGTTTATTAAAATATTCATAAATAGGTTGAAATGATTCTACTGAACGTCTGTGGAATACTATTTTTGTTAAAAATCAACAGAAAGATATAAATTTGCACAAAATACACTCATTTTTTCCGTTTGGTTGTAAAGTCATTCATTTTTCGTTCGGAGTGATTAGCAAAGTGTGATCACGAAACCCCAATCTGCACCTTGTAATTCTGTGGGAAATTCATATTTCCTAAGGAATAAGTTTTCCCATAAATGACGAAAAAGGAGAAATATTATGAAAGATGATAGTCATGTGTGATGAATGTTAAATCATCCACTTCTTATTCGAAATAAAATGTCTAGAAAGACTAGAAGCTGCCTGATGTAAAACATTAGATGAATGAATTGCTTATCTAACAGAGATACATGATTTTAACTAATTAGAACGTATCCAATTTAGGAGATATTACCACTCAGAATCTTTTCCGAAGTAATTCCAGGCAATTTTTTAACAGTCAATATTTAGGACACAAATTACAAGAATACACTTTTTGTGCGCGCTACATATTTTCGTTCCACATCGATATATTTAGCAAGATTTACGATTCTACACAACACACTGTATCCCTTTCTTACGAAAGCAAACCAATTCAATATATCGCACAACTCTCAACAAGCGCATATTATTTAACACGTTGATCTACTCAAAAAATCTCAGAAAAAGACCTGAGTCGCTTTTTCATCCTACCATAATGTAGCCTGTTGAGCTGGTAGTCGTGACTCACCCTCGAACGGAGAGCGACGATTTCGTGATTAAGGGCTCCACAGAAATCGGTCGCGAAAGTGACGCGCTTTTCTCTGTGAGGAAATGCAGTTCCCTTTGTACCTTTCACTCCGCTAATTGGAAAACTTTAATGAAAAATTCGAGATATAATTGAGACCAGGGAGAGAAAAGTTTGCCGAAGAGGCTCCTCGGATTCAGGAGGGGTGTGGTGATGGGAGGCAGAGAGCGTCGAGGCGGGGCGGGTAAATATTTTCGGTCGCCCTCTCCAACATGTTTCGAGAGATCGTTAAACATTTGCCCTCTGACTGACCCATCGACGCTTCGTGAAGTCGTCTTTAGAGTGCCCTTTGATGGGATTTGTCTCTTTTGAAAGGTATTAAGGTGTTCAGAAAGGGGGAAACGTTTGCTTTCGAAGTTTGTCTCACCTGGAAATCCTTTTCAAAGATAACATTCTGTAACATTCCAAGAGAAATGAAAGAGGACTAGTTCGAAACGAGTATTTTGGACTAAAAAACAAGTACGAACATGTTTTTGTGGATAAATGAATACATTTGCGGAATGCTATTGAAATGTTCATGTTTAAAGAGGTGCATAAATCAACGAAGAAAAATGTGAGATATAAGTTGGGGAGGGATTTTATTCTGAAACACATCTTACGAACAGCTTGATCATTATTGTTTACATAGTTGGGCGAATGATATTGTAATAAAATATGTAAAAAATGGAGATACGTATATATATTCACATACTTCCTCTTTGTAACAAAATTAATTTAATTTAATAGCATATTTTTCTTTGCCATTTCTACCGTCCTATTTTTTCCAAATTTATTGTTATTTTTACTTAACTGGGTAAATTGAAGTAATCTACGAACGTTTTTACTCCGAACGTTTGATGTGAAGATTAGTAACAAATTGCAATGTGAACTATCAGTACATGAAAAAAATAACGCATCGTTTCATAATTCTTTTTATAATCCCCTAACCAGTCGAAAGGCAGAGAAGAAGAACAATATAAACCAAAGAGGAGAAATGCAATATATTGTGTGGTGTCTTGCGAGACTCCGTCAACGGCGCCACCGAGGACGTAGTAGATGCTCTTGCGCGAGTCAGAGAAGTGCGGGATGGGGTGGAACAGGGTTTATTTATTTATTTATTTATTTATTTATTTATTTTACGTAAAAAACAGTTAAAAACTGCGTATGACGTGCTATGGGGAAAAGTGAATTGTGTGCACATTTTCAAAATTCTGTGATCCCTACACTAAGTCATATACTACTTAAATTTAAAGAATTAAAAAACGAAAAACTCCAAAAACTTATTAATAAAATCTATTTTCAAGGATAAATAAGCAATGAATTTTGAATTTTGAAAGGAGAAAAAACTCCCATGTAATAAAATCTATTTCCAAGGATAAATAAGCAATAAATTTTGGCTCTTATTACTTCCTGCCGCGACAACATGGAAACGATAATTTGAATAATTGTATTTCCCACTGAATTCTAGAAGACGTGCACAGAAAATGAAGTTACATTTATGTCCAGAAGCAAAACAAGGGGCCATCTCAGCATTTGCTCAATGGATCAGGGAAACTGGACGAAAAACCTGATCGATATGGGTTTAATGGGAGAGGGACGGAAGATCAGGGAAGGGTTCGGAGGAGAGGGAAAGAGGGCCGGGGTGGAAGGCAGGATTCGGGGATGGAAAGGGTCAAGGGGTGGGGCAGGGCTCCGAGGGAAAGGGAGAGGGAACTGGGTTCGAAGGGAGGGGGAAAGGGGCGCGGGCGGGGCAGGGTAGGGTTTGGCGGGTGGGGGAGAGGGACTGCGCAGGACAAAGTTCGGTAGAAGGGTCAAGAGGCGGGGCAGGGTTCGTAGGGATGAGGAGAGATTGGTTGGTTGGTTGGTTTTTTTCATGCTTCCGGGCGCGTCAACTGATTCGGTCATTAGTTCCGTACGTGTAGTGCATGTTTGTTCTCGGGAGATGGTGGTGATCTTCCCCGCTGGATGGCGAGATCCGGCGCCGACCTACCGTCGTCTAGTGCGGTTTCCCCCTGACCAGGACTCTCCCACCAACGGGGCACCGCCCCAGCCGAGACAAGGTCTAAACTCCCGACTGGTCACCCGGAATATGTAGTAGTGTAGTGAATGTTAGTGTAAGTGTGTGTGTAAAGGGAGAGTATAGGACAAGGAAGAAGAAGGAAAGATCGCGCGCGGTCCGTAGCGCGTTTGTTAGGGTACTGCTCCAGCATTCGCCTGGTGTTGATCAGAGGAACCACGGAAAACTACCGATCAGAGCAGCCGGCCGCTAGAATTCTCCTCCAGACAGTGACTGAATTCGACCTAGCTGAAATGCTAGTGTCGAAAATCCTGCCGCCGTGGGGAGTGGGAACCTAGGATCTCCCGGTCACAGGCGCTGCAGTGACATCAGTTGATGCACTGAGCTACCGCTCTCGGTATGAGGAGAGGGGGGGGGGGGAAAGGGAAGGGGCGGTGCAGGGCGAGGCTGCGTCTCATTCCGCTCGTTAACATGGGAGGGCGTGGCCGCGCCTTATCGCTCCTCGCCTCTGGGCCACTGCGCCCGCCTCCCCGCCACCCGCCCGCGCATTGCTATCGATTCCGCCCCGCCCACCCGCGCCCCACCCCGCTCGCGCGTCGTTCGCCTGCACTGCAACGGCTTCCCTGCGCGCTCTCATGGGCGGAGGCGTTGCGCTTTTTTCAAAATTACCCTAGGTGCAATTGAATGGTTTGGTACAAATGAGTAACCGAGTGGGTTGAAGACATTAGTCGAACACTACACAATAAAGAACAAGAGTGTCCATTTAATTAAATATGTGTTTGGAAAGAGAATTATTTTTTGCAATTTTAAAATATAAGGAATGGAAGGTACGAGTGGTATATATATATATATATATATATATATATATATATATATATACATACAGTAGTCTCCGATTATAGTAAACTCGGATATAGTGAACCCTCGGTTATAGTGAACAAAAGTCGTACACGTCATAAACGTCATACCTCGGTTATAGTGAACAAACAACATACAACGTCCTGGATATTATTTGGATCTCGCATGTTATTAGACGAGTAAATGGGCCTTTCGAAAGTTGAACGGTGTTCCAACAGTGCAAGAACCATTGAAAGGTGTGAAGACTGCATTACGATACTTAGACACAGCGGACAATGCAGAATCATGTATGGAGAAGTATGTAGAGAAATTACTAATGAAATATGTAAGAAGCAAACAATTGAAAATAATTCATTTTTTAAAGACAAATAAAGATATAGAAATTTTCAGTTCCTGCTGTTAATGAATTTTGCTGTATCTCTATATCAATAAAATGAATCATTGTAGAGAAATTATATTTAATTTTGATGTCATCGGATGTTGTGGACCTTTAATATAGTGAACGAAACATGTGAATCCCCCGAAGTTCATTATACAGGGAGTCGACTGTACTAACAACTGGAAACCTCCTGACTCTAAAAGACCTCATGGTTACGCCATAAAAGACAATGAACACAGTAATATTGACACCGAGATATTTCTGCACCCTAAACATCCATGTTATTTGGTCCGGTAAGAAATAAGATTTGCAATGTATAAATAACTAAGTCAGATCTATTTCGTTGTAGGCTGACGTTAATATTGCGTGTTAAAGTATTAAAGAGGCGTTTTGGAATTAAAGCAGACTAGCGTATCCGTGCGAGAACTCTCACATATAAAACTCCACATTCTTCCCTGTTTTTCCATTTCTACGGCAGTGGTATATTTTTTTCAAGACCTTCTTATCTTCCGTCACTTGTTCTAAATGTTTCCTTGTAATTGATAACAATCCAATAACAATAATAAATGCATCCCTATCAATAATACAATTCTTATTTAACGTTATTACCGAGCAAAGAGGTACTCCCGTGTAATTCAATCGCGTAGAATAAAAAAAATTAGTTTAATTTCAAATACAGTTGCAGATTCTAAAAGCTCTGGACAGGTGGGGGTAGAAACGAGAGGCGTAGAACCATCAAAAATGTAATGAAATGTTACCTTTGGTTTCAAAATTTTAGTTTTTAAGGCCCCTAAACATTTAATTTAGGAGTTATTTAACAATATACATTCAAAAACGCGGCAGATTGTTGACGGTCGCATTTGACATGAATATTGAAAGTCAAAAAGCAATTCGTCACGTCTCCAATTTTCTTTCTTTACAGACTTCATTTATACAGATTGGTTGCGTGTGAGAGCCGAAAAAGGTATGTATACTACTGAAATAGTATAGGAGTCGATGGAAGTTCAACCGAGTAAAGATCACAATTTGTATCTAGTTTTATTACGAATTGGGGAGAGAGAAAGGGTCTAGAAAAAAAGGTGAGAAGATAAGACGTGACTTCGAGCGTGATCACCATACAGAAAACAAACAAATACCCCAAATGTTCACACGAAATCTACGTCCCTGAAAAACTACATGTTTCGTACTGGAGTGTTACTTACACGACTCATGAGAGTGTCTGTATTGGTAATTACAGTATATACAAACACAGTCTTAAAAACGTATTATTTCCAATGACCACAGATATGGAGATGCAATATTTTGCACAATGTATTGACAAAACTAATTTTCTGATATTACTTTACTAAATTGTATAAAATTGAAACTCATCATTTGTGTAAACGTTCTTTCTAATTTCCTCTCACTTCCCCTGTTATCTGCTCCTCGCCTTCATCTCCATGGTTTGAGCGCAGCGTTGTAGCTGGGGGCGTGGCGGGCGCAGCAGTCGCGAGGCGAGCACGCGATCTAATTAGACGTGGCTCCGCCAGGGCTCGAACAGGATCTCAGCCAGTCGCCTCCGGAGTCGGTCTGTTCTCGCCTCGCCAAACGCGATCCGCCTCCCCCGCTCCTCCGCCATCCCGCGGCCGTCGCGACCATGCACGTCCTCTCGCTCTCTCAACTCCGTTCGCCCCCTTCCCCGCGGCCCGCTCACCCCCCTCTTCTCTTTCAACCCGGCCCCGCCCTGCCCACTCGCATCAAACCCCAGCACATTCCACGCTCTATCCAAGACACGTCCTCATATTCCGAATCCTGACTCCTTGGATTTTCACCCGTCCGCGTCCGTTCAGTGTGCCTCGCCCTCATGCGCCTTACTCACAGGATCCCCCCACCTATCCCGCGTCCCGCACACACCCCGCCCGCCATTTCCCTATTAAACACGGACACACCATACTCACCCGTACCACTCCCCATCTTTGCCCAGACGCCCCGACTATCCAAGCGTTAAAACCCCGCAGTCCATTCCCTCTCACCCAACGCACTACATAAAATTCACGCCCACCCACATAACGCTTCGCTCTCCCTCCCAACCCCACCCTCATCACCCACCGCTCACGTCCAATACTCGCCCACCCACCCTGCGCTCCGATTATCCCAAGCCCCGTCCGAACACCACTCTGTTCCTTGTCCCGCCAGTCCTTGCTCTCTTAAACCCAAACCCTTTCTCACCCACCCGCACCTCGCCGATCCAAGTCCGTCCATCCCACGCTCCGACTACCCCACGCCCCGTACAAACCCCACTGCCCATTCTTTGCCCTTGCTCTCTCAATCGCGGTCGTGCCCCACCCACAGGACCTCCACTCAGGTATGGCCCACCCACTTGTGCCCCGCCCACTCGCGCTCTGCCCATCCAATGCCCCGCCCAAATCTTTGTCCCCCGGCCCCCCAGATCTTTCATCCCTGACCTCGCGTCACCTACTCGCGCTCTACCCCCCCACTCCCCCCCCCGTTGCCCACCCACCTACCTTTGCTCTCTCAACCCCATTTCGCTCACCCCACTCGTGTCCTGCCAAATCGCATCCCGCTCCGCCCACCTGCACTTTACTCTCTTGCACCACGCCCTCCCCCTCCCTCTCTCTCTCTCTCTCTCTCTCTCTCTCTTTCTCTCTGTCTCTCTGTCTCTCTCTTACACCCGCACTGCGAGTTCCCTGCACTCTATCCCCGCTCCACGTGCCGGGTCGCGCCCCTCTTGCCATAGCTTTCTGCACCCCGTCCGCACCTGACACACTCTATCTCCAATCACATTCTGCTCACATCGTACTCTCTTTCTCTCTCTTCCTCCTGCCCGTTCGAACCCGCGTGAGTCCCGCCCGCTCTCTTTCCGCTCTCTACTTGGCGGTCGCGCCCCGCCTACTATTCCTTCTTGCAACCTTCCAATCACTTCCCTCCGTCCCCTTCTCCCTTCCCCCCCCCCCCCCGCTCCCCTCTCCCCGTCCACGCGCCTGCCGTGGCTCCGCCCACGCCGTGCCCGCGCCGTCACGGGTGCGTTTCGGGTTTCTGCCTGCCCTCCGACGCAGTGCTTCGGGCCCCGCTCGCTGCAGCGGCTCCTTGGGTTTCGCGGTGTCGCGTCTCCTTGGCCACCGCGTGTTCGTGTTACGTTGGCAAGAGGTAAAAGTCGTCGCCGGAAACCACGGGTTTTCAGGGTCGACAAGCTTTTGTTTCTTTGCTGAGGATACAGACGAGAGTGCATTTTCGTTTATTTTCTAGATATATACTATTATAAGAAGTTGAAAATGTCTAATTGTAATTATTTTTTAAAAATATATTTCAAGTTGCGGAATGTTAGTGATTTTGTGTGCTGAAGCATTCTTAGTTTGTAGAAGTTTATTTCTTATTCAACAAAATGTTATGATTCATGTGAAGAAGTTTTCAGTTTATTTGTACGACTAGACAATTGAGTTGTTGTTTCATATATTCTTGACCAAGATTTTATTTACATTCATTACTAAAGTGAATATTAGATTATCTGTGATTTTGAAATCTAGTCCTTATTTATTCGTGACACTTTTTGCCACGTACGTTTGCAAATAACGTAATTATTTCTTGCAACTTGATGTACGTTGGTCTTTAATAAACTCTATCGTCTCATCCAAAGGTTAGCACCAATAATTACCATATTAAACTAATTATTTTGGCATTTCTGACTATTTACTCTTCCAGCAGTAAACTCCCATTGACACGAATTCCTAAAGACCGAACTTATCGGAGTTTATTTCATACAAATCGTGTTATCGGAGTATTATACAAATCCGTATTACCGCAATTCCTTACCAGGGCAGAAGTTTTATTCGTGTTATGGTGAAATTCGTGTTAACCAAGTTCGCGCAAATGAGGGTTTACTGTATAATCTTAAAAGTTTCCTGTAGCTCAGTGCATCAACTGATATCACTGCAGCGCCTCTGACCGGTAGGTCCTAGGTTCAAGTCCTGACGGCGGCAGGATTTTCGACACTAGCTTTACAGCTAGGTCGCATTCAGTCGCTGTCTGGAGGAGAATTCTAGCGGCCGACCGCTCTGATCGGTAGTTTTCCGTGGTTTCTCCGATCAACACCAGGCGAATGCCGGAGCAGTACCCTACCAAACGGGCCACGGACCGCGCGCTAGCGTTACTTCCTCTTTCTTGTCCTCTCCTCTCCCTTTACACACACAAACACACACACTTACATTAACATGCACTACACTACCACATATTCCGGGAGACCGGTCGGGAGCCTAGAGCTTGTCCCGGCTGGGGCGGTGCCCCGCTGGTGGGAGAGTCCTTGTTAGAGGGAAACCCCACTAGCCGACGGTAGGTCGGTGCCGGATCTCGTCATCCAGAGAGGGGAAGATCACCATCTCCCGAGAAAAAAAACATGCACAACACTAACGGTACAAATGACCGAAGCAGTTGACGCGTCCGGAAACACGAAAAAATCAATCAATCAATCAATTAAATATTTCCTCCCGCGATCCCTGCGAGAAACCAGCGATTTCATTAACTCGCCCGCGATGGTCCTTTGGTGCGGCAACCGCAGTCGCCGAGTGCCTCGTGCGGCGACACCGCCTCGGCGCGGCAACCCTCGGCCCCCACCCCAACCGCCACGCCCCCGCCCCCACCCCCACCCCTGCCCCTGCCGGGCTCAGCTGCCCGGGGACGCCCCTATTGGGGCGCCGCCCTTCGCCCGCTCCGTCTTCATCACCCGCCCCCTCGGCGCCCCCCGGGCGACGCTCGACCGCCGCCCCCGCCACGCCCACGCCGCTCCGCCAAAGGTCCGTCTCCCACCCCTGTCTTCGACCACCGTTGTCTCCCCTTTATTCCGGTGTTACTCGGGAGTTCGTGTGTGTGTTATGGTTAATTAAAATATTGGCTTATTAATTAATACTATGGAGCAGATTTTGATAACCCAAAACATCGCAAAAAATTGTCAATATAATGCTCTAAAAATGCTTTAAAAATGGCCTAAAACAAAAAAAATGACGAAAAATGTTTTATCAAAACTAGTTCGGATGAATAACTCAAGCTGTTGGATACGTTACTGATGTAATCGAGGCTTATCCCAATCGTTTGAGTGAAGCTTGCGAGCTCGGCTTGGAAACTTTTGGTTTGGACTGTTCTTTACGAGGAAATCTGTCTTTCGTTATCCCGAAATCGGTTGAACCGGCAATGGAGCTGATATACATTACGAGGATTACATACTCACAACCGCTGACAAGCCAATTTTTGAGCGAATAAATCGAATAGGCTACTGAGTAGTTTTGTGAAGAACATTTGTTGCATATCTTAAATATTATTTGAAGCAACTTTCATTAAAAATGCGATTAAAATTGATGAAACCAGCAAAATGCATTAAAAATGACCAAGAAAGGTAAAAAAATCATTATTAGTCGAAATCGACAAAAAAATGCAAAATCATGATCTATAAAAAGTGCCGTTTCCTTTTGTACTAACATAAAATAAATTTATGCACTAAACGGCATTGTTCTAAAGTGAAAAGAAAAAACTGGCATTTCATTTAAATCTGCCCCCTAATTAATACATTATGGCTTAAAGACCTACTGCCTACTCACACAGTTATCAAATAATTCAAATTTATGTATACACTTGATAACTATGTGGGTAGTCAGAAGACTTGTAAGACATTATATATATTGACAAGCCACAAGAAGTGCTCAAAAGTTGTTTTGAAAAAATAGTTTCTATGCAAAAATTTGTATTCCAGCAACATAAAACACTCCATTGTTTATTATTTACAAAATAAATGAATATATTCGTTTATGAAGAAAAATTAAAACAGAACAATTAAAGGCAATTAAATTTTGTAAATTGGGTGCGGCACAGCCATTCGACATATTGAAGGAGTTTATTTGACAAAATGGACTTAAAATTGCCGTATAAGCTTACTTTCCAAGTTTCGTTGTTTCCTCCCTGAACACTCTGTACATAAGTACTTATTAAATAAATAATAAATTTATTCCACCTTTACTCTTTTGTGTCTCGATGAGTCGCTTCTTATTTCTTGTTCTCTTCGTAGTTTCTTGTCTTTCTGCCTTAGTGTGCTACCCCCGCTGTCCTATTCTTCTCGAGTCTTGGATCTTTGTACGTCTCCCTCTTGCCCGTCTACCGTTCTCCCGCGGCCGCCACCCTCATCGCTCCATCCGCTTCCCCCCTCCCGGACGCACCCGCCTGCCGCCTCTCCCAACTCTGCGGCATCGCTCTGTCCGACTGATCCGCTTTTTGCGTTCGTGCGGCGCTCGCTTCTACAGGGCACGTTCCTCATCCCCCTCCCTTCTTCCTACCCCTCTCTCTCTCTCTCTTCCGCTCTCTCTTTGTCGTCCTCTCCCTCCTGTCTCCGAGCTCCTTTCTCCGCGTGCGCGGCGCTCCGCAAATTTTCACTCGCGATGTGTCAACAACGCCCTGCGGGCCACGCGCTCCGCCGCCCCCGCCGCCGCCGCCCCCGCCCCCGCAGCTCCCGAGGCGCGCGTCTTTTGTTTCTCCAGCGCCGCCTCGATGATTGATGGAGCGAGGATCCGGCGCAGGAGGCCGTGGCGGAGGCAGGGAGGAGGAAGGGACCGTGGCGGGGGGTGCTGGGGGCGTGGCGGGGCCGGAGGGGGTGGGGGGATCGGACCGTGGTGGGGGTGGATGGAGCGCGAGATGGGGGCGTAGGGGGAGGAGGAAGGGGCGGGGGGGGGGGGGGAGGCCGGGGGGGGGGGGGCGAGGTAGGAGGGAATGGAGGCAGGTAGGGACGGAGGGGGCCGAGGCGTGGAGGGGCAGAGGCGGAGGCTGCAGCGGAGGCAACAGCAGAAACCGGCAGTGCGTGCGGAGGCGGCGGCGGCGCGGTCTCCGATAGCGGAGAGGAGAACAGGCGGCCGGGATGCTTCCGGTCAGCGCCGCGCCGCCCACGCTCCTCGCGGTCAATACGAGAAGCTGCTCTGTAACCGCGGCTCGCGCCCTGCCTCCCCGCTGCGCGCGATATTCGCCCTTGCGCGCGCCGGTGGGGCCACTATGCCTATAGAGCTCTGGAATGAGGACTACCTTACAACGGGGTGGATGCCGTTACAGCAATGAATACTTGAGTTGCGAACTCCATAGGAGAAGCATTTACTTGTAATGCGGCCACAGCCTCAAATATCAAAGGTTTAACAAATAGTGTAATTGAAGGAATGCTACGATTATAAACGATTGTTGTTGGATGAGTGAGTCAGTGATGAATAATTGATGCCTAGAGAGATAAAAAGTCAATGTCGACGCAGGTTTTTGTGAATATTTAAAGTACACATGATATGATAGTTAGAAAATTATCTATAAATTTATTCCAATATTAAATGCATTCCCATCTTCTTCTTCAACTTTTTAATAGGCCATAGGTCTGTTTCATTCCTTGAATTTAAAAACTTTCATGCCATCGTCACCTCTATTTTTCAGAATATCTTCTTCCCGCAGGTCTATTGTCTCTCGAGATCCTTACAATTTTTTCTTCATTCAATCTATCAATGTTTTGTTCCATTCTATCCAACGTGATATTATCCATTCGGGAAAGGGATTAATTCCATATGATGTTCTAATATTATCATTTCTTTCTCTATCCAAGAACGATTAATTTAAAATGTTCCTCAACAGACGCATTTCTGCCACTTCTCGCTGACGTTGCACGCTTTTTATTTCACCTCTTTTTCACCTTTCACCTTTATATTCTTAGTTTTGATTCTAACACTTTCTAATCATTATAACAGTATTTTAATGCCATTAAATCATGTGAATCCATTTGTTGGTGAAAAATCAAATCATTTTGAAATTATTTTTACTCTTATCTATTGCGCTGTGGAACCCTTCATTTAATGGTTATTGATTCCATATGTTTAATAGGTAAAGACCGAAGCATTCTTGATCTACGTGTAGATGCTGTGAATTTAAAGGCGTATCGAGAAGTGTTCGTAGCATTTAAACGAAATATAATGTTTTATGTGTATTATTCTTCGTAATGAATTAAAGTTTTATTATAACAGATCAAACTGTTCAATGTCAAAAATATCTTTCGAAATTAATGTAGTTTTTGAAATAATTGAACAATAAAAAAGAACTCCAAATATACACAAAAATCTAACACAAGTTTATACATTGATTATCACTACTGTTACGAAAAAATGTAAAATCAAGATTTCATTTGCAAGTCATCGACAAATAAACGTGGAAAATTCTGTAGAAAGAAATTGTAGACATTATTGTAATGATATAATTATTATATGCCCAATATTGAATTTGTTGCAGAAATAAAACTTTTATATCTGCAGATTTGCAAATTATAACATTTTATAATGAAGCATTTTTTTCAATGTTTGTTTTTTTCCTTTGAAATTAATTAGTGACAAGTCAGTAATCTGTTTTCCTTGTTTGTAACTTGTCTTTCAAATCAGATTCACAGACGTTGCGTTCAGATATATAGGTATCTATTAATTGCAGAATTAAATAAAAGTCACAAAATAGTGTTTTTTCACACTCTGTAATTTGCATTCATAACTTGTTTACTAATCGACAGTAACGATTTTGATTGTGTGACACTGCTCTGAAATTCTATGTGAAAGTAGGAGAAGTCGGAGAAGTGAGGTGCAAGTCAGGTTGCTAATGTTTTATTGACATAATTTAAAAAATAATTGTAACTCAAGAATTTATTTGGGTAAAATATTAACTTTAAAAGTGATATAAACCTTTATTTATCGAGATTGAGGCATTACATTTACTTGTAATATTTATATTCCGTTATTGCGAAGGAAGAGCTATAAAGTGGTGGCAACTACTCTCAAAATTTCCAATACAAAAATTTGTAATGTTTTCCTCTCCTTAATTAAAAGCTGGCCCGGAAGTATATTCCTTAAAATTCCATAACAAGATATAATCGCACCATTTATACCATGAATCAATGAAAAATAAAAATATGCACTGAAAGTGGGCATTACTCAACTTCATATTTTGTAGAATTTTAGTAATTTGCATTTCCAAGTTATTCTACAAAATTTAGAAAAATGTTTACAATGTTGGAAGATAAAATCTTCTCTGTGGTTGGCTGATTGGTTATTGATTCTGGCCGCGTCAACAGCTTAGATCATTAGTCCCGCAAGTGAATTGTATGATTTTTCCTCTGATGGTGGCTGTTATCTTCCCCCAATTGATGGTGAGATCGTCGCAGTCCTACCGTTGGCTAGCGGGGTTTCTCCTTATCGAGGACTCTCCCACCAGCGGAGCACCGCCCCAGTCGGAACAAGCTAAGAACTCCAGACCGGTCTCCCGGAATATGCGGTAGTGTAGTGCATGTTAATGTAAGTGTGTGTGTGAGGGGTGAGGATATGACAAGGAAGAGAAAGGAATGATCGCGCGCGGTCCGTGGCCCGTTTGTTAGGGTACTGCTCCGGCATTCTCCTGGTGTTGATCGTAAAACCCACGGAAAGCTACGGATCAGAGCAACCACCCGGTTGAATTCTCCTACAGACAGCGACTGAAATCCTGCCGCCGTCGAGACTGGTACTTAGGACCTCCCGGTCAGAGGCGCTGCAGAGACAAAAGTTGATGCACTGAGGCACCGCTCCCGGTCTCTTCCTTGTGTTATCAACAGGTGACCACATTAATAAAAACATGGGGTTTTTGTAAATACATAAAGAACTCAGTGCCTCGGTGAGATTCAAAGTGTGTCGCACACCATTCGCGCTGTCCGCCAGAGACGATGGCGAGTTGCGTCGCCTCCGAAAGCGCGTTGCGTGTCACCGCCGGCCTCGCGCTTGTCACGCGGCGCCCTTCGCCTGTTTTAGCCGCCAGGCAGCCCACCGCTCTTGCCCGGGTAAGAACTTTCCAGAAGGGGATCAAGTGTTTTGCATTCATTTATTCCCCCTTCAGCACCGCCACCGCCCGTTCCGCCCGGTTCCGCAATGTTTCGCCGCGACCCACACTGCCCCGCTCCGCCCAGCATTTACCAGCTCTCTGACCGGGAGCAGTAGCTCAGTGCATCAACTGATGTCACTGCAGCGCCTCTGACCGGGTGGTCCTAGGTTCGAATCCTGACGGCGGCAGGGTTTTCGACATTAGCTTTTCAGCTAGGTCGAATTCAGTCGCTGTCTGGAGGAGAATTCTAGCACCCGGCTGCTATGATCGGTAGTTTTCCGTGGTTTCTCCGATCAACACCAGGCGAATGCCGGAGCAGTACCCTACCAAGCGGGCCACGGAGCGCGCGATCTGTCCTTCCTCTTCCTTGTCCTATCCTCTCCCCTTACACACACACACACACACACACACACACACATGTACTACACTACCACGTATTTCGGGAGATCGGGAGCTTAGAGCTTGTCCCGGCTGGGGCGGTGCCTCGCTGGTGGGAGAGTCCTGGTTAGGGGAAACCCCACTAGCCGACGGTAGGTCGCCGCCGGATCTCGTCATCGAGTAGGGGAAGAACACTGCCATCTCCGGAGGAAAAAAACATGCACTATACTAACGGGACTAATGACCAAAGCAGTTGACGCGCCCGGAAACACGAAAAAATTAAATCAAGTGAATTTACCAGCTCTGTTTCGTTCTTCTCCACTCCCTCCATGATCCAACGCTCACTTTCCGTCGCCCCGATGCGCCCTGTACGTCACACTTCCCCCCCCCTTTCCCTCCCCCCCCCCCCCCCCCTCTCTCCTGCCCCGTCCGGACACTCTCTCCGCATCTTACTGTCCTGCCCCTCCCTGCTCTGTCAGAACCTGTCCCGTAACGCCCTTCGTCATCCCAGTTTTTTCGGCTCCGCCCCTCCCTTTCCCTCCCACCGTTCTCCCGCTTCGTCCATCCACTCTAACCCCCCTTTCCTTCCTTCTCGCGATACTGCCCCGAGCCACCCAGCATCTCATCAGTCCGTATCACCCTGTTCCGCTCTTCCCTCTTCCTCCCACTCAGCACACCACCCCACTCCGCCCTGCACCGCCACGCCCTGCTCTGCTCTAACCTCTCCAGTTACTACTATCATTCCGGTCCGTCCCGCCGCACCCCGTCCCCCCGCCATCCCACTTCGTCCTTCCAACTGCGCCCCTCGCTGCTCCGCCCTAATCTGCCCTGTTTTCTCAAAATCTCCTCGCTCTGTCCGCCCGTACTTACCGCGACCCTACCCGCGTTGTCCTGACCAGCTTCAATCAACCATTTCAGTCAACCAATTCAATCAACCTTTAATCTTCAATCGGCGTCTCACCCCAACCGCATGCCACCCGCACCTCCCAGCCCCGACTCATCTTGCCCCTCTCCGCTCGTCATCTCCCCGCCCTCCTCTGCCATCCTCGCTCCGCTCCCACCTTCCGCCACCCCGTTCGCCTCTCCCTTCTTTCCTCAACCCCGGTTCGGCGTCTCACCCCAACCGCATCCACCCGCCCCCCAGCCCCGACTCATCTTGCCCCCTCCGCTCGTCATCTCCCCCCCTCCTCTCCATCCTCGCCCGCTCCCACCTCCCCCCACCCGTTCACCTTCCCTTCTAATTCCTGTCCCAACTTCACTCAACCCCGCTCCGGCGCGTCACTCCAACCGCAAGTCACCCTCCCCACGCCGCCTCATCGTCCACGGGGCTGCGGAGTTGATTCCTCGCCACAAAAGGAGGCGCTAATGCCGTCCGCTGAAAGTTAGCCGAGCGGCTACGGGGCAGGCGGCGCGCCTTTTGTGAACCTGTCTCGGCCGCGTTGTTTTCCGCCAGGCGGCGCGGCCCGGCGTCCTCCTTCGCGCCGCGGAGAAACCGAACAAGTCGTTGAATTATTTATTTCCGCGTTCGGAGCGCGCATGAAGTGTGCGCCGACGCTGCCGGCCCCCATCGCGAATCGCAAGCGGACGCGCGATTATTTCTGTTCGCGGAAGGGGAAGGGGAAGTGAATGTGGCGTGGTGCGTGTGGGGCGAAAGTTGCTGACAAAAGGCTTCTCTAGAAGGAAGCTGCATGATAATTTGGGATTCAATGGGATATGTATATCTGTCCGAATGTCTTCCTTTGCAATGCTTCATTGTAATAAAATGGACGATCAGCTATCTGAATCGCGTTTGTTAGAAAGATCGTATAACGATATGGTAATGTTAGTATTGGTAACAATGAGAATTGAATTGATTTACATACGGAAGGGAATGAAAATTTGAGGATGGCTTTGGTAAAGAACAGTTGCTTACATTTTCGTTGAAAACATGTAAAGTGCAAACATAATGGAAGGATCTTGAAATCTGCTATAGTCGAGGTGGAGCTGTCGAAACTTTCTTTACTTGAACGTGTTATGTTCTAAAATGTACGCAAGAGTAAACAAACAAATAAGTTTATAGAGTCAAGTATGTACAACTTTCACATTTCAAGTCGTACCGTTGACCGACCGATTTGCAATCCACCGTTAGAATGAGCCAAATTCCTAGGGTAGCTGTCACCGCCTGATGTAGTCCAGTCCGTAGCGCGGTCACCGTATTCCAGAAGAGATGTTTCAAGACAGCAGTTCGTCGTAGGCCGTGTCCTGCGTGTGCTACATCTTGCGACAGCGACACGCGACAATTTCAAGCGACAAATTTCAAACACAGTATCTTATGGGCCCGTCCTGCGTCGGCGACATCCGCGACGAAGCGACGAAAGCGCTACAAGCGGCGGCGGCCGAGATTCAAACATGTTTGAATCTTGTCGCTACTTGTCGTCGCTTCTCGCTGTGTCGCGCGTATAGTTTCGCTGTTTTAGTCTTCAATTTCCCATTTCAAAGATGTCGAATAGCGATATGGAATGTTTAACTCAAGATGTGAAAAATACAAGGGAATTGTGGAACAAGAGATTGAATAATTTCCACAGTAGAA
This sequence comes from Teleogryllus oceanicus, assembly GCA_964035755.1. Lineage (NCBI taxonomy): Eukaryota > Metazoa > Arthropoda > Insecta > Orthoptera > Gryllidae > Teleogryllus > Teleogryllus oceanicus. Next base: position 33,412,975 of record CAXIVR010000014.1, on the reverse strand, counting down.
TTCTGAGCGGCGAATTGTAAAAGGAAGTGACGAAAGCACTGAAAATAACAAATAAGGTTTTATTGATTAAATTATGTTAATTTATATTATTCTTATTGAATTTTTCAGCTGCTAATTATATTGCGTAGTACATACATAACAATGTATTATATACCAGTATTCCTGTAGATGTAAATGAGGTTAGGTTTCTATTGGAATCAAACCGGCAGGGCTATTGAAATAATTACAAATTGTCTGTCTTATTTGACGGGCTTCTGTTGAGGGTGAATTAAACCTATTACTAACTGGCAGAGTGAATATCTGTGGAGGGTTTGTTGAACATCAAAAATCTTGAATGTTACCTTTGAAACATTTCTACTGTCGCTGTCGCAGCCCCCTGTCGCTTATGTAGGACACCACGCGCTCAGTCGCGCGGCATCGCAACTTGTCGCTTGAAGCTGACGCAAGCTATCGCTTGTCGCCGCAGTCGGTTGTAGCTCACGCAGGACACGGCCTTAGGCAGAATACGCACGCACACACTCTTGTCACCATTATGCTGCGTAGCTCGCTAACTACCATCCAATCGCTTGACGCTCCTTCAAATCCTGAGATGATCTCATGGCTGATGATTCGCACTGGTCACTGGAGTGCCTTTGACCGGGAGGTCCTGGGTTCGAGTTCCGACGGCGGCTGGATTTTCGACACTAGTTAGTCAGCTAGATCGAATTAAGTTACTGCCTGGAGAAAAATTCTAGTGTTCGACTGCTCTGATCGGTAGTTTACCGTGGTTTCTCCGATCAGCACCTGGTGAATGCTGGAGCAGTACCCTACCAAACGGACTACGGATTGCACGCGATATTTCCCTCCTCTTCCTCGTCATACCCTCACCCCTTACACACACGCTTACACTAACATTCAATACGCTACCAGACATGCCAAGAGACCAGTCGGGAACTTAGAACTTGCCCCGGCTGGTGGGAGATCAGCGCCATCTCCGGATGAAAAACATGCACTACACAGGGCACCTAACGAACTGTGAGTCCGCGCAGAAAGGGAGGTTTAACTGAGCTGTGATCACCCAAAAACGCGAGGAAGCGTCTACGAAAACAACAATAAATAACTATTTTAAATAAAATGTCAATTGATAATTTTACAATTTCATCGCTGTGAGTGAAAGGTATTTTCAAATTCACTCAATATTATCAGTTGCATCGAAGGTTGCAACTCTTAAACTAATGGCTTACAATCGAGAATGGCGATAGAAATCACTGAGAGAGCCGATTGGTTTGCCGATTTTGCCGATTGCGGGAAATTGACTTATTGTTTGGTACATAAATTTCAGAATTTGTGGCGTCTGAAATCACCGATTTCGAACAACAGGTTTCTGTGATTTCTCCGATCTCTTCCAGAAGAATGTCGGATGCGCTCTCTATACAAACTGGGAAACGCCCGCGTGCGACCTTCCCTTCCCATGCGTCTCCAACAGAGTTTGGCACGCCGTGGGGGAATATGTTCATATGACTTCATTGACGGGATAGAGGTCAAACGCTCAATATTTGTAGAACAAAGCTAATCATTATTTTAATAATATCTACAAGATGTTTAATTGATTGTGTTGCGAACTAACCACAAAATTAAGAAAACATCAAGGACTGAAATTTATAACGGCATGTCAAAGTTGTCTTTTCTGGAGTTGTCTCCAAAAAAGTATTTTCTGGAGTTTACGTATATTTTTGAACTGTTCTGCATGCTTATCGCCAAAGCAATTGTATTCAAGCTTCTACCTATTCCAACAACACCAAGGGCATTTATTTTTATGAGACCAACTGCAACAGCGCTTTTTCTGGAAGTGGAAAAGAAATTGGTTTCCGCCACTGGAGTATCAGGTGGCACGTTTGTTTCCTTAGGGATTGTTTTCGCATTTAATACATAGTTTTATTTCATTTCTTCGTAATGTTCGTGCTTTAATACCACTAGCCGATTGGCATGTCACTCTGCATCTATCTTCTTCATTCTTTTACCCCTCTGAACATTAGATGCTTGATATCCTAATCCGCAGGCCGGAATGCACCAGCACGCTCCTCTCTGTGTTAAGCAAGCATCCTTCCGTTCCCCGTCCCGCCCACTGCTCATCGGCCACTGTCACTCCTACGCCGAAGCGACGGCCCAGCGAACTTTCGAGAAGCGCACGTCCGCCCGTTTTCCCCAGCGCTCCAAGGAAAGTTCTGGATCGTATTTTGTGTTGACTGCCGATAAACCTCGCGCTAGTGAGCTCTCGTTTTATGGACAGCCTGCTAGTTACGTGGTCACCCGTTTTAGTGCACGGATCTCTCGCCTGCCGTACCGTTGCCCCACCATCTCCTTTCCCTGCTTCCTCTCCCGTCCGTTGCCCATCGCCGCCCCCCACCGCGCCATATCAACCCTCTCCACCACACCACCTCTCTTCATCTCCCTCTCTCCGCCTCCCAAGCCAGCAATCCTCTCACCCGCACGCGCGAGATGCCTCGTCGAAATCGCGCTCTTAGTTTACGTGTTCCTGGAACGTTCCGAAGCGTCCCGCCTGTAAAAATCCGCTCGCTGGGCCCCCGCCACCCTGCACCACCCCGCAAAAACCCGCACAATCCCCGTCAAGCCGCGCCAACTACCATCAGCTCCCGCCAACCCCCACCGCCCAACCCCTCAAGCCCCCGACAACCCCGACAACCCCTGACAACCCATGACAACCCATGACAACCCATGACAACCCATGACAACCATGACAACCCATGCACCCCCGACAACCCCCGACAACCCCCGACAACCCCCGACAATCCTTGACAACCCTTGACAACCCTTGACAACCATTGACAACCATTGACAACCCTTGACAACCCTGGACAACCCTTGACAACCCTTGACAACCCTTGACAACCCTTGACAACCCTTGACAACCCTTGACAACCCTTCGACAACCCTTGACAACCCTTGACAATCCTTGACAATCCTTGACAACCCTTGACAACCCTTGACAATCCTTGAGAATCGCCGCCAACCCCCTCCAACCCCTGCCAACCCCCGCCAACTCCCGCCAACTGTAACGTTTCAACTTTGCTGGCGGATTTGCCACAAAGTTAACATGATATTTAAACAAATATTGGAAACTGATTGTTAAATGTTACGATAGTAACGGGGAGTGTTGACAGAAGAATAAAAAAAGTTGTTGACAGAGATTGAGAGACGAAAAAAAAATGTTGATAAAAAAATTGGAATTAGGAATTGTGCGAATCGTATGTATCCTTTGAAAGGTTAAATAAATTGTTCTTTAAAAAAATGAATCTATCTCATGTGTTACCTAAAAAGTGAAGAACGTCATACAACATAATAAACAATATGATAAAGATACAACATAATAAAGTGATGTTGTATGGATATATAAATTTGTAACGGCCAGTTATTAAGGCAAGGTAACGTGAACGTTACACAACCCACCACCAACCCCCGCCAAACCCCACCGACCTCCCCCACCCCCACCGGCCCGCTCTGGTCCCCGCTGGCCCCCGCTTTCCCCCGCCTCTGTTGCGACGGGAGCTCTCTCTATCCGTTACGGGCGAACATCTAGAGGGCTTATCCCACATAATCGCATTATCGATTATGGGGCTGCGGGAATAACTGTTCGGCCGTCTCTAAAAGTCCCAGTGAACAACTGCACATTCTGGATCGAACAGAAGAGCTGTACGCAAACGGGTTTCGCTGCCATTCGAAGCGATTCGTTTGAATTCGAATCGTCCTAATTTAAGTGACGCGATCCAGTTCGGTGGAGAGACATTTCTGTTCAACCCCATAAGTTGGTGAAAGGTGATTTGCTGGTGTTGTGGACTTCCCAAGTACGTTGAAAATTTTGCCTGTCGTTGAAAATTGTTGCCTGTCGTTGAAAATACGTTGAAAAGTTTGCCTGTCAACAAATTACGCAATAACGCCTCACAAAAATATACAAAAAGTAAATCACCTTGATGGGTATTGTATTACAATATAGTATCTTAATTAGTAATATTATCAATTTTATAACCCAAAGAAAACTAGATACGTTGCATTTATGTAAAGAATTGTGGCAAAACAAAACAAAGTTTTGCAAATCCAAATAATAGATGAAAATAGCCTGACATGTAAATCAAATTTAGGTCATTGTCCAGGAACTCTTGGCATTTTGCACAATAGAAGAGAATCATGGTTTGTTTGTGGGAAAAAATAAATTGAATATTTTTTAATAATATTGTAAATTAATCCACGAATTGTTTCGAGACTCATGTCATGTATACTAACTAACTACAAACAACTATTTTACAGCATAATCGAAAATAAATACTAGGTTATTCATTACATTATAGTCATTTTACAATATAATATCTTTGTACTTCATTTAATAAAATCACATTCATCAAATCACTAATACATATAAATGTTCGTATGATATCTAAATGTGCACTAATCACCGATGTCACCAAAAAAAATTCCAATAATTAATGTATGTGTGAAAACCTATATAAACACATTTTGACTCGAAAGACCACCACGAGACAACCAACTAACTCGTTTTATATCTCTTGACAACCGGCGTTCTAATCCCAATCAATCATCTCAATTATTTCAATTCACATGGATTACCTTGAGCTTTCGGGTTAGTTGCCTGAACTTCCCTTGCGACCACTCAACATAGAAGGTACGAGTACATCACTAATGGCAAACTAGTGGTGCTAAAACAGCAAATACATTATCGCACGTAATTTCACGCAAAGTTACGCGAAAAGTACTGAAAGTTTTGAAAAATTGTACATAACTTTATTTCACAAGCTTCAATCTTTAAGGATCATTTTAATTCTGTGCAAAATCTATATCTTCATAATTGTAGTTGTAGGAAGACGCTGAAAAAAGTTTGAGTATTTGTAATTTTCGAAAAATGAGAAGATTCAACGAAAATGAAACCATCACCATTCTGTTAAACTCCTTCATGATATCTAACAACAAAATTTATTCAACAACAATGGAGCTATTTTTTTATAATTTTAAAAGGATAAAATTAAAAACTTCAAATTCAAGAGGCCGGGACATCAGCCAGATCGATTGAGTTCTATCAATTTGAGAAAAAAAATTGGTGAAAGGTTTAACCGCTAGCGTTGTTCACAGACGGACGGGCGAAGATATGTTTTGCCGTCATTCGATTTTTCGGTATCAAGGACCCACAAAACATGGATTCTGGCGACATTGCGTGTTAGAGGATTTTTTATTCTAAATTTAGCACCTGGATTTAGCCAGTTTTTTGTTACCAGGGCCCTCCTAACAGCTCGCCTCTAACAACTGAAAAGCTATATAACGGAGTGTTGTACAACGAAACAAAAAAACAAAACAAAAAACAAAACAAAAAACAGGACCCTGTAATAAGTTTTTACTGCCGAAAATTCGCAATTTTTTTCCCGCAGCATTGCATAATTTTCTCTCCACTCCGTAGCAAGAAAGTAACAACCAAGCGTATAGTGAAATGTGGTTGGCTACCGTCAGTTTATTTGCGTTCTCTCTAACAACCTGGCCCATCTGGGACAGCACGGATTCTTTTGTATTTCCCAGAGCACTCAGCAGCGCTTTGCGAATGGGTTGTCGCGCGCGGGTTGCGACCCCATAGCAGGTGCGATCCACGCGGTCACGTGACCCCACGCGACGGGACTGCGCGCGAAATAGTTACGCGCGTCGCCACAAATACGTGAGCGCTGATCGTAAATAAGGGACAATCGCTGGAAATGCGGGCTGGCGTCAGAGGAATTGACGATGATTTGTTTATCATATTCCTTGAACTTGAGCCCTCTTGAACGCGAATAGCTATTTGGAGTGTAAGCGTTTTCCATGGGTTTCCTCTACAATTTACACATTCTGGTTGATTTTATTGAGTATTTATTTTACAATTTACATAAACCACTAGTTGTAAACCTCGGCCGAACACAGTTATACAAATTTCCACCGAGACTCTGCTTTGCATTATTCGCAGTAGTTCGATCATACTTTTCGTTGGTTGGTTGGTTGTTAGTAATTCCGCTCTCGTCACCAGCGTAGGTCATTAGTTCGTTACTGTAGTGCATGTTTTTGCTCGGGAGGTGGCGGTGAACTTTCTCTCCTGAATGGCGAGATCCGTCGGCGACCTACCGTTGGCTAGTGGGGTTTACCCTCAACCGGGTATCTCCCACCCACGGGGCACCACTCCAGCCGGGACAAGCTCTAAGCTTCCGACCGGTCTCCGGTACTATGTGGTAGTGTAGTGCATGTTAGTACGTAAGTGTGAGTGTAATGGGCGAGGATAGGACAAGGAAGAGGAAGGAAAGGTCGCGCGCGGTTGGTGGTCTGTTTGTTAGGGTACTGCTCCGACATTTTCAGCCGGCCACTAGAATTCTCCTCCCGATAGCCACTGAATTCGACCTAACTGACAAGCTAATGTCGACAATCTCGCCACCATCGAAACTCGAAACAAGGACCCCCCGGCCAGAGGGACTGTAATGGCATCAGTTGATGCCCTGAGCCCTCAATTGTTTTTTTTAATATCACTTGGTTGTATCTAAAAAATGTTTCGCTTGATCTAAACGGATGAATCCTTAACGGACCCGGAACGTTAAGGGGGAGATTTCGTGTTTGTGTTTCGTGTCTTATTTGATATAACCGTATAATATTACAAAATATTATTGTTACCTTCCAACCCAACTCGTTTATTGCGTCGCCCCACGTCGTAGCCTGCCCGCACGCGCCGGGTCAGCTGCTTGAGGTCGCGGCCCGCGGGCGGCGCTCGCTCCGGTCACGTGACCCCGTTCGGTCGCCCACGCGCGCCAGAGTAATCCGCGTCCGCCCCCTGAAATACGAGCGCAGTCCATAAATAGGGGCCGACCACCTGAACCACCCGGAGGCGCTAATAAATATCCGCGGGTGCGACGCTAACTCGAATAGGCGGCCGTAATCATCGTAGCGTCGCTCTGCTCGCCGCCCACAGCCCTCCGCCCGCCCCCATCGCCCACTGCCCACCGCCCGCCGCCCCCCACCCTCCTCCCACGAGGCTCGATTCCCAGACAACTTGCCCCCCCCGGGGTCGACTTTTGCCGCCCGCCGATCATTACCCCTCCCGCCGTTTTCCTCCTGCCGCCCGCCGATCATTGGTCCCCCCCCCGAGGTACGCCTCCTGCCACCCACCGATAATTGTCCGACCCCCGTTTCCCCCTCCCCCAGGCTCACCTCCTGCCTACCTCCGATCATTTCCCCATTCCCCACGGTTCGCCTCCTGCCGCCGGCCGATCATTGCCCCCCCCCCGAGGCTCGCCTCCTGCCACCTGCCGATCATTGCTTAGCCCCCCCCCCAAGTTCCCACCGCCGCCCGCCGATCATTTCCCGCCGGCCCCCGACGTTCGACTCCTGCCACCACACGATCATTGCCCGCTGCCCTCCCCCTCCCCCAGGCTCATCTCCTGCCGCCGCCCGCCGATGTTTCCTCCTGCCGCAGGCAATCATTGCCCCCCGCCCCGAGGTCCCTCCTGCCCCCGATCATTGCCACCCGCCGATCATTGCCGTCCCCCCCCCAGTCTCACTTCCCCCATTTCCCTTGCCCGCCCCCCGTGGTTCGCCTCCTGCGCCCGCGCCTCCATTGCCCAACGCTCCTCGCTCACTGCTTCCCGCTCATTACTTACCGCATATCGCCATAATTCGCATCACCCACCTCATTCTTCCTGCTTCCCATCTGTCATCAGCCACTGCCCGGAACATTTCACCCACACTATATTGCCCACCGCTCACATCCCACTGTCCTCCAATCAAAACCAGGCGAATGCTGGAGCTCTGCATTATCGTCGAGAGCTTAGAGCTTTTCCCGGCTGAGGCGGTGCCTCACTAGTAGGAGATACCTGGTGGGGAAAACCCCGCTAGCGGACGATAGGTCGGTGCTGGATCGCGCCATACAGCAGGGCAAGATCACCGGGACTCTCGAGGAAAACATGCACTAGACTTGCGGGACTAATGACCTTATCACTTGACGCATCCGGAGTCACAGCTAATCAATCAACCTACCAATCAATCAATCCCACTACCCACTTCCTTCATGTTATTGCCTTACTGATCATTCTCACCATTCATGCCTCACCTCTCCCCCCGTCAGCCATTCTCAACCCTGACCAATCAACCTACCAATCAATCAATCCCTCTACCCACTACCCTCTAGTTATTGCCCGACTTCCGCTGCTTACTGCTCACACACAACAACACACCACCACTGCCCGTCAGCCCTCCCCACTCACAACCCATTACCGACCACTGCCAACGTTCGCTTAAATGACGGCCGGGGCGTATTTGTTTTAAATATTTCGTTGGCCGGGAATCCAACTATCTATAAATTCCGAACTCTATCAAGCGGGCTTAGGGCGGCGCCGCCCACCCCAGCCGGCTGGAGCGCGCGGGGCCGGGCAGGGAAGCGCTGCTGCGCTTCACAGAATGCGCCCTACGTTGGGCGTACGCCGGCCACAAATCACAGCCTCGATTCAAAATTAATTACTATCCAAAACCGGACGCACCTAATTACCTGCAAGCGCAGTACGCTCGTGCGGTTTTCAGTGTTCGAGGTCTGATTATGACACTGTAGAATCTCGTATCGTGCCATGGAATGCGGGGTTGTCGAGTGTTCTATGAAATGTGAATGGTCGGGTTGGAACTCGGCGGTCGGTGATGGTCGTAGTATGAGTCGTGATCGAGCTCATTGTATTAACGCCTTTCCACGAGTTGCTGTGATGGTTCAGGTGTCAATCAAAGGACTGAGTTAATAATGAACATTGAACACACTCACAATGCCTCTTGGAACGTGTCCACCATCGAGAATGGACGTTTGCATTCTAATCGTAGCAGTTGTGACCCTCCTCTGAAATTCAATGGGAAAGTGATAATACGTAATACCTGATGTCAGGATAACAATAAGGCTTGATGGTATGGTAAGTAATGAGATGATGGGACATAAACAAATTGAGAAATTAAAACCACAAGGAGAACCAAGACGAAGTCATAGAAAAAAATCGGTGTTTAAATTTCTTCATACGTATCTAATTATATTAAATATCTCAACTTTTCTAATAGGTATATAGGAAAAATCACGATCTACCATCTAATATTCTATATACCAATACTTCCCCTAAATGTGACTACCATGCATTGACTATCATTTGTAATTGCTATGTCTGAAACTGTTGTTAGCAACATAATTTAATGAATATCTAATGAATATGGTTTCATGTTTTATGAGTAATAGTATATTGGTTCTCTAATTAGAAAGTTATGCGAATTTTGTATAACAGTTTGTGTGAATAATATTTAAATAATATGAATATACCATTATGATTAAAATGGTACTCCATTCAAGTGATATGATTAAAGTAAGTAAACATATCAAGATTATTGGTTAATACAATATATACTTCCGTCATTGGGCATTTATTTTTTCGAAATAACTGTTTCTGACAGTTTATTCCTGTAGTATAATAATTTATTTTAATTCCAATCGTCTGAAATTATACGGACACATTTAGATACTTAAATAATTACGTTGTAAATTTATTTATCTTCTTGTGTGTAAATAAATTTATTCTAATATCCTATTGCAGTTAATAAAAGCCTACGACGATCAACGTTGGTAAATAAAGATTTAATTCTACAGTATGAGAGATATGTTGTCTGATCATTTAAATCCTGACAAGATTAACAAAATAACTTCACATATTTTCTCTATATTTCATTGAACAAAAATTAACCAAATCTCTCTTGACATTTTTAGCTTCTGATAGCACAGATTGATTGATTGATTTTTTCGTGTTTCCGGGTACGTCAACTGCTTCGGTCATTAGTCCCGTGAGTGTAGGGCGGAAGATGGCGGTGATTTTCCCCCGCTTGATGGCGAGATCCGGCGCCGACCTACCGTCGGCTAGTGGGGTTACCTCCTAACCAAGACTCTCTCACCAGCGGGGCACCGCCCTCAGCCGGGACAAGCTCTAAACTCCCGACCGGTCTCCCGGAATATGTGGTAGTGTAGTGCATGTTAGTGTAAGTGTGTGTGTAACGGGAGAGGATAGGACAAGGAAGAGGAAGGACAAATCGTGCGCGGTTCGTGGCTCGTTTGGTAGGGTACTGCTCCGGCATTCGCCTGGTGTTGATCGGAGAAACCACGGAAAACTACCGTTCAGAGCAGCCGGCCGCTAGAATTCTCCTCCAGACAGCGACTGAATTCAACCTAGCTGAAAAGGTAGTGTCGAAAATCCTGCCGCCGTCAGGACTCGAACCTAGGACCTAGGACCTCCCGGTCAGAGGCGCTGCAGTGGCATCAGTTGATGCACTGAGCTACCGCTCCCGGTGATGCCACATAGCTTTAAGGACTTTCGAATGAGCAAAATACACATTTTGTTTCTGTGTTAAGAGCTCTCGGAAAGGCACAAAGCGGGCCCGAAGAGTGACACCCCATCTGTTAGGCGCCGCCCCACTCTCACCCAGCGGCCGACTGTGCGCCAGGCCCGGCGTGGTTTTGACGAACCGCACTCCGCAAATTGCTTGCTCCGCGCGGGGCGCACAGGCTTCTAACGCGTGTTAACGCTCTTTTACAAAGCGTACGACGCACCGCACCGCGCGGGCGGCCGTGTTTGTCTCGCGGGGGAGGGGGAGGGAATGGTGGAGCGGGGAGGAGATTGGGAGGAATTGCGGAGGGGGGGGGGCGTATACGAGGAGGATGGGGAGGGGTGGGTGAGGTTGGGCGTTTTTGGGGGGTTTTCGGGGTAGGGAGGGGGGGTGTGGGAGGCGAGGGATGGGGAGATGCTAGGGAGATCCAGGGATGGGATGAGGATGGTTGAGGAGGGAATGGGGAAGGGAGGGGATGAGATGGGGAGGGGCTGCGGAGGGGAGGGGATGGGGGGAAGGGAGGGGGGATAAAGAGGGTCGGGGAATGAGGGGGAGTAAGAGGGAGGGGTGGATTGGGCAAATTCTGTATGGAATGAGGTCAACATGGGAGCTGCGAGGGAGGTGGGGCAGGGTGAGACGGAGAGAGCGGGGCATGCAAGCGCCTACAATTGGGTGGAGCCGGAGTGGAAAGAGCTGTGAGGGGGAAAGGTGGGCGTGGCTGCACGGTGAGTCAGGGTGTGCTAGGCGAGACTTTACGCAGAGGGCGCCTCTTTGCTGTTATTCTCGTGAACAAGGCTTTTAAACACGCCCTTTGTCGCGATTGCTAGCGGTTTCGTTCCACTCAGCTAATCGATGCAGAGATTGATTTATTAGTGCACGGCGACGGCCTGTTACGGAAATGAGGTTTCAGCAAAGCTTCATGGCGTTTTTGTGCCTGTCTCTTCCGCAGCAACTAAGCATTCGGCATTCGACGTTTGAAGCGGAGTTAATTCACAAAGAAAGATATTTATCATTGAATGTGCTTGGAGTATGAAAAAAATTTACCACAAGAATTATAATCATTTAAAAGTCCTAATGAATATTATGAAAATGTGTTATCTGTATCATTCCTAGTGTTCATATAACAACCTTGCAAAACTGCAACGTGTAAATTAAAATTAATTATCATTAAAAATCTGTGGAAAAAAATTTCCACCTTACATGTTTTAACATTTACAATATTTGCAACTTTTGTTCTTGAACAATGAAACTCAAACAAGAAACTGAAAGAAAATAGTCCGAAAGCACAGCAATGAACTATAGTTGTTAGAGAACAACACTCACCAAGTGTAAAAAGGAACTTTTGGAGACACAATGGCCTTGAATCCCTCTGTCTGCTCAGCCGCCTCCTGGTTAGTCTCGGCGGCGGGATGACGAGTGTGCCAATGCAATGCTTAGAGACCGGCATGACCAGGGGGGGAGACGGGCGGGCGGGGACGGGAGGGGCGGAGAAGAGCGGAGAAGGGCGGTGAGGGGCGGAGAGGGTTGGTGGGGAGGGGTGGTGGGGAGGGGTTGGCGGGAGGGGTTGGCGGGAGGGTTGGCGGGGAGGGTTGGCGGGGAGGGGTTGGCGGGGAGGGGTTGGCGGGAGGGTTGGCTGGGAGGGTTGGCGGGAGGGTTGGCGGGGAGGGTTGACGGGGAGGGGTTGGCGGGGACGAGTTGGCGGGGAGAAGCAGGGAAGGGTGGGGAGGGACAGGAAGGGTTTGGAGAGGGTCGGGGGAGGGACAGGGAAGGGGAAAGAGCTGGGAAGGGCGGGGGTAAGGACGGGGAGTGGAGGGGCCTGGCGTAGGCCGGGTGGGGGCCGGGCGCGGGCCGGCGCGGGGCCGGGCGGGGGCGGGCGGGGACGGCGGGCCGGGCGGGCTCTGGAGTCCCATCGGGTCGCCCGCCGCTCTGCGTGGCCTCAGAGGTCGCGCCGGCGCTCCCTGGCGAGAGCAGATCCTGCGGCGAAGAGGCGGCTGAGGAGGCTGGAGGGACCGCCGCCAGCCGAAATGTGCCCGCCCCGACGACGATCCTGGGAGCTGTTGGCGAGCAACGGACAGGGTCAGAAAGTCACTGTGGGCCACTTTTGCGCTTTTAGTGGAAAAAAGGAAAGCAGCAAGTAGACTAAGAAGATCAGTCCGCAGCTCAGACAGGTTATAGTTTGTAGTACTCCGAATATTTTCGGTATTATATATATATATATATATATATATATATATATATATATATATATATACTTGAGAATTTAGAATGCAGTTGTAAGGACGTAATTGTCGGTAATCGAAAATCTAGGAGGTTGATAGCCAGAAGATTTGGGTGGATTTCCAGACGTTGAAGATAACTCGACTTGCTTGCCCGGATTCCTTGAGACTGTCGGTACTTTTAAGTCTCTATGTAGCGTTGTGTTTGAGATGTACCATCAGCAGCAATCATCCTAAGCGTTTTGGATTGAAATCTTTGTAAAATGGAGAGATTTGATATGCTTGCTGTTCCCCAACGTTGGATGCCATAGGTCCATATTGAGATTATTGTTCTATAGATCAATAACCTATTGTTTAAGTATAGATTCGAATGGTATCCTAGTAGCCAATAGTATTTTTACTTGCAGTTGAAGTTGCTTCTTTTTGGCCAGTATATGGGATTTCCAGGTTAGCCGTTTGTCGAGATGAATTCCTAAATACTTCCCATACTTCAAATAATAAACACTAAACTCATGGTACAATGTTTTGACCTTCCAGACTGCGTGTTGCGACCAGCGTGATGGCGGGGAAAAGCTCCAAGGGGAGGGGAGTGACGTCGAGTATGAGCTGCTCCTCGGAAGGAGGCCACGACGGCGCCAGAGACAAGATGGCGCCGGAAATGAGATGGAGTCTTAGACGAGTTGACACCGGCAGTCAGGAGGCGCGGACTTAAGACCGCGGAAGCAGAGAGGCTGAGAACAGGTGCCGCGCCGCCGGCGACAGCCTGCAGAAGGACGGCCGGGCTGGGTCGCCAGGGAAATGTGAAAGCCGCCGACGAGATGAAGACGGTAGCACGGTGCGGGGCAGACGGCCGAGGTAGGATGGTGTGAAGCGGAGTAGGGGAAACGGAGAAGGATGACAGACCCAATTCATATTCGGACAGAAGTTGATCAGAAGCAATAAGAAAGGGAACAAAGCCTAAATCGCTAAGGCAGTAGTGTCATAGCGACGAGCTGAAGGGTCGTGGGTTCGAGTCCGGCCTCAGACATGGTTATATTTGCGTTTCTCCTTTCACCCGTTACCATCATCATCTTCATCATATCGTTTCATCTTCACAGTTACCATAACGTTGACCACAAAAAAGATCGTTCATGACCTAGATGTTGATGCGACTTTAAAGAAACAGAAAAAGGGAACAAGAGGTTTTTACGGGAGAAACGGGTTGTAATACACAAGAGAAAATACAATAAATAAACCGGTAAATTGGTACAGTAATAAATTTGATATGACGGTAACTATTTCTGAAATATGATGTAATGTAGCTGTTACGGTCATTGCTGCGATATGACTGTAAAACAAGAACTAAGGACATTAATGTCGCAACTCATGAGAGTCTTCGCTACAAGAGAAGAAAAGTAGAAAGAGAATATTCGCTGATGTAGAAACGCTTGCAAAGAGAAAACGCGTATAGTAGTAAGGGCTCTTATTTATCCTGTACAGACGTTAGTACTCTGGTCCATGACCAATAAACATTACCGGTAGCGGTAGCTCAGTGCATCAACTGATGACACTGCAGCGCCTCGTGACCGGGAGGTCCTAGGTTAGAGGCCTGACGGTGGCAGGATTTTCGACACCAGCTTTTCAGCTAGGTTCAATTCAGTTCCTGTCTAGAAGGAGAATTCTAGCGGCTGGCTGCTCTGATCGGTAGTTTTCCATGGTTTCTCCGATCAACACCAGGCGAATGCCGGAGCAGTACCCTACCAAACGGGCCACGGACCGCGCGCGATCTGTCCTTCCTCTTCCTTGTCCTATCCTCTCCTCTTACACACACACACACACACACACACACACACACACACACACACTTACACTAACATGCACTACACTACCACATATTCCGGGAGACCGGTCGGGAGCTTAGATCTTGTCGCGGCTGGGATGGTGCCCCGCTGGTGGGTGAGTCCTGGTTAGGAAACCCCCCCAGCCGACGGCAGGTCGACGCCGGATCTCGCCATCCAACGGGGGAATATCACCGCCATGTCCCGAGAATAAGCATGCACTACACTAACGGGACTAATGACCAAAGCAGTTGACGCGCCCGGAAACACGAAAGAAACAAACCAAACCAATAATCATTCTGCTGTTCAATATAAAGCTATTGTGTATAGTGTGTCAACGCCTACGAACGTAAACCGTTAAACGATACACAGCTTCTTAAAATGATAAGGATTATTTGGATGCATGGAAACGTGTCAATGACGAAGCGAGAAAAAGCTGTGATGCTGTGGATGTCTGAGAAACAAGATCGGCAGAGCGGTGAAAGCAATATGTGTCAGAGCTAGTTGACGAGCAAAGTGACAAGCGCCGCTCCCAGCAGACGCAGTTTGCACGGAGAGGCGTGGAGGGGGAATGCATAGAAGAGTAGCGGTGCGTGGCAGGACCTCTGCGAGCGTACGGAGATGGAGGAGTTGGCTGAGGGAAGTCTCCGCTCTACGGCTGTCGACGAACTTGCGACAGTGGTGCAGGCGGTGGGCTGCGGTCGTAGCGGGACACGCGGTGGTGCCTCTCGGCGCTAACTCTCCTCGCTGTTCCTGCCGTCCTCCCTGCCCCTCCCCCCGCCGTGCCGTCACCGCCAACCGACTGTTACGTCTCCGCCCTTGCGTTACGCCTCGCTGCATAGCTCTCACCTCTTCAACATTGCTACTCATCCATTTCCAGCCCGCCGACTCTATTTCACCCTTGCAGCCACGATCTTGATGCCTGCTCTCACCGTCCTACTCGCCACCCCGCTCGCCACCCGCCTCGCCACCCCGCTCTCGCCGCCCCGCCTCGCCGCCCCGCTCGCCACCCCGCTTGATGCCTGCTCACCGTCCTACTCTCGCCACCCCGCCTCGCCACCCCGCCTCGCCACCCCGCTTTCGCCGCCCCGCCTCGCCGCCCCGCCTCGCCACCCCGCTTGATGCCTGCTCACCGTCCTACTCTCGCCACCCCGCTCGCCACCCTGCTCGCCGCCCCGCTCTCGCCGCCCGCCTTCCACCCCGCTGTCGCCGCCCGCTCTCTCCACCCCGCTGTCGCCGCCCTGCCTCGCCGCCCGCTCTCGCCGCCCCCTCGCCGCCCCGCTCTAGCCGCCCCGCTCTCGCCGCCCGCCTCGCCGCCCGCTCTCGCCGCCCGCTCTCGTCGCCCCGCTCTCGCCGCCCCGCTCTCGCCGCCCCGCTCTCGCCGCCCCGCTCTCGCCGCCCGCTCTCGCCGCCCCGCTCTCGCCGCCCCGCTCTCGCCGCCCCGCTCTCGCCGCCCCGCTCTCGCCGCCCCGCTCTCGCCGCCCCGCTCTCGCCGCCCCGCTCTCGCCTCCCTCTCGGCACCCCACTCTAACCACCCTTCTTTCACAACCCTGCTCTCGCAACCCCTCTCCGCAATCCCTCTCGCAACCCCTCTCGCAATCCCTCTCGCAACCCCTCCTCGCAACCCCCCTCTCGCAACCCCTCTCTCGCAACCCTCTCTGCAACCCTCTCTCGCAACCCCTCTCTCGCAACCCCTCTCTCGCAACCCCTCTCTCGCAACCCCTCTCTCGCAAACCCTCTCTCGCAACCCCTCTCTCGCCACCCCTCTCTCGCAACCCTCCTCTCGCAAACCCACTCTCGCCACTCCGCTCTCGTCGCCCTACTCTCATCGCCCTACTAACACCTTTCGCCGCCTCGCCCTCCCCGCTTAGCGCTTCCTTCGCCGCTCTCGCCACCCCCCCCCCGGTTCCCCCCGCCTCGCGCTCACCGACCGTCACTCCCCCTCCTCCCACTCTCCTCCTCTCCCCTCTTCCCCCTCTCCCACCCTTCTCACTGCCACCATCTCGATCTCTTTCATTCCTCCTCCTAACTTCTCCACTTGTTCACATCTGCACCGTCTGCTTCAACGCTTCTTCCACACTTTCACCGAACCACTGGAGCATTCGTTTTCGCAGGTGTCTCCGATACATCCTTTCCTCCGTCCGCCTCGCCGCCCCGCCCCTCCGACGCGCCTGGTCGTGCCCTGTGGTGCAGTTGCCCGCCGACCGCTCCGGCCTCGCCGAGCTACCCGCAGCCGCGTCGCGCGCCGTCGGGCGACGCTGCGGCCCCTTTGGCCCCGGGAATTTACGATCTCAATTGAATCCCCTACTCTCGTCGCCCTACTCTCGTCGCCCTACTCTCGTCGCCCTACTCTCGTCGCCCTACTCTCGTCGCCCTACTCTCGTCGCCCTACTCTCGTCGCCCTACTCTCGTCGCCCTACTCTCGTCGCCCTACTCTCGTCGCCCTACTCCGTCGGGCGGCCCGTCAGCGACAGCACGTCGCACTGGCCCCTCTCCCCACTTCTCCACGAGAAGCTGCGGCCCCGTTGGCCCCGGGAATTCACGATCTCAATTGAATTGTTTATTTCAGAAACCCGTCAAACGCCAAATGGGTTATGTCGAGGAAATTGAGAAGGGGGTGTTCCGGTTTTTCCGATTTCGAAATATTTTTTAATATTATAACAGTTAATAAATCAGTATTTTTGAGGTAAATATGAAATAAGCGATGTGTGAATCCTCATGGAACAATATTCCACCGCTAAAGCACATTTGAAATTTTGGCGTTTGACAGGTTTCTGAAATTAATTCAATTGAGGAGCCTTTTTCAACAACCCGAACCGGGAGCTGTGGGTCTGTGCATCAACTGCTGTCATTGCAGCGCCTCTGACCGGGAGGTTCGAGGTTCCAGTCCCGACGGTGGCAGGATTTTTGTCACTAGTTTTTCAGCTAGGTCGAATTCAGTCAGTGCCCGTAGGGGAATTCTAGCGGCCGGTTGCTCTGATCGGTAGTTTTCCGTGGTTTCTCCCATTAACACCAGGCGAATGCCGGAGAAGTACCGTAGCAAACGGACCACGGACCCCGCGCGATCTTTCCTTCGTCTTACTTGTCCAATCCTTACCCCTTATTCACACTTACACTGACATGCACTAGAGTACCACACATTCCGGGAGACCGGTCGGGAGCTTAGAGCTTGTCACGACTGGGGCGGTGCCCCGCTAGTGGGAGAGTCCTGGTTAGGGGGAAAACCCACCAGCCGACGGTAGGTCGGCGCCGAATCTCGCCATCAAGTAGGGGAAGATCAACGCCATCTCCCATGAAACAGCATGCACTGCACTTACGGGACTAATGATCTTAGTAGTTGACGCGCTCGGAATCACTAACAATCAGTCAATCAAAACCCGATAATTGCAAAAGAATTTCAATGTACGTTATACATTGTTTAGGTGTTGTTTATCTATTCACCTGTCCAATCATCCCTCAAATATGGTTTTATCAACACTCGACAAATTGTATAGTATACTTAAGCTTTAAGCATTCAAAATTACATGATATTAGCAAAAACGGATATAAACGCATTTCTCAATGTTAGTTTCATTAAATCACTCTGTTTTACATTTAATTTTAAAAGTGGAAACTAAGGATAGATGCTTTTCAAATTTATAGCTGTTTTCTAAATAAATATCGTAATATGGTACGAAACAAATATTGTACAATGTTTTATCCACCATGTAAACATTTCATATGTTCTAATAACTCTTTACAAAACTAGTTCCTACTTTGTCAAATTTGACTTTAGATAATCAAAGCAGTTAATACTGTTTACCAGGACGTTACTGTTTACTAGATATTTTGTTCGAAAATAGTTTGATTTCTACAGTTCTGGAATGTATAAATTATATTCTACTTACTTTCACATGTCTGGGTAGAGGACGACAATAGTGTAATTAAAATTTTTCAATTACTTTAATATATGCCAACACTACTTTAAAAATTTCAAGAAACTGGTACAAAACTGATTTAGGTGCTTTAGTTCTTTGAAGAATTAGTATGTTGTATTTATACATGAACCTTCCTGAATTTCCTTATTTGCACATACATATGTATTTCACAGTATTTATTTTTGCCCTCGGACATTCTGCTTGACGCTCAATTTCCGCGAAGTACTTTCCCCTTTTAGCGTCGGCCGTTTCGTTCTCTCACGTGAGCTGCTCGCTGCGGATCTCTGGCGAAACTTCTGCTCTCTCGGCGGAATTATTCTCCCGACTGTGGCGCTCTTGGTGCAATTTGCAGTATCTCTCGCGTTAGCCCTCGACTCCGCCGGGCTCACGGCTTCTCATCCACGACAGCGCGCTGCCCCTCCCTCGCCGCCTCGCTCTCTCCCCTGCTACCCACGTGTCACCCACGTGCCACGCGCCGCGACCGTACTGGACTTTGTAATGTCTAATGCTGTTTTTTATTCTTATAAATCAGTTCATTGAACTACACATATGTAATGATGGCTTAATAAATACCTCTTCACATAACTTAATATTGCTTTAGTGGTGAATTGTTATTTAATGCCTTATTTTACGTGGCGAGACTCGGACCATCAGGCCCGCTCTTCCGTCTAACCACGCAAATTTCGTTACGCTCCTTTCACCACCTAGCGGAGAAAGGATGTATTATCTTGGGCGACGAAACTGGCGGATCTCAATTTTGCTCAGAGAATTCTTTTAGGCTTGAGGATCTTTTACATGCAGTAAATCTACATGGGACAGCCGGCTTTACTTCCGCTAATTGTCGTTGGCATTTAAATAATTGAAATAATTCAAGTCGTTGTCATTGCCAACAGTATTGTTTTATTCAACAAGAGGAGTTTTCGATGGCCTAGCTATCATCATCAGTTTTCTGATACAAGAAATGTAAACAAAACATTAAAATTAACACATTACGAAAACTACATGGTTATATACATAATTCTAATTTAAAAACAAATTAAAAATTTTGAAAGAAAGCAAGAATTAAAGAAAGAAAAATTAAAAGATTAATAATAAAAGAAAAGGAATAATTAAAGAAAGGGGTGGAGAGTTAAATCGTTTAATAATATAGTATTTGGGTAAATCTATGCAAGAAAGTTAATGAAATAAACATGTAAACTTAACATAACAGAGATATGAAAAGTAAGTTGAGCCGTCTCTTACCTGCTGTTTGGAGGTCACAAAACGATACTAATAGAGAGGTTAAGGAAACCATGATGACACCTGGCACCCCATAGGTTCTATTCTAGAACTGAAAGCAATTTACAAAATATGTGAAATGGATATTTACTTATTATGCGAATAGAGTTAGTAAGATTTTTAGACATGTTGAATGAAGATAAGTTTTGGAAATGGTGAATATTGGGGAAGTAGTTATGGGATAGGTAAACAATGTGGTGATCGAGGTTCAATTGATTATGTAATTGGTGGTCGTAAATGGACCAAGGCACATTAGTGATGATGCAAAGGAAGTGGTTCAGTACTCTTTGAATTTTGTCGATGTTTTTTGCAGCATTAATCCTTAAAGGGCAGCCGTAGAGTCAGTCACTCCGTCCGTCCATCCGTCACTCCGTCGCTCCGTCACTCCGGCCGTTCGTCCGTCACTCCGTCCGTTCGTCCGTCACTCCGTCCGTTCGTCCGTCACTCCGTCCGTTCGTCCGTCACTCCGTCCGTTCGTCCGTCACTCCGTCCGTTCGTCCGTCACTCCGTCCGTTCGTCCGTCACTCCGTCCGTTCGTCCGTCACTCCGTCCGTTCCTCCGTCACTCCGTCCGTTCCTCCGTCATTCCGTCCGTTCGTCCGTCACTCCGTCCGTTCGTCCGTCACTCCGTCCGTTCGTCCGTCCTCCGTCCGTTCCTCCGTCATTCCGTCCGTTCGTCCGTCACTCCGTCCGTTCGTCCGTCACTCCGTCCGTTCGTCCGTCACTCCGTCCGTTCCTCCGTCACTCCGTCCGTTCCTCCGTCATCCGTCCGTTCGTCCGTCACTCCGTCCGTTCGTCCGTCACTCCGTCCGGTCCTCCGTCCACTCCGTCCGTCCGTCCGTCCGTCCGTCTGATTATTGTTTCGTTTTAGCAATTGCTATGTGTTCGTTGATTGATTATTTCGTGTTTGGCGGTGCGTCAACTGGTATGATCATTGGACCCGAAAGTGTAGTGCATATTTATTATGGCAGCAGGTAGCGGTGACCTTTCCAGCCTTTTAGAGAGATCCAGCGCCGACCTAAATGTCGACTTGCTGGATTTTCTGCAAATAGGTATTTCCCGCCAGCGGGGCACCGCCTCAACCGGGACACACTTGAAGCTCTGGAATGGTCTCCCGAACTGTGTGGTAGTGAAGTGCATGTAAACCTGTGTGTAAGAGGTGAATGTAGGACCATAAACACGAAGGAAAAAATCGCGCTCGCCGGTTTGTTTGGGTACTGTTCCGGCATTTGTCTGGTGTTGATTGAAGAAATCACGGAAAACTACCGATGAACGCAGCCGGTCTATGGTATTCTCCAATTTAATTAATTGATTCTGAATTCGACCTAATAAATTTATCTAGCAAATGTCGAGTCTTGCAACCGACGACACTCGAATCCTAGAACTCCCGCTCAAAAGAATTATAGTGGAATTAGTTGATGCCTTGAGAACCTTCGCTTCATGTGTTTGTGTTCCAACAGCTGACGTTTCAGCTGTTCTTGAGTTACATAAGTATGAAACACGTTTGCGGATATGAACGACAATAACTCGAGCTCTACCTAAGTGTAGAAAAATAATTGAAAAATTCATTTAAAAACTTAAAGACCAAATAATCATTGATTGATTGATGGATGGCTTATGTTTTGTACAAAAACGTATAGGTCTGGTGTCATCAGAATGCGGAAAAGACGAACTTTGAATATGATTTTTAACTGTTTAGTCCAATTATACTTTTTTAGTTTTATTTTAGGGGGTTTAGATAATTAAACTTCCCAACTGGGGGCTTTAGGAACTATTTCAAAAATGAAATTGATAGTTTACAAATGAAAAAGTATGAATTCGCCTACTCAGATGATTTATTGAATTCAATTTAATGAGGAAAAATTAGGAATTTAATTAATTTAATTCAGGAACATACTTCACTTACACCTAGAACTCATCTGCAAATTATTCACGTTATTTTGTTTGAAAAGATGTTTTTGTAATCTGACCATCCATAAACGTCACGTAATTATGGCACAGAGACGATGTGGTCCAAAAATTACTTTCTTGTGTGACTTCCTTGTCATATGAGTGATACACAGACATGGAGATTTTATGTGCGGATTTATTGAAAGAGTGACTATGTGAATTCATGTTTGACATTGTTATTTATTAAATACCTCCAAAAATATTTTGTTCTGAGAAATTCCAATGCAATATTACGCCACTAAGTATTTTTAATTTTTTTTAATGAGAGGAATGTGAAATATTCCACTTAGTTTGTATATCTCGTTGGATAGCACGGAAAATAATGAACTAAAATTAGTGTTGTTTTTCGGATATGTCATGAATTCCATTGAAATTGATTTTGTGACATCAACTTTAACACAATTAGCTATCTCCATCGGAAAAAATGCTTCTGAATAAAACCAAACAAAAAGATGTTCCAAAAAGTAACACGCACACGGCTGAAATCCCACCGAATGTGGCATATACGGAATATAGCCTGTATACGCAGTTCTTTAAAAAACAAGAGTGAACATGCAACACGTGAGCAGCACATATTTAATGGCGTAATTAATTATTATCTTTGAACCTCCCAGTCGCATGACATCAGCTGAGCTGTAAGCTGTAACGCACTGAGTAAGTAAATTGTGTCCATTCGCGTAGGCGGAAAAAAAACAATCAATATTTGCATATTCACATCAAAAACAAGACTTTTATTTATTCTGTATTTTTCTCGAGTTTCTGTCTTACTAAGAAACCATCACATGATCGCGTGCTCCAAAATTTTGTTTACCTTTCTGCGCGCATTGGAAATTGCTAACATTGATTTTCAAACTTGTATTTATCGTATTTTCATTTCGTTTTCTAAATGAAACTAAATATACTATTGTAAAACGCTTTATGAACTTCTAAGATTACACGGAGGTTTATTTATTCTCTAATATGTTTCTATGCTCTGTAAAGTACGTGTTGTTACGTGTAACGAGTGTATTACCCCGTCGCTGGCAGGTGGGGCGACTGTCCCGCCAGACCCCTCCGTACGGCGGGTTGCCGCCGCCGCCGTCCCGCAGGGGCGGCTCCCTTCCACAGCCACGAGGGGTCGGGGACGCCGGGTCACCGAGGGAGTAGATGGGGCTCGCAGCTCGGCACAGGAGGGGGCGGGGCAGCGTCCCGGCGTCGTATCCGAGCGTCGGCGCCGCAAGACGGATGGGCGCCCGGGGACTTTAAATGAATTCATGATGAATTGGAATGTGTTTTACGTATTAATTCCGTGTAAAGCGTCGGGGCGTGGCGAGGCGAGGTGGGGTGGGGGGAGCGGGGCTTCAGGCGCCGGCTCGCGGCCTCGGGTGATGGAGCACCGGGCGCGGGCGGCGGGGCGCGACGCGCGCTGTCATGCATGCCGAATGAGCCGCAATTTTACACGCGGTCTCGCCTCCCCTGCGGTCGCGCCAGCCACGCTGCCACCGGCACCGCCGCCGCCGGCGGCGGCGAGATTCACAAGTCCATCGCGGCAATCGCGTCGCCAATTGGCAGTCCACGTGCCTACGCCCGACTTCACGTGTGTGACGGGGGTGGGGAGATGCGCTAGGCGGAACCAGGTCCACTGGTGATATATAGTAGAAGCTGAGCAGAAGGTAGAGCAGACCAAGCTGATGAGCAGAGAACGAATTTATATATATATATATATATATATATATATATATATATATATATATATATATATATATATATCCGTTCTATGAATATCCGTCTATAAATATTCGCTATCGCTTCTATAAATATTAAGTCCATGTTTAACTCTATATTTTTTATATATATATATATATATATATATATATATATATATATATATATATATATATAGTTATTTTAAAAATATAGAGTTAAACATGGAATTAATATGGTAAAAAAATACTATTGTAAAATGATATTTTATTGGCAGTTAATAAACCCATACTTTTAATTTCTGAAATGTAACTCCTATTTTACACTAGCTGTTTGTGCTACATTTGACATTTTACACTGGCTTAATAGGGAGATTATTAGAACTGAACCAACACTTTTCTGACTAGATTCTAACTGACATTGAGGAGCTGTATAAGCTGAATTAAGATGTCAAAGTCTCTTTGACATCATGCGGTTTTCGAGTGGCAGCCTCAGGGAACGAGAAGTGACAGTGTGGATATTGAGACAAGGTGCGCTTTCCACAGACCATCGAGGTCTCAATGTCATCTGTGAAACAAATCTAATAGTTCTTCCCCTCTTCGCGTTTCCCTCCACCTTGCGGAACGCTGAGACCCCTTAGACAGGGCTGGAGAGTGGTTATATTATTCTCACAAATTAAAACATTAAGTTTCTTAACCTGCTTTCCCTTTCTCAATTCTCCCTAATTTTCAATAAAACCTCTGTTTAGGGAATTACTGAAAAAGTTTAATCTCTTTTTGATGCATTTTTAATATTTAATGAAATATCATTGTTAAGCTTAATATGCTGTATGGGCTGATTTTATAAGAAATATGGAAAGTATATGAACGTTTATGCAAATATATTACAAAACCGAAAACATGGAAAAATGTGGAAATTAAAAGTAGCATTTTTCAACTCTACATATTGTGAAACATAAAGATAATGCAAACTGGTATCGATATTAGCTTATTTAATAAATGTATATTTAAACAGAAATCCGTTCCCTGGTGACGAGACATGCCATTTGCACAATCTCTACTAATAGGCCTGTGACTAATACTTGTATCAGTTATGATGGAAAGGAGAAAAGTATACGGTAAGTTGAATGGATTATAATGCAGTAAATAAAATGGAAAATTAATACAGTAGCTCACTTGAGCACTTTATATGAACCAAACTCACCGAAGTTTTTGAAAATAGCGATTTGATTGTAACAGCACAGCATATCAACGATAATTGTGTGATGAAGTAATAATTAAAAATTAAAGATTTTTATAATTTTTTATTGTAAAAGTACATTGAAGTAATTATCATGAACGCACATTAAATTTAATATACATGTCAACAGTAAATTTAATACACATAAGTACAGTAATTTTAATGTATATGTATAGTAAATTTAATGTACATTTGCATATTAAATTTAATTATACACGTACAAAATTTAATGTAGATTTAAGGTTACGTATTAAATTTGATGTGCGTTCTGAAATTTGATTTTTTAAAAATTTATTTTTACATAAAATTTAGCTAATGGACACTGCCAAATTTCTCTTCTAACCACCTTCAGAGAGGTTGAATAGTGAGGAGCTTCATTCGTTTGGTCACCGCGGGCGGTCACTGATGCGGACGTGCTTCGGTCGCACGCCACGCCAGTTTCGCAGACTGGCTACTGCCGGGAGGCGAGAAGCCAATTGGACCGCGCTAGTGGTGGCCCAGGCGGTGATGAGGGCGGTGGCTACCGTAGACGAGGGGGCAGAGGTTGCGGGTGGCCACGCTGAGGGGGCGGGGCAGATTGAGGTTGAGAGAGACGGAACGCGGCGGGGACGATTGGGCGGGTTTGACGGCGGGCGGGCAACCAGCCACGATGGAGTGAGGGGGAAGGCAGGGCTGAAACAGGGTGGTGGGATAAAGCAGTGAGGGGCGGGGCAGGAGAGGGTCAAATGGAGGACCAGCCACGAGGAAGTGAGTGTGGAGGCAGGGCTGAAAGGGGCGGAACGGGGAGAGGTGGAGAGGAACTGGGTGGTGGGATAAAGCAGTGAGGGGCGGGGCAGGAGAGGGTCAAATGGAGGACCAGCCACGAGGGCAGTGAGTGGGGAGGCAGGGCTGAAAGGGGCGGAACGGGGAGAGGTGGGAGGAACGGGTGGGGGAAAGCAGGGAGGAGAGGGTCAAATGGAGGACAGCCACGATGGCAGTGAGTGGGAAGGCAGGGCTGAAAGGGGCGGAACGGGGAGAGGTGTAGAAGAACAGGGTGGTGGGATAAAGCAGTGAGGGGCGGGGCAGGAGAGGGTCAAATGGAGGATCATCCACGAGGGCAGTGAATGTGAGGCAGGGATGAAAGGGGCGGAACAGGAGAAGTGGAGAGGAACAGGGTGGTGGGATAAAGCAGTGAGGGGCGGGGCAGCAGAGGGTCAAATGGAGGATCAGCCACGAGGGCAGTGAGTGGGAGGCAGGGCTGAAAGGGGCGGAACGGGGAGAGGTGGAGAGAAACTGGGTGGTGGGATAAAGCAGTGAGGGGCGGGGCAGGAGAGGGTCAAATGGAGGACCAGCCACGAGGGCAGTGAGTGTGGAGGCAGGACTGAAAGGGGCGGAACAGGGAGAGGTGGAGAAGAACAGGGTGGTGGGATAAAGCAGTGAGGGGCGGGGCAGGAGAGGGCCAAAGGGAGTGATTGATGGGGCGGGTTAGAAGGTGGGCGTTTCGATGACGGTACGGGCGGGGATTTTGACTATCGTGGGCGGGGACGACAAGGGGTTAAGGCGGTGTTTGGGGGCGGGGTTTGGGGGCGGGGTTTGGGGCGGGCGTGTCCCTGAGCACACGCGAGTGTGGGAGTGGGCTCGGGCGGAGGGGAGCTGTGGCAGGGGAATGGAAATGAAGGGCGGGCGCCGCCGCGGGAGCTGGGAAATTGCCGGCGGCTCGACGCGTCGCGGAGCGGCGGTGGCAGATAAGTGGCGGGAAATGGGGTGGGTTAGGGCTTCTGCATTTTATGCCATGTAGGCTTCCGGTCAGACAAGCGCTGTAATACAGATTTATGGGGGAAAGATGAGATGAAATATGGAGGAGAGGAAGAAGGCTGGAAGGTGATTGGACGGGTAGGTACTTTATGGTGGTAATGTGGCAAAGATTTGATAGAATGTAATGTAAGTCAAAGAGATTAAGCGTATTGTATTTATCAGATTGTGTAGGAAGAAATACAAATTTATATAATTATTACGTGTGGTCTAATACGCTTAGATAAGTATTACGGAAACGATGTTCCCTCATCATGAAACAACAATCAACTGCTGGTTCAGGTTCTGGTTCGGTTCTTATGATCGGGGTTACTATATTGCGTTCCGTTTCCAGAGAATTGTAGATTCCAATGTATGGTAGACGCATAAGTGTATCTATTGTTTTCGCGTATGTTTTTGCTGAAAGCCTTGTTCAATTAACCCGTTGAGCTCGCATATACATTACAGTACTTGTTCCGTTTAAGAGGTATCCCACAGGGATGGAAATGGTAGCTGTATTTTTCTTTGAAAAAGTTGCAAAAGAATAATTTTAAAAAAATAATAAACGGAAGTAACACAGATATGATAAAGCTCGTGTTAAACAAAAACATAAAGTTGAATGTGGAGAATAGTAAAATGAAGAGTAGTCAAAGAGAAGAACGATAGTTCACACGAGTGTAACTGGCAGGGATGTAAAAAGATAAACGCATGCGGGAAGTGGTGTAGGGTAGAACAGTCGCGGGGATGATGATGGAAGAGGAGCAGAAGCGTGAAGTCGAGTGGCCGGTCGCAGCGGCGAGGTGGGCGGGGCGCTGTTGGGTGGCGGCGGCGGCGGGGATAAAACAAACGCCGGCGTAAAGCAAGAGCGCGCTGGCGGCAGTGGCCGTGACGTCATTCGCACGAGTGCTCGCTGGCGCGCGGAGTGGCGGCGACTGTTGCGGCGCCATTTCTAGTGTTGCTCGTGGCGACAGGGACGCTGAGAGGGGCTGGAGGGAGGATTGCGAAAAAAAAAAATCCAGACCTACACAAGCTGAAATGCATTTCGGAGAGTGCGTTTTTAATCTTGGTGGTGGTCCACCGCAGCATAGTTTCGTGCATATATTCTAGATTGGTGCTTTGCAAATAAATTAATATGTCACTAGAGTTGGATATGCGTAGTTTTAATGAATAAATCAAAACTTGCGTTATGAGTGTCTCTATGAATTGGAAAAAGTAAAATATTTAGAATTTAATGATGTTATTTCAGAAGCATTGCTCGCAGAAAAAATTCTATCTCGTGTTGAAATAGAATGTTTCAAAGTTTTTGAGAAATTACATGTGACGAAGAGTTATTATTACTGTAGTTTTATTGTAATGAATATAACTCCCATTTTATCGTGCATACACTTTTTGAAATTATAACTAATTAAATTTCATATAAACATCTAGAATTTCTGTTCCCCAATCAGGCTTTGATTTCAGTTGATTACTCTCAACTTATAGGGTTCAAATGCGATGCAAAAACAACAATTTTTTCTAGGTCTCGATTCTAAAAATATGGTAATACATACCCCAAACTCTTAGAAATTACTATTTCTCACTTACAGTTGTATTTATTGGCTTTAAGTACCTCTTCTGCTCGACAGCCAATCATAAAAACAATTATCCAAATAAATTAATGACGAGGATTATTGAACAGACTCATATGTAATTGTTGGTGATACTTCAATAAGTGTATAAATATTATACTCTAAATATTAGATGCAGCGCCTCTGACCGGGAGGTCCTAGGTTCGAGTCCTGACGGCGGCAGGATTTTCGACACTAGCTTTTCAGCTAGGTCGAATTCAGTCGCTGACTGGAGGAGAATTCTAGCGGCCAGCTGCTCTGATCGGTAGTTTTTTGTGGTTTCTCCGCTCATCACCAGGCGAATGCCGGAGCAGTATCCTACCAAACGGGCTACAGACCGCGCGCGATCTGTCCTTCCTCTTCCTTGTCCTATCCTCTCCTCTTACACACACACTTACACTAACATGCACTACGCTACCACATATTCTGGAAGACATGTCGGGAGCTTAGAACTTGTCCCGGCTAGGTGGTGCCCGGCTAGTGGGAGAGTCCTGGTTAGGGGGAAAACCCCACTAGCCGACGGTAGTTCGGCGCCGGATCTCGCTATCCAGCGGGGGAAGATCACCGCCATCTCTGGAAAAAAACATGCACTACACTAACGGGACTAATAACCAAAGCAGTTGATGCGCCCGGAAACACGAAAAATCAGTCAATCTCAATATTAGATTTTTATCCCGGTGTGTTATGTTTTTATAAAGCGAACAACTATCATTGTATCGAATTTTGTTCTCCCCTTCAAGTGGTACATTGCTCTCTGCCCTGGCGGACCGTCAGGGCTCTGCATCACCTTCGCTCCCTCGCCACCGCTCACCGCATCCCTTCGCTTAGGGATGGCAACTTTTACTATAGCATCGATACATCGAAGTTTTAGTACATCGCCAAGTATTTTTGATTTTGAAATCGAAACATCGACGAAAAAACATCGATGTTTTAATTATAGACTAATAAACATGCTACTTTCTTATTCATTTTTAATTACAGTACGTAAAGCGGCAATATTTACAATCGAAACATCGACGAAAAAACATCGATGTTTTAATTATAGACTAATAAACATGCTACTTTCATATTCATGTTTAATTACAGTACGTAAAAGGAATATATTTCTTCTTTGGATATCATTAAAAAAGAGAATAAAATTAACAATAAAGAACATCCTGTTTTGCCATCGATTTGGCGCTTCACTGTGGATCCAGACAATGACACGCCTGACGGTAACATACATTCATAACACGAGCAGCTCCCCTACTTCCTTAGATGGCACAGGAGAAATGTGCGACGTGATAAAGAGGATGACGGAAAATAACGATATTGCTGCTCTTCTACAACGTTCTTAAATTCCTTTATTAAAAAAAATTTAAAAAACATTGATGTTTTTGCAACAAAATATCGATGTGAAGAAAACATCGAAAGCAAAATATTGATGATAATGTATGGATGTTTATTGTTATCGATGTTTCGATGTTAATGTATCGATGCTTTAAAAACATCGATGTTTTTCCCACCCCTACCGTCGATGCACCGCAGCGCCCTCATGGCAGGGGAGTGCGGCGTTAGCTTGAAGCTCTTCCCCTGCGGTCGCCGATAGCGCACGCGGACTGCCGGCGACTCTACTGGGAGGGGATTCGGGAACGAAAACGAACCAGGAGATCATGTCAAGTTAAAATCTATAGTAAAAATGATTAATTGGAACTGTAATACTGACGGGATGAAAACCGGAAAGAGATTTATTGTGTTACAAATACTTCAAATATGGCTATGTTGCCATTTTATATCAAGATTCTTCATATAAAAATATTAGAATGAGAGGGTCGTAAATAATACCTTGTTGGTTAATGTTTATAATATTTAAAATGAATAAAAAATAATTTTAACTTGCAATATTGTAGATATTTAAAGTAAAGAAAAAGTATTTTCTTTAAAGAAAAATTCCTCAATTGAAGATTTTATTCCCATTTTTTACGTTTGAATAGAGATGTTAAAATATTATAGATTAAATTTACATGCAAATTTGGTAAGTCACTAATAAAAAAGAACTATGAATACTTGAATGTGTATTTTAACTTTATATTACATTTCGTAATCACATCACTAACTGACTTGCAAAGTATGTTAATTTTGGAGGAAAAAATTTTGGAAAAAAAAAAAAAACATGATATAACTGAACAATTCAGACTTATCGTATATCCCTTACTTAAAATATTTTTGAAAATGAATTTTTTTTTGTCTTGGACATTGTTAAAACATGCTAGTTATGACGATTGAAGTCTCCAATTAATACTTATTTTCGGGAAAAAGTGTATCAACGTATTATTTTAATTACCGTTTCGCAGAAAATGTGTTTTCTTATTGCAAATGTTTCGATATTATATTAGTTCTCTTGTAGTAGTTATCCAAACTAAATTTCGGCTGTGTCAATATTCATTCACAGCGTGATAAGCGTGAGATGCTTTGAGAACTAAGAAGCGGGAGGGCTGTTTCGCGCGACTGCCGCTAGGGAGCGGTGCGGGGAGCCGAAGCCGAACTGCAGCTGCACCGAGCAAGCCGCCCCGGGAAGCGACCGTAAACAGCCGCTCGTTAGGGCTGATTGCGCGCGATTAGTCGTCATTGCCAGAGCGCCCGCCGCCACGGGCCGCCCGCTGCAGTGGCGCGGCGCTGGATGAGGGCCTCTCCGCAAATGACGTCTCTCCCAGGGGCGCAGACACTGCATGTGATCTTGTTCCCGAGCGGATCTACCAACCAGAAATTCGGGAGTAGGTTTATAAAAAACTCGTGTAGCAATTGGTGAGAGTTATGACTCGCGGGAGGTAAATTACAGGAACGACGATGTTTGCAGGACCGCTGGTTGCAGGACCGCTGGTTGCAGGATCGCTGGTTGCAGGACCGCTGGTTGCAGGACCGCTGGTTGCAGGACCGCTGGTTGCAGGACCGCTGGTTGCAGGACCGCTGGTTGCAGGACCGCTGGTTGCAGGACCGCTGGTTGCAGGACCGCTGGTTGCAGGACCGCTGGTTGCAGGACCGCTGGTTGCAGGACCGCTGGTTGCAGGACCGCTGGTTGCAGGACCGCTGGTTGCAGGACCGCTGGTTGCAGGACCGCTGGTTGCAGGACCGCTGGTTGCAGGACCGCTGGTTGCAGGACCGCTGGTTGCAGGGCCGCTGGTTGCAGGGCCGCTGGTCCAAGTCGTTGGTTGGCCTCGTGGACTATGGTTGCGGTGGGACCGGTTGCATTGGTGATGATTGTTTTAGCGGTGTCGATGTTTGTGGCGATGACGGTGACTATAGTTGCGATATTAACGATAGTATTGGCGCCGATGTTGGGTGGTGATGATAAATGCAGCGACAACAATGTTATGTCGGTGCCGATGTTCGCGGCAATGAGGCTATGACGGTGGTTGCAGCAGTGACGATGTTTGCGTCTGTGACGTTGGAGGGCAGCGGCGGCGAACGATGCAACGTATCCCGACTCAATTACTGATGTAATTGGTGCATTTGATATCAGAATTGTCAATTGATGATCTGATTTGTTAATTCCATAGCAGCGTTTCAAAAATATTGACGCTTTCGGCACTTCGCTTGACCCATCAGCTCTATTCCGATTAACTTATGTACCATCACAGAGAGCAGCTAATCATCCTCCTATATCTTCACATGCGTCCCACTACCTCTTTTCTATTACTTAAATAATACTATTTTCAATTCCTCATTTATTTACTCGGTAATGTCATAGATCCAATATACATGTCAATGGCCACATGGCTGTCCTTTTTGTGCTCTTGATGTGATGAGAGAGTCACCGTCCGCTGGTAATTATCAGACTCATTAGCATGTTGGACGTTCCAGAACTGTGCATAGTTTCGGTTCATTGCATAAATCTTCATATCTCAGAGATGGTGAATTGGCAATCGAACTGCATATAGACGCACGAAGCTGTTTGTGTTTAATTTGCATAACATCTCTATAGTTCATTCTGCAAATAGTCGACGCCAAATGTGTTAATTTGCCTGGGAAGGAAATGTCTGTGTTATTAGTTTGTCATGATTGAGTTAAACCTTTTGAGCATGTTACGGTTAGTTAGAGCAGACTTTTTATGTTATTGAATAATGTAATTTCTCTGTTATATTTATTTACGAAAATGATATGCCTACAAATTATTTTGTGCACATTTAAGAACATTTTGAAAACAATCATCTAGTGACACATACAGTTCAATTAAATGAAGACTGTGAATTGAAGCTTGTGAATTTGAAAACTGACACGCAAGTAATAACTACAAATGTAAAGATTCATAGTGTGACTTTTAGAATCAAGTATTCAAGGAGGTTATTCCGTTTAAATATAAATAATTAATATACGACACCAGTAGTTTGGGGTAAAAATATGAATGGAAGAAGGAGCGCATTTGTAAATTTTAAAGACAATAAGTGTCAAGAGCAAAATTATTGTTTATTTTGCTTAAAAAGCATATTTCCGGATTGACAAATGTAGTAAAAAGTTGTAATATTTGATTTTAGGTTTTCGAACCGTACGGTTTTAAATATTGAGAACACGAGGCTTCGACTGCCGATTCGCTGGGCAGCGTTCACGTCCATTGGTTGCAGACCACGGCGAGTGCTGCAAGCTGCCGGTGGTCTCTTGAGATCATCCGCCGAAGCGCTCAAGACGCAGTGGGCTGGAGACTGGAATTGGTTTGGTTTGGTTTGGTTTTTCGTGTTTCCGGGCGCGTCAACTGCTTTGGTCATTAGTCCCGTTAGTGTACTGCATGTTTTTCTCGGAAATGGCGATGATCTTCCCCCGCCGGATGGCGAGATCGGGCGCCGACCTACCGCCGGCTAGTGGGGTTTCCCCCTAACCAGGACTCTCCCACCAGCGAGGCACCGCCCCAGTCGGCACAAGCTCTAAGCTCCCGACCGGTCTCTCGGAATATGTGGTAGTGTAGTGCATGTTAGTGTAAGTGTGTGTGTAAGGGAAGAGGATAGGACAGATCGCGCGCGGTCCGTAGCCCGTTTTGAAGGGTACTGCTCCGGCATTTGCCTGGTGTTGATCGGAGAAAGCACGAAAAACTACCGATCAGAGTAGCCGGCCGCTAGATTTCTCCTCCAGACAGCAGCTGAATTCGACCTAGTTGAAAAGCTAGTGACAAAAATCCGGCCGCCGTCAGGACTTGAACCTAGGACCTCCCGGTTAGAGGCGCTGCAGTGGCACCGTGCATTATTTAGAGATAATATGATAGAACTGGAGGCTAGGTGTGGGGAGTGTTAAGAGTGAGGGAAGTGATAAGTGTTGGGTACGAGCGGTGAGTGGGCGAATTGGCTTGGAGGGGACGGTGTGAGGGCCAGACGCATTATGTATAGAGCGCATGATAGAATGAGAGAATAGGCAGAGAACATGATGAGAGTGTGAGAGGGAAAGGGTAGGATACGAGTAGCGACTAAACTGGCTGAGAAAGGGACGAGGTGAGCGGACAGATGCATTATTTAGAGAGCATAAGATGGGGCGAAAGGTCAGGCTGAGGGAGTGATAAGAGTGAGAAATGTGTTAAGTGTTGGCTACGGGGGACGCAGAGTTGGACGGGAGTGATAAAGATTGACTACAAGCGGTGAGACGGGGTGCGGGTGAGGAGGGGAGAGTGTGAGAGACCAGACGAAGGGAAGGAGTGATGAGAGTGTGAGAGTGATAAGTGTCGGGAGATGGGGTGGGTGGGCGCGCAGGCCGAGACGCGCGTCGCAGTGGTGTCGCATTGCGTGCCGTCCTCGACGCAGCGTCCGTCTGCCCACCCACTCCCCCTCCCCCTGGCGCTATCACTTTCGCGTTCGTCCTCGCCCGCTCCTTCCCGTCGCCTCCGCTCAACGCCGGGGCCTCTCAGAACTGCCCTTCGGACGACGTATCACTTTTCATTGCGTGCGATGTGCGAGAACGGAGCTCACTGCAGAGTTGAATGGATTGCTTGTTAAGTCGTACGATTTTGTTTCTTTTATTTCAACGACTTAACACATAGTTCGGGAGTTATAAAGAAAAGGAAGCTAATTATAATCTTTACTAATTCGAACATTTCTTTTCATTTTTCATTGAACGTCCACGGACAGATATTACTTTTATTTTCTCTTGATGGTGTTCCGCAGGGACGTTCCATTTTTTTAAAAAAATAAACGATTTGTTCTCAAAAGAAAGAATAATTACGTTAATATGTCAGTGGATAATTCTTCAAATTATAAGTTGACATGAATACAACACTTATTAATAGAGTTCCTTTTTCAACGAAGAATCTTATTAATTTCTAATTGTTCAAACGCGAAAGGAGAAAAGTCCGGAAATTTATATAATTTTTTTTCCTAAATCAAGATGTTATAAGGTTTTCTACCAGAAAATTACCTCTATTTGACGCACCTGTGGAGGTGAGGGTCTCCTCCATTTAATTTCCGAGCAAGCCTCCCAAGGCACAAGCTCATATTTGTCGTCGTGTTTCCAGACGAGAAAGCAATTTCGAAGCGAAAAATAGTGCTCCCGCGCGAGGCGGTGAGTGGCGGCGCGGCGCCGTCTCTCTGGGGGTGCTGTTTCCCTGAAAGGCCTCGCAGGCGCCGGCGACAGTGGCGGCGGTGGCGGCGGAGGTGGCGGAGGCGAGGTGGCGGAGATGGAGGTAGCGGAGGTGGAGGTAGCGGAGGTGGAGGTAGCGGAGGTGGCGGCGGCGACGGGAGCAACTGCGGCGGGGTTGGCGGGGGCGAGGGGCGAGGGGCGGCGGGGCTAGGGGCGGACGGGGACGGCGGGTCGGCGGGGACGACGGCGAGGGCGGCGAGGGCGGCGAGGGCGACGAGGGCGGCGGGGCGGCGGTGCCGGCGGGGCGGCGGGGCGGCGGGGGCGGGGCGGCGGGGGCGGGGGCGGCAGGGGCGGCGGGGCGGCGGGGCGGCGGGCGGCGGGGCGGCGGGGGCGGCGGGGCGGCGGGGCGGCGGGGCGGCGGGGCGGCGGGGCGGTGGAGGCGGCGGGGCAGCGGAGGCGGCGGGGGCAGCGGGGCAGCGGTGGTGGCGGGGCGGCGGGGCGGTGCGACCGCGGTGCGACAGCGCGCGCGCGGCGGCGACGATTGTGGCGGCGGCGGCGGCGCGGAGGCGGAGACCATGGCGGTGTTGGCGGTGGTGGCGGTGGCATTTGCGGCGGCGGTGGAGGTGACGGTGCGGCAGAGGCGGCAGCAGCAGCGGTGGCGCGGCGGCGACAGCGGGCAGCGGCGGCCCAAGCGACGGAAATCCCCTGGGCGACGGGCTAGCCGGACGGCGCGTCGGCGCGGGCGGAGGGGGGGGACGCAGCAGTCGGTGAAGGAATGGCGAGTGCTGGCTGGTGCATTCCTGGGCTGGCGTGCTGGATGGCGCGGCCCAAGCGACGGAAATCCCCTGGGCGACGGGCTAGCCGGACGGCGCGGCGGCGCGGGCGGGGGAGATTGGTTACTGCATTGCACTGAATTGCACAGCACGTATTCGTTAAATATTAGAAACACGCTTGAGTTCTGTATTCCTTACCTGCATTCAAACTCAATATTGTGTTTTCTCTACTAAACTTTCAAGTTGTTAAAATGAATTCTACGATTTTTATCGAACTTCAACCACAATGTTATAAACGTAAAATTATGTGTCTCTAAAAGTAATTGAATATTTATAATATCTATTATTATTATTATTATTATTATTATTGTTGTTGTTGTTTTGTTGTTGTTCTTATAATGGGATTGTGGGATTGACGAGGACGCACCAACAAGTAGGGAAAGGTAAGAGGGAAAGAGATGTGAGTGGGGATGGTGATGGCTTAGAAGACGCGTCTTACGTACCGTTTTGTATGTGGGAGACATGAGAAGTTACAGGTTGACTATGGTAATTGGAGTGGGACGAAGACGCTAGTGATAGACAATAGGCAGAGCCTAGTTCATGACGATCGAGGACGGGGCGAGAATAAACGGAGCGGACGAGGGCGGAGCGGAGACGACGGTGTGGGCTAGGACAGGGTGGACCGGAAGAAGACGAAGCGGACCGGACGAGGATAGGGCGGACCGGATGAGTGACGACGTTCCGAACGAGAACACGGCGGATCCGACGAGGACAGGGCTGACCGGACGAGGAAAGAGCGTATCGGACGAGGGCAGGGAACATCGGACGAGGACAGGGCGGGACCGGACGCTGACAGAGCGAGAAGAGCGAAGGCAGGGCGGACCGGACGAAGATAGGCCGTACCGGACGAGGACAGGGCGGACCGGACGAGGACAGGGCGGACCGGACGAGGACAGGGCGGACCGGACGAGGACAGGGCGGACCGGACGAAGACAGGGCAGACCAGACGAGGACAGGGCGACCGACGAGGACAGGGCGGACCGGACGAGGACAGGCGGACCGACGAGAACAGGGCGGACCGACGAGGACAGGCGGACCGGACGAGGCAGGGCGGACCGACGAGGACAGGCAGGACCGACGACGGACAGGGTGACCAGACGAGGACAGGGCGGACCGACGAGGACAGGGCGGACCGACGAGGACAGGGCGGACCGACGAGGGCAGGCGACCGACGAGGACAGGGCGGACCGACGAGGACAGGGCGGACCGAGAGGACAGGGCGGACCGGGCGAGGGCAGGGCGGACCGGACGAGAACAGGGCGGACCGGACGAGACAGGGACGACGAGACAGGGCGGACCGGACGAGGCAGGGCGGACCGGACGAGGACAGGACTAGGTCGGGAAAAGGGACGGGGCGGACGAGAACGGAGCGGGCGAGTACAGGGCGGCTTAAGAGGGGCGGGGCCCGCCGGCGTTAGAGCTGATGGCTCTAATGGGAGGGTCGCCGAGTGCATCTCGCGTGGTGGGGTGGTGGCGGCCGGGCGCTGCGGTGCTTCCGCCTGCGACCGCCGTCAGGTGTTCCAGGCGGTCGGTGGGCGCTGGCACTGGCCGGGGGCGACGGATTTGCCCCGAGCAGAGGACGCCTGGGTGGAAGACGATGGACGGCGGCGTGGACGACTGAAGTAGCTCTTGGACACCTTTGCTAGTAATCAAGATTATCTGGATCATACATCAAAACATCAATAAATCATCAAGAAACCTTAACATTAACGTGTCTTATGCACTTCATAAGCAGCATTTTCAGATATCATTTCATTGGGATCACAGCAACCGTAACTTTTACTTTAATAATAGGTCAAATTTATCTGATTGATTCACTACTATTCAACTTGTTTACAGTAACTAACAAATTCTAGATCAAATAATATTTAAAATAGGTCTTTGACTGTTTCGTTACAGAAAAATGTGTTACTAAAAATTTATCATAATAGCATTTTTCTGTAAATAATAGTAATGAAGAAACTTAAAATAATAAAATTAATTAATTACTTTGTGTTTATTGTATTTTAGTAATTCTGAACTACGACTATTTTGTTGTATACACTATATGTATACAATTGCATAATAATCCGTTTTAACATTAATTCCCAAAAAGTTAAGGTTCATAAAAGTAATATTCTGAGTACCGTTAAGGGCGACACTGTATCCGAATATGTACAGTGCAAACGCATCCTCATTGTTTGGCAAAGGAAATTTTAGTTATGAAACTATTCTGAGTTATATTCAAAAGTTCTATTTCCATCTTATTCAACTCAGCAGAGAGCCGATCCGGTGGCCGAGATCGCTAAGGCAGCAGTGTCGTAGCGAACTCGGACCGAACGGTTGCAGGTTCCCGTCCCGCCTCAGGCATGGTTGTATTGTGTTCGTTCTTTCACCACTTATCATCACCATTTCGTTTCATCTTCATAGTTACCATACCGTTAACTCCAATAGTCGCTAATCACCGAGATGTTGATGCAACATTATATTTAAAAGAACCAGCAGACAGGGCAAAAAGAAAGCCAAAAGAGTGAAAGAGATGAGTGTGTATACAATGGAGCATTGTGTGATCTGAACACAATGCTTTTGTTCTCGTGTGGAACCGAATGGAGAAATAGGGATTCTATTTGATCTGCAACAGGACACCGCAGAATTGGCCGTGGAATAATGGTATAGAAACAGTTGTTTGGTCGCAGTGTTTACATCAGAAGCTTGATGATAGATCCCTTTACACGCTGAGTTAATGGAACAACATTTATTGAAAATAGAGAGAAATGATATAACATTAACTTGAAAGTACGTTAGTCGATGGGAAAATTATAAAACGGAAGCGAGTAAACTCGTACTTTCAATTACGTTTGCTTTACATCACATAAGAATCAGGAACATTATATCAATCTCTAGAGGATAACAGGGAAGTAAAAAAATATATTCGAAGTGTTAAGTTGCCATGTAATGATTAACAATACAGTCCATGTCAGAAATGTGCAACTGAGAAATTTTAAAGCTTTATCATTAGAAAAAAATATTTTGCGTGAATTGATTTGACACTGTCTGACTTCTAAATTCTATATATTCCCACACTCATTCATTTCATGTCTTACCAACTCTAGTTCATTAAGTGAAAAGCAACATAACATACGCTGTTACAAGATGGCATTAAAAGCCAAAGTAAAGGGATTAAGGTTTTCTTTCCAATGTGCGCAACTCTTTAGAATCACATCCGAGCCGCGAGAAATACATTTTTTTAAATTCAAATTTATTATAGTAACACTATAATACAATTTCTTCGAAAAATAATATATTCTGTCTAAGTCATAACTCAGCGTTACAAAAGTTATTGGTTAAATAATGAATCAAATTACTAAGATTCGTTCTGATCCAAAGTAGTAATTCCATAAAAGAAACAAACAATAGTAAAAATAAATATACATAGAGAAACAATGTTAAAAATGATTATTATCTAACACTTTATTTATTCATTATCTTTACATCAAACATTTCCGTAATTTTTCGTTGGATGCTAAATTATAGTGATTGAATTAACAACCTAGAAAGAGTCTATGAGTGGGGCAAGCAACAGCTCGGATGGTAGCAGTGAAGAGCGGAGAGATACGCAAAGGGTCGCTAGAGGCGGCGAAGAGCTCGGAGCTCTCTGCGCTTGTCCTTTTCTGCAGCGCCCAATTACTCAGCGCGACTCGCCCTAAACCGCGCCCTCTTCACCTCCCATCCCTCCCCCAACTTCTCGTCACACCTCTCCACTCCTCTCCACCTCCCACCCCATACCCGACTCAAACCCTGCCGTTCCCTCTCTGACGGCCGTCTGAGACACACCCTCTCTCACCCCTTTCGAGCCCCAACCCCTTGCTATCGCCGCCTAAAACTCTGTCCTCACCCCACCTATGAGCATTCTTGACCTCTATCTCCTGGTCCCTCTCGAACCCCCAACCACTTGCCCGGTAGCGGTAGCTAGTGCAAACTCTGTCCTCACCCCACCTATGAGCATTCTTGTCAATTAGCGCCTCTGACCGGGATGTCCTAGGTTACACACCCCACGGCGGCAGGATTTTCGACACTAGCTTTTCAGCTAGGTCGAATTCACACGCTATCTGAAGAATTCTAGCGGCCGGCTGCTCTGATCGGTTGTTTTCCGTGGTTTCTCCGATCAACACCAGGCGAATGCTGGAGCAGTACCCTACCAAACGGGCCACAGACCGCGCGCGATGTGTCTTTCCTCTTCCTTGTCCTATCCTTTCCCTTACACACACACACACACACTTATACTAACACACACTACACTACTACATATTCCGGGAGACCGGTCGGAGCTTAGAGCTTGTCCTGACTGGGGCGGTGCCCGTTGGTGAGAGAGTCCTGGTTAGGGGGAAAACCCACTAGCCGACGGTAGGTCGGCGCCAGATCTCGCCATCCAGTGGGGAAGATCACCGCCATCTCCCGAGAAAAACATGCACTACACTAACGGGACTAGTGACCAAAGCAGTTGACGCGCCCGGAAACACGAAAAAATCAATCAAACCCAACCCCTTGCCATCTCCGCCCCAAACTCTGTCCTCACACTTCCCACGTCCTTCCCCAGTCCACTCCAACTGACCCGTCAACTGACTCCCCAGTGACCACCCTTTTCCACTCCACACCAACTCAATCTGCAACCACTCCTCCGACTCGGCATCCCCGCTTGGAAACATCCCCGACCCAGAAACAACCTTTCTCCGAAGTATCCCGCCGCTATAACGTACACGTCACCGAAGTATCATCGTCCCATAACGTCCCTGCCTCCGACCCTTAGCGTCCTTACCCTACCATACCCTACCCTACCGTCCCTACTCTACCGACCCTTGTAACTTCCCCGTTCTAGGAACGTTTCCACAGTCATTATAGCTCTGTCCACGAAACATCCCCTATCCCTCAAAAACCGTTATGTTCTCACCTCTCTCGTTCCGAACCTTTCTCCATTCCTCAAACATTTTTTTTACCCATCTCACTGCGCCCCGCCCTTATCCGCTTCTTGTTTTGCCCTTCTTTTCACTCTTCGCCACATCTCACTCTTACTCTCCTCGTTCCCCCCTCTATCCCCCCCCCCCTCCTCTTTCCCCCCTCCTTTCCCAGCGGCGGCCGTGTGGCCCGGGTTTATTTACTTTTAATTGGAAGGAGACACCGCAGCGTCTGCCTGCTGCACAGCCGGCCTCCGGACGCCGAGATAACATTGCGAGAATTCCCTGTTGATATTTCGCTCTGTTTATTTTTCGTGCATCGCCAGAGATAATCTCTTTTTGCGTGTCCGGACGCACAGGTGGCTAACGTGTTGATGTTCGGTGACTGGAATTAAAACAGATGCGTATCGTGGGATTTGATGATTAGTAAAATGAGATAGAGTTGTTTTCTTTGAGGTGCAACAAGGATATTGGCCAATAAGTATCTAAATATTAAAGCGGAATTCTAGATAACAATTCATGTTTAATATTGGAATTCTGACTTAAAATAAACGATAGTTGTATGATGTATCTGAAACGTAACAGAACAAATTTTTATACCCACAAATAAAGTCGCCGTAATAATTCGTATTCTAACAAGCGCTCGTAAAATGGATCGTATTTTTTTTATCAAGAAACGTTTTATAAACAATATAAAAAATTGAATTTCGTAACAAATTAATTCCTGCAAAAAAGGGCTTTGATCCCTCCCTTGGTAATGATAGGGTTAACAGTCGGAGAATTTTCTTTCTTATTAGTAAATTCATGTTTGAGATATGAATGTAATATTCATTAACCAATGCGCATACCGGGAGAAGTGACTCAGTGTCTCTGACCGGGAGGTCCTACGAGTCCCGACGGTGTCAGGATTTTCTACACTAGTTAGATACTAGTTGGGTATAGTTCTGTTGCTGCCTGGAAGAGAAATCTAGCGGTTGGCTGATCTGATTGGTAGTTTTACGTGATTTCTCCAATCAGTACCAGCTGAATGCCGGAGCAGTACCATAACAAACGTGCCACGGACTATGCGTTGTCTTTCATTACAATTACTTGTCATTTCCTATTCCTTACTTACACACACTTAGACTTATATGCCTTACACTACTACACATGATCTATCATACATGCCGGAAGACCCGTCTGGAGAAGCTGGTGGGAGATACTTGGTTGGAGAAAACCCGGCTAGCGGACGGTAGGCCATCATCCAACAGGGGAATATCACCGCCAACTCCCGAAGAAAAAACATTAACTACACTTTTGGGACTAATGACCTTTGCAGTGGGCGCTCCCGGAAATCAACCGATGCGCGACTGGGAGCTCTTGCGAGTGGGTTGGAGCACGCGACGTTGCCTTCACCCTTTCTCCTCACCCCGCTCTCTTCATGAGACTTCCACATGCTCCCAGGCGTCGTCCATTGATTCACTGATCAATTAACTGAGATTCCGACACGTCAATGGCTATAGTCATTAGACCTGTCAGTGTGTGAACACTTTTTCGATGGAGGTGCGGTCTTTCTTCCCCGCTGGATGATGAGATCAAGTATTTATTTATTTTACGTCAAAAACAGTTAAAACTGTGTATGACGTGTGAGGAGAAGTGAATTCTGTGCACGTTTTCAAAATTATGTAATCCCTACACTAGGAAATATACTACTGGAATTTTGAATTTAAAAAAAGCTCCCATGTAATAAAAACTATTTTCAAGGATAAATCAGCAATAAATTTTGGGCTCTTATCCATGATGTCCTTCGTCAAGGAATAATGCTTCCTGCCTCGACAACATGGAAACGATAATTTGAATAACTATTTATTTATTTATTTTATTTATTTTACGCCAAAAAACAGTTAAAAACTGCGTATGACGTGCTATGGGGAAAAGTGAATTGTGTGCACATTTTCAAAATTCTGTGATCCCTACACTAAGTCATATACTACTTAAATTTTGAATTTTGAAAGGAGAAAGAAAAACAAAAACTCCCATGTAGTAAAATCCATTTTCAAGGATAAATAAGCAATAAATTTTGAATTTTGAAAGGGAGACAAAAACAAAAAAAACTCCCATGTAAAAAAATATATTTTCAAGGATAAATAAGCAATAAATTTTGAATTTTGAATTGAATTGAAAGTACCGATTCATTGATTGATTGATTAATGTTTCCGGGCGCGTCAACTGCTCTGGTCATTAGTCCCGTTAGTGTAGTGCATGTTTTTTCTCCGGAGATGGTGGTGATCTTCCCCCGCTGGATGGCGAGATCCGGCGCCGACCTACCGTCGGCTAGTGGGTTTCCCCTAACCAGGATTCTCCCACCAGCGGGCACCGCCTCAGCTGGGACAAGCTCTAAGCTTCCGACCGGTCTCCCGGAATATGTGGTAGTGTAGTGCATGTTAGTGTAAGTGTGTGTGTAAGGGGAGAGAATAGGGCAAGAAAGGGGAAGGACAGATCGCGCGCGGTCCGTGGCCCGTTTCATAGGGTACTGCTCCGGCATTCGCCTGGTGTTCATCGGAGAAACCACGGAAAACTACCGATCAGAGTAGCCGGTGGCTAGAATTCTCCTCCAGGTAGCGACTGAATTCGACCCAGCTGAAAAGCTAGTGTCGAAAATCCTACCGCCGTGGGGAGTGGGAACCTAGGACCTCCCGGTCAGAGGCGCTGCAGTGACATCAGTTGATGCACTGATCTACCGCTCCCGGTTCAAGTACCGACTTACACGTCGGTTTGCGTGGGCTTTCCCCTTCCAGGAATCTCCCCCAGAGGTCTACCACTTCAGCTGGTACACGCTCTAAGTTCTCGAGATGGATGGTAGTGAAGTACATGTAAGTGTACGTGTTTGTAAGGGAAGAGGATATGACAGGAAGAGGAAGGAAAGATCGCGCTCTATCCGTGGACCGTTAGGATACTGCTCCGATGTTCGTCTGGTATTGATAGAAAAAGATACGGGAAACTTCCGATTAGAACAGTCCACCGCTAGAATTCACCTCCAGAGAGCGGCTGAATTCGACGTAGCTATCTTGCTAGTGCCGGAAATTTTCTACCCTGCATTAGTTTTTTTCCCTCCTTGCGTAAAATATATGC
The DNA here is from genome assembly GCA_964035755.1 of Teleogryllus oceanicus. Taxonomy (NCBI): domain Eukaryota; kingdom Metazoa; phylum Arthropoda; class Insecta; order Orthoptera; family Gryllidae; genus Teleogryllus; species Teleogryllus oceanicus. The sequence goes on along the minus strand of CAXIVR010000014.1, from coordinate 33,369,692 downwards.
CAGAAAATAAATAGAAAACTAATTCAAATAATTTATTTATCATATGCAATTAAAAGTTTCTAGGCAAATCCAGTATCTGAACAATATACATACACCTGAACAATAATTGTAACTTATACAATTTCCTAAGCTTTCTTTTTTACAAAATACTATAAAACATGTTTGCAGTCAAACTCAGGTCCTTATTTGTTAGCCCGCTACCAGATACGCCACTTGTTTGCTACCCGATCGCCGCCATGAAATGATAGTAGAGCAATCGTGACAATGACAGTGAATGAGCTCTCTTCAAGTGGCTTCTTGCCGTGAACTTGAACATTTTCTTCCCGGTGTGACTGACTCAAATTAATAATGAGTCAGATAATAATAAAATTAATAATATTAAATAATAAAAAATAAACAATAAAATTAATTGGTAATTCTAATTCTGATTAATAAATAATAAAATTAAATTAAATATTGTTATATTTTCTGTTGGTCCGCAGCACTATGCTCGAAACAGGATTCTTCTTCTCGGGTAATTAAGACTTATGGCTTCATACACTGTTCGATTCGAATTGTTTGTCAAATAAAAAAATTGTATAAAAAGTTGTTTGGATTTTCTCTTTGCATTCAAATCATTCACAAAAATCAATAACTCACTCGTACTCCGATCGTTTGAGAGAATGCCGCGTAGAAATACGGGTGTAGGCAAGTTGCATTGTGCTTGGTAGAGAGCCTTGTTCCACTCTTTACTCTTTACATCCTTCTTATATCTTTTATCTTTTAAATTGGTTGCGCCGTTGTTGACGCAATGCGTCTCTTAACCCTTGTTGTCGTTGAGCGTTTTTTGTTGGAGTTATATTACGTTACAAAGTAATTACTATTATTACTGTTAGAGTAATTACTGTATTTGTCAAGTCTCGTCACGTCGCAGTCAGTGCCTTTGATCCCATCAGCCAGGGGCTCGACGCCGTTATGTAGAGTCGTAGGCTTCTGCGGCCGGAGTCGTTGAATTCTTGGCTGTCCGGGATTAGCCGCGTCATGGTATAAGGAGCTGACGTTTCGGCCATCTTGCTGTGGCCTTCTTCAGAGCTTACCAGTATAGCTCTGAAGAAGGCCACAGCAAGATGGCCGAAACGTCAGCTCCATCGACCATTACGCGCCCAATCCCGGACAGTCAAGAATTCATCGACGCCGTTAGATTCCGGGGTTCCTAGTCAGTCACCCAACCAGGAACCCGCGAGTCTCGAATTCGCTTAACCTTCGTTACTTCACGGAGCGTAGTAAACGAACTCGGCTAACGCCACCGCCTTTGAACTTTTGGCCCTAAATCTGCGCCTCGCCGGAAGAATAACAAACAGTGGCGTGGAAAAAACAAAGTAAAATCTATTTATGACGCAGCTTAGGGATCACAAATTGCGCTGCAGAGTCCCACGGACGGGGATGTTCATGCGATTGTGGCGGGCGTAGGGTAGACTTTTTTATCGAGGTAGACAGAAACCCATATTTTCACTCGTATGTTTTACGCTGCTGCTACGTTTCACTTGAAAAAATAGGCTTGCATTTTTAGAACTACTAAGCGTTAAATACAGACATTGATCATAATTCATCTGTAAATATCTCAATCACTAATATTGAGTACTGTTTCAAATGTGAAATATAAATAGTTGTTTACGATATAAGTGTCGTAAAGCATCTGATTACAATACGAGATTTGAAAATTGCCAAACGAGGCCGTAAGACCAAATATGGTAACCAATTGATTCTTGTAATAAGTTGTTACGACGCAAACATCGTAAAACATTTTACCCACTTTGTAAAAGTTTGTTAATTTATGTAAACATTTGTTCTATGCCTTCATTTAGAATTCAATATTTTTCTTGTAAGTGGCGACACTATTCACAACACGGAGAACAATGGAACTTCGTGTATACTTTTCGTCATAAGTGAATATAGTTCTGATTCGGAAAGAGAAACATTAGAAAATTCTGCTTTAGAACCATTGTTTCCCTACAAATAAAGAAAAAATGAGCGTGAATATTTAATTTCTAACAATTGGGATAAAAAACTTCATTCCATATTGAAAAAAGTTTTGATTGCTTATTTTTCTGGCAAATCAGAGGAGAAACCAACTTGTCTTCGGGCTCACTACACTGGTACAATATACGTAATGACAATATTGATATCAGTGAGTTTACACAGTTAGTAGCGTTTTAAACAAGAAAAAGTGAAGGAAGGATAGAAGAGAAAGAAGTCCAAAATATTTTCAAAAGAAGAGTGGTAAAGTACGCCATAGTACTTTACCGCCCTAGTCCGGTAATAAAGTACATTATCACACTAGGGCGGTAAAGTGCTTCATTATAAAACTGGTTATAATGGAATAATATTTGACATTACCTAACCAAAGTGGATAAAAATTACTTTTGATCGTTCTCCCTGGTCGAAAAGCCCTCTGTGTGGGAGAGTAACGACGCCGCGTCCCAGGGAAGGCCGGCAGAGCTTCTATGCAGATGCCGCCCGGGCGCGAGTGGTCGGACCAGGGATTCGATTGAATCGCTGGCCGGGAAAGGAACGGCCCCATAAAAGTATGACGTGTGGGAAGTTATTACGTCGGAGGCGGGCCTGAGGAGTCTCTCTTTCGGGGTCGAAGGCGTGGCGGAAGGGGCGGGGAGATTGGAAAGCCGGGAATGTCCCAGCGGAGGAGGACCTGAACGCGGAGACGTCGGGTAGTAGGGCTTGCGTCGCCGGAGGTTGTCGAGGAAACAAATATGAAAAAAAAAGCAAAATGTGGTAGTATATTTTCTGTTTAGGCGTAAAGATGGTAACTGCTATCCTATGATACATAGAGGTACAGAGAGGCGAAACTACATGTTTCACGTGAATAACGACTGATAAAAACAAAATTTACTGAGGAGATCGGATGGCTGAGTAAATGTGAATTTTAGTTTTAACCAAGCAAAAAATACTAGAGGGGATACTGAGAAGAGCTACACGTGTGCGATTGATTTGTTTATGCAAGAAGAACAAAGAGATGTAAGTTATTCAGGCGTACAAGCGTGGTATGGATGGAATAATGTTCGAGAATTTCATATACATGACTGACCGGTATCGTTGCAAAGTACATGTAAATTTCAACATGAGCATAATTTTCACTTTCTCGTATACGTACGTATGTACGGAGTAATATACGTAGTACAGAGAAAGTTATGTAATGCTGCGCGAAATGACGACGGATTTTTGGCACAAAAAAGTTCATTGCCGGGCCCTGACAATGAAAAAGGGGATAAATCCAGATAAAAAAATCCTCTAACACATGGTGTAGCGAGAACCCCTATTTTGTGGGTCCTTGATTCCGAAAAACTAATTGAAAGCAAAACGTCCGTCCGTCCGTCCATTTGTGAACACCACTAGCGCCTAAACCATTCGTACGATCTTTACCAAATGGAAGAATCCCCTGTCGATTAGGCTTTAGTTGAAGCTTTGAGATTTTGAAAAAACATTTTTTAAATTTAGGGATACTTTACATGAAGACCTTCGGACATTTTCAAAATTTTCTCAAACCAAACGGCTCTAAATTTTTTCTTTAAATTTCTTGTAAGAATAGAGTAAAATACACTTATAACGGTCGGATAGGTCCGATTTTCACGGTTAACTCTACATTTCCGAAAATTTTAAAAGTTGAAATCATTTTCGGCGTCTTCTTGCAACTACAAAATTAAAGACAGAGATTTGTCTTCAAACACAATTTGTTGCTCATAATCAGTTCTATCTTTAAGGTCATATAGATTTTAAAAAAAAAGTTAGTAGTTTTCGCGCAATATTGCGTACAATATTTGTAATTTTAAAAAAAGTACAAAAATAGTATTTTCTCAAAGAGGGTCCAAATTTTTTGCTTAAATTTTTGCTATGGATAGTGTGAAATGTACTGTACAAGATGACATAAACGCCATTGTACCCTACTCTTTTCTTTTACTGTTCATATTTACATTACTGAAATTTGTTCACATTATTGTATTTATGAGTACATGTGCTTTAAATAATGTCTTAAAATTTCTGGAAAATTAAAGTTTTCTGTGAAAACGAACTAAAAATTTCCGCATTTGGAGAAAGGCTCAAATGTCATTTTCTTAATAATGACTCCAAATATTTTCTTCAAACTTTTTCCTCGGATATTGCTAATTGCACTGTTTAATATGATGTAAAGTTCATTTTCGTGTATTGTTTTGTTTTTCAAAAATTACACAAATATAAGTTTTTTAAACATCTCTCAAGCCGTTAATATGCACATTTAAATCAATTTGCACATATTTTTGCACGTGTAAGTGAAAGTGCTTTAATTGACTTAAAATGAAGTTTTTCGAAAACTCAATAGATTTTTGTGAAAAAGAGCTTGAAATTTCGCATTTACAGTAACACTTAAACGCCATTTTCTTAAACACGGCATCAAAGTATTTAGTGAAAATTGTCATTCAGGACGAGGTTTTACTCATCCTTAATAACATTAAAGTAATGTTTCAGTTCTACTATTAGGGAACTGAAAAAAATTAAAAAATGTACTTTGAGCGGCGATAGATGGCTACTGGCAAAAGAATGGGGCATAAAGCTAGTCTACACCAAGGAAATTAAAAACCTTTACTATAAGAAAGTCTGTGCCAATCTGTAGCACGACTAGTTTCTAGTCTGATTATGACATTTGCCAGTTTTATTTCATATTTTTACTTATATTATTGCATGTTTATTGATCTTTAAGTTCGTTATGTTGTCATTTAAATTAAAACGTACGTAAATTGTCATGACTATAATTAAATGTTGCACAAAAATTACTTCAAATACTTAAACAAATCAATTTTCAAGTTTTAGGAATACTATTTACGATTTTAGTTAATCCTAAAAAAAGCATTAAAATTTGAATTTAGGTCCAAATATTTAGAGGAAGATTCAGAAGAACGACTTTTAGTATGAAGAAGCCAATTTCTTGCTCGGGAACGACTACAAAGGTCTGTTTGGAGTGGAAAGAGATGTTGGCAAAATGAAACCCGAGGAAACGAAGAGAAATTGTGACAGTCAACTCAAGGAAAACTACTGAGTAGAGATGGCAGTCTGATATTCTGGTTTATATAAAAACTGCAACAACGGAGACGGTCACAAAAAAGAGCGACTGGAAAGTGTGAGAAAATTTTCATTGTGTAGTTTGGGCAGACAAGTTCGGAAAGAAACTGAGTGAAGGAGAAAAGGGCGAAAAAAATTGGAGCGCGTTTGCTACGAGGTCTGAACTTTTAGTACAGAGGCAAACGCGGACTTCAAAGAATTAAATACTGGGAGTACAATAAACTCACTATGTCAGAAGAGTAAGTCCTGTAAAAGCAGTAAATTAATCAAAACTTCATTTTAATAAATATTATTTAAAATATTAATAACAATTTAGATGAAATCCTTTGTAACGAAGATCTACGCGGTTATTCTAAAGAAATATGTTTTAAAAACTGCTGGTGAAAGATTCACTAGAATGAGAATGTGGAAGAGATGACAGCGAGAAAGATCTCCAGCGACAATGGAGAAGGAGAGGTAAAGACAGAAAGAGCTGCGTTAGGAAGATAGAGGTAAACTGAACAAGAAGAAGGGCTAAGGAAAGGATTCATTGACTCATCAGTGATTCCGGGCGTGTAAACTGCCAAGGTCATTAGTTCCGTAAATGTAGTTTGATCGAGGGAGGTGGCAATGGTCTCCAGGTGGATGGTACCGGTAGCGGTAGCTCAGTGCATCAACTCATGTCACTGCAGCGCTTCTGACCGGGAGGTCCTAGGTTCGAGTCCTGACGGCGGCAGGATTTTCGACACTAACTCTTCAGCTAGGTCGAATTCAGTCGCTGTCTGGAGGAGAATTTAAGACGCCAGCTGCTTTGATTGGTAGTTTTTCGTGGTTTCTCCGATCAACCGCAGACGAATGTCGGAGCAGTACCCTAACAAACGAGTCACGGACCGCTCGCGATCTGTCCTTCCTCTTCCTTGTTCTATCCTCTCCCCTTACACACACACACTTACATCAACATGCGCTACACTACCACATATTCCGGGAGACCGGTCAGGAGCTTATAGCTTGTCTCGACTGGGGCGGTGCCCCGCTGGTAGGAGAGTCCTGGTTAGGAGGAAACTCCACTAGTCGACGGTAGGTCGGCGCCAGATCTCGCCACCCAGTAGGCAAAGATCACCGCCATCTCCCGAGAAAAAAAACCATGCACTACATTAACAAGACTAATGACCGAAGCAGTTGACGCTCCCGGAAACACGAAAAAATCAATCAATCGAGGGAGGTGGCAATGGTCTCCAGGTGGATGGTGAAATCCGAAGCCGGTCTACACGTCATCCTTTTCCCTCCAAAACGGGTATCTCCCACCAACGGAGCACAGCCTCTATCAAAACAAGTTCTATGCTCCCGTCTGGCCTCTCGGCATGTGTAGAATTGTAGTTCATGGAAGTGTAAATGTGTGTAAGACAGGAATGAGTATAGGAAACGGAAAAGGAAGGAAAGACGGCGCGCAGTGCGTGGCTTGTTTGTTAGGGTACTGCTCCGGCATTCACCTGGTATGAATCAGAGAAACAATGGAAAACTACCGGTCAGAGCAGTCAGTTGCTCCAATTCTCCTCCAGTGTTTCAATTCGATCTAGATGTAGCTAGTGCTTTCTATGCGTAATTTGTATTGTTGCGTAGCTTTTGATTCATTAAAAGCTTATATAATCCAAGAATACTTTTAAAGAATGACAATGACTCATTTTATTATATTTATTATTAATTCAGATGAACACGCAAACTAAAGATGAAATTTTTGTGAATGGAGGGAAGTTTACAAAATTCGAGAGTAGAAAATATTAGAAAATTATTTATAACGCTTCTCCAGTTTCTTTTATTTTCCTGCTACTCCATAAGCTGTAAGCAGCACCAATACTATTTTGAATTGTTATTCAATAATAAAATTGTTTAATAGTGGGACAGACCACCATTTGTTCACTATATTCATTGGAAGTAAAATATTTAGTTTGCAGGTAGACAAGGACATTTTACGAGCGTCAAGGAAAGGCACTCTAAAACTGGGGAGAACTGCTAGTTACGCCCGAATGATTGAAGTGCATATTTAATAGCGTATTATTTGTTCAAGTGTTACTGTATTTCTACTCGTATTTATATACCGCTTTAAGCCCGGTGGGTCAAACATTTACCCCAACAAGCATTGTCATATATTGTCAAAAATGGTTTTCTCTCAGGCGTCATGTATGCTCTTTAATATCTTCACAATTAAATCGATTGCTGTTGAAGCTTGAATGTTTGAGACGTTATGTTGAAGCTTGTGAAAATAATGCATTAATAATAGTGCAATAATTAGGGTTTTGTAATTTAAAGAATTGAGACATAATAATGACATTTAAAACCGAAGACATTGGACAGTCTTGGGTACTTATAAGATCAGATCTTGAAAATTGGAAAATATAACCGCCATTTCAGTACACATGCAATCCTGAACATTAAAACAATATAATAGTATATCATTATCTTTTATTTAAGTTATAGTTATTCAAGTAGTAAGTATAATTTCGAGTTTTAGAGATCTATTGACACATCCTGATTCGGGGAAATATATTTTAAATAAAATTTTGATACTCAAGATACTCAAATAGCAACAAACAATGCATATTGAAAGAATTTCACCATCTCAAATTGAAGAAGCCACAAATAACATTACCAAAAGCGTTAGATATAATAAGACTGGGAAAATGTCGCGAATTTCTCAAACAAACCTTTATTTTTGCTTCGAAACAGAACATGTATATTGAACTCAACTAAATGAACAAAAGACAACACTAAAATGTAGTGAAGTAAAAAATAAACGATACGGGCAGCGTGCGTGGTTGTGGCCAGCCGAACTTTCCGCGAACACACTCGCGCCAACGCACTTGTCCTCGCGGACCTCCCAGACGCCCTGGGTCCACCGCGCGGCGGATCGTTACACGCTCGCTCGATGGAAGGGGCGGCGGCGGCGGCGGCGGCGGCGGCGGCGGCGGCGGTGGTGGTGGTGACAATGACGATGTTAGGACGGTGACGGATGGCGGGGGGGTGGTAGGATGGCGGCGGTGTGTGGTGTGATGGTTGGGCGGTGGCAGTGACGATGGCGGTAGCAGTGACGATGGCGGTGGCGATGACAATGACGATGGGGGTCGGTGGCGGTGACGATGGCGCTGGCGGTGACGATTGCGGTGGTGGTGTGGTGGCAGTGACGATGACGGTGACGGTGACGATAGTGGTGGCGGGGACGAGGACCCTTGTGGCCCAGTAATGATGGCGGAAGTGGAGTGAAGAGGTAGGTATCGGAAATGGTAAGGGAGCGCTACAGGAATGGAGATGGGGCGGCGTTCATAACACCTGCAGCAGGTTGTTAGTGACAGAGAATGTGGAGCAGTGGTACACATAACAGCACTGTCACTTCTCTCATCGACGATGGAGACACATTATTCGAGCACTGAACGTAAACCGTCTCATCTGCAGTTTATCTCTCTCCTCTAGTCACTCAATGTACTGGTTGGTTACTTAATATAAACTGCCGCCAATGCCTACCTGCGTTTCGTTCTCACCTTCAGCGCCAGTGTATTTCTATGATGGTCCTGCTCTCTTTGCGGCGGACGTCACAATATAGACTCATTGCCTCGACTATCCACCGCCACACCCACTATTATCAACTTGTAGCTCACCTCGCCGACCTCACCGCCCTCGTCGTCCTTGCCACCCTCGTCACCGTCGCTGCCATAGCCGCCTTCGCAACGAACTGGCGACGACTGCCGAAACGGTCTGCGCCGAGGGATCAGCGATTCCTGGCAGGTCTGTGTGCGAGGACGCTCAGTACGGAATCTCTGTCGTCAGCGAGTGGAACAAACGACGAGCGAGTGGACGAGAAGTAGAAACCGCAGCTGGAACGGCTGAGCAGACAGGAACGCCGGCGAGTGCGGTGGAGTGAGCGGTTGCAGGGGCAGGGATGGGACACACACTGGGATCTGAGCGAGATCGTGTGCGGTGCACGGAAGCTGTGTGCGTGGCGACGGCGGCGGTGACGATGGTGAGGGCGGTGATGGTGGTACCGGGAGCGGTGACTCAGTGCGTCAACTGATGTCACTGCCGTGCCTCTGACTGGGAGGTCCTAGGTTCGAGTCCTGAAGGATTTTCGACACTAGCTTTTCAGCTAGGTCGAATTCAGTCGCTGTCTGGAGGAGAATTCTAGCGACCGGCTGCTCTGTTCGGTAGTTTTCCGTGGTTTCTCCGATCAACAGCAGGCGAATGCCGGAGCACTACCCTAACAAACGGGTCACGGACCGCACGCGATCTTTCCTTCCTCCTCCTCACCTCTTACACACACACTTACACTAACATGCATTACACTACCACACATGCCGGGAGACTGGTCGGGAGATTAGAGCTTGTCCTGGCTGGGGCGGTGCCCCGCTGGTGCGAGATACCAGGTTGGGGAAACCCCGCTAGTCGACGATAGGTCGGCGCCGGATCTCACCATCCAGTGAGGGAAGATCATCGCCCCTTCCTGATAAAAAACATGCACTACACCTCCAGGACTAGTGAACTCGGTAGTTGACACGTCCGGAATCACCAACAATCAATCAATCAAGCGATGGTGGCGAGGGTGGCGACGGTGGTGGGGTGGTGAGCTGGCGGTGGAGGCGGGAACGGCAAGTATGGTGAGGACAAAACGGGGCAGCTGCGACAACGATGGCCCAGAATTCCGCAACGGACGGGGATCGTGAATTGCGGTGGGCGACGAAATCATCGTGCTCGCGCTTTCACAACTCCGCCGCCCGGCTACGTGCGTCGCGAGCGGAGTTTGCCGCGTCCGGAAGAGCCATTTGTGCGATTCATGCACTGCCTGCGGTGGCGGGGTAAATTGGTCCTGCACTGGAAACGCGCCGTGATGCTCGACTAAGCCTTGTGTGTTTCCGACCGGAAGAGAAGACGCAAATACTATGCTGTGGTGGAACGGACATTACCATGTGAAGCATGGAGAAATGGGGATGCTCTTTTCTTATTACGTTTGCTAATTCTTTTTTCTATTTTTTCAAGCGCACGCCGTGTGTAACTGGGTGATAAACTATTTTTAATGAGGTCTTTATTTAACCTGAATCATTTTTTAAAGTAATAGAAGATATGTATACATCACAATGCAGATATTCATTCTTGTTTGGTAGGAAATAATTCCAACATGTGTAATTTGAAGGGTAATCCAAATTTCTACTGAAATTTTATTTTAATTCTATTCTTGGACGATTGTTGCTCTCCAAAATAGGTTCTCCGATTCTTACAATAAAATATTTTTATACTTTCGGTTTTAAGGGTTTTGAGGTTAGGGCATGAAATTCATTCACACATTAATTCACACTGTCGCTGTATCAATACTTTTTTTGATCTTTGTATGCACTATGTCCATCGTTATTTCTACCTAAGATTACTTTTCAATGACAGTAGAAACAGTCGTCAATAGTTTCAGTGGAAGAATCTTTGGCGCTTCTGGTGGGGTTATTCATGCTGATTCATTCTTGTCTCTCTCCTAGATTTAGTCAATGACGTATTAGGCTTGAAGAGGATTTGATACTAAATGAAGTACATGTAATAAATTCAAAAAGACCTTTCTTGAATACTCCGATTGGAACCTGTGTTTTAAAAGGAAATGCAATTATTCAGGTTCAATCCGTCAATTTATTTGTGCATAATGCAGATGTTGACACTGAATACTGCGTCGACAGACCTAAACCAACCATAACAGAGCAAGAAGAATATTGATCGCAAAAATCATTAGAGAAAATCTTTCTAATCAGAATATCCATGTAAATAGCTATTGAAGTCACGACCACACTATTATTATCCCTAGAAATCATGCCCATGTTTTGTCGGTAGAATGTAACGAGCTCTGGATCTCACATATTGCTTCCATTTTAAAAAAGAATATCTCGCAATGTACGCGCAAGCATTATGTACGTTTTCTGTCAAACATTTTCCCTCAGCTTTCACACATTTCTTTAGACTTTGACTCTATAAGGTAATTAGTTAAATGTATGTCAACCTACAACAAATATGAAATACGCAACAGCTTCGAGTTGTAAAATCATTCAAAAGTAATACTTAAATATTCTTTATTTATTATTTTGTATTATTTTTTATTATACATAAATATAAATGGAAATTTATATTATCTTTGCTCACGGCAGCCCTTCTGAGAGTTGCATGCGAACCTACACGCTGCTCTAGTTTTTAGCGCATCTCCACTCTTTCATCGAGAGTCGGTACCCTGTGGGACCTGCCATCGAGCTCGTCGTTTTTCCCTGCCAGCCATGAGGTGTAATATATCCTGACGCTTCGGGTCGCTGGCGCTCTCTCCACCCGCCCACTCTCAACCGACACTCCCCCTCCTCCCCCGCCCCCCGCGCGGCTACGGTGAGCGGGCTCGGCGGGGTGGAACAAAGCCAAGGCGACACGACGCGCCGGCCGCTCAGCGCTCAGCGAGACGGTCGGCTCCCTCGGCCGGCATATGCGTTCGGCCTGCGAGGGAGGAAGGGATCCTGCGGGCCGCAAGAAGCGGCGAAACGTATGGAGGAGAAAGCCTTCATGCCCAATGCAACCCTATACGTGAAAGGTTAAAGAAAGAAGAATGAACGCGAGGAGAAGGAATGGAATGAACGGAATAGGAATAACGGAAGGATAACGGAATAGGAATAACGGAATAGGAATAAACGGAATAGGAATGGACGCGAATGGGAATGAATGCGAATAGGAATGAACGCGAATAGGAATGAACGCGAAATGGATTGATCGCGAATAGGAATGAATTCAAATAGCAATGATCACGAATAGGAATGAACGCGAATAGGAATGAACGCGAATAGGAATGATCGCGAATAGGAATGAATGCCAATAGGAATGAACGCGAAAAGCAATGAACGTGAATAGGAATGAACGCAAATAGGAATGAACGGGAAGAGGGAAATGTAAGGAATAGATGCCATGAGAGGATATTTCGGGTGAGCGATAGCACAGTACTAGCAGTCCGTTAGGTTGCACTAGTTTGAAAACATGAACGTTATTATAAAATGTGAAGTACTTTTCTTGAATACTTTACAAAACAAATAATGCTAGAAGTTCCACAAGTTACATTTCATACGTCACATTGTAACTTCAATGAATGAGAAAATTATACTTTCTTTAAACGTTGAGATTGTACGAGAGGTGCTTAATCACCGCACCATAAGTGGCTAACAATTTCGTTTCAATTTCTTTTTTTACTTTCGATTTCAATTTCTTGTTTACTAACTGCATTGTTCTTGTTATAGAAAACAGTTTGGCATTTACATATCCCATTCATGTTTGAACTAATAGGCAGCAAACATAATTCAATAAAGGAATAAAATAATAAGGTATGTAATGCCATTAAGAAGAAAGAATTGATAATCAGTTTTTATTCTTTGGTCATAAAGTGCATGAAGAAAGTTTCATAAATAGTAAAGGTATTCTGGCCAGATCAATGAACACTATCGATTTATGACAAAAAAGTGCATTAGCTTGTTTAAATTAAAAGAAAAAAAAAAATTTAAAAGAGAGCGAGTTGTCTAAGAACGAAATAATATTTTTGAATTTAAAATAAGAACAACAGAAGAAGTTAAACATGAAGTTAAATGATAAAATTCCGTCGAAGGAACTAGTTATATTTAAGAAAAAAAATGTAAACTTTATAACTATATTCATATAATAATAGAAAAAGAAGAAAGAATACAGCAATACTTGTCTCCTTGAAGAAGTGTATTGATATTTCACGGTTTACTCTATGAAAAGAATGCATTAACTTCTCTGCAATCCATTTATTTTGTAATTTCATTTCGCCTGAAGTTTGTATGCATTTATTATTTCCGCCCCAAACGCTTAGTAGTTTCAGGAACAAACACTTGTTTCTCAGAGGAACAAGGTCGTACTTTCCAGGCCGCTCGCGACTTCTCTTTTGCATCGTCACGGTGGGTGGAGACCCTAAGCCTGCGCGCCTCTCGCTGGTTTCACCCGGGAATCCACCTTCACACAAACTCTTTGCCTTCCCGCCTCGCGCTCCCCGCCTCGCGCTCCCCGCCTCCGCTCCCCACCTCATGCTCCCCGCTTCCGCCTCCCCTCCCGCCTCCCCTCCCGCCTCCCCTCCCTTCCCGCCTCCCTCTACCCGCCTCCTCCTACCCGACTCCCACTTCCCGTCTCCCACTTCCCGCCACGCACTCCCACCTCCAGCTCCTCACCTCCCGTTCCTCCCACCCTCCCCGCTCCCCGCTCCCAGCTCCACGCCTAAACATTCTCCGTGTTCTCCGACAATCAAACTATGACTACCACCCCACCGCTCCTCCAGCTTCCTACTGCATCCACCTCTCCTTTTTCCAGGCCATCGCCTCCGACTTCGTCCCCCTCATTCCTTAGCCGTTACCACCCCTATTTCTCTTCCTCTCCGCCCGCCCTGCACGGTCTAGCATCCTTCACTGCCCCTCCACCCTCACCACTCATCTCTTGAAAAGCAGCTTCCCTTCCCCGCCCTTTCACTCCCCCACTTGCGCGAAGTTGACGTCGTCTCCCCTTGCCGCGATTCACAGTCTCGTTACTCTCCCCTCCACCTTCCCGTTTGCCTTCACCTTCGCCTCCCTCTCCCCCCACTAGCGTCACGCGCGTAATCACTGCGTCTTACTTTAATACATTCCATGTAAATCAGGCGGCGGGGTAATTAGTTTGCGGGGTCCCGCGCGGCGTCGCAGGCAGTTTTCTACCTGAGCGCCACCCCGGCCCCGCCCCCTCACCCGCCACCTCCAGCGCGAACTCTCGAGAGGAGACCAAGGACGCGGCGCATAAAACAGCCAGCAGATAGAATTAGGGGCGGCGGCTTGGTCGAGGAGCTCTTCGGAGGCGGTGGAAATGTTGCACTGTCTCAAATTCTGGTAAACTGAGTGTTTAAATCTTTGAAGTAGGGATTTTCTGAGTTTAGAATTTTGTAAGGATGCAAACTGCTTTGGATTTGAGGTCTTAATAAGTAACTATACAAGTATCTTATTTCAAAATGTACATTAGAGCATGTTAAAATAATGTCAATTTTCATTTGTAATTGGCCTCTTAAGAAAAACACGCGGGAGTTTTATAAAAAAATATTGATAAAATTTACGTAAGTTTTTAATTTAATGTATTTTGTTATTTTAATATTATTTGTTTTAGCGTTGTATGTGTATTTCAATTTTCGAGGAAATTCAAAATTTGTGAATGAATATCTTCATCGTGATTAAGATTTTAATAATTGTGAAAAATTATTGCGGCTTTCGACATTGTGACTAACAAACTTGTTTCATTGAGATTGATGAGATCAGCTGTAATTTTATTTATTTATTTAATGATAGAGATTGTGATTACACAAAATAAATGAGAGAGCATACGTCCCCATGGAGACATATTACTCGTCCCAAGTTATTTTTCAAAGGCATATTCTGTGTGCGAACCTGTCAATCACAACTGCGAATCATTAAAATAATTTATAAACATTCTCATAATGAGAGAGAATACTGCAATTCAAAAATTTATAATTCGCGGTACTTGATTGACAAGGTAATGTGGAAAATGAATACCAACGTATTGCTGATGAAAGTGCTACTGGGATATTTAAAAATACGAGTATTTGTTCTGACACGTTTCAAACTGGTATATCTACGCATATATATGACTAACAAGCTAATCTAGTAAAAATGTGTATTGAGATATGCGTAATATTCTATGTTATAGCTGGAAATACATAATGTTTAGACAAGTGAAGGAACTATAAATGCTGGAAATTACTCCAAACGAGACCAAAAGGTTTTTCACATGCAAGCCATAGGGAACTAGTGAACTTCTAGATTGTGCTCGACAGAACTACCCTAGAAATATCGCAGGAAAGAACGAATTGCTGTGAAAACTATGAAAATCATAATTGTGAAAAATGTCACCTAGTATTCTGTGCGTTTTGAAGTTAATAAAGACGCATAGTAACTTGAAATCCAATACCCTTTAATCTCCAATTACAATTTTAGTCTGTTCTTGTCAGCTCACTTAAAGTAGTTTGGTTTCTATGTGCCTTACATCACCAAATACGTTCGTCATTTCTCAGGGTTTGCGATGCTGTTATGTCGAACACAGAGAACTTAAGTTCAAATCTTATATTGATAGTAAGGCGCAAACCCTGCCTTTGCGGTTCGCTGCTACTTAATACATAATTTTGTCGTACACTCGATAACACAAATATATGTCAAACATGAAATGGTGTAGAGAAGGGCTACCATCCACGGACTCCGTCCCTGATGTGCAAGAGGCGCCTCTTCCGAAAGTGTGGGTGACGCATCGTGGGCGCTTTATCACGGGCGATCGCGCCGGAGGGCGTTGGAGGGGTGTGATGCGTCAAACGGGAGCAGGTCAAGATCGGGGAACTGGGACAGACAGGGCGGCAACTCCTGTCAGAAGGGGGGAGCCGTGAGCGCCACTCTCTCGCCACTCTCCTCGCAACCACCACCACAAACCACCACCACCACCACCACTACCACTACCACTACCACCACCACTACCACCTCCACCACTACCACCACCACCACCACCACCACCACCACTACTACCACCACCACCACCACTACCACCACCACCAACAACAACACTACTACCATCACCACCACCACCACCACCACCACCAAACTGTCTGTGACTGCTACCACCTCCATCGCCTCCGACTCCCTCCATTTTCGACTCCAGGCAGCCACCGTTGCCACCACTATCGTCTTCGTCTCTGTCGTCATCTCCGCTGCCAGCTCCGCCGCCACCGCTGCCTCCTCCTTCACCAACCCCGCCCTTAACCACCAACTTCACCTCCGCCACCTCCCTTGCGTTCCCCCTCCACCATTTCCAATTTCCCTGCCATGTGCAGCGCCGCCATACCACGACCGCCGCCGCTCCCCCTCCATTACCACCACCACTACCGCCGTCCTCACAGTTCCCACCACTACCGCCGCCCTCCGTTCCCCAGCAACCGCCACCGTCCCTTCTATTGGCATCGCCGTCGTCCCGTCGATTCCCACTAATACCACTGCCGTCTCCTTTTTTCCCACCGCCCCATCCCCTCCGTTCTCACCACTCCCACTGCCGTTCCCTCTGTTTCCACCGCCCAGCACCAAGCCATCCCTTCCCCCCTTCCCCGCCACTCCTGCCGCCCCTTCCTTTCCCACAACCGCCCACCGCTTCGTTCGCCCGGCCTCCGCCCCCGCCGCCGTCGCGCCGCCGCAAGTTAGTGGGTGAAGGATGGGTGCGCGCGCGCGGGCGAGTTTTCGGCAGCGGCCGGGCGATCGGGGAGCGGGGGCGAAGCGGCGCCGGGCGCAGCGGGGAGCAGCGGGGCGGGGCCGCGAGGCTGCGGATGAGATGAGGCGGAGGGCAATCGATAGCTTCGCCCTCCCCGCCCAGTCGCGCCGCGCCCCGCTCCGCTCCGCTCCCCGCCCGCCCGCTCGCGCCGCGGCGCAGCCGGGATTAGCAGCCGCATCTGCGGACTGGGGGCGATGGAGACGAGTGGAGAGGGGGTCGGACGCCATTGGGAAAGAACGTACAATGCCTCGTTTGCGCCGAGTGAGAGAGCAAAATATTTTTTTTTTATTTAAGGTCACATCAGTGGTCATTAGCGACCACTGTTGGACTTAACGTTATGGTAACTGTGAAGATGAAACCATATGGTGTTGGTAAGGGGTGAAAGGACGAGCACAAATACAAAAAATGCCCAAAGCGGGACTCGAAGCGCGATCCTTCGGTTGATTGATTCATTTTCCGGGCGCGTCAACTGCTTTGGTCATTAATCCCGTTAGTGTAGTGCATGTTCTTCTCACGGGCGATGGCGGTGATCTTCCCCAGCTGGAGGGAGAGAACCGGCGCCGACCTACCGTCGACTAGTGGGGTTTCCCCCTAACCAGAACTCCTCCATCAGCGGGGTACCGCCCCAGCCGGGACAAGCTCGAAGCTCCCGACCGGTCTCCCGGAATATGTGGTAGTGTAGTGCATGTTAGTGTAAGTGTGTGTGTAAGAGGAGAGGACAGGACAAGGAAGAGGAAGGACAGATTGCGATCTGTCCGTGGCCCGTTTGTTAGGGTACTGTTCCGGCATTCGCCTGGTGTTGATCAGAGAAACCACGGAAAACTACCGATCAGAGCAGCCGGCTGCTAGAATTCTCCTCCAGACAACGACTGAATTCGACCTAGCTGTGATCCTTCGGTCTGAGATCGCTATGACACTACTGTTTTAGTTACTACTACTGCACTACTGCCCGCCCGATCTCGGCCAGCGGATCGGCCATTTTGTTTTTTGTTCACATAAAAATAAGCTCCTTCCTTCGTTTCGAAAATATTTTCATTCTTATTAGGAGTGTTGTACTTCTCGGGATGTGGTTGCATGCCGTGTTGTTATAATTAGTATAAGTTTATTCCTCACATTTTCCTCAATGTACTTCGCATTTTATTTAGAAAGTCATGGAATTGTTTTGTAATTGTCTTCGTGTCTCGAATGTCGAGTGTGAGTTAAAATTTTAAGGCAAACTGTACTTCAAAACAGACGTGTAATCATTTCAAAATGTATATTTAAGCGTTTTGTGATAATCAGTGAATGATAAATATGTGACGTTAAATATGTGACGCTTGAACAACGAAAACGCATTCTAATGAACTACAAAGAAGCAATAACCTCATATTTTGGCTGCCGATGGCATATTTCTTGACAAATTCTTTCTTTGTAAAACGGAACAATCCTTAAGAAAGTAAAGTGACGTAATTGTTATTTATGATACTTGTGGAAAAGGTGACCTTTTATATTGCAAGTAGGGAATATGGCGACAAGAGTTCGATAGGCCGAGTAGCTCAATTCTTCGAACAAAATAAAACCTCCTTTACTATGTGTTATAGACTGCTTTTTAGACAGTCTTAATTAAAAAAAAAAAATAAAGTATATAAATCTCAGTGGTGAACTATGTTACGTTAATATCAGTAGTAGCTGATGTGTTTAAGCGAAAGTATTCGGTTTTCTTTGTTACAGACTCATGTCTTGTCTGAACGTTGAGCATAATCTCAGTTTGAGCATTAGTACTTGAGGGTGAACTTATAGCTTGCTCCCTATGGCCTAGATTGATTGATTGATTTTTTCATGTTTCCGGGCGCGTCAACTGTTTTGGTCATTAGTCCCATTAGTGCAGTGCATGTTTTTTATCGCCAGATGGCGGTGATCGTCCTCCGCTGGATGGCGAGATCCGGCGCCGACCTACCGCCGGCTAGTGGGGTTTCCCCCTAACCAGGACTCTCCCACGAGCAGGGCACAGCCCCAGTCGGGACAAGCTGTAAGCTCCCGACCGATCTCCCGGAGTATGTGGTTGAGTAGTGAATGTAAGTGTAGGCGTGTGTGTAAGGGGAGAGGATAGGACAAGGAAGAGGAAGGACAGATCGCGCGCGGTCCGTGGCCCGTTTGTTAGGGTACTGCTCCGGCATTCGCCGGGTGCTGATCAAAGAAACCACGGAAAACTACCGGTAAGAGCAGCCGACCGCTAGAATTCACCTCCAGACAGCGACTGAATTCGACCTAGCTGAAAAGCTGGCGTCAAAAATCCTGCCGCCGTCAGGACTCGAACCTAGGACCTCCCGGTCAGAGGCGCTGCAGTGACATCAGTTGATGCACTGAGCTACCGCTCCCGGTCCTATGGCCTCTTAACTGCTGTTAATACTGGCTGCCTAAAATCTATTTGTGTCTACGCACTGCGTAAATATGTAACGCAGTCAAAGAATATGTTTACCATTCGTTGAATGTTCTGTTTTCATACTATCTCTTAGATACGCCGAACGATATACTATCTAATGGACATCCATCTTCTGTGTTCAATAACGTGAATGTGTGTTGGAAACTTTTTATTTCTTCAAAGATGCCAAAGTTTCTGTGAGAGGTTTCTAGTTTCTTTGAAATGAAACGTGTGAAGAAACAAAATCGAAAAAAATTACGTGCCTAACTTTTATATTCTGAAGTAATGGCGAGGCAACACAAACACTAAAAAGGCATACTTGGTGAATAAATCATGAGAACCAAATGTGTTTCGTGAAGTTAGTTTTCCATTTTGCGTTGACCTGACGAAGAGTTCGTTTATTAAATCTTGAGTGATAGACAGGTTACAATATTTCAACCGATAGATCGGGATTCATTAACACAGAGGTAAAAGTATTTCCATTCAACAGTTCATTTCTGTAAACTCTTTGTCAGTAAGAAGAGCATAATTATTTTCCAATTTATTTTTTCTTACGATACGTACACAGAACTCATAAAGTAGTATCCCGATTTTTCGATGACTTAAGTTTTATTTGCCCCTTCAGATTAGATTAATAAAATCTACAGACTTTTATATTCTGTTTAAAGGGGTTCAAAGTTCTACATGCACTTTATAATTCGCACAAAAACACAAACATTACCTGCACAATAAAAAAAAACAAAAGAATGTTTGTTCTTTCCGACGTGGAAATTATTAATAGTCGTAAACGTGTCAGGTAGGAAAGTCAGACTAAAATATCGACTTCTCTGAATGGAGTACCATGCTTCAGCACAGCTCAAGTGTCGACGCTGTGGAAAATATGAGAGATGTTATCGAACTTTGAATCGGGGAAAAACCAGGAGGGTTACGACATGCAAGTTAAAGTTGTTGCATGTGAAACAGTATCAGCAGCAGGCAGTAAATATTTCACCGGAGTAGTGGGTCTTGTTCGAAAGGCGTGCCAAGGGAAAATTCAACGCCCCACACCGGGTGGAAATGCTGATATCACATACTTACTGCGTTAAGGAACTGAAAATTTACCTCCAATGAATTTTAATAACCCTATCTTTTGAATAGATTAGTTTACAACCTGTTGTTAATAGGTACGATACGTAAACGCTTGGAGAAATTGTACATTTGTACTGTATTTTAGAATTATTTGCATATAACGCAATCATGTTTAGGATAATCATTGCTTACAAAAGTGGTACTTTTCCATTGCATGCTGATTATTGTACACGATTTTAGTGTGTTTGTTTCATTCAATTCATCATTTGTAGAATATATTTGCTTTCTGCATAAACAACAAAGGTGCCCGATGATTATCGAAAATAGTTTTCACTACTGCCTGGGCGTTTTGATTCCTCATATATATACGATGCCTTTATCTATCTTCGTAGTACGGCGAGGCAATTTAGAACGTGCAAGGAAGGAAGTTCGTCACAGAAATAGTTTTCCACACGCGGTAAAAAATAAATATTGACTAGGTAAACTTCTTAAATAACTATGTTAGGCATTTTCATGATATTAACGTTCCTTGGTACTCCTAAAATTCTCGTAGTCATTTCCTTGCTTACTGACAGTATACAATGAGACGTTTATTTATTTATTTATTTATTTTCGTCAAAAAACAGTTAAAAACTGCGTATGACGTGCTATGGGGAAAAGTGAATTGTGTGCACATTTTCAAAATTCTGTGATCCCTACACCAAGTCATATACTACTTAAATTTTGAATTTTCAAAGGGAGAAAAAACAAAAACTCCCATGTAGTAAAACCGGAAAATTTTTTTCTTTTTTAAAAAAAAAAAAACCAAAAAAATTTTTAATTTTGAAAGGGTGAAAAATTTCATATCATCACTTCATTTTCAAGTAGAAGCCTCCCTAGCACATTTTGAACGAGGATCTGAGCCAAAACATCATTTAAAAGAAGACCTTTAGTTTTGCCTATTCAGACATGGAAGTACGATTCTTGGGTTATGCTAAATAATGAAGATATCGTGTTTGTGGACGAATCAAAAACTTCGATTATGAACTCTTGGGCTCTTGGGTCGACGTCGCGACGCTATCACAGTACTGCCACCTGCACATCATCACCACACCACCATCACTACTCCTTTCTCGCCATCAGAGGAAACGTTTGCTGCAAGAACAGTTTTTCACGACCCGCGTAACTGTTGAAAAGTACCTTTTTCTTTTATAAGCGTCGCAGGACTGTTCAGCGTCGTTGAATGGCGTCGTTTCCTTTATACTTGAAATAAACTTCGGTAGATGAGAGAAACCGCAAATGCAGTGTATTTCTTTTTCTGATACACGGCGATCTTATGAATAAATACTGTCTTCTTAAAGAAGTGATGAATGGAAAATAAATATTTTTCATTTCCAACTACATTAGATAAAAATTTTAAATACTGGAAATAAGTTTTATATTAAATTTCTATGTTGTATAAGAATGTGTGTTGGCTAAGCAATTATTAAAATTATTTTCTAAGAACTTTAAAAATTTTGCCTAACATTTTCACGATATTCTGTTTTTGGAATGTTGTCACACCTTTCGCGAACACAAATACTGTGGTCACCAATGCTGTGATTAACTCCTTACCTAAAATATGCGGTGTTGTCTCTGACAATGATGGAGGTACAATCGTTTTCATTCAGTAGCATTAGCGCTTTTACCGTCAGCGTGTTCATTATCATTCTCTTAACCGCTTGTACCCTCTTCCAGCAATCACATAACACCCAAACGTTTTTCTCATTTTCGTTACCTAATCTACATAACATAATTCTACTTTAATTTTTTTTAACTTTTAATTTCTACCGGGAGGTGGCTAAGTGCAACAAGTGATGCACTGTAGTGCCTCTGATCGGAAGGTCCTAGGCTCGAGTCCCGACAGTGAAAAAATTTTCGACACTAGCTTGACAGCTATGTCGAATTCAGTCGCTGTCTGAATGACAATTCTAGAGGCCGACTGCTCTGATCGGTAGATTTCCGTGGTTTCTCCGATCAATACCACGCGAATGCCGAAGCAGTACCCTAACAAACGGGCTACCGACCGCGCGCGATCTTTCCTTCATCTTCCTTGCCTTATCCTCATATCTTACTTACACGCACTTACACTAACATGCACTACACTACCACACATGCCTGAAGATCGGTCGGAAGTTTAGAGATTAGAGCTTGTCCCAGCTGGGGCGGTGCCCCACTGGTGGGAGATACCTGTTTGAGGGAAACCCGGCTATCCGACGGTAGGTCGGCGCCGGATCGCACCATCTGGCGGGGGAAGATCACCACTTTCTGATGAAAAAACATGCATTACACATACGGGACTAGCGACCTCAGTAGTTCACGTGCCCGGAATCAACCAACCAACCTTTTGTAATGTAACCATTTACTCTCTAACCGCCTTTCGTGGGAGTCTTTCTTCCGCGATCGTTCCTGTCGGCAGTTCCCTCCCACCTGCCCCAATGCTCCCCCGCCCCGGGGCCGGATTTAGAAGCCGTGTGCGCCCGAGGGTGACGCCTCGGCTCCATTTCCTTTCGCAGCGCCCGCGCGGAAAATCGCGTCATGGCGGGCGCGTTGTCATCGGGGGGGGCGGGGGCGGGCTCCGAGGCGGGGCGGGGGAGGTGTGACGGGGCGGGGGGAGGAAGGGCGGGACCGGTGGCGGGGGGAGGACGGCGGGGGAGGGGAAGGGGGAAACTGAGGAGGGGAAGGGGAGAGAACTGAGGAGGGGACGGGGAACTGTCGGAGGAAGAGGAGGAAGGGAAAATGGGGACGGAGGCGTGGACGGAGGCGGGACGGAGGCGGGACGGAGGCCGGGACGGAGGCCGGGACGGAGGCCGGGACGGAGGCCGGGACGGAGGCCGGGACGGAGGCCGGGACGGAGGCCGGGACGGAGGCCGGGACGGAGGCCGGGACGGAGGCCGGGACGGAGGCCGGGACGGAGGCGGGGAAGGTGACTGATATCAGGTGTAACTTCATTATGAAGCAATGCAAATTAAGTGTTAACGTACTACCTCCCCCGTACACCTCTTACGACTCAAAAGACGAAAAAATTGATACAAACTTTATATTTTTAATGGAACTATTCAATTTAGCTCCGTGCACACACCTAAATTTGCAATAACCCATAAATACAACGATATAACTAATTCTTTACTAACGAGTGAAACGACTTTGCCTTCTGCATTGTAATTACAGTATTCTCATGTATTACAGTTTTCTGCATGTTAGAGCCAATATGAGCGTTATTTGCAACAGAATCTAATTTTTTTTCAGTCGTTGTTTGTGACATATCTCTATATGATACAATGTTTAATTTAAGCGTGAAAAGTAACAAAATTTTCGGTCGCGTTCTTTAAAATGCTGTTCATTGTGTATGCATTCGTATTCGTTACATATCGTATACGTAGCGTATTCGCCGTCAATCATGATTCTTTTCGTGGAAAGTATAACTATTGCGGAATTTCTCCTGCTTTCACTAAACATCAAAATCACTTCCAGCTTTTCTCATTGTAAATTATTCATAATTCACTCTTTGCAAGCAAGAAACGTATCTTACACACTTCCTGATTACTTCTTTAATAGTATGCCGAAATGTCGATAATTATTTAGAAATCACAACACACCTTCAAACAGGCCACATTATGGCGTCTCAAATGGTTAATGCCGGTTAATGCATTGGAAACGTATTGCTACAAATCCGCTTCGACCAACAGTGTTCCAAGCATATGCCACGACTTCAAATTTCAAAAACTTTGTGCTTTTAATTATTCATTTAATAAATAGTTACTATACATATGTAGTATTTCTGAATTTGTTTTTTCGTGATCTTGTAACCCGTCTAAAATTATTCTGTCATTTCCAATAAAAAAAGTGAAGCTCAATACCTTTAAAATTAAAACTGCAGCCAAAAATATATTTTCTGCAAATTTTTAAATGTAACTTTATCCTCAACCCCTAGGTGAAAATTTAATCTCATCATATTGAAAAGTTCGAGAGACTATTCAAGATGAACATTTTTGTTGACTAACACTATATGTTCTCCAAATTATTATTTGGTTGAACGGTGGTTATTAATTTTTTAACTTTTATACATTTATTTTATTGAAACTTTTAATTTACTTATAATATATTAGGTAAATATTTGTGTTAGTGAACTACTTTCTTTGAAGGGTTTAATTTTCTTAACAATTTGAATCAATCTATTGTAATGAACTCTGTCACGAACCTCTATCTCTGAACTCCGTCTACAACGAAACAAAAAAAAAAAACAACAACCAAATTTAAATAAAACTCCCGGCTTCGAAAAGACAAATATTTGTATGTACTATACATTAAAGAAATAGTATACATGTGAAAAGTGATTGCAGGTAGGTTTTTTTTTCGTTCAAATGAGATAAAAATTCACAAAATCATTGTGTCATTTTCTTGTAAACATTTTCAAAAATTTCGGTACCAAAATTGTTTTCTGTATTAACAAAAGAATACGACTCTTCTAAGAATATTATCCGTAAATCTCAAAATGTTCCATTGAGTTCTGAGCTGCGAATTCATATATGGTTCGTTCCTTTTTGCTCAGGCTTATGGTCTAAAATATTTCTTTACTGCGTTCTTCCACTCCGAGAGATATATTCTGCTGTTCATCATCCGTAAAAGCCGTCACTGTGCCAGTCATATCTCTCCCGCTCACCTCATTAACTTCCGAAATCTCATATCGCTCTCGAGGCGCATAAAAACGTCATGTTCGCAGCCTTTGTTACTTCCATTCTTCTCTTTCTTCATTTACCTGACGTCTTTCCCTTTAACGTCGCTCCAGAAGCATTCTTTGGAAGCATCCCCCCCCCCTGCGTTCTTCCTGTCCGCTGCTTCTTTCATTTTCTCCCTATCGACGTACTTCAAAGAAGTAGATTGAGTGGTTAGAGAGTGTTGACAAATTCGAATCTGGATTTAGGGAGATTATCTTTGCTTGAAACAATTTGTTTAGATTCCTATACATAAAATTTTTAAAATTAGTTGATTGAAATACAGTAAGCCATCGATACCACGAATTCGAAAAGAACGAAATAATTGGAGTTCGTGCTATAAAAATTCGTGTTATTCGAGTTTTATTATCAGCGTTACCGTAATCCCTTGCCGAGACCGAACTTTTGTTCGTGTTATGGCGATATTCGTGTTAAGCGAGTTCATGCTAATGATGGTTTACTGTATATACAAATAAAAAGAAGTTGGTAAATATTTATTACATTTACTCCATGGCATTCTGATAAATTTGTTAATTTATTTAATATGATTTTCATACCTTTTTTTATCAGAAAATGTTTGATCCGTTTTTCTCATTTTTAGTCATCCACCAATGACGAACATGAGAAATATTTACCTGTGTGTGCTAATCTTTAAACTATTGGAACTAAATACTCTGAATACTTTAGTATTGAGACTGAAACTCAAATCAAATATTAATAATATAGTATTGTTAAATTAAGAAATATAAAACTAAAATAGATAATTTCTGAAAATGCTTGATTTATGTGCAGGACAAATGGACAGACAGAAGAAACGGACAGACGTAGATATCAAATAAGTTCTCACTAATTACTTTATAAAAGACACGATGCGACGGCCTGTGAGAAGATAGTTAGCAAGGGCAGAGTTAAGGGGTGGCAGTTATTACAGAGAGATTTCATAGTTGCCATCCATGTTCGTTTGTTCACATCTCTCTGTTACTTTCTACACAAATACTGGTAATTTGAAGTCGCTTGATGGTTGCTACTCAGCTCTCCAAATCTCCCTAGATCTAATTAAGCGTGGCGTCTTAATTTTAAAGACAAACCAGTTATCCCGGGAAAATCGTCAGCAATAACGCGTTTCTCGCTAAAAACACGGAATTCTGTGATTATTCGCAATTTCTTTCTCTCCATGATAGTCCTTTTACTTCAATATTTTTTAAACATTATTTCTTAAGCTCCACAGTATAAAGTTTATACTTTGTTTTCCACAATGAATATTCTACTCATTATCATGTGAAAGTGATAGAAATTAGGACACAAACCATTTACAATCAGCAATACTTTAAATATGATATGCCCCAATAAGCTCGTAATCACGCTTTAAGAGGAAATTGTACAGCCTATCCATGTAATGTCGTTTGTGTTGTGTTTATGTACCTTTATCTCTAAAATTATTTTATGAAGCTCTTTGAAATTTACACACTAATTTAAAGTAATATTTTTCACTTTCAGTGTGTTTTTTTTCATAACGATTCAACGTCATTTATATCATTTAATATTTTTCTCCTACATATTATTTTTTAAACGTTTTTTTCGTAAATATTCTTAATATATGAGTTTTAAATAATTGAATTCTTATGTAAAAAAACAATGCATCACGGTAGATACATGATACATAAATGTTAAAAATTTATTGGGTTTTGTGCAGTAGTTTCTGAGAAAAAAGTGCCGAAAAGAAAAAATTTGGGACATGGGTTTGGCACACATATTTAATACAGCCTTAACCTAATACAATGATGCCTCACCTTGCTTCTCATTCTCTGAACTTTTCGTCTTTGTTCCTAGAATCTTACTCGTTTTCAACTTTTCTCTATTGCCTCTTCTGCCTTTTTACCCTTGGCTAAGTAGTAGTGTAGCATAACAGTGTTTTGTAGTGACTAAGACACTACAAAACCACTCACAACATACAAACTACAGTGCACTCGATTAACATAAACAATGTAACCAAAATGTCAAGAAACAAATGACCATCCCTAGGCGGTTTTGCCCCACCACCCTAAATACAACTAAGAAAAACATTTCCCTAAAAATGATTTCGAAACCATACAAAAAGTGTAAATTCTCAGGTGACGTAAAAATGGGCGAGACACTTGGCGCGGGGAGACATTTAAATGTCATTTAAAAGCCCGGAGGAACATTTTTTCTCAAAAATGTATATTGTAGAAATAAAAGAGGTCATCTTCGTCAACATATTAATATGTTGATGAAGATGACCAAAGCATGACCAACATATTAATATGTTGACGAAGATGACCTCTTTTATTTCTTCTTATAAGAACGTCAACAACACCAAATCAGGATTTCCACAATGTATATTGTACTGTGTTAAGTGAGTATTAAGAATTCAAAATAATACACACAAAAAAACGGAAATCGAAAACTTTGGTCGTAAGACGTGTACAATCTCCCCGTAAACTGTACTGTTGTTTCCGCACAATGAGCAAAGAAGGGAAGCTCTTTTGAGGCGCCGAGTGTGCCTGGGGACGGATTGGGCGTTTGTGGCGTGTGTCCCTCCAGGAATGTGCACTGCAGAAACCTCCGCCCGCGCCGCATATTTCAGTGCATTTGCGAAATTAAACGTGAACTTCTAGGGAAACGTGGCGCTCAACTCGCTTTGCAAACAAATGAAGCGAGAGCATCACCGGAACCAGTCTCTTTGGCGTCGCTGCGAGCTGTCCCCGTCGAAATGTGAACACCGAGCTCTCTCGAGAAATGGGCAAAATGTCTTGTCTTCTCCTACGGAACAAAATTGAAGTGACTAGAAAGCCATTCTAAAGGCAATACGAATTGATGAAAATAAAATTTGAGTCACTGCCAATCAATTTTTGACTGGCAATCGAATACGAAGGTATTACAATACAATTTTAAAAGTGCTACCTAACGCAAGCTGACTGTCGTCGCCATTGCTTGCAAGACTTCGAGCTTCCTCCTCTGGTTGGAAATTTTGTGTCGAAAGCTTGTAATGCATTGTCAGCCGTTAGGGATGGAATTTGTTGTTTAAATAATCGATATGTTGACATCTCGTTAAATCAAAATTTCCCAAATTGAAAGGGAATGTATCATTAAAATACATGGATCTTCTCTGTTAGCTCTCATTATCGTACGAGATCTATTATCCGGTTTTCATAAATAAGAATAGTAGAATACACTATTCGTCAAGTAAACTTTCTTGTCCATCCCATTTTTCTTTCGCCTGTTTCTTTATTCATATCTTCTCTTTCTTTTTTTTCCTCCTCATTCTTTTTCTCTTTCTCCTCTGCGGTGTTCTAGCTAATTATATCATGAATTTAATGTGGCATGATAATTACAGGAATTGCTGCAATACAAAGCGTTCAACACACAAGCATAGAGCGGGCTGCCTAATTGACAATTGGCAGGAGATTCGTGGCAATAATTATCATTAACAGACTTCAGTCATTATGAAACATTTAATTTGGAATGTAATGGGGCATTTTTAAAGCTTTAAAATTACAATCATTTTGTAATCGCCGTATTAATTGCTGTACCGATTATATCTTATTTGTTGTAAAAGCAATTATTGGGAATATAACATCGAGCGTTAGCTAGCTTTTTTAAAATTGTATTGTAATACTTTCTTATTCAATTGCCAGTTGAAAATTGAATTGATTGGCAGCGACTGAAATTTTATTTCCATAAATCCGCATTCGCTTTGTGATGTCTTTCTCATCACTTCAATTTTATTCCGTAGGAGAAAACAAGAACTTTTACTTATTCATTTGAGAGGGAAAGTTACACTCAATGTGAATGGTCATGTGAATGGTACTATTCTCGATGTGAATGGTAACTGAACAGATTTGAGGAACAAAGCAAAAAGAAAATATGACTCGTGCCCATGTGTGTTCTGCAAAGGGCTCATCGTAGGTTCCACGTGTTGTCAGAAAAAAGCCGGAAGAGTAGGTTCTGCATATCTTGAAGTAATGAACAATAGAGATCTTGAGTCAGAATGATGTTATTTTTGGTTGACATATCTTCAGCTTTTGTTTTGATTGATTGATTTTTTCGTGTTTCTGGGCGCGTCCACTGCTTCGGTCATTAGTCCCGTTGGTGTAGTGCATATTTTTTTCTCGGGAGATGGCGGTGATCTTCCCCCGGTGGATGGCGAGATCCGGCGCCGACCTACCGTCGGCTAGTGGGGTTTCCCCCTAACCGGGACTCTCCCACCAACGGGGAACCGGCCCAGACGGGACAAGCTCTAAGCTCCCGACCGGTCTCCCGGAATATGTGGTAGTGTAGTGCACGTTAGTGTAAGTGTGTGTAAGGGGAGAGGATAGGACAAGGAAGAGGAAGGACAGATCGCGCGCGGTCCGTGGCCCGTTTGATAGGGTACTGCTCCGGCATTTGCTGGAGTTGATCGGAGAAACCACGGAAAACTACCGAACAGAGCTGGTCGCTAGAATTTTCCTCCAGACAGCAGCTGAATTCGACCTTGCCGAAAAGCTAGTGTCGAAAATCCTGCCACCGTCAGGACTCGAACCTAAGACCTCCCGGTTAGAGGCGCTGCAGTGACATCAGCAGATGCACTGAGCTACCGCTACCGGTCTCAGCTCTTGTGTGAGTTCAACCCTTTAAAAGAGACCTATTGGATCGTTCGAAGTCTCTCTCGGTTCATGGCATTAGGAGCATTAAATTGAAAGGTTTTGCTATTTCCACTACATTTTTACCAACGATTTTTATCATTCGTTTTCCTTCAAATATTACCATACAATGTAATTGAACCAGAACTTAGGGATTCTCTTTCAAATCACATCCTGTAAGTTCATTTTTTGTGGAATAAAACTACTTATACTTATTGTACTTTCTCTGTTGCAGGTGAGTGATCGTTGGTGCTATTTGTCTTCTGCAAATTTGAAATGGTCATTCGATGGTGAGTTACATGTCGTATGCTCATGATTCTTTGAAATGTGTCTTATACGTATGAAATAAAAATTAATGGTGCAGTGCCAACTACTTCACTTGTGCCGAATTACTTATACTCTTAAATATCAGATACACAAATACCAGATCGTAAGTCAACTTCAGGTTCATAAAGTTTCTAGGAGATGCTTTACATTTATGTTTCATGGATTTCCTTTAAAAATTTCATATTTTTATAACACTATAAAAAAAGAGAAAGAGAAGGCCATTACTTTTTATGTAAATTTTCCCTGTTTATACAATATCTTACTTTATCCTTGAAATCAAATTTATTCGCTGAAATGTGTGATATGTTTTCATTAAAAAAGACTTTCATGAAGTTTTAAAATTATGTTCGGGATTTGGCCGTCACTCGTGAACCATGTCTTTTGTGAGTACCAAGTCAAACATATAGTTTTGTAATTTTTCAAAATGGCAACTAATTTAGTCAGTAAATGCGGTGCATTAAAATATCTTTTTGGTAATTTTAAGTACTGCCCAGACACAGTAATGAAAGCTAACGTTCAAAATTTCATTGTACACACATTTAATAATACTGCGTAAAAATGGAATTTCACTAACTTTCTCCTAAAAAAATCAGCTTTCGATTATATATCAACATATTTTAACAAACATAATAAAAACAGAGCTATAAATATTACTGCATTTAAGAACAATTCATATTGCTGTGGTCTAACCAGCATTAAAAAAAATTGTAGATATAAAACTAAAAGTTTAGTTATAAATTTAAATTGTCTGGTAGTTAATTAAGACTTCAAAATGTCATTGAAAGGAGTTCCAAATGAAGGTGGGAAGCCGCCACGACAGAAGTAGCGGAGGCGTGATTGCGCCAAAGCCGCAACAGAGGGGCGGGGCAGCGACATGGGCGAGGGCGGCCGCCGGGCAGGCGGCCCCGGGGCCCCGCGGGGGGCAGGCCACGGTTCTCCTCGGTTCACGCATCCCTACTCCGCCTCGCAAACCACCCACGCCTTCACCTCCGGCACTGACAACGCCCCCGTTATGCCTCGGCCAACGCGTCCCTACTCCGCTCTTTTCAGCAGTCTATTACCTCACCTCCCGCCTTCAACCACGCCCACTGACCCGCCTCGATTCTCACATCCCTACTCCGCTCCCACCAACCCTCTGCGCCTTCACCCCCGACACGGACTGCCTTTACTGACAACTTTCCAACCGCCTACTGGCTCATCTCCCGCCTTCGACCACGCCCCCTGACACACCTCGGTCCTATCCGCTCCCACCAACCCTCTACGCCTTCATCCTTCAATTATTACTTCACTCTTTCCAGCCGCCTACTACTTCACCTCCCACCTTTGACCACACCGAGAGCGGTGGCTCAGTGCACCAACTGATGTCACTGCAGTGTCACTAACCGGGCGGTCCTAGATTAGAGCCTCGACGGCGGCAGGATTTTCGACAGTAGCTTGTGAGCTAGGTCGAATTCAGTCGCTGTCAGTAGGAGAATTCTTGCGGCCGACTGCTCTGATCGGTAGTTTTCCATGGTTTCTCCGATCAACACCAGACGCATGCTGGTGCGATCTTTCATTCCTCTTCCTCGCACACTAACATGCACTACGCTATCACACATGCCAGGAGACCTGTCGGGAACTTAGAGCTTGTCGTGTCTGGGGCGGTGCTTCGCTGGTGTGAGATACCTGATGGTGTGAGATACCGCTGGTGTGAGATACTTATGACCAAAGCAGTTGACGCGCCCGGAAACACGAAAAAATCAATCAGTCAATTCCCCTGCTGAAACACATGCAATACAATTACGGTACTAATGACCCGAGTAGTTGACGCGTCCAGAATTACTAATACACAATCAATCAACCTTCGACCACGGCCCCAGCTTCGCCTCGGTTCTCACATCGGTACTCCGCTCTCACCAACCCCATACGCCCTCGCTCCGCCTCGTTTTTCCTCGTCACCCGCCTCAATCCTCTCCCTCAGCCTTTGCCCCCCCGTAGGCACCTACGCCCTGACCCTCCTCCCCCCCCCCCACTTCCCCCCCCCCCCCTCGCCCTTCTTCGCAACCGTCTCCCTGGTCACCCACCTGCACCCTCTCCTTCTGTCCACGCCCTCACCACCAAGGTCTTCCCCCCATACTCCCTTGACCACTTTGACCTTCACGCTCAGTCTACGCCCTCGCCCACAACTACGCCCCACCTACATCCTCGACACACGTACGCCCACGTCTCTCACCTACGTCCTCGACACACGTACGCCCACGTCTCTCACCTACATCCTCGACACCCGTACGCCCACGTCTCTCACCTACGTCCTCAACACACGTACACCCCGTCTCGCACCTACGTCCTCGACACACGTACGCCCACGTCTCTCTTCTACATCCTCACTCTCGCGCCTGAGCCCTTGTTCTCCGTCTACGCTCCCAACCAGGTATGCTCCTCCACCTATGTACGTTATGTCAGTGTCCTTGACCCCTGCGTGTCTCCCGACTTCGCCCCCTCCCGCTCTCGCCATCACCCTCTGCCCTCGACGACCCCTTTCACCTATTCCCACCCAGGAGAGTCGATCTCCAGTGCCCCACCCCAGCCACCTCTACCGGCTCTCTTCTGCCCGCTCCTCACTCGCCGCCACCCCCCGCGGCGCCCGCGCCGAGATTAAAACCGGGGGCAACCGCGCGAGAGCGAGTGAGGACCTGCCGCTCTCCTTCGCCGGAGCCCCCGGCGGGGGTGGGGGCGGGGCCGGGGGCGGGGGCGCCGCTTCGCTTTGCTCCACCATGCGTGGCGCGCGGGCGGCGGCGGCGGCGGCGGTCGCCCACTTGCAGCCTTCCCCCCCCCCCCCCGGTCCGACTCCGAATGAAATTCGCCTGTTGCTCGCGTCCGTTCGCCCGTCCCCTTCGCCGCCGCGGGGCCCGGCCGGTCGCTCGGCTGGGATTATGCGAGGTCATTGTGTGCGATGGGGCGCGCGCCGGCCGCCCTCTTTCGAGAGGGTGCCCGGGGTGGAGGGGAGGGGAGGGCTGGGTGCAATGGAGCGGCGCGCGGCGACGCTGGGCGCGGAGGGGGGGGGGGGAGGGAGGAGGGCGCGGCGAAGGCGGCGGTTATGGTGTGGGAGGCGGTGAAAGAGGAGGCAGTGGCGGCGGCGGGGGGGGCGGCGTGGGGGGCGGGCGGCGTCGGGGACGGGTGGCGTCGGGGGCGGACGGCGTCGGGGGCGGGCAGCGTGGGGGCGGCGAGGGGCGGGCGGCGTCGGGGACGGGTGGCGTCGGGGGCGGGCGGCGTCGGGGGCGGGCAGCGTGGGGGAACGGCGTGGGGAGCGGGCGGCGTCGGAGGCGGGTGGCGTCGGGAGCGGCGTCGGGAACGGCGTCGGGGGCGGCGGCAGGGTGGCAGCAGGGGCGGGGGCGGGTATGGCGCTGGGGGCGGCGGGGGAAGCGGCGAAAACGGCAGAATTGGCGGAGACGGAAGTGACGGCTGGGGGCGCCGCTCGGATGCTGGGGGCGGCGGCAGAGGTGTCAGCGGGGCGGGGGACGGCGGCGGCCGCACGCGGGAGAGCGGTTAGAGGCCGCACGCAGGAAAGCTCTGAGACGAGGCGACCGATGGGTCGGCGGAGCAAGCGCCCGGGAAATGCAACTTACGTCGGGGTGGAGCATTTGATGATGATGTAATGGCTACGCGGAGCTACATTTCGAGGGCACTACACTTAGATTCACATGTTACAGGGGTCTAAGAGGATTTAAGGCTCGAAGAGTTTGCTTTCCAATACAAGTAGGTGACATGTCACAAATTTTGCTTGAGACAGCAATACGAGTCAGACATGGAAACGT
This sequence comes from Teleogryllus oceanicus, assembly GCA_964035755.1. Taxonomy (NCBI): domain Eukaryota; kingdom Metazoa; phylum Arthropoda; class Insecta; order Orthoptera; family Gryllidae; genus Teleogryllus; species Teleogryllus oceanicus. The sequence goes on along the minus strand of CAXIVR010000014.1, from coordinate 33,336,328 downwards.
GTTTTGCTTCAGACTTTGCTTCAGACGATACATCAGACATGGAAACGTGTTTTGCTTCAGACTGATCTGTAAATCCCTGCATTGTTATTAATTGGCGTGCGTTCACTATAATGTTCTTGTCGTGGTTTGGTATGGTTAAAAATACGATTCTTTATTAACCGTTTAAGCCCCATCGGAAATTATCCGATGTGGAAAGAGATCCGTTTTAAGAAAATAGACAAGCCCCATAATAATGAGTTCGTAATGTTGACTACTCACGGTCGGAAAAAATGGCACAAAATTATTAGAGTAAATATTCGAGTAAAAAGTAAACAGAAAAAATATGAAGAGGTAGAAACTGATTATAGTACAAACTGGAGATTCTGAATTATTATGATTGCCACCATGAAGACGGTGAATTAGCTTTAGGTAGAAAAACAGGAGGACGGAAAAGAGAAACAGTCTTTAAAAAGTTCATTTCAATCCAAAATATTGACAGCGATATTTTATAAGAAGATTCCATTAATATTCAATTATTTGCGCGAGGAGTATGTTACAAGCTTCCCCCGATCACATTCAATAGCAATTTTAATTAAAAGTTCGTTGTTCCAATGATTTCATCTCGAAATGTAAACTTAGTTTGTATGCTTTGCTTTATTCCGTGTCTAATTTAGATTAGTAATTTAGGATATAAACATGATATCTTCAGCTCTCTGGAAAAGCAATTATATTGAACAAATTGTGATGTTAATTCTTCATGAGTAAAATATACAACTAAATGGATTCGTTCGTTGTGTTATCTCTACATCCTTCCATCAAATGAAAAAAGCGTTTGGGAACACAACCAGTCAATTGAAACATCAGATTGTTTAAACGAGTATTGATTGGTCTGTTTTTGTCTTTATCTAAGGCGTGACGAAATGATCTGGAAGAGAGGCAATGAGGTAGTAATAAACTGGAGTTCATGGTGATACGATACTGGAAGTGTTCGAACTGTCGGCATGTATTCTTTAGTGGTTACAAGAGTTGAATCTGCGACTTTGGGCTCACATAAAATTAATTCTTTTACATACATAATTTACCTTACATAATTTAACTGAGAGAATATTTCACAATTACGACACGTAGTAAAGCCACTAATAATTAAAAAGCCCAAAATTCATAAATCTCTAATATCAAGAACCTTGGTGTTCATTGGGCCTCAAATATATAATCAATTACCATTAGCTCTGAAAAATAGTAAATCCTTAAATATTTTTAGACACAAGATAAAGATTTGGATTTTAAAACATGATGATAATGATATAAATCAGTTAACTGAAATATTGCAAGAAAAACTTTTTTGCTGTATAAATTAAATATAAATTCATTTATGTCAATATATATTTTGTCTAAGTAAATATACCTATTGTATCTCTGTAAATCTTCACTTATTATATAATTTAAAGCTACGTTTTTTATTTTGTATGTTCACAAAAACTTTTTTAAAAATAAAGGAATATAAATTATAAATTCAGTATTGCTAACCATCTCAACTGGTTATGGATGATTAGTAATTATTATTATTATTATTATTATTATTATTATTATTATTATTATTATTATTAAGTAAAGTATCCAAGATTCAACATCCGGTTTTAATAAGTCTGTGTGGGGTTAACTTTGACAGAGATAAATTCAGTACCTTATGGTCTATTCGACATTTTTCCAAGATGCGATACCTTTCAGATTTAATTATTATTGCATTCGTGTTTAATTGTAATTTTTGTATATATTTTTTCAATTTTTTTCTGATCAGACTAGTTGCTGAGATAACAAATGGTATAAGTTCAACTGGATTAAGACGATATATTTTTCAGAATTGAATGGCCGAGGGGGTATTTTTGTGATTTTTTTCTCTTTCTGCCTTATCAATTTTGTGATGTGATGGATGAGCAATGTCATTTTATTATTATTATTATTATTATTATTATTATTATTATTATTATTATTATTTGCTCGCGAATAGGCCATCTTGGACCACGCCGGACATGCACTTGCTCGGGCTCAGTATCTTTTTATCACGTTGCAAGTCTTGCATGTAACTAATTAGGGGGAATCAGCATTAGGCTGTATCCGATTTTTATACCCCAGGGTTGTTAGTCCTGGGGGATGGAAGATGAAATGATGATGATAATGAAGGATGAATGAACGGCACACACAAACAGGCATACACAAACACACCCATGCCCGAGGCGGGACTCGAACCCGCGATCCTTCCGTCCGAAATCGCCACGCCACTACTGCCTTAATGGTCTCGGCTATCCAGACTGACATTATTATTATTATTATTATTATTATTATTATTATTATTATTATTATTATTATTATTATTATTATTATTATTATTATTATTATTACATGTATCCGAAACAATTGAAATGAAAGGTGAGCCCGGCACTAACTCGTCGATCAACGTCAGAATAATTGTTGTAGCTACTCATTTTCATTCATTAATATATAACTCCAAATGTGTCTTTGGATGCCTGAGATCAATATGTAGTAAAAACAGTTATATTATTGTTCAGAGAAATATATTTATGGATAGTGGTTTTCAAAACCAATCACTGATATTTGTGACACATCTTCATATATTTCACTTTCAATCATTGTAATAAAAATTACATTAAATACAAATAGCTATGTAATCTTCACGATGTCAGTTGCATGTTTAATCACGTTTGTCGTAACTTCGAAAAATTTTTTTATGACGTTCGTAGCAATTTCACTTTTTTAGAGAGTTTTTGTACAGGCACGGGCACTAAATCTACTCTACTGTACACTACAACTCCACAATGTACAAACTGTGTAACAACACATTATTGTATGGTATAGTGTGTAACCTATGAATGATTAAAATCTAATTTTGAACCCCATCGCACACGATATGCCAACTCCAGCATTATAGAGTAATATAGGAAAATGGTACCCCACCTGGATTAGAGCGTATTACCACGTGACTCATATCCTGCGCAATACATGTTATGTTCATAGAAGCTTAAATGTGTTCTAACTGTGGCAGCAGAGTATCCTGATAACGAAACATTCCAATGATGCAACATAATGGTGGACAGTTCTATCAAAGCGTGGCACTTCGAACGAATGCAAATTGAAAGAATGTGTCCTTATGGGAATCTAGAGTTATCATCACACAGTATCATCAGTTGGGAAGTACTACTTTTTGAGAAGGAAACTACAAAAAGGCTCATTACTCTCCAAACGATACTCTTCGCGTGGCTGCGTCAAACGGGCACCACAAAATGACGTTTCCCGTGAAACATTCCTGCAACAAGCAATAACTCCACACGTACCAACTGCACAATAACCATACACTTATCACTCGTGTGGTAAGTGCATGCTTATTGTGCTGTAAGAGCAATGATCGGAAGATCGCGGCGCCCGCGAGAGGTGGTTACGGCACCGTCAAATGTCACTGCGGTGCCCCCGACCGGGCGGTCCAAGGTTCCGATGGAGTTCAAATGGTGGCAGGAGTTTCGACGCTTGTTTGTCAGCTAGATCGAATTCAGTCGCTGTCTAGAGGAGAATTCTAGCGGTAGGATGCTCAAATCGAAGCGAATGCCGGAGCCGTATCCTAAGAAACAGGCTACAGACGGCGCGGTATATTTTCTTCTTCCTTGTCCTATCCTCTCCCCTTATACACACACTTACACTAAAATGCACTACACTACCACATATCTCGGGAGATCGGTCGGGAGCTTAGAGCTTGTCCCGGCTGGGGCGTTGCCCCGCTGGTGGGAGAGTCCTAGTTAGGGGAAACCCCAATAGCCAACGGTAGGTCGGCGCCAAATTTCGCCATCTAGCGGGGCAAGATCACTGCCATCTCCCGAGGAATACACATGCACCACACTTACAGGACTAATGACCTAACCTGTTGACACCCCCGGAATCACTAACCAACCAATCAACCAAGAGTAGGACGGCGTCGGATGCCGTCATTCAGTGAGGGAGGATCACCACCTCCACCCGAAAAAACATGCACACACTTACGGGAGAAACAACTTTAGCAGTTGAGGCGCTCGGAATCACTAACAACCAGCCAACCAACCGAGAGCGTCCACCCGGAGGCGTTTGGGGGGCCCTGGGGCGTAATGGAAGCGTAGCGGCGGCGGCGGCGGCGGCGGCGGAGGCCGCGGAGGGGCGTGGTGGGCTCAGCGAGGGCGTGGGGAGGGGCGGGGAGGGCGGGAAATGGCGGGTCCCCGGGCGCCGGCGCGCTGCGGCCGATTGCCGAGAGTGGAGGCGACTCCCAAGCGTGAATGACGGAATGGGGCATTGGCCACCTCGGGAGAGCACCGCCGGCTCCCTCCCACTTCGGTGCTCGGCACAATGGCTCCAAACGGGCCCAAAGGAAAGCAAAAGGAAAAGTCGAAAAAGGAGGCAAAACAGAAAGAGCAATAGGACTACAGAAGGAAAATGATAAGTGTGGGAAAGAAGAAGACCGCAAATGAATAAATAACGAGAAAGAAATAAATGAGTCAGGTAAAAAGAAGGAAGAACGAAAGAATAACAAGTCGTGCAGGAAAAGAAATGAAGAATGCAAAAATCAGGAAATAATGAAAAATGAAGATATAACAGGTCCGGTCAAGGTGCGTTCAAAATGTTCTGCCGGACGCGGCCGAATTTTCAAGACCTGTCATTCAAGGTGAAACAAGAGAGTCAGAAATTATACCTGGAACTTTCAGCAAAACTGGATGAAATGTGTTCCTGATGGATACAAACAGTCATGTAGTTAACCCTATTTATACTATAGGCATGTCCAAGAGCACCCAGGGAAAACCAGGGTCCAGGGCAGTTGATCCAAGGGCGCCCCTAATTTTAAACAAAAATATCCCTCCTTAAGCATTCATTAACAGAATTCATTTCTCTATCCATCAAAAAACTGATAGTGATAAATTTTGATTATAAGTAAATATATTTTTCATTGAATTTGAATGAATTAAAAAATCGGGTGTCCCAATTAAGCCGAGACCTGCGGCAAGTTGGCCCACCGGCTTGCCCCCCTTCTGGGCGTCCCTGGGTAGCTCTTGCATATATCTCTTCCTCTAGCATATCTTTCTCTCTCACATCAAACCTATCACAGCTGCAAAATATCTCTCAGTGATCAGTACTAATATTTTCACCTGCATTACTTTCCCATGTAAATATATACATTTATAGTAGAATGTCTGATGCTGTTTTTTTTTTTTTAATTTGTTGTGTCTACACCTTGACGCAACGCGTCTCCAAGCCCCTTAAGGGGCGTTGAGCGCTTTGGACTGGGGAGTAATCCTCCATTAATGTGCTTTTTATTTTTTGGAGTAATCCTCCGTTAATTACTATATTTGTCAAGTCTCGTCTCGTCGCAGTCAGTCAGTGCCTTTTATCCCTTCGGCCAGGGGCTCGAGGCCGTTAGATCCCAGGGTTCCTGGCCGGTCACCCAACCAAGAACCCGCGAGTCTCGAATTCGCTTAACCTTCGTGACTTCACGGAGCGTAGTAAACGAATTCAGCTAGCCCCGCCGGCCCTCCCTGTTAATTACAGGGAGACCACTAGCTATCCGAAGAATCACACAGCCACTCTCGGCGTGTCCTTACATTGATTTCGCTACATTTCTATTTAAGTTTTATTTTGTAAATACAATTTTCAAACTCTCGGCGTGTCCTTACATTGATTTCGCTACATTTCTAATTAAGTTTTATTTTGTAAATACAATTTTTAAAGTAGTTAATGAATACATATTGTTTAAAAATCTGTGAATCCATGCGGTGCCCATGTTAGCTGTCCTTTGGGCTCACTGTTCTCGGGTACGTGCCTTCGCGGCTTCACTGCCTTCCGCCCCGAGCCGAAGCCTCCTCGCCCGCTCGCGCCCCTGGCGGTGGCGGCCGAAAGCGCTCGACCGGAGGCCGACCTGCGAGTCAGGCCCGGCCGGCCGGAGTCTTTCTGCTCCAACGCCCATACCTACCTCCACCTCTCACTAAACACGACTCTGCTCACGACTGCAGCTTTACACCACTGTTATGTGGAAATATGTTTAGATTATATGTAATAAACGTTTACAATCTATTTAACAAATGAAATATATTCGTGTTGACAGTGATAATGAAATGTTCTAATATAATAATAAATATAGTAATAAAATCATTATTTGTAATATGAAATATTACGCTCTATGATAAAAATAAACACTTTGACCTTCTCCTCTTCAGAGTAGCCTCTCCTGAGTTATCAAAACGGTAAGAACATCACCGTATTTTTAGAAGGCACAAATTTGGGTATTTATGTAGTAGATTAGTGTGGCAGTGTAGACGATAAGACTGGGCAAATTATTTTTAGGTGTCTTGATATTTTTTCTCAATACTCACCAACAAACCGATCTCTTCCATTCACAGCTTCTAAATCGATTTGAATTATTCAGTTCATTACACAGCAAAGCTAAGATATTTTTTTCAAATACAGAGTCTCGGAACAAGTGTGATATATGAAATGGAAAATAAACTGTCTTTTCTTTGGAATGGAGGAAGTCGGTAAGTCTCCTTCAGCCAGGCCAGTTCGGACAGTGGTGTTTCAGGTTCAGGTAGGTACTTACAACAGAGAACATTCACTCACTAAGATTGAATGGCGATTATATTGTGTTTCTGTCCATTTTTTTATTAATTAAGTGATGTTAAGGGGCCTTACTCGTCCGACATTGTTGAGTTAAGCAACTTCTCGCCACCAGGTCAGTTACAGTGGTGTGCTGCTTTGTTTCTTATCTGAGTAGGTCTTTAACATTTAGGCAGAAATTAACAACATCAGCAAAAATATTTATGAAAATTTTCGTAAAATTTGATAAGAATTATACTATAATTTCAGATATTAGGGAAACATCGTAACGACCTTTCATTGCTCGCGTAAGATTAAGAGAAAGAATGAAAAGGAAGATGGAGCAGAAGTCTAATTACATGCAAACAGTAAAATCCTAGGAAGAAGATAAAAAGTTAGAATAAAGAGGAATGAATTAGTGAAAAGTTTAATACTGATGGTGAATCTCCAGCAGCATTATGACCAACGCCATTCTCGGAAGGGAAGTCTAGAGCGTCGCTGGAAAGGTGAAGGTGCTGAGAGATGGGGACGGGGTGGATCAGAACAGGATAGGCCAAGATGGGTAGTGTCGTGCGAGAGGATTCGGGACAGGACCTTTCAACTCCAATATAATGTGGTGGAGACCATTGCATTGGCAGCGCCTTCCTACAAGAACTAAAATACCAACTGCTGCCAACGATACTTCAAACGTGCGTGGCTGCAGCGTGGGTTTGCGTGACGGAAGCAGGCAAGTAATGTTACAAAAGATAGCGTCGCTGTTTGTGCTTTCTTCAGCGATTTCTTACATTATACATTATAAATAATTAAACATTTAGAAGACCTTTTTCGTATTTGTCATAAATTAGCCAATTTTTATGTGCGAAAGTTGGCAAACATAACCTGCAGCTGTACCGGCGACACCAGCGCCCCTTATGGAAGCACTCTCCAGCTCTGTGACCGGTCTTGATGGAGAGTTGCGAGGCCCTGATTCGGTTTGGTTTGGTTTGTTTTTTTCCGGGCGCGTCAACTGCTTTGGTCAGTAGTTAGTGTAGTGCATTTTTTTCTCGAGAGACGGCGGTGATCTTCCCCCGCTGGATGGCGAGATCCGGCGCCGACCTACCGTCGGCTAGTGGGATTTCCCCCTAACCAGGACTCTCCCACCAGCGGGGCACCACCCCAGCCGGGACAAGCTCTAAGCTCTCGACCGGTCTCCCGAAATATGTGGTTGTGTAGCGCATGTTAGTGCAAGTGTGTGTGTCTTGACATGTCTTCTGAGGGGACGTAGTGTGGCATGGCGGCAAACTCCTTAGAGAGGAGGGGCATGTCGTACCCGCGAGGGAGCGTTGTGTGGTATAGCGAGAAATTGCTAGGTGGCAAAGGGAATGTCGTTTTTTTAAGGGGGCGTGGTGTGGAGAATTGGGGGAGCGATGTGGTAGCAAAGTACTTGGAGATTTTGGACGTTGCGGCCCAGGGCAGGTGTGGCGGGGCATGAACGGAAGGGACATGGCGAGGGACTGCCGTCCCATGGGAAGGTTGCGCGCGGGACTGCCAAGACGGGGAACAGTGGGGCGTGGGAGGGGGACGAGGGGGCGGGGACCGTTCGCCCGCGGGCTTCGTCCGGACGGGGTCCGGAGGCCCCACGCTGAGCCGCGGAAGCGCGTCGCCACAATGGGCCGCGATGTGTCAGGCTTTTTCCCGGACGCGGCCGACACCGCGGGCCCACTCCTGCTCTCGGGCGGATTTTCGTGTCACTGCTGTCACTCCGCCGCTCCCCTGCCCTTCCGCTGACACCGCTCCCTGCAGCTCGCCTCTTCTTCTCTCACCGTCACCATTTCTCGTGGTCTGTTACCCTACAAAATTTCCTGTCCTACCCCATTCATCTTCAGTGGACATGGTGCTTGAGAATATGGCTGAACGACTAAATCAAGGGCCAGTTTGTACATAAAACTATAAGCATGTGTTAGTAATTAGTAGAGACGAGATTTGTATGTAATTATATATTTTTGTCTTTCTACTTAACGTCTTCAAATTTGTAATTTTGGTGAATTGTCGCCGTCCTAACACAATATCCAATTTTTTCGTTACATATTTTTACATATTTTGTACTATACTACATATTTTACATATTTTGCCATTTTCTCAAGATATTCTTTTAATTCTAACCATTTTCTTTAATATTATTACACTTTTATGAAAATAAGTGTTTTCGAAAACAAAAGCATTGTTTTCCTACATTACTACTGCAATGCCTTATGTGATGACGCGTGATGCTCTCACAGTCCGGCGCGCCTGATTCATTTATCTCTGTGTCGGGAAGTGTGCGTCAAAGACTGAAATCGATTTCACCTTTAAGTGTGAAAAGTATCACTGGCGACGCTGTTCGTGACCTTAATTTCGAAGAAACATTGGCGACTTGCTTCAATGAGAGCGCTTCACGCTGCAGTGATCGTTTGCTGGTCGTAGATATCGCCAGTTAGTACGATTTCTAGACTGGCTGCAAAATTAAGGTCCTGGCAATAGATGAAGCTTTTACTATTAATGTGAAATTTATTTGGTGCAAATTCTGCTTCAACTAACGCTCTCCAAATCATTTTAATACGTTTGTATAATTTTTAAAATTTGTTTAAGATTTTTTTATAAATGTAATTTCATATTATATATGTGTTTTAAAATGAATGAATTTTAATATTACATACAATATCGAATTTTACATATTGATTACATATTCTTACTATTACATATTATGTACATATTTTGACTCTCATACTACATATTTTTCGGTCACTAGTAATTAGAGCCTTTTACCGAGCGAGTGTCTCAGTGTGTAGCGCGCTGACTTCACATTCGGGAGGTCCAGGTTCAATCCCCATCCTGGCGACCATCCTGAGCGGGGTTTTCGTGGTTTCCCTCTGTCATCTAGACGTATGCTGGGATGGTTCTACTAAAAGGTAGCGATCGCGAACCTGGCGTCGCTAGCCGAATTCGTTAACTACGTGATGTCAGGAAGGTTAAGCGAATTCGGAACATCGCGGGTTTCCTGGTTGGGTGACCGATTAGCAATCCCTGGATCTAACGACACCGAGGCCAATCGCCCTTTTACGGGACATATAATGTAAATACAAATACAAACTATTCACTTCGTGTGCTCTGGATTAGAGATTATGTGCAGGTAATCTATGTGTTCCGCTCCTTGTCGAGTCATCCTGCCGGAAGATCAGATTAATTGACTGATTTTTTCATGTTTCCGGGCGCGTCAACTGCTCTGGTCATTAGTCCCGTTAGTGTAGTGCATGTTTTTTTGTCGGGAGATGGCGGTGATCTTCCCCCGCTGGGTGGCGAGATCCAACGCCGACCTACCGTCGGCTGGTGGGGTTGCCCCCTAAACACGACTCTCCCACCTGCGGAGCACCGCCCCAGCCGGGACAAGCTCTAAGCTCCCGATCGGTCTCCCGGAATATGTGGTAGTGTAGTGATTGTGTGTGTAAGGGGAGAGGATAGGACAAGGAAGAAGAAGGACAGATCGCGCGCGGTCTGTGGCCCGTTTGATAGGGTACTGCTCCGGCATTTGCCTGGTGTTGATCGGAGAAACCACGGAAAACTACCGATCGGAGCAGGGGCCGCTAGAATTCTCCTCCAGACAGCGAGTGAATTCGACCAAGCTGAAAAGCTAGTGTCGAAAATCCTGCGCCGTCAGGACTGGAACCTAGGACCTCCCGGTCAGAGGCGCTGCAGTGACATCAGTTGATGAACTGAGCTACCGCTCCTACAGTAAGCAACTGCAAGGGATTCCCGCGGGCAATACGGTCCCACATCTTGTAGCTGAGCAGCCGTAGTATAAAGAGTATTTTGAACCGTATTCCAGGCATTAACGAATTTGACATACGCATCGACTACGAAGAGAGAGAAAAAAGAGTCATTTGAGAGGAGGGAAAACGTTTTAATTTTCACTATTACATTTCTCGTCTCTACTTCCGGAATAAACGATTTTTGTCGATCAGCAGCTTAGGATAACCACATCGCTAAATTATCTGTATACACAACAATAATTAAAAAATTAATTTTTTGCGGTATTTATTGAAAAAAAAATTACATCACAGGAACGAGTGAAAAGCATGGTTTATTACATTAAACTCGTAGGTAACATTTCTCCGCATCCGTAATTCCCGCTCACTGCGTTCTGGCATATCCTGTCTCCATTCGACCTGCTCTCGTGTTCACGTGTCTTCACTTGCGCTGCTCCTCGTCTGCGTGCTCTAGGAACTCCTGCAGACCTTGCAGCAGCAGAGGGTCGACCTGGAAGCATCAATACAATAATAAACCAAATAGCCCATACACCACACAAATTTTAACAAAATGGAATACATACCAGCAGCATCACATTTCAAACCCATACCCGAAAAAAGTTCCAAAAAACGAGTTACGTTCTAAGCCTTTCTCAAAACCTTATCAAACCATGATCAATAATCCCGAGGTTCTCTCCTAGAGTATTATCTTCAATGTGTAGATTTAGATAGCTTAGATTTTTAACTAGCATAAACCTAAAAAATCACATCTGTAAAATGCCTATACTCAACGAAAGATTTATTGCTTGAGTACATGGTTTGGAAAAAAGCGACGGAGCGAGTTTCAAATTTGCATGAATGCAATAACGGAACATTATAAATGAGTCGAATACGCCACTGTTTTCTATTACAGCATTATAAAATTTTAAGAAAAAAATTGAATTTACCGAAACAACTTTCTTGTGACGGCTCAAGTATTTGTCATTGTGGGAGAAACATGTGGTCGGCTGTTGCGTTTACCGCTTCATCGCCACAATTCTTCCGTTGCGACTGGCTGAGTGGGTGATGATGCAATTATTCGCGCTGTAAAATCTGATACGTTATAATTTTTCCCGGAAAAGGTACTTTTATGAACACTTTCTTGCAACAGAAAGTGCCATTTGTAATGCTGGTGTGTATGAACACTGGTGGTGTCTACCAGACCACTAGACCAATGGTCTACCAGACCACACATACCTTTCTTTACCAGGGATGTTAAACCCGGGGTGGGCTCCTGAGAACTAGTTCTTATCCGCCCTTCCTCCACAAGTACGTACGTCAACAGGCTGGTATTCGGATCCCGCCGGAACGCACTTTCCCTTACGGCAACCTCCCCATTAAATGCCTCAATTGGGCAGCCCTGCCAGCTCAGAGCTTCTAGCCATCCACGCCAGTACCAACTTCAAAACTGCATGCGGAGCAAGTCGCTCCCCTTTGTCCAGAATATCGGGCCATTGCCACGACGTAGCCGAGAGCCCAACTGGGGGCCACTCGTACTAAGGTTCAAGCGGCTTGGAGCTCTCATCCCGTCTCCTCACTGCATACACTTTTAGTCTAACGACGTGAGTATCGCCAGAACCTGACCAACCTGGCGGTAGGTATCAGTTTCCCGCCGGACCTTTCAATGTGAGTTCCAGACCATTCCAAGAATATCTTTCACTCAATCGTACCCAAAGATCAGGGGTTCAACTGATGGGTTGCCAGGCAAGCGCGGCACCAGGAACGTAGCATCGCCTACTCACTGCCTCCACCTTAAAACTAACGACGCGAGTACCGCCGGTACCTGGCAGGGACTTTTATATGTAGATCCGCTGCGAAGTTGCACAGAGGGTGCTGGTTAGGGAACCCCACGCCCAAATCCCTCCCAAAGGTCGGTGGCGAGCCACCGACTCACTGCCTCCACTTTAAAGCTAACGACGTGAGTGCCGCCGCGAAACTCCGGCTCCTGGTAATCGTCAACAACGCTCCACCAGAAATCCCGCGCTAACCTATGTCACCGTGATGTCACCCTTGCGAGGATGATGCTGGTAGACAAAAAATATGTTTATAAAAAAAGGGGTCGACCTGGCGGCGCAGGCGAATGTTGGCGGGCTGCGGGGCGTCGCGGCGCGCTCGGCCGCTCTCCGCGAACTCTCGCAGGAGCAGCTGCACGGGCCCCAACCCCTCCTCCGCCTGCGGTTCCGCCGGCGCCGCGCGGCGCTCGCGCTCGCGGTCGCTGATGGCCTGCAACGAAACACATGTTAGTCGATTGATCGGTTTGATTGATTATTTCGTTTGATTGATCGCATTAATTTTTTTATGGATTGATTTTGTTGATTATTGTTTGATTGATATTTTTTGATTATTTTTTTGATTGTTTGATTGAATATTTCGTTTGATTGATTTGTGTGATTGAATATTTCGTTTAATTGATATGTTTGATTGAATATTTCGTTTGATTGATTCATTGATTGATCAGGGATTTTGGCGCATCAACTCCTAAGGTCATTAGTTCCGTATGTGTAGTGTATGTTTCCCCCGGATGTGGCGGTAATCTCGCCCCATTGGATGGTGAGTCTGGCGCCGAACTACCTGTCGACTAACGGGGCTTTCCCTAATCAGGTGTCTCCCATCAGCGGGGCACCGCCCCAGCCGGAACAAGCTCTAAGCTCCCGAACGGTCTCCCGGAATATGTGGTAGTGTAGTGCATATTAGTGTAAGTGGTTGTGAGTGTAAGGGGCGAGGATATGGCAAGAGGAAGGAAAGACTGCTCGCGGTTCGTGGCCAGTTTTTTGGGCACGGCTCCTGCATGAGAAGCTACTGTCGAAAATCCTTCCGCTGTCGGGACTCGGGACTCGAACTGCAGTGACATCAGTCGATGCCTTGAGCCACCGCCACCCCTCCCGGTTATTATTTTGTGTTTCTGGGCGCTTCAACTGATATTATCGCTAGTTCGGTAAGTGTAGTGCATGCTTTATCATGGGAGGTGGTGGTGTTCTTCCAAGACACTGATGTTGATGTATGCACACGCTGTACACATGTTCCCATCCACGTATTCTCCAACATCCAACGCACTGTCCCAAACGTATGTCTTTAGTGTAAAAGTGTGTAAGTAAAGAGATCAGATAGAATTAAGAAGAGGAAGGAAAGATTACGCACTATTCAAGGACCGTCTGTTAGAGAACTGGTCCGCTATATACTTGCTGTTGATCGGAGAAACCACAGAAAATAACTGATCAAACCAGTCGGCTTCTGAACTCGACCTCTCTACCTAGCCAGTGTCGAAAATCCTGCGAGCCGTCGAACCCTAGAACTTCCCGGTCAGGTTCACATATTCAGCACGCCAATTTAATCTCCAATAATAGATATTTATGTCACGAGTCCTTAAAACGAGTCTTTAAGGACGCAGCCGGAAGGTTAACTGCGAGGCGGAACGATAGCGAAGCCGAGTAGTTAACCTTCCGGCTAAGTCCTTAAAGACTAATAGAGGACGAGTTACATACAATGATTTTTGTAATTTTTTGTTATTTTAGATTATCGCTTATTAAAAATAAACTTTTATCACTTTCGCGAGTTCAGAATTGTCATTCTTGATTTTCTGTAGCAAGGGTTGGCGGTACTGGATGCTTTGTTTGTGATCAGACGGTTGAATGTTTTTTCTACTAATGCAAGCAGAATCTAAACCCGAGAGTCCATAGTGTTCATAGCAACGGCCGCTAAAATGATCGAGAGTCCATTAAAAAAAATTTTAGCGGCCGTTGCTATGGACGCGCTCTTAAAGCAGTATTTAGATGGTTGGTTGCTAAGGGGCTAGGTGCGTGTTTACTAACGTAAATAACAAAAAACAATATATTGTACAATGGATGCGCATTGTAACAGTGGCTCCCGACCGACCGCACCTGGAACTCGTCGATGAGCCCCTGGACGGCGGCGGAGTCCGGGTTCTGTGGCTCGACGACGGCGTCCACCCACTGCTCGGGAGCGGCGCCCCGCGCTCGGCGATGGCCTGGAACTCCTCCAGCAGCCCCTGCACCTCCAGCGCGTCCACGCCCTCCGCCTCCGACAGCTCCTGCGGCGCCGGCCCCGGCCGTGCCAGCGCCACCGCACACAGCGCCGCCTGCGCAAGGGGGCGCGGAACAAATGTTACAATCTTCTCGCGCATGAAGGGTAGTCGAAAATGATCATATTTTGCCAATGAACAACTGAGATGCATGTGGATATAACGGAGTTAGAATAAGAATTTAAAATTGTGGCACTTGCCTGTCATTTTTTGGCAACTCTATGTGCCGCCAGGGCAATTTGTCACAGTAGCCTCAGAATAAATGTTCCAAAAGTATTTCGCATGAAAAGTAGTCAAAAGTGATCTCATTTTGGCAATGAACAACTGAGATGCATGTGGATGTAACGGAGTTAGTATAAGAATTTAAACTTTTGGCATTCGCCTCTAATTTTTAAGTCGCTCCGTGTGCTGCCTGTGCAACACGTCACTGCAGTCTCGGAATAAATGTTACAAACTTCTGGGGAAGGAGAGTGTTCGAAAATGTTTACCTTTTGCCAATTAATATCTGAAAGGCAGTTGGATATAGCAGAGTTATAGCATTTAAACATGTGGCACTGGCCCCTGATTTTTAGGTCTCCCGTATGCACAGATGTTCGGCAGCTACATGAAATCTTTTTGACTGCGTCAGATCGTGACTTACAAAACATCCATGTGAACCAGTGTGTTCATAATAGTGGTGCTAAAACAGCACGTACAACTCTACTTCGTAGCGAGAAAGTAAAATCAGAGTCAAATCTCACATATATAAATGAGTATATCACTTCGTTCTTTGACTACATTAGAAAGTGACTGGCTAGCAAATTCGCATAGGATAGCCCACAAATTAGAGGGAAATATCACTGGTTTACGAAATTTACTACTAAGTGTTCATTGGCAAACAAAAGTGATCATTTTTAACCGCTCTGCATGCTCTCTGTGTATGATCTCTGCTTTCCCTATATATTTGTAACCTTCATTTTGAGATATGCTGAACACGTAACCGGCGACATTTACGTAACAGACATGACAAAAGGCGAAAACGGGAATCACCGCCGTCACATTTGCTTGCATTACTATTTAACACATCGTGCGGGATTCATTCTTTGTAAACATTTCGCTATGTTTCGCACACGCTTTTTAATATTTAGCAAAATACATAGAAGGAATAAAAACAGTATTCGCGCACGAGTTAAAAAACATTTTTGCGGATCACTTTAAAACTATAAAGAATATACTATGCCAATAAGTTTCTGGAATATTTGAGAGAGAAGCATCTTGATGTACGTAAGCATTTAATAATATCTCAAACACCACTAGAAAATTATCTTGTATGTGTGTTATGTAACGTTATTTTGTAAGATGCTCTTTCTAAGCGAAATAATTGTCGAAAATTACTGCTTGTGAACACGAACCTGAGTAATAGAATTAAAAATAACAAAATACCTTTAAATATTTTTATAAAAAAGCCATTAGTTTTTCTCGTAATTGTAGAATCAAACCAAGTCGCATTTCATACAAGTCGTCGCACATTTGAACCCAACGTTTAATTGTTAAATCAATGTAGTGATTAAATGCTATTGTTTATTAATTAATATGTAAATATTCTTTTGTGCTGCGGTATGCCGTACCGTAGAAGAAAATAAAAACAGGAGAACGTCTCGTATATGTTTCACCGTGAATGAAACGAATATTCCCTAACAATGATTTAGATTAGGCCTATGCTATAGGTAAAAGTATTTCTTTCTTTGCCTAATTTGGCTTTAAATATTCCAAGGAGATAATTTTGTTTCTAAATTGAGCAAAATATTATGATTTACGTTTTGTGAAAATGAGCTAAACAATATCCTATAATCCCTCTAACGAATTCTAATCCCAAATATAATGCTAATTATAAGATGAAGTTGTTATTGATTGAATTTATTGCCAATTATAATACTTTTTACCAATATGCAATGGAAAGTTTTCATTTAACTGCACACTTTTACACTTTCATCTATAATATCTGCACACATTCTTAGAATAATATCAAAAACTTCGTTAGTTTTTAGAGTGACGTAGATATTATATTATTCCACAAACACCCTAACAAGGCTAATATGCACTATTAACGTACTTTGTACTACATCTGGAAATCAGTTAAAACTGTTACGTCCAAAATTAAGCGTTAAATTAGTCAACTTTAGGAAGAATGTTTCATCCATGTTGCGTGTCGCTTTTTACATCGTCACAGCATGTTCGTTTCCATCATAATTGTCTCGCGATACACGACGTGTGAACAAAGGGTTACCACTGTAGTAGATTAGTTAATTGGGTCGCTCTTTTAGAAACTAAAGTTGGACTTGTGTCCTTTTGTAAATACTGCGAAAACACATCAGGACACACAGATACATTGGGTCGTGACAATGAATGGTGATTACATAAATGACATTCATGGGACTACGGAAAGCTAGTACCTTACTTCGCAATAGAACGTGATGGGAAATTTTTAGTGTAATGGAAGCTTTTCTTTATCTCATTATTTCTTCATTACTGTTACTTAGCTTTCAAGCGCTCATACACTTATAAATGGTACAGCAGCTGTACTGTTTGTTGATTTTCTTTATTCCCTTCACCTCCTCTTTTACGATCATAGTGTAGTAAGCTCTTAGACCACCGGTTGTAACTAAATTCACTCTTATTTACTTCTGCTTCACTTTTAAAGTAAGTTTAGAAAAATTGGCGGGTTGAAAATTATGAAAATATTTCTCAATAATTAATTTTAAATAGCTCCTATATTTCATATTGTTCTTTGCAAGATATAATTAATACCAATGTGCCATGACAAACAGGATAATTAAATACTGTCATTTAAACATATTATCTGAATAGTGATACATGAGAAAATGAACTCACAGCCAATGCGACAGTCCTTCCAACAGCAGTCATGTTTGGTGTGTAGCAATCAGCCGATGTAGGCAGAGAGTAAACTCTGGAATGCTGTACATTTGGTCTTTTATGTAGGCGATGTGCACGTGACACAGTTATGAAAGGCTTGCCGCCCATCCTCCATCCTCCATTACAATTTGTGACTTCCTCTAAAAAAGAGCGCTATTATTCTGCGCCGGGTGGCAGGAAATGTGCAGATTGGCAGCCGGAAGTGAGCCGGAGACAGCGCGCGAGGTCGCTCCCATCTGCGGTCCACTTTTTGATCTGGATTTTGGATGTGAGTGATTTCGAATGAATTCTAAATAATAAGAGATACAGGTTTAGTAAAAGCACTACTGACACGAAGTCAGTTTGATGTCAATATTTTCATATAAACGAATCAATAAATAAATCAATAAAATCAAATCTGTTTGTTCCTTTACCGTTAAAAATAAGTTTTCTATAATATGGCAACGAAAATATCTAGTTTTTGATATGTTAATCCCTCTTTTTTTAATTTGTTGTTATTATTATTATTATTATTATTATTATTATTATTATTATTATTATTATTATTCATCTTTCAACTATTAATAGTTAAATTGTTGGGAAGGGATTCTGAAACTCAAGAAAGCGTGCGCAGATGATTTTTCCCCCATACGTCAATACAGTTTTTGACTAAATAAATAAAAATAAATTAAAAATAAATAAAACGATAATTCAAATTTGGATTTTCGTCAATTTATTTTTGAGACCTTCTTTGTCATCATACCTTCTTTCTCTGGTAGATAGGGAAAGGAGCATAACGAAATTTGCATGGTCAGTCGGAAGAACGTGCCTGATAATCCGAGGTTTGCCACGTCAAACAAGGCATGAATTGAATTCATTTGAATATGTCTAGTACACTGTAATAATATCAAATAAATATTATTGGCAAAAGCATATAATCCTATCTTACTATCCTGTATTGACTATAAGCAACTTTTCATCTAAACTTAATTTTACAATGAATTTACGGATGTATTATTTTTTTGGTACCTTTATCAAATTGAAATCTCTCCGGAAAAAACGGATTCTGTAAAACGTAAAGTCCGTTGACCGTATATTCATGAATTTCCTATTCCGATGTATCATAAAACCACATCCTGTGATTAAGTGCTTGCGCCACGCACAGGTTGCTACCTGGAGGCTTCATCCTGGATATTGCATTTACGAGTATTTCCCCTACATTGCATACCTTTAACAACGTTCAGCTTTTTGAAACCTTTATTTCATATTAGTGTGAACAAAAATATCTATAATTTTAGAAAAAAAACTTTTTGAGGGAGACAGGGATAGGGACAGAGAGGGAGGGAAGGGCAGCCAGCGAGAAATAAAGAGAGCAAGAGAGAGGGTAGGGGGGGGAGGCAGTGGCAGGGGGCGAGAAGGAGGGACATAGCGAGAAGGAAACGGGAGAGAAGGAAGGAGAGAAAGAGAGGGGGAGAGAGACAGAGAGCGAGAAGGAGAGAGAGGGAGAGAAAGAGAAAGAGGGTAGGAGAGTAAGAGAAAGGGAAGGAGAGAAAGAGAAAGAAAGGGGAGAGAAAAGAGAGAGGAAGGGAGGGAGAGAGAGGAAGGGGGGAGAGAGGGAGGGAAAGGAAGGAGAGAGTGGAATGTAGGGCTGTGGGATGATAGTAGATAGCCGAATCTGTAAGCGACTAGCGAGCGAGTGCTGGAGGCGAGAGACCGGGAACATCAGGGCAGGTGCTATAGCTAGTGGTCTAGGTAAAGAGGAATTGGATGTTCAGGCTTAGAAGGTGAATGTGAGCAATAAAACGGGAGATTGGCGCTGCAGCTCTTAGGCAAACTCCGCAGATAGGAGAGGTGAGGTGGCATGTGTTGAGTGGATGTACATGTTCGGGGAAACTGCTGTCGGTGACAGAAGAATCCTTGAGTAGGTAGCGAAGGAGGGATTAATGGAGAATTATTGAAAGTAGTATGTAGGGAGTGGGTATTGGTATTCTGGAGGTGATGGGTCGACCCTAGAGCAGGTGGGAAGAGTGGAAGCGTCAGACGTACGCTGGACACGAAGAGCAGACCCTGAAGGACTCGAGAGGGCGGTAGGGCGGTCTGTAGGACAGAGAATGGTACTTATAAAGCCGACCCGAGAGACAGGCGGCGAAAGGCGATGGAAGTGCGTCAGTGGTTTGAAGCTCCAGGCGTTCGCTGGACACTCAGAGCAGGCGCTAGAAGCGTGCGTGTCGGGCGGTGGATGGAAAAACCAACAATGCAGGCGGCAAGAGGCAGGTGTGGTGCGTTGGGGGGTTGAAACTCCAGCGGATGCTGGAGGCAAAAAGCAGGTGCTGGAAGAAGTCGGTTTTCCAGGTGTTCGCTGGAGGCAAAGAGCAGGCACTAGAAGCGTGCATGTGGGGCGGTTCTCCCGACGTCCGCTGGACACAAAGAGCAGGCACTGGAAGCGTGCATGTCAGGCGGTGGAAGGAACTAGGAAAGCCAACAATTCAGGCGGCAAGTGGCAGGTGTGGTGCGTTCATGGTTTGAAACTTCAGCGGACGCTGGAGGTAAATAGCAGACGCTGGAGGCGTACGTGTGGGGCGGTTCTCCCGGCGTTCACTGGAAACAACGAGCAGGCGCTAGAGGAGTGCATATGAAACGGTTTTCCAAGCGTTCACTGGAGGCAAAGAGCAGGCGCAGGATGCGTGTATATTGGGCGGTTCATCAGACGTTCGCTGGAGGCAATGAGAAGGCGTTTGGACCCGTGTGTATGGAGGTACTAGTAAGATAGGTAAATACTAGTAAAGTACTAGTAAGGTCCTAGTAGTACTAAGTAAGGTACTAGTGAGGTAGTAGTAGTACTAAGTAAGGTCTAGTAAGGTACTAGTAGTACTAAGTAGTGTACTAGTAAGGTAGTAGTAGTACTAAGTAGAGGTACTAGTGAGGTACTAGTAGTACTATAATGTAGCTAATAAGGTAGTAGTAGTACTAAGTAAGGTACTAGTGAGGTACTAGTAGTACTAAGTAAGTACTAGTAAGGTAGTAGTAGTACTAAGTAAGGTACTAGTAAGGTAGTAGTAGTACAAGTAAGAAGTACTAGTGAGGTACTAGTAGTACTAAGTAAGGTACTAGTGAGGTACTAGTAGTACTAAGTAAGGTACTAGTAAGGTACTAGGGAGCTGCGGGCGGCGCGTGAAGGCGGCGTGTGGGGGAGGCTCTGAGGAGAGGCTGGCTGCTCGCCGCTCCGCTGGAGCCGCCGCGCGCATTTGCATGTTCGCCCGCCCACGCGCCGCCCAAGGGCGCTCGAGTGGAGCGCGGAGGCGGAGCGGAACGAGACGCGAAGCCATGTCACAGAAAGGGGCGTGCAGAAGCCGCTCTTCGTTCGCGGAGGCCTCGTGCGATGCGAGGCTCAAGGCAGCCCACGACACTCTCCCTCACATAATATGCACAAGGTTGGGTGGGAATTCCCAACGTCAAGTGTAGGAATTGTACCCGTAGGTTCATGAATCTCATTATTTACAAAAACACTTTCGATTGCTATATTTTCGTAAGTTGTTATATATACATATAAATTTTACTAAATTATAATATATGTACGAATGTAATAATTACATTTAAGCCTTGTAATGGAAAATGGGGATCTCGTTTATTAACAAATGTTTTGTAAGTTGAAAATAGTAATGGTGTAAAAGATGGTTGTTATTATATTAAAAAACTTATAATAATGTAAATTGAATTAATAATAATAATAATAATAAAAACAAAAACAACGTAGCCCAGAACCTGTCAGAACAGCTATTCCTTCAATTGAGAATTTTTATCCAAATTAATGTAACTAAACAGGCCTAGTGTAGCTAAACAGGCAGAGAAAAGTCAGTGCTAACAGATGCAATACCATATTACACAGTTATCACTACGAATAACAAATGATCACGCCAAAACACGCTCGATAAGTGTATGAATCATTCATAAAAGAACCAATTTCATTTCTGTGCGATTAATGAACTGTCGATTGAGACGTTTCGAAGAGCTCAAGGTACTCAGGTGTCATCGCACGCCTCTCGGTGGGCGTTTCCTCAACGCAATCGTGCGAGCTGGTACGCACACGCTCTCGGCCACACGCTCCGCTCGCGCCTCACCTAACGCACCGCAACGCACGCACCACAGCCCCTCTCACGGAACATTGCGCTTCGGCGTTTTTTGCAGGCGTTCCGCAAGGGGGAGGTTTTGGGCGCAGAGGTACAGAGTGGGGGCGGACAAAAGCGCGAGTGGCGGAGGCAAAGAAAGGTGATTCAGACAGGTGATGCGAGTAAACGGCAGCCGGAAGACTGATGGGTGATGGGATAATGGTGAAGGGAGGGGACCACCAGTCGATAAGGGTAAATGTGTTGTTTTGTGAGCGTGTTTAGCTTCGCGTGAACGAACTGACGAGGTAATATCTTGCATCGGGGATTTGGGTGGGAAAATGGCGACGTGGAGAAACACGATGGTGATGGTCGGATACGACACGTATGTAAATATATAAAACTGTAAACGTTAAGTACCAAGGTGACGTTGAAGGCAGGGATCTGACGAGCAGTGAGGTGTACAAAATGCAGAGGATGATCTAAGACAGCAGAAGAACACGGGCAGATTAATCAACAAAGTGGTCAACAGACTTATGAGTAGGCGAGTGGTCAGATTGGAAACAAGCTTGACGGCCACAATGGAAGACCAACACACGAAAAAACGGATATTGCAGCAAAATACAACGAAAGTAACGAACTGAAGCACTGTGGACAGAGACCTCTATCGTGATAATAGTGAGATTCGACGCAATAGTCTACGGGTGATGTGTGGCATGATTAATGATTCTGAGCCCAGCGTGGTTTATCGCCGGAAATATTGGAATAAAACGCATTCCTCACTAGCGGTCGGTCCGGTGCTTGTTCGAGGCGATCACGAGCGCGACGGTGAGGAGGAGGACAGAGAGAGGATAGGACCAAAATCCAGGAGTTAGACGTGAGGGAAATCACGGAACGGTCATACGAGAGATTACCACGGACCGGTCTTACGAAATCGAGTGTCATGAAAAGGTGAGGAATTATAATTTCAAGACGAGTTGAGCAAGAATGACGGTCAATATCAAAAGAGTTGCAGTTACTTGGTTTATTGGTTAGTTGATTAATGATTCCGGGCACATCAACAGCTTAGGTCATTAGTCCCGTAAATGTAGTGCACGTTTTTTCCTCGGGAGATGACTGTGATCTTTCTCCGCTGGATGGCGGGATCCGGCGCCGACCTATCGTTGGCTAGCGAGGTTTCCCCCTCACCAGAACTCTCCCACCAGGAGGGCACCGCCCCAGCCGGGACAAGCTCTAAGCTCCCGACCGGTCTCTCGAAATTTGTGGTAGTGTAGTGCATGTTGGAGTTGCAGTTACGAGGCTAGAACTCTTGCATTTAATAAATCTTTTTTATTAGTCAATAACAAGTGTTTTGTACACTAAACACGAATACAGGAATGTCAGAGGGTAGTGGATTCATAATTTGGAAGTGTCAACCGAAAATGATGAATATGAATAAAGGTAAATTACATTTCATAAAACACAGCATCAAGAGTTGATAATGAGATGAGGGGAGGTGTCTACAGCATGATCTACGCGATTAAAGTAAAAGATATTACATATATTTTTCATCTTCTGAGAACCTATCTGTTCCTCATTCGGTGCCTCGCCTTCCTCCGACGAACGTATTCCAATTAATGGCCGCGTATTTCATTTATAACCACCCGAGTTGTTATGACTGAGTGGTCATAAATCTCAATATTGATTTTCAACGGAGAAGATATATTGTCGGACCCTTTGTTTAAATATTAACTGGAGTTCTTTTGAAGAACTTTACGTGTATTTGATGGTTCGTCGTGTCACCTGTGTAAATATAGAACTTTGGAATTGGAGGGATATCAATTGACTACTTATTTATATTCCAGTAAAGCTTTCTTTCGCTTTGTAAACGATGTGACAGTTTCCAAACAAGAGTATTCAACATTGGCAACATTCTAGATATAATGAGAGGCGACATGTTTAACAAAAATAAGAACGAAAAAAGCTGCTTTCAAAATTATAGGTTAATAATAATTAAAGTGAATATCTCTTCTTTTGATTAAATTACTTGAAAGTTCGCTTTTCCAAGATGGCTAATACTGTGTTCATAAGAACGATTCAGACTAGAATGCTGCGCGTAAACGGTAAATATGTGATGGGGTCGACCTCTTTCTTGGACCCGTGCAGTAGCATGAGGTCAGCCGTGTCGTGAGCAGTGACGCGATGAATATGACAGTTCAGACCTTTCACTCATGGCAGAAGCCTAAATAAACGATCAAATATTTGCAATTTTGATTCAAAATAATGTTTCATTATTTTTGGATTTTGATTGCGTTTCTGGGTACTTAACGAACCATAGATACCTATCACATGACTGGAAGCTGCACAGACAATTTCTTTGCGCATTGGAAATAAGTAATATGCTAGTAATAGATTTTGTAAATTCTGAGCAATAAAATTTACAATGTATTTCATTTTAAAATAATTAGTAAATTTCATAAAATTTATAGCTAGCAATGATATTAATTTGGATGACACCGCCGTCTTCTTGTGTCTAGAACAAAAAATTAACTCAGTGCTTTTGGTTAAGAGTTAATGTAGAAGAATAAATATTGAAACTAATTTGAAAATCTATGATGGTGTCGTAAGGGTTGAAGTTTGGTTAATATCTTCGCTTATTTACTATTATCTAATAGGTTAATGGCTTAAGGATTTGAGTATTTTTCCAGACGTTGAAGAAAATTAGAGCTGCTTGTTTCGATTCTTTCAAAGATTGTCGGAACTTTTAGATTTCTAAGCAACACTGTTTGTGTTTGACCATGGTGCTGCAGCAATCATTCTAAGTATTTTTGACTGAAGTTTCTGTGATGTAGGTAGCACTAGAACCAACAAGCTCCTGGTGACTCGTTGGTTTGCATGTTACCTTTTCACGGCGCAACCCCGGGTTCTATTCCCGGTCGGGACAAAATTAACAGTGCGCTTTCCTTGCAATGTCCCAGTGTCTGTTGCTGTGTGAGGCTGAGAAAGCTCACTTCTCAGGTTGAGAAGACCAAGATACAGCTTGGGGATCCATATGTGCTTACCATACGTACCCCTTAATCCACAGTCGCAAGGCTGGGATGCTGCTGGTATATCTGAGCTTGTAAAGAGTTGGCATGTCAAAGTACATACAGTGAGTATAAAACGTATTCGTACATCAGGGCATTTTAACAGTTACTGTACCGGAATCGGTAGCTCAGTACATCAACTGATGTCACTGCAGCGCTTCTGACCGGGAGGTCCTAGGTTCGAGTCAGGTCGAGGGCGGCAGGTTCGAGGGCGGCAGGTTTTCGATACTAGCTTTTCAGTTAGGTCGAATTCAGTTGCTGTCTGGAGGAGAATTCCAGCGGCTGGCTGCTCTGATCGGTAGTTTTCCGTGGTTTCTCCGATTAACACCAGGCGAATGCCGGAGCAGTACCCTAACAAACGGGCCAGGTATCGCGCGCGATCTCTCCTTCCTCTTTCTTGTCCCATACTCTCCCCTTACACACACACACACACACACACACACACTTACACTAACATGCACTACACTACTACATATTCCGGGGCACCGGTCGGGAGCTTAGAGCTTGTTCCGATTGGGGCGGTGCCCCGCTGGTGGGAGTGTCCTGGTTAGGGGGAAACCCCGACGGTAGGTCGGCGCCGGATCTCGCCATCCAGCGGGGGAAGATCACCGCCATCTCCGGGGGAAAACATGCATTACACTAACGGGACTAATGACCAGAGCAGTTGACGCGCCCGGAAATACGAGAAAATCAATTAATCAACAGTTATTGTAACTATTATGCAATAATTAACTTATAATCAGTTCATATTTTCATCAGAGTATTAAAGTAGGTGTACGGAAAAGTTAATAACAAAAACAGCAAAGAAACACAGTACAAAGCAGGTAGAACTAACTGTTAAATCTTTCTAAAATGTGAAATCTCGGGACGCAAAGAGTATTCGAACAGCATAGACAACTGTAACGGTTTTAGCTTCCCTCCGCCTGACTCGTGAGAAATTTGTAACTCCAGGAAGGGTAGACAGCAGTAGCCTTGTGTAGTGTTTGATAGATAATTGACAGACGCCTGCGTGTTATATGAAAAGAAGAAATGGGTCGCAAATGGAAGGAAACGTCATTGGAAAAAAATTATCATCAGTTTGCATAATCTATGGGAATCGTTGCGGGAAATTTCTTTGATTTTAAACAGGGCAAGGAATGCCATTCTGGGAATAATTGATAGTTTTTGTGTAAGGAAAATATTGGAAATCGTGAGAAAACTTGTACGCGCAAAGAAACTTAGTGGAGAAGATGGTCGTGCAATTCTACGGAAAGTGAAGAAATATCCGCAAATAAGAGCACCAAAAATACCGAGTGATCTTGAAAATGAATTGGTGATAAATGTATATGAGAGTACTGTGCGAAATTTTTGAGGCAAAATGACTATCATGGAAGTCTAGTCTAGAAGCAATTATTATGTGAATGAAATCAACAGAAGGAAAAGGTTAGAGTTCGCAAAAAATACGTAAATAAAACGAGTGAGTTTTGGGAAAATGTTATTTTTCCCGACAAAAGTAAATACAACATATTTTCTTCGTTA
Organism: Teleogryllus oceanicus; assembly: GCA_964035755.1. Classification (NCBI taxonomy): domain Eukaryota; kingdom Metazoa; phylum Arthropoda; class Insecta; order Orthoptera; family Gryllidae; genus Teleogryllus; species Teleogryllus oceanicus. Next base: position 33,310,314 of record CAXIVR010000014.1, on the reverse strand, counting down.
CACGTAAGCCAATTAAAACATTTTTGTAGAAATCTTTAGGTGTACGAATACATTTTACACTCACTGTACATACATACTGGAACACGCAACAGCTTGCTTCTTCTGACCGTGCCAGCACCTCTCTCTCCCTCTTTTTTCCGTCCAGCATTTGGCAGCTCCGAGTGACGGTGACGTGATCGAACTCTCCAGATATCGAGAGTTCGCGGAAATCGTGTCCATCTCAGTTTGTATCTCAAAGGAAGCACCGCCCCTTGGGCCTCGGAGACGAGCGAGTAACCCAATTTCGGCGCCCTCGGCTTTTGGCGCCAGTCGCCCGCCTTCCTTTGGGGTGCGAAGTGTAGTGTGCAGCGCACGGCGCGTCATGTTTGAGCGAGGGGTGGATTGCGTGAAAGGGCTGGGGGAGGCAACGCAGGGGTGGCGGGGAGATGTGAAGAGGCCCAGCTGCGAGCAAATGCACCGCCGAGTGAATTTCCCGCGGTGAGCAATTGTCTCTCTGACCATAAATCTAATTGCCGTTTCGACGCGCAATTTGTAGCAACCCATTTCATTTACACATTCCTTACTCATTATGACATTCTCTTTCGAGCTATGTGTGTTTCTATTTGAGATCTCAGTTTTGTCTCGACTTTGGATACTTCTGGTTGGAATAGTTACGAATATGTATTGAAATACGATGCAATTATGAAATTTGTGTAAAATGTATTTCGTGTAATTTCTAGATGCCTGCAGAAGCAAACAGGGAGAGGTGGCTCAGTGCATCAATTATGTCACTGCATTGCCTTTGCCCGGGAAGTCATAGGTTTGAGTCCCGACGGTGGTAGGAAAATTCAATCGCTGTCTGGATGATAATTGTAGTGGTCGGCTTCTTTGATCCGTAATTTTCAGTGGTTTCTCCGATCAACACCAGGTGAATGCGGGAGCACTACCCTAACAAACGGGCCGTCGGGCCGCGCGTGATCTTTCCTTCCTATTCCTTCCTTTCCTCACCCCCTCACACAGACTTACACTAACATGCACTTCACTATCACACATATCGGGAGACCGGTTGAGAGCTTAGAGCTAATTAAAATTCTGTATCCCGGCAATGTTTATTCTTTACTTTGTAAAACTGTCCAATCTGGAGTTACGAGATGTGATAATTAGCATGACAAAATACATTTAATGTACTAACTGGGATATTGACCATAGCATTAAACGTGCCCGGAAATATCAATCAATTAATAAATCTCATTGTTCTGATGGGCGAAATCCCCTGACCGGGAGGTCCTAGGTTCGAGTCCTGACGGCGGCAGGATTTTTGACACTAGCTCTTCAGCTAGGTCGAATTCAGTGGCGGTCTGGAGGAGAATTCTAGCGGCCGGATGCTCTGATCGGTAGTTTTCCGTGGTTTCTCCGATCAACACCAGGTGAATGCCGGAGCAGTACCCTACCAAACGGGCCACGGACCGCGCGCGATCTGTCCTTCCTCTTCCTTGCCCTATCCTCTCCCCTTGCACACACACTCACTTACGCTAACATGCACTACACTACCACGTATTCCGGGCGACCGGTCGGGAGCTTAGAGCTTCTCCCGGCTGGGGCGGTGCCCCGCTGGTGGGAGAGTCCTGGTTAGGGGGAAACCCCACTAGCCGACGGTAGGTCGGCGCCGGATCTCGCCACCCAGCGGGGGAAGATCACCGCCATATCCCGAGAATAAACATGCACTACACTATCGGGACTAATGACCAAAGTAGTTGACGCGCCCGGAAACACAAAAAATCAATCAATCAATCAATCACTAACGGAACTAGTGACCAAAGCAGTTGACACGCCCGGAAACACGAAAAAATCAATCAATCAATCAATGGGCGATATGATGCTCACTCCACGGAGAGGCTACTAGAGAGGTACCTGGCACTCCGTGTACGCTGCAAGAGAGTGCGCTATGCCGAGACCGTGTGTGCGGCGCCGCAGCGGGAGGTGTGGGGGCCGGCGAAGGGCGTGCCTAAGCTGTGCCCCGCCCCGCCCCCTCGCCCGGCCCGCACCCGCGGTTCACCGCACTGGCGGCGCCCCCTGCGTTGTCCCCCCCACGTGGACCCCCCTCCAAGCCCCCGGCGGATGCGCCTCGCTTCTGCACTTAGCGCACCTTCCACGGCCTCAGGCTACAACCCCTCCCCCCCACTCAGCCCCCCCACACACACCAATGCGGATTCACACAGCCTATTTAATGAAGATCCTATAAGATAGGTTTGAAAGCTACAAGTGGGGTACGCTTCATGAGAGCAACATTTATTGGTTCCGAGTACTTACCGCATTAGTCACTACTCATTGTGTAGTGCATGTTACATCCCAGGAGGATCCTGTCCGCTGGAGGGTGAGATTCGGTCCCGACATATACGTCGGCTTTCGAGGACTTCTCTTGGGAGGCATCTCTCCCAGAGGAATTCCGGGAAGAGATTCCTGCCACTGTCAGACAAGAAATAAGCTCCCGGCTGGCCTCCAGGTATGTGTGGCAGTGTAGTGTATTTATAACAGAGTGTATGTGAGAAGGAAGATGAGAGGACAAGCATGAGGAATAAAAAGAGAGCACCCAGTTCGTGTTGCTGTTATTAACTTTCTTTTCTGGTATTTATCTGGTATTGGCCGAGGATACCACACAAAACTGTTGGTGAGAGCTTCCGACTGCTGAAGTTCTCTCCAGACAATTTTTGAACTCACTACTCATAGTGTCTACTATATAGTTTTATGCAGCTATATAGCTGGATAAAATCCGCCACCGATGGAAATATCACGTAAGACTTTTCGAACATCGATTCTGCAGACACATTTTAGTTGCCGCTGAACTATATCGCTGAACAGATATCGTTTATGCAATTAATGTGGTCTGTCTAGTCGCTGATGAAGATACGCATTCACGCGACTGGAAAACTTTTATGCGTATTTTAAGAATTTATGATATAACAAGGTCACGTTCATGCAATGATTGCGGGGAGTTAAATGGTCCACAAACACAGATTAGAACGAGTCAATGTCCGTTCCAAAGAGAGATTCAGCAGTATCACTGTTCTTCCCAGAAACCGATGCAATGAAGAAAACTCAGAAATGAATCAGGAGATGTACGAGGGAATAAAAGTAAAAGTTCGACCTTTTAACCGTATGAACTAGAAGAAAAGACTAAAAGTGTTTTAGATTTCAGTACATGCCAATTTGTTTATTATGCTTCTTTTCTTTCTTATACAACTGCCAACCCGACGAGGGTAACGTACAAGTCTATGTTTTGTCTTTTATTATTTTATTTTCAACTAATATATTTTTTTCTGGGTTTGTGTTAGAGGACTTTGAATCAGGAAAAAACATTATTTAATTTATAAAAACAAATAATTAAAAACAATAACAAATTAAGATTATATAATTCAACTGATTGACTTAAAACTTAAGAAAATCGACAAAAAAATAGAATTAAGATTAACGTTAGACTAAGTTAATTGTCTTCCGGATTACATTTTTACATAATATTCTTGGAAAGTTTGAAAGATAAATTTTGTGTGGATGTATCGGTAATTATCGTTCAGTTTCATAAACTTGAGAATAACTCGCGCAAGCGGTTTCGGTCTCTTTGATTGATTGATTGATTGATTACCGATTCCGGGCGCGTCAACTACCGAAGTCATGAGTCCCGTAAGTGTAGTGTATTCGTTTCCTCGGGATGTGGCGGTGGTCTTCCCCCGCTGGATAACAAGATGCGGCGCAGACCGACCGTCGGCTAGCGATGTTTTCCCCAACCAGGTATCTCCCACCAGCGAGGTACAGTCCCAGCCAGAACATTCGCTCTCTCGGAGGACCACGCGCTAGCCCTTGCTCCAGCCCCGCCTTAGGCCGGGGAGGCGACAGTCTCGCGGAGTCAGCAGAGTCTTGGTCGAGCGCCGGCGAGATGGAGCGAACTCCGGAGGCGATGGAGCGGGGCGGGGCGCCCCGGAGCAGAGGCGATCGCCAACCACCGCAATCTGGTTTTATCTGCGGCGCTGCGGGCGACGCTAATAATAGCAGCGGAGGCGCCATGCATAAAACACGAGCGTCCGCGGCGGCGGGCGATGCGGGCGGGCGCCACAGCACACCTGCGCCCGGCCGTCGCCTCTCGCTCCCCGCCCCCTCGGGCCCGCCCCGCGTGCGCGAAGCCCGCGTCACGCCCGCGTATACGACCGCCCGCCGCGGCCACCGGCCGGCCAGCCCACACCTGCAGCGTCGCCCTCGCACCCGCAGTTTACTCCGCCCAGCCGCAGGCGCCCCCCGCACGGGGGCTCTCCACGCTGGCGGCAGACGCGCCTGCTCAGCTAAATCCAGGGTTGCCAACAATGTGCATGTAAAAGCGAGGACGCTCCATAAGCCAAGAAAAAAAACGAACACAATTATGTACGCCAAAAAATGAACACATTTCCACCGGGAGCGGTAGCTCAGTGCATCAACTGATGTCACTGCAGCGCCTCCGACCGGGAGGTCTTAGGTTACATTCCCCACGGTGGCAGGATTTTCGACTTTAGCTTTTCAGCTAGGTCGAATTCAGTCGCTGTCTGGAGGAGAATTCTAGACGTCGACTGCTCTGATCGGAAGTTTTCCGTGGTTTCTCCGATCAACAGCAGGTGATTGCCGGAGCAGTACCCTAACAAACGGGTCACGGACAGCGCGTTCTCTTTCCGTCTCCTTCTTTGTTCTATCCTCTCCCTTTACACACACTCACACACATACACACACACACAGTAACATGCACTACACTACCACACATGCCGGGAGACCGGTCGGGAGCTTAGATCTTGTCCCGGCCTGGGCAGTGGCTCACTGGTGGGAGATACCTGGATGGGAAAAGTGATACCGCTGGTCGACGATAGGTCGGTGCTGGATCTTGCCATTCAGCGAGAGAAGATGCCCGACGCCTCCCGATGAGAAGCATGCACTACACTTACGGGACGTATGACTTGATACATTGACGCACCCGGAATCACTGTCAACCAATCAATCATTAACGTCAGCTCTAGTTCTTTCTTCTCTCCCTTAGCGATTCAAGTTTTAAAAAATCGTTCACAAAATGCATATGAAGATGGTCTGAACGTCTTTTTTTTTTTTTTTTTTTTTGTCGCTACACAGGGGCGGTATTCGTGTTTCAGCGTTCACAAAATAGATATTCATGTTTTCTATTCTGAATTGAACAATGAACGATGCAACGTTCCACGTTTTCATGTGATAAAATAAATGACAACAAAACTTAAAAATTTACTAAAAGGATAACATTTAAAATACAAAGCAGGACGAGAGGACAACTGACGTCAATGATGTATTGTTGTCCGAAATGAAGGGCGGTTGACAACCCTAGTTTAAATCCCTCCCGTGTTATATTTTTTAATTATTTAATTAATTAATTATTTAAATTATTTCAATTATTACAATTATTTAAATTATCGTTTCCATGTTTTCGCGGCAGGAAGTAATAAGAGCCAAAATTTATTGCTTATTTATCTTTGAAAATAGATTTTATTACATGGGAGTTTTTTTGTTTTTTTCTCCCTTTCAAAATTCAAAATTTATTTTTTTATCCTTAAAATAAAATTAAAATTATTGCTTTTTATCCTTAAAATAGATTTTATTACATGGGTTTTTTTTTTGTTTTTTTTTCTCCCTTTCAAAAATTCAAAATTTAAGTAGTATATGACTTAGTGTAGGGATCACAGAATTTTGAAAATGTGCACACAATTCACTTTTCCCCATAGCACGTCATACGCAGTTTTTAACTGTTTTTTTGACGTAAAATAAATAAAAAATAAATAAATATAATTTTCGGTTGATTCGAAATTACGTGCGCGTCGAGCATGATGTGTGTTTCTCTGCACGATTTGTGGTCGGGAATGCTAAACGGCAATAGGTAGATATTTCGTTGTATTACTCTCGTGACTATCTGTTCGAGTTTTAAGCTTACCGACTTATTTGATTGTTGGTTGGTTGGATGTTAGTGATTTCGGGCGCGTCAACTACTGATTGCATTTGTCCTGTAAATGTAGTGCGTGTTGTTGCTCAGGATGAGGCGGTGGTATTCCCCTGCTGAACGGCGAGATTTGGCGCCGACCAACTGTCGGCTAGCGGGATTTTCCACAGCCAGGTATCTCCCATCAACGGGGCACCGCCCATGCCGGGACAACCTCTAAGGTATCTATCAGTCTCCCGGCATATGTGGTAGTGTAGTGCATGTGAGTGTGTAAGGGGAGAGAAAAGGACAAGGAAGAGGAAGGAAAGATCGCGCGCGGTCCGTGGCCTGTTTGTTAGGGTATTGCTCCGGTATTCGCCGGGTGTTGATCGGAGAAACCACGGAAAACTACCGATCAAAGCAGCCGGCCGTTAGAATTCTCCTCCAGACAGCGACTGAATTCGACCTAGCTGACAAGCTAGTATCGAAGATCCTGCCACCGTCGGGATTCGAACCTAGGATTCTCCCTCAGAAGCTCTGCAGTGACATCAGTTGATGCACTGAGCAACATCTCCCGGTATTAGTTAGTTGTTCAAGGATTTTGAAATCGCGCTCCAACTCCGATGCCTCATCATTATTTTTCTCCGCTTCTTGAATGTAGGACACGTGCAATGTTGGCACACTTGGCAGACCTCTGTGTCCTCTTTGAACCAGAGTTTGCTTGAACAATTAGGAACAGTATAAACAGGATGTATGTCAGGGGTAAGGAAGGCGATTAAGGGTCATTAGTTTTACAACTTGCAGTGTGAATTTTATATATGCGTGCGACCTTTCAGTTGTGTTGACAGATATCTGTGAGCCAGGGCCATTCATTGGATTGTGTTTCCCACTATTCCTTTCGCTTTTTCTGACACGCTTTTCCCGTACCGCTAGATTATTTCTTCTTTTCAAAATATCGTTGTCAATGTTCGTTTTTGTAGACATTTATGTATGTTTTTCAAGCGGATAATTTTTAACCATGAAGTTAGGTTTTCAATCGTTTTACATGGTTGATAATTCTAAAATTAAAAAAAGTCCATCATAAATAAACTCTATAATAATTTTCAGTTATAAACAAATTGAATATTATTAAGAAGTGGTAATTTCTCCGTATGAATTATTCACTATACGAGGGACTGTGATACCTCGCGTTATATTTGTCTTGTACTCGCCCCCGTGTTTTCTGATAGCATTAGCAATTTTCCGGAAAAGTGGCTAGCCCTAATGCGAGGTTAAATCGCTCGCCTACTTGCCGTAGTCCATGTTGCATGACACAAGTGGAAAGTCCATAGTCATAGTTTAACGTAAACTATTTACAATAACTAATAGAAGAAAGGTATCCAATTTTCTCAAATTCAGTCTGTACATTACATATGGGATGCGGTTCCAGCGTATTACCAATGAGGACTGAATCACCCTGTATTAGGCTGACATTTGAAGTGCTATTTACTCTGTCGCCGCCTTCCCCAACCGCCTCCTCGTCCTCTCTGCCCCAGCTGTTCTCTCCTTTCTGCCGCCCTGTCGTGTCACCCGCTAACGCAACTTGCATCTGCTTCGCGACAAAACGATAAATCTTCGGTTATAGTGAATAAGCTGATAAGTCATAAACATACCAGGAGCAGTGGCTTGGTGCAACAACCGATGTCACTGCTGTGCCTCTAACCGGGACGTCCTAGGTTCGACGTCCTGACGGCGGCAGGATGTTCGACAGTAACTTTTCAGATACGTCCAATTCAGTCGCTGTCTGGAGGTGAATTCTATCGGCCGATTGCTCTGATTGGTAGTTTTCCGTGGTTTCTCTGATCAACATCAGGTGAATCCCGGAGCAGTAACCTAACAAACGGGCCACGACTCGTGCGCGATCTTTCCTTCCTCTTCCTTGTCCTATCCTCACCCCTTACAAAAGCTTACACTAACATGCACTACACTACCACACATGCCGGGAGACCTGTCGGTGGCTTAGTTCTTGTCCTGACTGGGGCGGTACCCGGCTGGTGGCCTCGCTATTCAATGATAGGTTGGCGCCCGACCTCGCCATCCAGTAAGGGAAGCGCACTGCACTTCCCCATGAAAAACATACTGTACAATTGTGGGACTAATGACCTCCGTAGTTGACACGCCCAGAATCAGTGATAAATCAATCAATCATAAACACTTAATATTACGGGAGAACAAAAAACAACTTTTATCAGAATTAAATCAAGGATTAAGATATTCAAACAAAAATCTTTGTGTGTAGATTTTGATGGAAAATCATTAATCTCTGATTTACAGCATTAGTTTAAAGTTTTTTGCTCCCCTGTAAAATTAATTTTGTTGACTTACAAGCTTATTCAACGAGGTCAAATATTACTGTCGTCCGTGTGTATGGCGACGGCAACCTGTTATCTTCATTTTCGCAAATGTTGTTCTAGTAATTTAGTAACTTGAGGTAATCTGAGTAAACACTACTGTAATATGTGTATGATATTCAGAAAGGAGAATATATATTTTGCTGTGAGTTCCTGTGGAGTGTTTGGTCGTGATGCTTATAACATATAATTTCAAAATATTGTGAATAAAAAAATATTTAATGTTTTTTCTTCCTAATTATATTACCATTTATTTTATTGATATTGCCTTCTTAATAATTTTTCTTTGTTATGTAATATAAATTCTTTCACTACTAAGTTTTTATTTCATTACTAATTCAAATTATTTACATTAATGTATATTCATTTTCTTAATCCCTCAACAAAAATCATTAATACAATGCAAGTGATCTTCCATTTCTGTTTACGTCAAAGTAATAATTACTAAGTAATTTAGGGTATCGAAAGTGAATTGATTTTATGAATAGGTTATTAACTACTTCTGGCTCCTATTATAAATTCTTACTTTACGCTCTTGTGTATCCTCAATTACTAGTACTGTATCGATTTTTTTCAAAACAAATATTTTTCACTATCTTGCTGACAACACTATCGCTATATCAAATAAAACGGCAACTTCCGCGAAAAATTTGACTTCTATGTAGTGAACTTGTAACCGCACTATCCTTGACATGTTGAGTTAGTAACTTGTTTATAGCATTCGTCATTGCCATCAGGAATTGAACAGGAGGGTCCTGCTTTACGCTCACTTACTTTGATGACTGTAGCATCAAGAAAGTGCTACTTCTACTCGAACATATGATGGTGCCAGTGGTGGTAAATTCATTTGCGGGCATTATTGAAAGTAGAGTGCTGAGCCTTATCGACTACGTGGGAGAGTCCGGCTATAAAAGCGAAACGATGGGGTAAACTTCGCAGAGATGGTCGAGATAATGGGTCGGTTATGATGTTGACAATACCGGGATGAGAACGATGACTTTGTAGGGGAGTCGGTGATGGTAGACATAGCAATAGTGAAGAAGATGACGAAGGCGACGAGAAGTCATACAATGAACAATGACTGCGACGGTGGTGGTGGTGGTGGTGGTGGTGGTGCCGGGGGTAATGGCGTGTGATTGGCGCTGGTGACAATGTATATGGTTATCTGTAAATGGTTATCGCGATGGTCTAGATAGTCGCATCGGGAATGGTGTCGACAATACCGGGATAAGAGAAACGACGTTGATAGGGGAATTGGTGGTGGTAGTTGTAGCAGTAGTGATGAAGTTGACGACGGTGATGAGAAGTCGTAGAATGAACAATCGGTGGTGGTAGTTGTAGCAGAAGTGATGAAGATGACGACGGCCCCGAGAACTCGTAGAATGAACAATGCCTGCGGCGGTGAGTTGTGACTGTGTGAGGGAGTAATGGGAGTATCGGGAGTAATGGCTGTGTGATCGGGGCTGGTGACAATGGTTGTAGTTGGCTGTAAATGGTTGTGGTATCGATGGATCTCTGCTATTGGAATCGTCGTTGAAAGCGAAATGGCGGAGGCAACGTGGCGCCATGGCCGCTGCGAGACAGGAATGTGTTGTGTTCATGTCGCTTCGGTTAGCGGCATGTGTCGGCTGCCCATGTCGTTTGATTGATTGTTAAAGTTTCCGTGCGTGTCAACTACTGTGCTGATTAGTCTGGTTGGTGTCGGTGGCATGTAGGGTAGGTGGTGCGTTCGTCCCAAAGAGTGCTCCGATTCCGAGAAGTGGAGACAGACAAAACGCATTCTATAATCGAAAAATCAAAAAAGAGCAGCTTTCAATGGTTTAGCCAACATCATCAGTTTCCTACAGATGGAAGACACAAAACGACTACCGTCCAAACAGCAGGAAACGAATGATGTCTGCGTCATCCAAAGCCCCTCTTGTAATAAACAATACTGTTGGCAATGACAACACCTTTAATTATTTCATTTTATATGTTAACGAAAACTCACCATTAACTCAATTATCTATGAAGTCTATTGGTATGTCTCAGTAAAAGAACGAAATTTTTCAGAAAATTTAAAATATGGCGTTGAAGCTTTATGTAAAACACATTCAAAACTAAAAAGGACAGACGGGCAGATTTTCTGATGGGCTGACAGAAGTATGGGAGCATATATTTTTGTAATCTCATTTTGCGATATGAAGAACCAAGAAAAGTCAATTCTGTCTACATAACAAATTAGAGAAATTAATTTACTACCTATAAAAAGAAAAAAGTCATCTACTTTATTTGGTATCAAAAACCCTTAAGACTACGTTTTCTGACTAAATACTTTTACTTTCCGCAGCAGCATTACAATACAGTCTCTTTAATACGCAAGTGTACATAGTAGGTCAGAAAGACAAATATTGACAGAATTTTTAAAAAATGACGTCACTTTTGAGCTCGCTCTATTTTAGATTCAAAACTATACAGAGACTTGAAACATGCCTTGCGCAATCTAATTTTTATTTAGTTTTCGTAGTAGAGAGAGATATTCTAGTTTGAACACATAATTCAGATACCTCCTCCATGGAAAACCGAATAAATAATGTAATAATGACGTGTAACAGAGACGCTTCATTAGTCGAGATATCTGGTGACGGCTTCAGCATTTACCACCTATTGCTGCCTTTTTTGTGCACCGGCCACAAGTGTCCAAACCAATAACAGGCCTAGTATTAGTACATCATTGTCGGAGCCGGTAGAATTGTGTCAGCGGCAACTTCAGTCTATGCCATCTATTGTTGCCTTTTTGTGCACTGACCAAAAGTGCAGAAACCTAGAACAGGCCTACTATCGGTATAATATCATTGTCCGACTCGGAAGAACAGTGTCGATGTATCCGGCGACAACTTCAGTATATGCCATCTGATTGCCTCTTTGTGCACTGACCAGAAGTGCGCAAACCGATAACAGGTCTAACATCCGTATGATATCATTGTCAAAGCCGGAACCAGCATTTTCAGGCAGAAGAGATTCGGCGCTTTGTTGTCGTCACCGAGAACGATCGAAATTGGAATGTCTTTGTGTCCGGCTCTACCGGGAAGGCTTTGGAGGAAGTCCGCTTTTGAGCCCCTATTGGGTTATCCCAAAAATCCTCTTTGGCAGAAATTCGCACTCTCTGATTTCGTCCCCTTCCCAGAAGGACTTTGTTTAGCGGTGGCGGTGTTTTAACCCGGCTAAATCCCGACATTCACGTCGGCTTCTGGATATTTCTCTTAGAGCGACACCGCTCGAGCAAGTCGGCAAAAGCTCCCGAACAGTCACCCGGCATGTGTGAAAATGTACTGCATAGAAGTATATGTATGTGTATTGTGCGTGTAATTGGAGAGGTGTGGACAAGCATGAAGAGGAGAATGTTCCTGGCTGGTATGGTAGATTCCACTTCGCCATTTGTCTGTTACGAATAAGAGTAACCACGGAGAACTGCTGATCAGCTGGCCGCTAGAATTCTCCTCCAGACAGCATTTGAATTAGCTAAGCAGCTAGTGTCGATTGATTGATTGCTTGATTGATTGAGTGATTGTTAGTGCTTCCGGATGCGTCAACTACTGAGGTCATTAGTCCCGTGAGTGTAGTGCATGCTTTTCATCAAGAGGTGGCGATGATCTTCCCCCACTAGATCCGGCGCCGATCTACCGTCAACTACCGAGATTTCCCCAACCAGGTATCTCCCACCGGCGGGGCAGTGCCCCAGCCGGGACAAGTTTTAAGTCGCCGACCGGTCTCCCGGTGTGGTAGTGTAGTGCATGTTAGTGTAAGTGTGTGTGTGTGTGTAAGAGGAGAGGATAAGACAAGCAAGAGGACGAAAAGATCGCGCGCGGTCCGTGGCAGATTTGCTGCTATGACATGCGCCTGGTGTTGATGGGAGAAACCACGGAAAACTGCCGATCAGAGCAGCCGGCCGCTAGAATTGTCCCCCAGACAGCAACTGAATTCGATCGAGCTGACACGTTAGTGCCGAAAATCCTGTCGCCGTCGGGACTCGCACCTAGGACCTCCGGGTCAGAGGGTGTGCAGTAACATCAGTTGATGCACTGAGCCACCGCTCCTGGTGCTAGTGTTGAAAATCCGCACAGGATGAGATAGCTAATCACTCAATTTGTCGCTGTCTCTGCGAAATCGGGGAAATCCATGGGTTCGAATCCCTACGGTGGCTACCTCGACTTCATTCGGTATTTGGACAAAAATTATAGCGGCCGGGATTCTCTGCTCGGAAGTTTTTATGATTTATCCGATCAACAACAGGCGAATGCCGAAGCAATACCTTCATAAACGGACCTCGGACTACAGGACTAATGACAATAGCAGTTGACGTACGCGAAAACATCAATCAATCGATAAATAAATAAATAAATAAATAAGTAAATAAATAAATCGACATTCCGCTCATGTTCATCGCTTTTATAATGTATGACTAACATGAAACTACAATGAGTTTACCTTTACTATAAAATAAAATTATAGAAGCTGGCATCAGATTTAACCTACAGTGATTTTATTACATTTTCCTTAATACAGAATATGTCTTTTTTATCCTAAAGGTAAAAGTGGCATTCTATTTTGCCACGTGTGAGATATTTTCGTCGACCTTAAATGTGTGCTGCCCCAGCCGTCCCCGACGCCACTCAGTCCACGCGCTTCCTGGTCCATCCTTCAGTCCCCGCCCTGTCTCAGCCGCCCCGCCCTTTGCCGTGCCCGCCACCCGCCCGCCCGCCCCCGCCGCCGCCACCGCCCCCGCCACCCCCGCCGCCCGCCGCCCCGCCGCCCCGCCGCCCGCCGCCCGCCGCCCCGCCGGCCCCGCCGCCCCGCCGCCCCCGCCGCCCCGCCGCCCCGCCGCCCCCGCCGCCCCCCGCCGCCCCCGCCCCCGCCGCCCCGCCGCCCGCCGCCCCGCCGCCCCCGCCGCCGCCGCCGCCCCGCCGCCCCGCCGCCCCGCCGCCCCCGCTGACCCCGCTGACCCCGCTGACCCCTGACCCGCCGCCCCGCCGCCCCGCCCCGCCGTCTCCACCACTGCGACCACTGCCACCGCCCCCACCGCCGGCACCGCCGCAGCCGCCATATCTGCTTTCGAGCCCCTACTCCTTCGCCCGTAGCGCCCGTTGCTCGCTCCACCTGCCCGGCCCTCGGAGTGTTTGTCCCTCGCGCTGGCGCGATTCCGGGAAAGCTTTGGAGCAAGTCCGCTTTTGAGCACCTTTTCGGTCAGCCCGAGAATCCTCTCTGACAGAACTTCCGCCATGTCGCGTTCTAAAGCATGGCGCTCTTCTCAGAAGCACCTTGTTTTCCTTTTCTGAGCCCCGCTGTTAGTAAAGGGATTTATGGTTCTATTATCTGCATTACTTCCTATTATCATTTCTCGTACTGCGTTAATTTTTTAAAAGTGTTTCGTGATTTTTTATCTTTCCCATTATATTGAAATCATAATTTTCCGTTCTAGCTAGTTTGATGTTCAATATTTTTTCGTTTCTTTTTTTCCCCCTAAGCTTCGCTGTTTTGTACGAGTATACCTTTATCTCTTGATACCTTCATCGCTTAACGTCGTTACGTTGCACTATAATTATTGTTGTACCCATGTTTGAATTATTCAAGCTTTTCTGGTATTTCCTTGCCCTTTCTGCATTTGTATGATCTATTCCCTGCTCACTTCTGTTTGATATGTTGTTACTGCATTACGTATTATACATTTTTTCTCGAATTAAATTAGAGTAGATTTCTTATTAATTCTGCTCGTAAGCGTTCGAAATTTGCAAGAAAACATCATAATTTTACATTCATAAGATAACATTTTCTCTCTTTTCCAAGATGAACTGTTTTCTTTAATTTTGATACCCTTTGAGTGATTACTTGTTGTCTTCGTATTTTTATCTGTGATCGCTGATTTGTATCTCTGGTTGAAGCGCTATGCCAGTTCATTTACTTCATTCTTGACGAAGTTCTTCATAAAATTTTACAGTCTAGCGAAAATTATATCGGTACAATATTTCACAATTTTTGTATCTTGTTTTTAAACATTCATATTTATGATTATTAACTTAAAAAATATTCAAATATTTGAAAGTTATTCCGCAGCAACTTCAGAAGAGTTAATTTGTGTTACGAAATTGCGTTACATTTTCTAAGTACTATTTTGTAGGGCACGCCGCCGGCAACGCATTAAAGAATCTCTCGGCATTACGTCTATTGTCTCCCTTCAACTTGCCCTCCCGACTTCTGTTTCAGAGCTTCTTTCGCCTCGCTCTGCACTCTCCGCGTTCGAGTCTCTCGCGAGCTCCGGGAGTCTGCATGCTCGCCGTCGCTGCTGCTGTTGCTTCGGCGGCCATTTTGGCAGTAAGCCCGCCCCCCCCCGCCCGCCGCCCCGCTGCCCCGCCATCACCGCCGCCCCCGCCGCCCCACCGTCCTCGCCCCCGCCGCCTTCGCCGCCTCCGCCACCCCGCCGCCTCGCTGCCCCGCCGCCCCGCCGCCCGCCGCCCCGCCCCGCCGCCCCGCCGCCCCGCCGCCCCGCCGCCCCGCCGCCCGCCGCCCCGCCGCCCGCCGCCCCGCCGCCCGCCGCCCGCCGCCCCGCCGCCCGCCGCCCGCCGCCCCGCCGCCCCGCCGCCCGCCGCCCCGCCGTTCCGCTGCCCCGCCACCCCGCCGCCTCCACCGCCTCCGCCGCCTTGCCTCCCATCGGCCTCGCCACCGCACCCTTCCCCCGCCGCCCGTGCCACCCCAGCCGCCTCCGCAAAACCTGACCCGCCCCCCGGCTCTGCTGCCCCGCCGCCGCCGCCTCTTCCAAACCTGCCGCCCTCCCCGGCCTGCCCTCCGGTTCCGCTACCTCCCGCTCCCGCCACCCCACCCCGCCTCCGCCCAGCATCTCTAGGCCCGCCCCGGCGCTCCTTCGCGCGCGCGGATTGCAATATCACGGTCGCGTGCGCCGGGGCGATCGAGTAATAAACATAAGCCGGCGGCCGCTGTAATCGCCGCTCCGCGCGAGGCGGTCGCGCAGCCGGGTCAGGGAGGGGCGGCCGGCGGTCGCGGGGGAGGAGACGGGGGGGGGGGGGCAGACGCTGCGGCGCCGAAGCCCTAGTTTGGCACATACTAACAGATATTCATCTTGTCCCTTTTCTTCTTCTTCTTCTTCTTCTTCTTCATTTTGAACTCCGTGTCCTTCTTCTTCCCTTTTCTTCCTTCTCATCTTTTCTTTTTTTTCTTCTCTTCTTTTTTCCTCTTCTTATCATTCATTCTCTTTCTACTTGGCGCAATCGTCCTAAAAATTCCTCAAAACTTGAACATTTTGCACGTAACAATGCAGCCTAATTTTTAAATATTTTTGTGAATAATTGTTGTTAATTTTTTGACACACATTTGGGTGAGTCATTGACATCGTGCTAGCTTCTTGTGAAGCGGTTCCGGGTTCGATGGCCGGTCGCGCCGACAATGACAATTAAGCTTGCTAATACAAATCGCTTGAGGTTCTATAGCAATTTGTCGAATGAAAGATGAATCTCAGGAAAGCCAAGTAAGCTAGTTACGGTGACAAGAAAGAGTCATTCTTACCACATGTTTTCCTTACCTCTAGGAGTGGAAGCTAATTAAAACAAGGATCTGGCCTGGTAACGCCCTTAGTAGGCAACAGTTAGATTAATCCGACTCCGAAATTCCAGTTACATGCATTTTTCACTTGCTATTTGTATAAACATGAATGTTTTACATTTTTAAAGACGAATGCACTGCAAGACGTTGCAAATAAAAAAATATCAAAGTACAATGGGGGAGATTTATTGTAATGGGACGTTATATTCGTGCCACATTGAGTAAAGACAAAAAAACATTGAAAATGAAAGGTTGTGCCAATGAATAATGAAATAGGAAAGGGTATCTTTGCCATCCCAAAAATAATGTGGAATCTTTTAAACCATATTCCCTAGGTAACATTTGACAGGCAGTCTCATTGTGTAGAGTTACCTGTGAACGAGATATCCAAAGTTCCAAATGATGTGAAATACAATGTATGACTCATTGTAGCAGGATTAAGTTCCAGACACTCAGGTAAAGGAATAAACGGCATAAAAAGACTCAGCCTCAAAGAAGGAAGTGGGTGAGTTGCGTCGTGCTCAGGTGAAATGAGGCCCCGTCCGTGGATGAGGCAGTGGCGGCGACGCCGTGGAAGACAAATTCACGGAGTGGATTCAATCTACGGCGCTTTAATGAGTCTGTCTCCGCCCCGCCCCCGCCGCCCCGCCCCCGCCGCCCCGCCCCCGCCGCCCCGCCCCCGCCGCCCCGCCTCCCTTCGCAGCCAGCAGCCTCGTTACCGCCTCTGGAATAAGCCTTGCCGGCGACGTCGACGGCGCTTCACGCAAGCGACGCCGCCGCCGCCAGAGATTATCACTGGAGGCGCTGTGACGTGAGGAATAGCTACTTTGCGAGATGCGACGGTGATCGAAGGAGCTAAATCAAGAGGTTCGCAACACACGAATCAACACAGAGCTAAATCTAGACACAATAAAACTGAGAGAGCGAGAGGCGGAACCAAATGTTTATTTTTGTCGGGTGTAAAACAAAGTAAAATTTGCTACTTTGCGAGCTAAATATTCAAATACTTTGCGAGATGCGACGGTGATCGAAGGAGCTAAATCAAGAGATTCGCAAGACACGAATCAACACAGAGCTAAATCTAGACACAATAAAACTGGAGAGAGCGTGAGGCGTAACCAAATGTTTATTTTTGTCGGATGTAAAACAACAGTAAAATTCGCTACTTTGCGAGCTAAATATTCAAATACTTTGCGAGATGCGACGGTGATCGAAGGAGCTAAATCAAGAGATTCGCAACACACGAATCAACACAGAGCAAAATCTAGACACAATAAAACTGGAGAGAGCGAGAGGCGGAACCAAATGTTTATTTTTGTCGGGTGTAAAACAAAGTAAAATTTGCTACTTTGCGAGCTAAATATTCAAATACTTTCCGAGATGCGACGGTGATCGAAGGAGCTAAATCAAGAGATTAGCAAGACACGAATCAACACAGAGCTAAATATAGACACAATAAAACTGGAGAAAGCGAGAGGCGTAACCAAACGTTAATTTTGGTCGGATGTAAAACAACAGTAAAATTCCCTACTTTCTGAGCTAAATGTTCCGCCGAGATGGTGATCAAAGAAGCTAAATCAAGAGATTCGCAAGACACGAATCAACACAGAGCTAAATCTAGACACAATAAAACTGGAGAGGGCGTGAGGTGTAACAAACGTTTATTTTTGTCGGATGTAAAACAACAGTAAAATTCCCTACTTTCTGAGCTAAATGTTCCGCCGAGATGGTGATCAAAGAAGCTAAATCAAGAGATTCGCAAGACACGAATCAACACACACAGCCAAAACTACATGCAATAAAGCCAGAGAGAGCGTGAGGCGTAATCAAACGTTTACTTTTGTCGATGTAAACAAGTAAAATTCGCTACTTTTGTGAGCCAAATGTTTCAATACGCAGCTACTTTGCGAATGCGACGGTGATTGAAGGAGCTCAATCAAGAGATTCGGAAGACACAAATCAAGACACAGACCGAAATGTAGTCACAATAAAGCTAGAGGAAACGTGAGGCGTAACCAAAATTTTACTCCTCTTGGATGTAAAACAACACTGAAATTGAGAATCAAAGGACTGTTGGTAAAACTGCCAATGTCGTGAGAAGAAAGGTGGTTAAAAAATGAGTAAACAAAAAGGAAGTTTTTACTTTACGAGGGGCGCTGACCGAGGGAAGTGGCTAAGAGCATCAACTGATGTCACTGCAGTAACTCTGACCAGGTGGTTCTAAGTTCTAGTCCCGACGGTGTGGTAGGATTTTTTATACTAGCTTATCAGTTAGATCAAATTCAGTCGCTGTCTGGAGGAGAATTCTAGCGGCTGGCTGCTCTGATCGGTAGTTTTTCCATGGTTTCTCCAGTCAACACTAGGCGAATGCTACAGCAGTATCCTACCAAACGGGCCACGGACCGCGCGCGATCTTTCCTTCCTCTTTATTTTCCTATCCTCGCTACTTACTTACACACACTGCACTAGACTGTACTTCACTACCACATATGTCGGGAGCCCAGTCAAGAGCCTATGAGTTTGTCCCGGTTGAGGCGGTGTCACGCTGGTGGGAGAGTCCTTGTTGGTGAGAGCCCCTCTAGTCGACAGTAGGTGGGCTCCGAATCTCGCTATCCAGCGGGGGAAGATCAGCAGCACTTCCTGGGGATGGGAATAGAATAAATATCCTTACGTCATTGATAAATAAATTTGACAATAACTATTCTTAATCGTTAAAAATATAGCATCATAAAATATAATGAGAGAAATTTGGATATCACCTTGTGGCTCCATACTTATTGCTTTAGAAATAAATATTTTATTCCGAATTTTGTCGTCAGGAAAATAAATACATGCTAGTAATAGACGGACCTGCTGTATAAGCTGTTTTATAGTGATCCATTTAACAACCGCGGGACCATCGGACTCTCAATATTTAGGTAGATATACTTCCTTGTGTTTTGCAGCTTTATTAGTATTCCACGAGACCACTGGGCACATTCATCTTGTGATTTCTATTCTTCTTTTTCCTACACGAGAATTTCCATGTACAACACGAAAAAATAGCAGCAGTAAAAGCTGAAAAGTCTTACATGAAGTTTCAAAAAGCACCCATAAAAAAGATTTCTCTCCCGCACAGTCCACGTGTTGCAGAATGGTCTGTCATTTTGCGCATGATAACTTCGAGGCATGTGTACAAATGGTTGGACGTTAACCGCAAATTTGATGGAGCCCTGAATCGCAAGACCGATGAGAATAGAATGCTGGTAACGAGATCATTTCCGAGCTGGCATAATTTGAGATTGCTCATCTGCAAACACGCATGTGGGACACTGAGCTGTAACCTAACTTTCGTATTATGGCTGGTCATTTCTGAGAAACGCTTTATGGAAGTCGTTTAAGCTTCGAGGACCCAGTTTCCTACGCTCGCGTACAGAGCAGAAAAGAATGAAGAGGGCGTAAAACGTTTCGAAAAGAGATGAGAGAAAAAGACACGCAGTAACGGTCTTTTCCTGTCGTTACGCGCAAGCATTTGTTACTGCTCTTTATCACGGCTCTCTCAATTGGAGTAGTTGTATTACACCTTTTAAAGCCCGTAACTCACATGTAAATAATAAAATGTTGAACAAACATTCAAAGAAATAACGACTATTAAAGCCCCTGGAAAGTATTAAAAGCGTGAAAACAGCCGACAAAACAAGAAGAGAAAACAGAGGTCGGATGCTCTTGTCGAGGCAACCAGCTGCTTCAGTATGCTATACTAAGAGACGAAATTAAAAAAAATTGCATTTAAAGAACTATGTGAAATATCTACTAAATGATATAATAAATAAGTGCGAAAAGTACTAAAATATCTAAATGTTGTTTCTAACAAATTGTCGAATAATGTTCCATTCAATAAGAACTTAACTTAGGTATCTCGTAAAATAATGACATCCGATAATCTTCAATTATAGGGACTAAAAAATATTTGAGTACAATGTAATTGAAGTTGTACTCAAATATTATGCATTTAGCCAAGGAAATGTTACTTAATTCTACGAACTCTTAACGAACTTTCCTTATCTCAGCTAACCAATTAAAAATATTGCAAAACTACTCTAGACATATGTTAACCCGGTCACATGCTATCGTAGTGAATACTATATGCGTCATTGTAAGTGATTAGCTCTTTTTAAGGCGGACAGAATTGGCAATTGCTGCAGAAAAAGAAGCTTAGTAACAGAAGTGGTGTCATCTCAGTGTTCGTCGTTTATAGACTCAGGACAACAGAAGTGTACTTCACGTGAGTAATTTTAGTTTTTGTTTCGTCAAAGGTTTTCACTATTTTGAGATGTGTATCCGATATTAATTTGTGATATAATTAAAATCGTTTCGTTGGGGAACGTTACGTCAACATCAATTTCATTTAAAAGAAGACAAAATGTCGTATCTCTCCCCTATTAATTTGGCTGTACATTTGACCCATTGCCTCAGAAACTGTTTAACCTAGTGCGGTAAACTTTTAGGAGCTGATTGGTGGAAATGTTTTAAAGAAATAGGAGCATATTAACATATTTTGAATAGTTCTTGTAATTTATTTGAAGTAAAAGTAAAAAAAATTACATTATTATATCTATACTTCTATTCAGAAATTAAAAGTATGAATCTTGCACTACTGATTTTGGTAACATACTTTTAATACTCGTATACGTAATTGATTCCTAATCAAAATAAAAAAAACACTTCATTAGTTTAGATTATGAGTCAAATGTATTTAAATATATTTTTTCACAAATAAACATCGATGTTAATCCTAATAAATCAGTCACATCGTCATGGTAAAAAGAAAAACAAAAGACGTTCGTAGCGTAAATAGTTATAAAAAGTAAAAGTTTTGCAGTGCAAACATTATAGTTATTTACGATATAAGAGTCGTAAAGCATCTGATTACGACACGAGATTGTAAAATTGGCAAACGTGGCCGTTAGGCCGATTTTGATAACCAATTGACTATAGTAATCTGATGTTATGACACGAATATCGTAGAACGTTTTATCCACTTTGTAAAAATTTGTTAAATTTCATGTCAAATTTTGTCCTACACCTTCATTAATACTCGAATTTTTTTGTCCTGTAAGTGGCGACACTATTATCAACAAGGGGAACAAATTGAAACACACTTGGTGTATACTTTTTGAGATGAATGAATATAGGCTGGTTCTGATTTGGAAGTAGTAATAAGAGAAAACACTACGAATTAGAAACATTGCTCACAAAAAATAAAGAATGTGAGTATGAGTATTTAATGATGTGATTTAATGAATGTGAATATTTAATTTTTAAAGACTGGGGCGAAATAAAGTTCATTCCATATCGGAAAAAAGTTTTGATTGTTTACTTTTCTGGCAAGTCATAGAAGGAGAAACTAACTAGCCTTTGAACCCACTAGTCTACGTTAAGGAGTTCAATATCATCTAATGACAAAATTGCTTTCAATAAGTTCACTCAGTTATTAGCGTTTTTAAAGAAGGGATGTGAACGACATACAAAGAAGTCCAAAATATTTTCCAAAAGAAGAGTGACAACGTACACCATTACATTACCGCCTTAGTATCGTAATGAAGTACATTACCACACTAGGACGGTAAAGTACTTCATTACGAAACTGATTATAATGGCTTAATTTTGACTTTACCTAACGAAAGTGCATAAAATAATAAATGTTTCTCTACCGTTTGGTGAAAAACAGACCCTTCTAGATGAATTCGCTCACAAATAAACAATATAAATGAGAGGCCTTTAACCAAAGTAACTGTCATTATGACATTGACGGGGTTATCATTCTGACTGGCCGCATGTGGTTTTGTTAAAAAACTATATACACATGACTTGGTGATACGTCTTTCGTTTTTGCACTAGCAAATTAATACGCGACATTGAAATCGCGTAGAGTAATTCGCACTTTATATGTAAGCTAGTTTGGATAAAATCTGTAAGAGTGATGATGATCGTATCATATTGAACATCGTCTAACTAACTCACAAATGAGCTACATGGTTCTGTATGGTAAATATTTTACCACGTAATACATCGTGACATTAAATTAATGATCAATAGACTTCTGAAACGTAATTTCAACTAACAAGACAGACATTTACATACTTCCATCGTACATACAAACTACGTAACGATTTTAACGTTCAGAACAATTATAATTCCTACACTTCGATACAGTTTAGATGCTCTGATTGGTTTTGAGAGACAGAATTTCATTAGATTTTCAGCAAAATCTGATGAAAAGCAGGCACATTTGCGCTCCCCTCCGCGTTCGATCCCCATCAGTTTTCCTCCCCTCCCCTCCTAGCCCCGTCACTCTACCAGCTCCCTCTCATCCGGTACTTACAAACAATGCAACGATTTTGCGTACAGAATAATTATAATTCCTACACTCCGATACGGTGTAGATGCTCTGATTGTTTTGCATAGATAACTGAGAGAATTTAATTAGTTTTTCAGCAAAATCTGGTGAAAAGCAGGTACATTTGCGCTCCTCACCGCGTTCGATCCCCATCAGTTTTCCTCCTCCTCCTCAGCCCCGTCACTCTACCAGCTCCCTCTCATCCGGTACTTACAAACAATGCAACGATTTTGCGTTCACAATAATTATAATTCCTACACTCCGATACAGTTTAGATGCTCTGATTGTTTTGCTATAGATAACTGAGAGAATTTAATTAGTTTTTCAGCAAAATCTGGTGAAATGCAGCTACATTTGCGCTCCCTCCGCGTTCGATCCCCATCAGTTTTCCTCCCTCCTCCCAGCCCCTCACTCTACCAGCTCCTCTCATCCGGTACTTACAAACAATGCAACGATTTTGCGTTCACAATAATTATAATTCCTACACTCCGATACGGTTTAGATGCTCTGATTGTTTTGCTATAGATAACTGAGAGAATTTAATTAGTTTTTCAGCAAAATCTGGTGAAAAGCAGGCACATTTGCGCTCCCCTCAGCGTTCGATCCCCATCAGTTTTCCTCCCCTCCCCTCCCAGCCCCCTCACCTTACCAGCTCCCACTCTCATCCGGTACCTACACACAATGCAACGATTTTAACGTTCACAATAATTATAATTCCTACACTCCGATACAGTTTAGATTCTCTGATTGTTTTGCTATAGATAACTGAGAGAATTTAATTCGTTTTTCAGCAAAATCTGGTGAAAAGCAGGCACATTTGCGCTCCCCTCCGCGTTCGATCCCCATCAGTTTTCCTCCCCTCCCCTCCCACCCCCTCACCTTACCAACTCCCACTCTCATCCGGTACTTACACACAATGCAACGATTTTAACGTTCACAATAATTATAATTCCTACACTCCGATACGGTGTAGATGCTCTGATTGTTTTGCAATAGATAACTGAGAGAATTTCATTAGATTTTCAGCAAAATCTGGTGAAAAGCAGGCACATTTGCGCTCCTCCCTACCCTCCCCTCATCCGGTACTTACAACAATCAACGATTTTAAGTTCCAATAATTATAATTCCTACACTCCATACGGTGTAATGCCTGATTGTTTTGCAAGATAACTGAGAGAATTTCATTAGATTTTCAGCAAAATCTGGTGAAAAGCAGGCACATTTGCGCTCCCCTCCGCGTTCGATCCCATCGGTTTCCCCGCCCCTTCCTTCCCCTCCCCCTCACCCTATCAGCTCCCCCTCATCCGGTACTTACAAACAATACAATGATTTTAACGTTCAGAATAATTATAATTCCTACATTTCGATACAGTTTAGATGCTGTGATTGGTTTTGAGAGACAGAATTTCATTAGATTTTCAGCGAAATCTGGTGAAAATCAGACACATTTGTGCTTCCCTCGGCGTACGATCCCCACCAGTTTCGCCCTCCTCCCAGTTCCCCCACCCCACCCGCTCCCCTGTCATCCGGTACTTACAAACAATACAACGATTTTAACGTTCTCAATAATTATAATTCCTACACTTCGATACGATTTAGATGTCCTGATTGTTTTGCTATAGATAACTGAGAGAATTTCATTAGATTTTCAGCAAAATCTGGTGAAAAGCAGGCACATTTGCGCCCCCTCCGCGTTCGATCCTCATCAGTTTCCCTCCCCTCCCAGCCCCCTCACCGTACGACGGGCGACGCAGTGCGGGGCGCGACCGCCCGTCCGGAGCTGGCATCCGGGGGTCGTTACCG
This sequence comes from Teleogryllus oceanicus, assembly GCA_964035755.1. Classification (NCBI taxonomy): domain Eukaryota; kingdom Metazoa; phylum Arthropoda; class Insecta; order Orthoptera; family Gryllidae; genus Teleogryllus; species Teleogryllus oceanicus. The sequence continues at coordinate 33,286,223 of CAXIVR010000014.1, read as the reverse complement.
GAGACTTAAGCGGGACCTTATTACCCGGCCATCATATTTCAATACACGCCGCGATTAGGGGAGAGGGTGGAGGGAGGCGGGGTGAGGGAGGGCGCGACGCGATGCGGGCGCCGCGCCCCTGGCGGATGCTGAACAAACGACGCGGTTAAATAGAAGGAAATGGCCGCTCCGAACACCTCACACCCCGGGCTCTGCTTAGAGAATAATAGAACTTGCTGGAATTAGCGCTTAATCGTCTGTAGGCCGTAGCTTGCTCCGGGAGAATGCTCGACGCTGAGCCACAGCATAAAGCCGAGACACGTGTGTTGGGTGAATAGTAAACCCGTATTAGTCTTTACGTCGTATTATAAATTTATTTTGAACGCTTAATCACGCTTGTTATTGTGAAGAACCTTGCAGTCGTGACGATTTTATTGTTTTTATTTTATTGTATTGTATTTGAAGCCCTAGAACTGCTTGTAATATGCATTATTTCAATATCAACTTCCGTCTCCCCTACTATCACATAAACCATTCATCCATCAATCCATCCATCCATCCATCCATCTGTACATACGATTCGTACATCTATACGTATTTATTAACCCTCTTTCCACCTATATTACGTCATTTCTAGGTCTTAATTGCCAATCCAACAAAGTGACATTGTAATGACAATCGATATCATATAATGGGCCTATTTCAGGGCTCTGAATCACTTCAAACCATTGGTCGTGTTGGTAGCTCAGTGGTCAGAGACATTGGGTGTGAATAAGGGGGCGCTTACCAGTTGGGGTGACTGTTACTTTGAAGAATTCAAATTATAAGATTGAATGGTTACACAGTAACAAGATCACTAAATGTAATATATTTACTGCATTGAACATGTGTCCGATGTAATTGAATATCCAACAAGGTGATAGTGTAGTGAAAATTAATTCAATCGCTTTGTCTAAGACGTAGAAAAATTCCTTCACATTATTATGTTTTTTCAATTCAATTTTGCTTTAATATTAAATAAACGTTGTTTATTTATGATATTTTTACTGAGTTTTACGTTTGACAAATAGTAATTTGCTGAGATATTGTATTTTTAATTTATTGCGTTAATGAGTATTCTTGTGCGTGAACAAATATTTTTTCTCTTGTGAAATATCATTCGTTCAGATATGATTCAAAACTACCTAGTTTTAAATTATATCAGCTGTTGATTTTTTATAAACGATATTGTGATTCCTGACGTGGAATTGTTTGTGGTAGTACTACAATGACGGGATTGACAAACTAATTATCCAGACGGAAATTCAGGTACTAAAACCAGAAGTTTGTCTAAGGAAGTTAGTATAGTGCTCATTTAAATATCCTAATTTTTAAGAAAAAAATGTTTCTTTAATAGTTTAGAAGATGTGTATTTTTAACCTAGATGAAAACAAAATTGTAACTTGGGGAAATTTAAAAGTCACGCTGCAGCAGCTGTCGCCGGGTGGCGAAAGTCACGCCTGAAGGATTAAATTTACAGTGGCAAATTACTACCTTGTTATGGGTCCGGCTTATTATGGTTTCTTCTCATTCCGTGAACTGGCATCGATTTTAATCTTTACAGCTACCCCCCCCCCATTTTAAGAATCTATCCGCATTTAGCGCCATCTTCCAAACGACTTCTCCTTTGGGTCTTACCTTTCTCATCGCTTCCCAAACTCCTTAAAGCGGACACTTACCGAGTTGCTCGTCGCAGATTTCGCCATCCACTCGCCCGCTAGTGCCAAACTCGAGCGCCATTTTGCGGGCGCTGTAGTTTATTTACGGCCAGTAAAAGACGCATGTCGCGGTCCAATTACATAAATATTGAGCGGTGCGCGTCTCGTAGACGCTGCCAAGGCCGGGGTCGCGTTAAAGTTGCATGGCTTCTGAAAGTTTGTATTTCTGGCGCGGTCGCCCTGGCACGTCGTGCAGAAGACGCGCGCTGAAACTTTAACACGCAGGCCTGCCAACTGCTGAACGGCAAGGCGAGGCGCGTGGACTGAGCTTCCAATCGAATTAAGCGCGGACGAGCGTGTGTCAGGTTGGCAGAACTGTGTGTCGGATCTGCTTGGTAATGTGATTTTGGAGGCTGCTTTTAGTTTTGGTTTTGTGGGGTTGGTAGTCGTCTGGCGTCAGAAGTGGTTATGAGTGACATGTAATGACGTTAATGTGTGTAATTTTGTGGTCCGCAAGAACTTGCATAATTTACCAACGTCGGTTTGTAAGTATGCCTCTTTTAGTTGAAATTAATTTCGTCTGCTGACATTTTTTTTCTTTGGCTGATTTGAAGAATACTTCTGGCAAAGGCATTTTACATATATTTTATTTTATTGTATATAAATTTCCAACTACCGTAAATATTGTTAGTTGTTTATAATTGTTTAATTATTATAGCTAATAAGCGATAAATAGCCATTTAATGAGTATGTGGTGTGTATGTCTGTATTATTTTCATTCATATTTCAATTGGTGCAATCAGTAACATTGAGTGTTCAATAAAGGAACAGTATTTATTATTAGGGCCAGTTGACGTTGGGTATCAATAGTAAATGAGCCATTCAGTTTAGTTTACCTGTGAATTGAAACCTTGTTTGCCTCTGTAGTTGAGTACATACCGATGCGAGCGGGATGAAATGAAACACGGAAATGGGAGAATTGAAGGAAATATATTCGAATTTCTGAAAATGACAAATCTAACTTTTAATTTTGACAAACATCCTAGGGATTTTCTTTGTCGAAGAAGAACCATGAGTTTAGATAAATATGTTTTTTATCTAGTGACCCTGTCCCATCGTTTTCATTAAATTTGTTTTAGCAAAACCATAATATGTCCAATTTGTTACAAATTACTACTTTCATTTGATTTGTGTAAGATCTTGAATTGGAACAACGTAGTTCAATAAAGCATATTCTCGTTTCGGACCTTGCTAAGAAGAGAGGAAAATTAAAATAATATTCCTGAATGATAGTTACTATCGACTGAACGAAGTAACTATCGTATTAAATATATTAGGTGCCGAAATTTAGCGAATTCAATGTACAAAATATTCGTAGTATATCTTTGTTTGCTTTTATTAGCCACTGAAACGGCAAGAATTTCCATGCGTGCATTCCCAGATGCCCCTGAATGAAAGGAATGCCGTAATTTATTAACTTTATTATATTAATACAAAATTAATATAGCATTATTACTATTACTATTATTATCATTTTCATTATTTTAATATTTGGAAAATGGTAATACAGGACCTTTGAAGGAGAGTCAATAAGTACTTCAGGTTATTCCCAAATGTTTAATATTGGTGTTTTGCTACGTTTCGTAGATTAAATGTTCCAACTCATCAGGCTCTTGCAATAACTGTTGAAAACATGGTTAAACTTATAGATACATGAACACATTGCTTACAGTTAAAAATATTTTTATGATTCACACAGTTCTACAGTTCTGAATGACATAAAATAGTACAAACTCTCTAAGATTAAAGATCAAAGTTATTACTAAATAGTGGTGTTTGTGGCTAATATTTTGTTATACTGTTTGTAACTCTTTCTTTTCACAAAAAACTGTTAAGTTGTTTATCCACTGTTTGGATACAAAATCATGCTATGAGTAATTCTACGTTATTATGATATTTATTACTTACATATTCTTTTTCTTCTTTTTTATATTACTATTACTATTACTATTACTATTACTATTACTATTACTATTACTATTACTATTACTATTACTATTAGTATTACTATTAAACATCATTCTTGTGTTATTATGAAATTATGTTATTATTACTAACGTTATATTGAAATTACACACACATACGCGCTTGGAATTTTGCGGTAAACATGACCGAATTTCCGTTAAATCATGGCCCACCAGCCCTGCGTGCCCGCGAGCAGATTGACGTGGCGTCTAAGTTGCCCATGAGGCCCCGCGTGATCCCGACAGCGCCCCGGACTATTCACTGCAAGCGCCATCGCCCGCCCTCCGAAGCGCCCCGCGCTGTCGCGGCGGATGCAGAGCAGGCAATTTACGAGGGGCGGCGCCCCGGGCCGCGGCGGCCGTCACGGATCATCGCCCGCCTGAATCATAGGACGTCGAAGACGTGACGGACTGCGCTCGGCGCGGCCCGCAGGCAATTTACGAGGGGCGGCGCCCGGGGTCGCGCACCGACCCCCCCCTCGCCCCCGCCCTCGCCCCGCCCCACCCCGCCCTCGCCCTTGTCTCCGCCCTCGCCACCATCCTCGCCACCGCCCTCGCCCTCGCCCCCGCCCTCGCAAACGCCCTCCCCCGCCCTCCCCGACCTCCCTCGCCCTCGCCCTCAGCATCGCCTTCGTCCCCGCTTTCGCCCCGCCCTCGTCACCGTCTCCGCCCCGCCCCGCCCCGCCCCACCACCGCCACCGACCCCGCCCTCGTCTCGCCCTCGCCCCCGCCCCACCCCGCCCTCATTCCCGCCCTTTGCCACCGCCCTCGCCCCCGCCCTCGCCCCCGCCTTCGCCCCCTGCCCCGCCCCGCCCCGGCACCGACCGCACCTCGCCACCGCCCTCAACCCGCCCTCGCACCTGCCCCACCCCGCCCTCGTCCCCGCCCTTGCCCCCGCCACCACCCTCGCCCCCGCCCACGGTCCAGCCATCGCCCCGCCCCCTCCCTAGCACTCATCACATACAGGTCCGTAGGTTTTAAGTGATTCCGGGCGCGGCAGCTACTGAGATCATTAGTCCCGTAAATATAGTAATTGTTTCCCTTGGGAGGTGGCGGTGATCTTCCTCGCTGGATGGTCGAGATTCGAAACCGACTTACCGTCGGCTAGGGGTTTCCAACCAGATATATCACATCAGCAGGGCACCACCCCAGCCGGAACAAGTTCTAAGCTCCCGACTGGGCTCCCGGAATATGTGGTAGGGTAGTGTGTGCTAGTGTAAGTGTGTGTAAGGGGAGAGGATAGAACAAGGAAAAGAAAGGAAATATCGTGCGCGGTCCGTGGCCCCTTTGGTAGGGTATTGCTCCGGCATTCACCTGGCGTTGATCGGAGAAGCCACGGCAAAGTACCGATCAGAGCAGCCAGCCGCTCGAATTTTCAACCAGAATTCTCCACCAGCACCGAGGACCTCCTAATCAGAGGCACTGCAGCGACATCAGTTGATGCACTGAGCCAACGCTTACGGTTCATCTCGCTCAGTATTCATCTCCGAGCTTCGTGTCGCTGTGAGCTGTATGCCTTCTCCTTTGTCAGGCTCCTCTTAGCTGTCTTTCCGGTCAGTACCGCAATTCACCAGTTCTCTTCCTACTCAACCCGGCTAAGAGGGAATTGAGGTTTACTTCGCCTCCTCCGTATGTGGAAACATCTTCTCTTCCCCGCTTCCTTTCCATGCCCCTCCTCTGCATACTAACGCTTCACTTTGATCTCTTTCCGTTTAGCTCCGCTATACATCTCTTATCGTCTCCCTACCCAGCTCCGTCACGCCCCACTTTTGCCCTCTCCAACTCGCTCGACTCCTGTCTCCGACTCGTTTCATCCCTCTCCACCCCTCTCTGCTGTCATGCAGCCAGTTTACATGACGTTTCAACGCTTCCCGCCAGCCAGATGTACTTTATACACGTTTCGTCTAGTCCCCTCGCACCGCCTATTCTATCAACAACCACTCGCCCCTTTGCGCCTCTCGTTTTCGCTTCGCCACCATATCTTTATTCTCTTTGGCATCTCTTACTGACAAATTTACTTCTCCACTGATTAGCTTTCCTATGGTTGGGTTCACTTCCAACTCTCCTCTACTCGTGGGAGCGCTTTGAATTACTGCTGCACAGCACGATTTTCCGCTGCTCTACTCATTTCGCTATTTCCTGTACAACACGCTCTCCTTTCTAAAAGTTTGTTTGGCTTTTCATATTCATCCATGCATCTCACGGCTACGTTCTGGCTCGCTCCATGCTCTCCAACTCCATTCTCTCTAACTCCATGTTCTCTAGATCCTTGCTCTCTAGCTCCATGTTCTCTAGTTCTATGCTCTCTAGTTCCATGCTCAGTAGCTCCATGCTCTCTAGCTCCATGCTCACTAGCTTCATGCTCTCTAGCTCTATGCTCTCTAGCTCCATGCTCTCTAGCTCCATGCTCACTAGCTCCATGCTCACTAGCTCCATGCTCAGTAGCTCCATGCTCCCTAGCTTCATACTCTCTAGCTCCTTGCTCTAGCTCCATGCTTACTAGCTACAAGCTCACTAGCTCCATTCTTTCTAACTCCATTCTCACTGGTATGACTTGCTGTCTAACTCTATGACTATTTGAGGTGACTTCGTCCCTGTCAGTTCCACTCCGACTTTTGCGCACCGCTTCTCCCTCCTCCTCTGCTCCCCATGCCCCCCTCCGCCGCCGAGACTCGTCCGCCTTCTCCCCCGCAGCAATCGCTCGCAGGCGGTGCCTATCGCCCATCGCCCATCGGCCGTCGCGTCGCCCATCGCCAACGACGAATTAATGCACCCCTCCGACTGCCCATCGCGCCTTTTGTCTCCCCTGCTCACAGCCCCATCCCCGCTCCTCATTACGGCTCATCCCTCCCTTCCTCGGGCGCGCCCACAATTCTCACTGCGACTGCCCCGCCTCCTTTCCCCCCCCCCTTCCTTCCCTACGCCCGCACCACCCCTGCTCCGCCCGGCGCCCCCCCGCCCGCGTCACTCCGACGAGTCCCTAACTTGGTATTATACGCGCACGTTTCCTTGAGACCCGGAATACCTACCCCCACTCCTTTGCCAACGTTACTTGAATTAACAATAAATAATAGCAACGAGCGTGTTAGACAAAAGTTGATAACCAGAAATTTTTGCTCTCGTGTAATACAAACTATTTTGCACCGACAAAAAAATTGCAATTTCGATGTAAAATTATTTTTGTCAAAGTAACCAATCTTCCCACAACTAGTGAAATGAAGGCTCAATAAAACGTGTGCGAATAATACATGACGTCTCAAATAGTCCACTGCCAAATTCGTGCCTCAACTCCACCCATATCGCTCCTCCTCGTCCCTTCCACGCCCTGCACTGCTTATATTTAGCCTCTGCTTCGAACGTAGCCTCTCCTCCATCTCGCCTCTCCGTCGCTCATTCCACTCACTCCAGGTCAGACTCCATCCCGCCCACTGCTCAGCCTCTGACCCGATCGTCGCCTCTTCTCCACTTTGTCTTTCACCCACCACGCCCTGACGGCTCCTCTCTTCAGTCCCAACCGGGAGCGGTAGCTCCGTGCGTCAACTGATGTTACTGCAACGCTACTCTGGCCGGGAGGGCCTAGGTTCCCCCTCCCCACGGCGGCAGGATTTTCGACACTAGCTTTTCAGCTAGGTCGAATTTAGTCGCTATCTGGAGGAGAATTCTAGTTGCTGGCTGCTCTGATCGGTAGTTTTCCGTGGTTTCTCCGACCAACACAAGGCGAATACCAGAGCAGTACCCTAACAAACGCGCGCGATCTTTCCTTCCTCTTCCTTGTCCCATCCTCCTCTCCTTACACACACTTACACATGCACTACACTATCAAATTTTCTGGGAGACCGGTCGGGAGCTTAGAGCTTATCCCGGCTGGGGCAGTGCCCCGCTGGTGGGAGAGTCCTGGTTTGGGGAAACCCGCTAGCGGACAGTAGGTCGGCACCGGATCTCACCATCCAGCGGGGAATATCACCGCCATGGCCCGAGAAAAACATACACTACACTAACGAGACTTATGACCAAAGCAGTTGACCCGCCCGGAAACACGAAAACGTCAATCAATTTCCCTGCTGAGCGCCGCTTCTTCTCTCCTCACCTCTCCTTCTTACTTCTTGCGCTCTTGCTCCGCCACGCCCTAGACTAGACGGGCGTCGCCCTCCTTTCCCTGCTCCACCGGTCCCACCGTCTGTGAGTTCGTAGCGAGTAATTTCATCACTTGCGACCGGAAAAATACGTAGTAAGAAACGTCAAAACATGTACATAAATATCTAGTGAAAACAGTAAGAAAATGTAATAAATATGTAAAATCGGATATATTCTGTAATATTAAAATACTCTAATTATGTACACATTTACATAATTCGAACTTAATTTTATAAAATATTTCCTATACAAATTTTAAAAACATTTCAAACGTTTGAAAATTCATTTTGATGGACAATTGCACCATATAATTTTCTCACCGATATTAAAAACTTCACAAATTTTAATCCTGGAATGTACATTAACAGCCAGATTAGACGCAGTAAAAGCCATCGTACAAACAGGCGATATCTACAACAAGCAAACAATCACTGCAGTGTGGAATATTCTCATCGAAGCACGACGGCGATCGCCAAAGTTTCTCGGAAATTAAGGTTAAAGGTCGCCAATCATGACGTCAATGATACTTTTCACACCTAAAGGATGAAAGTGATCTATCGCTGACGCACACTTCCCGCCTTGAGGTAACTGAAGCAGGCGCGCCAAAATGAGGATATCCGACCGCGTCTACACGTTGCGTACATACCTTGAGTACAGTACGCAGTAGCATTCAATAATAATGTAGGGATAATTGCTGAATTTTTGGAAAATAATTCTTTTATAAAAATATGTAAGAAAATTGTTACATTAAAAAATATCTTGAGGAAATAGTGAAATATGTAACATATGTAATATAGTACCAAATATGTACAAAATATGTAATGGAAGAAATTTGGATATTGCATTAGGACGGCGACAGTTCGCCAAGATTAAAATTTTGAGAGCGGTAAGTAGAAAGACACAAAATATGTAAATTACATAAAAATCCGGTCTCTGTTCATTACGCCCATTGCTCTTTCGTCGCCCGCCCTCGCTCCTCTCCGTTTCCTTCTGAGCTTCGCCCCTCCTCCTTCCCGTTCCGCCGGTCCCACCCGTCTGCGAGTTCGTAGCAAGTTTAGTTTAGTTTTAATGCCTTATTTTACGTGGCGAGACTCGGGCCATCAGGCCCGCTCTTCCGTCTAACCACGCAAATTTCGATACGCTCCTTTCACCACCTAGCGGGGAAAGGAGGTATTATCTTGGGCGACGAAACTGGCGGATCTCAATTTTGCTCAGAGGCTTGAGGATCTTTTACATTCAGTAAATCTACTACCTGGGACAGCCGGCTTTACTTTCCCTCCGAAGAAAGGCGTACGAGGGATTTTTCGCCCTTAAAAATCCACGGCTTCGATCGGGATTGAACCCGCAAACTCGGGTACAACAGTCCGGTACGCTGACTGTTATACCACCGAATCCGCAAGTAGTTTCATCATGCCCATTGCTCTTTCCTCGCCCGCCTCTCGTTCCTCTCCGCTCCGCACCGCTCCCTCCCCAGCGTCGCCCCCCCGCCGACGGCCCCCCGCCCCCGCCCGCCGGCGAGACGGGCCTCTCCCGCGCGGCGACCGGCGACTGCGCGCGTCATTGCCCGCGAACGGCGCGGCGGGGCGGGTGGTCGAACGCGTGCATTGATTACGGCCGTTTGAGCCTTTTCGGTACGCTCCTCACCCGCAGTCTCGTGTTTGGAATGCCCTCAATCATGTGTTTGCCTTGTCTCCAGATTATCTCCGCTTTGAATGTCTCAGGAATACAGTTTGTCATAGAGGGGAGGGTCGAAAAATTTCGTAGGAGAAACGACAGAAATGCATCAGGAATTGGGATTCTTTCTTTTGACTGTATGTAATTAAAAAATAATGTATAATTACTTATTTAAACTTTTAAGGTCGCTTTTCAACTGGTCGATGATATAACGACCACTCTAACTTTTAACTCCATGCTCGGGACGGGATTCGAACCTGTGACTCTTCGAGCCAAGCCAGCCAGAGGCTTTCAGCCTTAGTGAGGCCGGCAATAACTTCTTGGTACTTATAAACGGAAATGTATTGACTGACGTTAAGATCAGCTGTCATGTCTTGATTTAAATAATAATTTGGAAAATCTAGTATAACAAACACATTTTGAAGAGTTCTTCATACCGAATTTAAAATCAATAATGTTTTTTGGCTCATGCCCCATAAATCACTGATAAAAACAGAAATTTATATGCCTACATATGCTAGAAAGAACCACCTGACAACAAAAAGAGTTAATAGAAGCGAAAAAATATGGCAATGTGAATATAAATGAAATTTATACGGTTTTTGAAGATACACTAGAAACATATCATCTAGTGCACATATATTTCAACAGACATTAACGTATTATTTTTGTTTCCTCCAAATCGACAAAGAATCACAAAAACGTTCAAAAATCCTCTTTTTGCTTTTATTGGCCAATATATCGACTGGTGATTCACTAGCAGCTTAATGCTGTAGCTGTTTTACCGCTCAGACCATTTATAAGAAACGTTTGTGAGCTGTTTCTAGAAATCACTGAGGAATCAGATACAGGCTCACATTGCTCTCTTGCTGTAATGGCGTACACCTATCAACTGATCGGTTATAGAGCTTCTTTCCCAATAAACTGGGTTGAACAAATAATAACGTAATAATGTTTCAACTAATGTAATAAAACTAGGAGAATTACACTAGAATAAAAACATGATTATCAGGAAAGGTGAACATTAAGAATCGCTGTAAGACATTCTACGTCTATCACCTTTGTCTTATCTATTGCTTCTGTTAGAATATTTCGAATAATTTAATGCAAATGTTCTCTCTTTCATCATGTAAACGAAATCTCACCCATTGCCGTGCAAATAAGGAGCTTTCTAAGGCATTTTGTGGATTAAAACATTACATTAACGTAAGTGTTATAAATTAAAGCGTCGATATATATATGCAGTTTATTGAGAATTCATTCTATTCGAGAGGAGAGGAAGGCTATAATTTGTTAGTTTTGAAATGAAGCCTGGTAAATCGTGTTGTGTGAAAACTACATTAAGGTCCAACACGATTACATAAATGTTTGAACATAGACGTTATATACATATTTAATGAGGTAACTTTCAATAATTATTTATAAATAGTCGGGCATGGTACAGAGTTCGCGTTTTTAGTCGTGCTCATTACATTTAATTACGATGGAGTTTGTTGACAAAAAGTATGAATCTGACGATTATCCACGCGGACGGTTTCCTGCAATAAAAAACTTTCCTTTCCGGCGCGGCGTAACATTTCCTGGTGCTCGCGGTCCGCGCGAAGCAAACAGACGGGCCGCGGAATTCCCAGCAATCCATCGCTTTGAGTTGCTTTAGTTTGCGCGGGCGCCTCTCCGCAGCCGGGCGATGGAATGAGTGCCATGCGCGCTGCCGGGGAGTCTACCTGCCACGCCCCCGCCCCACCCCGCCCCGCCACGCCCACTTCTGCTCCCAGCGCGGCGCACCGCGTCGCGTCCACGCGAAATACCACCCGCCCCGTCCCGCCCGTCCCACCCCGCCTGGTCCTCGCCCCCCCCCGGCCCCGCCCCGCCCCGTCCCGTCGCGTCCGCTCGCCGAGCCACCCACGCTTCACCATTTCGCCCCGCTCCGTCTGCACCCTGCCCCCACCTGTTTCCAGCCGCGACGCGCCGCGCCACGTCTCTGCGTCCGTCAACCCCCCCCCCAGCCAGCCACCTTCGCACCGCCTGCTCCGCCCCGCCCCGGCCCCCCCCCCGACGCACCCCCCCAACGCCCCAACCCCGCCCCGTCCCCGCCCCCCCCTCCCCCCCGCCTCCCTCCTCCTCCTAGCTCGGCAAGCCGCGCCGTGTCCCCGCGTCCACCCGCCCTGCCGCCTCCTACTCCCAGCGCCGCCGCACGTCCATGCGCCCGCCCCGCCCCTCCCTCAACCTTCACCCTCCTGCTCCCAGCGCGGGAGGCAACATCCGTCCGCCCACACCGTGCCCCCTCCCAGCGTCCGATCCCCGCGTCCACCCGCCCTGCCGCCTCCTACTCCCGGCGCCGCGTCGCGCCCGCGTGTCCATGCGCCCGCCCCGCCCCTCCCCTCCCCTCCCGGCAGTCGCGGCGCCGCGCCGCCCAAGTGCTCGCCGGGGAGCCGTTTCCGGTCGGAAATGATTAACGCTCCGCCGCTGGACGCGGATTGATAACCGCCGGATAAGAGGGGCGGAGGGGGGAGGGGACGTCGGCGGCGGCAACGGAAGCGCTTCAATGAGGGGAGCGGCGAACGGACGGCGGGCGGGGTGGAGAGCAGAGCGGCAGGCGGCGAGGGGGTAGTGAGTGCAGTGGGTATGGAGGCAGCGTCGAGATCGGTGGAGAAGGAGGTGGGGAGGATAGCGTTAAGGGAGGCAGTTAGAATTAGCAAGAGCGGCAACTACGGAAGGGGGGGAAGGGATGGGATGAGCGGCAGCTGGGGCGGGGGTGGGAAGAAGGAGCCGGGAGTGGCTGCAGCTGTGGCAATAAGAAGAACTACTGAGGGCAACAGGGTAAGGGTGGCAGTTTCGGGGGGTGGGGACCGGGCGGGGGGAAGGCGGGAGTGGGGGAGGGGGCTTGTGGCGATGGGTTGGTGGACGTCGGAGGAAGGGCCGGGATTTGATTTGATTTGATTTTTTTCGTGTTTCCGGGCGCGTCAACTGCTTCGGTCATTAGTCCCGTGAGTGTAGTGCATGTTTTTTCTCGGGATATCTTTCCCGTTGGATGGCGAGATCCGGCACCGACCTCCCGTCGGGTAGTGGGGTTTCCTAACCAGGACTCTCCCACCAGCCGGGCACCGCCCCAGCCGGGACAAACTCTAAGCTCCCGACCGGAATACGTGGTAGTGTAGTGCATGTTAGTGTGTGTGTGGTGTGGTGTGTGCGTGTGCGTGTGTGTGTGGTGTGTGCGTGTGCGTGTGCGTGTGTGTGTGTATGTGTAAGGGGAGAGTATAGGACAAGGAAGTGGAAGGACAGATCGCGCGCGATCCGTGGCCCATTTGTTAGGGTACTGCTCCGGCATTCACCTGGTGTTGATCGGAGAAACCACAGAAACCTACCGAGCAGAGCAGCCGGCCGCTAGAATTCTCCTCCAGACAGCGACTGAATTCGACATAACCATGGGAAACGTCGAAAATCCCACTACCGTCGAGTCCGGAACCCTAGGACCTCCCGGCACGAGGTACTGTAGTGACATCAGTTGTTGTCCCGAGCCATCTCTCCCGGTGGGTGAGGGCGGTGGCAGAAGGAATGGCGGGGGCGGTGGAGAGGTTGAAGGAGGATGACAGAGAGGCGAGGGTTGCGGACGAGGTGTAGCTATGTGGCGGGTTGGCAGGAAGAGATGGTGTTAACGGGAGCAGCGGCTGTAGCACTAGCGCTAGTGGGAGGGACCGTGGCTGGGGGGGGGGGGCATTGATCGACCGGGGACGCGTCGATGTGGCGGAGCGAGCAGCTTCCTGGCGGAGCGGACTGTTCCCGCGCAGGTGGGCTTCTGCCGAAATGACCTTCGGGCCATCGGGGTTGATTGATTGTGTCAAGTCCGATTGGTGCGATCAATGGGGCTGCATCACAACAGAGGCGGAGCGTGACGCGGGGTATCAGGGTTTCATTATGGGCTGTCGTTTAACGGGCACCTCCCGACTAAGGTGACTTCTAAATCCATTGGATTTTATGCATGAAATTGAAACGTTTCAATAAGCGAAAATAATTGAAATATGCATAAAAATATTTAAGTGCAAAATACTCGAATATAGTGCTCGGGTGTAAAATTAAACGTAAAATAACTGGTAAAATAAACATATGAAATTCTTTCGGAAGGTATGTCCATTTTGTATTAGGTCGCGATACCCAAATTTCTGGCTTGATTAATTGAATGAAATATCTGGGATAATATTTTGTTATACGATGATGTGTGCGATTCTTTAGCTAAAATCTGAAGTATCCATGAACTATCTTGTAGAGTAGAATAGGTGATGAAACTGAGCGAGATTTTGTTGGCACCTACCTTTGCGGTTTTGGTATTGTAACAAAGTAGTGTTATATATATATATATATATATATATATATATATATATATATATATATATATATATAACACTACTGAAAAAAAGAAATACGTAATTGTGGTCATACTGATTAATTGTGCATTATACATCAATTTCTTTAGTTATAACACAGTCCCATACACAAAAAAAGTTCTCAGACTTGACAGTTCTATGATACTCTATGAATGGCGGCGCGCTGAACCCAATTCCGAAGCCAGAATTGTGCCACCTACATATAGTGTCTTTTAAACGCAAAAACTCCCCATGAAATTATAAAAATGAAGGATTCAGCGTGTCTACATACATAGAGAAACATGTGTGAAGTTTTTGAGCCTAAACACTTTTTTGCCTGCCTGTGTAATTTACGATTTCCATGAAACTAGCTATAATTTGTTTCTCAAAGCAGTTCACTCTGATAAGAATGTTAGTCATTATTTTGAATATAGAAAAATGAAGGGTTTTTCTATCAAAATTGCTGTCTCTGGACGAGGGTTGATATCTGCCGGGGAGATTGGGAAAAATGGGGTGAATCGGACGGTGCAGTGTGGAGCGGTGCCTGACAGGGGGCACATGAAGCTGAAGGGTCGAGGGGGGGCAAGGGGGGGGGTCGCGGGGCGGACGGTCGTCCATTGATCGAGTGGAGGCATGGCTGTGCACGCGATTCCCTCACAGATATCTCTTTTTTCGGGACTCTTCAAATCACACTAGCCTAACTCATTCATTCCAGTGTGCTATGGCATGACATCAGCGATCGTAATAATGATATGCAGAATATAAGAATAATAATGATGTGCAGAAAGAAGTGAAAATCACAAAAGCGCAATAGTAAAGAATCGGAAACTTTTGGTTCGTGATCTTGGCAATTGAGCTAGTTATCACTCGAGGCAGGGGTACTTTAAAATACTCTTATGTTAATCAAGTTTTATTTTCATTTTCCCTTTTATAAGTAGTTTTGGAGTTGCAAGGAGGGGAGCAGATTTGTCTTTAACGTTTTTTAATACATGATGCTGTACCAAAACCGTTTGGTTAACACCATGAATTTATACTTAGTGAATGCCAATGTTGTAAATGTTTATTGAAGTAAATAGAGGAATAGAATATACCATAATGCTGGTATCTAAAGAAATGTCTGACAGGTGGTAGAAAATATTTTGATCATGTTCTTTTTCTCACTTATTTTCTGTCACTGATATTGATTGGGAAAAGAAGTGATACTAAATTTTAAAATCTGCGAAATTGCGAATTGTGAACATTTAATCGTCTACCTTTTGGAAAGTGGATAAAACAATGCTCAACAAATGCTGCATAACTGTAACCAATTAACTGAAGTACGTCCTTATAAGGAAAGTTCATATTGAAGTGTAATATAATAGAATTTGAATCATAACTTTTAACTCTGCACGTAATTTAAATAGTTTAGATTGCTCGTGATTGAACACTTTAAGTTATTACTTCCTTAAATACATAAAAAGATGTCTCATTACACGTCTATTTTATTTGGCTATATAAGAAAAAATCTTCGTGGTTGGAGAGTACGTCTGCAATGCAAATTACTTTGGCATAACTAAGCCTAACTTATCAACTAAGGGTTCTTTGAATTTCGCAATAAATAACATAACATTGCTTTGTGACATGTTAAATGCAGACATTCTTAAGCACATAATCCCTCCTGAACATGGCATGTACAATCGAGCTCATATTCGCACATAAGAGCAGGTAAACACACACACACACACACACATACACATACATGTACATGCGTACAACGTACACATTTACACAGTCTGTATTGACGTATTGTAGATAAAATATATTGCACCCACCATTTGTTTCGGAACAAAGAGAACTCTGCAGGGACTGGACGGCCAGTTAAATTTTGCAGTTCCATTACTGTTTAAGGCTGTCGAACACATGCGTGTGATATGTTGTGCAACCGCAGGGTATTATGAGTTTATCAGCAGATCTCCATATTTGATTGTGTCTCCGAGTTATGTTTACAGGTGTACCTGAAATAAAGCTTCTCTGTTCTGTAAGCCTCGATTAACGCGTAATGTAACGTCATAGCATTGCACTAGTCGTCGGACCGCACAAGGCGCGGGCCGGGGCGTGGGAGGGGGTGGGCCAGGCGTCGGGCTGGCGGTGCAACCGAAGCGGTCGCTTCGAGGGTGCAAGCCGGCGGGGGCGTGTCTGGGCACATCCGGCGGTCAGCGGGCCGCACAAGGCGCGGGCCGGGGCGTGGGAGGGGGTGGGCCAGGCGTCGGGCTGGCGGTGCAACCGAAGCGGTCGCTTCGAGGGTGCAAGCCGGCGGGGGCGTGTCTGGGCACATCCGGCGGTCAGCGGGCCCCAGGCGCCCGGGGCCGAGGGGGGGGGAGGCGGGCAGAGAGCCGGTGGAGGTCGGCGATTGGCATTCGAGTTTGGACCGAATCGCGGTGCGGAGGCACTTTGTGATCCGTGAGGGGTGGTCGCAGGTTTGCGAGGCTGGCTGCAGGAGATGCCGGGAGCGGTGCTACAGGTTAGCACGCTGGGGCACGCTGGGTCAGGCTGAGGCGGCTTGCCTAGGAAAGTTGAAAGAGATCCCTGTGGTAGTTTCCGAAGGATAATGTACATATTGTAATATACAGAAATATTAAATAAAACTGTACAAAGAACTCCGTGTCTGTGTTGTTCTTCACATCACGACGACGTCACAGACGAGGAAACATTAAATGGTGGCAGCGGTTAAAACGGACTTCACGCGGAGGCGACTATTACAACATTAAATGGTGGCAGCGGTTAAAACGGACTTCTCGCGGCGACTATTACAACATTAAATGGTGGCAGCGGTTAAAACGGACTTCACGCGGAGGCGACTATTACAACATTAAATGGTGGCAGCGGTTAAAACGGACTTCACGCGGAGGAGACTATTACAACATTAAATGGTTGCAGCAGTGACAACGGACATTCACGCGATTGTGCCAATAATTCATTAACTGGTTCACGCAGTCGTACTGAATTAACATTAATTACGGCAGCAAGTGCCGAAGTGGTGTATAGTGATATACGTGTGCGTGGAATGCAAGGTGGGGGCGCAGGAAGCACGAGGAAACATTAAATTACGTGGCAGCAACGGGAGCATCAAGAAAGAAGACTGGTACGTTGCAGCAACGGGAACATCAAGAAGACTGGTACGGGCCTTGAAGGAAGGAAGGAAGGAAGGACGGACGGCTACACGAGTCCCCGACTCAACCCTGAGGCACAACAGTCACAACAGCGCAAGCGGCACCGAGGTTTTCCCTGCACGTAAGTGTGTCTTTTTGTACTCGCCGGGAATAATTCAGGCAGTATGGCGTATCTTGCGGGATTCAGGAAGGAGGTGCTGATGCGAGTGGCCAAGGAAATGGGGGAAACGATTTCAGGTGATGAAACGGTTGTTGCACTAAAGCAAATAATTGTCAATAGCGCGGAATATGAGGAGGAAATTGTACGGGAACTCGCTAAGGCAACAAAGGAAATTCTGATAGAAGAACGCGAGGGGCAGGAGCGGGAACGCGATAGACAGCATGAGCTGGAGAGGTTGCGTATCACTACGACAACCACGACGCGGGAATCGATAGGTAGTACCGGTACCGCAACGAAGGCAACCGTTCAAATTAAGAACGTCATGGATCGGTTTAAGGACGAAAACGATGATATTACGATGTTCCTGAGTGTGTTCGAAGCACAGGTAGGGCAATTAGGAATACCGGAATCGGAATGGGTGACAAATCTCATGGCACTGTTGCCTAATCAGGTAAATTCTTGGTTGATGCTCGATTCGGGAACGGGTGGCGTAGAATACGAGGAAGCGAAAACTCGGCTGTTAGAAATGTTTAAATTTAACCCGAAAGGTTTCGACAGTTATTTACGTCACACCAAAGACGTGCTGGAACTACTTGGAACGTATACGCACGGGAATTAAGTAACTATTGCAAAGAATGGGTAGCGGGGCTTAAGATTACTGAATTCCACGAGCTCCTAGATTTAATGGTTACGGACCAATTAAAGCGGAGAGTACCGGCGGAAATGCGTGACCACTTTATCGATGAGTGGGGAGATCTTGCGGCGTCTCTCGAGCTAGCAAAGAAACTCGATAGCTATGAGAACAACCGAGCAGGTTGGAAACGTAGTTTCTCGAAGTTTACTAGCAAAGAGAACAAGCAGGTTAAACGAGAGGATCAGGCGACGGAAGGTGCGCCGCAAGACACAAAACAGCCAGAATCAAAGGTTAACCATACGGCCGAATTCGAAAGACCTAAGGCGGCCAACTGTTTTAAGTGTGGGGAACCAGGACATTTTCGAAGACAATGCACGAAGAGAAGGAGCGTGGAAATAATAAATCACGTGGCCGACACGCAAGGGCAGGCCTTCTTGAATCCCTTCACATGTGTCGGAAAAGTAAATAAAATTTCTGTAAAATACTTCGTGATTGTGGTGCTACTTATGATATTGTAAGTGGCAAACATGTGACAGACGACCTGATGACCGGGGAATCTATTTGGGTTATGCAACCTCTCGATGCAGAACCCAAGAAGCTGCCGGTGGCGCGAGTCACGTTAGAAGGCCCTTTCGGCCGGTTCGTTACCAAGGCAGCTGTAGCGAAGAGTAATTGCCAGCTCGATTACTATTTATTAAGTAACCGTACGGCCACCTTGATGGACAAGGTTCAAGGGGGGGTTGTTGAATCACAATTAGCATGTGAAGCTCAGGTAAAGTCACAGCTTCACGTAAAGCCGCGTACGGCTTGCCGGAACGCCAACCGCGATTCGGTCCAAACTCGAATGCCAATCGCCGACCTCCACCGGCGTCTCTAGCGAGGAGTCACGTGACAGACCTCCCCCGCTGAAGACCCGCGGACCGCGTCACCTCATTACAGAGTTTTGGGCCGGGCGCACAAGGGGGCCCGCTGACCGCCGGATGTGCCCAGACACGCCCCCGCCGGCTTGCACCCTCGAAGCGACCGCTTCGGTTGCACCGCCAGCCCGACGCCTGGCCCACCCCCTCCCACGCCCCGGCCCGCGCCTTGTGCGGTCCGACGACTAGTGCAATGCTATGACGTTACAGTAATAACTGTATTGCCTCATTCGATTTTGTGACGTGGTTGCAGAATTAATGGCGTCTGATTTACCTCAACACACTCCGTTGGTAGTTTCTGTTTCAGCCGCAGAACTAAACGAGAAGCCTTTATTCATACGTAGAAGGATGCTTGGAGGGAAGTTGACAAAAAAAATCGAAAATTTTGTAATTCATAATTGTTCATTCCTAAAACGTGTTGGGCACTTACATTTTTGGATTTGACGAATTTTGGAATTCATTAATAAAATTACTATGTTGATCATTTTGTAAGTATTTATAGATACATAGGATATTAGCTAGAATATGTGACATGATGGCATATAATATATTTTCACAAATTATAATATATAAAATTAAGAGAAAATTAAGCATTTAGGTGAGTTCTTTGTATGAATAAACATCAGTTATTTCTAGAGGACTTCTCAGAATCAATGTAACGATTAAGATCATGTGGAGGTGAAACGTATGAAGGAGTGTAGTGACTCGTGACCAAAAACTTCAGTATTTGTTGCCTTTCGTATTTTAAAGTGATCCAAATCGTATGCGAAGACATGCACAACAAGGAAACACATGCTCCTAAATTACGAATAACAAAATAATGAATATCTAATGAGACGGAGCTGCTACATATAAAAGATAAACGAGTTAATGCTCATAAAAAGTTATTTGCAGGTTTTAAAATTGTTCGAATAGAAATCGTATTTCACGTATATATTATGAGTTAAATCGCAATACTTCAGTAAGTATGCATAATATACATTACATAAATTCACAATAATGAAGCTTTTTAATGTTTTCCTCTTGTGCTGATAAGAAATGTAATCATTAAAAATAGTTCACTTATCTTATTAATAATAATTTATTGTAAGCACAAGCCTTGAAAAAGCTGGCAATAATTGTTAATTTTACATTATATTACAGTAATATAATGTGTATTATTAAATGAAGCAACTGGATGAAGACCACCTTAGATACAAAGAAATTTAGTTATTAGAAACCATTTGGTGTTTTGTTTCGACGGACGTATGAGCATTACAAAATGCTCATACGATGATGTTTGAAGATATACAAATATGATATACAAAGATGTTTGACGTTTTGCTGTATTTATCAGCAGTGCAGTCGAAATAATTCCAGAAAATATCTAAACTAGCATTCTTTATGATTGTGGTTATTAGAAATCGTGAATTAATTTTGTGTTTCTTTGAATAGAACACAGACAAAAAAAGAAAGAACTCTTTCGAAAGAAAACGGCCCTAACGCACGAAACGACAAACACGGCCCCAAGACAACCGTGATGAGTAATAGTCATGCAAGAGCTGTATAAATCCTAATAAATACAACCGAATTTAAATTTATCCTTACGTTTTTTCGGGTGTTAAACAATTTTGAAACCTGCTTCTAGGCAAGTGAATGGAAAGTCGACTTCTACATACATCAAATATGCTGTGTAAGTTGCTTCTTTGAGTGAATGAGACATAGCAGCTATCCATTCGTTTTTCACAGAATCCGACTAGAAATAGCTCACCTCTGTAAATAAAGACCTCAGACGGAGAAGCTTCCTTGGGGAGACCCATGTATTTATGCGCTGTTCTGTTTATTGAAATCCTAAGTCGGAAATCTTAGAGGGCAGGCGGAAAGCCAAATAGTAAAATTGGATCCCTCCACTCTCGATTAATGGTATGTAGGGAGGGAGAATGTATTGAGCTGAAGTCATAGGCTTCCGCGGCCAGAGTCATATAAATGATCTTGGCCGTCCAGGTGACGCCGCGTCGAAGGCTGTGTTGCCGACGTTTCGACCATCTTGTCGTGGTCTTCCTCAGTTGTGCACAACAACCCTGAGGAAGACCACGACAAGATGGTCGAAACGTCGGCAACACAGCCTTCGACGCAGCGTCACCTGGACAGCCAAGATCATTTACAATGTATTGAGCTCCATGCTTGAGAATTGTGATCCAAGCAGCATCATGACATTTTTATGTCTGTAAACCGCGAACTGCCTAAAATTATGATGAGCTTCGTGTAGAAACATTACATAAAATATGGGAATATTAGTTTCGCCGAAAAATATGTGTATTATGTACGAAAGTGCTGTATTTATCTATTTTTATATGTTTAAAGTTATTCACACCATACTTTGTTATTGCCTTATCATTTTTTCTCCCTTGTACTAAACAAATCATGTTCCTCCGGCCGTGAACTGTCAGAAGACGTTCAGTTCGTGCTTTCGGAGTCATCTGATTTTAAAGTACAGGGGAACCATCGATTTGTTTCTAGGAGAGCAATGTTATTCACCATTTGGTTTCACAAGGTTTAGGGAATTTAAACATGAAGACAACATTCTTGGTTATTGTTGGCAACTCAACATAAAGTTTAAATTTACGATCACTTAAGAAACCTGTCTCAAATACATAGTGATACTTTCGCATATAAAATATAACCAAAAATGTAAAATTTCTGTTAAAAATTATTGAATTCTAAAGAACATACATTACGAATTTTTTTCGCACATATCGAACATTCAAGGTATCTTTAACAATGCGGCATCAGTGGGCAGTAACACAAAGCGTGTCGAAAGAGGACTGAGGCGCATCTCAGAAGTGGTAGCCGAACATACCCCCCATTCTTCTAAAAAAATGAATGTTGTACTTATGGCGATTGTTTTAGACAGGACAAACGATAAGGAATACGTCTACGTGGACTTTTATTCGTTTTGAGCAGCTACATTTATGATTTTCTACTGTAGAGTCATGGATAAAATCATAGAGACATTTAAAGTTCTGTACAGGTTTTATTTACAAAGAATGTACAATAATTACATCAACTGCTCTGTGAATTCACACTTTCCGGTACTTTCAAACCTCCCGCTTGTGGATACATCACATATCCTAGTGAGGCCCCGCCTCGAGTGCACGCATCTACCGCGCCATTCCTATGCCTTTTGTCACACGTGCAACAGACGAACACGCTCCAGCCTTGGCGTGAATTCTGTGCAAGGCGCGAGGTTTCCAAATACAAAAAAACCCGCCCGCGTGAGCTCGTCGGCTCCTTTTTATAGTCGCCTTCTCTCCGTCACGTGACCGCCAAAGAGGTTTGGTTTGGTTTGTTTTTTTCGTGTTTCCGGGCGCGTCAACTGCTTTGGTCATTAGTTCCGTTAGTGTAGTGCATGTTATTTTTCTCGGGAGATGACGTTGATCTTTCCCCGCTGGATGGCGAGATCCGGCGCCGACCTACCGTCGGCTAGTGAGGTTTCCCCCTAACCAGGACTCTCCCACCAGCGGGGCACCGCCCCAGCCGGGACAAGCTCTAAGCTCCCGACCGGTCTCCCGGAATATATGGTAGTGTAGTGCATGTTAGTGTAAGTGTGTGTGTAAGGGGGAGAGGATAGGACAAGGAAGAGGAAGCACAGATCACGCGCGGTCCGTGGCCCGTTTGGTAGGGAACTGCTCCGGCATTCGTCTGGTGTTGATCGGAGAAACCACGGAAAACTACCGAAAACTACAGCCGGCCGCTAGAATTCTTCTCCAGACAGCGACTTAATTCGACCTAGTTGAAAAGCTAGTGTCGAAAATGACCGCCATTGAGCGTGGAAGGGAGGTTCGCATACTACCACGTGACAGTCTAAGCGACTCCGGCGTTCACCTGATCTAAAAATATCCGCACACCAACGCCGTGGCGCCTAGGCTATTCAGCCGTCAGGTACGCGAGACTTCCTCGCCTCCTCCCACGCAGGGTCGCCAACGCGACGTCACAGTACCTCTAGATTCTGGAAATCAACCACTGGGAGTTTGTAGTTGCGGTGTTGCAGGCTCTTTCGGAGTCCACGCGGTTGGGGCACCACTGCAGCCTCGCGCGTGAAAGGACTGGCTCGTAAACGCTCGGGTTGCGCTTTTATTTGCGCGAGCGAGAGGAAGATGCAACTGCAAACTACGAGGATGCGGTTGGAGAGAAAAAAGGAGAAAGATTTGTACTGGTGCTGCTCCCACTTGCATCACTCTGTTTATTCTGGGATTCAAACGTTCGTGAATGTGTTTATAAACCCTGATCTATCCAGCGTTCGTGAATGTGTTTATAAACTCTGATTTGTAAACTGTTTTAATTACTACAACAGTTCTATTGCTATTGGTAGTCCTGTAATAAACGAAAATTCATTAACCTAGTAAAGAAATATTCGACCTCCTAACGGAATAACTCTACAGCTACTGCAGTAAATGGGAAAGGAACAGTAGAATGTGGCAGCTCAATTCAACACAGGGTTACCTAAGTAAATACATTAGCATTCTTCTAGTTATCACACATTAATATTCTTGTAACTATAATACTTAGTACTGTTAAATTCGGTGACGTCACGTGCCCTAAAAAATTGTAAGTTTACAAAATAATGAAAGGAAAATATAGATTCTGAGTTGGGCATTTAACAAAAATGTATATGAGTGATTCAGAAATTCACTGTGCTTGTACATTTTCCAGCCTGATATTTATTTGCAAACTTCACATTCCCATATTGCTTATCATTAATTAAAGTTATAAATAATGACGTTTTCTCTTATTTGTAAAAAAACTGCACTTATTTCTTTGATCGTCGTAAACTAGGAAACGACCCTTTTATAGATGTCTGGCATTTGGTTGATGAAACGACGGTCTTTCTTTATTTTCATTCATTAGCATATATAATTTTTTAAAATTTTCAGTCACACGTGGCATGCTAGCGGCAGCCGGGCTCGATGAGGGTCAGCAGCACCTGGGTGTAGCACCTATCCTCGTACCCCCCACCTTGACATCGCTTTTAAGTTAATCTAAATATCTTTGAGGGAGCTAATACGGGGTGCTCTCATTTTCTTTTACTCTCCGATGAAGGCAGGTCATGCGCCTATATTTCCGAGTGTACATTTTATTTTGCTTTGCAAATACGAATAAGTTTTGCATAACGCATTCATGCTTAACACGAAGCATGAAATAGCATGAAAAGTGCATATATTAATATTTAAAAAGAATAAACTAACCTACTCTGTTCAAAGTTAAGATAATGTGAGGATAAGAGATTATACTAGAGGCAATATTAGCCGGAAGACACATTTACATTTAACTAACATGAATATTTGGGTAAGCATTACTGACCTTCCGGCAAATTTATTAATATAATTGAAAAATATTTACCCCCACACAGCTTTACCGGCAAGTTGATTAATATAATTGCAAAATATTTACCCCACACAGCTTTACCCCCTTCACTCGCACACCATTGGTGGTTTGCGACGGTAGCAAAGCGACGCAGACCGCCATGGTCGCAGAACACCTGGGGATGATCCTCTCTTATCTACTTTACAGTTACCGCAAGAAAATTGCAATGCGAGTGTGACTCACGAAAGTACTAATTTATTACCAAATATGCTTACTGCATGTAATTAAAAATATTTAAATAGTACATTTTTTGCAGCAATAACATTCTTGAACCGGAACATGCCCCAACTGCCTAAAAGAATGTTATTAACTCTTTAGACTTTCTGCCAGTCACAGAAAATTCACACAGTGTACACTTCTATTGATTGATTGATTACTGATTCGCGGCGCGTGAACTACTGAGGTCATTAGTGTAAGTGATTGATTGATTGATTACTGATTCCAGGCGCGTCAACTACTGAGTCATTTCCCGGAAATGATTGATTGATTGATTACTGATTCCCGGCGCGTTAACTACTGAGGTCATTTGTCCCGTAAGTGATTGATTGATTACTGATTCCAGGCGCGTCATCTACTGAGGTGATTAGTCCCGTAAGTGTAGTGCGCGTGTTATCATCGGGATGTGGCTGTAATCTCCCATTGGATGGTGAGATCCGGCGCCGACCTACCGTCAACCAGTGGAATTTTCCCCTCCAGCGGGGCAACGCCCCAGCCGAGAGAAGTCTAAGTACCCGACCGGTCTCACGGCATGTGTAGTAATGTATTATATGTTAGTGTATGTGTGCGGGATGAGAATAGGACAAAGAAAAGGGGAAGGAAAGATCGCGCGCGGTCCGTGGCCCATTTGTTAGAGTACTGCTCCGGCATTCGCCTGGTGTTGGTCGGAGAAACCACGGAAAACTAGCGATCAGAGCAGCCAGCCACTAGAATTCTTCAGATAGCGAATGAATTCATCCTAGGTCACAAGCTAGTGTCTTATTCTCCCGCCGTCGGACCTAGGACCTCCTGGTCAGAGGCACTGCAGTGGCATCAGTTGATACACTGAGCCACCGCTTCGGGTTGTATTCTCGTTTGGTTGGTTATTTTTTTCGTGTTTCCGGGGGCGTCAACTGCTTTGGTCCTTAGTCGCGTTAGTGTAGTGCATGTTTTTTCTCGGGAGATGGGGATCTTCCCACGCTGGATGGTGAGATCCGGCGCCGACCTACCGTCGGCTAGGCGTTTCCCCTTAACCAGGACTCTCCCACCAGCGGGACACCGCCCCAGCCGGGACAAGCTCTAAGCTCCCGAGCGGTTTCCCGGAATGTGGTAGTGTAGTGCATGTTTGTGTGTGTGTGTGTGTGTGTGTGTGTAAGGTGGGAGAATAGGACAAGGAAGAGGAAGGACAGATCGCGCGCGGTCCGTGGCCCGTTTGTTAGAGTACTGCTCCGGCATTCGCCTGGTGTTGATCGGAGAAACCACGGAAAACTACCGATCAGAGCAGCCGGCCGCTAGAATTCTCCTCCAGACAGCGACGGAATTCGACCTAGCTGAAAAGCTAGCGTCGAAAATCCTGCCGCTGTCGGGACTCGAACCTAGGACCTCCCGGTGAGAAGCGCTGCAGTGACATCAGTTGATGCACTGAGCTACCGCTCCCGGTCTAATTTTCTCGTGTTTTACTGTGTACATTCTTCCTTCCTAAAAAAAAGCCAAAAAAATGAACAAAAAAGAGAGCCGGAGGAGCGAGGAAGAGGGTGGGAGTGGTCACACAGGGGCTGTTGGCCACCATCTGGAAACTTCCCGAGTACCTCGCAACGAGGCGCCGCGCAGGGCGCAGCGGTGCCTTCCGGGCCGGCGGCGAACTGCAGCGCCGCAGCGCTCCCGCCGGTTGCGGCGCGCGCCAAGCTGCCGGCTCGTAAACGCTGCCGCTGCGGTTTTATTCCGGGAAGGAAATGAATGCAGGCGCCGCACAGTGGGCACAAATCGTAATAAAATATCAACAATGAATTTTTACAAATCGAGATCTTTTTTTAAATTTTAAGGAATTTATTTTATTTCTTTTCAATTGTTACTTGACTTTTTCAAGGTGTCGAAAAATTGTTTTTTTTGTACCGTAATATTGAGGCATATTGCTAGAAGTTTCGTACATGGTAATTCTTTTATCTTAATTAAAATAAAATAGATTTTTGGAGCATATTATATATTTAATTTATTAAGAATGGGATTTTTAAAGATAAAATTAAGATTTCGGGGGATGAAAAGTATCCTTGGGAAATCAAGAATGACATCAATGATTATTATTATTATTATTATTATTATTATTATTATTAACCCTATATTCTTTGAACGGGGTGAATTGGTCAATCGAGATCTTTACATATTATAACCAAACAAGAAATCAAGATCTTCGTAAGTTTCGTTACCATAGGCGTCTCCGAGTCGTATTTTTTGGAAAGCATCAAGGGAAGTGGTTTAAATGGTATTACCTCCGTAAGATTTTAGAATAAGTAACCTTTATTTTATTTATTGGAGATAACTGAGCAGGGTCAGGATTGGTGTAAGGAAGCAGGCTGAAAATATCGAATTTCAAATATAAAAAAAATAACAATTTGTGCATTAAATAATATGCTCTGTCAATTAACTTAGAAACATGTTCAATATAAATTCATATATTCACGCAACAAATATGAATTATCTTCACATAAAAACACCATATTCACCAATTTCATAATCCTAACTGGAAAGTTTCTCTGCCACGGTCACTGCAGTAAATCTGACTTACAACTCGTCTAGGTCGAGGAAGACCAACGAAACTTTCAAATGATAAAATTCTTCAATCGTTTCTTTCTTCTTTGACAAGTACTTTTTCGGTCTCCTAATAGAGCGTATTATCTTCTAAATTTGGCAACACCACATATGTCTACCACTAAATATACTGTTATATGAATATAATCTAGATAATACGTCGTTTGTATTAATGGAAATAAAATGTTTTGGAATAAAACTACTAGATATACTTGAAAATATTGTTGAGACGTCTTATTTGTGACCCCCGCCAGCGATAAGTACGCTCAACACTTTTCACTCACGATCTTTTCAAACTATTAGAATCGAAGAATAGAAAAACATGATGGTTATATGTTTCAGTATCTTTTTTAAAAATCGAGGGAATGAAGAATTGGAAATTTTAATTTCTGGTTTATGTGCTTTGCAATGTTCACGTTAATGAAAACTCAACTAAATTCCATTTTACGTCTGTTTTATCAATATGTTTTATCTGTGTTATTTTATTTATTTCTCTTACAATTACATAGACTGCAAGTGAACGTGGAAGAAAATTGCAGAATTGTATCTGAAACAATTCAGAAATCCATATTATCAATTATTCATTTTTTCACTCTTTCTATCTGCAATGTTGCGTCTTTCGAAGTAAGACGGGAGGGGTAGCTCAGTGCATTAACTGATGTAACTGCAGCGCCCCTGACCGGGAGGTCCTAGGTTCGAGTCCTGAAGGCTGCAGGATTTTCGACTCTAGCTTTTCAGCTAGGTCGAATTCAGTCGCTGTCTGGAGGAGAATTGTAGTGGCCGGCTGCTCTGATCGGTAGTTCCTTGGTTTCTCTGATCAACATCAGGCGAATGCCGGAGCAGTACCCTACCAAACGGGCCACGGACCGCGCGCGATCTGTCCTTCCTCATCCTTGTCCTATCCTCTCCCCTTACACACACATACACACACACACTTACACTAACATGCACTACACTACCACATATTCCGGGAGGTCGGTCGGGAGCTTAGAGCTTGTCCCGGCTGGGGCGGTGCCTCCCTGGTGGGAGGGTCCTGGTTTGGGGGGAAACCCCACTAGCCGATGGTACGTCGGCGCCGGATCTCGCCATGCAGCGGGGAAATATCACCGCGCATACCCCGAGAAAAATCACGCACTACACTAACGGGACTAATGACCAAAGCAGTTGACGTGCCCGGAAACACGAAAAAATCAAATCTTTCGAAGTAACAGGTTTTACCGCTAACCATTTCCTCTCGTGCTTTTGCGCGCATTTCGGGCGTTTTGGCTCATTTGTGCGCAGCGTGCGGGGTGTGTTCGTGCGCGTGTCGGCACGCGAAGAATTCCGCCCTGTGCACGCAGCCACGGCTCCCTCGACACGCGGGCGAACCTCTGCGTGATACATGGCGCCCGCACTCGCCTGTCCCGGGTATTAGCCATAACACATTTAATAAACAATGAATATTAATTAACGATTGATTTGACGGGAGTTATTGTATTCCGTAACTAATTTACATTCTATTGTCCCCGGACGACAATATGACGCGGGGGGTTGGCGAGGCGTAGCTGGGGCGGGAGACCGCGGGGCCCGTCATTACGATGGCGCGGTGTGATTCCGGCCGTTCTCACTCGGCGCGCTGCTGTGGCGGGGTTCTAGCCTCGTTCTATGACGGCCGGTAGCGTCGCGAGAAACGAGAGACCGTTTGAATTGGATGCGCCATTTTCCCGTTCGCGGACCCTTTTGTAGTGATGTTGGTGCACGTTGAAGTTAAGTGCACATCGGATTCTATTATCTATTTCATCGAGAAGTGAAACCGACAATATACCTATTTAATGTCCTCCATACATATTTCGTAAATTAATTTTAAATTTTGAATACATTAAATTGAATATATGCAATTGAATGAATGTGAAATGTGTTTGTGATTATTACTTGCAAACCATTTGAATGTAAAATTATTAATATTATTTATCGTTTATGAAAATGAAAATATTTCATTACATATTCACATTACTGGAAACATATAAGATATATTTACTATCCAGCCATATTCTCCCTGTTTGCGTTGCTCAGAAAACAGAAATAACATTGGAAAATAAAGATATACTTTAAAAAAAATATAAATTGTCGTTGAAATTATAAAATTAAAATATTATATCACTTTTACATTTAAAATTCAAAATTATTTACAGAAATCTGATGGCAATATTCATTCTCTGTTGCAGGTACTATTTCCTGTCTGTGCAAACGAGGAGCACTGTGTTGCTTCCTTTCATTGGACCCGACAAATATTTCACTGTTGCTTGCTCGCATTGAAGTCGCTTGTGAAACTTGTTGATTAACTGAATGCGGTGGTAAGTACTGTTAAATTTAATGATTGCAATATTCTCCGCTATGAAACAAGAGATATGATTAATTGGAACGAAGCTATTGAAATTCTTCACCATAGTAAAAAATGCATTATATTCTTTAATTGATTTTATTGTTATCAATTCTAAAAGGCTTGAACACTGTTGCAAATGGTAAACTGGATTTCATCCTAGCACCACACGTACTGAATTGTTGATGTAGTTTTTTATAAAAATCTTACACTGACACTGATTATTGACCCCAAAAGTCGAGTCCTTAAAACAACTGTCGTTGAAAAAAAATTGATCCCGTCGTTCATAATTTAGAATAATTAATATAAAATATTATGTATTGTATAATAATTTCTCCAATGTTATTAATTTTTATTCTAATGTCGGAAACTATTTACATAATTATTTCCTATATTTTTCTATTTATTATACTATGTTTTGCTTCCGGACGTAAATGTAACTTCATTATCTGTGCACGTCTTCTAGAATTCAGTGGGAAATATAGTTATTCAAATTATCGTGTCCATGTTTTCGCGGCAGGAAGCATTATCCCGA
The DNA here is from genome assembly GCA_964035755.1 of Teleogryllus oceanicus. Taxonomy (NCBI): domain Eukaryota; kingdom Metazoa; phylum Arthropoda; class Insecta; order Orthoptera; family Gryllidae; genus Teleogryllus; species Teleogryllus oceanicus. The sequence continues at coordinate 33,256,416 of CAXIVR010000014.1, read as the reverse complement.
AGGACAAAATTGATAAGAGACCAAAATTTATTGCTTATTTATCCTTGAAAATAGATTTTCTTACATGGGAGCTTTTTCTTTCATTCAAAATTCAAGTAGTATATGGCTTAGTGTAGTGATCACAGAATTTTGAAAATTTGCACAGAATTCAATTCTTCCCATAGCACGTCATACGCAGTTTTAACTTTTTTGACGTAAAATAAATCAATAAATTTTCTGCGGGTAGGAAGAAAAGAGGAAGACTTAATCATAGCTGGTTGAGAGAAATATCTGGACTTTTGAAAGAGAAAAATTTAATTGATAATGATTATGAAGATCGGGACTAGTGAAAAAATAAAATTAAAATTATATAAAGTATTGGAATTTTGAGGTAAAAGAAAGATTATTTTAATAATGTAAATGTGTGAAATAAGTAAAACTGTGAAATAAATAAATTATCCTTATAACAGTTATTATTATGGAAGCCTTGACGTAGTTCTCAAGAACAAGTAATTGGATAGTGAATTGGTTACTAATTTCACTCACTTACTTCGACTCCTATTTATTCACGTTCTCCCTCATTAAATTTCTCATTCAGTCTCTACGCGTCAGTGTAGTTTATGTAACCCATTTCATCCATCTCCACTGCTGAATTGCCGACATTAATGCTAGAGACATTTATGGAACGAGAGCGAGTGTGGGAAATGCGAACTTCGGCGCGCATTTTGCTGCATTTCCATTGAGTTGCTCTTTCTGCTGCTCGACACAGCACAATGCTGGAACCTCGCCCGTCGGGGCAGGCGGCCTGCGGTGATGTGGGTGGGATCGTCGTAGCAAGTGCTGACGCTCTCATCACCCGCTCTGCCTCGCCACTCTCCACCGCTCTAGAATCTTCTCTCTGCTCTCAACTCACGAATCGTCACCTTTCGACTGAGACCAGTGCCACCTCGTACGAGGGTCTCAGAATAAATGTTCCTAACTTCTATGGCATGCGTCTCCCCTCTGGTTCTTCTCTCTGTTCTCAATACACGAATCGACATCTTCCGGCAAAGACGATTACCATCTCGTAGGAGTGTCTCAGAACAAATGTTACAAACTTCTATGGCAAGTAGTAGAGCACTCGAAGATGATCACTATTTGCCCTACGAACAAGTGACGGGAAAGGTTATTAAAAACTTACCATATTTTCCCTTTGTGGGATATTGTGTGATGATTGTGTGATATATTGAAATTGATTGTTTTGACTAATTGTACACTATACTGATATTGATTGACACATTCAGCTCGTGATATTTGGCACGTATACGAAATATCTTTGCCTGCTTCAAAACATATTTTTCTGACGCACACGTTGACGATGTATTGTCTACCGTATATGGACCAATGTCACATGCAAAACATCGTTATATGACTTATATCATCATTCGGTTTATTTTGAAAAATTTGATCACGTTCTTGTCACTCTATATACTTAAAGTTCAATCTTTAAACCGATCTGAGTCACTTTGTATTTCTACTTTCTAGTGGTGATTTAACATTGCTTTTGAAATCGGAAAGTGGTGCTTCTGTTATCCATGATATTTCTGCAAGAAAATAAGTTTGGTATTCGACATCCTTTTGAAATTGTATCAGACTGTAACGGCAGTATGAAGAGTCAAATTATAAAACATTGCCTAACGATGGGATGCATTGTCCGACTAAACGTTCTAAAAGTTTGTTTCTACGTGTTATTAAGTGCATAAAGTACAACTTGTACACTTCAGTTGCCACCCGTACAGTAATGAGAACGGAATCATTCATATGAAACACTGATAAGGACGAAGTTTCACCAGCCACCCCCTTTAAACACCATTCTACACGTCTTTTTGTATTTTTGAATAGCGTTTTTCGATTGATTTGATTTCACTTGTTAGAACATTGATAGCAAATTAAGATAGTCAAATTTCAGACAGAATATACTAATATTGACATACCGGGAGCTCAGTGCATCAACTGATGTCACTGCAACGCCTCTGACCGGGAGGTCCTAGGTTCGACTCCTGACATCGGCGTTTCCGACACTAGTTTTTCAGCTAGGTCGAATTCAGTCGCTGTCTAGAGAAGAATTCTAGCGGCCGGCTGCTCTGATTTGTAGTTTTCCACGGTTTCTCCAATCAACACCAGGCGAATGCCGGAGCAATACCTATACCAAACGGGTCCCCGACCGCGCGCGATCTTTCCTTCCTTTTCCTTATCATGTCCTATCCTCTCCCTCTACACAAACACATACACTAACATGCACTACACTACCACATATTCCGGGAGACCGGTCGGGAGTTTTGTGCTTCTCCCGAGTGAGGCAGTGCCCCGCTGGTGGGAGAGTCCTGGTTAGGGGTAAACCCCGCTAACCGACGGTAGGTCGGGGCCGAATCTTGCTATCAGGCGGGGGAAGAACACCGCCATCTCCTGAAGGAAAAACATGCACTACACGTACGAGACTAATGAACTAAGCTGATGACGCGCCCATCACTAACCAACCAAACCAACCTAATATTGACATGTTTTGTATCACATTTGAACAAGGATATTTTACTTCGACTAGTTTCATCATATTTCAAATATCGATATTTTGAACATGTTCCAGTGGGCGAGCCATCCGCGGACGTCCCCATCCTCCAAAGCGACAGATGCAAGGCGTGGCAGATTATTATTGAATTATATTGAAATTATATCCCTGATATTACTATTTATCGAAATTCTACTGATGATTAATTTATGAATAGTGTCATTAAAAGGGAGAACTTTCCAGAATTAATAGAACATCCCAACTGTATTCAATGTCTCACGTGACAATAACAATGTAATTCTGGGTAGATTAACTATGTGTTTGGTTTAGTTGCGACTTTTTCTCACTGCGCACCTTGGATATCGTAGACTGGTGCTAGTTTATCTTCTTTCTATTCTTTTACTTCTCCTAAACTTACCTTATTATTACCTTTCTTATCAAATGAATTCTAAATTTCCCTATTGAACTATACTGAAATTATATATGGGATATTATATATTTATTGAAATTCTAGTGATTCTTTTACGAATAGTGACATTCAAAGCAAGAACTCCACAGAGATATTATATCCCAATTGTGTTCAAAGCCCTATGTTCCATCGCAGTGGTATTCGCAGTTCCATCGCAGTGGTGTAGCGAAACTGTGTATTTGGTTTTGTTAACAGCCTTTCTCTCTGCGCACCTTAGATATTGTAGACTGGTACCGGTTTGTCTCTTGTTTTTTTAAGCTTACCTTATCATTACCTTCCTTAACAAATTAATTCACTGGGAGAGGTAGCTCAGTGTATCAACTGATGTCACTGAAGCGTCTCTGACCGGGAGGTCTTAGGTTCGAGCCCTGACGGCGGCAGGAAATTCGACACCAGCTTTTCAGCAATTTTACCAGATTTTTAAAATGTTTACTTTATTTTAAAAAAAATGTTAAGGACAGTTTTAAAAATGTAATTGCATTGTATGTAAATGTGTTTTATAGTTTTTGTATTTGAATGGTCATTCGTCCCGTTAGCGTAGTGCATGACTTTTTTCTCGGGAGAAGGCGGTGATATTTCCCCGCTGGATGACGAGATCCGGCGACGAGCTACCGTCGGCTAGTGGGGTTTCCCGCTAACCGTGACTCTCGCGCCAGCGGGACACCGCCCCAGCCGGGACAAGTTCTAAGCTCCCAAAAGGTCTCCCGGAATATGTGGTAGTTTAGTGCACGTTAGTGTAAATGTTTGTGTAAGAGGAGAGGATAGGACCTGGAAGAGGAAGGACAGATCGCGCGCGGTCCGTGGCCCGTTTGTCAGGGTACTGCTCCGGCATTCGCCCGTTGTTCATTGGAGAATCCACTGAAAACTACCGATCAGAGTAGCCGGCCGCTAGAATTCTCCTCCAGACAGCGACTGAATTCGACCTAAAAATTCTCCTCCAGGCAGCGACTGAACATTGAAAAGCTAGTGTCGAAAATCCTGCCGCAGTCAGGACGCGAATCTAGGACCGCCCGGTCAGAGGCGTTGCAGTGACATCAGTTGATGCAATGAGCTACCCCTCCCGGTCATATTTATGAACATATTGTGACGTTTCAGTCTACATATTTTTCCGGTATCTAGTAATGATTTCCACCCCATTAGCCCGCACTCCACGCGTTGCATGGCACCTCTCGTGCTGGCCCTTGACGTAACGTCATGCACTCACACGCAAGGCGGTAACACAGTGCTTTCGCTGGCGGCGACCGCACTGTTACCGCTCTGCCGCTTTGTGGGGGCTACGCAGTGGGCAACGAAACGCGGCGACATGCTGCGCCCGTGGTCGCGCCGAGAGAGACGACTCCAACGCTCCGGGCGGCGAAACACGGCAACTAAAGAGCGCGGTGACGGGCATGCGAGCGACAGCACGGAATAAGCGCCATGAAATCTCTTTGCCCTCTAATGGCGGGGGGTCAATTGAATTGCGTTTCAGTTGGATTACGGTTTTGTAACTAATGAATCTATAAATATGTTAACTGCTCTTTGTAACAGAGATGTTTGGTTTAATTAAATATGTATTTATTTGTAATATAGCAACATTTTCAATAATACCGAGAGAAAATTTGAGTTGCATTTATTTATAGCGAGGAATTTCCCAAATATCATTGTAGTTGACTTGAAAATATTTAAACGAATGGCAAAATTTGAAACTCTTTCCCTTGAATGTGGAATGTTTTGTCTTCGATTTAGAAACGCATACTTAAAAATATTTGAAACTAATGAGATAATAGTATTCATTAGATTTAAAACGAATATATGTTCAACTCAACAAGATTTGTAGAGGGTTAATGCAAATTGGAGAAATGTATAGTGATTAGTCTTGAAAACCTCGCATTGAAATGTTTATGACATGTACATCTTTCTGTTTTAAAAAGAGAGACGCATCATAAAACGAACGTTGAATTTCTTTGCGTAATATTACGATATCTTATTACCATGTCATAACGTCTGTATTTTTTCAGGGCAGAGTTGCAACCACAATAAAGCTAACATTGAATTCAAACCATTATTACGGAACTGTAATTCCTTTGTGGAATAATACACGCGTGCTGGTGTTCACGGACAAGTTGAGCACAAAGGGGAGTTTAAAGACCCTGGATCAAACTGATGTCGCCTCTTTGTGGTGTGTGGGTGTGGCGACGTTTGTGCAACTGTACTTGATGAGTACTTCAACGGCGCCGTGCAGCAGAGTAACAGCTTCGCTGTTATTCGGATGCCACGAGACAGTTAAATGGGTAGGTCAGTGAGACCGGCACATATTGGTCAAAAACAAGCTGAGTGGGGAAGATATAGGGAACAATTGGTATCTGAAGAGCAATGTAAATAATGCAGTGTCACCAGATAATAAAATTGCGATATAAAATCTACAATACACAAATTAAAATACGGTGTTCCTCTGCACATTACACAAAAGACAACATTGATAATAAGGAAAAATATTTTGTAACTATGGTTCAGTTCTTCAGGTTAGATTACGTTATAGCCAAAACAAACTACTTGTTAAACTCAATGTTTATTGTTGTGAATAAAAAAACCATTAAAGTTAGTTGAGCCTCAAGAACGTTATATTTGTCGTAGAGTTAGGGTCCATTAAATTTGTTAAGATTGGATAATGTAATAATTGAACACTTTGCATCCCAATTCAAGACTACACTTATTTTATTTTTATTTATCAATAATTCAACTGTTGAGTACTTTTTCAATCACTTTTATGTATTTTACTCGCACCACGATTTCACAACACCCACACCACCATGTGAAAAATGATAGTTTCATCTGAAAAGCTCATCTAAAGCTTAAAGAGCTCATCTGAAAAAATAAACCATGGGAAACATTTTGAAATAAAAATTAGGAAATCGAAAATGGATACTTTTAATTACAGAAAACCCTCATTAAAGCGAATTCCAAGAGACCGAAATAATCGGAGTTCGTGTTATAAAAAATTGTTATCCGATTATTATAAAAGGGCGTATTATCGCAATCCTGTTTTGAGTTCGAAGTTTTGTTCACGTTACGGCGAAATTCGTGTTAAGGGAGTCTGTGCAAAAGAAGGTTTTCTGTATTTCATTTTCTGTTCCAAATTTCATGTTCTGTTCTGTTCCAATTTTGAAACATATTTTGACTGCTAAAATGTTTAAAACGAGGTCAAGTGGATGTTTCGATCTACTGCGCTGAGATCGGGCAGTGGCTGAGGCGGGGCGGTGCGTGGTGGTTACGGGGCGGGCCGAGGTATGCATCACGGTGCTACCGGTGCGTGCGAGCCAGCGCCGCACTCGGCGACCGCGGTTCACATCCCGCCGCCGCAATCGCGTCTGCCGCTCGCGCTCGACGGCACCGTTCCCGCCCATTCCAGCACACTCCTGCCCATCCCCATCCACCCCCGCCCGTCCCCGCACACCCCTCCGTCCCAACTCACCCCTGCCCACCCCATCCCAACCCCCCCTCTCCAGCCCATGACAGCCCATTCCCGCCCCCCATCCGGCCACCCCGCTCCCACCACCTGCCCGCGCCCCCCCGACCACCACGACCACGCCACCCCCTCACATCCGGCCACCCCGCTCACCCCGCTCACCCCCGCTCACCCCTGCTCACCCCGCTTACCCCGCTCCCCGCTCGCCCCCGCTCACCCCCGTTCACCTTCGCTCATCCCGCTCACCCCCGCTCACCCCCGCTCACCCCCGCTCACCCCCGCTCACCCCCGCTCACCCCGCTCATCTCCGCTCCCCCCCGCTCCCCCCGCTCCGCTCAATGTTTGCTTTTTGGGAAAAAGCATGTTCTCTCTTATGAGGGCATACAAGCTCTCCATAATAGGAACGAGAGGTTTACAAAAATGACATAAAAAATGAACAGAAGTAGACGATATTTACGATAATACACCGAATACTGTAATGAGACATAAATTAAAACAATTATTTTAATAGACACTTTTTCATGTAACTTTCTCTGACTAAAAATGGACGAGCCAGGCTACTGTAATATGTTTAAAATTTATTTTTGATGATCCTGAAAAGAATCTCAAGTAAGTAAACTAACTTCCATCAACAATAAATAATATATTTTCGTTCGCCGCATTTTTAAAGAAGTTTGCTAACAATGGCTGCTCTTGACTTTACTATCACATAGAGTCTAATAAATTAAGTTAGCATTATAAAGAATAGACATAGGCTAACTCTACATTCTACATATGATACAGATTTTACTGTATTCCGTATTCTGCAAAAAATAATAATAAATAGTTAAAAACGAGAGACATGAAACACCGCAGATTAGGCCCTGCTGCTATGACTATTTTTATGTTTATATTTCACCTAGGTGCGAGGAATACAACTGTAAACATGCATATTTAAGTAAAATTAAAAGTAATCACTAACTCAAGCTCTAATTTTTTATTAAAATAAGATAAGCTTCTAAAATTGATATTAAGTTTCAAAGTACCATAATAAACACTACACAATTTGCATTCTGTGCATCACTGCGTTCTGTATTAATATCTGTTAAAGCCAGTGTTTCAATTTTTTAGTTTTATTTGCTAGCATATCATAACGAGAATGTTCAATGTGCACTTGTCTTATCGATTACACATGTGCATATGAAAATTATTACAGATAGTTCGCGTCAAGGATTAATAGTAATGATTCACATTAAATGAAATAACGGGCTTTATGTTAAATACAGCATGCACGAACTACATATTTCTGATATTTTATACTGATTAGTTGTCAAAATTTGTTATTAGAGGCATCGTCCATCGTTATCATGTAATGGCTTTAATTGCTCACAGACGTAGTTATATGTGTAGAATAAGTAAATTAATTTAATTGAATAACCGGTATGTCGATTCGTTAGAGTCGAAATAAAATGTACGTTACTTAATGTGACGTAGATGCTGAATGACGCGTTGAATTCAGAACGCTTTATCTAGTTATTCTATTACCATTTGTAGTCTTCGTCAATGAGAGTCCCTTGACATCGATTCTGTCATCGGCAATTGAACTCATTTGATATGTCATCATGTGATGTTCTCACTTCTGCAGTTAGACAAATGTAAACGTACACGTAAGCTTGTAAAGTATATACGCAGAATACTATTCATTAATGCAATACAGAGCATAGTTCTCATTGCGTAAATGATTTTAATTTCTTGATTCTTGATCTTTTAGAAATTGAACTAATATTATAGGTTGCGGCGCAGAATATTCAACTTTGCATATAAGGTTTTGAACACGAACTACAATATGACTTTCTTAAAAGAAAGCATAGGAATGCTTTTCTTTAAATAAGTCTAAAAGAATATTTGATAACGTGTGTCGTTATATTAAATTCTTCATATTACAAAATATACAATAAACTTTCCTACTATATTAAAAACAACGAGTTGCAATTACAATTTTTTACATAAATGTTCCAAACGAGGCAATATCTACGTTCAGGAACTAATTCTGAAAGGCATCAAGATCCATTCCTGGCCTTGTCAGAGATTGCTTTAAATATTAGAAAATACAAGAAATTTCATTTCTAGAAATTTTCCGTGGTCAGATATTTAATCTCTAGAAAGAATATAGATACTAATGCATTGAGGTAAGTAGCATTATTTATAAAATACTCTCCGGAAAACATAAGAAGGAAATTTCCATGACATTCGTAGAGTTTAGCTGGCTACCGCGGATTTAGAATCCAACCCAACATTCACGCAAATTTAGTCCCTACGACACAAAGCAACGTTTCCTTCTCCCCATCCGCCTCATACCATTGGATAACAAAGTTTAGCTCCTGCGGATCACATGTATGTTGCACGAGTTGCAAGTCGGCAGATTCATTGTCTGAGTTGATTGTCATCCCATATCAGAGGCACCCTCACTGACCGGGGAACGGGCAACAGCGTAAATCCACCCTTAAAATGATTTTAAAGGAAAGCTACAACTAGTAATACAAAAATAATATACAATAATAAAATATATATTATTTTATAATAAAATATATATAAAATGTATTATTATTATTATTATTATTATTATTATTATTATTATTATTCCTTTAATTTGGACTAACAATTTTAAGAGTTGTTTGATTATAAAGTTTACTCCGGGTTGCATACAAGAAGCAGATTTATCGACTGTCGGTGCCTCTACAATACTGTACGCAAAATGTGGGCTGTTCCTAATGAAGCAATTTCTTGCACTTCCCAGTCTTTCGAATGACCTGGGAGTTCGGACAAGTATACACATTTTGCAGAATAAATCTCAGAGCTCCGATAACTATTGGGACGACCCATGCTTTAACGCCCAAAACTTGGCTAATTCCATTTACAAATTTTTGTATTTAAGACGTTTCTCTGACTCCTTGTTTACGATGTTTTATTCGCACGGTACAGCCACATCTACAACTAGACACGATATTTTCTCTAAGTTTAGGATAACAATATCCGGTTTGTTGGAGGCCATTTTGCGATAATTTGAATTTGTTGGTCGTAGAATATTGCACACAGTCCAACAGACGTCATCAGTTTTGGTGAGTGTTCGTATAACTTAAAACGTGTATTTGAAACTTCGAGGTCGGTACAGATCTTCCACTAGAGCATTCCGTCGTTTGTAATTTTATTTGTAGCAGTGTGTAGAACTGCTCATCTTGTCGCTTGTTGGTTTGTTTGCTTTTTGTGGTCGCGAATTAGTCGTCTAGGACCACGCGATTATACAGTTGCTCTTACCGAGGCTCAGTACTATTTATCCCCTGACGAGGGTATGTGACTCCTTTTTGAGAAAATCAGTACTATGCTACTATTTATATTGCTAGTCCTCGGGGGTTGGAATATGGATTGATGATGAAAATGAAAATGAGGAATATATGGACGACACATGCATACACAAACACATCCAGGCCCGAGGCGGGACTCGAACCCGCGATCCACCCGTCCGAGATCGCGACGGCAACATTGCTATAGCAATCTGGGCTATACGGATCGGCCTTTTCACTATTATTATTATTATTATTATTATTATTATTATTATTATTATTATTATTATTATTATTATTATTATTATTATTATTATTATTATTATTATCATCATCATCATCATCATCATCAATTATCCTTGTCTCCTCTTATGTTCTTCATATTCCCCACTCCACCTACATCAATGAGACTTTCCTAAACGCACCCCTCCTCCAATGATCTTTTTCCCAGTCTCCCTCCTCACTGGATCCCTCCTCTACACCTTTAACCTTGACCCCTTAACCCCTATTTCCCGTTCTGTTCCCTTTTCCTTACCACCTGACCCCTTCGTCTTCCGTTCTCCTCCTCCTCTCTCTACACTCTCCCCTTGCGTCTCCCGATTTTCTTCCACCTCTTACCAGGAGCGGTAGCTCAGTGCATCAACTGATGTCACTAAAGCACCTCTGACCGGGAGGTCCTAGTTTCGAGTCCTGACGGCGGCAGGATTTTCGACACTAACTTTTCTGCTAGGACAAATTCAGTCGCTGTCTGGAGGAGAATTCTAGCGGCCGGTTGCTCTGATCGGTAGTTTTCTCTGATCAACACCAGGCGAATGCCGGAGCAGTACCTTAACAAACGGGCCACGGACAGCGCGCGATCTGTCCTTCCTCTTTCTTCACCAATCCTCTCCCCTTACACACACACACTTAGATTAATATGCACTACACTTCCACATATTCCGGGAGATCGGTCGGGAGCTTAGAGCTTGTCCGGGCTGGGGCGGTGCCCCGCTGGTGGGAGAGTCCTGGTTAGGGGGAAACCCCTCTAGCCGACGGTAGGTCGGCGCCGGATCTCGCCATCCAGCGGGGGAAGATCACCGCATTCTCCCGAGAAACAAAATGCACTACACTAACAAGACCAATGACCGAAGCAGTTGATGCGCCGGGAAACACTAAAAAATCAATAAAAAACCAACCTCCACTCTTGTAGCCCGCGTGCGTGAGCGTTCGCTCGTCGGTGCCATCTGGCGCTCCCAGCGAGCGAGCGGCACGGGGCGTGGGGCTCTCTGGTAGCTAAGCCGTGCTGCAGGGCATCGCGTGTGCCAATGAGCGCTGCCCGCGGACGGCAGCACGCTCCAACGCGACAGATGCGAGGCGTGGCGGATTATTATTGAAATATATTGAAATTATATCTCTGATATTACTATTTATTGAAATTCTACTGGTTATTAATGTATGAATAGTGTCATTGAAAGGAAGAATTTACCAGAAATAATAGAACATCCCAGCTGAATTCAAATTCTCACATGAAAATGACGATGAAATTCTGAGTAGATAAATTGTGTTTGGTTTAGTTAAGACTTTGCCTCATTGTGCACCTTATATATCGTAAAATAGTGCTAGTTTCCCTTCTTTCTACTCTATTATTTCTCCTAAACTTACATCATCATTACCTTCTTTATAAAATGAATTCCAAAGTTCCATAATGGAATATACTGAAATTATATATATATGTGATTTTACATATTTATTGAAATTCTACTGGTGATTAAAGCATGAATAGTGTCATTGAAAGGAAGAACTCCCTAATAATATTACGAGATCCTAGCTGTGATCAAAGTCCTACGTTCCATCGCAGTGGTATTCTGCGGAGATAAACCTCGTATTTGGTTTAGTCTTTCCCTCTCTGTGCACTTTAGATGTCGTAGAATGGTACCGATTTGTCTTCTTCCTACTCTTATTTCTCTTAAACTTATCTTAACCTTCTCTCATCGAATGAATTTTAAAGTTCTCTAATGCAGCCACTGACAACTATAAAGTTTTCATTTCGTGACACGATGTAACTCATGGGTCTTAAACAACAGTTTTATTTACCTAATCCGTACAAAGCGAAACCTGTGGGCTCAGTGTGTTTAGTCCGAATTACCCAGAGGGGCCATTGACCCCAGCAGTTGGCAATATCACAGTGCTTCTCAATCCCGCATTCACCGGTAGCGGTAGCTCAGTGCATCAACTGATGTCTGCAGCGCCGCTGAACGGGAGGTCCTAGGTTCCCACTCCCCACGGCGCCAGGTTTTTCGACACTAGCTTTCCAGCTATGTCGAATTCAGTCGCTGCCTAGAGGAGAATTCTAGCGGCCGCCTGCTCTGATCGGTAGTTTTCCGTGGTTTCTCCCATCAACACCAGGTGAATGCCGGAGCAGTACCCTACCAAACGGACAACGGGCCGCGCGCGATATTTCCTTCCTCTTCGTTGTTCTATCCTCTCCCCTTACACACACACACACACACTTACATTAACATGCACTACACTACCACACATCCCGGGAGACTGGTCGGGAGCTTAGAGCTTGTCCCGACTGGGGCGGTGCCTTGCTGGTGGGAGAGTCCTGGAGGGCAACCCCACTAGCCGACGGTAGGTCGGTGCCGGATCTCGCCATCCAACGGGGGAAGGTCGCCACCATCTCCCGAGAAGAAAAACATGCACTACACTAACGAGACTAATGACCGAAGCAGTTGACGCGCCCGGAAACACGAAGAAATCAATCAATCCCGCATGATAGTATGCCACCTGCAGGCCCCGCCCAACAGTGCAAACCGGAGAAAAACATTCACAGGGGAAATCTCCGCCAAAGTATAGAGCGCACTTGGCATTCTCAATATTCTACGCCGCATGGCCAGGCTGTGGAGGAGAGAATGAGGTGGAAGATGGCACGGAATGTTGAAAGAGCCCGATGTGCCGTGTATACACCTGTAAACGTCCATGTCTGAAGAGGGATTTTTAATCTCGTTCCGAAACTCGAGACGTACTCGGCACTAGGATCTCCTTTATTCATACCTGCCTGATGAAATGTATGGCATCATGAGTCTTTAGTGTATACTATTTTATTGCTGCGTCCAAGCAACGAGTACAACTGGATAAAATTTCGTTGCTTATCTCCTTCATTCACATTTTTATTACCAACAATTTTAGCTAGCAGATGCGCTGATGGTTGCAAGTTTAAGCAAACCTCATATGTTGGAATAAAATATTCATTAGTAAAGTTATTAGAAAATAGCAAGAGTTATCGCCGTTGCAAAACACAAGTTTTGCACGCTTTTTAAATCGTTTGATGAGAGTGACGGAATAGCAGATAACTGATCAAATATCATTCTTTTCGTTTTGGAATTTATTTTGATTTCTTGCCTTTCATGGCAAATGTAAGCAAGCGATGAGAGTAATACTATTTTTACTAACGAGAAAGGGACTATTTTGTGAGCCAAAGAAATATTTTATTTAGTTTCGTTTCAACATCAATAGATAACTTCCGCAATAGAATTATTCCAATCATAATAATTGAGTTCTGTGAATTGAATTTTAGGCACTACAATGAAACCGAATCAATTTGTAAATTCCTTTCATACATACTTTCTTCGTTCAGTAATTTGTACACAAAATATAGACTCGAAACTTTCTGTAAAATACTTCCCGAAAAACTAAAAGAAGTCAGGCAAAATTTAATCTCAAATTTAATCAGTACATTATTTTACAAAATCTTCTGTATCTTCTCTAAAATTAAAATATTCTTCTACAATTCTGTTTCGACCTGAACGTTGTGTAAGGTATGTAATAAAACAACGCCAGTAATTAACTTTTTTAAGGATTTTACAACGAAATACATAACAATTCAACGCAATTTGTATAACAACAATGTTCGTATCATCCCGACTTGAACCCAGACGTGGTTCTCGTGCAGAGACCCGAAGATCTATTCGCTCGGACGTGCAAGCTCTCGCCCTGCGGGCCAGCCCTGGCTGCGTTACGCACCGATGTCGGGCAGCGCGAGGGAGGAGGGGGCGGGCCCTAATCCGGGCGCTGATTGGGCCCGTGCCCTCGACGGCCTCATTGTGCGTGCCCTGAAAGCGGCGCACCCACGCACGCGGATTACGGCCGCGTTGTATGACGACGAGGGGTGGGCGGGGCAAGGGGGGGGGGGGCGGGGTGGCCGGGCGGGCGGGGGAGGGCGGGGCTGGGGGGGAAGGGGGCGGGGGCGAGCGGGGACGGGCGTCGACGGGGGGGGGGGGGGGGGGCAAGGGTAGAGAGGTGTTACGTGCTGGAGCGCGGAATAGTTTGTTGGAGCCAAGCTGGGTGACGAATGACTGTCAGAGACAGCGAGTTGCATGAAAGCGAGAAAGATGTGGCTACGAATTGTGGGTGCGAGAAAGGGGCTGAATTGGAAGGATGAATGATGCGGGGAATGAGGAAGGTTACGATGTACACTCATTGGAGATGACGAATACGAACGACGCAGAGCGAAGTGAAAAGAATATATTTTCTAGGAGGTTGGGGAGGTGGAGTAGAGCGAAGCAGAATGAAGCATAGTGAATCGAGGGAAGGAATGAGTGAATTACTAAGTATTTCAGGCGCGTAAAATGCTTAGGCCTTATTTCCGTAAGTGTAGATTGTTTCCCACGTCCCTTTGGACTGGAGATCCGGAACCAATTGTGGGATTGCAGGGTATCAGATATCTCCCTAGAGAGGATCTTGTCTTCTGTCAGGACTAACGCTTACCACTTGACCGTCATATGCGTTGTGTAGTGGATGGAAATATAAGTGTGGTGTAAGGGAGGGAGACTAGGATGACGAAGGAAAGATCGCGTGCAGTCCATGGATCGTTTCTTAAGGTATTGCTCCAGAATACACCTGGTATTGTTTGAAGAAACTATTGAAAACTAGCTATCAAATCAGCAGGTTGCACATATTCTCCATCAGAGTGTAGTTTAATTTGGTCTATCTATGTAGGTAGTGTTAAAAATCCGCTATCATTGAAACTCAAAACCAAAGACATCAGGTCGTGAAAAGTACGAGTAAGACATAGAAGTACTTCCTAATACGTTGTAGCATTGGTCAGAGCGGGGTAGGTTAAGTTGCAATGATGAGGGGAACGGGTCCAAACGAGTCAGAGCGACGAGGAACGGGTCGCGATGCAGTGAAGCGGTGGGAGGCAAGTGACATAGAGCGAGGTGAGGCCAAGCTTAGTGTGAACGGATGGAGACACGTGACGGATGAAAAGGGAACGAAGAGAGCGCTGTATACCGCACAAAGAACGAACGAGCCAGCGCGCCATCTCGAATAACACTGCTTACATTGTTGCATCTTCCATGCGATGTCGCGCCACGCAAAAATTTCGCCAGCTCCGTGCGACCGGCGCGCTTCTATTCCGCGGTGGATGTTCCTGCCATTAGCGGGCGATGCGATGCTGTTTCGCCCGTTGGCGCGTGCGCGCGACCGCCATAATGGACCGCCCGAGTGGCTTCATCTCTCGTTTGTGAGAAGATTTCCCGCCCATTGTTGCAGTCGTAGCAGGTGATGGTGCTCTAGGGGTTGGAGTGTTGCTCTCTGTTCATATCCGCGACTTGAATTATAGAGGATTTGTGCCAGCGTTCACGGGGCACGCTCGATGCTCGTATTTGCTGGCAGAATAGGCCGGTTATGGCGATTAATATGGGAGAGGTTGCAGCTATTCTTGGGCGCGTCCATCTGGCCGTGTGCGAGCAGTCTATCGTTTTGTTCACTGCCCCTCGGCGCCGTTTGGGAAATTGAGCGAAGCGTTGTGTGTGTTCGTATTGTTTCTGCTTCCATTTGCATTCACACGTTGTCGGTTTACATGAAAAATTTGCATTAATTCTGCTGCATATTGTGATGTGAGATCTGACGATAAAAATATATTTGCAAGTGAAAATTGCTTTCAAAGCTTGATTTAGATCTGCAAATTTCATGCATTTCTAAGTATTCGAAATAACGTTTTAAAAAATCTGAGAAGTTATTGAATTTTTTTATCGTATATTTTGTCAAGTGGGTGACAAACTTTTTAATGATGATGCAGTTTTGAGGATACAAGAGGTAGTTAATTTATTTGAGTCATACAAAATTTCAGTGAAATTAGCTTTATAAAAAAAAGGATTCATCAGTTATGATTTTACTCCATAATTTTACGTTAATAATTTGCTTTGTAAACTAATGGCCTATCATCACCGATGTGGAAACAATAAATCAGATACACTCGTACGATATTCATGAGTACGCAACTCTTATCTCGAACAAATATTTACCATCGTACTTAGATTTCAAACGAACAAGTTAACGAATACAAAATTGCACCACCTGCGCCAAAACTGTTCGGAATTTTTTATCGTGCATGATATATTATGACTAACATACTCATAAAGAGGGACAATGTATGATTGGGATAGCCGTTTACATAAATTAAACTTCTGATTACCCAAAAAATCTGAAGAACGAAACATGCCAATGAGTCGTGACGGCGGCAGGATTTTCGACACTAGCTTTCCAGCTAGGTCGAATTCAGTCGCTGTCTGGAGGAAAATTGTAGCGGCCGGCTGCTCTGATCGGTAGTTTTCCGAGGTTTCTCCGATTAACACCAGGCGAATGCCGGAGCAGTACCCTAACAAACGGACCACGGACCGCGCGCGATCTGTCCTTTCTCTTCCTTGTCCTATCCTTTCCTCTTACACACTCACTTACAGTAATGTGCACTACACTACAACATATTCCGGGAGACCTTTCGGGAGCTTACAACTTGTCCCGACTGGGACGGTGTCCCGCTGGTGGTAGAGTCCTGGTTAGGGGAAAACCCCCTAGCCGACGGTAGGTCGGCGCCGGATCTCGCCATCCAGTGGGGGAAGATCACCGCCATCTCCCGAGAAAAAACATACACTATGCTAACGGGACTAATGACCAAAGCAATTGACGCGCCCGGAAACGTGAAAAAATCAATCAATCAATCAAAAACCTGCCAAGAATAAACGCACTAGGCAGTTATGAGACCACAACTGATACACGACTTAATATGAGTTCTAGAAATTTCGTATGAAAGGAAAAGAAAAACAATCCTGGGACAACATTCACCGAACAACAGATTGATCCTCTCCGGAGCCGGATCCAACTGGCCCTCTAAGCTCGTGTACCGGGACGCCGACGTGATCCAGTGGTGTAAGCGCTTTGTAGCCCGGCCATGTTTTGGGGGCTCGCTCTCCGCGTCGGTCGGGGTTAAGGGCATGGGCTCACCTGCCTCGGCGGCGTACCGCACACACCGTGGCCAGGGCACAGCAGCGCGGAGGCAGCGGGTGTCAATTGCCACACTGCGGTCCCTCACTCACTTGCTCCTAGCTCCAACCCCGCCACTCACTTGCCACTCACCCGCCCACCGCCACGCCCCGCCCCCCCCCACCCCCGCCCCGCCCCGCCCTAGCCCGTCCCGAACAGTACCCACCCCAGTTCAGCCCAGGCCACTCTGCGACCCGGTCCGCTCCAGCCCCAGCCCCAGCCCCATTCCCCAGCCCCATCCCGCTCCACTCGTTCCAGCCCCTCCCAGCCCGCCCCAGCCCCGCCCCATCCCCGCCCCCTCCCCGCCACATCCCCGCCACCGCACAGTACCCACCCCAGTTCAGCCCAGGCCACTCTGCGACCCGGTCCGCTCCAGCCCCGCCCCAGCCCCACCCCCCAGCCCCGCCCCACCCCGCCACAGCCCCGCCCCAGCCCCGCCACAGCCCCGCCCAGCCCTGCCCAGCCCTGTCGCAGCCCTGCTCCGCCCCGCCCCGCTCCAATCCTGCCCCGTCCCCGCCTTGCCCCACGCGGGCCCGCCCAAGCCCCGTCCCCAGCCCGCCCCAGGCGCCTTCCCCGCCCACCCTATCCTCCGTCATTCCCCTCGCCTGCCGCGCCTCGTACTGTTCTTCCGCCCCGCACCGTTCTATGTGCCTGCCGGCCAGAGCCGGTCCCCACCGCCCCTCTCATCGTCCTCTCCTCCATCAACATCCACACGCATTCTTCCCTCATCGTCCTCGTCCCAGTCCTCTCTTACCCTTTCCCATCCACTCTCGCCCTTCCTTTCTCCCCACGTCGTCTTCTTCCTTGTTTTTTTCATTGTTCCATTTCATCGACCTTGTTCATTCACCCCACCTCACTCTCATCCCCAACTGATCATCCCTTCCTCGTAATCATCCACTTCCTTCCTTCCAGTCCTTTCCCTTTCATCCATCCCCCCTTTTTTTTTCCTCCTCATTTTTTCCCTTGCCGTTTCTCGTTCCATTCCATCATCATTATCCATTTTCTATTCGCTCTTTTCGCCACTCCCTCATTCTCTCGCCCTCATTCTAATCGTTTAGTGATTGTCATTATTTCTCTCATGCTCTCTTCTTCTATCATCGTTCTTGCTCCCAATTTACCCACCTCTCCGTTTGTCTTCTTCTCTCTGTTATTCTTATATTCTTTCTTCTCCCGTCACTGCTCTCCGTACATACCTTTACACATCCTTCCCGTACCTGTCCATCCTGGTTGATTGATTGATTGATTGATATTTTCGTGTTTGCGGGCGCGTCAACTGCTTCGGCCATTAGTCCCGTTAGTGTAGTGCATGTTTTTTCTCGGGAGATGGCGGTGATCTTTCCCCACCGGAAGGCGAGATCCGGTGCCGACCTACTGTCGGCTGTGGGGTTTCCCCCTAACCAGGACTCTCCCATCAGCAGGGCATCGCCCCAGCCGGGTCAAGCTCTAAGCTCCCGACCGGTCTCCCGGAATATGTGCTAGTGTAGTGCATGTTAGTGTAAGTGTGTGTGTAAGGGGAGAGGATAGGACAAGGAAGAGGAAGGACAGATCGCGCGCGGCCTGTGGCCCGTGGCGCGTTTTGTAGGGTACTGCTCCGGCATTCGCCTGGTGTTGATCGGAGAAACCACGGAAAACTACCGATCAGAGCAGCCGGCCGCTAGAATTCTCCTCCAGACAGCGACTGAATTCGACCTAGCTGAAAAGCTAGTGTCGAATATCCTGCCGCCGTCAGAACTCGAACCTAGGACCTCCCGGTCAGAAGCGCTGCAGTGACATGTGTTGATGCACTGAGCTGCTGCTACCGGTTCCATCCTGGTCCATTCGGCTCTTTCCACCCTTTCAGTTACGCCCGTCTTTCGTGTTTCACCCACCAGACTCTTCAACTAGGATCGGCTACCAAACCCATCCAGCCACGCCTCTTTCCATGCAAAACCGCCTCTCCATCCCACCTCGCCAGCTCGATCTCCGCCGCGCCGGTTCGAGGGGTTTTCAGGCGGTTTGCACGCCCTCACACTTCATTTAAGGAAACCCACATCCGGCTGCGCGACATGTTGGCACGTGACACGCCCCGCCCCCATCGCCGCCGCCGCCGCCGCCGCCCCCCCCGCTTCGCCGCTCGGCCTGCCTGTCACTGGGCAGCCCAGCCGTCAGCGGGCCGGCCGCGTGATTTGAAGCAGACAGTTCGGTAATTGGACATTGTGTGACATGGCGTAGTAGAAACGCCCAGCTTCTTCCCAATTTCCACGTCAGCATGGAAAGATTCAGCTCTGTTTTTGAAAGGAAGCGATCGGCTTATGAACGATAATGCGGGAAATGGTGTGTTTTGCTTATGCAACGTGTATTACATTTGCGATTTTAATTCAAATTTGACTTCGGATGCGCTTTATTATTTTTAAATGTTTCTTATGTAAACTAATGTAATTTATTTAAAAATCTTCTCATTGATTCTTTTTACATTAGACAAATTTTTTCGTATTCTTTATTTTTTTTCATTTCGGTATAAAGTGTAGTTTGTACTGAAAATGTTTAGTTTCAATATAAAGTACAGTATATATTATATAGTTTAGTTTAGTTATTTTATATGTTATAGTTTCAGTATAAAGTACTGTCACTGGAAAGCTCAGCCGTCAGCGGGCCCGCCCGCGTGATTTGAAGCAGACAGTTCGGTAATTGGACATTGTGTGACATGGCGTAGTAGAAACGCCCAGCTTCTTCCCAATTTCCACGTCAGCATGGAAAGATTCAGCTCTGTTTTTGAAAGGAAGCGATCGGCTTATGAACGATAATGCGGGAAATGATGTGTTTCGCTTATGCAACGTATTACATTTGCGATTTTAATTCAAATTTGACATCGAATGCGCTTTATTATTTTTAAATGTTTCTTAAGTAAATTAATAAAATTTTTCTTATTTATTTCACTAATTTTTTTTTTTTTAGTTTTATTTCTATATTTATTCTTCATGTCCGTATTTGTAGATGCATTATTAATGATGTAAGATTTAAAATCTATAAAACAACGCAATTTTATTATAGACTCTTATTCGAAACAGTTTTAGTTCACATATTTTCAGTGTAAAGTATAGTTTATTTGAAAAAATCCAAAGTGTGATATCGGATATTGTTGATTCAGTATAATTAGATAATAAAAGCGACAATAATAATAACAACGAAAATAAATTACATCTTAATGTCTGTGACTTTATGTCTCATGGTGTGATATAATAATTTATATGAGTGTAGACACACATTTCAAATGTTTAAATTCAATTTTTTAAATCGCAGACTTGTCATATTAATAACAACTGTTAGTTGATTTACGGGATCATAATGTTGCGTTAAAAACATATTTTTACATGTATCAAGGACGGGTTAATTTCGATCACTTTCACATGTTTTTATTACCCCTCCTTATTTTCGTCCCCTCCTTATAACCCTCACATAATGTAGATAAGTGCAGTTGCTATCTTTCATTGGCGGCACTCCTTTTTTTTTGTATGACGTTGCGGTTTTCTCTCACCCTCACTGCAGTAGTTTCCCTGTATACTCTTCATTGCTGTTCTTGTCTCATTTCTGCATTTCCCTCGCTTGGTCCCAAGAGTCACGTCATTGTGCCCTGTGTTGCAGAACATCGCGTTGCCAACTCTGCTGTCTTTCGTGTTGTTCCGCCAGTAGATTACCACGGTGTGCAGTCGTGTGACGAAACTTCGGCGCTTAAACTACTTCCTGCCTGCAGATGTCGAGCATAAGTCCCTTGCTCTCAACTAACCCCTTTATCTCATGTTCTTTACTTCGGAATATTTGGGCAACAGCATTGCACCATAAAACAACACCATGACTTTGAAAAATCTTTCAAAATATACACTTCAGTTTTTTTTAAAATTTAGTTAACTACAGATAATTCAAAATATTTTATAAAAATCTGAGAATTGGTAAAATTTTCATCGTTTTCTAAATAACTTCATAATTAAATATGTAATGTCTTTAATATATAAAAAATCAGTTGACTTGTGAATTAACGAATCTTACGCTTATTTCATTTACTGAAAGGATGTGATGGGGAACATTGTTTCGTATTATTGCTACGCCAGTATAATGAGTGAATAAGTGAATTGAGTCGCTGAATTGAGTGGGCATGCCTACAAATGACCAACAAAAATGTAACACTAGAAAAAAGTTATACATTCAAGACACATGAAATTCCCTTTGGCTAAAGAAGCCTGTTCAATATGGAAATTTGAAGAATGATTGATGTTACCTCGACAGTGCGCGACCAATGAAATGTCATTCAAACTCTTCCACATCACTGTCACTTGCTGGGGTGCAGCAAAAGAAAAATTTGAAAAATATCATGTTCAGAAGTCGACCATTTTACGTAGAATACTATCTTCCCACGATCGATCAAATTAATTATATAATACTTTGAACAAATAACTTTGGAAAAAACTTCACTTGTTATGGTTCTAAAGTTTTTCGTATTTCAGAAGAGGCCGTATTACAGTTAGTCTATTATTGCTTTTATTACAACGATTTTTACGAAAAAAACGCGTATTATTGAATTTACTAATTTAAAATATTTTTCATATCTCCTACGACTTTTTGGTCGTGACTGAACTTACTGACAGTTTGGACAACTTATGGGTGGTTTGAAATAAGTACGGCAGTTTATCCAAGAGTGTGAAATTGAAGAAGCCTTGATCAGGAGTGTGTTAATAACATATATTCAGCAGTTTGAAAAAGTGAAAACACGATAGAAGCAGCAATGCTCAAGAATATTTAGAACGGGAAAAGTCGTTTCAATATATTATTAATGAAAGATTTTAAGACATCATTATATTATTTTTATTGATCTGCTGCCGTCTCTATAACTAAACTAACGTCAAGTAACTAAAGTATTTAATTTTTAAATGTAACAGTTTTTAATTTTGAAATGAAGTGTCACATTTTTAAATGAAGTGCGACAATTATGAAATAGGAAAAACTAGCATATCTATCTTTAAACAGATCCCATAAATTAAAAGGTGACCCATCGTAAATTCTTGAGTGCGTTGGTTGGATCATCAAATTTTTGAGTTGAGTGAGTCGGTTGGATTGCTGTGTATCGTTGTAAGAATGGTCGCATTAATTTTCATCATGAATTGATACTCTTCTCTCTCTCTCTCTCTCTCTCTCTCTCTCTCTCTCTCTCTCTCTCTCTGATGATGATGATGATGATGAGTGATTAGTTGTAAAGCACGGCTCTCTAAAGCTCCCTAAGAAATACAGCACTATTGAGAAAGAATTTGCGGTTAGAGAAAAGAGAATGGTCCATAGTGATTGATAATCACCGCGTTTCGATAAGTAATAGATTTTTGGATCATATCCTGTTTTTTTAAATACATTGATGAATATATTTTGAATCATTTTATCATATTAATGGATAAGAAAAGAACTTAAAATCATTTCATCATTTACTCAAGGTAATGGTAAAGTGGTGAAATTTTCAAATCAGCATTATTACTTTACACATTTACCCTCTTACTATTATGTATCCAGGTACTTTTTAATACTCTTTCTCCATTACATCATGCACAATTTTTTTCATGTTGGTAGTATCCCTTTCCTCGTCGAATTAATTCCAAATTTTCTAAAGAAAAAATTTCACCTTCGGTAACTTTTTCTCTTGCTTCTTTTCCAATCTTATTTTAAATTTTTCTAATTCTTAAATTTGCCTTCATAAATCATCTTAAAGAGGTTACTGTTAGAATACATAACGACTGTCATTATCTTGTAAATTTCGAAGCTCTGAAATACATGTTGTCGAACATAAAGTAATAAATAAAAAAAAGGCATTGTTCGGACTTTCGAAACGTTGCACGACGTTGTTTTATTTTCTACTTCACGGAACAGGTGGCCGTGGGAGTTCGGAATACAGTTCCCAACCGGCGCCGCCTTAGCTCCCGAGGGCACCACCCGGAGCGCGCCGGTCGCCGGCGCCGAGACAAATGCCACTCGTTACGCGCAGCCGACGAACTTCGCATCGGCGTCGCGACGCCGCCAACCGGTAGACCCCAGTGCGCCTCCGCGTTGCCCCCCCCCAATGCCCCGCCCAGGCCACTACGTACCCCTACTCTCCCGCTTCCCTCCCACACACCATCGCACACGCTCACGATCCTGCACGCCCCCAACCCTGCCACGCCCCCTCTCAGCACGTCACACCTCCCACGCCACCCCTCCCACGCCAACCCTCCCACGCCACCCGTCTCACGCCACCTCTCCCACGCCACCCGTCTCACGCCATCCCTCCCATGCCACTCCCCCACCCGCCCCCCCTCCCACGCCACCCCTCCCACGCCCCCCCTCCCACGCCACCCCTCCCACGCCACCCCTCCCACGCCACCCCTCCCACGCCACCCGTCTCACGCCACCGCTCCCACGCCACCTGTCCCACGCCTCCACTCTTATCCACACCACCCTTCTCACCCACGCCACCGCTTCCAACCACGTCACCCCCCCTTCCCACCACGCCACCCCCACCGCTCCCCTCGCGCCACCCCCTCCCCACCTTCCCCCCCCCCCCCCGGCACTCGTCCCCTCTCTTCTTCCGACTCACCCCTTCACCCCCTCCCCCATACGGCAAACTGCCCGCTTGCGCTCGCTTCCCGCGCCTTCGTTTGTCCGCGCCCCGCAGGCTGCGAGTCGCGCTCGCGCAGGCTGCGAGAGGCTGCTCCGACTGCGCCGGACCCAACTGTGTGAGGAGTCGCTGGGCGTCTGGAATTGGATTGGAATTGCCTTTATTTTAGGAGGCAAAACCCTGCTCACCGTAATTGCTCCTTCGTTTAATGTCGTTTGAAATACGTTAAGAATAAAGGCGAAGGTGAAGATAAAAATGCTTCTGTATGTAGTCTTTATTATTGTAGACATCGTACATATTGTAGACAACTTGGCTATTAGAGGATTTATTATTATACAGTCCAGTTTGTTTTAAATATTTTATGAAAATATGGAATGGAATTCATTTTCATATTTCTTTAGCGGTGGATTTTGCATTACTACTGTTATTAATAATCATTTAATACTTCTTTTAAATTGAATAATAATAGTAAAGAATAATAGTGAAGCAAGAATAATAATCAATACCAAAGATAAAAAGCACATTATTTTTAAATTCAGTAATTATATCAATTTCGAAACGTTCGTAAGAAAGAGTAGAGTAAATGAAGTCATGCTAAATTAATGAAATATAACCAGTTGTCTTTAGAAAATACTAAAGTAGAGTTAGGAACACAAAATTTTGTAATTTTCGTGTACCTAAAAATTAAAAAGTACTATTAAATTTCTCTTTTGTAAAGTGAGGAAGGGAGAAGAAAAAATTCGCCTCTCTGCCTAACCCACTTCGCCCAACGTAATTTTTGTGCATAAAAGAAGGGAAAATGTAATCCTGTAGGTCGATATAATTAGCGAAAACGCATGGCGCTATGAAAAGAATAAGTGGAGGCTGTAGCAGGTGAACTGGTTTAGTGTTTCTGAACCTAAGCTCCGTGAAACATCGGTGTTACGGAGATATGGAGTCACGGAGAGTGTTGGGGTCAATGTTTTGCAGGCAAATTCGTACACACAGGGATGGCCTGAGGGCATCGCCTGAGGCCAGGACCCCCAAAAAATTTTGAAAGGAGTCTCGTAGCCAAATTAATAAAATATTTTATTTCTGTAAAATTGATAAATTCATTTCCTCCTTTTTAAGCTGGCAATCTGGAAAATGTATACAGAAAATTTATACACATTTGGTGAAGAATCTATCTAAAAATTCTAGTAACCTTCAAAATGGTTCAACACAAAATTAATAATATTTATTGTAATCATTAATATTATAATTTAATTATTGTAGAATGTTTAACTTATTTCCTTGTAAAATGTGATTTACACAAATAAAAAGGTTGAAGAAAAAGGGGACCAAGATATATTGTTGGACCTTCCTCTTGTTATAGGCTGCTCTCACTAAATTTGCAGGACTTAAAGCAATATAAATCTTCGTTTTGTTTAGAAATTCAAGAATAATAATAGAACATTAGCTTAGTTGTTATGTGCCTCGATTTTTTAGAAAGTAATAATTTTGTTAATGAATTGGTTTGCAGTTATCATTTTTATTTTAATTTACAAATGACTAAATAGAATATTAAAATGACTTAATGTGCCATAAAACGTGTATATACAATATATAAAATGATGTCCCAATATGGGGCAATGCATGAGAAATTTGAAATTACCCTTGAAGCGAAAGAGACAAGAAAATTCATTCCTATCTCATTCAAGAAGGTCCCGATGGCCACGCGTGAACGAATCCTGTGCAAGCACTACGTTGCTTTTCGCTTGATGCCCCCCCCGAGTACATTACTCGCGCCCTTGAGGGCACGAGGGGTGTTTGCAGGGCGCGTCCGCCAGTGCGTCAGGAATGCGCTAAGGGCCCTCGGCGCGCAAGTCAGTTGACCGCAAGTTGGCGGCGCCGCCCCGCCCCGCCCCGCCCCGCCGCCAAACGTCAAACGGAGTCTCCAACTTGAATCGAAGCGCACGTCCTTTCGAGACCTCGGGGCCGGCAGGGGGGGCAGGGGCGGGGCGGCACGGCCTGCTCCGCCAGGTGCGCACACTGGTTCCAATCGCTTCTCAAGGCTGGTGCGAAAATAAATAAATAAATAAATAAATAAATAAATAAATAGATAAATAAATAGATAAATAAATAGATAAATAAATAGATAAATAAATAAATAAATAAAGTAAATAAATAAATACATAAATAAATACATAAATATAAAAATAAATTATAAAAATAAATTAAATAAATTATGAAAATAAAAATAAATAAATTATAAAAATAAAAATAAATTAATTAAATTTTTTTCACATTCCATCAATTTGAAGATTGGCGGTGGCGTTGTAGGTCACGGAATGGTGGCATGAAAATATTGGCGTTTCGGCCTGGTTTGCCCGTTTTTATGATTGTGCTCCGGCATCGGCTTGTAATTTATGGAAAAGAATTCTGAAAAACGACCGAGTAACCGTGCTCGAGGATTCTCATCTACCCAACGGTAGTTCATCACAACTGTTTACGCGTTGCCGAAAATCCACCATCTTTATGATTCAAAACCGATCTGCGAAGTTTGAGTTAGAGATTTCTAAGTACATACGTAATCGTATCTAGTGTAAAAAATCTATCAGTGTCGTTCTGAACGATAAAAAAACACTATACAGATATAGTAAAGTTTGCTAACCAATCATCCACGAATTAGGAACAACAACTTAAAATGCATGGATTTAAAATAGTAAAAAAAAAGAGATTACTGTTTTGTAAATCTTCAAGGTTCTTTGAACTTTTTAGGCAGACATTTATTTTTTTTAGATTTTATTATAACTTTTTTACAAAAATATAAAAAATGCAGTCTTATAACTAATACTAACAAATTTAATCTTCATAAAGAGAAAAGAGATTACTTCTTTCAAATGGAGAGTTTTGTTAGTTACGAATGATAACGAAGTGATATAGTCAGTTTCAGTTCGTAGAAAAGGCATAAAGTATCCATAAATAAAAACGATTCATGGAATTTCATAAAACAGGGTATGACAAGAGGGGATGAAACATTTTATGGTACACCTCATATGTGTGAAACATAGTGTGATATTTCCACTAGAACACGAGAAAATAATCATATTGCAAACAAATGGTGAAGGTATAAAGCACATTGCAAATATACAGGAGTACTGGTGAGTGACAGTGGATTTAAAATGCGGGCTGATTATAACTAGGCGGTAATATCACCTTGTTCACTGAAAACGTTTTTTTGATAAGCTAATTAGGATAATAAATATAGAGATCGTAAACTAATTAAGATTAAGAAAATAAAATTACACTTCAAACATTTTTTTATTCAAATGTAGCGACTAATGACATTTAAAACATTTATTCATTTTCAGTTTTAATGTTACAAATGTTTGTTGTTAGCAAAACTTCAACAGCTCAGAGAAAATGGATTGCTTTCCTGATGTGTAAGTTCTGTGATGGCAGCGGAGATTTTGAGGTACTCCATGATAAACTATCTGGGGTCAATGAGGTATCTACCACTATAATTATTAAATATTATTAAATGTAACTTTTTGGCTGTATGTAATCATATTAAAATTACATTTAATACTATTGTGGTAGATACCTCATTGACCCCAGATAGTTTATGATGTGTAAGTGTGTGAATATTGCTTCTGCGTGTCAAGTACTTATATCATTAGACAGAAAACGAGTAGCGCGCGTTATATCCTGCCGTTGTTTCTCTCTCACCCCTTCATGAGGTCCGGGGTCTACCTTTACGGCGACTTGTGGTTACTTCCTCTCCAGATATCTCCCTTTGTAAGGCACGAGCCTGCAGAATGATTTTGGCTGGTTTCCAGAGCAAGTACGCAAGAATGTATGCGGGACAAGGATAAACAAAGAACTAATGCGTGCTGTCTATGTCTCGTAACTTAGGGCACTGCTCCAGCATACGTGTAGAATTAATAAAAAAAACACGGAATACTACCTAGGGGAGAAGACGGTTGCTATCATCTCTTCCAGAAAGTTATTGCACTCCATGCAGCTATATAGCCAGCGGTGAAAATGTGTCAACGTTGGGATTGGAATCATTGGTCGTACCTATCAACAAAGCTGTAGAGGCAAAGATGGTAGAACTACCGTAGCAGCCCTCTTCCTCTCTCACTCCTATCTTACTCATTCTCCCTATCTCTCTCTCTGTCTTTTCCTCTCGCTACTTTTCTCTCCCAAATCTACTCTTTCCCGCTCTCTATCTGCCTCTCTCCCCATCTTCCTCCCTCACCCCTCTTTTCTTCTATCTGCCCCTCTCTCTCTCTCCCCAACTTTCTCCCTCTTCCCCTCCCTTTTCCTGTTTTTCCCCCCTTTTTCTTTCTCACTATCTCTCGCTTTCTTTTCCTCTCTTCCCCTTTTGGTCACCTTTCGCTCCTTTGCCTTTCTCCTAGCTTGTCAGTTAGATCGAATTCAGTCGCTGTCTGCAGGAGAATTCTAGCGACCGGTTGCTCTGATCGGTAGTTTTCCGTGGTTTCTCGGATCAACGCCAGGTGAATGCCGGAGCAGTACCCTACCAAACGGACCTCGGACCACGTGCGATTATCTTTCCTCTTCCTTGTTCTATTCTCCCCTCTTACACACACACACTCACACTAACATACACTACAGTACCACATATTCCGGGAGACCGGTCGGGAGCTTAGAGCTTGTCCGGGCTGGGGCGGTGCCTCGCTGGTGGGAGAGTCCTGGTTAAGGGGAAACCCCATTAGTCGACGGTAGGTCGACGCCGGATCTCACCATCCAGCGGGGGAAGATCACCGCCATCTCTCGAAAGGAAACACATACACTACACTGATGGGGCTAATGACCTAAGCTGTTGACGCGCCCGGAATCACTAACCAACCAACTAACCCATTGAGGTGGGATTTGGCCCACTTCGGCGCGGGGCGGGCTGGGCGGGCGGGCTGGGCGGGCGGGACGGAGCGGGCGGGCTGATCGGGGCTGGGCGGGGTAGGGCGAGGCGGGGCGGGCTGGGCGGGGTTGGGCGAGGCGAGGCGGGAGGGGCGGGGCGGGCTGGGCGAGGCGGGGCGGGAGGGAAGGGGCGGGCGGGCTGGGCGGGGCTGGGCGGGGCTGGGCGGGGCTGGGCGGGGCTGGACAGGGCTGGGCGGGGCAGGGCGGGGCGTGGCGGGGCTGGGCGGGACTGGGCGGGCGGGGCGGGGTGGGGTGGGGCGGGGCGGGGCGGGGTGAGGCGGGGCCGGGCGCGGCGGGGCGCGGGCGGCGGCATCGACCCATTCGCCCCAGGCCTCGCGGCCGCGCTGCAGGAGCCGCAGCCTCTTCGTCGCCCGCTGGCTGGAGTTGGTGGAAGTCGCGCGGCCCCGAAGGCAGCGCAAGGTGGAAAGCGAGGCCGGCGAGCAGCCGAATGGCAATTCGCCTGCAGCATTTGATCGTGCTGCACGCCTCTTAAATGCAGCTTTTTCTTTCCCTCTTCCTTCAGTCTGCCGACCTTTTAAACTGTGTGGAGTGTAGGGTCATGAAAGAATAATAATAATAATAATAATAATAATAATAATAATAATAATAAAAATAAAATATTTGATACATAAATAGAGCATTAGCCATGTATGAAAATTCAGGACATGTATATGATCATACAATGTACAACATAGGTATTTCTAAATATTAAATACAATACTGAAAATGAAATTAATTTCAATTTTGTTACGCAATACTAATTAATTTTATACATGGTAGGGTAAAACTAAAGTTGAAAAATAATAATAAAGAAAGAGAAAAATTTGTCTTAATGATAAAAATGCCCGGGCTGGATTCATCCTCTATATCCAAAAATTAGCTTGGTGGGTTTCAAATCATGCAACAGAATATGCAAAAAGTATTAGTACTAGGAATTTACCTGATATATCATGAATAGTTGGAGTGTGTACAAATACATAAGGGTAACTTTTTGAAGACTACATGGGAGGTTTTTTTCTCCCTTTCAAAATTCAAAATTTAAGTAGTATATGACTTAGTGTAAGGATCACAGAATTTTGAAAATGTGCACACAATTCACTTTTCCCCATAGCATACGCAGTTTTTAACTGTTTTTTTTGACGTAAAATAAATAAATAAAATAAATAAAAATAAAAAATAAGAAGAAAACTTGTGGTTCCCAATATGTAAAACTAAATTCTAGTAAATCTAAAATGTCTAAAAGACTAAAAAGAAACAAAGTGGAAACTTGTCTTTAGTATCTACATTTGTAAAGAATTTGGGAAGTAAAGCCGGCTGTCCCATGTTAGTACATTTACTGCATGTAAAAGATCCTCAAGCCTAAATGATGCCTCTGAGCTAAATTCAAATCGCCTGTTTCGTCGCCCAAGTAATACCTTCTTTCTCCCATGATTGGTGAAAGGAGCGTAGCGGAATTTGCGTGGTCAGACGGAAGAGCAGGCCTCATGGCCTGAGTCTCGCCACGTAAAATAAGGCAAATTCAATTCAATTCAATTCACATTCAGATTATCAAAAGGCAGTGCGAGCGACTACGATCTTCATTGCAACTTCTGGGCGAAATATAAATTCGGACATTCGCGAATCCGGTTTTCGAAATTGTTGATGTATTGCATTTCGTTGAAATCTACTTTTTCCGTATTTTAGATAGTAAACGCGCATAGGTCATTGTTGCAAGGAAGAGGGTGCAATACAGAAAAGGGGAGAGGTTGCAATACGGTGCAATATGCAAACAGTTTTGCGGACTCAGAAGCTCTCCGAGGCTTTTTAGTAAAATATAATTTTAAACATCCACGAGTGCAGTATTCGCAAGCGATGTTTCGCCGTATTCCGTGTGATAGGTCCTCTTCCGTGCTCCAACTGTCGAACGTGCAGAGCTAAGAGTTGAAGGGGAGAGACTGAGCGGGGCCGCACCGACGGCGCGACGCACGAGTGCACGAAGACCCCTGGCACCCACGCAGCCCTTTGCGTCCGCAGGCGGCGCAGCGTTAATTGGTCCTTCGGGGAGCGGGCGCACTTTTCCCTTCCTTTGTCTCCTTCGTTTCAGCCCCACATGCACCGCCCCCCCCGGAGCCCTTCGTGCCGCCCCCGCGCCACATCCTTACCTCGCCCTCGTCCCCTTTGGCGCATTCTCACGCCATCTTATGCCGTCCCCGCGCCGCACCGGGCCACCCTCCCCGCCCCCGATCCCGCTCCACCCCCGCCCAGCTCCATCCCCGCCCAGCCCCACCCCCGCCCAGCTCCACCCCCGCCCAGCTCCACCCCCGCCCAGCTCCACCCCCCCGTCCCGCTCCAACCTCGCCCCCGCTCCCCCCAGTTTCGCTCCACCCCCACTTCCGATCCACCCCGCCCCCGCTCCGCCCCCGCCCCGTTCAACCCCTGCCCCCGCGTCACGACTACGACGCCACCATGCCGCCCCCGCGCCGCCCCCGCCGCTCTGGCGCCACCAGCGCCGCACCCGTGCTGCCCCGTCGCCCTCGTGCCAACTCCTGCTGCCCCACCCCCTCCCCCCCTCGCACCGCCCCCGCCCCTCGACCCTGCTCCACCTCCGCCCCTGCGTCACCCACGCGCCGCACGTAATACACTGAATCTCATGAGCGTACCCCCATTCATATTTTCTAGCTCTCTCATTGTCAAGTCATCATTGCTCAAGCCACATTTTCATGCGGTTCCATCGGAAAATGAAGTTTCTTCCTCCCAAAATACAACGCCACATCCTGGTCTTCTCGAACATAATCAACAACGAACACAAAGTATTTATCATTTAATTAATGATCCTCACTCTAGCAATGGTGACCAAAGCAACTTTAAACCTAACCACTTTTCATAAAATACTTTTCCAATCACTTTTTACCTGCACAACCACCACTACCTCGTCCCGCTGACACGATCTCTACTTCCGCCAAACCGGCCTTCTCTGCTCTCCCATCCTCAACCCTCGTAACCCTCTCGGCCGCCGTTCTGCCTAATTTAATTCCCGGATGAACCGGCGAGAGAGCTCGGTGCGCGAGGCGGAGGAGAAAAAGGGCTAAAAAGGCTGTTGGGGCCTTGAGGGGAGCAGGGCAACACGCAGACGTCGGCCGGGGCTTCAAGAGCTGCTCGACCAAGAACTTGCGGCGGGCGAGCGGCTTCCACGGCTATGGATTGAAGCGAAGCCGCCTTCGCCCCAGGTCGTCTTCGAATCGATGCTCTTCACATCAGTTACAAACTAAATTATTGACTGTGAAATGCACAGCCACATAATTTATTATGACATGCAAATATTTACAAAATAAGAGATTTTTTTCATCATTTTATTTACCGAGCTGTGGCACACTGCATCAACTGTCACTGCAGTGGCTCTGACTGGGAGGTCCTAGTTCGAGTTCCGACAGTGGCAGGATTTTTGACATTAGCTACATAGCTAGGTTGAATTCAGTCGCTATTAGGAGGAGAATTCTAGCTGCCGTCTGCTCTGATCGGTAGTTTTGCGTGGTTTCTCCGATCAACACCATGAAAAATGCCTGAGCAGTACCCTAACAAACGGGCCACTGACCGCACGCGATCCTTCCTTCCTCTTCCTTGCCCTATCCTCACCCCTTACACACACACTACACCAACATGCACTACACTACCACACATGCAAGGAGACCGGTTGGTGACTTAGAACATGTCCTGGCTGAGGCGGTGCCTCGCTAGTGGGAGATACCTGGTTGAGGAAAACCCTGCTCGTCGACAGTATGTCGACTTCTGATCTTGTGTTCCAGTGTGGGAAGACCACCGCCACCTCCCGGTGAAAAACATGAACTACACTTAAGGGAGTAATGACCTTAGTAGTTGAAAACCCGGAATCACTAACAATCAATCAATTTTCATCATATTGATACTTTAGGGTTTTATAATAGGACGTTCATTCTCTATGATATCGTGCAGCAACGGCTATGAGACAGATATGAGAGGCCGAAGTTTTCACATTTTAAACTTTACCTTTTACATGGCAGAACAATAAGTAACAAAGATTTTACAGTTGACCCGATAAGTAGTGTACTGTTTGGTTAGCATGCAAGACGTCTAATATTTATCGTTATGGTGAGCCTCAGGCTGCCTGGGGCGGGGATCGGGGAGAGGGCAGGCGGGGGGGGTCAGGCCACCGGGTCAGGGTGGCCACACTGGGGGCGGGGACACAATAGACAGTCTGTGCACCCTCGAACGTGAAAGCACTATCGATTTTCTATGCATGCGTCGTTCAACATTTGGTGTAAACAGGCTTCAATCAAATTATAGACAACGAATAATACAAGGACAATTTATTTCATATTGCACAACGTTTCGAAACCACATTGATTTCATCTTCAGGCTGTAATTGACAAACATACAATGAATGAAGAACATAGCATCTTACATTAAGGGAATACAATAGTGAGGTACAATAACATCACATAAGATACCTTTGTGGGGTATGTATAACATTATTGTACATATTTCTAAAGAGTGAGACTACAAAGAAACTTAGATTGATATTACGTCAAGGGTGTAACTTCTTGGATAAGAAATATAATCTCTGCATATAATAGGAAGTGTAAAACAAAGGTTTCTATTTATTAACAATGAACATAACCAACCTCATGAATCCACTACTTTAACATTTAAGGATTGAAATACAAATGACATAGTAACTAAGTTACATAAAAATGATTACGAAGCGTTGTGCAATATGAAATAAATTGTCCTTGTATTATTCGTTGTCTATAATTTGATTGAAGCCTGTTTAGACCGAATGTGACTCGTTAAGGCAACTATATTATCGTTTATTAAAAAATTAATGCGTCGTTCAAGTTTCGCACCACTTTAGGGCATCTGCGCATGCGCAGAAGATCGACAGTGTTTTCCGCCATGGCGTCCAGAAACACTCCAATGAGGGGACGGGAGCAGCGGAGGCTGTGCCAGCGAGGGCAACGAAGACACTGCAAGGGCCGCTGCTTGGAACAGCCGCCGCATAACAGCCGCCAGAGGGCGGAGTGGGTGACAGGGCGGGTTGATTGATTGATTGATTTCTACGGGTTTCCGGGCGCGTCAACTGCTCTGGTCATTAGTCCCGTTAGTGTAGTGCATGTTTTTTCTCTGGAGATGGCGGTGATCTTCCTCCGCTGAATGGCGAGATCCGGCGCCGACCTACCGTCGGCTAGTGGGGTTTCCCCCTAACCAGGACTCTCCCACCAGCGGGGCACCGCCCCAGCCGGGACAAGCTCTAAGCTCCCGACCGGTCTCCCGAAATATGTGGTAGTGTAGTGCATGTTAGTATAAGTGCGTTTATGAGGGGAGAGGATAGGACAAAGAAGAGGGAGGACAGATCGCGCGCGGTCCGTGGCCCGTTTGTTGGGGTACTGCTCCAGCATTCGCCTGGTGTTGATCGGAGAAACCACGGAAAACTACCGATCAGAGCAGCCGGCCGCTAGAATTCTCTTCCAGAGACTGAATTCGACCTAGCTGAAAAGCTA
This sequence comes from Teleogryllus oceanicus, assembly GCA_964035755.1. Taxonomy (NCBI): domain Eukaryota; kingdom Metazoa; phylum Arthropoda; class Insecta; order Orthoptera; family Gryllidae; genus Teleogryllus; species Teleogryllus oceanicus. Next base: position 33,222,331 of record CAXIVR010000014.1, on the reverse strand, counting down.
GTGTCGAAAATCCTGCCGCCATCAGGACTCGAACCTATGACCTCCCGGTCAGAGGCGCTGCAGTGGCATCAGTTGATGCACTGAGCTACCGCTCCCGGTGACAGGATGGGCGGCTTGGGTGATAAGGCGGGCGGCATGGAGGACAGGGCAATTGCCGCACGCGACTGAGCTGCAGTGTGTCACTAATGGCCAGGGGATCTGTGTTCATCTCAGGGAGAAACTCCAATTACGTTAAGGAGCTTGGTAGGAGAATGGCTGGAATATTCTACCTCTGAAATATATGTGTAGGGAATTACCCACACAGGAATGTCGAATCCTATTGATTTGAAATTCGAATGAAAATCACATTTCGTTGATTTATAAACATTTTAATTATCCACCAAAGGTTTTGAAAAAACATAATATAATTTAAAAACTAGCTATCATGTTCCTTTAAGATGATGATGTGTGAAAAAGCTAATATAATACCACTATATTTAGGGTTATATTAATTGTTCGATATACACATTGGCTAAGTTAAAATGATGCCTATTTTCACCATGCTCATTTTGATTCACATACGGAGGAATTACATAATTTCGGGATAAAATGGTGAAATAATAATATAATTACTCCAATCATCTGTTTTTCAATGAAATGCCATATTTTTAACGCAATTGCTCAATTAGGAGTTTTTTCTGGAAACAATTACTTTTCATTTCTAGATGCTGTAGAAGTGAGTATAAATATATTCCCCGCATCTGCATTCTATGCCATGCAGTCCCAAATGACTAATATAAAATTTCATTTAGAATTGTAATGTTAAGTAAAGAACGCTGACACTTCTCTCACATCATCCGAGTTTTGAAGCACGTGGTGAAGCTTGTAAATCTAGCTAATTTTCTTCAATACATCAAGGTGAATTTTATTAAACAAAGATTTTAGACTATAGAGATATTAAAAAAGTAGAATAATACGATTTATACTGTTATGTTAACAACGTTGTAGTAAATGATTTTCTGTAGAAATTTCTTTTGCCCCAGTAGGATTGTTATAAAAAGCTTGGAAAATTTGAAGGAAAATTTCACACAAAATGGGAAATCAACCAAGACTATAAAATGTTAAACAGTCTATATACTAAGTATGAATATCATAGAAATTATAACAATACATAAATTACAAAAATTCGTTTCATTAGACAAAACAAATTATATTTGAGTACTTGAACGTGGGAGGAATGGTTTCTACAATATTATAAATAATTATAACACTGATCATAGAATTAGGAATTGGCGTGAAACTGGTTTAGTAATATGACGATGATGTAGATACTTTTGTGCCTTGAAAGTGGTTATATTTACGATTATTGATATTTTCAATAGTCGTAGTTCATTATTCATCAGTTCTTCAGAAAGTATATCAATCGATTTTTCAGTGTGTGACATGTAAATGCATAACCACGTCCTATTATTATTGTTTGCAATCGGTGGATGTCAACTTTTTTTAACAAACAACCTTGAAACGTATAATTCAAAAAATATGTTGAGCTAGTTTCTGTTCAGGCATTTCCTGCAACAACATTCCTGTTACAAGTAGATAACAATAACCACGGTTGCGTAAGAGCTGCAATACGATGGAGCTCACGAAAAGAGACCTCGTGTAAAAATTAAAGTAAATAAATTCCACAGCTTGTGATGCATGAAATATGGTCTTTTATGGTAGATTTAAATGACATAATATTATTTTTAAAGAAAAACAAGTAATATCGTTTAAGTGGAATACAGCTTTCACGTAAAATAATACTCTAAAATTCTTAGGCTTTAAAGTTGAGGAAAACTATTAACTCAACACTTGATGAAGTGCTGAACCATAGAGGATTATCTGGAGTAGGTGAGAGATATAAATTTGTTTGTCCTCCGATTTTTGGGGTAGAAGATCTCAGATACTGTTTGTAAGACCCACTTGAATTAAAAAAGCCTTGCAAAACATTTTGTAGTTTATTTGATTGCTGCTGGACAGACGGATAAATATTTTTGAAAAATAAAACATTGAGTATCGGAGCCAACTAAAACGTGTTTAACATTAACACGACCCGTCTCCATTCTGTCCCCGCCCCTGCCCGAACCCACCCCGGTGCCCGTCCCGGGCTCATTCTGACTCTCTCCCGTCTCGCCATCGACTCCGTCCCTGTCCCCAACATCGCCACCACTGGCGCCAGCAGCAGTGTCACCCTCCCGGCACCGCACCCGTCCCCGTCCCCGTCCCTGTCCCCATCTACGTATACGTCCCCGTCCCTTTCCTGTCCGTCCGGCCACGTCCTGTTCCGTCCCCATCTACGTATAGTCCCGTCCCTTTCCGTCCCTTCCCCATCTCAGTATACGTCCCGTCCCTTTCCGTCCCGTCCCGTCCCTGGCCAGTCCCCATCTATGTATAGTCCGTCCTTTCCGTCCGTCCCTGTCCCTGCCATGTCCCGTTCCGTCCCCATCTAGTATAGTCCTGTCCTTTCCGTCCGTCCCTGTCCTGTCCCCATCTCGTATACGTCCTCGTCCTTTCCTCCGTCCTGTCCTGCCACGTCCGTTCCGTCCCATCTACGTATCGTCCCGTCCCCGTGCCATCCCGTCTAGCCCACGTCCCATCCGTCCCGTCCGGCCAGTCCCGGCCAGTCCGTCCCTGTCCCGTCCCGTCCCCGTCCCGTCCCGTCCCATTCCATTCCCATTCCATTCCCATCCCCATCCCCATCCCATCCCATCCCGTCCCTGGCCACGTCCCGTGCCGTCCCGCCCCGTCTCCGCCCCGTCCTGTCCCCGTCCCCGTCCCCATCCCCGTCCCCATCCCCGTCCCCACCCCCGTCCCCGGCCACGTCCCCGGCCCCGTCCCCGACCCCGTCTCCTTCCCCGTCCCCGTAGGTTCGAGTCCCGATGGCGGCCAGATTTTCGACACTAGCTTTTCAGTAAGGTCGAATTGAGTCGCTGTCTGGAGGAGAATTCTATCGGCCGGCTTCTCTGATCGGTAGTTTTCCGTGGTTTCTCCGATCAACACCAGACGAATGCCGGAGCAGTACCCTACCAAACGGACCGCAGGCGATCTTTCCTTCCTCTTCCTTGTCCTATCCTCTCCCCTTACACACACATTTACGCTAAGATGCACTACACTACCACATATTCTGGGGGAGCGGTCGGGAGCTTAGAGCTTGTCCCAGCTAGGGCGGTGCCCCGCTGGTGGGAGAGACCTGATTAAGGGGAAACCCCACTACCCAACGGAGGTAGGATGTCGCCATTCAGCAGGGGATGATCACTGCCATCTCCCGAGAAAAAAGCATGCTCTACACTAACGGGACTAATGACCAAAGCAGTTGACGCGCCCGTAAACACGAAAAAATCAATCAATCAATCTAAAAGCGGCCTAAGTCACCGCCGCGTCGCCGTTATCGTCACCGACAGTGCCCCTGCCGCCGCCCCACCATCGTCCACTCGTCCGTCTCAGCTCCCTCCCCGTCACGCCTACGTCCCCTCCTTCGGCCCCGCCGCCTCCGCCACGGCCTCCGTTCCGCTTTGAACGTGACGCTTTTTTCGAACGGCGCTCTCGCGCCCCCCCCCCCCCCCCCCCCTCGCCAGCGCGCGCACATAATGCCATCCACCGGAAGCAGGTCGACGCGCGTTTCCGGTTCGTGCTGCGTCTCCCGCGAGGGCGCGCTGCCGGGCAGTGCCACGTTCCAGCTGCGCTCGGGGGAGAAAGACAAGGCTGGTTTCGGTCTCCTTTCGAGCAGTCGCCCTCGTTGCTGGGCTTCGTATGCTCTAGCCGGCCGGCACCTCCTTTCTTGCTAGGGTATAATACATGTTTTTGATTGATTGATTGATTGATTTTCCGGGCGCGTCAACTGCTTTGGTCATTAGTCCCGTTAGTGTAGTACATGTACTTTTCTTGGGAGATGACAATGATCTTTCACCGCTCAATGGCGAGATCCGGCGCCGACCTACCGTCGGCTAGAGGGGTTTCTCCCTAACCAGGACTCTCCCACCAGAGAGGCACCGCCCCAGCCGGGACAAGCTCTAAGCTCCCGACCGGCCTCCCGGAATATATGGTAGTGTAGTGCATGTTAGTGTAAGTGTGTGTGTGTGTAAGGGGAGAGGATAGGACAAGGAAGAGGAAGAAGAGATCGAGCGCGGTCCGTGGCCCATTTTGTAGGGTACTGCTCCAGCATTCGCCTGGTGTTGATCGGAGAAACCACGGAAAACTACCGATCAGAGCAGCCGGCCGCTAGAATTCTCCTCCAGACAGAGACTGAATTCGACCTAGCTGAAAAGCTAGTGTCGAAAATCCTGGCGCCGTCAGGACTGGAACCTATGACCTCCCGGTCAGAGGCGCTGCAGTGACATCAGTCTATGCTCTGAGCTACCTCTCCCGGTTACATATTTTTACTTTCATCATTTGTAATATAGGTTTAATACAAGGTAGCTGATACCGTGAGATCATTTTGTTCTTTGAACCTTTTTTTATTCATTGAATAATTGATTGTTAGTGATTACGGGCGCGTCGACTTCTATGGTCATTAGCTCCGTAAGTATAGAGCGTGGTTTTCCTCGGAATGTGGCGGTGGTCTTTCCCACTGGATGGCCAGATCCGGCTCCGACCTACCGTCGATTTATGGTTTTTTTCCCAAACCAGGTATCTCCCATCAGCAAGACACAACACCAGCCAGGACGAGCACTAAGCTCCCGGCAGTGTGTAGTAGTGTAGTGCATGTTACTGTAAGTCTGTGTGTAAGGGGTGAGGTTAGGACAAGGAAGAGGAAGGAAATATCGCGTGCGGTCCCTGGCCCGTTTGGTAGGGTACTGCTTCGGCATTCGCCTGGTGTTGATCGGAGAAACCACGGAAAACTACCGATCAGAGTAGCCGGTCGCTAGAAATCTCCTCCAGATAGCGACTGAAATCGACCTTGCTGACAAGCTAGTGTCGAAAATCCTGCCGTCGCCGTCGGGACGTGAACCTGGGACCTCCCGCAGTGACATCGGTTGATGCACTGAGCCACAGCTTCCGGTACATTTTTTGTTATTTAAGGTCGCATCAACGTCTAGGTCATAAGCAAATATTTGTTCATTATTGTTTTAATAAATAAAATTGCTTCATTCTGGATCCCAACTTCGAATACCTAGCGCTTGGCGTGTTCGTTGTAGAATTGCATGTCCGATACTGCGAGTGTGTAATGGTTCTCTCATTGCTAGGCGTTAAGACTGCAGAGAAAATCAAGTAATCACTTTCATTTTATCGTGAAAGATTTTTTCTCTCTGTATTCCTTCAATATAGTTTACCTAAGATGAAGATTTTCTGCTTGTTTCTACCTCCATGGAGGTACTCGAAAGATCGTCTTGCACATGTTTTGAAGTTGAGGTACTCGGAAGAAATCAAACTCGAAAAATGTAATATAATTGTCAAAAAGATCTCGTTTTGTCGTCTACTGCTTAAGAAACATTACTCGAGTTCATTTAGAGGCTACGTGAAAGTGTCTAGAACGCATTGCATTTTACACACTTCAATGAAATGATGAGAAATGATGAAATGATGATTTGACTTTTGTGTTTGCTATTATTTAAAGCAAAGTAACTGAATAATGAACAAAATTATCGTATTTAAAAAAGTTAATTATTTATTTCAGTGAAAAACATTTAAAAACATAAAATTTATGTTTGAAAAGACAATTAAAGGCTTGAAATTTAAAAAGTATGTAAATGCCATTTACATACATTCATGAAACATGGGTTTATGTATACTTGACACCTATTGGAACGTACAACTCCTACCTTTTATAATCAACCCGTAATACTTCCTAGAAATACGTCTGGAGTTTGATTCTTATTTACGTAATAGGGCTTCATTTATTCATCATTATTGTGGTAAAAACGTAAATTTAACAGAAATGGCAGTTACATCCCTTTTATCTCAAGTCTTTAATTGTTCTGCTGTCCTTATTTACTTCCCGTATTTGCTTCCCTGCAAAAATAACTTTAATGGTTACATTAAGAGTGTAAATATAACCGTTGGCATACAATGTCTTGAAATTTTCCATTGATATTGGAATAAAAGCTGCTCATAATTTCATCATGTCAATAAAGAGGACTGGTGCAGTTCAATTTGGAAGTCAGTTGGCGAGTTGTGTTTGGTTCGCGTTGCTTTGAGGCTTCGTTGCACTGTGCGAAGGCCAGCGTCACTGTTCGTGGGGAAGCCACCGTGTGTTGTTTGAAACTCCCCGTACACACGGCGCCCTTTGTTACTTTATCTCCATTCTGGGCACGTGACTTTTTCGCTGTGCGTGTACCGAGAGGTTAACATTGTTTCTGGCTTCAACCAGCAGATATTCTTCGTTGGGAATGGACTTGCGGACTTAAATAGACCTAAACGACCTCGCAAATGACCGCCTAAGCTGGGGAACATGTTTAGGTTTTAAAAAATATTGCAATCAAATTTTATGCCCTAGACATGATCTGTTTGCGTTAGTAGTTCTGGACTCTATGAAAAGGTAGGTTAATTTCTTTTGAAAAAAATAAAGATAGGTTCAATGGAAATTCCACTTGAACGCTAGACTCACAAAAAAAGTAGTAATTTTAGTTTCTATTTGTCAACCCCTCGGGTTTACAATATTTTTGTACTTTAATTTACTCTTACTGTTTGAGTGTATGTGTGCGAATGACATGTCTGACAAAGACTAATGTAGATTGAAAGGACTTGATTGAAAGTTTTATGCACAAAATGTGTGGAAAGTTGTGGTAATCTCTGCTTTAACAGACTTTCAACTCAACTCAAATTCACGCCTGGGAAATAGGGAGAGAAAGTAATCACCAGTCAGTAAATATTTGTTATCATCTGCAATATTTGTGCATCAGTATTTACGTGATTATAAAACCAGTTAAATAAAATAATCGATCTTGTAAATGATTATCGACGATTTAAATAGAGAGTAATTTTTACTACTTTTTCTGTTGTCTTGAAAAGAGATTTTCCATAATATCAAATTTACAATACTAATACAATATTTTACATACGTGAAATGAGTTTTCATTTCTGTTTAGGATGTTACAGATGGATAGAATATTTTATCTAGGCGATAATAACTATCACTAAATGGAAACGAAAAACATGTTGAAAACACTCGTTAAACAAAAATAAATATTTATGTATTAATGTTTGCATCTTTAATTTACATTTTCACGTAAAAAATAATCAGGTGAATTATTATTTAGCAAAAAGTATTTTGCTGTGAAAAATGAGACACCTGAAGGGAATATTTATATTGGCAATGAAGTGTTCCATAATGTCTGTGTTGAATCACGTTCTTGTTATAGAGAGAGAATTTAAACTCATTTGAAGATCAAGGTGATATAGATAGTTACTGTCAGAATTCGCTTCGAACTTGCTCCTTTCAAACTTCTAAAAACAAGCGATCTCATTTATCCTTCTGAGTCTGCATAAAATCCTCGTTTATTAGGATAAAACCTTCACGCATAAGACACAAAATTTACGTTCGTTAAGTTTCCGTAAGTTTGGGAGGGGCTAGTTTCTAGCGGAGTCATCTTCCTTTTTTAAACTCGCAAGAGGAACCTGGAAGCTCTCGAGAAGTTGGAGGACGCGTGCTCGAGACCCGAAGGTCCCCAAGAAAAGACGCCGGTGTTGAAGCTATTCCTCACTCACTGCCATCACCACACTTCGGCTACGACACTAGCAAATGTGGGGACTCCACTGGTTCATATTTCTCAGACTTGTGTAATAATAATATAATGTATGAGTAACATACATACATACATTTATTTTGAACTGAAATTGGGTATGACCAGACGGCAGTTAAATAACAATAATAATAATAATAATAATAATAAATAATAATAAAGGAGGACAGTATAAGCCGAGGATGCAATAATCATACTATCACTAATATTAAGTATTTTAAAAATTATTTTAACTGTGTCATGATATCCAATAATTATATGTTGGTGATGCTAAAATTTAATAAAAGGTACATAAATATTGGCTAGATTAGATTTTATTAATTCATTGCTTGCGTTCACTATACTTCACTGCATTGCACTGCACTACACTACACTACTGAAATATAAAATTGATGTAGTAAATACTAATTAGACGATTGAATAATATTTTGGACTAAGACAAACTTTAAATAATAAGAAGATGATTGACAAATTTATTTTTGAGTTTCTCTTGAATTATGCAATAGTATTATTTATTAATTTAGTGTTCTGTTAAAATGATCTGCATCACTGCACAAAATCACACCACACAACTTTTCAATTCGTATTCTGCACTTTACTACAGCTCGTTAAGCATGTAAATATAAGAATTTTAACAAAACTGTATCTAGGTGAACTTGAAAATTTCGCTTTTTAAAGGCTATAAAGTCTGTTAATTATAGCTACAATAACAAAGCCATTTTATAACCAGAATTCAAATATTTTATTGCTTGTGTTCTAAAATGATGATTGTTAACATGTTATAATATGAAAGAAAGTATTCTCACCAGTTACTTTTACTTATTTTTTGTTTAGCTTTATAATGATATTTCAAACAGTTCGGCTTTTTTAAATAATAAAACTGAATGAGATTTTTCGGACAGTATTGGATATTCTCCATCGTACAATATTGTTAATAATATATTTTATTCAGGAGCAAAATATATGAAATATTTTCACAAGGAAATTGTTTGCTCTGATAGCAACAGATTGGAAGGCCCGGCCTGCTGGCGGAAGAGCGATCTCCGGATGTGACGTCAGAGCGGCTCACGGCCGACAGCGCGCGGGGGGGGGGTGGGCGGGGGGGGAAAGCGCCTCGAATTAAGGGCGCTAGCGGCGGAGGCTGCAGGATTCACCTCGTGAATTCTTCAGGCCTCGCTCGCCTCTCGTCTCGCCCCTCCACGCCCCCAGCCGTCCCCGCCCCTCCACGCCCCGCCCCGACACGCTCCGCGCCGCACACTGCTGGTTCCAAATGGATCGGAAGGCGCGCATTGCAAAAAAAAAAAGCTAGAAAGAAGTGTAGCTGACCTGGATAGAGGAGGTGGCTGGGCGGAAATGCCGTAACGCCTGTGTTTGAAGAGCTAAAGGACCGGGAGCGGTAGCTCAGTGCATGAACTGATGGCTCTGCAGCGTCTCTGACCGGGAGGTCCTAGGTTCGAGTCCTGACGGTGGCAGGATTTTCGACACTAGCGTTTCAGCTAGGTCGAATTCTGTCGCTGTCTGTAGAAGAATGCTAGCGACCCGCTGCTCTGATCGGTAGTTTTCCGTGGTTTCTCCGATCAACACCAGGCAAATGCCGGAGCGGTACCCAACCAAATGGGCCACGGACCACACGCCATCTTTCCTTCCTTTTCCTTATCCTATCATCTCCTTTCAAACACACACACACACACACACTAACATGCACTACACTACCACATATTCCGGAAGACCGGTCGGGAGCTTAGTGCTTGTCCCGGCTCGGATGGTGCCCCGCTGGTGGGAGTCCTGGTTAGGGGGAAACCCCAGTAGCCGACGGTAGGTCGGCGTCGGATCTCACTATCCAGCGGGAGAAGATCACCGCCATCTCCCGAGAAAAAAACATGCACTACACTAACGGGACTAATGACCAAAGTGGTTGCGCCCGGAAACACGAAAACATCAGTCAATCAATCAATCAAAGAGCTAAAGGGTTGAGTTCGCTTTAGACAGTAGTATTTGTGGAACATGTATATGAGTGCATATGTACTCTGAAACAACAAACATGATTTGAAACTGACTTTACCTTTAATTTCAACCACAAAGTGTATGGTAATGGTAGTTCCAGTGCCATATGCCCATTTGGTTCTCAAATACTTGAAACATGAATTCTAAAAATTCGTATTTTTTACCGTAGAGAGAAAGATATTCAAAATTGTACGAAATTGAATTAGAGCTAACAAGGAGTCATTCATAGAAGGAAGACTGGTTATAAAGATATTCCTTCACGCCCAGTTCACGTAATCATATTTATATCACAACAGCCACACATTTTGGAAAAAAATACGTCATAAATTCGGCGTCCTTCAACGTTATTTGTATGGTTGTACACACCTTAAAATCAATTCAAAATATGATTGTTTGTTATCTATAAAATAATTAGTATTAGTTAAAAAAATTAAATATAAAATTGAAGAAACAACGACAGTATAAAAATGAATATATTTAATCTAAGAATATTATAACTAAAAAGACGGATAAAAAGAAAAAAAAATGCCCAGACTGGATTTCAACAAGAAACACTCCGCGATAGATTCGCGCTTTGTACTGACTGTACCTCCTCTCTCAGAACATTTGTTCACCCGGGGAGGTTTTCCTTTTTATCGAAAAATCAATTACCAGTTTTCTGCAAAACACGTGGCCTTTTGTCATTAGGGACTACCGTTACTCCAAGTTTCTTTTACATTACGATATGAATGTATAAATTTGAAGGAGGAGGGTGTAACTCGTAAAAAAGAGTAATTGGAGGAAGAATCGGTATGAATCGTCGGTTATTGTAGACACGTAGAGAAGAACTGGGTTGAGTTCGCTAGAGAATGGACGCCTGAGTGTATGCCTCTGAAATATCTTTGTCATATCAATTAGAAATACCAAAATAGCAGCGACTTCTGGAAAGATTAGATAAACATAATATAGAAGCGAAACTGAGGAAGGAGATTCTCAAGTGAAAAAAGAGAAGGTAATATTGCCGATTGATCCCTGATGAATGAATTTATGAGCAATATACTTGTTTTCTGTCTAGAACGTGAGGAGTTATTGTTGAAACTACCTTCATAGAGAAGCCAACAGACAGCTATGTTTGATGAGTGGTACTACAGCTGCAGCTGATTTAGATATTGGCGTTACGATCGCCGGCACTTCATGTGCATACTCTGCTGAGGGAACGTAAGTTTTGGAAGATACGTAACATTTTAATTCCGCATTTCCCAACCCTCCATGCGTCCTCGTTATTGCAGCAGGAGGGTGAGGCTCGTACCAATGGATTGTAATTCATTGATGAAGTGATAAGTAACGCATATGACAAATTCCATTATAATTATATTAATTAAATATAGATTCCGTTGTAGATAATGTGATTTAATCCTCGAGGATTCATGATTATAGGAACGATAAATACAGATTTTTGTACAGGGAGTGTTCGTTAATGCGTCAATATTGCAATACTATAGAACAAACCGAAAATTAAATACCGGAATATTGAATAAACTTGAAATAAAATAAATAATCTTAAAAAAATTGAATAATTTTTCTCATGACGGGTATGTTGAATCCATAAAAATAGCTAGAAGTTAATATTATTTGGAAGTTCACAATTATATGCTTCATTAGTTGGAATTGACATACCTGTAGATTACAAGTTCAGAATCATTTTGATCTCACCATTGAGCTATAGGATAATGGTCGAAGTTAATGTTACTGTACAGTGAAGATAGTTTTATAGCTGTTTGGTACTGTAATAATATGAAAGAAACATCTTGTTTAAAATAAATTTAAAATTTAAAAAAAAATAGGAATTTTTTTCTATTTTTTTTAATTGGGGTAAAGTTTTTGAACAATGTTTAACATTCGGAGATATATTTGAGAAATATTGCTACAGAACTTAAAGAGTTAAGATTATTTCAAAGCTGATGTAATCATGATGTTTATAGATTAATTACTATGGCTTTGCTTCACACATTTATTAAAGAGAATTTTTTTTAAAAAGAAAATTAATTAATGAGGATACAGGGACACACACCTCTTCGTACTCGAAGTAAATACTTTCAATCCAGATGCATTTCAACCGTGGTTTGAACATCCACAACCTATTAGTAGATTTAAGTTTTAAACATCATACAATTTATGTATTTTTTCTTCTCGTGTATTACATGGAACAAAAGCTATCGAAAAATCTACAGCGGTAACAAAATACGTTCTATTTTTAGTAGTGTATTTTCTTTGAGGCAATGGCCCCCATAGTGTACGTAAGGCGCCCAAGCAAACAAATAAAGATTCCGAAGACCTCAGGGCCACGCAGCCAACAGCCAAATCAGCCTCCTCGGCGGGGGCGCAGATACACGTCTTTGTTGACCCGCAGCCTCATCCTGCAGCGAATAAAGATTAGATCTGGAGCGCGCAGCCTCTGCCCTCGCGCAGTTAGCCATTCCGTGCGCGCAGAGGGCGGGCGCGTCGCGAGGGCACGTCGAGCGCAGATGCCGCCCCCGCAGCCCCCTCTCGCCCCGGCACGCCCCCGCCACGCCGGCCCGCACGCTCCGCCATCCTCCAGCGCCGCCCGGTCCCGCTTCCGCCAGTCTCCCTCGCCTGGCCCCGCCCTGGCCCGGCCCGCCCTTGCCTTTGCCCCTGCCCTGCGCCGGCCCGCCCCGCCGGCCCCTCTCGTCCCGGCACGTCCCGCCTCGCCGGCCCGCCCCGCTCCGCCCCGCTCCACCACCCTCCAGCGCCGCCCGGTCCCGCTTCCGCCAGTCTCCCCTCGCCCGCCCCGCCATGGACCGGCACGCCCTTGCCTTTGCCCCTGCCCCTGCGCCGGCCCGCCCCGCCAGCCCCTCCCGCCCGGCACGCCCCCGCCTCACCGGCCCCGCACCGCTCCGCCACCCTCCAGCGCCGCCCCGGTCCCGCTTCCGCCAGTCTCCCCTCGCCTGGCCCCCGCCCTGGCCCGGCCCCGCCCTTGCCTTTGCCCCTGTCCCTGCTTCGGCCCCGCCCCCGCCGGCCCCCTTCGCCCCGGCACGCCCCCGCCACGCCGGCCCCGCACCGCTCCGCCATCCTCCAGCGCCGCCCCGGTCCCGCTTCCGCCAGTCTCCCCTCGCCTGGCCCCCGCCCTGGCCCGGCCCCGCCCTTGCCTTTGCCCCTGCCCCTGCGCCGGCCCGCCCCGCCGGCCCCTCGTCCCGGCACGTCCCCGCCTCGCCGGCCCGCCCCGCCCGCCCGCCCACCACCCTCCAGCGCCGCCCCGGTCCCGCTTCCGCCAGTCCCCCTCGCCCGCCCCCGCCCTGGCCCGGCCACGCCCTTGCCTTTGCCCCTGCCCCTGCGCCGGCCCCGCCCCCGCCGGCCCCCTCTCGTCCCGGCACGTCCCCGCCTCGCCGGCCCCGCCCGCTCCGCCCGCTCCGCTCCGCCCGCTCCACCACCCTCCAGCGCCGCCCCGGTCCCGCTTCCGCCAGTCTCCCCTCGCCCCGCCCCCGCCATGGACCGGCCACGCCCTTGCCTTTGCCCCTGCCCCTGCGCCGGCCCCGCCCCCGCCGGCCCCCTCTCGTCCCGGCACGTCCCCGCCTCGCCGGCCCCGCCCCGCTCCGCCCCGCTCCACCACCCTCCAGCGCCGCCCCGGTCCCGCTTCCGCCAGTCTCCCTCGCCCCGCCCCGCCATGGACCGGCCACGCCCTTGCCTTGCCCCTGCCCCTGCGCCGGCCCGCCCCGCCAGCCCCCTCCCGCCCCGGCACGCCCCCGCCTCCCCGGCCCCGCACCGCTCCGCCACCCTCCAGCGCCGCCCCGTTCCCGCTTCCGCCAGTCTCCCCTCGCCTGGCCCCCGCCCTGGCCTGGCCCCGCCCTTGCCTTTGCCCCTGCCCTGCGCCGCCCGCCCCGCCGGCCCCTCTCGTCCCGGCACGTCCCGCCTCGCCGGCCCGCCCGCTCCGCCCGCTCCACCACCCTCCAGCGCCCCGGTCCCGCTTCCGCCAGTCTCCCTCGCCCCGCCCCGCCATGGACCGGCCAGCCCTTGCCTTTGCCCCTGCCCCTGCGCCGGCCCGCCCCGCCAGCCCCTCCCGCACCGGCATGCCCCCGCCTCGCCGGCCCCACCCCGCTCCGCCCCGCTCCGCCACCCTCCAGCGCCGCCCCGGTCCCGCTTCCGCTAGTCTCCCCTCGCCCCGCCCCCGTCCAAGTCCGGCCCCGCCCTTGCCTTTGCTCCTACCCCTACGCCTCCCCCGGCCCCGGCCCCACCCCGCCCCTGGCTAGGATCCGCCAGCATCCCCTCGCCACACCACGGCCTGTGTAACGTTTCAACTTCGTTGGCGGATTTGCCAAAGTTACCATGAGTTGTAAACAAATATTGGAAACATTGTTAAAGGTTACGATAGTAACAGAAAGTATTGATATGAAAAGGTTGAGAGATTGAAAGACGAAAACGATGTTGATAAAAGTTGAAATTAGGAATTGTATGAATTGTATGTAACCTCTGAAAGGTGAAATAAATTGTTATTTTAAAAGAAAGAATCTATCTCATATGATATCTGAAAGTGAAGAACGTCAAAGAATATAATAAACAACAAGATAAAGATACAACATAAAAAAAAGGATGTTGTATGGATATACAAAGTTGTAACGGCCAGTTAATAAGGCAAGGTAACGTGGACGTTACAAAATTGGTGGCAGCGGTGGTACGACGTAGAAATTGTTAGAAGAAATGGTTGCAACAACTTGGTGGAACAACGCGGTGTGCCTGGATTTGTAGTTCGCGGGAAAGAGTGTTCAAAGAATCAGTGTTGGTTGCTGTGGTTGGTAATCAAGACGTATTAATTGCAGTGGTGGTTCTGCGTGGAGTGAAACATTATACGAAGGAGAACTGTGGAATGTTTTAACCATATCTGAAGATTTTGAAGAAGCCTAGAAACTGTCAGATTGAAACGTGAGTGACAGCTGATGTGTGTGAAACGGTATTCAGATAGATTAATTTAAGTGTGTTTCCTTGTCGAACTGGTCAAACAAAGATAATGGCTTTTTTAAACAAATGTAAGAAAAGTCAATTAATCAATTTAGCTAGGGAATTGAACTGCGAGGTTTCGGAGAAAGAAACTGTTAAGAATATTATAAAAAAAATATCGGAAACAGAGGATTATGATGAAACTATAGTAAAGAGATTTTAGAAACGGTAAGGTTGGAGGAAGAGGATAGATTACAAAGGGAGGAACGAAAGGGAGGATAGATTACAAAGGAGAAACACGAAATTGAAAGGGAGAAATACGAAAGGGAAAGGGAGGATAGAAAAGAGGAACGAGAAAGGGAACACGAAATTGAACTGGCAAAAATTGAGTTGGAAAAATGTAAGGTGATGTCGAGAAATACTTCTGAAACAAACAATATAAATAATGAAGGTCAATTAACTCAGGGATTACAAAGTAAAAATTCATTGAAACTCACACAGTGCATGAAACATTTTCAATCAAATGAAAATGATATTTCTTTATACCTTCAACAATTTGAAAATTTTGCTTCTGCTGATGACATTTCTAAAGACCAATGGGGACCTTTGTTAATGACACATTTGCCAGGACATGATGCGGAATATATAACGAGAGAAATGGTAGGGGAAGTAAAAGATTATGATGAAATAGTGAAAATATTATTGAGTAAATACAAAGTAACCGCAGAAAAATTACGACAGAGATTCCTTTCGATCAGAAAAACACCAGATAAAACGTGGAAAGATATTGCTTATGAGCTAAAAATAAGTCTTAATGGTTGGTTAGAAGGCGTAAATGTATACTCATTTGAGGAAATAAAGGAATTACTAATAACGGAACAAATAAAACGATGCGTTCCATTTGTAGTTAAAGAGCATCTAGTTAGCAAATGGACTAAATATACAAAACCTCGTGACATAGTTGAAGAATTAGAAAATTATGACATCACTAAGAAAATTTTAAATTGAAAACTTGTGATCAATATTTACTAGAACAAAAAAATAAGATTTATAAATCAGCTGATACTACCAAATTCTATGAGAAATCCAAAATTCAAAAGGAAAGTAATAAAAAAGTTGATACAAAACAGGAAATTGAGGAAGGATTTGAAGAAAGGAAAGAAGTACATTGTTATTTTGTAACGGTATAGGACATATAAAACCATTTTGCCCAAAATATAAAAAAATGGTTGAAAAGAATATAGGATCTGAGCACGTTAATTGTTTAAAAACTTCCAGTAAAGATTTATTAGCACCTTATACGTTCGAAGCTTATATAAATGGAAAAAAATTGAAAATTTTGCGTGATTCCGGTGCTTCTATAGATTTAATAGGAAGAAAAAATGTTAGACAAGAACATTATATTGGAGAAAGAGTCTGGGTATGTACTCCCTTAACAGAAAATCCCATATGTTTGCCTGTAGCAGAAGTAGAAATCTGTGGCCAATTTGGAAAGGTTTATGGAAAAGCGGTAGTAGTTTCAGATAAGTTAGACAGAGATGAGTATATATTAGGAAATAAAACTGCAAAATTGATAAAAGAATTGGATAGAGATCTTAGAGATGAAATTAACGTATTAAACGTTAATGAAGGAGAGGAATGTCAAAATAATAATGAAATAGAAACGAACGAAGAGTCTGAAGAGAATGAAGAATCCATGGAAACAGAAAATCAAAAGTATGATATAGATGACAAGAATAAACATTTCACCAAATTTCACGAAGATAGAGCTGTGAAAGAAAAAGGGTTCTGAACCATCTGTTTGCAAGACTTCAATTGATTTGAAATGTTTATCTTTGAAGGATGAAGTCAAATCTAGAGAAGAACAGGTTATTGCATTGAAGGAACGATTATCGGTTTTGGAGGAAGAGATAGAGAACAAGAAAACATTTCTTGTTGAGAAAGATAGTATGTTAGCTAAAGGGAAATGATAATCGGTGAGGATAATAAAGAAATTCTTGAATTAAGGGACGAAATTGCTGTCAAGAACCAGAATCTTGATGAGAAAATAAGAGAAATCAACAAATTATCTGAAACAATCAATACGTTTCAAAAAGATAACTTTGATAATGAATGCAAGATATTGTATTTGCAAAATGAATTGGAAAATCTTCAGAAATCAATTAATGTAGAACGTGAGTCTTTCAGGAAAGAAATTGAGGAGAAAGATGCGAAACTTCTAGATACTGTATTGTATTTGCAAAATGAAGAACTTTCGTCAAAAGTGGCAGTAGTTTCGGCTCATTGGTACAAGTGATGATAATTCTGAATTGCAGAAAAACATTAATTCCTTGCAAGGGAAATTGAATTCTGTCAATAAAGTTTATAATACTGAATTGGAATCTCTTCAGAAGCTAGTTGCAGATAAAGATAGTCTTCTGTGTCATAAATTGGAGAAAGAGTTAACTCTCAAATATATAAAAGAAAAAACAAATGCAAATTGTAAAATTTTAAGATGGAGTTTGATATTTCAAGCATATAACGTTCAGATTCAGCATAGACATGGAAAGACACATGGAAATGCCGATTGTTTAATAAAGGTTCCAAATTCATTTCCGGACTAATCTAGTTGTCATAAAATAAAAGTTATTATTGTATATTAAATTTTAGACTTTGATTATAAGATTTATAAATTTTGGCACCAAGGTGACCAAAATTCTTGAAAGAGGGAGGTGTTTGTAACGTTTCAACTTCGTTGGCGGATTTGCCAAAGTTACCATGAGTTGTAAACAAATATTGGAAACATTGTTAAAGGTTACGATAGTAACAGAAAGTATTGATATGAAAAGGTTGAGAGATTGAAAGACGAAAACGATGTTGATAAAAAGTTGAAATTAGGAATTGTATGAATTGTATGTAACCTCTGAAAGGTGAAATAAATTGTTATTTTAAAAGAAAGAATCTATCTCATATGATATCTGAAAGTGAAGAACGTCAAAGAATATAATAAACAACAAGATAAAGATACAACATAAAAAAAGTGAAAAGGCAAGGTAACGTGGACGTTACACCTGCTCCGCCCCCCCATGCCTAGCCTCCGCCTTTGCTACGGCCCTTGCCCGGCCCCGCCCCGTCACAGCTCCGAATCCGCCAGTGTCCCCTCTCGCTGCCCTACCATGCCCAGTCCCCGCCCTTGCCCCCGTCCCTACCCCGGCCCTGCAACGCCCCAGCCCAAACCGCTAGCCCCCCCTCGCCCCGTCTCAGTCCTGCCCCGCTCCCGCCGTTGCTGCGGCCCCGGTCCGCCCCACCCCAGCCCCGAATCCAACAGCCTTCCCTCTCCCCGTCCCCCCTGCCACCCTCCCGCCCTTGCCACGGTCCCGCTCGGACCCGCCCCGCCCTAGCCCCGAATCCACCAGTCACCCCTCCCTACCCCCGCCCAGCTCTTCCCCGCCCTCCTTCGCCCCCGCCCTTGCCACAGACACTGCCCGGTCCCGCTCCAACCCCGAATCAGCCAGACTCTCTCCCCCGCCCCGCCCCGCCCCACCCCTCCCCGCCCCGCCCCGCTCTGCCCAGATCCTGCCCTTGCCCCATGTCCCTGTTCTCGCCCCGCCCCGCCTCAGCTCCGAATCCGCCAAAATCCCTCGCCCTTTCCCCGCCAGCCCCGCCTTCCCCCCCCCCCCCCCAACCCCCTTCCCCCTTTCCCTCCCTCCCTGCAAAACTAACGTCACCCTCGCAGCAGCTGTTTACGCTCTCTCCCCCGTCGCGAGCCAACTTTCCCACCCTTCTCCAATTCCGCAGTCTCAGGTTTCCCCAGTCCCCCCGACTCTGCTCTTCCGGTTCCGCGGCCCTCTGCCTCCCCCCCCCCCTTTCCCCAAATTCCGTCCCTCGCCCCCTTCACGCTGCCTTTGCTCCTTCTGTGTCATCTTCCGTACTTAACCCATCCTGTGCCTTCATGGCTACCTCCTTGCTACTGCTCCGCAATCCTGACACAACACCCCCGCAACCACTCCCTCACTGCGACACTTTCTCTCTCTCTCTCTCTCTCTCTCTCTCTCTCTCCGGGGCCCCCCCTTGCACACCGTTGCACAATGATCTCCCCGCTACCAGTCTGCCATTCCCTGCTTCCCCTACCTGTCTGGACATCGTCTTCACCGCTCCCTCACGGATGCCGCTTATACTTTGTTCCTTGACGTTCTCCGTGTAGTACCCACCCCCGCCTGCTCGAAAAGCTACTTGCAACTCCTCCGCAACTTGCCGACTCCCTTCTCGATTCCGTCCTGTCTCCACCATCTCGTTTGGTCGTCGTACCTACTGCCACACCCTATCACTTTTGGTCGACAACCGCCCCGCGGCCGCCTCCCCCTTCCCCGCCCCGTCCGGACATCCTCTGCCTTCACCGCTCCCTCATGGCTCCGCTTCTGCTCCGACCCCTGTCGGCCCTCGGGCAATATCTGCCCTCCGCCTGCTCAAAAAACTCCCTGCCGCTGCCGCCTCGAAATCCTCCTCTCATTTCTCTATTCCGTCTTACTTCAATGATCGTCCTCTCACTTCTGACGTTGTCACTCTTTCGGTCGTTTTTCCTAGTGCCCCGTCATATTAACTCTTAGTCAACCACTGCCCCACTACCATCCCACCATTTCCCTCTTGCCCCTCGTTTCTGAACATCCCCACGCCTCCCGCTCCCCGTAAGACTGGTACAACATTATTTTCCATGGTGAGGTTGGTTGGTTGGTTCGTTGTTAGTGATTCTGGGCACGTCAGCTACAGTGGGTATTAGTCCCGTGAGTGTAGTGCATGCTTTTTCTTAAGAAGGGGTGGTGAGATTCCCCTGCTGGATGGCGCGATCCGGTGCCGACCTACCGTCGGCTAGCGGGGTTTCCCCAACCAGGTATCTCCCACCAGCGGGGTACCACCCTAGCCGGGACAATCTCTAAGCTCTCGACCGGTCTTCCGACTTGTGTGGTAGTGTAGTGCATGTTAATGTAAGTGTGTATGTAAGGGGTGAGGATAGGACAAGAAAGAGAAAGGAAAGATCGTGCGCGGTCCATGGTCTGTTTGTTAGGATACTGCTCCTGCATTTTTCTGGTGTTGATCAGAGAAATCACGGCGATCAGAGCACCCGTCCTCTAGAATTCTCCTCCAGACAGCGACTGAATTCGACCTAGCTGACAAGCTAATGTGGAAAATCTTGCCACTGTCTGGACTCGAACCTAGGACCTTCCGATCAGAGACACTGCAGTGCAATCGGTTGCTGTACTGAACCACCTGACCTGTTGTATGGTGAGTCACGTGCCTGCTCTCGTCCCCCCATCTTCTGGCGCATGAGTTCTCGCTGCCTTCCCCCTTCACCCCGACTTCACTCGACGAGCGCGCGGCCTTGCTCTCACCCTCGCTTCACCCTCGCCCTTGACAACCTCGCACTTCGTTTCTGTCCTCTGCAACGACGCTTCTGCTCTCACGCTCGCCCTAACCTCTGCCATGAACTCCTTCCCTACATTCGTAGCTTTTATGCACATTCTTCTTGGGCAGTCATTGCCTTCTCTCCCACATCTACCGCCTCCACCATGTTCACCCTCTTCTGTCTATCACCTATTCTCGTTGCATTCCACCAGCTGAGTTTAACTCAGACGCAACCTTGCCACCGATTCTGTAACGACACAAACCGAAAAGTCACAGGTTCGAGTCCCGACGGTTGCAGGATTTTCGGCTCTAGCTAGATAGGTCGAATTCAGTCGCTGTCTGGAGGAGAGTTCTAGCGGCCGGCTGCTCTGAATTAAGCTGCCGCAGCTTATACAGTCAATACAGCCATACCAATTGACATTTCACCTCTGCTACTATCAAAATTCATCACCGTCAATTGACGCTCCTCCAAACACTATCATCGCTTGTATCGCACCACGACGCCCCACAGCCCTGCAATCGCTCTGTGGTTTCACCTCGTTGCCGCGACATAACACCACCACATCACTTCACCGCCAAACCTGAAACGCCACTCCACTGCACCTCTGCATTAATCCCACCACAGCACCGCGGCACGACCTTCCCACACCGCGCTTCCACCAACCCTCTCATCCCCCTCAGCGGCGTGTATGCCCTTGTCCTGGTGTCCGCTGCCGCCGCACTCGGACGCCCGTGGGCGAACACTAACTAGAGCTGCCACAGCTTCAACTGCCATAAGAGAAATATCAATTGCTATTACCACCTCTGGTAGCGGCACCAAGCATCATCGCCCAATGGACTCTTCACAATCACTATCATCGCCTTTATCGCAACACGACGCTACACCGTCCTGCAACGCCGACTATTGCCTCACACTTCCGCATTACCGTTCTGCCGTTCCACTGCCACAACACCGCATTGGTGCGATGCGACACCACCGCACCGTTCCACCGCTGCACCTGACACCGCCACGCCAACGTACAGACCGAAGCTGAAAATTCGCAGCCTACGCGGATTTTGCCGCAGCGGAAGTTTCGCGTCACGTGTTGCGTTATGAGCACGTTCAGACCTGTGCGGCAGGCGAGCGTCGTGGCAACGGATTGGCAGCGTTCAATCGGCGGCGAAATTTGTAACGCAGTCAGATGCGTTTCTTCCACTGCAGCTCGAGTGTCGTGGAAGTCCGCCCGTGTTCGGAAGTCTTCGCTCCCCTCTGGATGGAGCGACCTTGCCAACCGTCGCCAAACGCTGACTCATAATTGACGCTCCGTTGTGAACGGTCTCACGAATTCCGCGGCCGCGTCTAGCGCGGAACTTTCCACGCCGCACCCGCTACGGATCTACCGCGTCCGTCTGTGGGAACCTTGCTTCCACCTTCGCACACCCATCCCACCCCGCGCTCGCACCAACTCCCCCATCCCCCACTGCTGCGTGGCTGCCTGTCGCCGCCGTTAACAGCTGTCCAGGCACTCGGCCGCCGGTAGGCGAGCTCAACTAGGGCTACCACAGCTTCTTCTGGCATCAGAGTTACATGAATTATCACCCCTGCTACCGTCACCAACCATCCTCGCCTATGGACTCTCCTCCACCACTATCATCGCACCACGACGCCCTGCAACGCCGTCGTCATTGTCCCACACTTCCGCACTACCGTGTCGCCGCCCACCCACCCCGCACCACGGCACACCCATCCCACCCCGCGCTCGCACAAACCCCCACATCCCCCACTGCCCGTCGCCGCCGCCAACAGCTCTCGAGGCACTCGGCCGCCGGTGGGCGAGCCCTCCGGAAAGGAGCTAATGGACCGGCCGGAGGTGCTTGAGGCGCGGGGTAGGGCGCGGGGGTGCGGGGCTGACTGCTTCCGGGGACGTCTTGGGGTGGTGAGGCGCTCCGGGTGAGTGGACGCGGGGGCGGACGGGAGGAAAGAGGGGTGAACGGCGTGCAACGCATCGGGGTTGAAATGGCGGCGATTTGCTCTTGTGTACGAGATGTGCGAGAGAAGTCGGCATCGCGGAGAACGTGAGAAATAAGGCGGAGAAACTACGTAAGGCGATTCTAATACCGGAGAAGAACGAAGGAGAGCACGGTGAATACATGAAAGATGGAATGGTGATGGAACAAAATGTTGGCAGATTGTGGAATGTTTATGATGTTCATTCAGTGTTGTTTTATCTAATTGAAGCTTTTATCAAAATTTTAATTAAATATTTGAGATGGATGTACTCGTATTACTCACGGTGGCTTGCGATAGAATTTCATTACATTAATTAATCAAAACATGCAACCGTTTGTAAATTTAATATTTGTAATAAATTACATATTGATATTCATGAATTCATTATCTTCTTCCCAATGTGTTAATTCCTTTTTGGACACCTAATAGAAAATATTTGTATTTAAAAAATTTTTTTAATTTTAAAATTTTAAGAGTGTTAAAAATATTGTTTTTCTTAAGGGCACGATTGCTTCATTTTGCTTAAGTGTTGAACTACAAGATAAGTTTTATGTTTTATCCAAATATTAATTTAATTCTGAGAATGATTGCTTACAATCCTAAGCAATTAGAATTAGAGGATCTGATCAGAATTTAAAAGAAATGCTTAGAGGGGAACGTGGGATAGAGAAGATCAGGTTGGGAGAGAGGTGGGAAAAGAAGAGCGAGTGGGAAGGAAAATGCAAAGTGGGGAAGAGCAGGAGAGAATAGATCAAAATGGGAGAGAGTGGTGTGAAGAAGAGTGAAAGAGGAAAGTAAGGATAGGAAAATTCAAGTTGGAGAAGGACGAGAGGGGGTCAGGATAGTCGGAGGGGAAGGAGGGCGGAGGAGTGACAGCGAAACCATGAGTTGAGGAAAAAAGGGAAAAAGCAGATGAAGGGAAGAGAGAAAAAGAAGAGAACAGCGAAGAAAAGATAGGGGGTGGCAGGGGGAGTGGCGGGTCTGGGTGGGGTAGGTTGTGGCGTGCAATGGCGGGGAGTGAGATAGGCGTGGCGGGCGGGGGAAGGGGGGGGGCTGGGTGGGGTAGGTGTGGCGTGCAATGGCGGGAGAGTGGGATAGGCGTGGCGTGGCGGGAGGAGGGACGGGTCGGTCAGGGGCGGGGGCGGGTCGGGGGGGGGGGTGGGGGGAGGGGGGAGGGCGGGCGGGCCGGACACGTGGTGTAGGGCGAGGAAGAGGCGGGGTCGAGGCGTACCTGGACAGAGTGGAGCGTGGAGGCGCGTGGCGGGGTCGGGGCGGTTGAGGGGGGCGGAGAGAAGCAGGCCGGAAGGCAGCAGGTGCAGCTTTTTGTTCGCGCTCGCGCCGCCGCGTCGTCCGTCGTTTTCCGTGGGTGCTATTGAAGCAGCTTACGGGCTCGGATTTCCGAGCAGTTTTTATTACGTAAGAAGAGGGATTCTTCGTCAGCTCCACTTGATAGCAGAGTGTCTTCGAGACGGCTTCCTTCTCGAAACAGTCGACGGCGCCGACGACGGCGCGGCGTCTGACAGTTTCTCTGCCGCCTCAACTCTTCTTTTTGTGCTTTCTACGAATGGAATTTTAAAAAATGTAGAACTTTTTCACAAAGTGGATCAGGAATGGAAGCAGTGTTCTAAGTCTTTGTTATCGTAGTTCATGCACACTGCACTTGAAGTAGTAATTTTATCAGTCGTTTATCAATAAGAAATTATTCCAATATCTTCGTTTACGTCCCGTGTGTAAAAGATGATCAATTACCGGAATACGTTTTTGATATACGTATGAGATTATTAACAATACTGAATCTTCTAAGCGGATACATAGAGAAAGAAATTACTCTGTCAAACTGTAATAATATTTTAAACGAGTTAAGCAATTAAAAGAATGACATTTTGATTGTCACAGAGGCTAACTGTGAAATGAATAACAGCTTTACTTAAAACGTGCTCTAAACGCTTCGAAGCGTGTTGAATTCCTTGTTCTACGCAAGGACCTGAGGCCTGCCTCCGCCTCGCATACCCGTTTTACGCCACATTTGCGTCCTCTCCAGAACCACCGTGCGACGGTTGGTATTCGTGGGTGCTTTGCTTTCCCGGCTAGCATCTGTCTCCTTTTTCCCCGCTACCACCAGCCGTCGGCCCCGCCCACCTCAGCTCCCCTTGACCCTCTCATGATCCTACTCCGCTTCACCCCGCCACCCTGTCTGTCTCTATCCACTACCTCCCCGCCGCTGTCCCAAGCCGCTCCACTGCGCTTTCCCCGTCGCTGCCCCTCCCTCTCTGCTTCGCCCCTCTGAGCTCCAGAACAAATCTCGCCCCTTTCCCTAATACTCCTCCGCCTCTGCCACGCACTGAAATTTCTCCGCCCCCAAGCCCCCCTCATCCCCGCTTCAGCTCCGCTTCAACCCTGCTCCAGCTCGCTCAAGCTCTGCTCCAGTCCCACTCCAGCTCCGCTCCAGGTCCGCTCCAGCCCCGCTCTGGCCCCGCTCCAGCCCCGCTCTAGCCTCGCTCCAGCCCCGCTACAGTCCCGGTACAGCCCCGTTCGAGCCTCGCTCCAACCCCGCTACAGCCTCGCTACAGCCCCGCTACAGTCCCGCTCCAGCTCCGCTCCATCCCCGCTCCAAATCCACCTCAAAACACCTCCAGCCTCACTTTAACCCAACCTCCCCCATCACAAACCCCCGCTTCAGCCTCAGCCCCAATCGACTTCCCTCCCCCACCCCCATCCCAACCTCGGCCCCGCCCGCGCCCCGCCCGCGCCCCGCCCGCGCCCCGCCTGCTGACTGCGCCCCCGAGCCCGGACGCGCGCGGGCCACGCGTCGTTAGGCATTCCGTATGCAGATTGGGTCATTTGCGAGGGGCGGCGCCGGTCGCTGTCGGCGACCTTCTGCCCCCCGCGACGACAGGTACGGCGCTGCGGCTGGCGGCCGCCTGGCCGCTGCTCTGCCTGATCGCCCGCGCCTGATTCTCTTTGGTGCGGCGGTGGCCGGCTCGGAGACCGCTTTGCCCTGCTCACAGTGACGCCGGGGGATTGACCTGTGGAGCTGTTCATTGCGAGGTCTCGCGTTCTGCTTGCTTGCTGCTCTGCGTTATGCCGTGCGGCTCATTTCCTCGCTTAGCTGGACGGTTCCTTCTTGCCTGCTATCGTATTTGTTCGGTGGCATTCTTGTTCTCCACATTATTCAAAGAATATTAGAATGTAAGATATGAAAACTGGTTTCTAGATTTTGTTGAAAACACAGTAAAAATATACAATATTTTTATAACAAATGAATATGTTAATATGAAATAGTCCGGGGGTAGTCTCCTGAATTTTAAGTTTATGCCTTGAAAACATGAATATAAAAACATTTCGTTACGAAGAGTTCAAGGCAGTTTCGTATCTCGAAAATTTGAGAATGTATTCTACCATCTTTATTGACCCTTACAAAAAACTCAAATGTTGACGAAACACTCCCGTTGTTGAAATAGTGCTAGGCGTTGAGCTGTTATTCTGAACATACACAATTTTTAGAGATTGTGAATTACTTGCAGAATATACGGCACTGTCTGAGCCGTGTTAAAATTTAATGCTTGTAAAAAAGGAAACATATAAAGTTTATATAAACCATGGTGTCTAAGATTATTATTTTTAATGTAACTGGTTCAATTTTAATAAAATACTGCCATTTCTTTCAATTTGTTTTACAGTGAAACGTTATTAGATTTTAAAATAAATTCTTAAACACTACTACTAGCTTCTAGCGAATCTAGTAGGTACCACTTTTGCTGCATCGTTACTGGCCTCTGGTAGAATTTATTAGAAACCACTTACAGACATGTGAACTTCGACAAAGGCGAAAAATAATAATCGTTTGACATCTTCCAACATATTAATAAAATTATTTATTTTCCTTTTATGAATATTTATAAACTTTGCAAGGACTGCGACAATTTCGAAGAAGAGCCTGTAAAAAATGTGTCTTCATACACTGCTTTATTGGTATCGAAAGATTGTTGAATTTATTTATTTAATTATGAAGATTGATTTATTACATCTCATTTTATCTCTAAGTAGAAATGAAATAATTGAACCATTAGCTGTCTGGATGTAACGTCACCTTCCGGAGACGTAAGTGCGCTTCCGCCTAGTTCGGCGCCTCGCCACTCCGCGCTCTGGCGCTGCACCTGCGGCCTAGAGGCAGCGACGCGTTGATGAATGGACTTTCGGGCTGCTGCGATCAGCGCGTGCTTTGTTCCGCCCTCGGCGGCTCCTCGCTCGGAGCGCCACTTGCAGGCGCAAACGAGCAACACGTGTTAACAATGACCGCGTCGTGCCAGTTAACAAGCCATCTTGCACCTGTGTAATAGAGTTTGACGGAATCAATACCACGCTTTTTGATGTTTCGGTTTGATTGGTGGGTTGGTTGGTGATTCCGAGCGCGTCAACTATAATAGTCGTTAGTCCCGTAAGTGTAGTGTGTGGTTTTTCCTCGGGAGATGGCGGTAATCTTCCCCCGCTGGATGGCGAGATCCGGCGCCGACCTACCGTCAGCTAGCGGGGTTTTACCGCCCCAGCCGGGACAAGCTCTAAGCTCCCGACCGGTCTCCCGGAATATGTGCATGTTAGTGTAAGCGTGTGTAAGGGATGTGGGTAGGACAAGAAAGAGAAAAGAAAGATCGTGCGTGGTCCGTGCCCCGTTTGTTAGGGTACTGCTCCAGCATTCGCCTGGTGTTGATCAGAGAAACCACGGAAAACTACCGATAAGAGCAGTCGGCCGCTGAAATTCTCCTGCAAACAGCGACTAAATTCGACCTAGCTCAAAAGCTAGTGACGGAAATCCTGCCGCTGTCACGTCTCGAACATAAGATAACCCAATAAGAGACGCCGGAATGATATCAGCTAATGCAGTAAGTTATCGCTCCCGGTATTTCGGTTAGAATGTCGAGTTCAATGCAGAAGAAAATACTGCGTTTAAAATCATAAGTGGTTAATGAAATCAATTGAGTATTTATTGATTCCGGACGTGAAGTACTGAGAATATAAATACCGTGCGGTAGTGCATGTTTATCTTGGAGGTTACGTTCACCCTCTGAATCAGGAGATCGAGTGAACATCTTTATCGTTTGCGGTTTTTCCCTGTATAGGTAATTCTCTCAGTGTGACACCACCGTAACCTAAGACAAGCTCTTAGCTCCGGGCACTTGTCTCCGACGCTGCTTTGGCATTCACCTAGAATTGAAAAAGACGGAGCAACCACGCAAAATTACCTATCAGGGCAGGTAGTCGCTATAATTCGGTAGATATATTGGCTGAATTTGACACAACTACGTGTGTCGATACTCCGCCATTGTCGAAATCTGTGGTGTTGCATCTGAGCTATCATAGACGGTGTACTATATAGAAATCGAATTCACGAATATTCATGAAACGGAGATCTTAACATAATGAGAAATATTTAAACAATTATTGTTTTGAAAAGATGAAATATTTTAAAAAGGAGAGTGTGAATTTTTTCCGCGCAAGTTAAAATAATTACTGCTTCTTCAACAAACATTCCTTAAAATTTGGATCGCCATATTTACGCCATCGCCAGTTCGTAGCTGTCTGTGTCTCCCCGCGAGTACAGGAACCAGTCACTTTACAGAAACTTCTCACTCTCGTCTTAATTCTCAATGCTGTCCTTTTGTTGTGAATTAATATTGGAAAAAAGGATCTGTCAGTATTCATTTGCAGAGACTTTTTATAACACTTTTTATTTTCAAAGTTCACATAAAAACAAGAAAGAAGGAATAAACTGTATGTATCTCTCTCTTTCTTTCTCTCTTTCTCGCTCTCTCTTTCTCGCTCCCTCTTTCTCGTTCTCTTCCTCCTCTTTCTCGCTCTCTCTTCCTCGCTCTCTCTTTCTCGCTCTCTCTTCTCTCTCTCATTTCTCTCTCACCTCTATCTCACCTCTCTCTCTCCCCTCTCTCCCCTCTCATCTCTCTCTTTATACATTTATAAATAGGAATACGTTTATAAATAGGAATACGTTTTTACATTTATAGCATACTGGTGGGGGCAACCAACCATAGCGACTCTGGGAGCCGAAGTTCGAACAAGGGCTCTCGCTTTCTAATAGACAAACTGAAAATTATGTGGAAAAACGACAGTTAATTTGGATGCTTTAACACTTCTTACTACCACGTGTTTCCCTCAACTACACACCGCCCTTTTCCCGTCCCGCACCAGTTCCTGTACCTCCCACTCTGTTGTCTTTCGCCCCCTTCCCTGCTCCGCCGCTGGATGACCTCCAGTCGCATGGCCGTCGCCGCGTGCGCGGACAATGCACTTGGCCGCGTTGCTGTGTTCGCATTCAATCCGCCGCCCTGACCGGCCGTCGTCGGGAGCTCCGGCCGCTTTCAGAAACTTCCCCTCAGCATCCCCGGCGTCAACCGTGGCGTTGGGGTTTATTGTGTGATATACTCCCTTGCAGCTCAGAGAAGGTCGTAGTGCTTGGACCGCCAAGCCCGGCATAGAACGTTAACTACAACTGCTTAACTAGGGGTTATAATTTCAATGGACGTTTTGATACTAATAATTCACAATTTATGGTGGGATCGATTGATTGATTGTTAGTGATTCCGGGCGCGTCAACTACTGTGGTCATTAGTTCCGTAAGTGCAGTGCGTGTTTTTTGTTCGGAAGAGGGCGGTGGTCTTCCTCCGCCGGAGGCCCGATCCGGAACCGACCTACGTCCGCTAACGGGGTTTTCCCCAACCCGGTATCTCCCACCAGCGGCACACCTCCCAGCCGGGACAAGTTATAAGTCTCCGACCGGTCTCCCGGTATGTGTGGTAGTGTAGTGCATTTTAGTGAAAGTGTGTGTGTAAGGGGTGAGGATAAGACAAGGAAGAGGAAAGAAAGATCGCGCGCAGTCCATGGCCCGTTTGTTAGGTTACTGCTCCGGCATTCGCCTGGTGGTGATCGGAGAAACCACGGAGTATATGATGTGTATTTGCAAAAGTTGTGCAATCACTATAACGTGTGCCGCGAAAGTCTCTTCACACCGAGACAAATCAGGAGCTCCTATTAAAAACTGCATTTAGTTAGTAGCAAACAGATCACTGGGAAAAAAAAGTGAAGAGGACAACAGTTCCAGCATCTGTTATGTTTGTGGCGAGTACGCAATTTACGTTTTCATTTGTTGCAAAATTCAGTTTGTGCTACCAACATTATTTCTGTTGCTAACACTGTAACCAGCCACTGGCACCACTGCGGAGATTATTTCCTAGTGCACTATATATGTTAGTGAGAGAAGTTCCACACGACAAATTAAAACGTTAATTAAATCGTTTTAAAGGCAGCTTAGTAGGACATTATTTTTAGAAATTGGTGTGTAATGAATTGAATTGTCTAATATGAAGATGACGTTGTTTTTAAATCCATGAAACATCCTTTTTTACGTAGCCATGCTATTATTCGAGTGCTTTAGTAACAGAATGAGAAACGAATTTGCAATTTCTCCTCCTATCGTTATTGCAACATCAACTGCAGTGGCAGCAGACAAATGATGTGTCAGAAATTACATACTACCTATCAATATTTCACTCATAAAAATCAGAAAACGTATTAGAGAGGTCATGATCTAAATAACGTTGAAGTAAATTTATATGTTTTATGATATTATGTGAAAAAATATTTAACATTTATATGATTTTAAAGTATTTGTCGGTGAGATTTTCTTTTGCAATAAACGATCTTAGTTCTGAAGCATTTTTGGATTCTTTAATGTACGCAAGTATCCCATAATAATATTTTCCGCTGTCAGTTGTCATTTGTATTTCTGCTGTAAATGTAATACATTTTATATTCCCCTTTATATTTCTGGAGCTACATGGCAAAATCCCGCCATTAGTAAGCATTCAACAAACTACATGGTAAGAATGCGCCAAATACTTTTTCTTTACGGCATGTTTATTTCATTCAATTGGTCTGAATAACAAATTTGAAAAGGGGTAGTTTTCAGTACGAGCTTCTCACTGAATTATTATAAAGCAGTAATTTCAGGATAATTCTGTATTCATTAAAATTTTTGATACATTTTTGTAGTAAACATTTCACAGAAACAATTTTTATCTTTTCTGATTGTAATTATTGCTCAATAGTGTGTCGAGAGTGCACCGGATCGATTTATGGATCTCGTTAATCGAAAGTTTCCAAGAAACTTTGTACGGCTGCGCACGCTCTCTGCGGTTGTCGATCGATGCCTTCGTTGAAGACCGCGGCCGCTCGGATGGGGGGGGGGAGGTGGTGAAAGGAGGGGGGGAGTGGGCAGGAAGAGCGGGGCGATGGAGACCGGTTAGGAGTGGGGAAAGCGACGATGGGCGGCAGATATTGCGACAGGCAAATTGCCAGGTGAAGCGATCGGGCCGAAGTCCAGGGTCAATGCACCGAAATATGTCTCCCCGAGCGCGTAACGACCAGGGGTGGGGAGGGGGGGAACCGAGCCGAGCCGAGGCTAAGGCGGCGATCGCCGTGTCTCCTAAAGCGAACTCGTAAGCTCTGCCTTCGATTGGATGATTGGTCTGCTATTAGATGCGAGGCAAATGCCTTCGTGGGGTTGCACGAATAGATGCGAGTTGCGT
Source organism: Teleogryllus oceanicus (assembly GCA_964035755.1). Taxonomy (NCBI): domain Eukaryota; kingdom Metazoa; phylum Arthropoda; class Insecta; order Orthoptera; family Gryllidae; genus Teleogryllus; species Teleogryllus oceanicus. The sequence continues at coordinate 33,191,735 of CAXIVR010000014.1, read as the reverse complement.
TGAGTGGAGCGTAAGCGATGAGAAAGTAGTCTCCATTTCAGACGTGCAGCAGAAATTCGAACCGGGAGTGGAAGCTTGGTGCATCAACTGATGTCGCCGCAGCGCTATGAGCGGGAGGTCCCAGGTTCGAGTCCGGCAGCCGCCGGAATGACCACGGCAGAATTTTCGACACTAGCTTTTCAGCTAGGTCGAATTTAGTCACTGTTTGGAAGAGAATTCCAGCCGCCGGTTGCTCTGCTCGGTAGTTTTCCATGGTTTCTCCGATCAACACCAGGCGAATGCCGGAGCAGTACCCTACCAAACGGGCCACGGACCGCGCGCGGTCTTTCCTTCCTCTTTCTTGTCCTATCCTCTCCCTTTACGCACACACTGACCTAACATGCATTACACTACCACATATTCCGGGATATTAGAGCTTGTCCCGGCTGGGGCGGTGCCCTGCTGGTGGGAGAGTCATGGTTAGGGGGAAACCCCACTAGCTGACGGTAGGTCGGCGCTGGATCTCGCCATCCAGAGGGGAACGCGCCCGCAAACACGAAAAAATCAATCAGAAATTCGAAAGAGATTCTCCACTCGGGGGTGTATCTTGTGTTATTTGTTCCTGTCATTTTATGCACTTTGTTTCTACAACTTGGTCTTATCCTTTAACGTGCCACCCCTACGTTCTCCCGATGAATCGATTTCAGAAAACCAAAGGGGAGAACAATGCGCGGGAATCCAGGAACAAGGGCATTGAATACGCGTGGTTTAGTATTGTGTGACGGAAGGGACGTGACCACATCAATAAATTGAAAAAGGATTAATTTTATCTGACTTTACAAGCAATTACTTCACACACACCTTTCTGACTTCTTTGACGTTTTTCGTTACATTCTACATGATTTTCTGCTACTTCCTAATTGTATTCCGATGTTTCAACTATTGGTCTACGAATAATATTAATAAAATATATTTAAAATGATACAAGTCCCCATTAAAGTTCCTTTTACGCTTATAGGGGCGATCAACGTCCGAAATCACGTCACAAACTACACTTCCATTGTAGTTTGCATTGCATTACACTTGCATTGTAGTTTTGTATATTGTCACGTTAATAAGTCGACACCTTGCTGTGGAAGTGAAAAATAAGCGAAGAGATCTACAATGTATTGCTTTGTATTATACCGTTTTCTGTTCTCGCATTTGTCATCGTATCAGTAAAAGAGCGCTGTATATTGAGACGTATACCTTAAAAAGAAACACTTTGTTCATATAATTTTTTCTTTTACAATTATTCTCCACTCTTGTGCATAAAATAAATTTAATAACTCTTACAAGAAGCGAGACTGAATTAAGATAAACGTATCTCAATCTAATTGCACTAACTGTCTTATCATTTAGGTAGGTTCAACAACGATCTGTAAAAGTAAAAGATCTAGAAAATATTGAGTGAAGCAAATTGAAGAGGTAGATTCCAAAACCAACTAAGACAATTTTTTATTTCGAAGTTATCCCTACTTGAAAGTAGTTAATTAATGTTACAAGATATAAATGGAAATAAAGTATTTCCAGAAAGTACTTAGTCAAGAAGTTATTAAACCGAAAAAACAGTATTTTTTTCCAATTGTGCTTTGTTATATATTTAAAGACATAAAAATCTCTTCTGCTGGAAAAAAGCATTTTCTGACTTAGTGGGTTTTGGAATTATCCTCTTCAATTTGGAAGTTCATAAAGCAATCTAAGTTGGTCTCATTTTAATAACCCTTTTTTTATATTAAATTGTTAATTTTTCATACTGAAAATGATGCGCAAAAATATTCAAATTACTTTGTATGGTTACTCGCCCTTGCGTGATTATTGGTTGAAATTGATGTGTAGTACCCGAGAGAAATTAGAAAACATTAATGCCAAATAATACGTTGAAATAAAAAATATCAAAATTTAATTATTTACTACGTATATCTCTAATAATATGCACTATATAATACGTAAAACATATAAACAATTTATATATACTAATTGAATAAACCCATTAAACTGATAAAAATAGTCATGTTTAAAATAAAATGATTAGGATTATGTTCATTACAAACATATTATAATTATATTACTTTTACCACTAATAATAATATGCGTTAATGATGTTTTTCTTACACTTAGGTTGATTTTTAAATATTCTTCTACGGAAAAGCGCGTGGTGAAAAGTTCAATTTTCTCTGGCAACATCTTGTTTTTACGGAGTAGGTTCCCAAGATAATTTCGGAACTTTCACCTAAAATAATCTTTCTGTAAGTTTCAACTACGTGAAACTTTTCTACCAGAGTTATGCTTGCAAGGGTCCCCGAACGGGGAAGGAAGTCAAATGAAATTCAGTTCCGCTGCAAGAAAACTGCACCAGTTCCGGTGATCATGACTGCGTCCTCGTGGAACTTACAGGAGGTCCCACTGTCAATTTCTACTTCAACTGCTCATTTATTTGATATCCTATTTCCAGAGCGGTAACGTAATGTCCCCGCTGATATTTGCTTCCCTTTCCAATTACGTACTTCTTCCACGGAATAGTTATGCAAGTATTTGCGCCTTCTCTCTCACTCGCTACGTCAATAGAATGTCTCCCTCTTTCGCCATCTCAATAAAGACTTTTCTTCATTTTCTCAGAAATTTATTCTCCAGATGGTTTTCTCTGCGAAAATTCTTTCTGCGATGAGTTGTTCTGAATCTCGAGTAAGAGACTTTTTTGAGTGTGGCTGGGAGTTTCGAAATTTTTCTTCACTCTCTGGATTATGCCCGATAAGTTTATTAGCTCAATGAATGAGTGTAATTCAAATGAGTGTAATACAGAATAAGTCGGCAATAGCAATATTCATTCAATACTATTTCTGACGTCTTAGCACTTTTAAACGGATGTTAGTCTTGTTTAGATCGCTTTTAGTTCATTACGTTTCTTAATCACTAATTATTGCTTACTTGTAACAATATTTGTCTCTGTTCTTCGAAATTGTAAAGAATGTTTCCTGATACAGCATATTTATTTTTCTTTAAGAACGCTTCATCATTTAGGATTGAGGTAAACGCATATCACTGGAGTGTATGTACTTTCATTTTGGGAGTTATTCTTTCATTTATCTGTTTCAAATAATTCTATCTTTCGATATTTTTCTTGAAAGAAAGCGACGAGTTACGTTAGCATATTCTCCCTGAAACAAACAGTTGTTACTTTGTTTTGATAGATTTTATTATTATGAATTATGAATCTTGCCATATCATAATTTTAATATTTGAGGTAACATTTGTGCATGAAGATATAGAAGTAAATTATTCTTTAAATCGTCTGTGAAGAAATTTCCTTATTACGTTAATCTACTGAAACTTTCCTATTTAGTCGATCAAATTCTGAAATAAAGATAAGTAAATAATTTACATTTATTACATAAGTTACATATTATGACCTATACAAAGCTTTATTTGTTTGTCTAACTTAACAAAAGTTGATTTAATTATTCACTAACAGCAAGAACACCGAAACTTTCGGATTGGCTTGATAATTTTTATTTCTCAAACACGTTTCCCAAATAGATAAATTCATGAGAAAACTGTATTTCAAATGAAGTTCACTACTAAAACTTCTGTCATGTCTGTGTGGGCGTTAAAATTTAATTCTGATGCAATATCGGAATTCACCGCTCCACAATATTTCTTGGAACCGACAAATTGATCGCAGAAGTAAACATCATTAAAATAAAAGTCGTGCTCACGTTCATTAAACATCATTTTCTATAGCAAATTCAATGTTCCTTTAAGTAAGACTTTCGGAAAACATTAGGAAGAAAGTTTACCTTCGTTGTAAGTAGGTTTATCGACATTTCGATTTACGATTACTCTGAAGTCGTCTTACATACCGACTTTGATGTCAAATGGACTTATCTTCAAGTGTGATTTGAGTATATAAATGATACCTGTACATTATAGGTATCTTTATTTGAATGAGGATTTTTTAACTATGAGCGGATATTGATACACAATATGTACAATGTATTGGTTTTCATTATAGTCAAGTATAGTTGTCGAATAAGCTTGTTAGTTCTTCTTGATCTAAATGGAGAGGTCGGATATTTTTTGTAGACGTATTTTAATATTTCAGTAAAGTATGAATGTTTATGGTTTTGACAACGATGATGAGGTAGAAAATTGAACAGTAATTCTCCATCCATTCATTTCAGAATATTTAAGTAGCATTTTTAAAGCAAAGAAAATTCTTTACAAACGTTTCCAGCTTTACCAATAAATCTTTAAAAACCTAAAACCATGATATATCATAAACAATTCCAGATCTGAGAAAATTAATAATGGACAGTTGGAACAGCGACCAAGAAAATAATTTTAAACCTCTTTAGGATCTTTACAGAAGAATTCAGCATGGGAATGAAAATAGTATGGTTAGACAAATATGAACCATTTAAAAGTGTTTGAGAGACAAAATTTTCAGAACTGACGTAGTTCCATGTGACTTATAATTAGTGAAAACTGAATATTTTTGACGGGGATTCTAGCGCAGACTTGGTTATGAGAGTTGCGTAATATGCATTTGTTCGCACACGTCATACCCACCACTAGTTGTAATCATACTGCCAACTTAAGTGTAAGAATTATGCAACAGGAATGGGCAGGGAGTTAATAAATATTCGACACGCAGATATTAAATCTTAAATTGAATTATTTATGTATGTCCAGGATACAACTCTCTTGCATCTTCTATCATTGCGAAAAAATTATCTCTATTTACAGTCTTGTCTCCGAAGATATTCGGTAAGATGCATCGCCATATCCTCATGACGTTGCTTATAAAGACAAGAGTTCTCGGTTCTCTCGCCCGAATTCAAGTCACGTCGAGGCTTGGGCCTTCGGCCCTTGCGTTCACTATAAACAACCTTGAGTCTATCCACCGCATAATTACCAATTCGCTTTTATAAGAATACCCTTTAATGGTTAAGTTTAGAACGCTGCATTACGTCACCGCGGTGACAGACAAATGAACATCAAACAGCACATAAACTTCACGCTCAAATATCCTATTTGAAAAATAATTATATAAAAATAAATACAAAATGCTGAAATAAATTTTAATCTTTTAGAATGATAATTATATTAAATGATAAAGAACATGGAAAGTATATAAGAGTTTAGAAAAATAAATATTAAGAAAGTGGAATAGCGTGAAAAAACTGTTTTGAAATATTTGTGAAATATTCTCAGAAGAATCCTGGGAGAAAATGAAAAACAAATTCGAGAATTGGAAGACCATGAACAAAGGATTGAGAATTGTAAGAGATCTGGAGGTAAATTAGAAAGTAAAGAAGGTACAATATTGAATTTCGCTATTTGCCTCACTTTATTAAATTATATGTTCAAAACCTGGCCGGAAAATGGAATTTTAGTATACTATATCGTAATGAATTCTCATACCACCTGGGAACTTAGTAGTATTTCAGGAATGCTTGTTTAGTAAATACTTAGATATTCTCAACGAATCTGGTCATTGAAACTCAGAATAAAAATTAAAATCACTCATGGAAAGGAAGATAGTATAACCATATGATGATACAGTATATTTTGTAACACAATTAACTTCATTAATTACAATTACACGATAAAATGTGGTCAAGATATTACAAATTCGCAATATCAAATTGAAAAAACACACAAAAAATATATCCTTATTTATTATGTTAACGCTGTATTTTTTTTACGAAAATAAAATGGTTCATATTCTGAATTATTCTTCTAAAGAATAAGAATAATAAGAAAAAAAATTAAAAAAAAAGAATAAATATTGTATTTTACATATGAAGAAACTAGAAGGATATATTGTCACAGGTAATTTTTTTTATTGGGAGCGTAATTTTTGAAGACAGGAATGCGGCCTTCATTGTTAACTAGAGCGAACACAACGTACATTATTGTTGCCGCCTCATATATAAGGGAACAGCAATGTAAAATGCGTAATAAGGAGGGAGGTTTATTGTTGAGAAAATTGAACAAGCTGCAAATAAAAAATTTAAAGCGAGCACTTTAGTCTTCCGCTTTTTGCCTTCGACTTTAAACATTATCAGGAAAAGTAAAAAAAAAAAAATACGCGACTTTCCAAGGCTCAGTTTATGCATGAACCCAATACCTACTTGATGTTAAATATTCTCAACATTACTCCCTTATGGTACAGGGTGGACGATTTCGTCTCTTTTGCATTTGAATTTTGGTTGCCTTCCTCCCTGTCGATTCCTCTCAGATGGTATTTCAACAGACGTGGGAGATAGGAGAAAAATTCGCCTTCGACCGACACGAATTCACAACCTTCCGAAAGCGAGGCAGAAGCTATCCGTCGCCGACAGCCACGTCAAGCGGAATGTTTTGCTTTTTCCGAGAACTGGCGCTGCCGTCTCGAGCGGTTGAGCCGGTCCTCTGCGCGGCCCCGCCTCCGCGAAGCCCATTCCGACACACGTCTGCACGGGCTCCCCCGCCCCCCGCCCCCCCCGCCCGCCCCACCGCCCGCCCCACCCCACCGCCCGCCCACCCCACCGCCCCCCACCCACCGCCCGCCCACCCACCGCCCGCCCCACCCCACCGCCCGCCCCACCCCACCGCCCGCCCGCCACGCCCCACCGCCCGCCCAACCACCTCGCCCCACCCCACCGCCCCGCCCGACGCCTTGTCCCACTCCACCGCCCGCCCGCCCCACCGTCCTGCCCCACCGCCACGCCCACCGCCCGCCCGCTCCACCGCCCCGCCGCCTCCCACCGCTCTGCCCCACCCCACCGCCCCACCTCGCCCCACCGCCCCGTCCCACTCCACCGTCCCACCCGCCGCCCCGCCCGCCACGCCCCACCGCCCCGCCCAACCACCCCACCGCCCCGCCCGGCCGCCCCCCCACCGCTCCTACAGTCGACGCGTACCTCACTACTTCCTCTTAATCTCCATGCTTCCTCTTACCCTCCTGAGCCCTCCACGTTCCTTGCTGCTTCCTACTTATCGTCTCGCTTTCCCCAAACAGCTCGACACGCACCTCATTGCTTTCTCTCTCTCCTGCACACCTTGACAGGCACCCCAGTCTCCTTTCTCTTTTCACGTTCCCTTCCACTTCCACCCCATCAGACCTCCACGCTCCTTGCTGCTTTCTTCTTCTCACGACTGTCGCCAGGTTTCCGATTGCTTCATATTCCCCATTCTTCACCCTGCTCACAGTCCGCCGCGTTTATCTCTTTTCTCACGCTTCCTCTCTCCTACCTAGCCCCGCTTCCTAGTTATCCTCACGCTCTACCTCTACACGTCGCCACACTCCTCTCTGTTTCGTCTCCTCGCACCCTCTCTACAGTTCCCTGCTGCTTCCCCCTCGCTGTTCATGCCGTCTCCACCCAGCTGTTCCCCGCTCATCCTTCCGTCCATCCACTCCGCTACCACTCACCTGTCCGCTCTGTCTCCACCTGCCCCCCCCCAAACCGCCGGGAAACCAAACGCCCCCCCCTGACTCTCCCGCCGTCCCCCGCACACCGACACGCGCCTTCCCCCCCCCCCTCCCCGCCCCGCCGTCCTCCCTTCCGCGTCGCCGCTCGCATCCCTCCAGCTGCACGAGCGACGTCGGGAAGCCGGGGCCCCCCCTCGCTTTTCCGGATTTTTACCCAGCGGGCGGCGAGCGGAAAGCGGGGGCGGGGCGCGGGCGGGGTGCCTCCGGGGTGGGTTTAATCGCCCCGTCCCTCGGGCTGGCGCAGGCCCTTGGGGTACGCCGCCTCAGAGGCTGCCCTGGCGGCGGACGTGGCGACGCGAGCTGCATACCTCAGGCGCGCTGGCGCAGGCCACCGCGGGGCGTGGGGGCTGGTGGGGGGGGCGAAGGGAGGGGAGGCGAGCGGAGAGCCGCCGCTTTGATGTAGTCGGGAGATGCGGCGTCCGGCAGCTTATCGCCCGTCGCGCCGCGCCCTGCTTGCAGAGCGGCCGCTCCCACGACGCCCCTCCGAGCCTGCCCCGCACCCGGTCAGCGTCCACTATTCACTTTCTTTCCTGTTTCCACGACTGTTGGAGGTCCGTCCCCGCATTGCACCACATGATCAGTTCTATTGTTGTTACCCATCGTCTTGTCCACTGTATGGATTTCAAAATATCAAATTTCGGTATCAATGGTGTAACTGTTAGGGTATAGGAGTGTTTTACTCAAGTTTTCGGGCTCACACCAGATCGTTGCCGGGGGGTTTTAAGGGCGAGAAAGACCTTCGGAGAGGAAGTAAAGCCGGCTGTCCCATGTTAGTAAATTTACTGCATGTAAAAAGGTCCTCAAGACTAAATGACGCCTCAAAGCTAAATTCAAATTACATGCTTCGTCCCCCAAGTAATACCTTCTTTCTCTTCTAGTTAATGAAAGAGTCGTAGCGAAATGTGTGTGGTCAGACGGATGAGCAGGCCCCATGTTCATAGTCTCGGCACGTAAAATAAGGTATCAATTCAGTTCAATTATCTTACTTTTAATGTAGAATCCTCTTCTCAATTTCTATCACTTAGAGATAATGAACAGCAGTCAAAATCTTTATGTTGTGCTGTCTACAACATGCAGCTTATGCGTAACAATCTCCTGCAATCCGTGACCACGCCCCCTTCACCTCATCTCCAACACTGGAGCCGATGTCACATCCCCCGCTGTTGAAGATATAATCTTTGGCCATTTTCGCCCCATGTAACAACATTCATTGCCTTCCAGCTGTGTAGTGACAGCCACTCTGCAACCCCTGTTGCCCACATTAATGACGTCGTTAACCCTCGTCGGTCCTGCCCCACCACCCTTACCGTCGCAATCGCTCTTCACATCTCCTTCATGCGGATCACTACCCGATGCCCATGCCATCTTCACTGACCCCAACACAATCGTCCATCCCAGCGCCTTCCTCTGCCCCCCACTCGCCGCTCTCGCCTCCCTTGTCGCCCAGCCGCCGTCCCGCCCTCGCCAAACCCTCTTCCTCGCCTGCCTCACTACCCTCACCGCCATATTTTCCAACCCTCGCTTGCCTATCGCCCCTTCCCCGCCAACGTCTCCCTCAGCCCCCCTTGATCCCTTCCCCCCCCTTCCCATGCCATGTTCGCCACCCACACTTCCTCACCGGCCCCTTCACGCTTGCTTCGCACTTCACCTCTCCACCCTCACATTCTCTCCCACGTCCTCAGCGTCCCCAATACACTCACCACCCTCGCCATGTTGGTCGCCCACACTTCCTCACCGTCCTCCGTTACGCTCGCCTCCACCTTCTCCATCCCCCCCCCCCCCAACCCCACCCCTTGCCATTTTCGCCACCCGCCCCCCCTCCCCCTCCCCATATTTCATCGCCGCGTGGGGCGTGGCTGCGGTTGGCTCTTCGGGGGAGGAGGGGCGGGGGCGGTGGGAAGGCGGAGATCTCCGCCGCAGCTGCGCCCTCTGCCTTGTGCCGGAAGCGGCCGCTTCTGATTTGTAGAACTGCCTGTCTGATCGCGCTGTTGAGAGGCGGCATTTGATCGAAACGGAGGGGTCCCGACGGTGAAAGCGAGGAGATCCTCTCTACAGCGCATACCAGTGAATGGCAAAAGCGCTCTTTTGAATCCACAAAATCAGAGTCGTTCAAAGATGCTTGAGGAGGCGAGACGGACATTTAAAATGCTAAACAAATATTTTTGCGTTTACTGAAGGACGAGTTTTTTCAACGTAACTAATGCGTTCAAAACCATATCAAAACAATAACAAAGCAATGTTGAAAATTTGATCATTTCTGTAACTAAGTTTAACAAAATCGAAAAGAAATAAATGTTTACAGATTTATGTATGTGAAGAGTAGGGGATTTATAAGCTAAATTAATGTTCCGTTACATACGTTCTTACATGCTTTTTAACATTTATGTTGACCCTTTCTGTAAGAATAATTGCAAAATACATTTCCTATAATCGACAAGTATTTCGTTGTTAAATGTTGATGAAGGTGATGTGCAATCAAAATGCAAATATTTTGAAACTTTTATGGTATTTCTCGCACATCAGAACCGTGTGCTGTGTTTTTAGTGGTTCCTTTTTCATAAGTAATATCTTGTTTCATTGTAAATTCTAATTACAGTAGTCGCGAGTATCCTACATTTCCTTCCTCTGAGATATAAAATTAAAATAAAATATGTTTGTTACATGTATTTTACGTGCTTACGTGACTTCACATTATTAAAAATTGATTTGAATGTGCAGTGTATGTAGTATATTACGCGAATATTCATTTCAAAACCGTGAAGGATAAAACGGCTGCAACTGTGTTTCATTTTTTCCTTTGTTGTTCCTTTAATTATTGGAAGCAAATAATGTTCACGAGTCTTATATTGCCTCATTTTCAATATTTTCGTACAAACACCGTGTGCAGAATTCATGAATATATGCGACGATGTGCTTCGTTATCTTTACATTAAATCAGAACAAAGCACATTAGGGAAAAGCACTTGTATGGAAGAACAAAAGAGGACGATCGATTCTGATGACGTTCCATTTGTTTCTCTTACGAAGCTTTCGACTAAGCTGTTTTACGGTCATCTACTGACTATATCCTTTCGAGATCGAATCAGCGTTTACCCACGAAGGACAATTTCCCTGGTGGTTGGAAGCCATTTTCACTCGACTACTTTAACGAGAAACTTCCTCACAGTATTAGAAAACCTGCCCATCATTAAAGGAGAAGTCTTTGATCCAACTACAGAGCTGGCCCCGACAATCTTCCTTAGCTAGGGTTTGAACTAAAATACAGTAACATGGTTTTATTTTCCAGTGTATGTAATTGTAACATAAGGATCTAGGACAAACAATATTTCTGTTAGGGATTCAAAACGAGTATTCACATGATTCTAGTTTTATTATCATGTAATCAAGTTCTGATTCGAATTGAACGCGGGTAAAAATGTCACAATATGTCTTATTAAAAGCTCATGATAAAAAAGATTACAAGTGTCAGGATTGGTCAAAGAATGTACTTGATGTAGTTCAAACTTCATGATTTATTTTTGAGACTTGATTGACTTTTAGATTGATGATTTGATTTTGAGACTTCCTTGTCATATTCTCTCCTTTTCACACACACACTCACACTCACATGCACTACACTACCACATATTCCTGGAGACCGGTCAGGAGTTTAGATCTTGACCCGGCTGGGGCGGTGCCCTGCTGGTGAGAGAGTCCTAGTTAGGGGGAAAGCCCACTAGCCGACGGTAGGTCGGCGCCGGATCTCGCTATCCAGCGGGGAAGATCACCGCCATCTCCCGAGAAAAAACATGCACTACACTAATGGGACTTATGCCCTAAGCAGTTGACGTGTCCGAAAACACGAAAAAACCAAACCAAATCCAACATTGCTTCAAAATCAAGAATCTCCCACTCTTTGAATCTGTTTCGATACGCAACTACAAACATTTACGCATGCAGAGTCTCGCGGCCAATCCTACGAATTTCAAATGCGAATACTATGCTCGTATTTCAATAAATTCTCGTTGACTGAAACACATCTGCGGTATGATGCGCACGCTGCAATCATTCCGACAGGGCATAGTTCGTGATGAGCGGACGGGCGAGATTTTGAGAGTTCTGGCTTTTACGGGGTCCGCGAATTCTAACATTACTTCGAAACCAAGAATCTTTCACTCTTTGAATCTCTGTTTTGACAAGCAACTACAAACACTTACGTGTCCTGCGGCCAAATTTCAAATGCGAATACTATGCTCGTATTTCAATAAATTCTGGTCGACAGAAACACAGGTGCGGCATGATGAGCGCGCTGCAATAATTCTGCGGAGCACAGTTCGTGCTGAGCGAGCGGGCGAGATTTTGTAAGTTTCTCGCCGTGACAGGGGTCCTTATGACGAATTTCTTCAAATTACTCTCCCACTCTACAAATCTCTGTGCTGTTTCGATACGCTGCAGTTTTGACACCTACGCTAGCAGTGACCTACGGCCAATCCTACGAATTTGAAATGCGAATAACCTGTTCTTATTTCAATAAATTATCGTCAATAGAAACACAGCTGCGTCATGTTGCACGCTGCAACCAAGACTCCCACACAACGGCGCGTTTCATCCGCAGGGGGGGCGGAAAAATCCGAACTATTCGCAGCCGCGGAATTCGCGGGACCGTTCACACCGGAGCGTCAATTATGAGACAGCGTTTAGTGACGGTTAGCAAGGCCGCTCAACACAGAGGAGAGCGAAGACTACCGAACAAGGGGGAAACTCGATCTGCAGCGGAAGAAACGCGTCTGACTGCGTTACAATTTTCGCCGCCGATCAAATGCTGCCATTTCCTTGCCGTGACGGTGGCGTGCAACGCAGGTCTGAACGTGCTCATAAGGCAACACGTATCGCGAAACTTCCACTACGGTCAATTCGCGTACGCTGCGGATCTTCCGCTTCGATTTGTGGGAGACTTCATTCCGCCGGGTATAGTTCGCGTTGATGTGCGGCCCTGATTTTGTGAGAGGTCGCCGTGACAGCGTTCCGGCGAAGGCGGTTGGCCCATTGTCGGCGCTAAATGCCACGTGGCGGCGTGAGCCTGCACGCGCCAAGCACGGCGCGTCCTGCGAGCTCGCTGCCTCGCGCCGGAATCTCGCCGCGGGCGGTCGAGGCCCTTCTATCGACGCCCGGCGAAGGTTGTGGGGGGGGGAGCGGCCGCGTGACGCGAATACCAATGCGTTGGGAAAGGGAGGGGGTGGGCACGACCGGTCGGTGAACAGGGAGCGGTGGCTCAGGGCATCAACTGATGAGCCTCTGACCGGGAGGTCCCACGACGCAGGATTTTCGACACTAGTTTTTCATCTAGGTCGAATTCTGTCGATGTCTGGAGGAGAATTTAGCAGACGCCTGCTCTGATCGGTAGTTTTATGGGGTTTCTCCGATCAACACCAGGCAAAATGCCGGAGCAGTACCCTAACAAACGGGCCACGGAACGTGCGCGATCTTTCTTTCTCCTATCCTCTCCCCTTAGACATACCCACACACACACACACACACTTACACTAACATGCACTACACTACCACATATTCCGGGAGACCGGTCGGGTTGTCAGAGATTGTCCCGGCTGGGGCAGTGCCCTGCTGGTGGTAGTCCTGGTTAGGGCGAAACCCCACTAGCCGACGGTAGGTCGGCGTGTGATCTCGCTATCCCGCGGGGGAAGATCACCGCCATCGTCCGAGAGAAGAACATGCACTACACTAACGGGACTAAGGACCAAAGCATTTGACGTGCACGGAAACACGAAAAAATCAATCAGTGGAGGAGAATTCTAGCGGCAGTTCCTGATCGGTAGTTTTCCGTGCTTTCTGCGGTCATCACCAGGTGAATGCCGCAGAAGGCGAATGCTGTCTTTAACGTCTGTCGTATGCTGAACTTGTCCCCCGTTGGGGTTTAGAATGTGAAACATAGAAAAGGAAATTCAAATAAGAGGTAATAGTATGTGAACAAGACTGGTGAGAGGAAAAACATCAATGCAAGAAAGACAAGCCGATCGGGATAGCCGAGAGTGCTAAGGTTGAAGAGCCGTGCTGCTTGGTGCCTGAAGGGTCACAGGTTCAAATCCCGCCCGGGGCATGGATGTTTGCGTGTGGACGTATATTTGTAATTGTTCCTTCATCCATCATCATCAAAAATGAATTCACCATAGAAATTCCGGCCTCGCCTCAAAAGGTAATTAGCAATTACCCCCAAACATGACTGGGCCTCTGTGGGTACACTTATACGATCGCGTGGTCCTAAGATGACCAATTCAGGACCACAAAAAAATAAAGAAAGAAAACAGTGTAAAATCGCAATGTAAAACGTATAATAAAGTATAAAATTCTGTGAAGAATAATACGAATGGAAAGAAGTCATATGTGCTCCGATGTTCCATTATAGTTAATTGTTTGGAAAGTTCATTAACTGGTGGCAGTGCCGAGGTGGGCAGTGCTGACCGATTGCATGCGAGTTGGATGTAACGAATCGCTGCGGCGTGGCGGGCGCAGGGCCGGGAGGTCGCGGCCACGTGGTGCGGCGGGGAGGCGCAGGTGGGGCGGGGAGAGGCGGGGTTGGTGCGTGGCGGGGGTTGCGTATGCGGAGTCCACCGCGGGACCCGCGCGCGGTGCGTATCGATTCGGCAGGCGCCGTCGCGCAACACTGAGCTGGCCTCTCCGGTTGGCCCTTGGCCCCCCCCTCGCATCGCTCCCGCCCTGCTCCCGCCCCGCTCCGCCCGCTCCCGCCCTGCTCCGCCCTGCTCCCGCCCGCTCCGCCCCGCTCCCGCCCGCTCCCGCCCCGCTCCCGCCCCGCTCCCGCCCTGCTCCCGCCCCGCTCACGCCCCGCTCCCGCCCCGCTCACGCCCCGCTCACGCCCCGCTCACGCCCCGCTCCCGCCCCGCTCCCGCCCCGCTCCCGCCCCGCTCACGCCCCGCCTCACGCCCCGCTCACGCCCCGCTCACGCCCCGCTCACGCCCCGCTCACGCCCCGCTCACGCCCCGCTCACGCCCCGCTCACGCCCCGCTCACGCCCCGCTCACGCCCCGCTCACGCCCCGCTCACGCCCCGCTCACGCCCCGCTCACGCCCCGCTTCCGCCCGGCTCCCGCCCCGCTCCCGCCGCTTACGCCCCGCTCACGCCCCGCTCACGCCCCGCTCACGCCCCGCTCACGCCCCGCTCACGCCCCGCTCACGCCCCGCTCACGCCCCGCTCACGCCCCGCTCACGCCCCGCTCACGCCCCGCTCACGCCCCGCTCACGCCCCGCTCACGCCCCGCTTCCGACTGGGGCGGTGCCTCATTAGGGAGCTATTTGAGAGAGAAAAATCTCGCAAACTGATCTCGTCGGATCTCATGTTCCAGCAAGAGGAGGAACACCGCCACCACTCTGAATATTGCATGTACTACACTTACAGAACAGGACTTGATGCGTCCGAAATACTTACTCTCTACTTACTATCTTGTCTCCACAAATATACCCTACTTTTCTCCTTCCGCCTGGCAGCCGACTCGCCCCTCCTTCGAAATGAGTGCGTGCGACTGTGTTGCGACAGCCCGTCCCCGCTTTGTCTGCAAATGCCTCTTAACGGGGAACATCATACCTTGTGGGTAATGGACAACGCCCAAGCCACTGAAATGTCGCAATTGCGAGTTGTTCCTTCGGAAAATGGAAATTACTCAGGTGTTGAAATCTAACAATGCAGATGATATATTCCTGTACGTGAAGTATACGTTCTTGCAACGAGAGACCGTGTCCTTTATTGAAATTGTAATCATTTTGCAACTTTCTAAAACGCCTTTTTTGGTCTACTGTAGTCAAAAATAGAGTAATATTCCAGTTTCCTTTTATTGGTATATAGGTATGGTATATATGGTATATAGATATATATGGTATATTTTAAATGTATTAATATTGTTATTTTTATGAGGATATCATGAATTTACTTTGGAATTGATGTAAAAGCAATATAGAAAGTGTAAGTTGTTTATTTACGGTATATTGGTAACCGTGGAAAATTATACTAAAAAAATTCAAGGACGACGTTCGATAAGATTGTGTTTACACTGTAATTACTGACTGCAAACACCTTAATGAATTTTGTTAATGAATAGTCGTGAAAAGTTTTACGTTGAATTACATGAGTACAGAATGTTCAATGATGGTGAAGAAGAAGATGATGATGACGATGCTGATGATTGTGGCTTCGACATCTTGTCCAATATATCATGTTCAATACAGTATATAGCATTCAAATAATTCTAGTCGAAAGCTTTGTTTTTTGGAGGACAAATGTACTACCGGACGGAAATGTTCATAATTTTATATAGACTAGCTGATGATTTTTCATTTCACACTGTACCACTTACTGCCATTATTTTTACATTTTTGTTTACAATATTATGTGATATTTGACATTATTTTCCGTATCAAAGAAAGTATAAACATTGAACATATTCTACATCTATCTTGTCTTTTGACAGGTCAGATATGAGTGTTTTCACAAAGTAATGGATCACATTTCGTGACGTTCCATATTTACATTTACTGCAGTAAGCGAACAAATGTTTTTAATGTCACAAGCACTTTGGTGAGGTGGGTGGGAAATGCTGCAACAATGCCGGTTCACAGAGGCAGAGAATTACTAACTTCCATGCAGGAAACAAAGTCATTGTTCAGACCGCGCTAGAACTTCGGATCTTCAGGACCACAACCCGCGGTATCAACTAACCATGCCAATGACAAAAGCGTCCACAAAAACGAATATTCCGCGTCCGTGCATCCGCAAGGTTTCAAAAGCAAGTTCCTCCGCTTGTTTATTTCTGCGCGTTGTGTCTCGGCGCGTGGGGGCGAGGAAGGGCAGTGTGTGGGGAAGCGTGTTGTGGCCCTTGACTCGGGTCGTGGCCCCGCCCTCGCCCGCCCTCGCCCGCCCTCGCCCGCCCTCGCCCGCCCTCGCCCGCCCTCGCCCGCCCTCGCCCGCCCTCGCCCGCCCTCGCCCGCCCGCCCTCGCCCGCCCTCGCCCGCCCTCGCCCGCCCTCGCCCGCCCTCGCCCGCCCTCGCCCGCCCTCGCCCGCCCTCGCCCGCCCTCGCCCGTCCCGGGCCGGACAGTGCAGATAGCGGGCTGGCTGTGCCGTGTAGCCTCCCCTCTCATTGTTCACTGCCCCATGGCCGGCGGCGACGACCGCCGACACTGCCCCTATTCACTGGCCCCTAGCCCTTCGCTTCCCGCAGACACTTGGTCGGGCCGCAGCCGTATCATCTAACTACATCTTTCCAATATTCCACTACAGCTAGTGCTCACGAGGTTGACACCACTTGGCATTAGATTTTACACGGAGATAGAATCCAAAGGCAAAGTGTTTCGTCTTTCTCTTTTTTTTTCCTAGGGTTTTTTTTCAGCCGACAACCGGTTTCCCTTTACGTCCTGATGAGACGCATGTTCGACCACACACAAGACACTAAAACACTTGTGGTTTCCTCCGAACTGGGGTCAGAAGAACGCCAGGACCTCCGCGACAACATATAATTTGGGAGACAAGTGACAAACAACCATGCTCAAGGCGGGATTCGAACACACAACCCTTAGGACCGAAGCGCTGAGACGGTACACGCTCTTAGTCACCTCGGTCAACCAGGTCGGCTAGACTTTCTCTACAACTACGATAATTTGGTTTCTTTCTAGGAGGGTCAACTGAAAAGATATTACGTAACAAGGACTCTCATGCAAACAATATTCAGCAATCCTTCTCACTCAATGATTTGATTTGATTTTTTCGTGTTTCCGGGCTCGTCAACTGCTTCGGTCATTAGTCCCGTTAGTGTAGTGCGTGTTTTTTTCGGAAAATGGCGGTGATTTCCCTCCGCTGGATGGCGAGATCCGGTGCCGACCTACTGTCGACTAGTGGGGTTTCCCCCTAACCAGGACTCTCCCACCAGCGGGGCACCGCCCCAGTCGGGAAAAGCTCTAAGCTCCCGACCGGTCTCCCGGAATATGTGGGTGTGTAGTGCATGTTAGTGTAAGTGTGTGTGTAAGGGGAGAGGATAGGACAAGAAAGAGGAAGGACAGTTTGCGCGGTCCGTGGCCCGTTTTCGTAGGGTACGGCTCCGGCATTCGCCTGGTGTTGATCGGAGAAACCACGGAAAGCTACCGATCAGAGCAGCCG
The DNA here is from genome assembly GCA_964035755.1 of Teleogryllus oceanicus. Taxonomy (NCBI): domain Eukaryota; kingdom Metazoa; phylum Arthropoda; class Insecta; order Orthoptera; family Gryllidae; genus Teleogryllus; species Teleogryllus oceanicus. The sequence continues at coordinate 33,174,088 of CAXIVR010000014.1, read as the reverse complement.
GCCGCTAGAATTCTCCTCCAGACACCGACTGAGTTCGATCTAGCTGAAAAGCTAGTGTCGAAAATCCCGCCGCCGTCAGGACTCGAACGTAAGACCTCCCGGTCAGAGGTGCTGCAGGGACATCAGTTGATTGTCGCTCAAAATATTCAATAGATTATACTAGTCTTTACTGGTTATCGCAGTCAATCTAGTTCTCACAACATTTGTCCCAACATTTGCCTCAACGTTAGAAAAAGACATCCATGCAAACATTTAAGAAATCAGAAGGCTTTCTGAACTTTCACGTCAGTTTCGAGTTGCCTACCATTCTAGTGTTTCCACGATAGCATGACGAGATGGAAATATTTGTTTGTGAGATTGAGGTTGAGGGGATAATGGTTAACAACCTTCAACTACAGAAGCAAATGGTGCATTGTGGTTGCTGTTTGTAGGCAGACAGTGTTTCGCGGCAACAGTTCCAATACTGAGAATACGCAAAGTCGCTTTCTGCGAATTGCGACATTACAGCGCTCCGCTGTGGAGTCATATTTGAGAGCATTCACCGTCAGTCTTTCACTGATTGTTCAGGAGTGAGCGACACACAATTTAGAGTGATCTAGGTGCGGCTAAATTGTTATTTAATAGTTCATTATCACTAAAGTTCAAGTGAATCCTCGTGCAGTGAAATTGTTTTAAATCCTGTTAGGGATTAAAGTATTTAGTATTGAAGATAAATATTATCTTACCTATATAGTATTATCCTGGAAATATAGTATCGACGGGCCCTTAGTAAGAACATTTTTCATATTGTGCAGTACAATATATTTTCGCCTTCTCATTAAGTTGAAGAGCATTATGGCGTTCGGTTTTAAAAACAAGTTTACCCATTCCTTTATACTTAAATTTGTTTAAAAATAAATGTCATTTTCATACAATGTGGCGAAACGTTGCATAAGATATGTTACATTTTCAAATACAATTATAAATATAATTTATAGAAATAGTGTTAATTTTGTTTTAACAGATGCTCCGTTATTTTCCTTGTGTACCAGCGATAATTAGTTCTGTTGACTGATGCGTTGTGTTTGCTCAGCAGAGAATTGAGCATCAATGCAAACACTGATTTTCCAATGCTTCAGCAAATCCCATCAAAGCAGCTATTCATTGACTTTCCAGAGAGAGTACAATTGTCAAACTTAATTGAAGAACTGTGTGGAATATTTTGTAGGAGTGGCATGGGGCATTCATAGTTTTCTAAATTTACAAAGTAGAAAAAAATGTCTCTTCACAAAACTTCACCTTTTCCCTCGTATTTCGCAAGAAATAGATATTAAATACACAGATATTCATAAAGTAAGATATATTCAACAGAAAAACTTCAAAAACATAGAAGTATATTTTAGCACCTTGTTTTGCTTCCTACAACCGACACTAGGTTACAAATGTGGAACAACGAAAGCCATCCGTGCGACATTTCAATGGATAAGAATTACTTCAATTTAACATAATTTGCATATTGTGAAGAATTCACAACAAATCTTTCTATCTGCGAGTACACAAGGAAGTCCATGATGATATATATATATATATATATATATATATATATATATATATATATATATATATATATACACGTATGTAGAAATACTTACATTTCGCTATTAATTTTACGGATGAATTTCCAAAATATAAAATTAATCTCACTCAAAAATATAAATGCGCTTTATGGTTCTCCAACGTACTTGTATTAGGTTATGAATGAAAATTAAAAGTAATTTAAAGATTTATTAAACGTAGATATGGGTTTATCTGTAATGGGTAGTGTTTTCCTCTGAGGAATTCTCATTCTTCCAATCGGCTGGCATTTATTCGTCCCCTCTGGGTGCATCGCGAAATGAAACAGCAACGCGCAGTTAAAAATGAGTTATGGCCTCCCGGGCATTCGATGCTTAAAAGCGTGTTAGATTAACTACCTCTGGTATTCTTGTGTAACCAAAAGTCGCCGCTACAGCGCCCAGCAACGCGCCATAAATATGAATCGAGGGTTCGGCAAAGAAGAAGATTGATTTCCTGACACGTGAACGAGATGGTCCATCTTCGCGGCGGGATCAGCGACAGGTTTTATTAGAGTGAATTTCGGACACGCCGTCGAAAGGAAATAGGCAGCTTGATGGATCTGCTCTCGACAGTTGCTGTGACGGCAGAAGCGCGGGGTTAGGGTGGGTGCGGGGCGGGGTGTGTGGCGGGGCGCGGTGCTGGAGTACAGAGCCGGAGCAGGAGTGGCAGTCAGGTGGGGGCAGGAAGCGCAGCAGGGGTGTGGAGACAGTGTGGAGATATAAAGAGAAGGGAAAAGGTGGTGGTGGTGGTGGAGGTTGATGAGGAGGTTTCGAGGAGGTTTCGAGGGAGGTTTCGAGGGAGGTTTCGAGGGAGGTTTCGAGGGAGGTTTCGAGGGAGGTTTCGAGGGAGGTTTCGAGGGAGGTTTCGAGGGAGGTTTCGAGGGAGGAGGTTTGAGGAGGTTTCGAGGAGATTTCGAGGAGGTTTCGAGGGAGGTTTGAGGAGGTTTCGAGGGAGGTTTCGAGGGAGGTTTCGAGGGAGGTTTCGAGGGAGGTTTCGAGGGAGGTTTCGAGGGAGGTTTCGAGGGAGGTTTCGAGGGAGGTTTCGAGGGAGGTTTCGAGGGAGGTTTCGAGGGAGGTTTCGAGGGAGGTTTCGAGGGTGGTTTCGAGGGAGGTTTCGAGGGAGGTTTCGAGGGAGGGTTCGAGGGAGGGTTCGAGGGAGGGTTCGAGAGAGGGTACGACGACGGGGACAAGAGCCGGGACAAGTGCGGGGACAAGTGCGGGGACAAGAGTGAGGACAAGAGCGGGGACAAGGGCAAGGATGAGGCTGGGGATGAGAGCGAGAGCGCGGTCAAGGGCGGGGACGACGGCGAGGATGTAGGTATAGAAAAGAGGCAGGAACAGAGGCAGGACTGGTTAAACGGCTGGATCATGGGTGGGAACGGAACACGTCAGAGTGGGCAGAAATAGTTCGGGAAAGCGGAGATAGGCGATAAAGTGGTGTGGGAAATCCGGAATGATGTAGGATGGCATCCCAAGGAATGGGCCAGGAGAATGGGGCGAGTTCCCATAACTGAAAGACCGAAAATTGGGCGAAGATGCAGGGATGAGGTGAAGGAAATGGCCGGGGCGGGCGTGGGGATGGACGGGGGTTGCGAGGTTGGGTGGGGAGGGGGTGTGGGGCGGAGGCTGGCGTACGGCAAGAGGGACACGGTGGGAGACGCGAGTCAGAATGCACAGTGAAGAGTCGGGGAACCATTGTGAAGAGCGGGATGGGACGAGGAGACGAGTCGGGTGAGTTGCGGGATGAATTGGGACCGGGTCTGGGACGCTTGATTGATTAATTAGGTTAGTGATTCCAGGCGCGTCAACTACTAGAGTCATTAGTCCCGTAAGTGTAGACCATGTTCATTTTTGTAGGTGGTGGTGTTCTTCCCCCGCTGGATCGCGAGTTTGGCGCCGACCAACCATCGGCTAGCAGGGTTTTCCCCAAACACATATCTCCTACATTGCCTCTGCTAGGTCAAGCTCTAAGCTCCCGACCTGTCTCCCGGCATGTGTGGAAGTGTAAGGGATGAAGATAGGACAAGGAAGAGGTAGGAAACATCGTGCGCGATCTTTCGCCCGTTTGTTAGCGTACTGCTCCGGCATGCGCCTGGTGTCGAGAGGAGAAACCACGGAAAACTGCCGATCATCCGAGCCCGAAACCCCGAGCAGCTGGCCTCTGAGAATTCTCCTAGAGAGACCGACTAAATTCGACCTAGCTGACAAGCTAGTATAGAAAATGCTACCGGTGACTGGACTGGAACCTAGGATCTTCGCAGTGACATCGGTTGATGCCCTGAGCCAGCTCTCCCGGTTTGGGGACGCGGGACGGGGAAGCGAGACGGGAGAACCCGGAGCGAGCCTGCGGGTGACGATAGGGAGCGTGTAGAGGAGTCAGAGACGATGGAGTGTTGCGACGGGGTGAGCGGGAGGCAATGACCTCCTAGGGCAATGGCATAGCCGCCCTCTACACGTCTCAGCCCCGAACCGGTAGCGGTAGCTCAGTGCATCAACTGATGTCACTGTAGCGTCTCTGAGCGGGAGGTCCTACGTTCCCACTCCCCACGGCGGCAGGATTTTCCACACTAGCTTTTCAGCTAGGCCGAATTCAGTCGCCGTCTGGAGGAGAATTCTAGCGGCCGGCTGCTCTGATCGGCAGTTTTCCGTGGTTTCTCCGATCAACGCCAAGCGAATGCCGGAGCAGTACCCTATCAAACGGGTCACGGACCGCACGCGATCTTTCCTTCCTCTTCCTTGTCCTATCCTCTCCTCTTACACACACACACACACTTACACTAACATGCACTACACTTCCACATATTCCGTGAGACCTGTCGGGAGCTTAGAGCTTGTCCCGACTGGGGGTGGTGCCCCGCTGGTGGGAGAGTCCTGGTTAGGGGGAAACCCCACAAGCCGACGGTAGATCGGCGCCGGATCTCGCCATCCAGCGGGTGAAGATCACCGCCATCTCCCGAGAAAAAAACCTGCACTACACTAACGGGACTAATGACCGAAGCAGTTGACACGCCCGGAAACACGAAAAGATCAATCAATGAATCAATGTCTCAACCCCAAGTGTTAGTTTTGTGATCAGAGCGCACCTTTCATTTTGTTTTCTTTATTGCTATAACCGATGGTATCTTTGATTGATCGATCTTATTTTTTTCTTTTATTTTTGTTTCAGTTTCATCTTTCAACCCTCCACGAGCTTCTTGCATATTTATAGACCTTACGCGTAAGTTTTGTTTAATTTCAATTTTTAATAATATTGTTATTTTAATGAAAATTATGAAGTAACTCCTTGGTAAACTTTATAAATTATATAATTTTCTTGTCTGTTGTTTAATTATTTGTGTTTTGTGAATTCAGCACTAAGCGCTAAAAATTTCTACTTAACAAGAAATGTTTTTCATCTTTTTCAAAAACAATTCAGAGAATTAGATTCTCACAATTGACGTTAACAGGCGCTCTAGTTTGATAAAACATAAAATGTCATATTCACATGCTATGAACTGACTGTAATTTAGAGGGGCAACCTAGTGCTGGCAAAAAAACATCGATGATTTCCACCAGAAACATGGATATATTAACATCGGTATTTTGTTTTTGATGTTTTCTTCACATCGATATTTGGTGGCCAAAACATCAATTTTTTTTATTTTTAACAAAGCAATATCGATGGTGTGCATCATCCTCTTTACCACGCTGCATATTTCGCCTGTGCAATCTGCAGAAGTTTCAGAGCTGCTCGCCTTATGAGTGTATGTTATCGGCAGGTGTGTCATTGCCTGAATCTATAGCAGTATTAGAAATGGTCCTCAGACATTTTGACAGGTCGTGAATCAGACTCACGCCACTCAATCCAGGGACGTCTCACAGTAACAGTACACAATATTGTTATTAAAATTGTATAGAAAAATTTGAAAAAATAAATTGGATAGCATCTTTATTAGCCTATATTTAAAACATGGATGTTTTAAACATCGATGTTTGTTTGTCTATGTTTTCATCGACATCGAAAATACTTTAGCGATGTATCGATGTTTTGGTAAAACTTGCCATCACTAGGCAACCCGCGATTGTAGCGTGAAACATCGCTCTCGAGAGGGGAGTAGGCTTCTCCCTGTGCAATCTGCGCAACTGCTAGTGCAGAGAGGGAGAAAAAGAGAGAGGGAAATAGAGAGAAAAAGAGAGAGGGAAAGAGAGAGAAAAAGAGAAAGAGAGAGAGAGACAGAGAGAGAGAGAAGAGAGAGAGAGAGAGAGAGAGAGAGAGAGAGAGAGAGACGTGTGGATAGAGAGCACGCCTTAGTTGTTTCACATAATACCACGTCTGATCCGTGAGGGCATACGATGAATACATTCAGTGATTTTCGTCTTGATGTTCACTTTTATTCTGCGGTTATTCCTTGTAAATATACCTCTTTCGTAATTACAGAGATGGCCAAATTATTACGGTAGAGTTATTGAATGAGAAAAAGATACATCTGTAAACATGTTTATTGGCAATAAACTGTCTGCACAAGTTTCTAATGGTTTATAAACATAATTCGTATTCATAATTAACATATTTATTGTGAGTCATGTTGAAAATCAATTTTTAATTCTTTATTTCAATTTCGGAGTATTTTTACCGGATAAGAACGAGAAGTTCGTGCAGCGTTCTTTTATAAATTTTCTTTTAACTATATTAGATCGAACATTTCTATTGGATTTGTGATAGTTACTTGCAGCCTATTGAAGCACAGACTGATTAATTTCGTATATTTTCCATCTTTCTTTCCTATTGTAACGTGAATCACTATCATGCACGAATAAGCATTGAGTTTTTCTAAACCACGCATTTGTTTAAAGGGATCATATTTTTTTACGATCTGTACGCCGTTACTCGTTTAATCATTCACTGGTGTATACATTTCCAATATAATTAACAGGCGTTACACTTCAATCCTTTACCTTCTAAGGTGTTTCCCAAGACAAATTATAATCCGTTAAATTAAGGGAAAAACATTTACTATAATAATTTGGGGATATCTGTAAATACCCGACTAGCTGATATTACTTATTTAAAAGTGTTAAACAGTAAAAGTTTATACCCAAACTATTCTTAATAGTTTGTTTTCACATAACTCTGTCGCATAGAACTGGAATGGGGCGTAGAAAAAACCTCCGACAGTTAAATCACTTCACTTAAAGGTCATATGAAGAGCACAAGAGCACTGTTGTGTGATAATTATGTAAGAAGTGATGTTCCTACGTGGTGGACCTGAATGTAAAGAAAATCAGCTCGAGAAATGCCGCAGTTGCAATATGAACATACTCCTATAAGTACCGAATAGATGACTTGCTGATGCACATTTCCATGAGAACGTAGCTGTTGCGGCTGCATAACCGCATTTGAAGAGCGCGCCAAGGTGGCAGCGCTCAGCGGCGACCGGTGAAGTAGGCAGAGGTGGCGATGTGGAAAAGGCGCCGCCCGAGCCGAAAAGGAAGGCTGGCCGGAGAGCCAGGAGCGGGGCAGCGAGTCTGCGGCGCCGCCCGCTTTAAAAGCGAGCGCCGCCAGCCAGACAAGCAGAGCGCTAGTGACCGTGATTCGAGTGGAATTGAGTGAGGAGACTGTACCCTGTAGATTTCTAGGTTGGACATTGCTTGTTTTGGTACATCTCCCGGACTTTTGGTTTTGTGATTTTTGGCTTGTGATTTTTGGCTTTTGGATCAGTCCCGTTAGTGTAGTGCATGCTTTTTCTCGGGAGATGACGGTAATCATTCCCCGCTGAATGGCGAGATCCGGCGCCGACCTACGTCGGCTAGTGGGGTATCCCCCTAACCAGGACTCTCTCACCAGTGGGGCACCGCCCCAGCCGGGACAAGTTCTAAGCTCCTGACCGGTCTCCCGGAAAATGTGGTAGTGTGGTGCATGTTAGTGTAAGTGTGTATGTAAGGGGGAGAGGATAGGACAAGGAAGAGGAAGGACAGATCGCACGCGGTTCGTGGCCCGTTTGGAAGGATACTGCTCCGACATTCGCCTAGTGTTGATCGGAGAAACCACGGAAAACTACCGATCAGAGCAGCCGGCCGCTAGAATTCTCCTCCAGACAGCGACTGAATTCGACCTAGCTGAAAAGCTAGTGTCGAAAATCCTGCCACCGTCAGGACTCGAACCTAGGACCTCCCGGTCAGAAGCGCTGCAGTGACATCAGTTGATGCACTGAGCTACCGCTACCGGTAAGGGTCGGTTGGCCTTTCGATGCGGAGGCGGATGTGTTCTCTGGGCTTCGGATGGCGCCTTTCATCTCAACGGGGAATACGATGCAGGATTTAATAAAATTCCGCCCTGAATTCGCGGTATTGGCAGACGACTGAGAGGGAGCCAGGAGATCGCGAGCTGCGCAAAGGAGGGTTTCAAAAGGTTCGTTGTGGATTTTTGATTTGCAAAAAAAGAAAAAAATCCAAGCTTGCTAAACATTGTAACGTTCAGTGGTGAGTACGTATATGCGACGAGAATAGCATATATTTAAACGAGAATATCATACTGACGAGAATACCATATTTTAAAAATATAATCTAAATATGTCTTGAGAATATTTTATTTTAGTATTGTATTTTATTCATTTTAAAAATGTTTTCAAAAGATACTGTCAATGAAGTGTTTAAATATATGTTCGTATGATTGACTTTTGACTGATATGTTTTTCATGTTATGATCTGAAATGTTCAATATGGGACTTTTTCAACAAACAAATCTATAATTGATGTTTGAAGGAATATCTACGTTTTCTTCTTTTTCTTCTGCTTCTTCTTCTTTTACTTTTATTTATGTTACATCTGTTTTTCTACATACTTCACCATCAGTATGATTCAGAAAATGTGGAAATCGTTCTGTGTATTCATCTCTTCTTCGGTCTACCTGGATCGCGTTTTCCAGTAGGTTTTGAATCTCTGGCAATCTAGTATTTTGCTGTCTAACTTGGTAACGGGCTCATTCCATTCTCTTCTTTATGTTCTTACAAATTTTACTATGTCGGTTATGTTGCATTCATTTCCTATATCTTGGTTTTCCAATCTATCCCATCTTGTTCCATCCAATATTGATCTTAATGCTCTCATGTCTGATGTTCTAAGTAGAATCTTAGTTTGGCTTTTATCGTCCCTTATTTAGGCTGATGTGTTGGTCTTACCATAGTTTTATAAATTTTTACTTTGCTTCCTACATTAAGACATTTTTTCTCCATGTAACATGTTTCAAATACCCTGATATTCTTGCTCCTTTCATTACATTCTGTTTGACTTCACTTCCACGTTGTAATATCCGTAATTCTCACGAACGTAAGATACTCTTCGGCAGTGTTTTTTCTACAGAGGTATTCGATTTCTGAAAGTGCCACTACACAGTTTTTAAGGTAAATAGAATTTTACGGTGTTCAGAACATTTATCTCGACTTGTGTACTTTCATATTTGCAGAAGATAAGACTGATTTGAAAACAAGCATTTTGAAGCTAATAAATTTGATAATCGACTAATATACTTGACATTTATCTATGAAAAAATGAATATCTCGACATTTTGGGGAAAAGTCTCTTAAAATTAGAGTAAATCCAAAAGGTTTCAGTCTTTTACAATTACCTCTTGATTTAGATCAAGGAATTGGGTTTTTGATTGTTCTGGGGAAATCATTAGACAAGAAGGTAAGGTTGCTACCAGGAGAGTTCCATTTGCCAATCTCAAAAACAAATGAATTCTGAGACCCGGCGCATCAAGACATTTAAAACACTCCTAGGAGAAATTTTACAGAGATATAATTTAAATGAGATCCAAAATTCGAAGGAAATTCTGATTATTTTGTTCTTGAATCAAAATGACGATGTAGAGAACAGCGTAGTCAAGACAGAAACAAAGGAAATAGTTATAGTATGTTGCAAAAATGTAAGTAGAAAAGAAATTAATGTGCCTTTCACCTTTAAAGAATACGATGTGGATAGTGTTATCTAAGTTTAACAAGAAATATTATCTGGATTCACTTATGTGACAGAAAATATCGTTAATCTTCTTGCTAGACGGATACCACCCTGCAAATGGCATTTGTCGCCAGTGATGGTAGCCCAACTAGAACTTATTTGCCGTGCTAACTAACGTTAGGCCATATTTCCCGTGCGAACTAATTCTAGGTCATATTTGCCGTTCTAACTAATGCTAGACCATATTTTCCGTGCCGAATAATGCTAGACCATATTTGGCCGTGCTAACTAATGCTAGGCCGCGCTAACTAATGCTTGGCCGTGCTAAGTAATGGAAAAGCAATCGGTAATAACTACTGGGGGAAGTTTAGTTGCGACGCTAAAAGATTCAAGGGCGCCTACCCTAAGGAAACCCACCTACATATCTGACTCGCGCATTCTGTGAAACGCCTTCACCTCACAAACCAAACATTTTCTGCCACTGCAGCGTTAGTGATCAAGAGGTCGTACGGTTTGCATCTCAACACCGGATGATTTCCGACACTAGCCGCGTAGTTGGATAGAGTTCAATCATAATATGGAAGAGAAATATAGCGGTCGCTGCTCTGATACGTTCTTATACTTGGTATTTCTGATTAATAGCAGACGAATCTTCTACCTTCTTTATCCTTGTTCCTTCCCTCCCCCACACACTTATTTGTACTTGACTGCCTCACATTTCAGGATTGATTGATTAATTGATTTTTTCGTGTTTCCGGGCGCGTCAACTGCTTTGGTCATTATTCCCGTTAGTGTAGTGCATGTTTTTTTCTCGGAAGATGGCGGTGATCTTCCCCCGCTAGATGGCGAGATCCGGCGCCGACCTACCGTCGGCTTGTGGGGTTTCCCCCTAACCAGGACTCTCCCAGCAGCGGGGCACCGCCCCAGCCGGGACAAGCTCTAAGCTCCCGACCAATCTCCCAGAATATGTGGTAGTGTAGTGCATGTTAGTGTAAGTGTGTGTGTAAGTGGAGAGGATAGGAAAAGGAAGAGGAAGGACAGATCGCGCGTGGTCCGTGGCCTGTTTGGTAGGGTACTGCTCCGGCATTCGCCTGGTGTTGATTGGAGAAACCACGGAAAACTATCGATCAGAGCAGGTGGTCGCTAGAATTCTCCTCCAAGCAGCGACTAAATTCGACCTAGCTGAAAAGCTAGTGTCGAAAATCCTGCCGCCGTGGGGAGTGGGAACCTAGGACCTCCCGGTCAGAGGCGCTACAGTGACATCAGTTAATGCACTGAGCCACCTCTCCCGGTCACATTTCAGGAGATCAGTGTCAGAGCTTAGAGCTTCTCCCCTTGGAGGAGGTGCCCAACTGGAGGTGATACTACAGGAGAAAACCTTGCACACAGATGTGTAGTTCTGCTTTGAATCTCATATTTCAGCTAGAGAGAAACACCTTCACTTCCTACGTCTAAAAGTTACACCACACTTTCGGTGCTAATAACCTCGGTGTTTGACACAACTCATTCATTCACTCCGGTCCGCTCTAAACTGAAACTCACTTATTCACCCCAATCCCCTCTGAAACACAACTCACTTAATACTCCGATTCGCTCTGAAACAACACTCACTCATCATCCCGATCCGCCGTACAACGCAACACACCCATTCACTCCGATTCGCTCTGAAACACAACTCACTCATCCACCCCTATCCGCCCTACAACGCAACACACTCGTTCAACCCGCTTCCTCCCTGAAACACAACTCACTCATTCACCCCAATTCCCCCTGAAACACAACTCACTCATTTGCTCCGATTCGTGCTGAACCACAACTCACTCAATCACTCCGATTCGCTCTGAAATACATCTCACTCGTTCACCCCGATCCGCCCTACAACGCAACACACTCGTTCAACCCGCTTCTTCCCCGAAACACAACTCACCATTCACCCCGATCCCCCTGAAACACAACTCACTCATTCACTCCAATTCGTTCTGAAACACAACTCACTCATTCCCTCCGATCCACGATCTCAGAGGCGCTCCCTCTCAGCGGCGCTCCCGCAACCGCAGCGAAGCATTCGCTTCCCACGCGCGGCCCCGCCCCCTTCCCCCCCCCCCCCCCACCCCGCCCCCCCGTGCGCGCGCCCACGCGATCGAACGCGGCCTAATGAGCTTACGATGCCGCCGGGGCTGTTGTGCGCCGTACAATGCGCCACCGACGCCCGGCGACGGGAGCGCTGGCGACGGCCGCGAGAGGCAACGCCGGATCGTGGCGAGGGCCTTGGTGGTGGAGAGGATCTGTGGAGGTGGCTCAGGGCATCAACTTATGTCACTGTAGTGCCTATGATCAAGAGGTTCTAGGGTCGAGTCCCGACGGCGGCTGGATTTTCGACACTACCTTATTAGCCAGGTCGAATTCAGTCGCTGTTTGGAGGATAATTCTCGCGGCCGGCTTGTCTGATCGGTATAGCTTTCTGTGGTTTCTCCGATCAACAGGTGAATGCAGGAGTAATACCCTAACAAACGGGCCACGGATCGCACGCGATTTTTCCTTACTTTTCCTTGTCTTCATCCCTTACTTACTCACACACACACACACACACACACACTTGCAGTACATTAACACACTTACCAGTACACTAACACACGACCAGACTGATCGGGATTTTAGAGCTCTTCCCGGCTGAGGCGGTTCCCCGCTGGAGGCGCTTAGCTGGTTGGGAAAATCCTCCTGAGGAAGAATCATGCACTGCACTTACGGGAGTAATGAACTTAGCAGGTGACGCGCCCGGAATTACTAACAATCAATCAATCGTGGTGTAGAGGAGAAAATGGAGGTAGCGGTTCAACGTGAATAACATCCATCAATTACAAAATGGGTGACGAAAATAATGGGAGAAAGATGACAAGGGGTTTTGGGTAGGAAAGGAGCTGTTAATGATTGCGATGACGATGTCGACAACGTTAATGTTATAGGCAATGATAGCATTAGAGCACTGATAAACATTGACTTGTGGCAAGTAGGCACTGTGGTGACTGTGAGATAAAATGCGAGAAAAACACTCGTAAATGATGATGATGATGAAGATGATGATGATAATTTCGTAAAATGTGAGAAGAGATATAAGAAGAAATGAGATCTTTTCCAGCCAGGCGAGTCAGTGTGTGTGTGTGTGTGTGTGTGTGTGTGTGTGTGTGAGAGAGAGAGAGAGAGAGAGAGAGAGAGAGAGAGAGAGAGAGAGTCATTGTTGATGACAAATGAACCAAGAAGAAGATAGCCACACTAAAATCTAGAACAAAGCGAGTGGTAAGATAAATTATATTGGTATCTAGTCGCAGATTGAGTCCGATGCAGGGGTTGGATGGAGATGATCGGACCCTTCCTACCCACTCTCTCCGTCCTCCTCACTCTCTCTGCCCTCCCACTTTCGCCGTTCTACAAGCCGTCCTCGTCCTCTCCGTCCTCAGCACCCTCCATTTCCCTCCTTCCTCCGCACTTTCTCCATCCTCTTCACCCTCCCAGACCTCCCACTCTCCCCGTTCTACCCGCCGTTCACGTCCTCTCAGTCCTCAAGACCTTTCCCTTGCTCCCCGCTCTCCATGCCCCCCTTCCTCCCCGCCGTCTCCTTTCTCCCTTTCCCCTTCATCAACGTCTCCGCCCTCCCCACTGATGCCGATGTTTGTACCGTTATCGGCTGTGGAAACGATATTCGCGGAGTGTATGTTAAAAATAGAACCAATACACGATAGCTGTTGGTAGTTGTGGGTAGAGGGGTTGGTCAAGGCCCAACAAGGCGGGGTAATGGCAGCGTGAGTCGGGCGCCGGGTCCGCCTGCCACAGTGATCGGATCTGCGGCAAGCGGCTCCCAATTAGGGCGAGGAGCTCCGACGGCCTCCGACAGCGACACCGAGCGACCCTGCGCTCCGACCGCCTCCTCTCTGGCCCCGCCCCCTCAAAGCCCTTGCCTCGCGTCATCTTTCCCTGCCTCGTTCGCCCGACGGCCCCCCCGCACGTCTCCCCCCTCCCCCCCCGTCCTCCCCTTCCCCCTCCTTCCCTCCGCCTCCCCTTCCTCCCGCTGTAACTTTTCTCCCCGTCCTCCCCATTTTTTCCGTCTCCCCCCCCCCCCCCTCCTCCCCCCGCCCTCCCCGTCCTCTTAGCTCATTAGTTGCATCAACTGATGTCACTGCAGCGCCTCTGACCGGGAGGTCCTAGGTTCGAGTCCCGACGGCGGCAGGATTTTCGACACCAGCTTGTCAGGTAGGTTGAATTTAGCTACTGTCTGAGAATCCTACCGGCCCGGTGTTCTGATCGGTAGTTTTCCGTGGTTCCTCCGATGGAACCAACACCAGGCGAATGCTGATCAGTACCCTAACAAATGGGCCACGGACCGCGCGCGATCTTTTCTTCCTCTTCCTTGTCCTATCCTCACCCCTTATACACACACACACACACACACACACACACAATAATATGCCCTACACAATAACACATGCCGCGAGAGCGGTCGGGGCCTTAGAAATTATCTCGGCTGGGGTGGTGTCCCGCTGGTAGGAGATACCTGGTTGGGGAACCCCCGTTAGCCAACGGTAGGTTGGCACTAGATCTCGCCATCCGATGGGGGAAGATCACCGCCACCTGTCGATGAAAAAAAATGTACTACACTTACGAGACTAATGACCTCAGTAGTTGACGCGCCCGGAATCACTAATCAAACAACTTTAACGGCCCTTTCTCATTTCTGTTATTCCGCCACAATTTCGCTCGCCCCCGCAGTCCTCTATGAGATCATTTTCAGTACGTCTAGTTTCATCAATGACGTGCAGCCTATATTCCTTGCTCTCTGTGCTTCAACCGCTTTGCCAAATGCTATTTACGCCTGTATCTCCGCTCAGGTCACTGCGATTCGACACAGCCTCTGCGGTTGGCCCAAATTCCTCAGCCGCCCGTTTCCCTGCGTTGGAAGCTCCGTGTGCGTATTGCCGGTGCAAGTGAGATTTGCTCACGTCTCCGGAACGCGCGGGAAGTGTTTCTGGGAATACACTGTAGAGCTACTCTACGCTTGGTCTGCTAACTGGTATTTAGCTTGTTTAGAGCACCGAGAGTGGTTGGTTTGTGCGCAGCTTGCTTTCTGTGACGAGTTGCCGAGGCGGGGTAATGCCTGCAAGGAAGATCACGGTTCCCAGGACCCGTATGGCGAAGGCATTGTTTCAGTAACTGGTCTGCCCGGAATGCTGCGATATTATTGCTGGAATATTGTTTGCGCTGACTGGTTTCCGAACTCCAAGCTCCTTGTCGCTGTTAGTTTCGAGAACGCACTCCGCATTCGCAATTAAGCTAGCTTGCAGTACTTCTATAATGAGAAGCAATAATTTTTCTTTGTAATTAAGTTGAAATTCCATTCAATTAGTTAAAATACCGATATTAAATTTGTAAAATTATTAATAATATTATTGTATCATATTAATACTATTAATCTTGTTGTTAATTATTACCAATAAATCTATCGTACAGTAATATTGTATAAAAGACGAAGATTTTTGAGTTAGAAAATTATTGTAAAATTATGAAAAAATAGATTTAGACTTTTCATTGTATTGCAACGTTCTAATAAATTTTTTTGGCAATTTGAACAACATAGTTCAAAAAGTAATTGCTTTTTTTTTGCGTTCATTGTAAATGATAATTTAAGTATATGAAAAACTCTAGTCACGTGCATTGACATACTGTTTCATCGGTTTTCTTTTCCTTTTGTGTAAATTATTTTACATGTAGGAATTAGAATTTAGAATCATTAGAATTTATATTTGTGTAATTATTACGCAGAAATTTTCATCATTTCATAGAAAATGTGTATTACATTTTTCTTCCCATTTATTATTGGAATATTGCATTAATTAATACATAAATAAATAAATATTATTTTGAAGCAACTTATTGTGGTTAAATATTTTCTTTCAGCGAAATTCACAAAAGAATCTGGAAAGTTTCTTATGAAGTCTCCTTGAAAACAACTATTTCATTTATTTCTAAATTCAGTAGTGATAGTAATAACTAAGCACCGTATTTCAATGCAAATGCACATTTTACTCTGAATAAGAAAGTATGCTCTCTGGCTTTGCGCGTGTTACACGAAATTAATAATTATTTAAGCATAATTTTATAATGTACAAACTGAATATTTTTTTCCTGATTCCTTAATAAGTAATATATTTACATTCCGCGCCGCCCGCCCTCCGTCCGCGCCGCCAACGCATCCCTCACTTCCATCACCGCCTCACTGCTTCCGTCGCCTTGCCATTCCACCGCCTCGCACCCACGCCGCACTCACCGTCCGTGCGCGTCATGCCCTTGCCGCCTTCACTGCTCCCGTCGGCTTTGCATTCCACTCACGCCCCACGCGCATCACCACCGCGCCGCCCGTCTGCCTCACTGCCATCGCCGCCTCACTGCTCTGTCGCCTTTGGCATCCCCACCGCCCTCGCCACTCACACGTCACTCACGTCCGCGCGCCTAGCATCCCTCACTGCCATCGCCGCCTCACTGCTCCCGTCGCCTCTGCCATCCCCACTGCCCACGCCACCCACGCCGCACTCACCGCCTGCGCTTGCACGCCCTCCGCCATCCTGTCTCACTGCCTCGTCGCCTTGCATCCTCATCGTCTCGCCACCACGCGCACTCACCGTCCGCGCCGCCGCGATACCCTCACTGCCATCGCCGCCTCACTTCTCCCGTCACCTTTGCCATCCCCACTGCCCGCCACCCGCCGCACTCACCGCCCGCGCTGTCCGCGCGTGCCCTCACTGCCATCGCCGCCTCACTGCTCTGTCGCCTTTGGCATCCCCACCGCCCTCGCCACTCACACGTCACTCACCGTCCGCGCCGCCTACGCATACCCTCACTGCCATCGCCGCCTCACTGCTCCACTCCCGCCGCGCCCCGCTCCCTCACTGCCATCGCCGCCTCACTGCTCTGTCGCCTTTGGCATCCCCACCGCCCTCGCCACTCACACGTCACTCACCGTCCGCGCCGCCTACGCATACCCTCACTGCCATCGCCGCCTCACTTCTCCCGTCACCTTGCCATCCTCACCGCCCGCCACCCAGCCGCACTCACCGCCTCGCGCCTTCCGCCCCGTGCCCTCACTGCCATCGCTGCCTCACTGCCCTCGTCGCTGCTTGCCATCTCCATCGTCCTCGCCACCCACCCGCACTCACCGTCCGCGCCGCCCGCGCAACCCTCACTGCCATCGCCGCCTCCCTTCTCCCGTCGCCTTTGCCATTCCCACTGCCCACGCCACCCACGCCGCACTCACCGCCTGCGCCTTCCGCACGTGCCCTCACTGCCATCACTGTCTCACTGCCCTCGTCGCCGTTGCCATCCTCATCGTCCTCGCCACCCACGCCGCACTCACCGCCCGCGCCGCCCGCGCGTGCCCTCACTGCCATCGCCGCCTCACTGCTCCCGTCGCCTTTGCCATTCCCACCGCCCCGCCACCCACGCCGCACTCACCCCCGCGCCGCCTCCGCCGTGCCCTCACTGCCCTCGCTATGCTCTCCATCCTCACCGCTTCAGCCGACCCGCTCTCGAGCCCTCTACACCCTCACCGTCCTCACAGCCCTCGCTGCCTGTGGCTTACACGCACTCGCCAATATTGCCACCATGTCACCCTCACCGCTCTTTCCACATTCGCCGCCCACCATACCTTTCTGTCCGACTTGCGGCCTTTTTTCCCCTTTGTAATCACTTCCGTCGTCATTTTGATTTGCTCCTACTCCTGAACTCTACCACTTTGAAACCTACAGAATTCACATTTTCGTCTTCACACCTGTTCGTGATTTTTTCCTCGTTAGTCATGACCTTTACCTTTGCAGGTCTTGTAATGGCACATCACCATCTCGTGCGTATTTTACGCATCCCCCTACACTCTGGCACTTTTAATTGCTGGCTCCATTACTTCATTCTACCCCTCTCTGTTTTTGTGAAGTTCTTTGATGATTTTCTCTCACCTCGACTCCTCTCACCCCATCATCTTTACCCTTTTCCGAGGCCCTCGACATCACTCACGGCCGCCTTTGAGTTGGACATTCCCCTCACATCGCAATGGCCGCTGTTTCCTTTTTGGCTCTTACGGTTCACTCTGCTTCGTGATGAAACACTCCTGCCGCCTGGCGCCAGCACCATTCTTTCTTATTTCGGTTCCTGCATGCTGCTGCATCCTTCCTTGCTTGCTTCTTCAGGTCGCGGAGCTGCCCGCTTCCGAGAGGCGTGCCGGAGTGGGGGCAAGGGGTGAGGAGGGGCGTGGCGAGGGAGGCTTTATTTGGCCGCGGGCACCTCGCTATTGACCCAGGAAGCCCTCCCCCTTCCCCCCACCCTCCCCGCCACGCCCCCCCTTCGGAGCCTCGTGCTTCGCCTGCGGCCCCGCTCGCATTTCATCTCGCCGGGTTTAAAAGCCTGGCGCGGCGGAAGCGGTAGTGAGGCGGGGCGTGACGGGGCGGGGGCGGGGCGGGGGCGTGGCGGTGCGGAGTGGGGCGAGGCGGGGAGGAACAGGACAGGAGGGGCGGGGACGGGCGGATAGGGGTGGATAGGAGAGGGGCGGGGACGGGCGACAGAGGGGGCGGAGATGGGCGGAGAGGGGCGGTGAGCGGCGGAGAATGGTGGGGAGGGGCGGGGATTGTCGGGGGAGGGGTAGGGGTGGGGCGGATGGAGCAAGGCGAAGGCGGAGGTGTGCGCGAGGCGGGGAGTGTCAGGCGGGGCGGGGCGGGGCGGAGAGGCAACGAGAGAGGAATGGAGGGGGAGGCTGGGCCGCTTGAGCCGGTGCACCGCAAATTACTCGTACCTGCCCCGCTCCGCCGGCACCCCCACCCTTCAGGAGATCAGCCTTCCCACACCTGCACCCGGCCGCCGCTTGGCGCTGCTTCGCCGTCTCTTCTTCTCTGGGCTTACGTCTGCTTACCGATTGGTTCAGTTTCAGCTTGTTTCCTGGTTCGAAACTTGTGACTGTCAGCCTATTAATAGGATGTACGTCTGCATCTCTCTCCTTAATAGTTTCTCTTCTTTTATTTTTTCTTCCTACTCTTCTTTTTATTTTCATAGTGTCTCTGTTACCTAATGGGATTTCCTTTCGCTTATCCCTTATTAACGATTTAACGTTATTGATTATTCTACTGTTCGTCTGTTTTCAGTTCGACATTCACTCGTTTTTCTACATCTGAAATATCTACATCTTTTTTCGGCATCTGATATCTCAACGATTTCTATTTTCTTTTCCTATTTTCGGTCTGTTCACTTTGGTTTTAAAAATTTAAAAATTTATTAAAATGGTCATTCTCAATCTCTTCTATTTCTCTCATTTTTTCTGACTATTTTTTTTACTTTAAGGTAGTCAATTTTTCGAATTCAACTTACTTAATATAAAAAAATTGATTTTTACAATCAAACGTGTTTTGTGGGCTCGTGATACCAAAACATTGGGTAAGTCATGTTCGTATATGTAGTATATAACATCTCTTAACACACATGTAGTCAGAAATCACGTTTGTTGGACCTTGATACTGAAAACGTGGCTGACAAAACGTCTTTAGTGTCGAATCATCAGCTGGATATTCACCAAAATTGGTATTTCTCGATCGGTGTGGTTGATGTTGTAGCCTCCTCTATTGGAAACGGTTATTTTAATTTTGAAGGTATGGTAATATATCTAAAGCCTCAACTCCATTTTTAATTAAAAATGACACCAAGTTTTGCAATTCTTTTTCTGAAGTACAACAAAGTACTCTGATAAAAATGGCGCATGTCCGATTTTCGACTCTGAATTTACGAAATTGCTACATACACTACTACAAAAAGTATATGTCGGTTTAGCACCATCAGTTATTTCCGCATTCTATCAGTTCTCCTAGTCTTTATTCTGCTCGATTTTCTGGTCTTCCTCTGCAGTATCACATCCACCACAAATCATTTCATTCCCAAATAATACGCAAAGCTCTCAGAGTACATTTTCCGGACCTCGTATTCTCACCGCTCTTTTATTAAGTATTTTTTGATGGATTCTGTCTTTCCTTCTTCCTCTTCCCTTCTCCGTCTTCCTCTTTTTTCTTGTCCCCGTGCAATTCCGCCTGTTCGTTCACGGAGAGCTAACCACCGGCCCCGCCCCCTTCCGCCGCCGCAGCGATCCGGGCAGGTATTAGTCCTCCGCAGCGAGCGGCACACCTGCAAGCCGACCACAGCGCCCTCATCCCCGTCCTCATCCCCTGCCTCATCCGCCGGCGAATGGGGCGCCTGCCTGGGGCCGATCATCGCCCCTCTTTCTCCCGGCGTTCTCTTCCACCTCTTCGCGGTTTTCCCCCCCCCCCCCCCCCGCCGGTGCCCGGCCGCGGGCGATGGGTTCGGAGCTTCCAGCCACCAGAGCTCCTGAGCCGCATTCTTTCAATGCGTCGAGTGATTGAAATCGCTTCTCTATAGACACACCGGCTGAATGTATCGAGACTAGCGCAGAGATAATTTCCCTCGCTCGAACATAGAGGTACGGATTGAAGAACTAGATACTAACTGATTGAGTATATTATATCACAATCTCGCTTAGTACATTACGATTCCATTCAAAACGTTATCGCTATTCTTCTGGATGAACATGCTGTAAATTATCATTAGCATACCTTTTAGAAATACATTAACTTGGAAATACTCGTATACTTAGCAAATTATTATTTATTGAATTTAGATATTAATTAAATTTATGTTCGTAAAGTCAAGTTTATATAGTCTATTGACCTATTTAAATATAGTGTATCCTCAAGATCACGAGCTATTTGGAGGGGGAGAAAAAGTCGTCCAGTCGGGAGATTCAATAACAAAAGTTTAAGGCGTCGAAGCTTCCGATTGAATGACAATGTTCCACTCGCCTTTCACCTCCTGGCCTTGACGAGACCCTAGTATAATGAAATCGGACAATCTACGTAATATCGAGGAAAGCCAAGTTTGCGTTTATAGTAAATAAACTATACTTATTTTTTAATGTGGCATCTGTGACTAGTATCTCCAAAATGAAATTCGGCACGAGTTTTTGTGTCTTTCTTGATCCTGCCGCAAGATGTCGCATGATCGCGACCGTGTCGACCAGTGCTGTTGCGTAATGGTTACGTTAGATTATTGTAAGAGTTAATGTTTTTGCTCCTACGACATCATAGTGAGCGAGTACTGCAAGAATTCTTGTCGTGTTGCATCGTCCTTCATCCATCACTTCCAGCATGTTAATGAACACATGAGTTTGTTATAATTACAATTTTCAGTTCTCTAGTACGATACCATTGTCGGTGCTCAGTAGAAAGTAATATTTCTTTTACTTGATAGACTTCTGCATAGAAAACAAATTCACCGTGATTTACAAAGATTTTTGCACTACTTGCACACAAACGCAGGTGGTAGGGAATCGTGGTGGGGTGGTTCGAATCAAGATGTAACGGTAGATAAAAACGACCAACCACCACGGGGAGTATGAGAGTTACATCTCAAATAATGGAGGCAGAATTACGTTCGATTACACAGGATAGCAGTCAACAAATTGCAACAACCAAGATGTAGGCCTTAACTCGTAGTTGCTGCAATAGATAATTTTTTTAATCAAATAAAAATACATTTATAGAATAATATGTGATCATTTAGCACAAAATAATTAAAAACGATATCTTGAGAAGATAAAAACACTTGTCGTGTTAGTAACAAAAACAAACATACTACTATAAAGTACTACAAGTTACGAGACGTGAATGTAGAAGTTCCTCAGTTAGGACACTATGTAGTAGCTAACGCTACGTTTTCGATAACATCTTTAAAATTTCAATTACATTTCTACTTGCTCTTCCGAATTCCACTACTGACGCAACGACCTCCATTTGAATCGCGTCAAGTGCCTCGTCCCATCAGCTGCCTGCTGCACCGCACCCTAGCTGTCTTTTCGTGCGCTCCGCAAGGCCGCTGTCCCTGCGCCCCATCTACCTCGTTCGCGCCGTAAAACGCTCTTGTTCGGTGGGGGCAGGGAAGAGAGCAGCGGCGGGGTTGGTGGCAGAGGCGGGAGACACAGTGGGAACGGATGCAGGAGAGAGAGGGGGGGGCGGTGGCGGTAGCGGCGGTGGGGGAGGCGACGGGGGAGGAGAGCGGCAGTGGGGAGGTGGTGATGGGGGCGGGGTCGGATGCTGGGGAGAGAGCAGCGGCGGGGTTGGTGGCAGAGGCGGGAGACCCAGCGGGGACGGATGCCATGGAGAGAGCAGTGGAGGGGGCGGGAACGGGGCAACCAGCGGGGGAGTGAGGCGGCGACGGGGTTGGTGGCGGACGCGGGCGAGAGAGGAGAGGCGGGGGGGAGACAGGATCGGCGGCAGGAATGGCTGCGAGAGGCAGCGACGGGGGAGGCGGCAACAGGGGCGGTGACGAGTACGGGGGAGGGAGCAGCGGCAGGGATGGAGGCAGGACCGGCGGCGGTAGCGGGGGTGGGGAAGGCGACGGGGGAGGGGAGGCGGTGACGGGGGCGGGGGCGGATGCTGGGGAGAGAGCAGCGGTGGGTACGGCGGCAAAATCGGGGGCGGGGGCGGCGGTGGGGAAGGGCGGGGCTGACGGTACTCGTGGCAATCTGGCCCCGCAATCGCTCGCGGCCGATTGAAATCGGCCATAAACGTAATGAACGGAACTGGAGTCGAACCCGCGACGCGCAGGAAGGCGGGTGACGCTTCAATTTCCAGCTCGTGGTTGGGACGGTTCGTGTCCGACGACTCCACTCACGCTCCGGCGCCTCTTTGGCTGTCCTCGCCCTTCGATCAGTCTCCCAGATCTTGCCCCTTTCAACTAGTCTTTTATTCACTATCACCCAGGTCTAACTCCTCTTTATTCAACATTTATCGAGAACTCACCGCTTTCTCACTCCGCTCTTACTCAACTTTTACCAGTACTCCACATACTCTCATTCCTCTTTCTCTCCGAACTTACTCAATACGCTTTCAGCTACCCTCATCTTTCTTTACCTCTCCTCTTCCTGAACTTACTCAACTTTACCTCATCTCACTACGCTTTCAGCTAATCCCATTCTTCTGTTATCCCTCCTCTTTCACAACTTACTCAACTTTTGCAGGGGCTTCAACTTCCTTTTACACCGCCGTCACTCCCATTTTACTCTACGTTCATTGACCTGTCACCTCGCTCATCTCCAGCTCACATCTCGCACTTAACACGCCCTCTCACCCACTCTCACTCCATTCTCATTTCACCGGGAGCGGTAGCTCAGTGCCTCAACTGATGTCACTGCAGCATCTCTGACCGGGAGGTCCTAGGTTCGAGTCCTGACAGCGGCAGGATTTTCGACACTAGCTTTTCAGCTAGGTCGAATTCAGTCGCTGTCTGGAGGAGAATTCTAGAGGCCGACTACTCTGATCGGTAGTTTTCCGTGGTTTCTCCGATCAACACCAGGTGAATGCCGGAGCAGTACCCCACCAAACGGACCGCGCGGGATCTTCTCTTCCACTTCCTTGTCCTATCCTCTCCCCCTTACACACACACTTACACTAACATGCACTACACTACCACATATTCCGGGAGACCGGTCGGGAGTTTAGAGCTTGTCCCGGCTGGGGCGGTGCCCTGCTGGTGGGAGAGTCCTGGTTAGGGGGAAACCCCACTAGCGGACGGTATGTCGGCGCTGGATCTCGCTATCCAGCTGGGGAAGATCACCGCCATCGTCCGAGAGAACATGCATTACACTAACGGGACTAATGACCAAAGCAGTTGACGCGCCCGGAAACACGAAAAATCAATCAATCAATCAATCCATTCTCATTTCTCTTTGAAATCTCGCGCTGCTCTTCCTTGCTCATCTCACTCTTACTCCGACTTCGCTCCGCACTCATCGTGTCCTAAACTCTTCACATCCAGTGGCCATTCACTGGCATCTGCGATCTACGTGCATCCACCATTAGACAAATCGCACAGGACAAAAGAAATTAAGACTATATATATTTTTTATAACATAATCTTGTTTTATATAGTGAGATCTTTCCACATTCATTTATGTCATCGTGTGTGTGCCTGAAACCTCACATTTATCTTCGCCAATTTTTCTCCTTCCTTTTCAGCTAGATAATGCTCGACTGATAACCCTTTTCGAAATGAACGAAATTTTATGCTTGAATGCCTCACACCTATTTCTAAGAACATTTTAAATATTTCTTGTCTTTATGTCTTTTCAAAGTACACAAATGTAAACACAAATAAAACTGTGTAAATAACAAGTACGGAATCTTGTGAAAAACTACAAAAAAAAAGACTTAAATATCTGACAATAATTGTTTTATTTTAATTGTCGTTGATTAATGACATCTCTGTCTGTTTGGCATTGTAAATAATATTTCCATTTATTTTTTTCTCAAATACCTCAAGCCTTTATTTTTCGCATAGTCTGAAATAAACATAAAATAGCACATTTCAAACTGCTTTGAAGTTAAATTGTGGTTAACATTCTAATACATGTGCTAGAAAATGTAACACAGCCTCCATTACATATAAAATGCCTCTGTATCTCACAGAATAATCTGCACTAAATGTGAACAGGATGACTGTCTGGAGTAAGGATGAAAAAAAAACATCAATGCTTTTAAAACATCGATGTTTTCCATTAGAAACATTAACATATATTAACATAGATTTTTTTTTCGATGTTTTCGTCACATCGATATTTTGTTGCAAAATATCGATGTGTTTTAATTTTATATTTTATTTCATTTAATGGATTTAGGCACGTTGTAGAGTAGCAGTAATCCACAGCAATAACGTTTTTTGCGTCATTCTCTTTATCACGCTGAACATTTCGCGTGTGCAATCTGAGGGAATTTTAGATGGTTTTACGTCGATGGTGTATGAATGGAAGTGACTAAAGGTTAAAGTAGCAAAACACGATGTTCTTTATTGTTAATTTTTTCTTTACATTCCATAACAATTTTTATTAATATACTACTAAAAAGCTGGTAACCAAACAATAAAATATATCCCTTTTAGTACTGTAATGAAAAATGGATAGGAAACTAGCATGTTTATTAGTCTATAATTAAAACGTCGATGCTTTTTCGTCCATTGACATCGAAAACCCTTTAGTGATGTATCGCAACATCGATGTATCGAAACATCGATGTATCGAAACATCGATGTATCGAAACATCGATGTATCGATATTTTGTAAAATTTGCCATCACTAGTCTGAAATCACACATCGCGCGTCGCTGGTCAGCCCGCGAAACGCACCCAGCGCCCGGAGAAGGTTTCTTAGGAGAGAAAGACGGCGAGGTCGTGCCTCCGGCTGCACAAAAAGTTCCTCGGCCGTCATCTGACGTCACAACAATGTCGCGACTTGGGCGAACACGCTCCGGCGCGATTCTCCCTTCGCTTCGGGCCTTCGCTGCTCGCGACTCACCCTCGTCCTCTGCCCCCTCCCTCACCCTCGCTGCTTCGCCTGTCTTCTTTCTTCTTTTGTTCCGCTGTCAAACGTTGCAAGGTCCATCGTACTTCCAGTACCGCCATCGTACTACCGTGGGAATATTCCTTCTTTTTTCTAAAGAACACAAACAAACAGTGCAGGATTTTAGAATTCCGAAAATGATTCTCTCCTTGAGATAACTACATAATATTTCGTAGCAAGTGTTTATTCCGAAAATAATTCTCTCTTTGAGATAACTGTATTACATTTTATAGTACGTGTTTATTCTCAAAATTAAGATAATAAAAATATATTTTACCGAAGGATAAGTAAACACGCTATTGAATTTTGAGATAAACCTACATAAGGAACTCGCTTATAGGGAGCGTAATGTAAACATATTTTATCTTTCTAATAATATCAAAAATTTTCTCTCATCTGCGCCCCGCTTATTTTCGTTTTTAGAAGCACACATCACAAACATGTGCATTGTACCAAATATTTTTGTTCAATTATACATTACGTACGTTATTATTATAATACGGCATGAGGAATCAAATTGAATTATGATGAAAGATACTTACATAGTCTTGACGTAATTTTTCAAATAATATTCGACTTATTAATGATAGTAACATTTCGATATTATCATATATACAGTTGTAAATAAATAAATCTTGAGGGAATCACACAAAACATAAACCGTTTCAAAGAATATGTGTAAAACTTGATTCCATGTTCAGCGTTAAGTAACGTCTGATTGTGTTTGTCTTGAGACTTCTGTAGCAGCACCCTAATGTGTTCTCTACTCCAGTTTTCTAGTTCTTCAGCTGGCAACACTCTCCTGCCTTCGTACTTCGCGCAGCGAAACCTAAATCAACTTAATTGTGATCCACCCCCACTTTAACTTTCACCCCGTCGCCGTCCCCGCTGCCGTCGCCGCCGAGTTGACAAAATCACGAAGTTGCGACTGTTTGTCCATTTCTTGTGGAGTTGTCGCCGCGAGCTCCGTGTGGCGGGAGAAGGGGCGACTAACAGCGAAAGGCTGGAGGGGGGGGTAAAGGGGTCGAAACGGCGCCAGCAGTGGATCACCCTTTTAGCGCAGGGGTGTACACACCGGCTGAAAGAGCTCAAGACAACTGTTGTCCGCCGATCCGCTGGTCGTGATCGCTAAGGCAGTAGTGTCGTAGCGATCTCGGTCCGAAGGATCGCGGGTTCGTATACTGTGTCGGTCATGGTTGTATTGTGTTCGTCCTCTCACCCCTTATCATCACCATGATTGACTTCTGAACGTAAATGTAGCTCTACTATGCGCACGTTTTGTTGAGCTTTCCTTTTGCTTGTAGTGGTGGTAGAGCTTACGGTGGGTTTCTATTTTGTTAGCATTACAGAAAAATCAAATCTGTTCGTTTAGCGTTACAAATAAGTTTTCATTGATTCGGCAACGAAAATATCTAGTTTTATAAATGTTAATCTCTCGCGTTTTTAAATTTTTTATTATTATTATTATTATTATTATTATTATTATTATTATTATTATTATTATTTCATCTTTCAAATATTAATAGTTAAATTGTGGGAAGGGATTCTGAAACTCAAGAAAGTGTGCACAGATGATTTTCTCCCCCATACGTCACATACAGTTTTTGACTGTTTTTGAATAAATTAAATAAATAAATAAATAAATAAATAAAGTGCATACCGTTTCATCTTTATAGTTGCCATACCATTTGCTGGTAATCGGTGGTCGCTAATGACATAGATGATGATGCGATCTTAAATCATAACAACAACAAAAACTGTTGTTGAATGTTTGTCCAGGTGGTCCTAAGATACGAGTCCTCTCAATGGGTAATTGTCGTCACTTGCACATAAATCGAATTCACACCATATCTGCAGGAATGATATAGCGGCCAGCTGCTTTAATTGGTAGTTTTTCGGGGCTTTTGCAATCAATACCATGCCAATGCTGGAACAGTTTCTGAACAAATCAGACACGGACCGCGCTCGATCTTTCCTTCCTCAACGTGGTTCGTTATCCACTTTCACATACACACACACACATTTACTACATTGATACACGTGTCGAGAGGTTAGATCATGTTCCGGTTGAGGCGGTGTCCCTTTTGCGGAAATACCAAGAACGGGAAAACCTCGTGAGCCATCCTGTAAGTCGACGCCGAATATCACTTTGCCGTGGGAGAGGAACACCACCAGCTCCCTGAATTTGACGTGCACTGTACATACAACTAATGATACAGTCGTTGCGCCCAGAAGCACGAAGTACATAGTGTAATGATCCCGTTATGCAAAAGGAAACACTATAAACATTTTTTTAGTAATGGTGCCATGGCAGTAGAGCGCCGTCAAGTGTTTTTGAAGCATGACGAGCGGCGAGAAATCGCATTTAGAAATTGAAAGAATATTCGTGTACGAGTCAAAAGAATACAACAATATATGGACATTTCGGAAATGATACGAATTTCTAAAACATTTAGTTGCGTATAATTAGTAGAGGGGAATTGGAAATGGAAAGGATAAACAGCGTAAGGAGAACCGTCGACTGTTTTTTTAAGGAAGCGCAGCGAAAAAGTGGAGGGTGGTCAGAGGATGATTAACCGTCGTAAGGCACGGACGGAGACGCGTGGTAGGCGCGGTGAATTCTAATATACACTTTTGTCAGAGGCATAGTGCTAAGTTATTCGTGAAGAAAATGAATGGAATTGGAATGTGTGGTCGCAAGAAGGTTTGCGGAAACTGATGGGGCCGTGAGTGTACAGCAGCAGCTACTCCAAAAAGGGAAATGATAAAACTTTTTGGCAATTTTTTTGTTTTTGTGTATCAAGACCAAATTTAAAATACATTGTAGGACAAAAATTGTGAGATTGTGGTTGGAAGCAACGCTAAATGGACCCAATAATGAGTAATAGTATAATAAATTTCGGAAGGTGCACAAAAATAAATTAAAGAAAGTAATTCAAAATATTTAGTATTAATTAGCAGTGTCGTTAACTTAAAAAAATATTTGTGATTGTTGTATTTTTCCTTGGCTAAAGTAATCATTTAAATAATTACAAGGAAATAAACGTAGTTATTGTTATTCAACTATGGAAACAAATTTCAGATTTTTATTTTTAATTAATGAGAATTAGTCCCTACAATAATAATAGTGTTATTTACGGTTTCCCGTATGGGCCGGTTCTGCGTACCCACGGATATAAATTCGTTGACGTGGCTTCCTATTATTACGACGAGCTAGTAAAACAGGATAATGGTTGGGAAATTTTAAGGATAATAGGAACCATGACAATAGTAAAAAAAATCAATAGGACACACAAATTGGCGGAGTCGATGCGCTCTACGAAAAAAGTGCCTTTTTTATCAAAAGGTCAACCAATATCTTGGGAGATAGTGATGAAAGGTTAATATCAGTAAATGTGCCATTGCGCATTATTCTTCATTCTCTAAAAAGAGAATACAATAAAAAAGTAAATACAGGGAAATTGTGACAAAACCAGGTTAACTTCCTTAATTTAATGAGAGCGTCGTTGAAATAGTTTTAATACGACAGTGACCTAATTTTATATCACTCCGTCTAAAACTTCTTTCGTTGTAACTAAACTAGGTCGTCCTGTGTTGAAAGAGGGGAGTTATTTTCATGATTATAAAAGTAATCAAATTTCAACCAAAATATTCAATACATACGAAATAAAATATTGAAATATAAATGTATTATGATGAAGCATAAATTGCACGTGAAATATTAGGACATTACCGAAATGAAAATATTTACCTGCAATATCTCTATAACTGTCCACCTGACCCCACCTTTTTTCGATTTGCTCAATTAGATACATTTTTGTTATGCTTAATTAAAATTAACATTAATGGGATTAGATATGCAATACTAACTGCTTTATTACATTATACAATACAAGAAAATGCATATTACTCGCATCATTAGATTGACAATTCGTATTAAAATGTCATCACAATGTTTCTCCCGCAAAGTAAAATTAATTTTTTTTCTCTAAATAAATGTTATTCTCGTGCCTGTGTGTTTTGAATAATTGTTTCTCTTTTAAATTGTTAATTAAATTCCATTAGCCAATGTGTAGGACGTCGCCGGATCTCACGATCCATTGAGGAGAAATACCAGCACTTCTCTCGATATAAAATACACTACACATACGGGACTAATAATCAAACCAAGAGACATGATACAGAGCATCAACTGGTGCACTTCTGTATGTGCTCTGCTGTACTTTGGACCGGGGACCGGGAGCGGTAGCTCAGTGCATCACCTGATGTCACTGCAGCGCCTCTGACTGCGAGGTCCTACGTTCGAGTCCTGACGGCGGCAGGATTTTCGACACTAGCTTTTCAGCTAGGTCGAATTCAGTTGCTGTCTGGCGGTGAATTGTAGCGGACGGCTGCTCTGATCGGAAGTTTTCCGTGGTTTCTCCCGTCAACACCAAGCGAATGCTGGAGCAGTACCATAATAAGTGGGCCATGACCTGCGTGCGAACTTTCCTTACCCTATCTTAACCTTTTACTTACACTCATACTTACAAAAACTATAATACCATGCATGTGGAGATACTCGTCGGGAAGTTTAGGGCTTGTCCCTACTGGGCCGATGACCTGCTGGGAGAGATACCCGGTCTGGGAAAACTTTGCTAACCGACGGTAGGTCGGTGCCAGATCTCGCCATCCAGTGAGGAAAGGTCACCGCCAACTTCCACGAATAAAACATGCACTACATTTACGGGATATAATGACCTTGGCCGTGACGTGCCCGAAGTCACTTATTAATCAAGCAAAAAACTAATGACCAAAGCAAATAACTAACCTGAAAACCGTAATCACTAGTTACGTATATAAATCATAATATGTCGTCCTCATTCTAACCGACAAGCAAGTGCTGTTGCATTTATATCAAAATCCCCCACGCCCTCCCGTTTGCATTAGCTGACATCATTTTGAGAGGGAGGTTTGGATACCCCTGTCTCTGCGTCTCCCGTCCTCTTGGCCTCTTCCCGGGCGCAGCCGCCGATGCCGGCGCCTTTGTCTTCACTCCCCCCCCCCCTATCACAGTCACTGCGCATCGCGCTCCACACTCCGAGCCACGTCTCAACTCTCCACTTGCACGTGGCGTTCTTGCTACAACTTGCCGCGTTCTCCCGATGCCCGTTATATGTAATTATTGCAGCGAATTCTAGAATATTAAACGTCTATGGGAATTAGGGCGTTTGTGCACTCTCGAATCGATATTCTGCGCATGCGCAGTTCAAGTATCGCATCACTTTCGTGCATCTGCGCATGCGCAGATGATAGATATTCGGTTTCGGTCCGCTAAGACGGGAAAACTTTCTAATAAAATGTTTGTGTACCCTCAAACGTTAAAGCGCTGTCGATATTCTGCGCATGCGCAGTTCAAGTTTCGCATCACTTTCGTGCATCTGCGCATGCGCAGATGATAGATTTCGGTCCGCTAAGACGGGAAAACTTTCTAATAAAATGTTTGTGTACCCTCAAACGTTAAAGGCTTCGATATTCTGCGCATGCGCAGTTCAAGTTTCGCATCACTCTCGTGCATCTGCGCATGCGCAGATGATAGATATTCGGTCCGCTAAGACGGAAAACTTTCTAATAAAATGTTTGTGTCCCCTCAAACGTTAAAGTACTGTCGATATTCTGCGCATGCGCAGTTCAAGTTTCGCATCACTCTCGTGCATCTGCGCATGCGCAGATGATAGATATTCGGTCCGCTAAGACGGGAAAACTTTCTAATAAAATGTTTGTGTCCCCTCAAACGTTAAAGTACTATCGATATTCTGCGCATGCGCAGTTCAAGTTTCGCATCACTTTCGTGCATCTGCGCATGCGCAGATGATAGATATTCGGTCCGCTAAGACGGAAAACTTTCTAATAAAATGTTTGTGTCCCTCAAACGTTAAAGCACTGTCGATATTCTGCGCATGCGCAGTTCAAGTTTCACATCACTTTCGTGCATCTGCGCATGTGCAGATGATAGATATTCGGTCCGCTAAGACGGGAAAACTTTCTAATAAAATGTTTGTGTACCCTCAAACGTTAAAGCACTGTCGATATTCTGCGCATGCGCAGTTCAAGTTTCACATCACTTTCGTGCATCTGCGCATGCGCAGATGATAGATATTCGGTCCGCTAAGACGGGAAAACTTTCTAATAAAATGTTTATATTCTGCGCATGCGCAGTTCAAGTTTCGCATCACTTTCGTGCATCTGCGCATGCGCAGATGATAGATATTCGGTCCGCTAAGACGGGAAAACTTTCTAATAAAATGTTTGTGTCCCCTCAAACGTTAATGTACTATCGATATTCTGCGCATGCGCAGTTCAAGTTTCGCATCACTTTCGTGCATCTGCGCATGCGCAGATGATAGATATTCGGTCCGCTAAGACGGTTAATTTGCATCACTTTCGTGCATCTGCGCATGCGCAGATGATAGATATTCGGTCCGCTAAGACGGGAAAACTTTCTAATAAAATGTTTGTGTACCCTCAAACGTTAAAGCACTGTCGATATTCTGCGCATGCGCAGTTCAAGTTTCACATCACTTTCGTGCATCTGCGCATGTGCAGAAGGTCGATAGTGCTGTCTGCCAAGGCGTGCCCAAACTCTCTATTTTTTATGATCGAACTTTCTAAACTCAGTCGTTACTATTTTGTTTCCTTATTTTACGTATCATTGTATCATCATATATTTTAAGTGCAATTGTGTTTGCAATATTTTTTATTTGTATTTGTATTTGGCCATTATGTGTTTTGTAGAGGGCAATTGGCCTCGGCGTTGTTAATTCCAGGGGTTCCCAGTTGGTCACCCAACCAGGAACCTGCGACTTTTTGAATTTAATTAACCTTCGTGACTTCACGTAGTTAACGAATTCGGCTAGTGACGCCGGTTCCTCAGTGAAGACCTCTCAGTACAATCGTCCCAGCATTTTTCTGGATGACCGAAGGATATCACGAAAACCTCGATTAGGATGATCGGCACGAGGATTAAACCCGGGCCTTCCGAATGCGAAATCACTGCGCTACGCCCTAGTTCACTTTGCTTGGTCAGATTTTATTATGCGAGCTACTAACTGTGGGGAATACCAACAATGATTATACTTGCAATGTATTTGGTTGTTTTCAATTCCTACAGTACCGGCCGCGTATAAGAGACACTGAAAATTCTCTCGCCACGTGCTGTGGTACGTCATGTGACCTGCTCTGAAGAAATGGTCTTCCGAGGATTTGTTTACTTTCTCACAAGCAGAGTTCAGCATTGCCGCTCACACGAAGTCGCTCGAAAAGCGTGCAGATCCGTATCATCGGCAGTATCAGTGCGAATGAAACGTGCCTTTGCCGATGCGTGACAGGTCAATTGGTGCGTGACTGCCGAGCGCCGAGTGCATTGGTCCAAGGTTGAGAGTTTGGAGAGCCACGCACCATACACCATAGTGTTAAAGAGGATCGTGAATTTTTGTACGTTTTCGCGAATATTTAGAGGCAGGAAAGAAAAAGGGAGAAATATTATTACTTCTCGACAATTTTGTGGGTAGATTTGCGACTGCACTATTGATAGGCCCGAAAAGAACGAAGTTACCCGGAGCTGATGCTTCAATTTTTCAACACGGTTTGGAAGGCGAAAACGTTCGGTTGTGGCAAAGGTTATGAACATGATATCAAGTCGTGTCATCGCCTGTCGGTAAGTGTTAATGTTTTGATATTTCATTTATTTCTCATGTAGGCTGTGCTATGTGCGTACAAATGCGTGGAAACAACACATCGAACTGTCAGAGTCGCTTATACGCTACCGGTACTGTAAGCGGATCTAACTTCTTTTCTACAAGAACGGTTTTCCCTTCCTCCACATGCGCAGCATCCCCCTGGCAGCTTTATCATGGCTCTTTCCCTACCACCACCACCACCACCACCACCACCCTCCCCGCGGCCGCCGCCTTCGCCATCACAGCGGTCTCCGAGGCCTTCCTACGCCCAAACTCCCCTGAGAGCCCGGGTGATGGATGGGAGGCGTCACCACGCCCCCCTCCACCGTCTCAGCCCCAGAGTTTACACTCTCCGCTCTCACCCAGGCCTCCGCCTCCCTCAGCTCCGTTTCTGTGCTTGCTTTCGCCTTCATCCCCACCTCAATCTTAGCCTGCGACTCTACGTCCTCTCTCCATTCCAGACCTCGTATTAGCCTCCACGTTAACGGTCATTCGTCAACGCCTCTATCGACTCCTTCGGGTTCCTCTGCCTCTTCCTGTTCCGTCTTCTTCGTCTGTTCCCTTACCACTGCCTCACGTGATTGTACATCACGTCCCGGGCTCACAAACCATTCCCACGGTCTCTTATTCTTTAACCTTCATCACCACGTCAAGTCCTGAGCTAACCCCTTCCTTCTTCCTCTTCCCCTCAACAACTTACAGTCCTCTCAGGATTTCAGCAATATTTTTGTTCCCCTTTTCGCCTCCGTCTTTATTTCTGCCTCCGAATTCACATACACCTCATTCACCCTTCGTCTCTACCTCTGTCTCCACTTCTGCTCAGGTCTCTGCCTTCGCCTCCTCCTCCACCTCCTTGCCTGCCCCCTCCGCCACCTTCTACTCCTAACCCTCCTCCTCCGCCTCCTCCTTCTCTTCGTACCCCACCCCCCCTTCCTCTCTCCACCTCTCCCCTCTTCCGCTTCTTTCCAACCCCTCCCTTTCCTTCCTTCCCCCTCCACTTCCCCCTCCGAAGAGTCCTCCGCTTCCCCCTCCGTTTCCCGCTTCCTCCTCCTCCTCATCCTCCTCTACCTCCTCCTTTTCCCCTGCTTACCTCCTCCTTCCCCCCTGCACTTCCACCCCCTCCCGTCTCCGCCACCTCCGTCCCCACCTCCGTCCCCACCTCCGTCCCCACCTCCGTCCCCACCTCCGTCCCCACCTCCGTCCCCACCTCCGTCCCCACCTCCGTCCCCACCTCCGTCCCCCCTCCGTCCCCACCTCCGTCCCCACCTCCGTCCCCACCTCCGTCCCCACCTCCGTCCCCACCTCCGGTCCCACCTCCGTCCCCACCTCCGTCCCCACCTCCGTCCCCACCTCCGTCCCCACCTCCGTCCCCACCTCCGTCCCCACCTCCGGGCGAGCGACCGCAGGACGCGGCGTCTACGCCCCCGCGCGCCCAAGGCCCCCTGCAAACGAATTGGGGTTTACCTTTAATCCGCCGGCGCACTCATAAGGGCAGATTTACGGACGGCGCGCGGGGCGGCATCGGCGCGGTACGCGCGTCACCCGTCCCAGACGCCGCGACGCCTTCTTAATGCGCCCGAAACCCCCGCGGAGGCTAATTTGCCGGATTATCCTGCTTCGCGGTGTTGCGCTGAATAAACAAACATGCTGCGGATGAGGAGACGATTTTGTTACGGCGGTATAACTGTGTGATGGTACATTTCTAAGCCTTAGAATAGATGAGGAGCAAACATTCAGAACGTGGCATGTCCGTATCGTTCTTTTCCAATTAAAATGAAAAATATAAACACGAATTTTTCACTTTAGAACTCCTGTTATGAATCAACGAATAAAATTATACTTAATGTAGTGTAAGACATCTCATTTTTTTCTGGAAATAAAATTCTAGGTAAAAACATTTAAATAACACAATGTTTTCCAAATGGACAAGTCACCTTTTAAATGTTTGCTCCTCAGATATTTTGAAGGGTCAATTTTAAATGAGATGGTCTAGGTGGGTCGATGAAACATAAATAGGGGGCGGATTTTAATGAAATGTTATTAATTTTCTTTTCACTTTAGAACAATGTCTTTTACTGCAGACAGTCATTTTATGTTATGGAAAAAGGACCATTTTATAGGTAATTCTTTTGTATTTTTGTGGTCTATTTCATCTAATAAGTCGTTTTTTTACTTATATCGCTCTTTTACAGCTTTTTTGTGGATTTCATGGATTTTAATATCGTTTTAATGGTACTTGCTTCAAATCATAGTTACGGAAATATTATTTCTACAACAAAATGTTTGAAGAACATTTAATGCTCTTCACAGAATTTCTGAGTAGACCATTCTATTTCTTCGCTATGAAATTTTAATGTCAACCGTTGTGTGTAATCTAAGATTCCTGTGACACCTATCAGCACCATTGTCGGTTTGGCGGATTTCACGATAACTAACGACAGATATTTTCTGGTTCAGTACAACACAAAAGTTTGCAATCTCAGGTCACTGGAATGAATATAACACGCCTCGACTGTGACCTATCCAAGAGCTTCACATGTTCATCTGACATTGTTTTGATCAATTTTTTACGTCAGTTTTCTTTGATTTTAGGTCATTTTAAAAACATTTTAAGAGCATTTTGTTGATCATTTTTGGTGATGCTTTAGGTCATCAAAATCCGCCCTCTAAACATTATAATTATAATACACCTAATCAACATTATTGAAAATATAATTTTTCGGTTTAATAAAGCAAAATTAAATCAAAAATAAGAATATATTCATGGAAGTTTTCATAAATATTCTTCTGGTTGTTTAAAAATAGTAATATTATTGATGTAGTAACTATTTTGCATGTTTTTCATTTCCATTGAGAACTAAATAAGTTTATTTTCTTGTGAATGAATTTCACATTTTCACCTAAAAACGGTCTTCTTACACATTTTCTTTTCACAAACCAAATTTATTTATTTTTGATGAATCTTACACTCGAAATATGAGATAACAGTACCAAAATAACCCTAGCCTACTCAATGAATGTAATCACTGTTGATGCTAGTACATCAATGAATCATGATATATTGAAAATATTACGAAAACAAATACTGTCAGCTAAAGGTTTAAGGTGAATATTTCGTTGCAAATATTTTCCCAAATTGTAATTATTGATATGACCTTCTCTATTATGCTAGAAGCATGTCTAACACCTATCAGATACCCTCCCCCTATCACCACTGAATAGTCTAAAAGGAATATCGGACTGCAGAGAATATAGAAAACAATTGAATGTGATATTCAGATGTTAAAAACCCAATGGAATGCATCCAATTACAAAAAGAGTAAAAATATTTACAATAGGAAAATAACATACTATAACATTATCAAAAACTGAACTCCATTTATATTTTATTTTGGGAGTTCACAGAGATCGCATGAATTTATCCTCCAACATATTTCTACAATTAGAACAAAAAAGGAGGGAAACAAAACATGCTACTTTGTATCTAAAAGTCTCATTTAACACAACTGACATAGATGTTTTGTGAGCTCACACATCGTGATTTTCTAGCTTATCTGCGTATTCGAACAATGACTTATACGTTATGAAAAATTTCGGTGATTTGTTTACTTCACACAAACCTGAAGGTCCATTTGTAAATGCCAAACATATGCATAAACACGACAAATGAAATGTACTCGTACATTTCCCCAGTTATGTCTTGTTTAAAATACGCATGGAAACTAGTGCCTTTATTTCTACTTGTGATGGCAAGTACCTGCATTCAAATTTTATATTCGAATTTTGCATAGAACTCAAATATCAGAAAACGCATGTAATCAAATACACGATCGTTCTTTATGAAGCAGACTTCTATATTCCTCTACTGAACTGAAATTTGGGTATCGTATATAACGAAAGCTGTGACCACAGATAAACCATTTGCATCTGCTTTAATACTAAAACCACAGAGGCCAATACCGCATTCATTAATCTAAGATTCTGATGTATCATTAGAACTAGCCGAATTTAGCTACGGTAAATCTGTCGCCACATTTGAATAGGGATAGAATAGCAATCTGTATAGAGTATATATATATATATATATATATATATATATATATATATTGTAGTTTATAAATATTGATAGAGAAAAAATGTGTTGCATTTGGCATTCTCATGAAGTTTGTTAAAGCCAAACAATGTAATCGGAGACTAAAGCTTTATTTTGATTTGTGTTAGTGACTGCGTAGTGTATTCTGTACCGTACCAAAGTGTGTTCCTTATAACCGAAATAGTTAATTTTCTTGAGTGCAGGTAGAATTTAAGTATTCATTTAAAGTAACTTATATTCGTGATTTGTGAGTCTTGATGGTACTTTCCAGACAAGCTCTCCTCTTCATGTTGAAACGTTAAATATCGTTTGAACATGAAGAGGACAGCTTGTCTGGAAAGTAGACTCACAAATCACGAATATAAGTTACTAACGACTATCAACGCAGGCAAGGAAGGGAGTTCAACAACTATTGGAATAGAGTCGAAACCTTGCCGGCAGAATCATTAAAAACAAACTCCTCCCTCTTGACACAAACCCCTCCCCTCCATTGTGCAGGTCGAACATCTAAGATGACGATGTACGGATAGTAAAGTACTAAAATAGGACCTGTACAATATGTAGACAACGAAGTTAATATTCGACTGTGTTAAGTCTATCTGAATTAGGAGACAAACATCTCCAAAACCACACATGTTTAAAAAGTTAATAAAAACATTCATAACAAAGTGGTTGTCACGAATATTGTTTTAGACCTTACCTATGTTAACCCAGTTGTGCCCTCAATAGGAAGACTCACGCCAGTACCCGCAATTAACCTCTCAGAAAAATTTGCGACTTTTTGTGATAGCTAATATCTGAAGGTCCATTTACTGAAATACGTATTTTATTCACTTTCTACATGTCTTCCAATGTAATTGTTAATGAACTTTACACTGGAGAATTCTTATCTGAATAGTTATGGCGAGAAAGGTAAAAATTGAGAAAGTACACGCGAAAATCATTAAACATCATATTATCCTATTATATAATATTAAATATAATTTGTACAAAGTATTTTGAGATGTTCTAAACAAATAAATATTTTGCTTTTCCACAAAAATGTTTAGAAACTCTTTGTCTTTTTCTATTTTACAAGGTTCTCATTTTTGTCGTTTCCCTACAGACGTCTCCTGCATATCGTCTTTCTCTTTGGTAAGAAATTGTGACAGTCGATTGTAGATAAAGCAAACGAATACGTTTTCTGAACAGGCACTTGTCATAGACACGGTTGAAAATAATGCCATGATACGTACTGCACAGGCGAGGAACTCACAGTCCACTGGCGCCATTGCACCAAACATATATGACAGATATCGCGCAGCGCAGCGATCAAGTTTCAACACGCTCACGGGAAATGCTTCAGTGAAAGGACAAAAATAAAATAACAGGCGTTTTCAGAAAAGTATAATGTAGGAATACATGAAATATCAGACAACTAATGTATCGCAATAATTCAGGAATATAAAATAGCCATGGCTGGGATCTCGCAGATATATTGCGAGCACTCCCGGGTTAAATAATAATATTTAATACAAACCTTTGTTACTTCCGAAGGTGTACATTTTGCAACAGCGCGTATACTCAATGGTTAATTCAGCTCCTTTCCCCACGTGGTGCACTTCAATTAAAATCAATTAACATCGGTACAAAAATGTAAGTTAAAAGTAAAATCTGCTGCATAACTGTTTCTATACAATTAGGGATTATACTGATCATAAAAAAGAAAAATAATGTTTATTTTAAAAAAACAAATATACAGTATGCCTGTAACAAGTAATGTACTTCAGCTAGCGGGTCAATGACCCACATCTCGATCGGGTTTTTGTCCAGTTTCTCTGATCCATCGAGCAAATGTTGAGGTGGCCCCTTGACTTGTTTCTGGACGTAAATGTAGTTTCGCTATGCACACAAAGGGCACACGCTTTGTTGAGCTCTTTCTTTGCTTGTAGTGGTAATAGAGCTTAGGGTAGACACTATTTTGTTAGCAATGCAGAAAAATCAAATCGACAGTTCGTTTACCGTTACAAATAAGTTTTCTGTAACTCGGGAATGAAAATGAATGAAATGTAGTTTTTGAAATGTTATTCTCGCGCTTTTTTAAAATTGTATTATTGTTTTATTATTTTATTATTATTATTATTATTATTATTATTATTATTATTATTTTTCAAATATTAATAGTTAAATTGTTGGTAAGGGATTCTGAAACTCAAGAATGCCTCCCCCATACGTCACATTTTTTTTACGGTTTTTGACTAAATAAACAAATAAATAAATAAAGTATTCTAGAGGTGTCCTTGTGGCTGGGGGAGTTCCTCAAGCGCCAAGCCCCGGGGCGCGTCTGGGCCGCAAGCAGCCGCCCCCTGCGCTCTGTCCCCTTTAAGCGCCACCCGGGGGCTGGCCCCGCCCCCGAACCCACCCCGGCCCCGCCCGCGAGGCCCCGTCACCGCCTCCGGGCGAGAAGAAATGGGGTGAAAGCCCGAAGAATCTCGGGAACATTTCGCGGGCTCCTTTGATTCCGAAAATTAGTTGAAGTGTCGCGGTGCGGCAATGCGGACACACGCTGAGAGGTTTTGGGGGAGGGGCTGGAGGGGATGGCGGAGGTTGGATGGCGGTGGACGGTGAACGGAGAGTGTGTGAAGGAGGAGTGGATCGATGGTGGGGAGATGTGGGAGTGCAGGGTGGAGAGAGAAGGGCGAGGGCTGGAAGGTGGAGGGAGGGAGGGAGGGAGGGAGCGAGTCCAGAGTATGGAAGGAGGAGGGTGGTGTTCCTTGAGCCGAGGGTGCCACTGCGGATGCGAACCCTCTCCCCCCAATCGCCCTCCAATTGACCCTGCCCTTCAGCGGCGATGCTCTTCGACCCTGCACTTCAGCCCTGCAATTCGGTCCTGCTCTTCAGCTCCGCTCTTCGACCCTACTCTTCGGCGCTACCCTTCGGCCCTGACTTTAGAACATGTCATTCGACCCTGCCCTTTGAACCTGCCCTTCGGCTCTGCCTTTCAGCCCTGCCCCCCTTCCCCCCTTCCCTGCCCTTGGCCCCCCTTTGGCGGCCCTTCGGCGCCCTTAGGCCCTGCTTTCCCTCCCCTTCGCCCTCGCCCCCCTCTTCGACCCAGCTCTTCGACCCCTTAGTTTTTGCGTAATGTTAAGTAAAAAATAAACAACTTTTAAACGAATATTTTCTCAAACATGGGCTCCAAAATTATCAAAGAAAAATTTTCCTTGGGTTTACCAATGAACGGTAAGATATTGGTTCTGGTCCCTGTTTCGTAAATCTGTGTAATTTCGAAAATTACAACAAAAATTTACAATTCAAAATTACACTATTGAAGATATAGTTCAGTCATGAACGAAATCTGTTCTAAAAAACAGATATTTCAAAAAATCATGTACAATATTTTGAAAACAAGAGCATTTTTGCATAATTTCTGGTAATG
This sequence comes from Teleogryllus oceanicus, assembly GCA_964035755.1. NCBI lineage: Eukaryota > Metazoa > Arthropoda > Insecta > Orthoptera > Gryllidae > Teleogryllus > Teleogryllus oceanicus. The sequence continues at coordinate 33,133,854 of CAXIVR010000014.1, read as the reverse complement.
CAATTAACACTAAAAAACATTAGTTTAAAAGACACCAATTTTTTTCACGTACAGAGCAACGGGCGCTTAAAAATGGCGCAGGTCTCATTTTTGTTGAACTCTTTGAATTTTCTGAAATTTTCAAAAGTTAGAAATAAGACGAGAAAGTATGTACTGTTGTAAGATCAGAAGTTTTTTTTCTTTCTTTGTAGATGCGTCTCAAGTAGGCAAACCCCTAATTCAATCCATCGAGATGAAAATAATCTTATAAATTTTAATTTAAAGACAAGATATTTGAAGTTAATACACATATTAAAGTATTTCTCAATAAAATGAAATAATTTGTACCTTTTATAATTCTTTTTCCAGAATTTTGTTGTGAAGTTTACTCATACATACGAAAAGATTTCTCTACTTAATAAAATACTATTATACTTATTTCTTTACTTACTTACCACTCCATAATAATTATTTGTATTGCTTGATAAATGTATAACAATGAACGTAGAGGAGGTTGTTAAGATTATCGACAAGAAACATTTGAATTACATATTACTAAGACTTAAACTTATGATATAACTGTAAATGTTTTGTTCTTATACATAACGTACTGGACTTGTTCCAGTCATTACATTCTAAACAATGTTTCTAATAAATTTGTAAGGGTTCATTTCACTATCAAAACTGCACGCTTTCTAGTCTTCGCAATGCTTGCTTTCGAGAGATGCTGTGTGCTGCTTCTCTGATAAAGATGCCCTCTGGCATTTCTGTCCTTTTTACGTTCTCGCGAACATCGGCAAAGATTCTCTCAAGACTTGTTTCGTGGTGCCGAGACTGGGATTTTCTACTTCGTTCTTCTGATTACAGGGTTTTGAATAAGCAATTATATGAATTATTCTCCTTGAGTTCTATGTGGCGGAAATAAAACAATTGGAATTAAATAATCTTGAGGACAAAGAAGCACACAACTATTCTAAGAATACTTGGATAGATAAACGCCTTTATAACTAAAACCACCATTTAAATGAAAGTATTACTTACATGCAAAGGAAAAGTACAATTTTTCTGAAACCAAACTGAAGTTTCCATGATTTATTGTGCATATTAACCTCTTTTATTTTTGTTGACTTTTAGTGTATATTTCCGTTTGTCAGGCTTTAACAACGTAGTTCCTCCAACTCCTTCGAACTTCGCGGTGCCCGAACATTTTCCTAAACTATTTTTTCTTCACTGCTGGGGGTAGGTGATAACACTCTTTTCCAAGCCTGGCTCCGACTGTCTGAGAAAGATCCTGGGCCCACCTAACCAGATTTCTATTTATTTTTTAAAGTGACAAAGCTCGAAGGCTGTATCCTTCGAGGTTTGTCACAATAAAAAAAATAATTCCAAATTTTCTATTCTAATTTACAGGTGACTAACAATTTGAAAAACAGATCTACAAAATATTAAATACAAAATTTTGAATCATAAATATATTTTTATATAAGATTTATCCACCTTGCAGGAGGGGGAAATATCTTCGGAAATCTGAGGCAGTTACAGTCACTTACAGGCTACAAAAAGGAAGATAGTGCATACAAAAACTTTGGATGGTCCCAATTACATATTACATAAGTAAAAAACACTAATCACTAATTCAAAATTTCATTAATACTTACAATTTTCATGAGTGATTTTCATGAGTTTTTTTAGTTTGAGCATGAGTTTGAGTATGATTTTCATGAGTTTGCCAATGCGTAAAAAAGAACCCAAGAAGAATCGCAAACAGCTTTAGATAACAACGACAATGAATTTATTTGAATCTATCACGGAGAATGTAAATTAAATAAATATTTTAAACGTTTTATTTTACTACTAGAGTATATTTGATAGTCAACATGCATTGATGTTTGAGGCATACTCTAAATCTCCCTGAATGCGACTCGACGTGTACATACAAAACAGGAGTACTTTATGAGTTCGCTTCTAATCATAGTCAAATGGCAGATGGCTGAGCAAAAATTCCCATGTGTCCCTTAGCAAAAAGTGATCATCATCGACATTCCTGCATACCCGAGAAAATTTGCTCATAGACCGAAGGGTATTGCGTCAGCCATGATTGGCCAATGTAAAAGAGAGTATGTATACCCACAAATACCCAAAAAATTTCTAACATTTTTTTCTGGAAAGTGATATATTGCAAGTGATTCATTTCTATTTCTTAAACGCTCTTCACGGGTTGTGCACCTCACAGTCATGGAGATATGCAAACTCCCTCCACTTTCTTTGAAAGCCATATTCTCTTTTTATCATTTGACCTACTCGCTTCCTGGGAGGCTTCCTTCCCTTTCCCGTCTTCATCCTCTCCCCTTCACCCCGTCTCCCCGACACTTATACCTAACAAACAGTGGTACTTGAAGAATTGGCTACCAATCATAGTCAAATGGTAGATGGCTGAGTAAAAATTCCCACATTTCCCTTAGCAAAATGTGATCATCTTCGACATTCCTGCGTACCCTATAAATTTCAAACATTTTCTTCTGAAAAGTGTTCTATTGCAAATGACTCATTTCTATTTCTTAAATGCTCCTCGTGGGTTGTGCACCTCACTGCCATAGAGATATGCAAAACGCCCTCCGCTTTCTTTGAGAGCCATCTTCTCTTTTTATCATTTGACCTACTCGCTTAGTCGGCGGCTTCCCTCCCGTTCTCACCGTCCCCGCCCCTCGCCCGCCCGTGAGTTTTTTTCGCGCCCGGAGACGCCGTCTGCGCGGCGGGCGCTGCCTGCGCAATTATTCCCGTCCGGATGGCTCCTTATTCGTCTCAGAGAGGGCGAAGAAAAGTTGCAGAGGCCACCAAAGACCCGGAGGGGCTTCGTTAAGGCCTCTGCGGAGACGGTTGAGGTGCCGGCGGCGGCGGAGGGGCTGAAAAGGGTGGGGTGGCGGTGGAGGCAATGGCGGCGAGGGTGGAGATGGTAATGCAAATGGAAAACGGTGCTGGCAAAGGTGGCGATGACAGGGAAAGTGGCGGGGACTGTGAGGGCGGCGTTGGTAAAGAGGACAGCATGGGGAAGGCGGGTAAGGGGGGGGGGGGGGGGGGAAAGTGGGGGGGGGCGGGGAGGAAGGCTGTGGGGCAGTGAGCGACGGAGATAGTGAAGGCTGGTGGGGCAGCGGGGCGGTGATTGAGGGGCAGTGGCGGAGGCGGGGACAGCGGGGACGCTGGTGGCAGCGTGGCAGTGGGATCGCCGGGAACAGTGGAGGCGGCGGGGCAGTGAGGGCCACAGGGACATTGAAGACTGTAGGGGCAGCATGGCTTGACAGTGGTGGGGGAGTGGCGGGGGCGGGGCAGCGGTTGCCGGGGCGGCCGGCCGGGGGACGGGGCGGGGGGGGCAGTGAGAGCGACGGAAAAAAGGGGGGGGAAGGGGTTCCGGGGGAAGAATTCGTGGGGGGGAGAGGGAGTGATGGCGGTGGCAGAGGGCGACTGGGGCGGGAAAGGTTGAGTGAGCAGCAGTGGCGACGAAAGCGATGGCGGCAGCGTGGGCGGCGACGTCGGCGAGGGCGGCTGGAGCGGTGGTGGGGGAACAAAGGGGAAAGCACGGTCCGCGGGAGGCGGGCTGTGTCTGCCCCGCAAAAGCGACGAAGCGAAGCCGCAAAAAAGGTCGTTTGAATTGCGAGAGCGTCTCTCCGCCAACGTTAGCGGGCCCGCCCCGTCCCTGGCGCCGATTGGGGCCTGGGTAGCTATTTCGACTAATCCCACGCCTCTCAATCGAAGAAGGTTTGGCATTCTCGCTCTTTTTATCCCGAAAAGAGCCTTTGTCTCTCTCCCAGCCGCCGGAAATGCGGCGCTAAGACGACTGTATGTCTACAAGTGCTACTGATGAATCTACCGTACTTTCACCCTGTTCCCCCACCACCGCCCCAGCTGCCCTCGCCGACCTCGCCGCCCACGCTCCCACCACCGCTTTCGTCACCACTGCTGCCAACTCAACCTTTCCCGCCCCACTCGCCCTCCGCCACCACCATCGCCCCCTCTACCCACTTCCTCCCAACGATTCCCCCAACAATCATCGCACCCATTACCCCTACCGCCTTCATTACTTCCGTCGCCCTCACTGCCCCGCTGCCACCAGCAACCCTGCTGTCCGCGCCACTCCCCCCCGACACCCTCAACGGCACGCTGTCCATACAGCCCTCACTGTACCCGCAAGTTTAAGTTTTCGCTTAGACTGTACTTTGAATAATAATTTAGTTTTCTTAAAATAGATCATAAGCATACAAAACATTAAAAAATTGTCATCAAACATTAAACAATCATCGCACCCATTACCCCTACCGCCTTCATTACTTCCGTCGCCCTCACTGCCCCGCTGCCACCAGCAACCCTGCTGTCCCCGCCACTCCCCCCGCCACCCTCAACGGCACGCTGTCCCTACAGCCCTCACTGTACCCGCAAGTTTAAGTTTTCGCTTAGACTGTACTTTGAATAATATTATAGTTTTCTTAAAATAGATCATAAGCATAAAAAACATTAAAAAAATTGTATTGTAAAACTGAACCATGTATACCATTAAAAATAATAAAATAATTAAAAGAGACTGTACTTTGATGATCTTGTTGGTACGTTTTATGAATATGAAGACTGTTTATCACATTTCCACTTGTTCGTTTAAGACTGTTCATCTTTTATAAAAAACAATTCAATACGAGTTAAAATGATGCGAATCCATTTTTATCACGAAACGCGTATGAATTGTATGCAAATCTTTAACAAAATGTGAGAAAAACATTGTGTTAGCGATAATAATTATAAAATAATTTTCTAAATAACGAGATAGAAATAAAAACTTATCATCTTCAGCTCATTCACGGGCTCTAATTTCAATTAAGATATTCAATATGAGAAAATATAAAACAAGAGTAATTATAAAAGGTAATGCGAAAACTAAATACTACAACAGAAAAAGTACTAGAGCATAGAAATAAATGCGAATAAAATTATCTTAAAATTTTACTCAAAATTTTTAAAGTGATTTTTTGCACGATTCACTGCAGTCGTTCACGATAAAGTAAAAATTAAAATAATATATCAATGAGTAAGTCAGTTTGGAATATAATGTGAATATAAAAGTGGCGTTCTAACTCCTTGGGCCAGGAATTGCTGCGTTTGTTCTCGTCAAGAATGGTAAATTTTTATAAAGCATTGAGAGCCACTTAAAATGAGAGGTAGCTTTCAGCCGCAGATCGTTTTCTAAATCCAAGACCTGGAGGAAATCTTGAGAAATAAAGAGGAGAAATTCATTTTGCGGCGAATGAGATATTTCTCTCAGCAAATTATATTTAATTTTTTTAAAAACCAGAAATAAATGCAAGTGACTCCAAGAGATCTGTTAAATTTCTCAATTCATTTTATTATTATTATTATTATTATTATTATTTTATTGTTATTTTATTATTATTTATTATTAATGTTATTGACGTTCATAACTATTATTAATTAGTATTACCCTAAGCTGGATTCGTTCATTTTCATCTTTCATTATTTCATTAACTATTTTCATCATTATCATGTTGGTTTTCGGTTATGCGCACTCCACAACACAACACGCAGAAACCAAAGGATCCATCATTCACGCCCAGTGTCGAATCCACGTCCTCGCTCGTATCGATTCGATACACTCTCACCATGCGCACTGCCTGTAAAATGGTGTAACATTTTTATTTTCTCGCGCTGCGATTACGTATCTAATGTACTATAATTTCTAAGCATGTTTTTCAGCTTCTCTAAAAGATTTCGTTCATTTCCTTTGTACAGTGCGAAGGCGAGAGCACGCGTGTAAAATAAGTGAAGTTTTAACAGCACGTACTTTCTTGCATTAGTTCAGATAGGTCGAGAAATATCAATTTTGGAGTAATTAAACTGAACTGTTCAGACGCAAGCATTGACTACAGACAGACAGACATACAGATAGAGAGACTGATAAAACCGTCTACCGTCATCCAAGTTCTCAGTAACAAGGACCATAAAACATAATTGGTGGCAATACAACGTATTGGAGGAATCAATTTACCACAGGTCGGAACCAAATTTGTCCAGACGACTCCGATTATATTGAACTCGAATATAGTGAACCCTCGGTTAAAGTGAACTTAATTCACTGGTCCCGTATCACTAATATTACAAATAAGCGTAATAAAACTATTATTATGGAGAACCTGAACCCCGGCTACAGTGAACCTAGGAAATTCGTTCGGGAAATTAATTCCCTCCCAGAAAGAATATATCGCCTCAGTGCCACAAATTCCCACACTAGGCAGCTTAAAAAAAATGTCGTCGGCCAAACGCCATAATAGAAGAAGGCTCCCTGAGGTGCAGGTACGGCACCGGAATGGGCAACTTACTGATGACCTTATAGCACTCAGTTTCACTGCGGAAACAAAAATTGTGACCTGCGTGGGCTACAATTGGCGGCGGCGACGCGCGATTGCTTGCTTCAGTTTCAATCTTGGTGTTAATTGATATTCCGCAGGACAAAGCGTGTTGACTTCTACCAAGGCGACAGGAAGCACGCGACTTCCACAGTCTGGCGATATCCGCCATGCCGCGCGGAAAAGCGATCAGTTCATTAGCCGCTTGCGCCATTCTGCTTCCGAAAGCATATCGCATATTATTAGTAAGTAAATAAAAGGATCTTCGGACAGTGGGACGGTGTTCCAACAGTGCAAGAGGCATCGAAGGGTGTCAAGACTACATTACGGTATTTAGACACTGAAGTCAATGCAAAATCAATTATGGAGAGAGCACGAATTCTGGATTAGGATCTAGAGAAATCACTAATGAAATAGTACGAATCAAATAATTGAAAATAAATAATTATTTTAAAGACAAATAAAGATATTGACATGTTCAGTTAGTGCTGTTAATGAGTTTTGCTTTATCTCTATAGTAATAAAATTAATCGTACCGGGAGCGGTAGATCAGTGCATCAACTGATGTATATGCAGCGCCTCTGACCGGGAGGTCCTAGGTTCGAGACTTGACGGCAGCAGGATTTTCGACACTAGCTTTTCAGCTAGGTCGAATGCAGTCGCTGTCTGAAGGAGAATTCTAGCGCCAGGCTGCTCTGATCGGTACTTTTCTGCGGTTTCTCCGATCAACACCAGGCGAATGCCGGAGCAGTACCCTACCAAACGGGCCACGGACCGCGCGCGATCTGTCCTTCCTCTTCCCTGTCCTATCATCTCCCCTTATACACACACTTACACTAACATGCACTACACTACCACATATTCCGGGAGACCAGTCGGGAGTTTAGAGCTTGTCCCGGCTGGAGCGATGCCCCGCTGGTGGGAGAGACCTGGTTAAGCGGAAACCCTGCTAGCCGACGGTAGGTCGGCGCCAGATCTCGCCATCCAGCGGGAGAAGATCACCGTCATCTCTTTAGAAAAAACATGTACTACATTTACGGGACATATGACCAAAGCTGTTGACGGGCCCGGAATCACTAACCAACCAAATTAAAATTAATCGTTTTGGAGAAATTCTGTTTAATTTTGACAATATCGGATATAACGAACCAAAAATGATAGTCCCCAGATGTTCGTTATAATCGGAGTCGACTGTACCTTCGTAAGGGCGTGAAAGTAGAAAGAAGTGCAAGGCGGGTGGTGCAGCATCAACGACGCAATGCGCCGGTCTGAGCAGCGGCCGGAGGGAGGGGGAATCGGGGAGGGGAGGGAGGGAGCTTGCAGATCGCAGGCGGCCGTGAATAATTCGGGCGTGCGACATTTTTCATGAGCCGCTCTTATTGACTGGCCGCCGCCGCCGCGCGGCACAGCTGCGACCGCCGCGCCTCTCGCCACCTCCGCCGACGGCGCTAGCGTCGACCCCTCGCGTGCTCCCAGCTGATTTCAAGTTCCCTATCGCGATGTGCCTCTTTTACCTTTTAATATGGTTGAGGCTTTATGTAAAGTAAATCATAAATCTAAATATTCGTATTGAAATTCTAGGAACTCTATTTAGTTCAGATACATTGGAAAATATTTATTTTGAGTAAATGAAGTGGACGTTTCTTTTTCACTATCATTAACTATAGACAACGGCAAAAAGTCTATAGTAACTTTAAAATGTTTTGCCGTTATTGAACTTCTCAGTATCAGTGGGTAGAGATTCACCGATGATTGTATTTTAGACTATCAGTTTTTAGGAAAGTGAATTCTTGATATTTATCATTAAGAGCTTTTTTGTCAAAATATGACGTAATGTGATTAAATTTTCACAATCAAAAATGTATTAAAATGTGATGCAATTTATTACTAGTGTTTGTTTGAATTTGAGTTATTAAAATGTCTTCGGTTGTGAGTTGAATAATTCCTAGTTATTTTCTCGGTGAAAATTCGTAAGTTATCTTGAAAATATTTTTAGTATTTTAAGATTTTTGCATAAATTAAATGACTTTACAACATTATATTACAATATTTTGTGGGTTTAATATATTTCTATGTAATGTAGATATAACGGCGGTGATTTAAAATAAAAATATAATACGTTTTGTCGTTATATACAATATTGATGCAAAATAGTCGATATTTTTTTTTTAAATTGAATATTTGTATTGAAATGAGGTCCTAATATCTGAATTATTATAATATTAATTTATTAATTTTTAACATTTGTGGAAAACTTCAATAAAATTAACAGTTAAGGAGAGTAATCTGTTGGTAATACACAAAATTATGTATCTGTTTCGATTAAACATTAAATTTCAACCTTTGCGAAACATATAATTTACAAAATATATGTAGTGTATCTTCCAGTTGAATTACTATTGATAATGCTACCTGGTAAAGTTCATACACTTTGTCTTTAACTAAAAGAAAACAAACGTATAAAACTTGTGATTTGATAAAATCAGAAACTTGATATTTTAAGTATCTAGGAGTAAAGTAGAACAGAATGTGAAGATATGTGAAACGGGCTTCGTTTTCATAAACAATGATTATGTTTGAAATTGGAGTTAGGAATTTAAATTGAAAACATGAAAGAGTAATGAGAGTTCCTCAAAACAATAAGAACAATACATTGCTTGTGCTCTTACTAAATCTTACAAACCTTCTTGAAAGTAAATTTAGTTGAGATTAGAACAAAATTATTTCAACAGAAGTCATCACTTGTACACATTGAAAGTAAAAATAGAAAAGATGGGGAAATTTTTAGTTATGTAGAGACCAATCAGAGATTACAACATTTTATTCTCATCAAATGTTAAATCCTTTCCACTAAGTATGTGTGGTTTTAGAAAAGAAGTGGAATGAGTCGTGATTGTCAAATAGATGATGTAAAGTGCGTTGTGATAAAATTCTGGGCAGGGTAATACAAGGTGAAACTCTACAGTGTGGGGCAGTGAAGAGAAATCGACCCACGTCAATCTAATTTAGTTCAATATAACTATTGTGGACTGTATTCATTATTTTTTATTATTGCCATAACGAATATATAATTTATGATTTGACAGTCTTATGTATCTGATACGGAACAGCTACCGTATTGTGTTAGTTTGCAATGTTAAAAAACTTAATAATAAAAATAATTGTAGTAGCAGTGATAATAATAATAATCAATATTATTATAAAGTAATAATAATAATAATAATAATAATAATAATAATAATAATAATAATAATAATAATTTCTACTAGTGAACTTTCGCTCGATAACAGTTTTCTTTTCAGGACATATGAAGATACACAAAGAAAAATACAATTTAAGGGGAAATAATATCGGTATACTACTACTGATTGCTAAGAAAACATATCTATCATAAAAATTGGCATCACACGCAATTTCATAAACAATTACTGAAACAACGTACACTGGATGTAAAAGTCGCTAGTACTTCAGCAGGTAGATTGTTCCAGTCAGTTTTTGTCCTGTAGGTTAAATAGTGTGTAATTGTTCAGAGTAGTCTAATTGTTTTGAAATATGAAATAATATACGATAGTTATAAAATCCTTGTTCTTTTAAGACATTTTATGCAACCAAATTCAGATTGATTTTTCTTGCTAGGAAATAATTTGACATTGATATGCCAGTTTCTTCACTCATCGCATGTGAACAATTTATTTATTTTTTATTTATTTTACGTCAAAAAAAGTTGAAACTGTGTATGACGTGCTATGGGAAGAAGTGAATTCTGTGCACATTTTCAAAATTCTGTGATCCCTACACTGAGTCTTATACTACATAAATTTTGAAAAAAAAAATCTCTCATGTAATAAAATCTATTTCAAGGATAAATAAGCAATAAAGTTTGGGCTCTTATCCCTGATGTCCTTCATCAAGGAATAATACTTCCTGCCGCAACAACATGGAAACGATAATTTGAATAACTATATTTCCCAATGAATTCTAGAAGACGTGCACAGATAATGAAATTACATTTATGTCCAGAAGCAAAACAAGGGACCATCTCAGCATTTGCTCAATGGATCAGGACAAAAATGGACGAAAAACCCGATCGAGACGGGGGTCATTGACCCGGAGGCAATAAAGTTAACTAGAGCATTGAAAACTGTAATTGGGTGCTAAGTAGCGCGTTCCGTGCTGAGAAAGTTTTCTCTCTGTCGTGTCTTTAGATCTATCAGATTTCGTACAGATATTGGGTAAGCTACTGGTTTCGTGTGATCGCCACTTTCAGTTAGAAGTTTCTTATGCAACGGCTCTTCGGCTCACTGTCGCAAGTAAGGTTCGAAGAGAAATAATTACCTAGAAATTTTTTGTTTAGTGTCGAAAGAATTCCCTGTAAATTTTCCTATGTTATCGAGGAGAGAAGAAGTGTACACAAAGTATAGTTTTAATTCAACAAATTTATCTTTTGGGGGAACAAATTTTATATTTTACATTGTTATATTTTGAAAAGTAAAATGTGAGCTGCTGTAAAATTAATTAATCATTTATAAATATTTTGGTAATGGAATAGTAAGTGAGATGAAGCTACAAAAATATTCAAATTCAACATTGAAACCCGTGTTTATGAAAAAATAGACAATAATAATATGAAGAAAACAAAAGGAATGATAAAGACAATTTGAGATAAATATCAATAATAATAAAATATGAACAAACTGATCGCAAAACTCACAGAAAGTAAGACTGTTTGACTCTCAAGGGTTCCGATTGGTTCCGATTGTAATTATAATATAATTGTCCTACGCATAGAAAATAAGACTTTAATTCGCAAGGGTTACGATTGGTTACCGTGTAATTATAGTGTAATTGCCCCTGTAACAAAAAACAGACATTTTAAATGTTACATTAACCACTTTCAGAGTAGCCGGTTAACTTCAAACAACGTGTTTGGCGTATCTGAGTTCGAGCATAGCAGATATAACGCAAAATTTTAGTGTTTATTGATGCGTATCAATTAACCAAATTTGGGAAGGCAGATATTGAATGTTAATGGACGCAGTCAGATGATTTATGGACGATAAATTGTTTCGTACGCATTTCCTAGAAAACCCCATTACATTCGTTGGGAACTAAATGACAATTCTGGAATAACGCTTTATTACAGTATAATTCTCCGAGAAAGCTTAATATACGGTAAATTATAGCACACATTCGAAATTTATGTATGCTCTCAGCAAGAATAGTGATTAAACGTCAAGCATTAGCGGGCATGGGTATGGAAAAGGTCGGAGGTCATTATATAGCTGTAACCTAGTTTCGGTAACAAAGGAATGCCCTGGAAGAATTATGTTATTCAGCACCCTTTGATAGTTTGGACGAATCGTTACACTTATAATTAACCGAACTATTTTTCGTGGAATGACATTTCATTAATGCTCACCGACTCATTAAATTCCATCTACTTCACTTACATAAATATTAGTTCGTTAAAATGTGTTGCAATCATTAAAAACAGATACAATTTCGAAGTGAAAATGGAAACAAAAATTAATCGGAACGTTTATATATTAAAATAAAAAATTAAACAAATAATTTCTTATAATATTCTGTGTATTATAGTCACAGTTCTCCATATTTTTTAATTGTTATTGTGTGCTTTTGAAATTTATAGGAGTCTAAGTCGAGAACAGGCAGGCTTATATGATTTTTAGTCATATTTTTGTTACTTTTACGACTTATATTTACTACCTGTTCTTATCTTATGCGCTCTCTCTCTCTCTCATATATCTCATATATATATATATATATATATATATATATATATATAACACACACACACAAGGTTTAATAGTAGGAAGAATAATTACATTTTGTAAAACCATTAGTACATTTCTGAACATTTAATTCCAATGGATACCTGTGCATTCCTGTTTATTTAAATTATTGTTTTATTTTGTTACTACTCTAAGATGATTTTCAATTTTATATTAAAACATTTTTATTGGTTTATTGATGTATTGATATAGGTACACAAATATTCAGGCGTTCATGCCATATGCCATTCATGTTAGACTGACATACATTCCACCATCATTTAAAAACGATGTGTCCTAAGTTAGACCCTTGAAACAGGATTTTCGTGTCCCCAGTGAAACACGAGTAATGTTCCTTGCATCATATTATTCAGAAAGAGATCGTATGAACTTGATGATTTAGCTGTTCACGGTAGCCAAACTCCATGGCCTGGGAAGTAGGAAACGAAGAGAAGTTCAAAATCTATGTAAAATTAAATTGAAGGAATAAAGACGGAAATAATCTTCTACGATAAATTTGAATTAAATATTTGAAATTCCTTATAGTTTTATGCCAACACTTAATAGTACCGGATCAATAAACAAAGTTCGAGAGCTGTCCATTCAAAGTTGGCTTCTAGTATGAATATATTTTCTCATTTAAAACAACAATTTACAAATTCCGGAATGGCGGCCTTCATGGCCCACTTCCCTGGAGCAGAAAAGCCTTGGTTGCCTGAATTCTAAGGGTCGCGGTTTCGAATTTCGACTCGGGCTTTAAAGTTTGTGTAAGTATCCGTAGTACTATACATATGTGTATTAAAAAAGTCTGTGGATTTCTCGCCTTGTAATTAGAAGTTTTGATTTAACTAGCCGTGTTAAATCACAGTCCATGCAGAAAAAAGTGCGGAACATTATCTCGGGACCAACTAATAACATTTTATTTCTAAAATTACATACCAATGGAATCACAAACAAAACACTTAAACCTCTGTACAAAGTGATGAATTTCGAGAACCGCCAACGAAGCGTGTACGTCGGGCGTGGCTACTAACATTTTATTTCTAAAATTACCTACCAATCAAATCGCACATCATTCCAGGCAGAAACCTTAAACCAGCCTGCGGAGCGATGAATTCCGACGAACCACCAACGGAGCATGTGCGCCGGGCATGACTAATAAGATTTTCTTTCTAAACATTACCTACCAATCAAATCGCACATCATTCCAGGCAGAAACCTTAAACCAGCCTGCGGAGCGATGAATTCCGATGAACCGCCAAGAGAGCGTGTTGCCGGCTACTAATAAATTTTCTTTCTAAAATTATACCAATTGAATCCACTCTCCCCAGAAAACCCTTAAACTCGCGTGAGAAGAGTTGAATTCCAATGAACCGCAAACTGAGCGTGTGCGCCTGCCATGGCTAATAACATTTTTTTAAATCATTACCTATCAATCGAAACACACACATTCTGAAAAAAACTCTTAAACCAGCGTGCGGAACGATGAATTACGATGAAGCGCCAACGGAGCGTGTGCGCTGGGCATCGCTAATAACATTTTATTTCTAAACGTTACGTACCAATCGAATTGCACATTCTTCAAAAAACCCTTAAACCCGCGTGCGAAACGATGAATTCCGATGAACCGCTACCGGAACGTGTGGGCCCGGCGTGTCACACATTCTTCCAGACAAAACCCTTAAACCCGCGTGAGAAGAGAAATTCCAATGAACCGCGAACAGAGAGAGTGCGTCGGGCATGGCTAATAACATTTTATTTCTAAACGTACCAATCGAATCGCACATGCTTCGAGACAAAACCCTTAAACCATCGTGCGAAGCAATGAATTCCGATGAACCGCCAACGGAGCATGTGCGCCGGGCGTGTCACACATCCTTCGAGACAAAAACTTAAACCCGCGTGCGAAGAGATAAACTCTAATGAACCGCCAACAGAGTGTGTGCGCCGGACTAATAACATTTTATTCTAAACATTACGTACCAATCGAATCGCACATCTTCCGAGACAAAACACTTAAACCCGCGTCCGAAGCGGTGAATTCCGGTGAACCGCTAACGGAACGTGTGCGCCGGGCGTGGCTCGCGTGAGAGCGGTGGAGGGCGCGTGCCTTATGCATGGAGCTAACTGCGCCGCCCTCGTGCAGCGGGCGCTGGGCGTGGTGGGGCGACGCGGCGGCCGTGAATACTGCAACAAAGCGGCCGCCGAGGCCTCCGCGTGCCTCTGCTCCCAGAACGGGGTGGACACGACACGGGAGAGGTCAGGGTACGAGGGCAGTGAAGAAGCCGGGAGCACGCGACTCCAGAATATTAGGGAAGACGGTGGTGATGGTAGTATATTAGTGTTGCATTTTAAAAAAATATTCTAAGTAGAATAGTTCGAAAGTCACCTTCTCAAGACCTGTTGTAGGAGTCCATTACGATGCAATGGCAGCGGGAGAGGTGGGTCAATTCATCAATTGATATTGCTGCAGTGCCTCTGGCTGGGAGGTCCTAGGTTAGAGTCCCGACAGTGGCACAGTTTTCGACTCTAGTTATATAGCTAGGTCGAATTCAGCCACTGTCTGAAGGAGAATTCCAGCGGCAGGCTTCTCTGATCGGGTTTCTCTGATGAATACCAGGTGAATGCCGGAGTATTGTTCTAATAAACGGGTCACGGACCGCACCCACATCTTTCCTTCCTTTTCCTTGTCTTATCCCCTCCTCTTACACACATACTTATACTAACATACACCACACTACCACATTTTCTGGGAGACCGGTTGAAAGCTTAGAGCTTGTCCCGGCTGGGGCGGTGGGAGAGTCCTGGTTAGGGGGAAACCCCACTAGCCGACGGTAGGTCGGCGCCGGATCTCGCTATCTAGCGGGGGAAAATCACCGCCATCTCCCGAGGGAAAAAATGCACTACACTAACGGGACTAATGACCAAAGCAGTTGACGCACCCGGAAACACGAAAAAATATGTCAATCAATCAAGAATCAACATAATGTTGCTGGACATGAGTGGGCGAAAAGGAGATAGTAGCGTTCTGGGTGGTAGGGCCACAAATCAGTCTTGCGCTCGAGAACGTTCTTTGGGAAGGACCGCTCGAAAGTCTCAAGTCTTCTAGCCTTTACTAATTAAACTTCCGGCGGGCGTGCGTGAGTAAATTTTACCACAATAGCAGATTTTTTGGATTTGCTGTCATCTCTTTGTTGGCAAAGTCTTATTGTTGTTCAGTTTTTGTAACGCTCTATTCGGGGTACATGTAGTGTCGTGAAACACACCGCGCGCCTGTTGTTGTACTAAAATTATATTATAATTTGGTTTAATCGAAATTTTGTGTAAAATGTCCAGAGAAAGAATTCATGTGAATTAAATTCAGAATATTCTACAAGAGCTGTCTGATCAGGAGGTAGATCATTCATTGGATAGTAATAGTGACCATGGTATTGAAAACATAGAGGAACATCGATACTGGATCGGAACAAGAGCATTCTGATAGTAAATACTAATGTTTATCACCAGATATGGTTTTTAGTCATTAATACTAACGCTCAAAATGGCGTGACAGAGCAGAATAGCAGTTAAAAAAACGCAAAATCATAATGAAGTGGAAGTATTACCCTGTTTGAGACAAGACAGTTATTGCAAATGTACTTTGCATTCGAAAATTATGGTATTTCTAAGGTTTGTAGGAGACTAAGGTAGCATTTTTAGATATTGTAATGTGACATAAAATAGCATTGTACTACAATTTCTTTTTTTTCTTCAAGAGTCATTGAATAACGTAAAATTGTCGACATGCGTCTGCTGGTACGAAAATTTTACTGACACTCGCTGAAAGGTTCAGTGAGTAGTACATTGCGATGTATTGAGGTTCAGTATGTAGCGTTAAATGTAGTACAAACCCATAAACAAAGATTCGAGAAAAACTTAGTATACATTTTTTTGTACAAAATGTACTCAATCGAATGTGTATGAGAAACGTGCTTCCTATGAAAAAAAAGGGACACACTTCGATTAACACTTATCTGCCATATGGGCACGCTGTACGAAGCTGTAGATTGTTTAAACTTTCACCTAAAAAATTGCAGATATGCTAGAAGAACTTTTTGTTGTTTTCCATCTCATCCTAAAGGGTGTCATCATTTTAAAATTTTGAGTAAAATATTAATATTTCTTTAAATTATAAAATTAAATAATGATATTTTTAAAAATAACTCAGGCAGGTAATTATTTGCCATTAATATTGATGAATTCCAAGTAATGTATTTACAATAAAATTATTAAATTCTGAATTTATATTTACTGCCCGAAAAATTTTACTATTTCATCCAATACTAGCTTTTAAGCAATCGCATAAACAACATAAACTTAAACATATAAACAACATATTAAATTGGGTATTTAAATTTTTAAAAAAATCAAACCAACGTAGTGAAATATTAATCAAAAAAGACTCATTATTAGGAGATGGGGAGTATACCTCACGCAACAGTGGTGGCAGTGCGGATGGGAGCTCGGCGTGCAGGCAGAATAGAAGATGCATGCCAGCAGTGGGGACCCTGCGGATATGCATAAGCTAACAAAGTGAATTTCGAGGCAGCACGCGGCCCCCGCGGCCCAGCAAAAGCACGCAAGCGGGCGGACTCTCGTTCTTCAATCCACCCACGCCCATGACACGATGCACAAGCTTCTCCTGCGCCGCCGAGCATCGCCCCCGCGTCGGTTCCAATCATTATTTCAGACTTTTGAGATCGGCTAGAATGTGTATCCCATGGCGCGTTTCTCCCAATCTACGTTTTATCACGTACGTTGTTCTTCATGTCGTTTGCGTCGCAATGCTTGTGGTCATTGCCATCGCCGCCAGGTCTTACCGCACCTTAAAGTGAGTAATTAAAAAAAAATCCTGGCACGTAATCTATTATGGTCATTATTCTCTCAGTGTAGTGTATGTTTTTCATTGTGAGGTTACGTTGATCTTTCTCTGTTCGATGGCGAGATCCGGCGCCGACCTACTGTCGGCTAGCGGGGTTGGGCGAATCCTAGGACCTCCTGGTCAACGATGCTACGACAGTAATGAATGTTGCATCACAGCCTTCACAGTCGGGACTCGAACCGTAGGACCTGCCGATCAACGATGCTGCGGCGGTAACGGATGTTGCATCACAGTCGGTACTCGAATCGTCGGACCTCCTGATCAACAATGCTGGGGAGGTAACGGATGATGCATCTCAGCCAACACAGTCGGTCCGCTGGCTGAAGCCCTCCTTCGCTGGTTTGACGCTGGAAGAGCACACGAAACTCGGGCCTCCGTTGTTCGCTTTGCGGTGGCGGATCTGGCGGAAAAACAAAGGCGAGGGGTGGGCGAGGCGGAAACGGAAGTGCGGGGTGCGTGGCGGCGGAAGTGGCGTCGTGGGCGACAAAGACGGTGGTCGGCGGCGGATGGGAAGAGCGAGGCCGCGGGGGGTACAGGACTTCGGCTGAGTACTTCACAGGCCGCGTGTTCCAATGGAGCAGTTTCGGTCGTTTTCTCTGCCTTTGGGATGTTATTGGGTTTGTCTCTTCGTTTTTGTTGAGTTGTCCGTTCTCTCGACCTGGTCGCGAAAGTTGTAAAATAAAAACTAATGGTTGGTATTTGAAGAGCAGTTGCTACGCAAAAAGCGACTGCGAAAGCGAACAAAAGAACGTTCGTGTTGGGTGTGTTGTGGGTACGAGAGTTTTATATTCACGAGGTTTAGCTGATCTATTTTATTTTACATTGAAAATGAAATAGGCAAAGAAAATAAGGTATCATTGTGGGAATATCACAAAACGCGAGCGAGTTTCTTCAGACACTATGGCCACGTGAAAATGACTTTCTGGATGCAACCCGTTTCACATGGACGTATTGCGGGCGCCGGATAGATTCCAAGGTCGTTTTAGAGTCTTGATATAATGTAATGAAGCATTATTTATTAAAGTAATCTTCCCAATAAAAGTAAAGTTACATTCAAGTGCCTAAATTATAAATAACTATATTTAAAATGTTAAATAACCGTCAGTTTTTTCTACTAAGAAGCAAACTATTTTCTGAAAAAGCATTATTATTATTATTATTATTATTATTATTATTATTATTATTATTATTATTATTATTATTATTATTATTATTATTGTTGTTGTTGTTTTTTGTTATTATTGTTATTATTATTATTATTATTATTATTATTATTACTACTACTACTATACATACTTGCATAACTTCCTTACATTATTCAGTTGAAGTAATTTAAACTATTGTTGGGGGTAAATACGATGAATAATATAGATTTTACGCAATTAAAATCCACGTGAAATATGTATTTATTTTTGGTTTTCAAACAACCTTTAAAGAGTTTCTCCAATATCCCGAAGCAATTCAAATGTTGAATGAATGAAACTATGACGGAAGGCATATAACATATACACGCGTTAATTAATATAACTAATAATTTACGTTAATTAATTTCTATTTGGTAGCAAACTTTTACCAAAGACATGGTTAAAATTGAAACGCCCTTATAAAAAAAACTATATAAAGTTACAAAAGACAGGTTTAAATAAAGGTTATTAATTTTGAAGATATATCTGCTTTCGAATAACTCTTTATTTAAATTCCGTCTCATGAAAATATACGTAATATATTATTTCTCTACGATTATTACTTGGACTTTTTACTTTGAGATCAAATACAACGAGAGTACCTTGATATTTTTTGAAGTGGCCTCCCTTGTTTGGAACTGCAATTGAGAGCGCAAACAAAGCTCGACCCTTATGATGCTGGTGGTCACGTGCCTGCCCTCGCATGCTCTATGAGATGGTTGCTTTTGGCTGTTTGCCCGCGATAGCACAGTCGCTCTTACTCCGCCCTTCCGTGCCCGCCCAGCCTTCGTGCTGTTCTTTCATCAGAAATCCCGCTATTATTTACACATACAGCGCCAACAACAGGGCTCTCTCAAAAGGAGCACAGTGACTGATTAGGAAAGCAGCCGGAATTAAAACTGGGCGAAATTATTCATGCGTTCATACCCTACCCACGTTTCTGCATAATTCTAGATATTCAAAATTGACAGTTTGAACTCGTGAGTGACCCTTTGTTATTCAGACAATTTTGAGACCACTTTTGGAAGAGTGTGTTTTATCATGTGAATATTTCATCTTGTTTGAAAATTTCGTAGTCTGCGTACTCGTGAAATTGCGAAAAAATATTTGATATTGGGACGTCGTGGGAACACAATAGCAATCACATACACTAGCTTCAGATATTAGCAGGTTTGTTAATAATAAAGTATTTACAAATAAAGAGTTTGAACAGTTATTTACAGCTCTGATATACCCTATCCTCTGATCGGAGGAGCGATTCTTAAATGATGTAAGATCTGCCTGACTCGTGGCCTTGTCCATTCCTCAGCGAGCTTACGCACAAAGCGTAGAGCTCCGTGACTGCAGTCACCCGTGAAAAAATGTTCCACAGTGACGTCTAAACACATAGATAGATAGATAGATAGATAGATAGATAGATAGATAGATAGATAGATAGATAGATAGATAGATAGATAGATAGATTTATTAAAGTTCGCTTTGAGCTAATGCTCGGTGGCAAACATTATTACAATTAGATATACAATTACAAAACTATTACGAATATTTACAAATATAATTACAATTAGAATTAGATATTAATATCCTAGTTATAATTAATTTTGAGCTATCTATATGTTGACTTGAGCTTTTCTAACACTTCACTCCACTTCACTTCATTTCACTGCGCTGCACTACACTACACTCCCCTCCCCTTCCGTGCCCCCACCACACTACACTTCACTTCACTTCACTTCACTGAATAAGAGACATGACTATATTATTAATAATACTAACGATTATAATAATGAAACTAATAATAATAATAATAATAATAATAATAATAATGATAAAAGTCCCAGTGCTATTGGTGATGACCTACATAGAATTAAGTATATTTTTAAATTTCACTACATTAGAAGGAAGAGTCTCTAGTCCTTTTGCAGGTAGTTTGTTCCAATCTACTATAGTACGATTCACAAAGGAGAACTTTCCTACATCAGTTCTTTGCTTTCTACATCGTATTTTCCAGAGATGGTCTCCTCTACTTTTATAATCAGATTTCTGTAATCTTTTACTGATGTCTGCCCATACTGAGTCCCCTTTGTATGTCTTGTACATTACGCATAAACGCGCCCGTTCCCGTCTCTTAGATAAGGGTTCCCATTCACGCGTCCATGATTTACAAACTTTCCGGCCCGTTTTTGAATTTTATCTAACGCCTCGATTTGCCCTTTTCTGTACGGGTCCCAGCAGGCCGCTCCGTACTCTAAAATAGGACGGACAAGTGAAGTATATGCCAAGGATCGGGCATTCGAACTACTAGGTTGCCCTAAGAGCATGGCACATCATTAGCTTTATTTTCAGAACTGGGTACATAACATACATTGAAATGACAAAAATGGTATGCAATATGCGTCAGCACGCAAAGTGCTGGGTTAAAAACGTGCGCCACACGGCGCTTAAGGTTAAACATTACAGAAGTGTTGTCTACATACAGGTGAACAAACTAATGCCTAAAATCTAACAGGGCGCCGACTGCGGCGAGAAACTCGGCGTGGAATATGTCGTGGTAGGGTGGTGCGTCCCATGTCCTCGTGGCACCGTTGGAGAACCACGCGCACTGGCGCGGGGTGGCGTCGGAGTACACGGTGATCTCTTCCTTCCGCTCCATATGATAGGAGGCTGTATGGCGTGTCAGGTGGAAGATCCTGGTCATCCATGGGGCGGCAAGCTGTGGCCAGTAACGGATCATTCTTGCTAACGGGTACGAGGCTGTGCTCGCGATGGCGAGCCAGCCCACCATGCCCGCGTAAGATGTGGCGAAGCGTTGGTTGTAAAGCCAAGTGGACGACACTGACCTATCAGCGTTCAAGTATCTGCTGTCGACACTCACAGTTTTATTGCACAGGTCTAAATGTACTCCCAGATATTTAACACACGAAACAGGAAACAATTGGGACTTGGACTTGTTTATCTTAAAACCTAATTTACACAAATTATCAATATCTCTTAAAAGCATTTGCTGATCATTTGATAATAAAAGGAAATCATCATAATAGATGCACGCACGGGCGAAGCATGCGTAGGAAACGGCCGCCGTCATGCCGATTTGCATCAGCAGTGGTGAGAGCGTCCAGCCCATAGGTAGGGCGGTGAACTGGTAATACGTTTTCGCACACATAATAGAAAAATGTTTTCGCGACCCGCTGGCCAGCGGGATGTGATAGAACCCGTCTATCAGGTCAATACGCACAGCGTATTGGTAGTTCTGTATGTCGTTCAGTTCTGTTGGACTTGTGCATTCTACTACAATTGCACACATTTCATCGGGAGGACGAATCCCCGGAGTGGGCACCTAGCCTTTCGGCCCTAATCCGCACTCCATGCCGACGGCGTGACGCCGACAGGCCGATGTCCGGATCCAGCCGGAACCCAGTTTGCCTTCACGGCAACCTCCCCATACGAAGCCTGGGTCGGGCCGCCCTGCCAGCTCAGAGCTTCTAGCTATCCGGGCTAGTACCGGAGTCTCGACTTTGCGCCACTCACATGCGCCGGGAATAAATT
The DNA here is from genome assembly GCA_964035755.1 of Teleogryllus oceanicus. Taxonomy (NCBI): domain Eukaryota; kingdom Metazoa; phylum Arthropoda; class Insecta; order Orthoptera; family Gryllidae; genus Teleogryllus; species Teleogryllus oceanicus. The sequence continues at coordinate 33,112,028 of CAXIVR010000014.1, read as the reverse complement.
CCCTCCTCTTTGCCCAGAGTATCGGGCCTCTGCCACGACGAATCCGAGAGCCCAACTGGGGCAGTTTGCCTTCACGGCTGGCTTCGACTAAGGCCCGGCGGCTCAGGAGCCCCGGTGGGTAACACCGGTACCGAAGCAGCCTGGCGGGTGGTGACTTGTTTCCCGCCGGACTTTAAAGTGGGATCGGAACCTCCGAAGAGAATTCCTCACCCGATCCTGCTCCAAGGTCGACGCGCCATAGGCCCAACTGGTGGGTGGCCGGTTACCCGACCACCAGGAGCTTAGCTTGCGCCTACTTACTGCCTGCACCTTCTGGCTAACGACGTAAGTCACGCCGCGAGACTCGAAGCCGGGTGGTCGTCTGAACTCCACCTAGACCGCGACAACTTTTGTCATCGCGATCCCCCCAGCGGGGTGTATGTCGTTCAGTACCTCGATCGTCGAGGGTAGTGCAACAGACGGAGAATTTGCGTACGAGGCCGTCCAATGCGACATGTCGCAAACAAGGCGGTGGCCACCGTTGGTTTTGGGCACCAGGAAGCACGAGAAGGTGTTCTCTGGCTTGGACGGGGCTTCTTCAAGAATACCGGCAGTGCACATATTACTGATAGTCTGCGCAAGCCACTTATATAGTCGGGCGTGTCCTTTTCGGCACGTCGGCCGGCGAGATGTGGTGGACGCCCTCAGAGAAGAGGGGGTGCGGGACCGCTGGTGTGCGTCTCGGTGTGAAGTGCAGCGGCGGAACGCCGCGTAAAGGCGCATGGCGGCGTGGTAGGGCCAGAAAGGCGCTGGGGTAGTCTTCGGAGAGCAGGCCGTCGTCCTCGGGGTCGGGCTGATCCAGCTGGCCGCTGAACTCTTCGATGATGGGGCGCCAAAACGCCCAATCAATCGGTACAGGGTCCGGAGCGTCAGGGGGCTGCTCTACGTTGATTAATTAATCAAATAAGACGAGAAATTCACCCGGATCCCAATAGTCAAGGGAGGGCGTTTGAGGTGTCCGCTGATGGCTGACAGCGGAGCTCGCGGGGGCGCGGCCGCTGCCTCGGGGAGCGTGGAGACGTAAACACGTCTCCTATGGCTTGGTGGTCGTCGCCGCGCCCACCGTCCCGCGGCCGCGGCCGCGGCCGCGCGGAAAGCGCTGGGTTTCTTCTTTGTAAACCCGACGAGGCTGCACTGGAGGTGGTGGCCGCTCCGAAATCTGACGGCCGAACAGGTCTCCATCTGTAGCATTGTGGGCGGCCACCCTCCAGCCCTTCTTCAAGGCTATTGTCATGATGCGCACGCGTTCGATCAGGAACGTCCGGTCCGCTTCCTCGAGGTTCTGTTGAACAGGTCATCGCCAAATAGCGACACTCGACCTGGTCACGCTTTCCCAGAGCCAGGTTCCGTGCCTGGGTCACCACGAAGTCCCACGCCCGTTCTAAGTCGAACCGGGGCGACTGCTGTGGCGCTTGTAGGAGGCGTTGCAGTGCTGCGAGAAGGGCTGCCGCTTGTGAGGCGGCCTCCATCGTAGTCTGGGTGGCGCGTTGCACAGGCACGAAGTCCGTGAGGAGGCTCTGTCGGGGCGTACTTGCCCCCGTGGGCGGATCCTCCGACGACGTCGATCGATTTGTTTTACGTTTATTACGGCGCGGCATCCGGTTTAACACGCACGCGAGTGCATGTAGGGACTACATGCGTCACGGTAACGAGCGGCACAAAGCTTCACAAGAGCGTTATTTGGCGCACCCGCTCTCACCGGGCTCCGGTAGGCCACACCGCTAGTTACGTGCCTTCTCACGAGGTTTTCACTCAGCTTAAAATCTTCCTCCGCGCTTTGCGCTTTCGCTTATATACCTTCGAACCACGTGACATGCAATTCACGCCACGTGACTCTCGTGCCGTCACGCATTTTGGGAATCCGTTTCAATGTATTTGTGGAAGTTCCCAAAATACCTCGGGGTCCTCCGCCTCCTAGCTACCGTCTATTCAAAATCTTTACTTTCTCCTATTAGCTTTCTTGCCTGCACTAATCGTAGCACTCGGCGCCGAAACACGGAAACGCCATTTTATGGAAAATTGCTACAATTTTTCTTCAAATTATTCCAACGAATAGTGCAAATTGCTTTGTTTAATATGATGTAAAGTTCATTTTGGTTGTATAATTTTGTTTACTCAAAAATTGCACAAATGTTTTTAATATTTCTTGCAATTGTGCGTTAAAATTTTGCATTTAAAGTAATGCTTAATCGACAATTTCTTAAAAAAGCTTCAGATTTTTCAATGAAAAATTCTACTTATGACGAGGTTTTACTCTTTTTGTTAATATCCTAGAAGTAATATTTGGTTGTACTATAGGAAAAGCAAAAAGTTGAGAAAATTTCAAAAAATATAATTTGAGCGACGATAAATGGCAGCTGACCAGAGAATGGAGCAAGACCTTATAGCCACTCCACACCTGTAGCCTCTCTGAACTTTCTTTCCTCTCACAGCTGTAGAAACGTAGACGATTTGAATTACAAAACTACAGATCTATTTTTTTGTGGTCGGAATCATGGAACCTGAGATTGCACCAGGAAATATTAGCATGTTTTCGATGAGTCACCTGAGGGTCAACTAATGATAATGTAGTTTTTAGAGGTCTTACGTAAATATTCTTCAACTTAACTTAAAATATATTTGGGTTTTGAGGTTTCCAAGGGAATTATTTGAACATCCACAGGAAGATTGTCAGGTCTTGTTCTTTCCTTGGTCACCGAGGTACCTTCTCACCTTGGTCATCGTTCGTTTTTTAAAGAATTAATTTCACCTTTAGTATGTTGATCAGGGTACACAACAGTATTTAACAACGAGAGACTCTACACTTAAATTTATGTGAAGGTCTAGATATGAGAAAATGTTGAGTTTTCCCTGTAGCGGTGACGTATGGCGACGAATTTGAATTGTCTTATAAATATTTAAAGACGAAACTATACCTTAGCGTTCAGAAATATTTTGCTAGTAAATATCCTAAACAATGATGTAGTAAATCTAATAAAAATAGTAACATATGTGTATGGTATTACCTAACACTCACTTCATGCAATAGTTTAAAGATACGATGAGTAAAATTTTCCGAGTTATGGTATTATTGCATTGTTTTTAATTTAACTAATTAAATATAGTTTTGTATGCCACTAGATACAACACATTAATAATTAACATTTAAAAGTATGGAAACATTTTAAGGCTGATATTTATCTTCTCTTAATTTAAAATGAAAATTAAAAACAAAACACAAAATTAAAGAAATAAAGTCGTAGAGTCAAAACTAATGTTTGACGAAACAGTCAATGCTGAACACTGGATTCATAAATCACCCTCCCCAAACCGCAACGAGTACAGCAGATGTTTCAGATGCAGAGGACCGGCGATATTATCTCGTGGAGAATATTCGGGATAAACGGCTCTTGCCGCTTACGACCCCACCGCGAGACGTCGAAATTCCATTTCCGAATACATCACGGGCCCTGCATTTCAAATGAGAGCCCGGGCGGGCGCCGAGCAGCGCATGAACCCCGCAAACTAGATTGTGGCTAGGGAACATAAATATTAACTATACCGAGGCTGGACACGGCACAATAAATACGTTCACCGTGGCGTGTAATATTGATCAAATATTTACATCGCATGGCGCCCCGCACCGCGCCGGGAACGCGCGCGGGCCGCGGGCGCGACGTAATGGCGCGCGCGGGGCGAGGGGGCGACTGGCCACGCGGAACGCACGGCGGGGGCCAGGCGCGCGACAGGGCGGGGAGGGCACAGGGGCGGGGGGGGGGGGCGGCACGTTGCCGGGCAGGGGCGGGGCGGGTGCAGAGCGGGTGACAGGGCGGGGAGGGCACAGGGTGGGCGCACGGAGCCGGGCAGGGCGGGGCGGGTGCAGAGCGGGGGCAGGGCGGGTGGGCGCAGGCAGAGCGGGTGACAGGGCGGGAGGGCACAGGGTGGGCGCACGGAGCCGGGCAGGGCGGGCGGGTGCAGAGCGGGCGGCAGGAGGCAGGTGGGCGCAGCGTTGCCGGGCAGGGCGGGCGGGTGCAGAGCGGGTGACAGGCGGAGGGCAGGGTGGGCGCACGGAGCCGGGCAGGGCGCGGGGCGGCAGAGCGGTGGCAGGGCAGGGGGGCCAGGGCACGTTGCCGGGCAGGGCGGGCGGGTGCAGAGCGGTGACAGGGCGGGAGGGCACAGGGTGGGCGCACGGAGCCGGGCAGGGCGGGCAGGTGCAGAGCGGTGGCGGCGGAGGGCACAGGGTGGGCGCAGAGCAGGCTGCCGGGCAGGGCGGGCGGCAGGGGCAGAGGCGCTGGACAGGCGGCGGCGCAGGGCGGCTGGAGGAGCTGGGCAGGGCGGACGGCGCAGGGCGGGCGCAGGTGGCAGGGCACAGGGCTGGCAGGGCAGGGCGGGGCAGGAGGGCAGGGCTGCTGGACAGGGCAGGCAGGCGGCAAGGGCTGGAGGATGCGGCAGGGCGGGTGCAGGGCGGGCAGCAGGGTGCAGGCGCACAGGCCGGCAGGGCAGGGCGGGGCAGGGCAGGGGGCGCAGGCGCTGCAGGGCAGGGCGAGGCGCAGAGGGCAGGGCGGAGGGCACAGTGGGCACGGCAGGGCGCGGGAGCGTGGCAGGGCGGGCAGCAGGGGGCAGGCGCAACGGGCTGCAGGGCAGGGCGGGCGGTGCAGGGGCAGCGGCTGCTGGACAGGGCAGGGCGAGCGAGGGCAAGGCTGAGGAGCTGGGCAGGGCGGGACGTGCAGGGCGGGGCAGGGCAGGGAGGGCACAGCTGGGCGCAGGCAGGGCAGGGCGGGGGTGCAGGGGAGCAGGCGCTGGACAGGGCGGGGCAGCGCAGGGCAGGGCTGGAGGGATGCTGGGCAGGGCGGGTCGTGCGCAGGGCGGCAGCAGGGTAGGAGCAGGGCGCAAGCAGGCGCAGGGCAGGGCGGGGCGGGCAGGCGGGGGCAGCGGGCGCTGGACAGGGCGAGGCGGAGGCGCAGGGCAGGCTGGAGGGATGCGGGCAGGCGGGACGTGCGCAGGCGGGCAGCAGGGTAGGGCGGGCACACGGGCGCAGGCGGGCAGGGCGGCGTGGCAGGGGCAGCGGGCTGCTGGACAGGGCGGGGCGAGCGCAGGCGACAGGGCTGGAGGAGCTGGGCAGGGCAGGACGGCGCAGGCGGGCAGCAGGGTAGGGCAGGCGCACAACGGGCTGCAGGGCAGGGCGGGGCGGGCAGGGGGGCAGCGGGCTGCTGGACAGGGCGGGGCGAGCGCAGGGCAAGGGCTGGAGGGATGCTGGGCAGGGCGGACGGGCAGGGCGGGCAGCAGGGTAGGGCAGGCGCACAACGGGCTGCAGGGCAGGGCAGGGCAGGTGCAGGGGCAGGCGCTGGACGGGCGGCAGCGGGCAGGGCTGGGGATGCTGGCAGGGCGACTGCAGGGCGGCAGGCAGGGTGCAGGCAGCAGGGCGCAGGGCAGGGCGGGCAGGCAGGGCGGCGGGCTGCTGGACAGAGGGACGGGCGTAGGCAGCGGCGGTGTTGCGAGGACGGCAGGGGGCAGAGGTGGCAGGCGCAGTACGGACGGGTGGGCAGGGTGGGGCAGGTACAAGGCGGGAGGCAGGACAGGGCGGGGGAGGGGCGCAAAGCGGGCTGCCGGGCAGGACGGGGCGGGTGCAGGGGGGCAGGCGGGCTGCTAGAGAGGGCGGGCGGGCGCAGGGCAAGGGCTGCGTGTTGCTGGGCAGGGCGAGTCGTGCGCAGGGGGGACAGCGGTGGGGGTATAAGGCGGTCAGCGGAACGGGGGGCCGCGGGCGCGCGCCGCAATTGTTCGCGCGGCGGCCGCGAGGGGGCGCAGGGCACGGGGAGTGGACGGTCGTCGGTGGACAGGCGCTGGACGGGCGCGGGGGGGGGGGGTGGCGTTGCGGAGGGCAGGCACATGGCGAGCGGCAGGGCAGGGCGGGGCGGGCGTGCGGTGGAGGGCGAACGCGGGCTGCGCGCGCGCGAATGGTTCTGCGCGGCGGTCGCGAGGGGGCGGCTGGGCACGGGGAATGCACGGCGGGCGCAGGGCGGCTGGGCACGGGGGCGGAGAGCAGGCACAGGGCGGCAGGGAAGGGCAGGGGCGTTTGGGCGGGCGGGCGCGGGCAGAGGCAGCAGGGAGGGGGGGGGGGGGGGAGGGGCAAGGGGGCGCACGGGGTAGCCACGTGATTCGCGAAGGTAAAATGGGGAATCACAGGCGTTAGAGAGCGCTCTGTAGGGAAATGGCGCTTGCAGGTTTTGAAGTACAATTTCAAGTGTGGTGGGAAATTGTTTTCGGTTGAAGTTAACTATATACATACAAAACAATATATTCCTTTATATAGTTAAAATCTTTAAATTTCACTAGTTAAAAAAACACCATGTAACTTACCAATTAGTAACATGCACATACACTTTTAACTTTTTTGAGGACAATACGTAACATTTGTTTGCGTAAAAAACATATGTGCTAAGCAGATTAGAAGGAGGAAGGAAACTATTTGTACGTATACTTTGGCACTAATTGAAATAGACTTATTACAATGCATACTCTTTGATATTGCTATCTGTAGTGAAAATTACATCTGTGGAAATGAGCAATAATATTTAATAATTTATTATTGTTTTTTAATTTATTTAAATAGGTGTAATTGGTGAAATCCATTATGTAATCCCAAAATTCGAAGTTTTGTTTTCATTTTGATTTTATATTACCTGAAAAATTATAAATTTTAGCAATATTTTCTTCAAAAAGTTTTGATTCTTTGAATACAAATTTTTTGTGTAATTTACATTTGTCTAAAAAATTTTTTTTTGGGTTTTTAATTATGTTCAAATTTAATTTTTAATAAACTGAAACAATATTTTATTACAAAGCGTATAAACATTGCTGATGCTTGATGCACGGACGATCTATGGTGTAATGGGAGAGGTAGCGTAGCGTATCATAGTACCGTTATATTTAGGAAGCATACGTACCATCATTAAAATTAATATCACTCAACATATTCGTAATTTTGCCAAAAGCACAACCCCACATCCCCGTTAATTGGTAGGCTTGCTGAGTAATACATATGTCAACTAGTGTGAAATATTTATTACAACCTCTGCCAGTGTACCTGTTTGGGGCGCTAATGAAGAGGCAAACATAAACGAGACCTCATTAAAGTTGATGGCAGCTAAAATTGAGATGAAAGTATATTCAAGAATACGTTTTTAAACACTTCTTTGGTATTGAATTTTAGATTACGAGAATTGTTGGAAAAAATATTTGTAAAAATTGATGGAATAATAAAGAGTTCAGTAGCATCTCTCTAGGAGCAAAGTATCACTCAGAATACTGTTGTGCGCAGTACTGAAATTACTAATTACTTTAAAGTAAAGAAAGAGAGAGGGGGAGAGGGGGAGAGAGAGGGGAAAGAGAGAGAGAGAGAGAGATCAGAAATTTATGACACTCCTAGGTGATGTCATCCAATTATGAAAGTGAATGTTTCTATGTTTATAGGAAAGTTTTTGGTACAATTTAGACAACTTACAGAGGATATTTAAGAAAACCAAGTATTTAAGACCGTAAATACATACTGACTTCATGAATGCGAAGGGCGTGACTGAATGGTAGGCAATCTGTCTTACGCATGCGAGATTTTTTTCCAGGCGTTAAAATCAAAACATTTTCTGGTAAGATATCTTCAAACAGTCGTCACAGACACCCACATCCCTGCAAGACAAACCTGCGAACGTAGGAAACCTGGGAACAAGTTGTCATATCACTCAACTTTAAGTGCCGTGACTTTCTAAATCCTTATCGATTGAAGTGGAATTTGTGTTATGCAAAGCGGGTTCCCGACAGGTTTTCTTCGAGTTATCTCACTTCCCCTGTATCTCATTTTACCATTTCTCTGTCATCTTTCAAATGAAACCATCATCACTAATTCATTCAATCAACTGTCATTGCCGAAACTAATAAGGTACTCAGAATCGTAATAAAGATGTGACTAGTCCAAGCCTCCTTTCCAACTTTTGCGTGAGTGTAAGTTGTTTCCGTGCGCGTCAAAGACTTGGGTCATTTGTAACCTAAGTGTAGTACATGTTGGATGTAGGAAGATGGCAGTTATTCTCTCTCGGTAGACACTAGATCCTGCGTAAAATTACTTTTCGGTTTGCGGAGACCCTTACAAGTACGGGTAAAAAGGGTCAAACAATAGAAAAACTAAAATTAAAAAAATATTATGAAAATTGACCGTCGTAATTGGTTATTAAGAGGCATCCTTTACCTATAAATATCATTAATAAAACATGGATAAATGTCACCTACCATGTTGGGAATACCATTACTAAATGACATTTTCCACCTCTTATTCACCCGCCACGGGTGGGATAAATCAGATCACGGCATCAGGAAAATGTTGTTAAAATACGTTCTAAACGGCACAATTCCTTATTCAAATTTAGTGCATGAAAACAACGTTTGTGATACCATACTCTTTCCTTCCTCTGACTCATGGTTCATTCGCCAAGTTTGGTCGATAAATGATCACAGTATTTGATTCTGCAGAGTCCACAGTATGAATCCACTTAACCATTTCTTGTCTTCTATTTACAATTCATTCCTTAGAACGTGTGTTTCATACTATTGCATTACGGCACACTCGTAAGGACGCTTCTATTAAATCGTTGGCATCCGAATAGAATACGCAGAAAGATCATTTCAATTCTCGTGAAAATAAATGATTCTCCTGCTCCTCGTCCAAAGGAGTTCGACCGACTTTTTTGTCAATTAAGGTATCCGTACTTTTCCCTGTCTATGAATGCAGGTTACAATTCCCGCAGAATACCGCAGTTCCATGTAATACCGCAGAATAACTCGACTTCTCCCCTCACTAGAATCTGTAATAGCTTTTTAAATTCATCGTTGCCAACGAAGTCTTTGGTTTTCTTTTTTTCTCACCTGCAATATGAAACTAAAATAAAATGGGCATATAATACAAAGAATTCTCAAATATATTGACGTTTTAACCTCAAATTTACTGACCCCTAAATTACTGACGCCATTCACCAGATATGGTATACTTTCTTCCCATAACGTTGGTATCATTGCATGTGAATATGTCTACCTGGCAGTCGAATAAATTGTTTACAAATAAAGTGGCTCTACTCGTAGAAATTAATGCTTAAATACTTAAAGAACTATCGAAGAAATTATGTCATAAAAATGTTCTATACATTTTTTCTAAGATCTTCGTTAAATTCATCATGCGTGCAGGAATGGGATGAATATCTACAATTGACCACATACATCTCTTGATCCAATTCACTGCACCGTACACTGTCTCGGGTATTGGGGTACATCACCAGTCAGGCGAAGCTCCAATATCCAGACATGTGTGGAAGTGTAATTCAAAAAGTGTAAGCGAATGTGTGTAAGATTAAAAGAGAAGACAAGGATGAGTGAAAAGTAGAATGACAACTGATAGAGAGATCTCTTGCTGCCCATTCTCGTGTGTTAAAGTACTGCTCCAGCGTTCGCTTTGTACTGATCGGAGTAACCAGGGCAAACTACCGATTAGAGCGTCCGCAGTTGGAATTCTTCTCCAGACTGCGATAGAAAAGGATCCATCTAAATTCCTAAACCCAAAATTCCGCCACCGTTGGGAAACAAACCCTAGGACTTCTCGACCGAAGATACCACAGCTGGGACTGTGTTACCATTAAAGTTGATTGATTGGTTATTAGCGATTCCGGGCGCGTCAACTCTAAGGCCATTAGTCCCTTACGTGTACTGCATATTATGTCCTCGGAAAGTGGCGGTGATCTTCCTCCACTGGATGGCAAGATCCGGCGCCAACCTAACGTCGGCTAGTGGGATTTCCCCCTAACAAGGACTCTCCCACCAGCGGGGCACCGCCCCAGTCGAGACAAGCTCTAAGCTCCCGACCGGTCTCCCGGAATGTGGTAGTGTAGTGCATGTTAGTATAAGTGTGTGAAAGTAAGGGGTGAGGATAGGACAAGAAAGATGGAGGAAATATCGTGCGCGAAGCGTGGCCAGTTTGCTAGAGTAATACTCCGGCATCCGTCTGGTTTTCAATGGAGAAACCACGGAAAACTCCTGATCAGAGCAGCTAGCCGCTAGAATTTTCCTTGTCAATCATTGAACTCGACCTAGCTGACAAGCTACAGTCGAAAATCCTGGCACCTTCAGGACACAAAGCTGTCACCTCCGGTCTGAGGCACTGCAGTGATATCAGTTGATGCATTGAGCCACCTCACCCGGTGTGTTTCCATTAAGTTACCGCAGCCGATCTTTTCCCCTGACAAGCTACAGCCCCAAATCCTAGCACCTTCAGGACAAAAGCTGTCACCTCCCGGTCGAGGCACTGCAGTGATATCAGTTGATGCATTGAGCCACCTCACCCGGTGTGTTTCGATTAAGTTACCGCAGCCGGTCTTTTCCCAAACTACTCGAAATACCCCGTGTACAGCAGCAGGTAGTTTTTTAGCAGAACACCTCCGGTCAGAGGCACTGCAGTGATATCAGTTGCATTGAGCCACCTCACCCGGTGTGTTTCCATTAAGTTACCGCAGCCGGTCTTTTCCCAAACTATTTGAAATACCCCGTGTACGGCAGCAGGTAGTTTTTCAGCAGAACGGTTGGTGTTTTGACCGGTCGCCCACCGCTCACGAGGTGTGTTCCCGACGCGTGCGCCCCTCCCACGTTTAGGGCGTTTTGCGGCCCGTGGGCGTGGCGGCCCCGCCCACTTTCGCCCGCGCGACACCCGACGCCGCGCCGCGGCTCCGGTTGCGACGAGCTAATAAAAGCGCCCGCGCCACACCCCGCCACACCCCGCCACACCGCGCCACACCGCGCCTCGCCCGCCGCCGCGCCGGCGTCGTGTTCGAGAGGGCGCTTGCCCGTTCACATGCCGCGCCGCCGCCGGGTTACACGGGACACGGGAGAAATGTGGGCGGTGGTCGTGCTTTTGTTTGGATTCTTGGTTGGATTCGGGAGAACGTCTGACGTTTTGGCCATTGCGCAAGAAGTCAGTTCGTGTGTAGGCTTTACCGGACAAGCATTTTATTTATTTATTACAGTAATAATAATTTAATAATAATAATAATAATAATTATTATTATTATTATTATTATTATTATTGTAGAAAATGTGTACTTTTTAAATTTATTGCACCAAATAGGATCAATCCACGATGATATATAAAATAAATATATAAATGAATATAAAAAACGGGATCAAGAGGAATAATTCAACCATTCTAATTATTATTATTGTTGTTATTATTATTGTTATTATTATTGTTATTATTATTATTGTTATTATTATTATTATTTAATTTGTTCCGTCTACCATTTTGACGCAACGCGTCTACAAGACCCTTAAGGGGCGTTGAGCGCTTTGCGCTGTGGAGTAATCCTCCATTACCTTGCACGCTTGTGAAATAATTCTCCATTATAACTTTCTGTCAAGTCGCGTCACGTCGCAGTCAGTTGTCAAGAGGAACGCCAGGTAGCATCTCCGCGTACGCGCCTCCTGCTACGCACTCCTGCGTCACTACCCAGCGGCCAGAATTGGGGAGGAATAAGGATAGGGGCTGGGTTTAGGACACTTTACTAGGGCTGGAATAACCCTTGTGAAGCAGCCAAACTCGTTTTGTGGGAACAATTTTCACATGTGATTCGACGGGAATCGAACCCGAACCCAGCGACTTCGCTATGACCCACGAGCGTAGCTCCAAATTATGTTATACAATTATTATTATTATTATTATTATTATTATTATTATTATTATCATTGTCATTCTTGTTTTTGTTATTCTTGTTATTGTTGTGCCTTCAATTCTGGACGAAATATTGTGGCTGTCCGTTAGTTACAAAATCTACTAGATTTAGCAATCAGATTCTCGTAGAGTAGATGCAATGACTGTGAGTATAACACAAATCTGCACAAATTATGAGGTTGTCCCCTATCCATAGGTCCAATTTCCTATCCGCAAGAATTTGAAAGGAAACCGTACAGTATTAGGTCATGTGAGAGTTGTCAATGGTTCCGTTAGTTACCCACGAAATTCGAAAACGAAGAAGCAGTTTCAATTTCGACTGGTAAATGTAAATATTTGATTCAGTTATTCTGCCTATTCTCAAACAGTGCGCTGCAAATGAATTCTCAAACTCTCTGCGTCTCTACTTCCGGCACAGCTGACGTCATCCGGCAGGGAGTCTACAAGAAAGAGGCCGATCGCCATTAAATATTTGCTCTTCATACGTAATAATATTGGAATAATTTTCTTTCTTTAATTACAGACCACGTTTCCATTTGATGTATTTGAAAAAGAATTAATTAACCTCAAAACGGTTCAAACGACTGTTTCATTCACATTCTGCTCTCTAATATTCTGCTCCCTTCAGTCGACATTTCATCCTCGCTCCTTTAAAGACTCTCTTGGCGGGTGCTTGCCTTTGCCGCGAGCTTTCCCCCACCCCTCCCCACCCTTCCCCCACCCTCCCTCTCTCTCGTGCGGCGTCTTCTCCCGCGGACGCGGTGCGATTGAATTTAACGGTTCGATTTCGGTTGGTCGGACGAATATGGCGCGCCCTTTCTGTCTCGATGGCTCCGTCTTGATTTCGTTTATTGTCGGTCGCTCTGTTGGAGAAGCTGCGCGGTCGAGGCGAGACCTGATTTTTTTTCGAGTGGACCTCCGGCCGTCCGGTTGCACGCTCGAACGTCATGGCGGACGCAATCGCGTGTGAGATCGCTGCGTTAGAAGTTCTCAAGATGGCGGCCGCCTCAACGTTGGGCGCCAACTTTGCCTTCGTGATGGAGATGCCGCAGCTCAAATATTGACGTGAGGCGGTGCGGGTCGGTGGCGGCCACTGTTCGCAGATGGCGTCTCGAAGGCTGCGACTCGCTGTTGTTTTCTTGGCGGCGTACGAGGTTTGAGCGTCAATTTTTTTTTGTTGCGTGAAAATTTTAATGGACTGCCTCGAGGGAATGTCGTTTCTTATGTGTTGTTTGAAGAAGTTTGAGCTCGAAATGTGGGAGGGCTAGTGTGTTCCCTCGCTTCAACTTACATCACACTTTAGAGGGCTTGTCACGATATTGTACTCTGTTGTATTTCTTGAAATATTTTTGAAATGAAATGAAAGGTCTGAGAGCAAAAGATAACTATGCATTGCAAAGAAACTTTTGAAACTTAAAAGTTCAAAAGCTTTATTTCAAAATTTAGAAGATACGTTTTACGAGATGTGAAACTGACCCGAGGACTTTATTCTCGTAGTGTAAAGTTCATAATAATGTCTGTGTTTACATTCTTTAACACTATAAATATAAAGAACTTCTTTCTATATTCGACAATCGTTTTATGATTACCACGAGTAGTATAGAGTTTACTTGCATTACATCAATATATCAGAAAGAAAATTGTATCTAAATTAACAAAAGTTCATTTTCACTTAAAGTGTAGTAAATAATTTGGCGTTGGAAAACAGAAAAAAGATACATTAGATTTGTGAACTATTTATTCATGTTATGCAATACGATCGCTATTTACTTATTTACGAATACAACAGTTCCTTCTTAATTAGATATCGCAATATGTTCTGAACATATTGAAATCAATATTGTTTCAAATATACTGGCGAATGTAAAGAGGTTTACTTACACATGGTTTTATGTTAATGTATGTTATAATTTGTTCTTTTTTTCCTGATTTTAAATTATCAAGTTTTCGCTCTCTATCAGTGGGCTAAACTGTAATATTGTTCCTTTCTCCGGATTTATAGTCCCTTTTTTAAATTACTTACATGTAGACTCCCTTATAACGGTAATGTTATTTAACGTTGGTTTTAGAAAAAAATAAGCTTCAGCTTGAAAGTGAGACAAATTCGGGCAAATGTTATGCCATCGCTACTGAATCGTTCTCTTCTTCCACCGCTCTAAACTGAAAATGAAATTTAACCCACCAACGTTTTCTATCAGCAAACGTGTAATGTCATTTGCATTGCCACATTCGACCGGTGATGCGGTCGCCGTGGTTGCTGAATTCACTTTCAAGATTATATTGGCATCACGAGAGAGGAAAGTCGTATGGACGAGGTGCAGCGGGCAATCAGAGGAACAGTTAGAAACGAATCTGTTGAGGGAGAGAGGAAAAGTTGAATATGAGACACAGGAACGTGCTGATGTGAGACGATTCGTCACCAAAAGAGAGAGAGAGAAGGGGCATGGCGGGGCGAGGCGCAGGAAGAGAAATTGTCGGCGAGTAAGTTTGTTGGTTGATTGTTAGTGATTCCGGGTGCGTCAACTACTAAGGTCATTAGTCCCGTAACTGAAGTGCATATTTTTCTCCTCTGAAGTCGGTGGTGATCTTTCCACGCTGGATGGCGAGATCCGGCACCGACCTACCGTCAGCTAGAGGATTTTCCCTCAACGAGGTATCACCCACCATCGAGGCAACGACCTCTGACCGGGAGGTCCTAGGTTCGAGTCCTGACGGCGGCAGGATTTTCGACACTAGCTTTCCAGCTAGGTCGAATTCAGTGGTTGTCTGGAGGAGAATTCTAGCGACCGGCTGATCTGATCGGTAGTTTTCCGTGGTTTCTCTGATCAACACCAGGCGAATGCCGGAGCAGTAACCTACCAAACGGGCCACGGACCGCGCGCGACCTGTCCTTCCTCTTCCTTGTCCTATCCTCTTCCCTTATACACACACTTACACTAACATGCACTACACTACCACATATTCCAGGAGATCGGTCGGGAACTTAGAGTTTGTCCCGGCTGGAGCGGAGCCCTGCTGGTGGGAGAGTCCTGGTTAGGGGGAACCCCACTAGCCGACGGTAGATCGGCGCCGGATCTCGCCATCCAGCGGGGGCGGATCACCGCCATCTCCCGAGAAAAAAAACATGCACTACACTGACGGGACTAATGACCAAAGCTGTTGACGCGCCCAGAAACACGAAAAAATCAATCAATCAATCAATCGAGGCAACGCCCCAGCCGATACAAGCTCTAAGCTCCCAATCGGCCTCCCGATATGTGTGATAGTTTAGTGCACGTTAGTGTAAGTAGGAAAGAGGATAAGACAAGGAAAGAGGATAAAACAAGGAAGAGGAAGGAAATATCGCGGATGGCATGTCGCGCGTTTGCTATAATACAACTCCGGCCTTTACCTGGTTCCGTGGAACCACGAAAAGCTACCGATCACAGCAGCCGGCCTTTAGAATTATCTTGTAGTGACCGAATTCGATCTATCTAACAAGCTAGTGTTGAAAATCTTACCACTGTCGGGACTCGCTCGTAGGACCTCCGGGTCAGAGACACAGCAGTGAAATCAGTTGGAGCACTGAGCCACGTCTCCCAGTATGGAGAGTAGAGGAGCGCGGTAATGAGCTTGTCAGAGGGCGATTGTGGAGAGAAACGGTATGAAAAGAGGGCGGGGAAGGCGACAGGCGAGGAGGGGTGAGGCAAGGGGAGGGTGGCGTGTACACACGATGGCCGAGCTGGGGGCCGAGCGACCACTAATTAGACGTGGGTGGAGTTGGGAGCTCGGACATGGCGCGGGCGGGCGCAGATGGCTTCGGGACCCGGGATCAGAATCCTGCAGCTTAAAACACGCTGTGCTTCTGCACTATTAATGTTCTGTGCTCCAGAGCCCGGGTTCGATTTCGCCCGAAGCCCGCGCGCTCGTTACGGCCGGGTTCGTTTCAGCTCGCGCGATCTGGGTTTGCGCGGGGGCTTATTTTGTGATCTGCCACTATTCCGCTCGCGCAGGGTTTCTGCTCATTCGCTATTTGGGATTTGTGCGATTTTTAAAGCTGAAGTTAAAGAAAAGAAAAGAAAAGAAAGAAACAAGAAAAGAACTAGTTATTATTACAAGATTAACACTTCGCCATTCTTCTCTCAACCACTTCCATCTAATAAAACAATCAACCCACCCACCTGCCAAAAATGTGGAGAAATGTTATGTGTCACATTATACGTGAATGTTTGAGCCTAATAAATCTAAGAAATTGTCTTGGCGTCGAAAATGAAATTTATGAAATATTTAAATCAATTGAAGTATGCAAGTTAATTTTAAAATATCTTAATATCGCTGGATTTGATTTATCTGAATTATTGTAAATTCAGTATACTTCTGAACTGTATTGTTATGTTCTGTACTGTTCTGTATTTTCTTATTGTTACTCAATTTCTAATTTTTCAAATGTATCTCTGTAAAGAAATAGTGGTCGCTAATGACCTTAGATGTTGTACCGCGACCTGAAAGATTTAAAAAGCTGATGTTAATATTCGACTGGACCGCACTTAGAATTTGAGGGGCTGGAGTTTCAATTCTAGTGAGAAAACTCACCGCAAATGTTGAACTTTATCACTTGTTACTGACGATGTACAAAACTTATTAACGTCAAAATTGAAAAATTTCTACAATTGATTGATTTTTTCGTGTTTCCGGGCGCGGCCACGACTTCGGTCATTAGTCCCATAAGTGTATTGCATGTTCGTTCTCGGGAGATGGCGGTTATCTTCCCCCGCTGAACGGCGAGATCCGGCGCCGACGTACCGTCCGCTAGTGGGGTTTCCTCCTAACCAGGACTCTCCCACCAGCAGGGCACCGCCCCAGCCGGGACAAGCCCTAAGCTCCCAACCGATCTCCCGGAATATGTGGTAGTGTAGTGCATGTTAGTTAAAGTGTGTGTGTGTGTGTAAGGGGAGAGGATACGACAAGGAAGAGGAAGGACAGAAGGAAAACTACCGATCAGAGCAACCAGCCGCTAGAATTCTCCTCCAGACAGCGACTGAATTCGACCTAGCTGAAAAGCTAATGTCGAAAATCCTGCCGCCGTCAGGACTCGAACCTAGGACCTCTCGGTGACATCAGTTGATGCACTACCGCTCCCTGTGGTTCGGACGATGCGGCCATAAATAAAGACAGACTAACAAGCACTACACTACCACACATGCCGGGCAACCGGTCAGGAACTTAGAGCTTCTCCCGGCTGGGGCTGCCCCCCCCCCGCTCGAGGAAGATATTTGGTTAGGAAAATCCGGCTAGCCGACGGTAGGTTGGCGCCGGATCTCACCATCCAGCGGGGGAGAACACAGCTACCTCCCGAGAAAAAAACATGCCCTACACTTCTGGGACTAGTGACCCTAGTAGTTGGTGTGCCCGGAATCACTAAGAATCAATCATTCGACTGGAGAAGCTGCTTTTGGGGAGCATGGGCGGCGCCTCGGGACAGTGCGAGGCGTGTGCATGTCCGATGCTTGGGGGCGGGGGGGGGGGGGGGGCGTTCGGAGGTGGGGGTGGCGAGGCGGGGCGATTCGCAGGTGTCGGGATGACAAGGGGATCAGGTGGCGCGGTGCGGCGCCGGCAGCCGCGACTAGTGGATGCGTTGCACATGGGGAGAGGGAGCGCGGGTCATTGCATGAAATTAGCAAGCGAATTCGTGGATTTTTTATGGTACTCCTTGGATTGATTTGATTTGATATTTTCGTGTTTCCGGGCACGTCAACTGCTTTTGGTCATTAGTCCCGTTAGTGTAGTGCAGGTTTTTCTCGGGATTTGCGCAGTGACCTTTCCCCGCTGGATGGCGAGTTCCGGCACCGACTGACCGTCGGCTAGTGGGGTTTCCCCCTAACCACGACTCTCCCACCAGCGGGGCACCGCCCCAGCCAGGACAAGCTCTAAGCTCCCGACCGGTCTCCCGAATATGTGGTAGTGTAATGCATGTTTTGTGTGTGTGTGTGTGTGTGTGTGTGTGTGTGTGTTGAAGGGGAGAGGATAGGACAAGGAAGAGGAAGGGCAGATCGATCGCGTTCTGTGGCCCGTTGTTAGGGTACTGCTCCGGCATTCGCCTGGTGTTGATCGGAGAAACCACGGAAAATTACTGATCAGAGCAGCCGGCCGCTAGAATTCTCCTCTTAGTCTCAGTGATGAAGCACAACAGTGAAGATCTTGACCGTACGAAGTTGAATTCTAGTCTCAGCTTGAAGTATTTACCTTGTTTAAAACAATGACTTACACGAAATACGGAATTTTTGCATGGTCGAATGATGCATTGTTGAGTACTATGTGCATCAATTATCTATGGCAAGAGATATTTTTAAATATTTATAGAATAATTTAAAATGCAAAATATTGTCTAAAATATAATTCGAAGTAATTTAAACTTAAATATAATAATTACGTTGCATTTTAAGTTCCTATAATGCATAATTATTAAACAATAGCATTCTTAATGCCAAGGAAAGGAATATGAGACATAATAAAGTAAGGTCTTTCAGTGGCATGATGAATATATTAAACGGTGTAAGTTTAAAGTATGTTTTTCAAATCACAAAATTATATCATGATATAACCTTTTCTTTTAAAATGATTGGATGTGCAAATTATCTTCCAAATAAGCACTTTTAAATGTAATATAACATGAAACGCAATTTTGATCGTTATTTTTTCACAGACATGTGAAAAGTCACATGGAGGTGTAGAAAAATCTGCACTGGCAATAATACATTTTAGCCCTTCTGATTAACTGACCATCAGATAAATGGCACAGCGCTTTCAACAGAGAGTGCTTCAGAGAGAGTTTAGAGTGTCTCCATAGCACTTGAAATGACACTGACTTTCGGACGTCTGATTAAGTACTTAAATTGGCATTCGTTTTTTACGAACACGTCAAAGAGACAAATGAGGTGAAAGCTGTGGTAGAGTGTTTTGTGGAAGAGTGGCAATATGGGAGAGTCGGAAATGATGAGAACTTCGAACACGTCAGGGAGCAGACTTATAAACAATTAGGTTCACTGTCATGCATGATAGGAAGAAAGAAGTCAGACATGAACATAGTGAAAGGGAGAATGTAAGGACTGACCAAGCAGGGACCGCATAAAGAAAAATCATGTAAAGAAAAACGCGAAACTATAAGCAGTGAGCCCGAATTCTTCAGTGGTCCAAGAGTCTCGATTTCGGCGTTTACTTTATCTTATCTTATCGTTCATCTTGATAAAATAATTACAAATTATCTTAATTATCTTTTATTAAATAACGTATAAATTATTCAGATATATGTTTATATTTAATGTAGAGGAGTGACATCATTAGTTTTACTCCGGGTGACACCAACTTAAGGTACACCAGTGAGTATATCCCCTTTCAATTTCATATTATCTAAAGCGAACGAGAAATATCATGAGTTAACGATGGGTGACGTTGAATGCAACGTATTAAAGCGACACTCATGGACTGATATCCGCATTGCCATTAATCCAATCACGAGTGACATCTCACCTGAGCTGGGCCGGGCCAGCGGCGGCAACCCGCAAGGCTAATATAGCGGGGTCATATCGTGGAATATCATGAGTTAACGATGAATGCAACGTTTTAAAGAAACACTCAGGGACTGATATGCATTGCCATTAATCCAATCACGAGCGACATCTCACCTGAGCGGAGGACTGCGCTGTCAGGCCAGCGGCTGCGACTTCGGTGTACCGCAGGGCTAATATAGCAGGATCATATCATGGAATATCATGCGTTAACGATGGGTGATGTTGAATGCAACGTTTTAAAGTAACACTCTTGGACTGATATCCGCGTCATCATTAATCCAATCACGAGCGACATCTCACCTGAGCGGAGGACTGCGCGGGGCCAGGCCGGCCAGCGGCTGCGACTTCGGTGTACCGCAGGGCTAATATAGCGGGGTCATTAGCGGGCCCGGTCTGCGACGCGTGAGTGGGGGAGGTGCCACCCTCCTCCGAGGGGCGGCGCTCAATTAGCGCCCTCTCCACCCGCCCTCGCCGCCGGAGAAGCGGGTTCGAGCCCCGGCTCGCCCGGTGCGACACAGGTGTACGCGGCCGCCGAGAGGCCGTGTCGCGCGTAGAGGGCCCTCGCTGCGGGCGGCGGACGCGGCTGCGAGTGAAGGTCCGATTGGAGTTCGAGGGCGACTCGCTAACCTCATCGGAGGCACAGGAGGAGACGTACAGGTGCTTCAAATGAGACGTCTGAGTCACACGCAATCGGACAGCGAGGATATGGCATCGCGTAGACGACATCTAATGTCATGTCATTCATGAACTGATGCATTGAAGTGTCTGTTGTCTGTCTGCACTGGCTTTAAATCACAAGCCAACGACGTCGGTAACATTTTTGAATTTTGGAGAGACTTCGCTGAGGGCGGTTTCGATTTCAGATCGAGAGTGACTTCCTTACGACATCGGAGGCGCATGAGGAGACATACAAGTGCTTCAAATGAGACGTCTGAGTCACACGCAATCGGACAGCGAGGATGTGGCTTCGCGTAGACGACATCGAATGCCATGTCATTCATGAACTGATGCATTGAAGTGTCTGCTGTCTGTCTGCACTGGCTTTAAATCACAAGCCAGCTACGTCCCTACATTGTGGGCATGGATTAAGGGATACGTGTGGTTAGCAGGTAGGCATTCCTACGCCAACGATGACGTTAAATGCAGAGTTCTAATCATGTCTAAGCTAAACATATATTCCGACTAGATATTTCGTGTCAAATGATCAACGGAATGCAACAAAATGACAATTTGTTATTTAACTCTTTATAAGATTCATGAGTTGTAAGACCATCTAGATAACCATATTTAAAGAAACAAACAGACAAGTATTACTGGCGTGGTAAAATTTTTGAATTTTGGAGAGACTTCGTTGAGGGCGGTTCCGATTTCAGATCAAGAGTGACTTCCTTACGACATCAGAGGCGCATGAGGAGGCGTACAGTTGCTTCAAATGACACATCTGAGTCGTGTCACACGCAATTGGAGAGAAATGATATGACATCGCGTAGGAAACATCGACCTTCATGTCAGTCAGCGCCACCTAATCACGTCTTCCATCATGACATTTCGTGCTAAAGGACCGAGAGCGGTAGTTCACTGCATCAACTGATGTCACTGCAGCGCCTCTGACCGGGAGGTCCTAGGTTCAAGTCCTGACGGCGGCAAGATTTTCGACACTAGCTTTTCAGGTAGGTCGAATTTAGTCGCTGTCTGGAGGAGAATTCTAGAGAACGGATGCTCTGATCGATAGTTTGCCGTGTTTTCTCCGATCAACACCAGGCGAATGCTGGAGCCGTACCAAACGGGCCACGGACCGCGCGCGATCGTTCCTTCCACTTCCTAGTCCTATCCTCTCCCCTTATACACACACTTACACCAACATGCACTACACTACCACATATTCCGGGAGACCGGCCAGGAGCTTAGAGCTTGTCCCGGCTTGGGCGATGCCCCGCTGGTGGGAGAGTCCCGGTTAGGGGGAAACCCCATTAGCCGGCGGTAGGTCGGCGCCGGATCCCGCCATCCAGAGGGAGGAGACCATCGCCATCTCCGTAGAGAAGAACTTGCACTACTCTAACGGGACTAATGACCAAAGCACTTGTCGCGCCCGGAAACACGAAAAAAATCAATCAATCAATCGTACTAAATGATGAGTGTGATGTAAAAGAAAACGTGTAATTTATTTCTATTATCTCCATGCAAGAGTGTTAATCAATAAGTCCACACCACGTAGAAAACAATATTTCTGACAAAACAAGGATTACTTGTGTGGTAAAAGTTTTGGATATTGTTAAAATAATTGGTAAAATCAAGCGGAAATGTGAAATGCATTAAGACTATTTCAAGGATATTATATTCAACAGAGGCATGAAATATGAATAACATTAGTCAAATTTCATGTGTAAGCCTACACTACCTCGCATGTTTGATATATCACAGCTTATGTTTAGCCACACACCAGAATTTTAAACCTGGATTTTGTAGAATATTAAGCCTATGTTCACAAAATCGAGAAATGTATTGAATTCTGACACAAAAATAAAGCCTTATTTTGCCAAATCATTTATTTGTATTGATGTAGGTGTATTGCTACGTAAATGCAGGGATTCCTTGAAGCCATTTTCACATCCATTTAATCAAAATTTGAGAAAAATTCCTATATCCACCGGAAAGTTGGGAATGGTTCGGTAGCTCACAAAAATATTCTGCTATTCGGTGAACTGCAAATGCAGATTGGAAATCACTAGGAAATTGCACGAATCAAAAACACGCATTGCTTTGATTGTTTGATGTTATTGTATGTGAACTGTTCGTTTGTATATCATTTGCCTTTTACACTGTTCACTGATTTGAAGTGAGGTGTAAAATTTTTAAATAAATTGAAAATTTTGTTTGCACTACAGCAGAGACAGAAATGAACTGTTTTTCTAGACTAGACGTGAACGACGCATATTAAAAACATGGAAATGGCCCGTTATTTACACAACCCTTAAAAACGATTCGTTATGAATTTACAAAGTAAAATTATAAAGGTCTGGATTACAAATAATTTTTAATAGTCCATATAATATTTGTTATTTAATCTATATATATATATCATAAATATATATATATATATATATATATATATATATATATATATATTGTATAACAAATAACAAATTATTTAAATATAATAAATCGATATAAATCTT
The DNA here is from genome assembly GCA_964035755.1 of Teleogryllus oceanicus. Lineage (NCBI taxonomy): Eukaryota > Metazoa > Arthropoda > Insecta > Orthoptera > Gryllidae > Teleogryllus > Teleogryllus oceanicus. Next base: position 33,089,532 of record CAXIVR010000014.1, on the reverse strand, counting down.
TCTGATACGTGCAATATAATTAAGAAAAGTATTTTAATTTGGGAGAAATCCATTGTGAAAAACAACAATAGTAGGAAAGTAAGAATTGTATCTTGCATTTTATATATTCACAATAACTGAATGATCTGTTGATAATGTAGATAGAGATGCATTATTGAAAAACAACATATAACATTAATTTGAATAGCTTTATAGAAATGAAATTTAAAAAACATCTAAATAATTGCGGTAATTTAGAAAGTGGTTTCTGACTCTTGATGTGGAGCATCTTCTTCTCTAACATATGTACCCGTATGTATAACGTGATTGACCCTATAACATTGTTAGCTTGGTTCTCATGCAACTTTATAGGAAAAGAGGTTTATTCTCTTGAGTCGACGTAAGCTGTTGAGAAATCATTTCATCTTTTCTTGTAAAATCCAGTTCTTTGCAAGTGACATGTCCATTTGTTACGATATGTACTGTCTGTGAAATAACATGTTGCATATTCAACTTTCAAATGTACATGTTCGAAATTCAGTTTCCATTATTGTGCGTAATATATAACTAACATTCTAAGGAATGAATCCTATAGTTTCTTCGCTATAGTTATTATGTAACTAAAATTTTAATACGAATAGTTTTATCTTCTTTTCGATTAAGCCACTATAGTGATATCTTCGGGTATTCATCTCGAGAAACACTTATCATTAATAGTGAAGATAAAATTCGATTGAGGATAAAAAATTTAACCCTTTTTGGGCCGCGAGGATAGTAAGATCTAAACACATATACTCTCGCACTGACAGAAACACGCCAAAGTTCTCCAACTTATTACATAAACGCAAACGATGTACATAATCAGAGGCAACTACGATATTCTTGCTATTAATTCCCACATTATCTGTTAGCTTTTCCTTCATTTCTACCTTTTCATATAGTTCCGTTGCTGGGCAAGAATATCAAGTCTCGAAACTCAAGTTTTGGTCAAGAAACACGTTATTGAAGATGATTAGTGCAGTTTCTCTGGTTTCACGTACCAGCTGAGTTGGCTCAGAGCTAGAAATGTCGCTGTCTCTACAGCAGCTATAAACGAGGGGTCTCATTGGTCGAGCCCAAAACGTGGCGAATTTTTTTCTGTAGATATATGTATAGCTGGGTCAAAGTCAGCCGCTGCACAGCGCTGCCTCAAGGAGAAGTCTAGTCTGCCCTAGAACTGTGATCGTGACTTCGCCGTGGTTTCTCCGATTATTTCTTTTTGCAGTGTCGTAACAGACGAGTGCAGACTGAGAACCATTCCTCTTCATTGCTCTATCATACCTTCTCACAATGATACCTAGACTTACATGTACAACTCTACCACACATATCAACGCATAGCTTCGTCACTTTTCACACTGACTGCCCATGGACCCACATTCACCGACATTTAACGTCGCTACCCTCCATGTTCCTCCACGCCAAGTTATCCTCTGTAACTCTTCCCACTTTTCCCCCGGCCTTTCCCCTTTGGTTTTTTCCTTATGGGAAAAATATCCAGCACATCTTTTGATTAATTGATTCGTGATTCCGGGCCCGTCAACTACTGAGGTCATCAGTCCCTGGAGTGGAGTACATATTTTTCATCGGGAGGTAGCTGTGATCTTCCTTCACTGGATGGCGAGATCCGACGCCGGCCTACCGTCGACTAGTTTTGTTTTTCAAACCAGGTATCTCCCACTAGCGGGGCACAGCCTCAGCCGCGACAAGTTCCTAGTCCCCGACCGGTCCCCCGGCATGTGTTGTAGTAGAGTGAATGTTAAAGTGTGTGGGGGGTGAGGGTAGGACAAGGAAGAGGGAGGAAAGATCGCGCGCGGTCCGCAGCCCGTTTGTTAGGCTACTGCTCCGCCATTCGCCTGGTGTTGATCGGAGAAACCACGGAAAACTACCAATCAGATTAACCGGCCTCTAGAATCCCTCTCCAGACAGCGATTGAATTCGACCAAGCTCAGAAGCTAGTGTCGAAACTCCGCCGCCGTCGGGACTAGAACCTAAGACGTTCCGGTCAGAGGCATTGCAATAAAACAGTTGATGCACTGAGCCACCGCTCCCGGCCCAGTCACATCTTGCTACGCATTATCACCGGTACGCTACTCTTCACCTTTGTCACGCATTATCAAGCTGCGTCAGGCTTCGCTTCTCCTCGTTAAGACGCAACATGACACGACTTTCTAAGCAACGCTTCATCATGTCACGGGCCACCACAAGTTACGCCCCTTTGCTACACGCCTCGCAAAGCCACTCCATGCCACTCCCCGCAACTCCGCGGTTGTACATGCCACACCTTCACACATCTCCGATCGTAATTTCACGATACGTCACAAGGCACAACACGGTATGACATAAGACTACGTATTACGACTTGCCTTTCCATATTATAACCGCCAGCGGTAGCTCAGTGCATCAACTGATATACCTGCAGCGCCTCTGGCCCGAAGGTCCTAGGTTCGAGTCGATCGCGGCAGGATTTTCGATACGAGCTATTCAGCTAGGTGGAATGGAATCGCTGACTGGAGGAGAATTGTAGCAGCCGGCTGCGATGATCCGTAGTTTTCTGTGGTTTCTCCGGTTAGCACAAAGCGAATGCCGGAGCAGTACCCTAACAAATGAGCCACGTACTGCGCGTGATCTTTCCTTCCTCTTCCTTGTCCTATCCTCTCATCTTACACACACACTTACACTAACATGCACTACACTACCACATATTCCGGGAGACCGGTCGGGAATTTAGAGCTTGTCCCGACTGGGGCGGTGCCCCGCTGGTGGGAGAGTCCTGGTTAGAGGGAAACCCCACTAGCCGACGGTAGGTCGGCGCCGGATCTCGCCATCCGGCGGGGGAAGATCTCCGCCATCTCCCGAGAAAAGAACATGCACTACGCTAACGGGACTAATGACCGCAGCAGTTGACGCGCGCAGAAACACGAAAAAGTCGATCGATCAATCAATCAATCAATCAACGAACAATCAATTAACGATGCAGGCGGACGGAAAGCTCCAGCGCAGGGACTTCCAAAAACGTAATCCCGTCTGGACGCTGGCGGTGATGTGGGCTACAGGCGCCGATGGCGCTCCCAGGGAGTTAGCGGTAATTCCCCGATTGTGCAGGCGCCTCTCTGCCCGACGACACGCTGTGGGAGCTCAGCGTGGCTGGCTGAGGTTCGAAGTTCGTCACGGTGGTTATAGTATTACGCGAACATGATGGAACTAACGGCTGAGAACGGGAAATCAACTATGGAAAGAAAATGTTGGAAAATAATGTCCCGGATCTGAGTTGAAGGAAGAATGCTAAATGAGGAAAGAAATTTTTAATCCAAATGTGTGCAACCAGGTAGTGAGATTTAACAAAGGTATTCCGGAGGATGCTTTGAAAGTATCAAACACATTCATATGTGATTAATATCCCATGATTTAATGCTATAAAAGTGAAGTTAAAAGAGTAATATACGATATTAAAAACTTTTCTCTCTTTTGTTGTTTAAATATATAGCTGTTATCAAACTTACTGATGAGAATAATATTTCTCTTGCTATTATGTTACATTTTCCAGATACTATTTATAGAAAAATGTTATTATTAGTAATAACTTATAAACGAAACGATAAAATCCAAAGATTTTCACGTGTATTTCATTTATATATTCAGTAATTTCTGTTCTGTGGAAACAAATCCGTTTGCAATCAGTGTTTTTAATTATCCAATCAAGAACTTCACAGACATTTGGGCGTACTTCCGGCAAAGGAGCGCGACCGTGCATTGGCAGAACGCCTCAGAGACGTGAAACCCGAACTAACCTGCCCGACAGGATCCGTCTGAGCTCGCGCGTCCGTCTGTGCGTCACACGAGCTGAGATCGCAGGCAACGTGGTTCCGCTTGCCACACAGGGGGGGGGCAGGAAGCGGAATGCCGCAGGAGGATGTGTCTGAGGCGGTGCAGTTTACCGGGCCTCCGTCGCATTACATGATTGACAGTAATCGAAGGGTAGATGTGAATAGAATGAAATATGACATTACAATTGCTCTTCCAGATTTTATTCTTCAAATAATATACTATGATAATGATATTTTTTTGTATCGAGTTACATTGTTCAGATATGATTTACAGTGGAATAATTCGCAAAATCAAAACAAATTTAAGTGTATTTAATGTATACGTTCCGTTCTTTTGGTTATGTAGAAACAAAATAGTGTGCAATAAATGTTTTTATATAATTCAATCTATACTTCGGTTTTTATTTTCTGACACTTGATCAGCTGTTACGGTACCGTCCAATCGGGATCTTACACGTCACTACAGTGGCGCTCAACCTTCCAATTGGATGACACCGTAAGAGCTGTTTTACTTCAAACGCAGCTCTGTAAAAACCGCAGTATAGTTCTCTACGGACATTTGGGCGTACTTCCGAGCCTAGCAGAACGCGTCAGAGACATGAAACCTGAACTAACCTGCCCGACTGGATCCATCTGGGCGTCTCGCGGCCCCATCTGAGCTGCGCCAGAGCTAGGATCGTAGGCAACCTAATTCCGCTTGCCGCAGCGGTAGGGGAGGGAGGGGGTGTTTGAGGCGGTGCCGTTTACCGGGTCTACGTTGCATTCCATGATCGCCAGTAATAGAAGGGAAGCTAAAATAATAATATATGACATTAAAACACCTCACTTCCAGATTTTGTTGTTCAAAGAACATACTGATAATAGTGATTTTTCTCTTGTTATCAAATTACATTTTTCAAATACGATTTACTGTGGGAAAATTCGTAAAATCAAAAATTGTTTTATTGTATTTAATGTATACGTTCCGTTCTTTTTGTTTTGTAGAAACGAGACAGTATGCAATAAATGTTTTTGTATTAGCCAATCTATACTGCGATTTTTACTTTGCAGCATCTGACACTTGATCAGCTGTTACGGTGTCGTCCAATCGGGATCTTACACGTCACTCCAGTGGCGTTCAACCTTCCGAGTGGTTGATACCGTAAGAGCTGTGATAATGCCGTTACACTAATTAAGAGATGGCAGAACCCCGCACCTTTTACTAAGAAAATCCGTAGAGCATTTCCAGGGATCGCTGGCGACCTGAACTACTACTATTAATTCATTTTTATGTTAATGTATTTTATTTCATGTACAAAGTGTAGTAAGGTTAGGGACGAGTTTTACTTCAAACACAGCTCTATAAAAATTGCAGTATAGTACTCTTCAGACATTTGGGCGTGCTTGCAGAACGCGTCAGAGACATGAAACCCAAACTAACCTGTCCGACTGTATCCGTCTGAGTCGTGGATTCGTGTGAGGGGCGCCCGAGCTGGGATCGCAGGCAACCTAGTTCCGCTTGCCAAAGAGGCAGGGGCCAGGAAGGGGGGGGTTGAGGCGGCGGCGTTTGCCGTGTCTGCTTGGCGTCGCCTCGCGCCAAGGCCCGCCCGTGTGCACCGTGGCTTGCGGCCGGGGACCATTGAGGGCCCTTCAGGAGCAGGCAGCGGCGCTCCGTTGGGGCGGAAGGGACGGGTGGAGGGGGGACCGGCCACCTCAGACGGCCCTGTTTGCTCCCGGACCGCTGCACCTCCGCTCTGAGGTGCGCACGGGCGTTTAAACGTATTCTGTGCAAATGAATCTGCGCTGTTGTTTTGCATACATACTCGCACGAAACGGCCCGACTATTTGCAACGAACAATATATATATATATATATATATATATATATATATATATATATATATATATATATATATGGCCCACCTAAGACGTTCCCTTCAATTTTCTCCTGAATCGTTGCAGATACTGAGATGCGGTTTTCACTAAGACTACTATATGCAAGGGGCACATATGGTCATGCATAATATTATTCTATTGCATTTTTTATTGCAGAGATATTGACCCAACTTTGATTTTTTTAATGAACCCTATAAATTTTTTAGCTCATCATAACAAGCGTGAAGAGACGAGTTCATAAATATGCATATCGCCATATGTTACATGACAAAAGTTTCGAGAAATTAAGAGTTTTAAAGACGCACGCCGACTGCTGGTTTCCGTAATCTGAACGAGAAATTCCGGGTAATATGCAGCAAGGCCATTCCCTTCCGTTGCGTCGACCCTGCGGTAAAGGTTTTCAGTCTTTGGAAGAGTAAACGTTTTGTTTACGGCACCGAGATGCAGCACCGACCTACCGTCGGCTAGTGGGGTTTCCCCCTAACCAGGACTCTCCCACCAGCGGGGCACCGCCCCAGCCGGGACAAGCTCTAAGCTCCCGACCGGTCTCTCGGAATATGTGGTTGTGTATTGTATGTTAGTGTGTATCACTTCCATCTCTTATCTGCCCGTATCCAGCCTGTTCAACTCCCTCCTCTATCAACTGATATATCTACGTTTCGCTCCGCTACTGAGGCCCTCCCTTCCGCGTCGCTTCAGCGCATACAGCGCCCGGCGTCTTTGATAGCGCTGGCAACCAGCATGAAAGCGCCTGGGCGGGGAGGCGAGCGGGCTGGCGGGGCGGGGCGGGACGGGATGGGGAAGATGGACGGAGGAGAGTGGGGCGGGGCGGGACGAGGTGGGGGGCGAGGCGGGACGAGCGGGTGGAGGAAAGGGCAAGCGGGCGGGCGGGAGGAGGCGAGTGGCGGAGCGAGCGGAGAGCGAGTGGGAGAGCGAGCGTGAGAGGAGTGGGAGAGGAGCGGGAGAGGAGCGGAGAGGGAGCGGTAGAGCGAGCGGGAGAGCGAGCGGTAGAGCGAGCGGTAGAGCGAGCGGGAGAGCGAGCGGGAGAGCGAGCGGTAGAGCGAGCGGTAGAGCGAGCGGGAGAGCGAGCGGTAGAGCGAGCGGGAGAGCGAGCAAGCGGGCGGACGAGCGGGTGACCGAGCGGGGGCGGGCGAGCAGGAGGTTGGCGAACGGGGGGGGGAGGGGGGGGGGCGGGGGGAGGCGTAGCGCGGGCAGGCGGAGCGTTTGCGGTCCCGGGATTCAATAAGATTAACGTAGTTTTCCACCCGATCGGTTCCCGGGCGCCGCTCTTTATTATTTCGCCCGTCGCGCTCCGCCTTTGACTTGGCGCCCGCGCGACCTCCGCCCTCACTTGTTTCTCTTCCCTCGCAGCCGCTCCGCGCCGCGCCGCGGCACAGCAAACAACGAAATTCGTCCATTGTATTCACTTTCCAGCGCTCCAAATTGCTTGTTCCAGCTCTGGCTTTGGTGGAGGATTTTTTTTTGTATTGCGAACTCTCGGATTGGCTGTAAGTTGGGAACAAAAGGTCATAATATTGTTAGCGTTATTGTACATCAGTATACGTTATAAACTCGGTATCACGTGTAATGTTATGTAAGTTATAAATCGTGGTATAGGTTTACTTAAAAATAATTGTTGATTAGGTTTTTTATTTCCTGAAATACATCAAATAATATTACAATTAATTAATTAAGTAAATAAATGTTTGCAGATGTTATGGTGTACATATTACATGTTAAGTAAATTTAATGAAATAATATCTAAATAACATTTGAACTTAATTACCACTGTTTAAGAATATTCAATTCCAACATCACAAAAAATTCTGTAGACTATGTTTGAAAGTTAGTGAAACGAAGACGTACAATAATTAAAGTAAAATTTGATGGGCAAGAATTAAATTATAATATTTAAGAAACATAAGTGACCTTTTACAACAAACTCAGTTATCGGTTACGTTTGTGAAAATTGTTAAACTCGTTACCTTGTTTCGTTTTCAAAGCTCGACTTTCTGCATTGTTTTAGTCTCTTTTCCTTGCGCATTAACCCATAATCATAGTCCTAGAAAGAAGAATCTCGTAAAGCGGAAAACGACTTTCCTTAATAGTTGAAGTTCTAATAACGAGTTCAAAAAGTAAAAAGTTGAGCATGGAAACTTTTCTAGGAAGAGCCCGCTAAGTTAGCGTGAAATGAAAATCGCTACGGTAACAAGGAAAAAATGGAGTGAGCGTTAATACATCGTAAAAGACCTTTTAAACATGAATAGGAATTTTTCATGCGTTCATTTCTCTCTAGCACATTACGAGACCATGTCAGTTGCATGTTACATCATTGATATCACCCGGACAGCCGAGATTGTAATTATTGATATCCATTACCGAAAAAAAAAACGTTCTTATGAATTGAAGTATTTGTTACTGAATCGAATGTGATAAAGTTGCTCACTACATTTCCACAGCAATTTTCGACTTGTATACATGAAAAAATTCCGTTTCCACGTTTCTCTGATTTTTCGTTTTACTCCCCACTTTCGAATTTGACGCGACTTCCGGTCAATACACACGGCAACGTATCTGCGTTGATCCATTGGTTTCAGCGTCCGCCTTCGAACGCTCGTCTCGCACTTCCGCATCCGCTTCTCCTTTCGCCACTCCCCTCTCCCCTGGCCATCCCTCTCGCCCCCTCGTCCCTCCACTCGCCCCACTCCGCGCCCCTCCCCTCGCCCTACAGCCGACATGATCCACGCCACTTGAAACGCGCCACAGCGAGCGACGTCAAAAATCTGTGTCGAGGGCCGGAGCGGAATGGGGAGCAGAATATTGATTGACTGCTTACGGGCACGCGAACTGCTATAGTCATTAGTCATGTTAGTGTAGTTAATGTTTTACTCCCATGATTCATCCCCTGTTGACGGTGAGTTCCGTTGCCGAACTACACATAAACTGTAAAGATTGATTGACACCTTGTGGGCACGCAACTGCTATAGCCATTAGTCACGTTAATGTAGTTAATGTTTTATTCTCATGATTCATCCCTCTCTTGATGGTGAGATCCGGTGACGAACTACACAATGACTGTGTCCAAAAGGTCGAGAAAGCAACGAGGAGCAGAATATTGATTGACTATTTCTGGGCACGTCAACTGCTATTTTCCCCGTTGGTATAGTTAATATTTTTCCTCTACCCCGGGGGGGATCCGATTCCGAAATACACATCGACTGTGTCCACAAGGACCGGAGTGGAATGGGGAGCAGAAGATTGACTGCCTGCCTGCGGGCACGTCAATTTCTATAGTCATTAGTCCCGTTAGAGTAGTTAATGCTTCCTCGATGATTTCATCCCCCTCTGGATGGTGAGAACGGGCGTCGAACTACACAACAGCTGTGTCCAAAAGGATGGGAGAGGAATGGGGAGCAGAAGATTGATTAACTGCTAGCGGACACGTCAATTGCTATAATCGTTAGTCCGTTAAGGTTTTATAACCATCTCCTTATAAAGATCCGGTGTCAAACTACACACCAATTGTGTGAACAAGAACTTGAAGGATCAAAAGATTGATTGACTGATGTTTCCAGGCACGTCAATTTGTATAATAATTAGTCCCGTTAGTGTAGTTAATGTTCTCCCTATGATTCCATCCTCTTCTGTATGGTGAAATCCAGTGCAGAAATACGCATTGGTTTGCAGGGTATCAAGTATCTTCCCCAAAGGAGTACCGCCCCATCTGAGACATGTTATATGTTCCCTACCTGAAACGCATGTAATTGTATGTGTGTGTATGGGTAGAGGACTGAACAAGGAAGAGGAAGGGAAGATCGCGCGCAATCCGTGGCCGTTTGTAAGGGTACTACTTCTGGATTCGATTGGTATTTGTCGGAGAAACCACGGCAAGCTACCGATCAGAGTATTCAATTAGAGGTGGAATTCAACATAACAATATAGTTTGGGATGGAAATCCGCAACCGCCGACACTCAAACCTACAACCTCCAGGTCACAGTCACTGCAGAGACCGCAATGTTGGCACTGAGCTAACTCAAACGATGAGGGAAGAAGAAAAGAGGAAAGACGGACAAAATTCAAATGCGTCATTTGCGATCAGCGGCAGGTCCTGCGAGAGTAAGACTGAGCGCAATAAAGGGTTGGGGAAATTCGTTCCGCGATTGTGTCAATGCGCTAATTTTCGTTTTTCGCCGTTTGTATCCGAAAAGGGTGCGCTTTTTCTTCAGTAATACTTAGAAATACCTTCAGCGCTTCGACTTTTTTTATTCTCAACCTTCTTGGCGCTCCAGAAGGAGAGAAATCATAAAAAATAATGGGGTGTAGTAAGATGTAGTATATCAGCAAAATTATAGAATCATTGTTGTTTTCATTGAGGGGTAGACGGTGGAATATTTTCAATCTGAAATCATTCACATTATATTTTTGTGTATTATTTGTACGTTTGCGTTATTTATGTGTATACACTTAAGTAATTTCCGCCAAGTAATATCAGCAACTCACTGAATTTTATAGAGCTATAGAAAGATAATAAATCACTTACTAATATAAAATATATATATATATATATATATATATATTGGATTACCAATATAACACGTTTAATTTTTAAATTAGATACTAACATTTAATTATTATGTTGATTTTTACTTTAAAAATAATCTTTTTATATAGTTTATACTTTTGTACATTCTAAACCAAAGAGTATGATAACTGAAAAGGAAGCTATATATGTATTCGCGCAAAGAGTAGCGAGTTGAATTCTAGATAAAAGCGTTACTACGCACGGATCACAATGACTCTCGCGCGAATGCTGCTCGCTTGGTAAAATATCGACATTGGAGATGTGCAATTCCAATCGCTCTGCTGTATGTCCACATATGGAGCCGACACGCTTGCCAATCAGACCTTGCAGCCAATTGCAGCGCTCGCTGACTTTTTCGTTTGCGTGGTGTACCTGTTGTTATTACTATCACTACTAGCTTTTGGACTTCGTTCTGTACTCTTTGAGGTGCGAGTTGATTTTGCGTTCGGTAAACGTCTGTTTCATGAAATAACTTTCGTCGTTGGTTGGAAAGCAGTTCGTTCGTATTGAAAAGAAATTGTGTGTAAAAGAACAAATTAGTTTACAACTGAGGGGAATTTTTTTCGGGTACACTTGCACGGTTCTCTTTAGATTGACACAAAGCGAACGAAAATTGTGTAAAATCGGTTTTACTACTTTAGAATTGAAACCTGCCTGTATGAGTTATACATGCTCATTATTTTTCAAGCATTAACTGCGCATTTTTTGAAATCCATTCGAAATAGGAATTATTCTGGGATAAAATAAAACATGTTATTAAAATACTTTGAATATATTTATATGTCTGGGAAAACTAACTTTTCTATTTCATATTGAGCAGCCAGACGTAAATATATTATCCTTCTACTGAGTCTTGTGAGCAAGTTCGTTTAATATTCATTGCGTTTGCACTACACACATTTTTAAAACTCTTTTGAAAGTCATGGCATTTGCACAGCTTTAGTAATGCGATATTGAAAAATGTGTTTGAACTAAAGAACCTTCTGATAATATTATGCAACGTAAATCAGAAAAAATATAAACCTGTCGGTGGCTTTGTGGTATCATTACTACCTGATTACTGTGACATCTCTAGAGAAAAGTAGTAGTAACGTACTTTCTCGCATTATTTGTAACTGCTACACGAAATTAAAATATTCCATCAACCATAAAATATGTTTTCAACCAGCAAACATTTCATCTCCACGCTGGAAACCGAACTCACTTAACGGTATTTAACTTATCAGGCACGTTACCACTACTCTACCATTCCCACCGCTGCATATAATCGTCCATGCGCTTAAAAAATTATGAATATTTGTATTTGGAATTTTGAAAATTTCAAGCACTTTCATGACTTCAAAAGGTAGTTTAAAGAAAATATTTCATTGAAAAAAATCTTCTCTCAATATTTTGCCGAGAGCTTGCCAAGTGTGGGACCAGCAGCAATTTCTTTACTGTCGTTTGGTGTATCAGGGGGGATTGAAGAAAATTCCAGCGGCCGGCATGAAGTGTCTGTGTGTGTAAGTAAGAGGTTGGAAAAGGACAAGGAAGAAGAAGAAAAGATCTCGCGTGGTCTGTGGCCCGTTTGTTTGGGTACTACTCTGACATTCGCGTGGTGACGATCCGATAAACCACGTAACACTATCGATCAGAGCACCCAGCTGCTAGAATTCTAGTCCAAACAGCGACTGAACTATCTTGCCACATAGCTAATGTCGAAAATCCGGCCACCGTCGACACTCGAACCCTAGGTGGGAGGCACTACAAAGACATCAGTAGACGCCCCGAGTCAGTGATTGATTGATTGATTTTTTTCGTGTTTCCAGGCACGTCAACTGCTTCGGTCATTAGTCCCGTATGTGTTGTGCATGTTTTTTCCTCGGGGGATGGCGGTGATCTTCCCCCGCTGAATGGCGGGATACGGCGCCGACATACTGTTGTCAAGCGGGGTTTCCCCCTAACCAGGACTCTCCCACTAGCGGGGCACCGCCCCAGCCGGGGAAAGCTTTAAGCTCCCGACCAGTCTCCCGGAATATGTGGTAGTGTAGTGCATGTTAGTGTAAGTGTGTGTGTAAGGGGAGAGGATAGGACAAGGAATGGGAAGGACAGATCGCGCGCAGGCCCGTTTGTTAGGGTACTGCTCCGGCATTCTCCTGGCGTTGATCGGAGAAACCACGGAAAACTACCGATCAGAGCAGCCAGCCGCTAGAATTCTCCTCGAGACAGCGACTGAATTCGACCTAGTGTCGAAAATCCTGCCGCCGTCGGGACTCGAACCTAGGACCTCCCGGTAAGAGACCCTGCAGTGACATTAGTTGATGCACTGAGCTACCACTCCCGGTCCCCGAGTCGGCCGGTGAGGCCGGTGAGGTGGGATGCAGTGTCGTGTCACTGCGGGGCGACGGTCGGGGAAAAGGGCAAAGCATTGGACTGTGTAGTGAGGTGCAGGGCGTGCTCGGCGCGGAGCGGCGCACAGTGGGCTATATTCTGGAAAACGTGGCCGGAAAGGAAAAAATAAAAGTTTCTAGATGGAAATTATTTACTGTCAGATAGGCTTCATAAATGTTGGGACTACTTCAAATTTACACACGATTTTCTAAATGAGTAATTCTTATTGAAATATTTTTTTTGTAATTTATACCATCTATCCTATATTTGATCATTTTTTCGGGTTTTCCATGTTTTGAGATATTTTTAACCATTAAAACAACAATCCCTAAGTATTGACTTTCATATCAATAAAAATACTTTTATTAATTTTTGTCCGCCATATTGAATCCACCATTTTGTTTTTTTAATGTTTGAACTCATAATATTATTAGCAATCTCGTTAATTCCTAGAAAAAGTACTTTTATATGAAAAATGACTTTTATCAATATTTAACCGCCATCTAGGATCGACCTTTTTTTCTTAATTTTAAACTCATATTATTATTACCAACCTCGTTACTTCCCTAAAAAAGTACTTTTATATTAATTAAATGACTTTTATCAATATATGCCCGTCATCTTGGATCCACCATTGTGTTGTTTTCACTTTTTGATATCATATTCTTAATCACCAAATTCGATAATATTTTTATACTAACTTTGGTACAATTTGAAGAACTATTTATATTTGGCCGTGTTTTGGGTGGTTCTAGCCCACTGTAGAGCGCGGGGGGGGGCGTGAAGCGACGTGGGCGAGAGGCCGGGGCGACACCGCCCACGCCATTTCCGTCGCCCGGCGCGGGCGACGTGTTTGCGTGCGGGCGCGGAAATTGCTGCGCGTTGGGCGCCCGCGGTCCAGGGTTCGTCTCTTCCGGTCGGGCGGGGGCGCGGTCGCTGAACTCGCCAGACGCCAGGCGGCGCTAGATGCGCCATAGTGGAACGCCGGATTATTCTATGCCAAGACAGGAGATAGAGGGTTTCGCAGAAGCGTTGTAATCAGATCATCATCGCTGGAAATACATGCGGTGGATAGTATTGCGTATTACGTTGGTATTTCTTGTGTGTGAATAGGGAATGCTTGTGTACAGATACATTGCTTTGCCGAGAGGATTGCAGAGGAGTATTAGTTTGCAGCTTGGACGTAGTTTCATCATATATCACAGGTTACATGGACGGGATTAAAAGTTACCTAACGTGCAAGATAAGCTAGTTAGTTATTTAGTTAATGCCTTATTTTACGGGGCGAGACTCGGGGCTTCAGGCCCGCTCCTCCGTCTGACCACGCAATTTTCGCTAAGCTCCTTTCACCATCTAGCGGAGAAAGAAGGTATTATGTTGGGCGACGAAACAGGTGATTTAAATTTAGCTCAGAGGTTTCTTTTAAGCTTGAGGATCTTTTACATACAGTAAATCTACAACATGGAAAAGCCGGTATTACTTCCCCTCCGAAGGAAGGTGTACGAAGGATTTTTTTGCTGTTCAAAATCCAGGGCTTTGGTAATGTTTCTTTTTGTAAGAAACATGTACAACGGTCGAGTCCGCTCCCGACTCCGCTCCCGACTCCGCTCCCAACTCCGCTCCCGACTCCGCTCCCGACTCCGCTCCCGACTCCGCTCCCGACTCCGCTCCCGACTCCGCTCCCGACTCCGCTCCCGACTCCGCTCCCGATTCCGCTCCCGACTCCGCTCCCGACTCCGCTCCCGACTCCGCTCCCGACTCCGCTCCCGACTCCCCCCGCTCCGCTCCCGGCCTCCGCTCCCGACTCCGCTCCCGACTCCGCTCCCGACTCCGCTCCCGACTCCGCTCCCGACTCCGCTCCCGACTCCGCTCCCGACTCCGCTCCCGACTCCGCTCCCGACTCCGCTCCCGACTCCGCTCCCGACTCCGCTCCCGACTCCGCTCCCGACTCCGCTCCCGACCCCGCCCGCTCCCGACTCCGCTCCCGACTCGGTTCCCGACTCGGTTCTCGACTCCGCACCCGACTCCTTTACATCCTCGTGGATCCCTCTCTCCGCGCCTGGCGTCGCACTCCGACTTCCCACTGCCCGACGACCTCGAACCAGTGGCGACGCCGCCTCCGACTGATTCTGCTCGTGCGTTCTCGACTTGGTTCCCACAACCCCTTCACGGATGAGCCGGTGCTTGGGCGTCCCCGGGGCCCCGCCCTTTCTGCGCCGCGGGCGATTATTCAGCAGCTGACGGCGGTGGTGCGGGCGAGGGTGAGGACGAGGGCGAGGGCGAGGGTGTGGGCGGGGGCGAGGGTAAGGGCGAGGGGCGGGGGGGAGAGAGAGGGAGAGAGAAGCCATTAGCGAGGGCGAGGGAAGTGGCGAGGGCGAAGGCGAAAGTGAGGGCGCGGGCAAGGGCGAGGGTTAGAGAGGAAGAGAGAGAGAGAGAGGGGGCGAGGGCGAGGCCAAGGGAGAGGGCAAGAACGTAGGCAAGTGAGGGGGCGAGGGGGGCGGAAGGGAAGGGAGGGCGAGGGGGGGGCGAGGCGAGGCGAGGGGGGGGCAAGAGAGTGAGAGATAGAGAGGGCGAGGGCGAGAGCGTGGGCAAAGGCGAGAGAGGGAGAGAGAGAGCAAGGGCGATAGAGAGAGAAAGGAAGATAGAGAGGGAGGGTGAGAGCGAGGGCGTGGGCGAAAGCGAGGAGAGAGGAGAGGAGGAGGGGGAGGGGAGAGGGCGCGGGCGAGGGTGAGGACCACGGAGGGGCAAGAGCAACGGCATGGACACTGCGCCGCGCGCGTTGACTGAGCCGGGCGCTGGGCCCTGGGGATCCTGTTGCCGTGTTTGACGTCTGCCCGGTCGCACGCGGCCGAGAGCCATTGCCCACCCACACGCCCACGACTGCGCTCCTTTTGTTCGCCTGCTTCACACAGTTCCTTTCTCCTCTCCTCTCCTCTCTCGCGCTCGCCCGCCACTCCCCTTCATTCCTCCTCCCGTCCTCCTTGCTTCTGCCGCTTCCCACGGGCCTACTTGTGTGCACACTCTCTCAGTCCATGGTGTCGTGTGGTTTCGGGTGGTTCCCATTCACCGCCGAATGTGACGCTCGAATTCACTGCATCAATTAATATCATTACAATTATTTTACTTCTTATGCTGTTTTATACATGTGTTATGTATTACGTTATGTTTTTTCGTCACTTATTGAATCGTTTTTGTTTTGCTTCTCCTTTTACCGTGCTCTCCTTTGTATTCTACACTCTCTGCAACCGGTTTTACTTTCTCGCTATAAAAAATCCAAAACCAAATAAAAAAATACACGAATTTTTGGTAGAAAAACTCGTATTCCAGGGACATGGTAACGAAAACATATCCAGTTGCAAATTTTAGAAAAAAGGAGTCCTCTGAGAACTGGTGTAGTCAGAATCGATATTTTGTGAGTCCTTGATTCCGAACAATAGAATGATGGCAAAACGTCTGTCTGTCCGTCTGACTGTCAAACAAATTCATTTTGTGGAGTTAGCATTTTCCGTTCCAATTGCTAAGCAACGTTACAGAAACTACTTAACACGCGTATAAATATTTTGAAATATAGAGCTCCATTATAGTCGCTGGTTTGATAGATATATTCTTATGTACCCAGCGCATGCCGTTACTGAAAAGTAAACAAAACAATAGGGAAAAATGAATCAACAAGACTTACGTTTCAGATATAGAGAATCTGTGGCGGCCGGTGGGTTGCGAATTGGGTGGGGCGGAATGTGTGTTCGAACTGTTCACATACAATTTAACTCTTCAAAATATTTCTCGAGCAAGAAAAATCTATGACCTGTAGAGTACAATCGATTTGTATGTATCAGGATTCTAATCCTTGTCTAAGGTAACTTTTACGTAAATAAAGATAAATACAGTTCTGCTCATGCGAAAATAAGCGATGTTTAAAAAAGTAATTTTAAGCCTCAAAATATTAATTTATGACGTCAGATGAAAGGGTCGGCATTGCAGCGCACTCTGCCGAACAAAATCCTAATAGGACCACACTGCCCCCACCCAACTTCCAGTACCCCCCCCCCACTGGTAGCGGTAGCTCAATGCATTAACTGATGTCACTGCAGCGCTTCTATCCGGGAGGCCCTAGGTTCGGGTCCTGATGACGGCAGAATTTTCGACACTAGCTTTTCAGCTAGGTCGAATTCAATCGCTGTCTGGAGGAGAATTCTAGCGGCCGGCTGCTCTGATCGGTAGTTTTTCGTAGTTTCTTGGATCAACACCAGGCGAATGCCGGAGCAGTACCCTACCAAGCGGGCCACGGACCGCGCGCGATCTGTCCTTCCTCTTCCTTGTCCTATCCTCTCCTCTTACACACACTCTTACACCAACATGCACCACACTACCACATATTACGGGAGACCGGTCGGGAGCTTAGAGGTTGTCCCGGCTGGGGCGGTGCCCCGCTGGTGGGAGAGTCCTGGTTAGAGGGAAACCCCACTAGCCGACGGTTGGTCGGCGCCGGATCTCGCCATCCAGCGGGGAAAGATCACCGCCATCTCCCGAGAAAAAAACATGCACTATACTAACGGGATTAATGACCGAAGCCGTTGAAACGCCCGGAAACACGAAAAAATTAATCAAACAATCATCCAGTACCCATTTCCTCAAGCTTCCATTGCCTCGTATGCACCAGCTACGGACGGACTCCCGATAGTCCACGATGCTACCCATTCCAAAAACATTTATCTTTCACATTGTGTAGCATACTCATTTCAAAACGTAGTGATTGGCGTCAACATGTCATTTGGTACAGAAAGCAGTAATTTTCTATCCTGTAATCCTGTTAGTAAATATTCTACAAAATTGATGCACCCCAAGTCATTGAATTCAATCTTTTTTCTGCTGGCCCGGTGGCCGAGATCGCTAAGGCAGTAGTGTCGTAGTGATCTCGGACCGCCGGGGGCGCCGCTTCGAGTCCCGCTTCGGACATGGTTGTATTTGTGTTCGTCCTTTCACCCCTTATCATTACCATTCCGATTCATCTTCATAGGTACCATAACTTTAACGTTGATGTGAACATAAATAAAAAAAGTCTTCTTTCTAATCACACAAAGTTATTCGAAGAACTGCAACACACACGTCCGAATTAAAAATATTGACAGTAAGAGTCATTAATCCATATTGACATTCTTAAGTCAAATTTTATAAAACTTAGAATAGAGTAACTGAAAAATAACTAAATATTTCCTACTGCTCGTCATTATTGAGAAATGAAATGCCTCAACTGGGTCATCTTGTCAAACTATAGAGTAATATATTTTTCAGTTTCAGTGGTTGTGTTAAAATCCACTTGAGTTGGATTAATTGCCCCAATATCCAAACTCACCAATTACACTATGTCCACAAAACTGCTACAACTTCGGAAACAACATTTTTCATCACTATATCATGTTAGTGACGAATGTAAAGCAATTATGGTATCCACCATTAATGCATTCTCTCCATCACACCATAAATCCTTTCCTGTCCATAGGCAGTATACCTCCCTTCATCTTATTACTTATATGCGATCTCATAACCACATATACCCGGGAGACTCGAAAAACAATTACTCTTATTCACGTATAAAGTTTTGTTTACAAATGCCACCTCCACCATTTCTCCTCGAACGTAAAACAGCAAAGGATGCAAAAACTGTAAATGTATCTGCCATACGGACGGCAATATTTTTATACATTTCATACTTCACCTTTTACTCGGAGTGCTCCCCCGGTGGTCAAATCGTCGGTGTCGCATAAAGCTTCAGTAACTCGTCTCGCAAATGGAAATGAAATTGTACCTCACAGAAAGAGAGAAAAACTTAATAACGAATGAATTCCGCAACATTCGCAAAACGAACTTTTCTTGCGTGCTCATTTCCCTTCTCACCAAGTTGCTCAAGTTGCGTCGCAGTGTTTTCGAAATGAAATACGTGAGAAGCTCGTGTGTACTGCGGGTACACTTTTCTCCGCAAATAAATCTGTCCCTCAACTGCGACCAGGGAAAACAAACTCGTTCTGTTTACGCGCTGCTTTGCCTGGTATTGCAGAGAGGAAGGTCATCAAGAAATTGTTGTATTCAAACTTTCAGCTAGCTGATAGAGGCGGAGAAAACGCGTTGCAAACAACCAATGTTTCCAGCTTTTGTCGAAATGAACGAGAACGTTAAGAATTAGGGATCTCGTTCATCAATAAAAGAACAAATGAATAAAAAGCAATGCTGTAATGGAACTTATTTGCTACAGCCAACACACAAATAAAAACAACAATGGAGATGTGGGTGCTTCGCTAGGAGTGTACGTTTCCTCGGGCTATTGATTTTTGGAGATTGATAAAAAAATAATTTTATTTTTCAGCACTTGTGCATGGAAATCAATTCTTCTGTTTATTGTCTATGCATTGAAATGTTGTACTTTGCTGTAGACGTACGTCCACAAATTCGTACCAAAATAATACAAGCAACTCGAATTAAAATTTTGTACATTCTTTTCAAAATGTAGGTCTAGGCGAAAATAGGAACGTTTCTTTTGTATTGTAAAGAATATTTTTGTCTAGTTTCATAAATTACTATTTCCATTGGGTTTAGTTTCACATTTTTCTCCTCCACCTTATTTTTAATTTTTGTGTTCACGCGATACTGATATTTTCAGTGATATAAATATTTTCAGTACATCAAAGTGAAAAAAACTGTTGTAAACCGCGTTACTACATGGTTGTTGGGGCTAGTCACTGCTCAGAGAAAAATGTTTTCAAATGTGTTATTTACATATGTTTCCGTAATATGACATGTGCGCTCATCTGAACTACCTCTTGGGTATTCTATTTCGTATTATATATCATTCTTCAGCAAAAATGAATATTTCTCGAGCGCAATAGTAAATAATTTAATAGCAAACAAATGAATCTCGTTATATACAGGATGTCCAGCGAGGAATCACGAAACTTTGAAAATAGGCTCTTAAGTAAATTTGAAAAAAGGCTTTCTTTGCAAAAATTTGCATTTCAGGGTCATTTAAACACAAAAAAATGTAAATTATTATTTACTAATGAAATGAATATATTTCTTCACAAAAAAGTTAACACTGAAATAAAAATTATAATGCCACTATGATGTTACATCCTAAATAAACTTTTTGCGGCCATACGGAGATTGACCTACATTTTTTTGTGAGATACTCTGTACCTGAATAAGACCCTGTACTAGGATCAAAACGTTGTGTATGATGAAGACTTTAATAATGTAATATATTACAGTAAAAATCTGTCTAAACAGGAACCTGTATAAGCTGGAAACTTGCCTAAAGCGGAAATTTTCTCCAGCTCGTGATGTTAAATAGCATTTTTACACAGCATAAAACGGGCGTTTTTCAACGCAGAAAAAGAACGGTTTTTCATGTCATGTAGGAAAAAAAGTTTATAAAACGAAATTCCTGTGAATTTCATGCCAATCGCAGAGAGACACGAGATGATTTAATGAAATAAACGCATCTGAAAATTTATTTTAAAGTCTGTATCCTTGTGACACGCGATTTCCCCGTGGCAACCGGACTTTCAAGGAAGCGGGCTTCAGCTGTCAGCGTAGAATTTGACTTTGGGATCGCTTGTATCTCTTACGGGAATTTACTCTTTCCTGAGTCACTGGGTGTGGGAAGGTGTAGGGCATGGCTTGTATTGAAGCGTCTCACTGCTCCGAGTTGAAAAGCATAAACCCTCGACCAGATACGCAGTGTTCAAACACATGCGAGGATTTCCGAAAGTCTTAGAAATACATTGTGACGCCCTGTGCGTTGAAATAGTATGCAAGTAGTCCAAATCAAGCCAGGAAGGTGTGTATTTTTTAAATAACATAAGCTGACAATGAAGAATGTGTAATATTCATTTATTGATGATTTCTTCCATAAATTCATTATATGTTAATTTATTTTGATAATTATAATAAAGTTATGTAATTTACTGCCTTAAAAACAGACGTCAATATCAGCTCATAAAATGGACAACTTTGCATAAAACGGAAACCTTTCTAAACCGATATGATTTGTCCCAACCGATTCCGGCTTAGACAGATTTTACTGTATATGAAAATTTGCGTGTGTTTTGTTGACTTAATCTCATAAAAATACACTAATAATAAATGAATAGTGTACTATTAAATTGAATTGCTACCACAGTTAATCTTTCTTCGTGCGCCTGAACTTCCCCATCGGATGAGTGTCCATGAAACGGCACAGGGTGGCCGTTGGGCGCTCTGTGTGCGGGACGGGGGGGGGGCAGAACGAACAGCGGCTTGGTGGCGTCGGCGGCGGCAGCTGCAATTGGGCTAAGGCCGGCTACCTGCCTCCTCCGTTAATACAGCGCGGCCAGAAAGCCACCGGCTCGGCGCCTCCGCCGAGAGTGGCCGCGTGGCCGCTGCGGGGGCTTTGCGGCTTTCGCGGGGGCGGGGGCGGGACGAGGGAAAAGTGGGGCAAAGTGAGGTGGGGAGGACGGGGTGAGCTTCCGAACGGGAAGCAGTTGGCAGAGTACGACATGGCGGGTCATACGTGGAGGACAGGGGCGGGGAGTAGCGTAGTGGGGATGGGTGTGGCTGGGATTGCGTGGCGGGGGAGGCGTGGCGGGAAGTTGCTTGACGGGGAGTTGTGTGGCGAGGAGTTGTGGGGGGAGGAGTTGTGTGGAGGAGGCGTGGCGTGGTGAGGAGTGGAGTGCCGAAGACTGGCGTGGCGAGGAGTGGGGTAGCAGGGAGCAACGTGGCGGGGGCGGATTGCGTGGCGGGAGTTGCGTGGCGGGAGTTGCGTGCGGAGTTGCGTGCGGGAGTTGCGTGGCGGAGTTGCGTGGCGGAGTTGCGTGGCGGGAGTTGCGTGGCGGAGTTGCGTGCGGGAGTTGCGTGCGGGAGTTGGCGGAGTTGGTGGGGAGTTGCGTGGCGGGAGTTGCGTGACGGGAGTTGCGTGGCGGGAGTTGCGTGGCGGGAGTTGCGTGGCGGGAGTTGCGTGGCGGGAGTTGCGTGGCGGGAGTTGCGTGGCGGGAGTTGCGTGGCGGGAGTTGCGTGGCGGGAGTTGCGTGGCGGGAGTTGCGTGGCGGAAGTGGCATGGCGAAGAGTAGCGTGGCGGGGAGTTTCGGAACGGAAACTTATATGGTGCAAATCGCGTGGAGGAACACATGAAGGCGGGGAGCTGCGTGGTAGGGAGGTCGGAGTGGGGAGTTGGGCGGAGGTTGGTTGAGGGGAGATGCGTAGCGGGGAGGGGAGCAGTATAGCTGGGAGTTTGATGGCGGGGAGTTTGGTTGCATAGCACTGCGCGAATATCGTTGCGAGATATAACGAGACGGGGGGAGTAACTTGGCGTGACGTTGCGTGGCGGATATTGTGTGGCAGAGAATTGTTTGTGGTGGGAAAAGTGTGTGGTGGGGATTGCGTGGAAGATAATAACGTGGTGGAAATCGCTTGTTGCGGCATACCTGGGCGGTACATAGTGTGGCGGGGCGTGGCCCGGGGGGCTTAGCGGGGGCTTATGCGGGCGTAGCGTAGCGGGGTGCCGCGTGGCGGCGCGTTACGTGGCGGGGCGTAGCGTGGCGGGACGTAGCGTGGCGGGGCGTAGCGTAGCGTGGCGGGGCGTAGCGTAGCGTGGCGGGGCGTAGCGTGGCGGGGCGTTGTGGCGGGGCGTAGCGTAGCATGGCGGGGGGGGGGCGTAGCGGCGGGGCGTACGTGGCAGAGCCTAGTGTAGCATGACGGGACGTAGCTTGGCGGGGATGGCGGGCATGAAGCGTGTAACATGGTGGGGATGTGGCATGATAGTTGAATGACTGAACTGGAAGGAACGATCAGAGCATATCAGACCACAGGTCTGACAATGATTTACTGTGGAATAGAGACACGACAGAAAGGAGAGACACATCAGCGTAGGGCTTAGTGCAGAAGAGGCGGGTCGGTTTCGTTAGCCTCACGCAGCAGCTCCCAACAGCGGGCGCGGGGCTAGGCCACGGCGGGGAAGGGACTCCACCAGCAACGGGGTGTTGGCGAGGTGGGGATTACGGAGTGGAGTGACGGGACAGTGACTTCGTGAGTAGGTAGCAAAGGAGAGCACGAAGCCACGAGTCGGTATCTTCGGCAACGCCAGAGGTCTCCACCAGCAGCGGGGATGTTGGTGAGGCGGGGATCTCTGTGGAGAAGCGGGGGGATAGGGTGAACAGGTCGCAGGGGGGCGGGGGTGGTGAACAGGTCGCAAAGGCGGGGAGTAGGTGTCTTCGGCCACACGAGGGGACTCCACCAGCAGTGGGGATGTTGGCGAGGCGGGGATCTCTGAGTGGAGAGGCGGGGGGGACTGAGTGAGCAGGTCGCAAAGGAGGGGATAGGTTCTTCGGCCAAACGAGGGGACTCCACCAGCAGCGGGGATGTTGGCGAGGCGGGGATCTCTGAGTGGAGCGGCGGCCGTGGACTTTGTAAGCTCTCGCAGCTCGGCCGGGCAGGTAGGCGCGTGGCTCGCGCAGTCGGAGCCACAGCGAGGCTGATTGTGGGGATGGCCTGGGCCACGCCGAGCCGAGTCAAGCCCTCCCCCTCCCCGGCGAGAAGCCTCTGGTCTCTGGAATTGTATTATGCATGGGGGCGGGGAGACGGCTCGGCTGCGTGGCTGAGTGCGGGCGGCGGCGGCGGCGAGTGCAGGTCTACCGGATGATGGCAGAGGGGAAACCGTGAAATTGAGTGGGAGCGCGGGGATGTCGCAATGGCATTCCAAAGGACGAGAAATGTTTGTGTGAATGAAATGATGGAGGAAAGATAACGATACTCAAAAAATTCTAAAATAGACTATACTATATTTTCAGCGTATGGCATATGAATTGAAAAACTTTGGTGAATGTCGGAGGGTATGTGTCAACAATACAGCTGTTGATTTTCAATAGTATGTCTTTGCTAAAATTAATTCAGAAATTCTCGTAAACAAAAGTTTATGTTAGGGGTAATTTCAAATACACACACTAATTTCATATTTTCTCTGGTTATGATAATTATTTAGGATAAGAATTTTAAAATAAATGATTAACTGTTCAGTAAATTTTGTACATTTAGAAACCTGTTTGTGGTGTACATACGTTACCTCCTGCAGTAAGGGACATGTGTTCCTTTTAATATGTAACAAATCTACAATATAATGTTTCACTATATGTGCTCTAATAATAACAATAATAATAATAATAATAATAATAATAATAATAATAATAATAATAATAATAATAATAATAATAATAATAATGATAATGATAATAATAATAATAATAATAATAATAATAATAATAATAATAATATGGCGTCTTAAAATGAGTACATATTAAGTAAAATATAAAATATGAAAGACCCGTAATATAATGAATTACACGTAGATGCTATGTTACCAAACCCCGTGATTTATTCTAAATTCGCAAATACTCAGAGAATTAAAAATTACTCCCATTAATATATATTCGACAGTTGAGCAACATCTTTTTCACTCTTCTTCTCTCTGGTACAAGTGCACAAATATTTAATCTAAGCAAACATGCATCCATTGTAAACCGCAATATCCCCCGATACTCCCAAAGATTGTCTCAAACCACCGTAAATTAAAATCAATTCACTCCCCCATTAACCAATTCTGCTGACGAAAGCACTGACGTTAAATAACTAAATACAAAAATTACGAGTAAAAGAACCTTTTTCTGAATGACTGCTCTGCAGACTTTGTTTACGAGGTAACCATGTGGCCCTTCTCAAATACTGTTAGCCGAAAGGCCAAAATTATGAGTGTTAATAAACTGTATATTAAAACCCCTGAAAGGTCACCCACATTTTGCCGAACAGGCAGAAAATAAATTTTAACACTCCGTCAAACAAAAGTTTCTTTTCTGATTAAAAAAGGAATGTAAGCCTTCCACGAATAAAAACAATGCTGCTACTCATCTAACGGTGTCTGAGAAGGGTATCGATAAACATTTTATCTCTGTTATGCACTTTGTCGCCATGCCCTGAAGGAAAGTAGTTGTGCCTGTTAGACAGAATCCAACATGTGGGTACCGGCATAAAAATCGGTGTTCTTGAATACTTGATAAAAACGATATTTTTCTGTCATATTATAGAGTTTAATATTTCAAAAGTTGTGTTTATGCGTTTATCTCGATACTGTGCAAAACGTACGTATTAGAAGATGTAGAAAACTAAATAATGTGGGCGTGGTCCAACGCGCGAGTATTCGTGTTACCAAAGACCACGTGAGTAATAGAAATATAATAGAAGCTTCAAATATCGTTTGTATTTTTTTTTATTTTCAAAATTTATGTAGTATATGACTCAGTGCTCAGTATGACTCAGTTCTCAGAATTTTGAAAATGTGCACAGAATTCACTTTTCCGCATAGCACGTCATACGCAGTTTCAACTTGTTTTTTGACGTAAAATAAATAAATAAATAAATAAATAATTGTTTCTTTTCATAGTGCATTCAACTATAATACAAGCACAGATAAATAAGTGTATTAATGATATTATTAACAAAGAGAAAACTTCACAGTAGGTGCGTTGGACGGAGTTCAACGCGCGAGTAATCGTGTTACAAAAGGCTTTGCGAGTGACGGAATGTTGAAAAAATGCTGCATTACAATAAATACGTAGCGTTGTTAACTGGATATCTCCCAATACGGCACTGAATCGAGAGAGCAAGCGTTTTGAAGCATACGAGGCCACCGAGTGGAGAGCGGCAGTGCTACCGACGCGGAGAGGGGGGAGGGGGAGCAGTTTGGTTGCGCGGGGGCGGGATCTTGTGGAAGCGCCGAAATGCAGGATGCATTTGTCCGATTCAATTTCCCGCACCCGACGCCCTACGCTTGCGAGGGGACCCGCTCCGGAGGCAAGTGCATTTGCGGCAGCGACTGGGAAAGGGTGGTAGTGGGGGCGGCAACAGGGTGGAAGTGGGGACGTGAGGGTAATGGTGTGGTGCGGTGGATGCAAAAGTGGGGCGGAGAAAAGAAAGTTAGAGGCTTAGAGAAAACGGTGTTAAGGTTAGTGGTAGGAGCGGTTGGGACTGTGGGGACGGCGACAGACATGGAGGCAGGGATGGAAGTAATTTTCTGGTTGTTAGTGATTCCGGGCGCATTAAGTACTGTGATCATTAGTTCCGTAAGTGTAGTACATGTTTTCCCCTCGGACGGTGGAAGTGTTCTTCCCCTTCTGGATGGCGGCGCCATCGACTAACGGAGTTTTCCCCGACCAGGTAACTCCCACCATCGGGGCACCTCCCCAACTGGGACAAGCTCTAAGTTCCAGATCGTCTCCTGGCAAGTGTGATAATGTAGCCCATGTTAGTGTAAGTCTGTATGAGGGAAGGATAGAACACGGAAAAGGTAGGAAGGATCGTGTGGTCAGTGGCCAGGTTGTTCGGATAGTGCTTCGGCATTCACCTGGTATTGATCAGAGAAACCACAAAAAACTACCGATCAGAGCAGCCGGCCGCTAGAATATTCCTCCGCACAAAATCTGAGTTCGACCTGTCAAGCTAGTGTCGAAAATCCTGCCAGCGTGGGGACTCGAACCTAGGACCTCTTGGTGAGAGGCACTGTAGTGACATCAGTTGATTCACTGAGCCACCTCTTCCGATACGGGCGAGGCGGACCATATTATGGGCCTAGAAACAGAACGGCGGTGATGGATGTGTAGGCGGAGCGAGGTGCACCAACGGGATGGAAGTCGAGAACATGTAAATGGCAGTGAGAAGGGGTGAAGTTGTGCAAAAGTTGGACGGAGAAAGCGAGGGTAGTGGCGAAGAGAAAGCGGTGATTAGGCTAGTGGCAGGAGGGGTGGGGTCAGTAGGGGTGGTACTTGGGGGGAAAAGATGGCGGACGGGCGACGAATGTGAGGAATGGGGGGGAAAGGCGCGGGGGCGTGGCGACGACGTATGTGGAGGCGGAGACGGGGGGGGGGGGGGGGGGGGGGGGGGGGTGGGGAAGTGAACGGCCGTGGGCGGATGTGTGCTGTCCGTACTCTCAGTGAACTGCGTCTGCAAGTCAAATGTATACAGAATGAAACTGGATAGCGAGTTCATGTGCAGGGCCCAGGATGACGAAGACGCTTCCTGGCAATGACGTCTCCCAGAGTGCAACTTAAATTTGATGAAACATTGTGCTGCAATAACGTTCAGACCTCGCTGATGTTATTATTAATGAATTTTTCGTTTAGTTAAATAATTTGCTCATTAATTTCAATTAAAATTGCTGATTATCTATATGTTAATATCAAGCGTGCAATTAAAACGACACACCTACCAATCAGAATTCAGAAACGGAGCCAAGTCGTGTAATTCAGAAAATATATCCAAGGTATTTGCAGTCGGACATGAAACATGAACAAATATTTTCATCATATATTACGTATCTGCAACAACTACATATACAGAATATATGAATAACATGAATTGGGGAAGTAAACTATAAGCTAACTGACTTATGGAACAACAAAATATTTAACGTGAATAACTTAAATGCTTTACATGTAAACCATTTGGTCATAGTATTACGAATGTAAAAAATGTAAACGTGTGTTACCAGTTCTGAAAAGAACGCCATAGCAAAACTGAGTCAGAGGTGACTAGATTACCCCCCCCATATTTATACATGTTGTATTCTCTCTCATACCAGTCTTTAATTTTCGTGGGGAGTAATGTTTTCTTGCCTTGGTCAGTTTCGAATATTTTATCCGCCATATGTTCATTACTTTCTATTTGCAAATATTCCGTGGAAACAAAAGAAATTGCAAGTCCTACTAAATAAATAGATCATTTTCAGAGGCAATACTGCGTCATGAATTGCATACCTCGGGTGGAAAAGATGTGCGTGAATTTCTAAACATTTGAATTATTCGTAATGGAAACGAAAAATATTGAATGTAACATGTGCATAAATAGGTATAATTGCACTCATGTTATATACGAGAACTCGCTATAATCGCTCGTTTTCTTGAACATACCATTCATGCATTTATACACCTCTTTATACACTCGTTTCGTTAAATACCATATCAACTCACTAATGTCTATGAAATAATACTCGTGGTTTTATTACTATCCATTCAATTTGTTGTTGTTTTTCAAAAAAATTGGAGGTTTCATCTCTGTATTTTAGCTCTGCATTTTCAACGTAGAATTGCTGTGGATTAGTATGATGATGGTGATATGTATTCTCGTTGTTGTTTAATAGCAGTTGGTAACAAACCTTTTCATCACATTGTACTCCATTATACTACTCTTTATGCATTTATTGCTTGTTGTTGTCGATTGAGCTGAAGAGGAATATTTTATGAAAATCTAAGTGCTCAGATATATTTTACCAATAGGCGAATTTTACTTGAAAAAATGAATATAAACTGACAGAGGTTTTTATGGCGAGACTCATTGGTTTTTATACATTTTCATTGCATGTTATACATTGCGCTGGTAAAAACAATGAAATATAAATCTTTTTTTTTTGGTTTTATGACGTTACATTGGTACAAAATGTAAAACTTTTCGAAACATATTGAGAACCTATCAATCGATGCATTGTCTCTTATGCTTATTGATGTTGATTTTTCAGAATACCTAAAATGTATTATTTCGTGTGATTGATCATCCGCGATCAATTTATATCCCTCCTTGGAGTTTTGTATTTATATCCCTCCTTGTAAATGTTGGAGCGATTCGTAATGATGTGGTTAGATCACTCACCTTCCAGCTATGAGTATCAGGATACATATCCAGATCCATCCTTCTGGAATGTGTTTCGAATAAAGCGAGTCAGGTTTACAGGAAAATTTGCTATATTCGTGACCTCATTCCGCATTCCTCTTCATTTTTCTTTCATCATTAAAATAATAACATTGCTTATCACCCATTCATCAGACATTCATCTCATGTAGAAATGCAAAAACTTATAATTTGAGAATCAAAACCAAGATTTAGCGTGTAGTGTATGAATAATTTTCTTTTGTATACAAGTCCAGACTTCCCTTTATCAGGCGTTTAGATTTAGATTGCGTGTAATATCACGCGGATACCATTATATCATGAATTTGTTACTATCTATATCGTATTTGGCTTTTATTTTTCACATACTCGGATTCATTGCTCTACCTCTGACAATGTGATAAGTTGTTGTATTTAGAGTACATATTAATTACGGATCTGCTATGCGACCTGTCAAAGATATCTTCCAATGCGCCTTCCTAATTAATGCAGATTGTTATCATTTGGGAATAATTGTCGGTATCCCGGGTCTCTTAAACGTAACTAACTAATCGCTTAAATTGTTTGAATCAGCGGAATCGCTTCTAGACTGTGGGATGTATTTGTTTCGACTATGTGAAAGAAGTTTTCTTTGTTTGAATACCTATGCCTATTTTGATATTCTAAACCGGAACGGAGAAATTTTCCGGTTTAGGCAAGTTTCCGGCATACGCAGATTCCGGTTTAGACAGATTTTTACTGTATTTAATTTAATTTATATTTGTATTTTTAATTTTTCTTTTGGTTTCTTCTTCTTCCACCGCGAACATCTGACCAATTCTAGAGTTGTATTTTCAATTGTGTTTTCAATACTCTTTCCAGTGCCCTCTCTCTCTCTCTCTCTCTCTCTCTCTCTCTCTCTCTCTCTCTCTCTCTGTCTCTCTCTCTCTGTCTGTCTGTCTGTCTCTCTCTGTCTGTCTGTCTGTCTCTCTCTCTCTGTGTACATTTATATATATTATTATTATAATTTATATATAAAAATTCCTTTGCACCCTTGTGTGACTCCTAGATCGCACTTCTGTGTCTGTATTAACGAAAGCGTGGCGTGTCCCGTGTGCGCAGGAGCAGCCGGAGCCGGCGCGCGCGCGCCCGCGAGCGCGGGCCTCGAGCGGCGCCGCTGCCCCATGCGGCCGGCGGCGGCCGGCCACGAGGCGCGCGCCCGAGATGACGCGCCGCTGCGGGACCCCGCCTCCGCCTGCGCCCTCCGCCTCCGCCAGCGCCCTCCGCCTCCGCAGCCAGCATGGCCCGGCGCGCGCGGCCCGCCGCCCGCCCCGCCGCCGCCCCGCCGCCGCCGCCGTCCTCGGCCGCCGGCGCCGCCCCCGCCGCGCCGCCCCCGCTCCTGCCGCTCGCCCTGCTGCTCCTGCTCGCCGCCCGCGCCGCGCTGGGCGCCCCCGACTGGAGCGACTGCCCGGCCGCCTGCCGCTGCAAGTGGGTCTCCGGGAAGAAGACGGCCGTCTGCCGCGAAGCCGGTTTCACCGCCGTGCCCAGCCACCTTAACCCCGAGATGCAGGTGCTGGACCTGGGCGGCAACGACATCCCGTACCTCACCAAAGAGGCGTTCTACTCGGCCGGGCTCCCCAACCTGCAGCGGATCTTCCTCCGCGGGGCGGGCGTCCGCGAGGTGCACCGCGACGCCTTCAAAGACCTGCTCATCCTCATCGAGGTGGACCTGGCGGACAACGCCATCGCCTCGCTCCACCCGGACACCTTCACGGGCAACACCCGCCTGCGCCTGCTGCTGCTCAGCGGCAACCCGCTGACGGAGCTGCGCGACGCGCAGTTCCCGCCGCTGCCGCACCTGCGCACGCTGGAACTGGAGGGCTGCCAGCTGCGCCGCGTGCACCGCGACGCCTTCGCCCACCTCGCCCAGCTCGAGACGCTCAACATGCGCGGGAACCGCCTCACCCAGCTCAGCGAGCGCGTGTTCGAACCGTTGACGCGCCTCAAGACGCTGGCGCTGGACGGCAACCCGTGGCGGTGCGACTGCGAGCTGCGCGGTTTCCGCAACTGGTTGCTCGCCACCAACCTCCACTCGCTGCCGCTCACCTGTGCGGACGCCGGGCCCGGCAGCCCGCAGGCCGTCGCCGGGATCGCGGGCCGCTTCTGGGAGGACGTCCCACCGGCCGATTTCGCCTGCGCGCCCGAGGTGTCGTTGGGGGAGCATGGTGCAGGAGGAGGTGGGCGGGAACGTGACGTTCCGCTGCCACGCGCGGGGTGACCCAACCGGCACGTGGCTGTTCAACGGGCGGCCGGTGGGCGGGGCCGGCAACGCCTCCAACCCGGACCTGGTGTTCCTGATCGAGGAGGAGCGCCTGGGGCGGGACAAGTGGACCAACCTGAGCATCTTCAACGTGAGCGAGGCCGAGGCCGGGGAGTACGCGTGCGTGGCGCGCAACGTGCGCGGGTGGGCGGCGAGGAACGTGTCGCTGCTGCTGCCGCAGGTCATCGCCGCCACCACGCTCAGCAACCCCGACGGGTGGCTGCTCTGGGCCGGCCTGGTGAGTTTTCATACAACCTGCTCTCGTACATTGCGCTCATGGCTTTCTCTCATGTTGTGCTCTCACAACCTGGTCTCTTACCCTGCTCTCACATCCTGCTCTCACATCCCGCTCTCACATCCCGCTCTCACATCCCGCTCTCACATCCCGCTCTCACATCCCGCTCTCACATCCCGCTCCCACATCCCCTCTCTCCATCCCGCTCTCACATCCCGCTCTCACATCCCGCTCTCACATCCCGCTCTCACATCCCGCTCTCACATCCCGCTCTCACATCCCGCTCTCACATCCCGCTCTCACATGTTGCCCTCACATCCTGGTCCCGCACCCTTCTCTCATATCCTGCTCTCACACCTGTCTCTCATATGCTGCCCTTACGTCCTGATCTCATATTCAGCTCTCATACTCTGGTCTCGGACCTTTCCCTCAACCTGCTCTCACACCCCGCTCTCACATCCTGCTCTCCTTTCTGCTCTCACACCGGTCTCGGCCCTGGACGGTTCCCTACTTTCATTTTCCTGTCTACCTCTCACACTCTCTCATCCTTTCACCTCTCTCTCACATCCTGCCCCTACTCTCATACTTAAGTCTCATATGTTTCTTTCTCAACCCCCTTCTCATATCTTCAGCTCACATCTTTTTCTTCTCCGCATTTTCACCTTGCTCTTGTAGGATGCTCTTCCTCACAGTTCTTCACACCCTGATCTCATACTTTGCCCTTCCTTCCCACTCATTCATTTCTCATACTCTTCTCGCTCACCTTTTTTCTCACGCCTTACTCTCGCACTCAACTTCACACTCGCGTACAATTCAACACAGATTCTACAGTGCAACACGTCTGCGGTCTACCCGAAATGATCTGATAGAACCAGTGTGACTTCCACCGCCACATGCATTGGCTCACGAAGTAGGAAATGAGAGGATACGACAGAAGTTTGTCTGCAGATGTTCAATGTCGAATAAAATACAAGATACCTTTCGCTTACTGATACATTTTGTTTGTATTATTAACTTCTTAATTAACGTTTGTATCGATAATATATTTAAAATATTTTTGAATTGAGTAAAAAAATTTTTTTAAACTACCTTTTTTAAAAAATTTAAAATGATATAACTTAGTTTTTTCCTTACGAAGGTCAAAATATTGCAAATATGTTCCAAATCTTTTTTCTCAAAATTGTTTTCACAACCATAAAATCTTTAACTTAAATAAAATAAATATTTATGGTCAGATACCACTGATTTCATGTTTTTACTGGACCCATCTTTCAGAAGACTGAGTTGGTCTTCCGTTGACAGAGCGCCAAATACACTTTTAAAAATACCGACCTTGTCAGAAATTCTCTGTTGTTCTCAGAAGTTATAGTTTCCTATTCGTGTCAATGGTCTTTTTGACGTGATCAGAATAGTCTCAATGAAACCGTGTGTGAGATGGCTTGCCGCAGTCAGGATCGGATAGTACAATTTACAAATTATTTTAACAAATATATTCTTCTTCTTATTGTTAAACATTGTAGTCTATTGAAGTTTTAACATTACAATGACTGTAAATGTGCTGATGCCTGAAACACCCAACAGTAGGTTTGTGAAGCAAGTTAAGCAAAGCTATACAAGCGTGTGTGTCGCAGGTAATCGTCTATATATAATATTTTTCCTGATGCACGTTTTTAAATAATTAGCTCTGAAACATATCTAAGTTTCTTTGCGTCCGCCTGCTTTATTTACCGAACACGGCCTAAAACTGTGTTCGGTAAACGTATTGAATGCGGAAATACACACTCTGGGTTTAAGTACACGGATCGGTCGAGTTAAGCACATATGTTCACCACATGCTAACAGTTTAGTAGAATTGGAAATTTCAAAATTACCTTTTGTTTGGAACGCGTAACGTGTAACGACGCAGTTCACTGTTATTTTGGTTACTTGAAATTGGATTTCTCATTTTTGCGTCCATGCACGTGTGTTGCAAACTTGCGTAACGAACAATATGTGGTCAAACAACAATGGGCACAATAAATTGGCCGTTCTCTTCTACAGGTTTACATAAGGTGCTAATCGAGAATGCGACCTGTTGAGTCTCTTGACTTTTACTCAAACCTTTTACAATTTTCGGGAAATATAAAATTAACTTCGATGTGTTTTGTTACTAAAACATTAAAAATACATAGTCAAATGTCAGAAAAATTTCCTACGAGACGTACTATCGAAATAAAATTCTCTTTACAATTTCATTGAATTATGGTTTTTAATTAAATCCATTTATAAATTACTGCGTTGTATACAATGCGTTCAAACAGACACCGTCTTCAAATAAATGTGTTGAAATTTTTAAATGAGAACAAGTTGCTTTGCAAAAATTGTAGGAACCAAGCGAATAAAATATGAGAATAAAAAATGTTATGTTATTTGTGAGTTACATCGTTAATGACTGAACTTTCTGACACCTTAAACAAAATATTTTTTAACGTTTTCATAACTTTGACAGTGTATAACACATATTTCATATTCGACGTTCTCTATTTCAAAACTTTAGATCATAATCCTACCTGAGAGTATTCAAGTCATAGAACTGATGCGCACTTCTTTTAAAAGTAATATCTCTCAAGCATACTTCTCTGTTCAGTGAAATTATATTAATAATTCAGGATAAGTATTAATTATCTTGTTTACTCACTCTTCACCATGAACGTGAGCACCCATTGCAGGAACTAATTAACAGTCGCGTACGAAGAGAGGGTCAAATACTGACCCCCAAATTACTTTTTCCCTCCATTTTTATGTAGGTAAGGAATTACTTGTATTTCATTTAAGATTAGTAGGGCAAAAGTAAAGCCTTTTTCAATTATAATAATTCGTGATTCAATGATTTTCGGATGTTTATTAAAATCAAAATTGTAGCCATGCGTAGCCAAGTAGAAACTCCAGCGTTTTTTTACAGATAGGCTGGGCCGTAATCACTTTGTAATCTGGTTTTAGTATCTTTCAATGTATAGAATAATTGTGTAGCGAATGCAACATAAGGAAAGTTGAACGAGTTCTTCAAAAATGAGATGTGGCCATCAGTGACCCGGCGGCAAAGACTACAAGTACTGAAAATGTTCAAAATATATAGTTAGTTCATATCGTACCTCAAACACTGAAAATATTTTGTATAACCTCTTAGGAATACCTATAAGACAGCTTGTCGGTTACCTTGAAGCGTCACCAATTTCTAAACCAAACCACGTTTTAGCTCAGCCGGATTTTCAAAAAAATAAATTAGAAGTTCAAGTACTAAATTATATTACGTACGTGATCAATTGCATGTGTTTTTGGAATAAACCTGGTTCTTATCTGATCTCCGTGTCAGAAAAGCATGACTCTTTCTTGTGACACACACCTTCAAATTCTAAGCGTATTCACCCATGTTACTGGAAGGTTGACCACAGAATTACACACCTTGTTCCAATTTTCTGACTAAGTTATTCCTCATTATTATTTTATTATGATATATTCTTACAAAATATAATAAAGTATTATTTCAATATACATAGTGCACAATTCTTAACAAAATAAATCAAAATGTAAATATTTCTAAAAATATAACAGTACTCTTGGTTTATTTAATCATCTAAATTCAACTGTTTTTCAGTAGTTATGTTTGTGTTCTGTAAAACTATCACTTTTGCTTTACTTACGTGAATTTTATCTCTCATAACCCCAAGTAAATATTTTATTTTTACAAATAATTACAAATTTTCTTTTATTGATGGCTGATAATCAATGTAATTATTTTCATCTCTAATGCTTTCAATCAGTCGCTAAATAGGTATATAGATCCTGAAAACAGAAATATAACAAAATAAGTTACTCATCAAATGTAAATAATTATACAAATACTAATGATTATGCTATAAATCTACCAGATGTTATTTTTGTATGGACTCATGTATACACCAATACTAGTGATAATACTAATTCAGTAGTAATGATAACTTTTTTAAAGAAGTAATTATATTTTATTAGCCACTACATTTTTGTAAATTTATCTATATCTGTTCCAGTATATTTTCAATTTCCTGTCGATTTGGGGCTGATCCTCGGATTCTGCTGTTTATGATTGTATATATGGAAACAACATAAAATGGAACATTGTATTTCTACTTAATAATATTGGTGTATCTTTCTAAAATGATTAAAAGTTAATATAATATAAAATAAGGAACATGATGTAACTTCACTTGCCTGCAAGCACTTCGCATTTGTTGAATGAAATATGATTATGTGACGTAAGTTGTATCTTATTTTGTTTTTTAATAACATAATATAAACGTTAATAACTGCATCATGTTACAAACATTGCATACTGGGGATCTTAAGAAAGTCTTTTCTAAGCATTGTGTATTCATGGTCATAGCTTACTTTTCTACTAATTACTAACTACAACTACTAACATGAAGAAAATATGTCAGTTACTAATAAAACTCACTGAAATATCTAATATTAACTACAAACTTTTCAAATAATGAAATGAAACTTAATGAACACGCCACAATATTATAGGTTCTGCATAAATGTCCTAACTACAAATGTTATCAATCATTAAATAATAAAGATGAATATTCTTTAAATAAACAGAAATGTCCGTAAATATTTAAATTTATTTATTATTATATTTATTTTATTATTACTACTGGTATTATTGTTTAAACTTTCATTTATCTTTCAACTATCGTTAAAATGTTGGGATGGGATTCTGACACTCAAAAAAACGTGCGCAAATAATCTTCTCCCCCATACGTCATACACAGTTTTTACTGTTTTTTGACTTCTTTTGTGACAAGGTTTGGGATCCAATGGCCCGTTCTGAGACTCAGAACTGCTCTAACCTCCTCATTCTATGTCTACTTACATCTCTATAACCCTTAGGTTTATATAACAGAGCTAGTGGTCTATTTGACACCATCCTGTTGAAATGCTGGAACAATTTCCATTGGTATTTTTTTAATTTCATTCACTACAGTGTCAATATTTAACCTTCATTTTATGTCTTCTTTTGGAACTCCGTCCCTCAAGGTTAGAACCAGTAAAGCTCTTAAGAAATTCATTTGGGCAGCCTCTAATCTTCTTTTGTCATTATTCCTCAGTGTTCACGTTTCACTTGTGAAGCAGAGTGTGGGT
The DNA here is from genome assembly GCA_964035755.1 of Teleogryllus oceanicus. Classification (NCBI taxonomy): domain Eukaryota; kingdom Metazoa; phylum Arthropoda; class Insecta; order Orthoptera; family Gryllidae; genus Teleogryllus; species Teleogryllus oceanicus. The sequence continues at coordinate 33,053,432 of CAXIVR010000014.1, read as the reverse complement.
TGAGATATAACCTTGTGAAATCATATTAGGGTGCTATTCAACATATTTTTTTTTTTTTAATGCGTATTCATATAGCCATTCAACTTGTTCAATTTGCTTACTGTTGTTTGACTAAATAAATAAATAAATAAATAAATAAATAAATAAATAAATAAATAAATAAATAAATAAATAAATAAATAAATAAATAAATAAATAAATAAATAAATAAATAAATAAATAAATAAATAAATAAATAAATAAATAAATAAATATTAAATAAATAAATAAATAAATAAATAAATAAATAAATAAATAAATAAATAAATAAATAAATAAATAAATAAATAAATAAATAAATAAATAAATAAATAAATAAATAAATAAATAAATAAATAAATAAATAAATAAATAAATAAATAAAGGAGGCGCCTCGCGGAGAGAGCGGTGTGTGCGAGAGGGGGCGTGGTCCCGTGCGCAGGTGGCGGCGGGCGCGGCGGCGCTGTGCTCGGCGCTGCTCACCGTGGTGTGCTCGTGCTGCGTGTGCGGGCGGCAGCGGCGGCGCCGCAAGCACCACCGCCGGAAAGGCAAGCTCAAGGGCAGCGTGTCGTTCACGGAGCGGGCCGGGGGGCGGGCGGCTCGCAGCGCGGCGGCGCAGGCGGCGCTGCCGCTGGAGCTGGGCGAGCCGCCCGTGCACATCACCATCGAGAGCCACCACGGCGCGCCGCCCGACGCGCCGGCCGCCGCGGCCGCCGCCGCCGCCGCCTACCCGGGCGCGCCAGCATCCCCGGCGGGGGCGTACGGCAACATCTTCATCTCGGTGTCGGTGAGCCAGGGCCCGTGGGCGGCGGCGGCGGCGGCGGCCGCCGCCGCCGCCGCCGCCGACCAGCGCGGCTACCCGGACCTGCTGGACATCCCGCACCGCGGAGGCGTAAAGGGGCTGGGGCGGCGGCGGCGGTGTCGGTGGCGGCCGGACCCGACGCGCCGCCGTACCCTCCGCTGGCGCGGGCCGCCGCCTGGGCCCCGGCGGCTCGGCGGCAGCCGCCGCCGCGGCAGCCTCCGTCGCGCCGTACGCCACGCTCCCGCGCCGCCCCATCACGCGCAAGGACAGCGAGCCGGGCAGCCTGCGGGCGGCGCTGGGCGTGGCGGTGACCGGTGCCGCGCCGCCCTACGACAACATGGGGCCCCGCGTGACGGCCGGCGGCAGCTCCACGCTGTCGCTGCCCGACTCCACGCTGGCCGAGGAGCTGGCCATCCCGCCGCCGCCGCTGCCGCCGCTGTGCACGCCGCTGCCCGCCGAGTACGTGGCGCTGTGAACGCGCCTGTGACGCTTGGGGCGGACGGTCGCCGCCGCCCGCGGCCGCCCGGCGGGAGCGGCCCGCGCCCCGCCCCCCGCGTGTGCGAGTGGTGGTGGTGGTGATGGTGCGACGACACGCGGTGTTGTTGTTATTATTATTATTATTATCATCCTCTATGGTGAAGGTGTTCGGGTTGTGGTGTCGGTGGCAGGCGATAACGTGCTGCGGTCTAATGTATTTTTTTTCTCCTCTCGTCAAGAGAAGGGCACGAAACCAGTTTTTTTACCGGAAGCAACATGATTGCACTTGAGGTAGATATTTTTGTGTTTCTGTAATATCAGAAGGAACGCGAGCAAAATGTAAAAAAAAAAAAAAGCGGAAGAGCGAGAGAAATAAGTTTTTTGTGGTGGAGCGCCCAGCTCGTGTTTCCCACGCGCCTGCAAACGGCCTTTTCTCCCCGTCGGTGGGTGTGGTTCCTTTTTTCTTCCGCGCACAGCGGCCCCTCACCACCCCCGTGGTGGGCCGGCGGGCAGAAGGACCCGTGTGCGCGAGCGGGAGTGCGTGTGTGGTGATGGTGTTCCGCTGATTTCGCGTGTGCACAGTGTGCTGTTGGGGTGCTGTGACTTCACAGGGGGGGTAGTGGCAGTGGTGGCGGTAGTGGCGGCGGCAGCGACGATGTGGACGCCGCTTCGATGGAGCTCCTGCTGCAGGGAAGTACCCGCGTCAGCTGCAGGACTCGTCCGCCGGCGGCGAAGGACGGGCGGGGGCCGGACCGCCCCGCCCCGCCCCGCCCCGCTCCGATCGCCCCGCCTCACCCCGCTCCGCCTCGTCACACTCCGCGCCCTGCGGACTTGTTGAGTCGACGGCTTAGAGCGATGGTTATCTCCCTCTCCCTCTGCGGCGTCACGTGACACGCCCCGCCCCGCTCCCCGCCACGGACCCCGCTCCCCGCGCTCGCCCCTCGGTGGGCCGGGCGCCGAACAGCTCATTCCCACGTTGTCAGTGTGGCTCGTATGTAAGGCGAGTTCTTTTTCTCTTATTATTCAAACTGCACGATTGTAAACTGTTTCTGTTCAATATTATTTGCATTTGTGAGTCAATATTCAAAACAACGAACAGACGAAGTTATGTCACTACGGCAATAAATCACTTTATGACATTTATTATTTGGTTTATTATTCTAATTTTTAAAAAGCTGTAAAAAATATAATTTAGCACGCGTGTGGACATATTTAAATACTTTTTATAATTTAATTGGAAATAATGTATAGTTACCAGAAAAAAATATTTTGAAGCAATTTCAAGAAATATACAGACGAGCTTATTACGTGTGAACTCATTTTATTCGACCACGGAGCATTCAAGTACAGAAGACTGAAACGTTTTCTTACATGAACTATGACATTCTAAAAGGAGATGATGAAATAAGGGTACATTCTGAAAGAGCTGGCAACATTGTAGACTCCTTATGTTATAACAGGGTTCGAAATACAGGATTTATTTACTTCGTTTATTTAACCTATGTAAAAAGAACGGTATCATTACCATAATAAATATTTGGAAAAATATTTTTATATTTTCTTTATTTTCCAACATCGACTCCTAAGTTGCTCTCAATTCTTTACGTTTCATCCTTGATTATATACAAAAAACAGTCAGGAATGCCAACAAACAGCAGACAATTCTCGTCGTAATCGCTATGCTCGAAAACACTTCTGGCAATCTAACAGCGCGCTCTGCGCTAGGGCTGGGCTGGGCTGGGCTGGACACTGGCAAGAACCCTGCGGAACACCCTCTGCGGTCGGGGGAGGGGGAGGGGGCGTGGCATCGCAGCGTTTGCGGAGGGCGCGTACTCGCTCGCCCCTTCCCCCACCCCGCCCCCGCGGCCGTCGTCAAACACGCGCTACACGTTTCCTCTTTCAGGCCGCCCCCACCTCGCCGCCCCGCCCCACACACTGGGACGGAATAGGCCGAATGGTGCCTGGCGTTGCAACCGATCGGTGGAATCTGTTATCGCATCCGACTCATACTTGTTAGTCATGGGGTGAATTCACGAGTGGTGTATTTGTTGTTAAAACTTGAGTACCTAATAGTGCAATTTTGAATGCCTCACAGTTGAGCTTTTCGAAATGGGATTCAAATTCAACATTTTTATATTCCTAAATTAAAGAATTGCAGTATTTCATGAAAATTTCTTGAACTGCGAATATTTGATGAAAAATTTAGCAATCTTAGTTTGTTCTCTTCATTAAAGGGAAATACAGAAAATCGAAATTCGTACACGGACAAAGAGAAGAAATGATCGGTCAGTATAATTGGTATATTAAGAAATCTTTGTTAAAGTTATTCACAAAATTCACATTTTGAATAACATGCATATTGAGAAAATTTTATAAATGAGTCGATATGAATCGTTATCAACTATTATCACCCATTATAACTATATAGTATAAATTATAGTTCAATAGAATAAAATCGAAATATCAAAGACATATATGGGAAGCAAAATCCAATTACAAATGTTCTAGTCGCATCACAACACACATTAGTACCCCCATAATCAAGAGTTAATGGAAAACTGAATAAGTTAGTTCTCTATTTATTCACATTTTTACTACTGTGCAGTGATAAAGATGTGATATCTTGATGCGGACATAACAACCAAAAAGGAGTGAAAAGCCACATTTAGCGGCCTACGTCCGTTAAAAATGAATGGCAAGTACCAAACGATAATGTATGAATCTTTCTTTACAAAGAAAATATATTTCTTACTTATTTGAATAGGCTAGTTTACAACTTCAACTAAGTTATTTATTTGCTCTATATCGGCATTGTGACATTAATAACTTTAATGTTATTGATTTAATCCTCTAATACCCCTTGTTACATATATGTAACCACATTTCTGATCATCTCATATATATCACACCTTTGGCACTAATTTGCAACTTTTATTTCATCAATTTACGAAGACATTCTAAATGAAACATGTTAGCAAGTTTTTAAATTTTTGATTACTAGGTGTTGATTTAGATGAGATTGCTAAGGGATAGTACACTCCTGGCGAAGCCGAATTAATGACTTGCGTCGCTTCGAATCTTCAACTAAAACCGTGCTTAGCTGCAATATGCGTTGTTAAGTCGGAGGGAGAGGCCGGTGTAAACAAACGGTGGTTGGTCCGCTCCGACGTTGACGGGGCATACTCAGATAAGATCTATGGGTTCTGAGGAAGCACATCACCTTGGTTTAATGTTACCGCTTTTTAATATTTCCTTTCTCTTAAACTACATGCTTAGATCGTCTAGAAAACACGCTGGTGTAATATTACTGATTTAATTTTACCGCGTTTTAATATTTCGTTTTTCTTAAACCACATGTTTAGAATGCCTAGAAACACGCTGTTGTAATGTTACTGATTTAATGATACCGCGTATTAATACTTCCTTTCTCTTTAACCCCATGTCTAGAAATCTAGAAATCCTAGAAATCTAGAAATCTAGATCGTCTAGAAAACACGGTTGTAATGTTACTGGTTTAAATATACCGCGTTTTAATATTTCATTTTTCTTAAACCACATGTTTAGAATGCCTAGAGTCACGCAGTTGTAATGTTACTGATTTAATGATTCCGCGCATTAATACTTCCTTTCTCTTTAGCCACATGCTTAGATCGTCTAGAAAACACGCTGGTGTAATATTACTGATTTAATTTTACCGCGTTTTAATATTTCGTTTTTCTTAAACCACATGTTTAGAATGCCTAGAAACACGCTGTTGTAATGTTACTGATTTAATGATACCGCGTATTAATACTTCGTTTTTCTTAAACCACATGCTTAGATCGTCTAGAAAACACGCTGTTGTAATGTTACTGGTTTAAATGATACCGCGTTTTAATATTTCCTATTTTTTAAACCACATGCTTTAGAATGCCTAGAAACACACTGTTGTAATGTTGCTGATTTAATTTTACCGCGTTTTAATATTTCCATTGTCTTAAACCACACGCTTTGATCGTCTAAAAAACATGGTGTTGTAATATTACTAATTTAATGATTCCGCGTTTTAATATTTCCTTTCTCTTAAACCACATGCATAGATCGCCTACAAAACTCACTGTTCCGCTGTGTTGGGTGTTTCGTCCCACTGTGCCCTCTCCGTCGCCCATCGCCGCTCGTTGCTCATCTCTGGTAGGTGGGGCCTCCCTGGGAGCCTCTGTGAAGCGGGCGGGCGCAAGCTGTATCGAGCGCCCGCGGTTTCATGGAAATACGTAGCAAACTTTTTTTTTCGCTGAAGTGTTATCGCAACTGCGTAAAGCTCGTTGTTGCGTTGGGGCGTAGAAATTTTATGTGCTGTTTTTATTAAAATATGATTGTCAAAATATAAACTGAAATGACTTCCGAGCTTAAACGAAACTAGATTCGGAGGATGTTGTTTTTTTCACGATAGGCGTTTTTCTGTTTTTTGATAAAAAAAAAAAAAGTTTACGCAACATATTTGTGGGAATTATTTGATTAAATAGGTAAATACACGCACACAAACGTTATGCGGTCAACGAAGCGTTAAATGATTATGGACTGTGCGACAGATGATTTTTAGCTCTCAACGCAGTGATATAAATTATGTTGTGGAAGGCACAGCTGTCAGTTCTATACACTATAGACGAGGCGTTTTGTATACCTTCACCTTTAATAGAGTCATGTTACACTTTACGAATGTGCAAGCTTTCTACTAATGGAATGCACTAGAGATTCGGTTTGGTGAACTGTCACGAGGCTGCGGTTTTGTACCTTCATTCCGCAAATTCGTTAAATTTTCTGGTCACTATTAGACTCTGAGCAAACACCATTATCGAGGGGGATAGGAAGGGTTAAATCCGCCAGCATAAATGTCGCTTCGTTTGATGATGTGCACACACCGAGTTTGTTTGATGCTGTCGCCGCTTGAAGTGGCAATTTGTTGCATCGTTTGGAATCTGATTCTACGTATTCATTTGCGTCTCCTCGAGCCTACTAGTGACGGTTTGATAATGAAGCCACGATATCGGGAGCAATTCAGAAACTTTCACATTTCTAACCTGATGCTAAAGAGTCACCGTATGACATTTCAAACATTTCATATTTTAATGCGTCTGTGTATCCTGATAAAATGACATTTAACGTCTGAGAATACGATATTTATGTCCATCTCCAAGGTATTTAGAAGTAAATATATTATACAGCCTTCCACATGGAATTCATTACTCAGAATTTTTTTATTTACAAACCCATCAAATTCAGAGGTACTTCTTAGCGCATTCAGCCGTATATATCCCACCTGTGTTTTCATAACAATAAGCCACGTTTATTCTTTAGAGGTCTTTGATTTTGGTGAGAAAATATAAAATTAATAGGAAATGTAAGAAAGTAAGTCTTTTATGAATTAAATAGGTTTAAGATGTCAAATGTTGGAAATCCTTGCATTTCAACAATAATAAGATATTGTATAGAGCGAATTATGATCAGTCATTGGAATCCTTAATCTCATAAATTCATTTAATTGTTACAAGTTTGCATTAAACGCAAGATAATTCGTTTTATTTTTATTCATTTGAACATTTCATCCGGAGAAATCTCAAAAAAGCATATAAATCTTATTGAGTTTGGTAAAAATGTGGTGAAAGAAGTCAGTCGATATGTTTTCTTACCTTTATTTCTTGAACTACGACTCGCTCTTACAGAAGAAAGGGAATAGGAAATACACAATATAATATTACGCTATTTTTAAAGGAATGAAACGCCTGTTTTTTAATACCAATATTTTGAATCTCTGAAAACCCGCAGTTCAGTTTCGTCTTGACTTCGTCTCAATGACATTCCGTCTAGATTCATCTTCCTTCCTCCGATGGACAGTACTTTCAACCATCCGTCCCACGTCTGACCAGGACGTCCAAACTCATCCCGGCCCTCTGAGCCCCCTCTACCCCCCTCGCCGCCAGCTGTCTACCGAGCGGCAGCGCGGTGATTGGGCCTGATTTATCGCCGTTCACCGATTGCTCTCCGTTTCTCTTTTGTTTTTTCCGAGCCGTCTGTTTTTCTTCCGCTTTGTTTGCTCCCCCGCTACTCGCGGCCGCGCCGCACTTCCGCCCCGCCCTGCCCCACCTCGCCCCGCCCCGCCCCGCCCTGCCCCGCCCCGCCTCGCCCGCTCTGCCCCTTCTCGCCCCGCCCCTTCTCGCCCCGCCCGCCCCCGCTCCCTCCTGCCCTCGCCCTGTCCGCGCCAAGCGCCGTGCTGAGCTTGGTTGGATCGGCGCTACAGCTTTGCGGCTTGGGAGCTTTTCCGCGCGAGGTTCTGTTTCCGGTGTATTTGTTCGAGTGCGTTGTTTTCGGGATATAGACGAATACGGCCAAGTTTTCTGAAATACAGATTTTGCGTTTTATAAAAGTATCGTTTTTTTTTCATTCTCCTTGCTTCGAATTTGTGAAGTACCTTTTTGTGTATACCAACGATTTTGTTTGAATTGATTATTAAATTCTCCCTTGTTTTGATGTACGGGAAACATAAAATTTTGCTTTACTTTTTTATTTACTTTCTTTTTGAAAGTAACTAACAATATATGTAAGGTCATTTGATGTAGCAAAATGTATACTTGACTATGAATGACAAATGAATTGGCTACTGTAACCTTGGCATTTTAAATCAATTATTTAAATGGAGAAGGATAGTTTATTTACACAATTTCAAAATTCGTTACTGAGTTTGTAACAATTAATTTTTTTCATTGTTGATTTTTTTCGAATATACTAATGTGATTTACACATATTATACTCTTTAATATATCCTAGTGATTATTGAGAATAATTACCGAATGAAATGCATCCTATTAATAATGATCATGACATGTTAGTAACAATTACTTAGGGATTCCATAATTTAGGCAGCAATTTCTTTCGTGATAAATTGAATGCAATTATAATCTTAATCAAAATTACACCTCCACCACATTAAATTAGTTTTTGAGAGCATTCAAACGTCCAAGCAAATCAAGAAAATGAGCACTATCATCAAACACGTGCATCCACTCACCCAACTCCCACATTCAAGTCCAAATAGCTACTTGGGCACGTAATTCTTGTGTACAGAAGCGTCCTCGCAATCGAATGATGTTGGAGGGGCTGAACAGAGAATGGGCGAGGCCGTCAATTAATTGAACCCCAAACGCGGTTCCACACGCACTGAACGAAACGACTGCCTCTCATCCGGAATTATACGCGTTAAGCGGAGCAAGAAAGTGCTCCCATTAATACGACAGTTGTTCATAAAGATATAATTGCTTCGTCCCTCAAGACAGGCGGGCAGTCACTCGAGCGATAGCCTCCAGCCGCGTAAAAACGGGGAAGTTTTGTGGTAGGAAAGGCGAGTGGTGAGAGGCGAATTTGGTGGAAGAGGGGGGGATAGTTAGCGACGGAAACGGAGAAGGGAAGGCGGTGATGAAAGCTGTAAAGGGACGAGAGAGGAAAGCAGGGGACTGTGGCGATGGGCAGTGCATAACAGTGGTGAGAGATTAAGGGGAGTGTGAGCTTGAACGAGTGCCCGGGTACATGGCTGCGGTGAGATGAAGAATTACCGGATTAGAAAGAGACCTGCGAAACTTGCAGTGGATTTCAGGCTATAATTCTCTACCCTGAAAGTTGAGGCCGAGAGGAAAAGCTGTATTTCGACAGGGATTAAAAGAGAAACAAGATAAAAGAAATACGGGATTAAAAGAGATATATGTCAAAATACCTCATTTTCATTTCCAGTCTGATAAATTCGCTGCCATTTATGGTGTAACTAACGGGTTAGGTTTACTCACAATTAAAGTAATAGCACCAAAAAGTTGGTGATCAATTTTGTTTCCGTTGACAGCTAATTTCTCTGAAGCGCGGTTCACAAATCAACGTCAATTTTACTTTATTTTTTGGCTTTTTGTGATAATAAAATAGACAACATTATCAGTAAATAAATTGAATTTAATGATATATTATATTGTTACCCTGAACAATGTTTTAAGAGCAAGATTAATGTATAAGTTTTATAAATTTGAGTCAGATAATCATCTACAGTTACTCAATATTAAAATATTCAAACAGTTCGATTTATATAGTCAAGTTCGATCTTGAAAAACTTCTAAAGGTTTCACATCATAAACTTCTGTTTGACAACGTGTTCTGAGGACAGAATCCGCGTCTCTGATTCTTACGTAACAAGATCGAGAAGCGGTCAGCTGGAAGAAAAGAGGAAACTGGTACGACAGATCGAAGAGACTTTCCTTTTCTCTCGATTTTCCTTTATATTCTCATTTTTCCTTCTGAGTTGTTCCATTGGACTCTTATTAAGTTTCGCATATTGGTTATTTTGAAAGAAAGAGTTTCTCTTAAAAAGTGATGATTAAATTCATATTTGTTTTGAAGTTTACCGCGAGCGGACTAGAACTCCAAGAACCGAATCTTAAAATGCAGTTGAAGGACAAGATTATCGGCAGAACTATTTCAATGTTGTGTCACTATACTTTAATCCGTAACTGTATGGTAACCAACAAATTGTATATTTTATTTTCTAGAGCCTTTTATTCTGATTAGCGAATAGAAGAAAGGTACAACTGGGAAAAGAGATTTTCCTCAATAAGATTGTTTGCTAGTCATGTGATCACCTCGACGTCAGATTTTCTCTGAAAATGAGATATTCATAAGGTTTGCTACTTAGCCAACTCCATTTTGTACAATTTACAGGAAAAAAATGAATTATTACTGCAGTTTGGCGATAGATTTTTCTCGAACACGTGAACCTTTTCTGTACCTATTAATGATATTTTTTATCAAATTCATTAATCATGCTTATTAAGTAGACACTCTTGGTTATGCAACTCCTTTAAAATATGACTTAAACGAATACAAATTCTTTACAAAACCACAGTTTTAGTTCATCTACGCAAGCGTTATAGTCACGACAAAAGAAGGCACAAGCAAACGCTAGTTCATCGCAATTCTTTTCACGCGTAACGACTGTGCCGCTCGTTGCAGGTGAGCGGCTATGCGGTGGTGGGGGAATTGGAAGGGAGGGGGAGCGCCTGACGCAGAGAAGGTCCCCTCCCTCCCCTCCTTTCACCCGCGCCTCCGCCGCCGCAGCCTATCAATTGCGCGGCGATGTTCGGGGCATTAACGCGACCCCAGGGCTGCCAACTCCCGGCGGCGCGATCGCTCCCATGGGACGCCCCGTTGCCGCCTCGTCCACCCCCCCCCCGTGCGGCGCGACACGCGCGTCATCTCGCGGCGGAACTGTGCAACCGCAACTGCCCCCCCCTCGCACCCTCCCTCTCCACCGTGCCGGAAGCCGATCACGAGTTGAGGGACTTGATGGAAAGGGGTGTTCCGTCACCGCCTGGGTCCTTGGCTGTGAGGATTTGGTGCGTTTACTATTGCCCATCATGGCGTACTGTTGCTTTTACAATTTCATTTTGGCTTTCTATCATTACTTTTGTTCAAATCGTCAATGGGAACTTCTATTTTCTGCTTCTCATCCCTGTAATTCTTGAGTTCTATTTTGTATTTTCGTTCTTTTCAGATCATCCCGTTTATCATGATACAAATTTTGTATGAATTTCTCTCTAAAAAATATTTGTTTCTGTTGTTTATTGTAGTCTATCGCGACATTCACTTTATAACCTGGAATTACAATATCTTGTCTACGTTTTTCAGCGAATTCTTGAATTCTCTTTTTTTCTGAATGAAAACTTACTATTAGGTAGCGAAAAGTGTCACTTAAATGGTTATTCTCTACACACGTTCCTGAATGACAACCAGTACCTGACAAATTAATACTCTGAGGTGTACACTGACACTTTCGTAGCTCATTCGTGTTTTACGCTATTGATTTTATTTACTCTGGCATCTAACTTTTTAACTGATCCACCGCTAACAATCAGATCTCAATGTCCCATCTCCGCTGCGTGCGTCATTCAGTTCCACTACTCTCTCCGTTACCACTACTCTTCACCGTTTCTCCTATTCAAAATCTCCGCGACCTCTTCATCTTCTTCATCCCCCTTTGACATCTTGACTTTTCACCCTCATTATGACTCCATTCTTTATTTCAACCTTCATCGCTCTCTTCAACCTCTCCCTCCGCCATCACTGCTCACAACTACTGATGTCACTGCAGTGTGTCGGAATAGGAGGTCCTAGCTTCGAGTTCCAACTCTAGCAGGATTTTCGATACTAGCTTGTCAGCTAGGTCGAATTCTGTTGCTGTCTGGAGGGGAATTTTAGCGGCCAGCTGCACTGATCGGTACCTTTCCGTGGTTCCTTCGATATTCACAAGGCGAATGTCGGAGCATTACCCTAGCAAACGGGGGCTCGAAAAATTGCTAGGCAGTATTCTATCAAGCTTTCACTTCTCTTTTTTGTCCCTTCCTCTCCCTTTAGATACACTAACACTATCACACATTCCGGGAGACCGATCGGGAGCTTAGAGCTTCTATCGACTGGGGAGGTCAACCCCTGATGAGAGATTCATGGTTATAGAAAACACCCCTAGGCCGAGGGTAGGTCGGCGCCGGATCCAGCGGGGAAGATCACCACCACCTCACGAGGGGAAAATATGCATTACTTTTACGGAACTAATAACTAGCAGTGGACGCGCCCGCAGGGAACACTAACAATCAATCAATTAATGCTACTTTCACCGCTCTCGGAGACCATCCCTCTATCCACAGTATCCCCTCCGTCCTTTATTTCCACTCTCACTATTCTCTCCTACCTTTCATTCCACTTTCACTATCTTCTCCGTAATTTCCTTCCATCCTCACTATTGTGACCGTTCTAATCTTACACTCTCACTATTCTGTATGTCTTTTATTTCCACCCTCACTATTATCTCCGTCCTTTTTTAACTCAGTATTCTCTCCTACCTTTCATTCCACTTTCACTATCTTCTCCGTCATTTCCTTCCACCCTCACTATTGTGACCGTCCTTTTCTTACACTCTCACTATTCTGTATGTCTTTTATTCCACGCTCACTATTATCTCCGTCCTTTTTTTAACTCACTATTCTCTCCGACCTTTCATTCCACTTTCACTATCTCCTCCGTCATTTCCTTTCACCTACTCTTCCCTCTTCCGCCTTTGCCCTGTGCTTTGTCGTGGCCTCCCCTCCCCTCCGCGTTCGAAGCGCCCTCTCCGGCGCCCGCGGAGGCTCCGCGCCGCTCCATCTTGGTTTAAGTGGCGTTTGACAGTTGCTGCAATCGACAGAGGGGAGGCGCGGGCGTGCGCTGCATGCGTCACCGAAACCGGAGCTTCCGGGACCTCGAGCGCAGGAAATTGCTCGTCCTCCGGGGAAAGATTGGGCGACTAGGAACGTGCAAACGTGTCGGTTTTCAATTCAATGTTCAGTTCTCGTGCGGAAAATGTACGTAAATACAATTTAAGTTTAAGAAACTTAAACATGCATGTCTGTCTCTCTGTCTCTCTCTCTCTCTCTCTCTCTCTCTCTCTCTCTCTCTCTCTCTCTCTCAGTCCCTCTCTTTATATATATATATATATATATATATATATATATATATATATATATATATATATAAAAATTTAAGTCCCGGAACGGGTAGTAAATTAATTATTAATTTCAAAGAAATAGTTATATATATTTATAATAACACCTATTAATTATTCGCAAGGTACCGGAACGCCGTTTCTAATAAATTATATGAAAATTATAGAAAAAAAACGCACAACATTTACGAATAAGCGTCATTTTCAGTTCATAGTTTATTGATCTCTGAACACCAAGGAATTTCACTTTAAGGTAAATGTCATGTGAAAATCTGTTCCTGAGCTTCATCATTCCACGAAAATCCATTGCAGATACACATAATCCTTATCAGCATATTTATCATACATTTTTGAGAAAGCATCTTTTCGAATAACTCCGCTGAAATCCTTCCATTCCCTGGGTTTAGAGACGTCATGGTGCTCTTTTGTGAGCGTGTTTCTCACATGCTACAATCTGAAGCGAACGGCTTTCTTTCCCACTTCATATTCCCGAGATCCACCACATTCGATGTGGTTGGCTACGCTCGTAACGCTGTGTGGCGGTCATATAGCAACACACCCAACGGTCCATTGGAGGCTTTCCGAAATTCAAATGGCCGCTTGACTTCCCGCGGCGCAGTTGAACAATCGCCTCACGCACGAAGCCCCCCCCCCTCTCCCCTCTCCCCCGCATGCAATCACTTACCTTCGCTTCTCGCGGGCGGGCGGCTCCGATGTAATCTTCGGGAGCAGCAACAGTGGCGCCGTGGCCAAACGGCAAGCCCCTGCAATCGAATCGTTCCATCTCACGCCCCCGCGGATAATCGGACGTTCGAGAAGGGTCTTCGCGGGCCACGTCCCCTCGTGTTCCGTGCGTTAAGCTCACCGGCTGCGCCGCCCGCGCGTCGATTTGTCCGCCCCGATGTGTTTCCCAAGCAGCCGTTGCACGCGCGCCTGCGTTCTGGGATTACGGCCCCAGCCGTGGTGAGCAGACGAAATGGGGAGTTTCTGGCGGTTGTGTTTGAGGGAGGTTAGGATCAAAAGCTCTCTCACCGGAGGTCAGCGATTTTTAAAGGATAGGATATCAGTCAACAATCGTGTTCAGTTTCGCTGTTGCTATCGTGTAAATATTTGAACAACTGCCCAAAATAATTTTAAGATGTGGAATATTGATATCATTTTAAATATCCAATTAGAATTTTATTTTTTATAGCAAATTCATATTGCTTAATTACGTATGTATGTTCCTGTATGTATGTTCCTGTATTCTGGAAGTATGGTTGGAACAGACGAAATGAGGAGTTGCCGGCGCTTGTGTTTGAGGGAGGTTGGTGGGCAGGAATAGGATCAAAAGCACTCTCACCGGAGGTCAGCGATTTTTAAAGGATAGGATATCAGTCAACAATCATGTTCACTTTTGCTTTAGCTTTGATGGAAGGTCAGCGAATTTTGAAGGATAGAATATCTGTGAACAATCGTATATAGTTTTGTTTTTTCTATCCTGTAAATATTTGAACAACTGTCCAAAATAATTTTTAAGACGTGGAGTATTGATACCTTTTACTTCGTTTCAAATATCCAATTGGAATTTTATCTATTATTGAAATTCCTTCCTAATTACCTTTTCTCTTAATTATGAGTGTGATTCGCCACTGCTTGAACTTGCACCGTAAGATACAACTCTATCAAATATGACTCCATTTCTCTTACATTTATAAATAAAACATGAATATAGAGTAAACATCCAAAAACACAAAATGTATTAACAATTGTTATATGCTGTTAGAAATCATCCTGTAGCAAATTCAATTAAAATATCAATGTAGTAATTCGGCGATAAGCAAAAGGAAAAACGTGAGTAGTTCTTTCAACTGACACGTCTGAATTTCTCTCAATGAATGGCAACGCCTGCAAGGAATATTCTATCATCATGTTCTTTTATCTAAGCGAACCTGTGCAAAAAGTGAATTTTCAGGATATCAGCTCGCCACATCCCACGTTCAATAGCCGCTGCCCTGACCCCCGGCGGATCGTGTTTTCTTGTTTCCGTTGTTCAAACGAGTTTGCAACCACCGCGCGCATGCGATAGTTGATTGCTTATCGCCGTTGCCCAAAACCAACCACCCTGCGGCCTTCGGACTAACTCTCACTAGCGCCTTTCTCCCATACACTCACACGCCCACCCTCCCAACCGTCCTCTTCAATCCAGTCCCCCGTCCCAACGCAACCCGCCAACCCGACCGCTCGCCCCCCCCCCAGCCCCCGGCCCACGCCCCCCGCCGCCACGCGCCGCCGCTCCGGGGGGCCTCGCCGGTTTGGAATGAGGGGGGCCGCTAGCAGCTGGCGGTCGCGTGCCCGTCGCCGCCCCCGCGCGGCCGCCCCCGCCCCGAGGCAACCCGAGCCCCGCCCCTGCGTCCCCGCGCCCGCCCCGCTCCCGCGCCGCCCCACGTTCAGCCCGCCGCCACGCCCACCCCACGTCCCCGCCCCTGCATCCCCGCCCCGCGCCGCCCCGCTCCACGCCGCCCCGCTCCCCCACCGCCTCCACGTTCGGCTCGCCGCCACGCCCACCCACAATCGGCCCGCCGCCACGCCCACCCACGTACCCACCCCTGTGTCCCCGCCCCGCGCCCACCCCGCGCCCGCTCCCGCGCCGACTCACGTTCGGCCCGCCGCCACGCCCACCCCATGTCCCCACCCCTGCGTCCCCGCCCCCCGCGCCCACCCCGCGCCCGCCACTGCAAACGCCCCCGCGCCGGCCACCCCCAGCACCGTGGCACCGCGGCATCCGCCACCCCCGGCTCTCACCCCCACCTCGGCCTTACCCTGCTCATCTCCACCGCCCGGTCACCCGGCACCCCTCCACGAAGCGCCCCACCCTAGAGTGGACAAAACCCCTCGCGGGCCCCACGCAGCGACGAATGACCCCGTCCCGTTGTGGGCCCATTTGGGCGGATAACCTTCCCGGGTGATCTATGAGAAGCAATCGAGGGCTGTAGACACACGCTCGCCTCTTCATCCAACGAGAGGGTTTTTCTGGTAGATGGCGAGGGGCTTCACATTTCTCTCCGCCTATGCATGGCTCTTCTGATTGAGATGTACGTTTCAGGAGAAAGCTTCGACTTCGTTTTGTTCGCTCACCGTCTGCCTTCGGTGACTAAAACTCAGAGGGAGAAATTTATTCTGATGTCGACGGTGCTGTTGCTGGTTCTATTTTGAGCTAAAGTTTAACATTTAAATGATCTTGATGTGGGCTTAAATGAGGTTATTAGCATTTCTAACCAAAAAACACGTTTCGTTTTTGTTTTTATTCCGGTGTATATACCCTTGATGCTTTATTATTTCGTCAACCCTAATGTTTTGCATTTCCAGTTTACTCATCGATCTCGGCACATATTTAATTAGTCAACATTTCTGCCACTCTCATGTAGAAAAAAATTGTAGTAATTGAGGTATACCGAAAAAACTCTCTTTGGTGTACCTGTTACTGAAAAATCAATTTTTGTCAATGTTCTCCTACTTATGTCACTCGTGTTGAGAAGGTTTTGCTCAAAACGATATGATTTACATTTGATTTCATGAGAATAGTTATAGGATTTTCTTTTTTAATTACTTGTTTTCAAAACTTCTTCTGAACACACATCTGAATATAAACTTCTGCTTGACATTCACTTGGACGTAACGAACATAAATAGAACATTCGGAAAATGCAAATCTACCTAATTGCACTCTATTTATTCATTCATTTTTGTGTCCGTCACCACATTCTTGATACCTCATTAGGAATTTGTACAAAAATGTTCTTTAGTGGAAAATAAATAAGAAATTGGTTGAACCATAGGACTTTTCCGTACCACCTTTATTTACAGTTCTTTCTTACTACACTATTGATATTATCCCTACCTCGCACCCTTCACTTTCATTCTTGTGTTATAATATTCAAGAGACCGAAAGGAGTCATACCATGTTTATTTACTGTATTGTCATTTATTGTCTACTTGTCACAAATTTCACCATAGTCAGCTCAATGTAGTCAAAAATTGATTTTCGAATTTTACTATCGCAGCTGATTCTACCATGATCGACTCCCCCATTACCACTTGTATCATCACCACCTTCACTATCATCACAACCATTATTATCAACTCTCTCGTTCTCATCACCATCTCGACTATTACTATCACACCTACATTACAGCCACCAAAACCATTTCTATCTGCGTCATACTCTTTGGCATCACCTCAATTACCACAAAAAACTGAACATTACCTAATATGAAACTAACATTCAAATCCATCATTGCAATCATTGCGACATCCTAAGCTCCACATCATCTCAACACATCAGACCGTAGTCTTTCGCGGCCGGCGTCAGTAGCCCGAGAGACGCCGCATCCTAGACACTGGTGAAAAGAATTTTTTTTCATTTATTTCTGCTTGGCCCGAAGGCCCTCAGCATCCGAGTACGATACAGTGATGTTACATTGAATTACGTTAACATTGATTAAGAAAAATTATAGACATGAATACATTGAGTACATGTGAATTAAATGTGGGAAGCCACATCAGGTACATGATAATCAAGGAGGGTCGAAGAACTGTCGCGGTAGTTTTCGCTTTAGTATATTGTGGTGAGGATTTTCTTTTCCGATTTTGAAGTGTACGGCTGAGTGAATGTGGGGAATTTGAGGATAGAAGCGAGAGGATAGGAGGGAGAAATGGACGGAGATAAAAGTAATGCCAAGTTCGTTATGTAACTGGGAGTTAGGTACAAACCATGGAGCTTTAATGATGGTTCGGAGAAATTTATTTTGGAAAATCTACATTTTTTTGGATGATCGATTTGCTGGCTGAGGCCCAGATAGGAGAAGCGTAGGATAAAATTGGGCGGATCATTGATTGGTATAGGTGAGTAGCGACATTGAGTTGCAAGGGTGATGACGTTTTGAGTATGGGATATAATTGGTGGGTTCTACGGGTTGCCAGGGTTATTCTGTAGAGAATATTTGATTTCCAGGTGAGCCGCCTATCAAATAGTACTCCCAAATATTTGACTCGCTTGTTAGAGAACAAATAAAAGAGGTCATCTTTGTCAACATATTATCTTTATTAGCATGGCCGGATTTCGGCGGCTTAGCCATCATCATCGGTCTCGCCGCTTTCGTCAAAAGTCGGTAGACTGTCGCATGATGGAGATGACCTCTTTTCTTTCTTCTCATAAGAACGTCAACAACACCAAATCAGAATTCCTACTAGGCACAGGTGCCAACGTTTTAGCTGCTATTCTGCGAACTTTCTCATGGCGAAATGCCTATCCTATGTAGAAGAAACCACTGACATAATTAACACGTTTTAAACTGCTTCGACATAAAGATGGCCTAAAAAACCTATGAAAAACTCGCTATTTGACTGTCCGCATAACGCCGCGACCTAAGCACAGTTGCCAACGTTTCGGCCGCCGTTCTGCGACCTTCTCCAGAGCGAAATGTCTATCTTATGTATAAGGAATCACTGAAAAAATTGGCACCCTTTTGCTCCGCTTTCACATAAAGACGACCTACAAAACCCTGGAAAGCTCTAGCAAAAGCTAGTAACTACTTGTCTGTACGGGAAACGCCGCATCCTCAGCACAGGTGCCAACGATTCGACCGCCCCAGGCCTTCTTCAGGGCGAAATGCACTTTCGTCGCATTCTGCGACCTTCCTCGGGGACAGACCGCAAAGAGGCTACTATCTCAACACATCTTCAACGCCGCATCTCCCCTTCTATCTCACGCCATCCCCGTGGGCCCCACTCGCTCCGTTTGCGGTGCCTTATCCTCAGGAGGGGCGTGGTGTACGCCGCGGCAGCCGCCGCCACTGAATGATTAATGAAGGCCCCCAACCCCCGCACGCCCCCCATGTGGGATGATCCGCCGTGGGAGACAATCTCATCACTCGCTCAAAGGCCCCTCCCTGACCGGAAAGGGATAAGATTGCGGTGAGATTTTGTTTCACTTTATTATTTCAAAAAGAATGATTAAGTGTATCTTTTGTGTTAGGTTCTCTACATTTAAGGTAGGGAACGTGAAAATTGTGGAGATGGATATGGGATGGTGGCAGCGACAGTGTGATGATAAGAGTTTGTAGTATTAGGGAGTTAAAATAATATTAGGTAAAATTTAGTTGATTGCGATGAGATTTTGCTTCACTTTATTATTTCAAAAAGAATGATTAAGTGTATCTTTTGTGCTAGGTTCTCTATATTTAAGGTAGGGAACGTGAAAATTGTGGAGATGGATATGGGATGGTGGCAGCGACAGTGTGATGATAAGAGTTTGTAGTATTAGGGAGTTAAAATAATATTAGGTAATATTTAGTTAAGTATTATTTCTTTTCATCGCAAATTATTTTATTTAAAAGAAAGTGACTTGATGAAACGTGCATAGTGAAGTGTGTTCAGGTTCCCCGGTACGGGAATATGGATATTTAAAGAAAACACATGCAAAACAATATCACACTTTATTGTTGTAGTTTTCATTGCTACTTAATAAATAAATTCATATTGCAATGTAATGTTATATTTTAATGTATTTGACATGCAGAGGTTCATTGCACATGGAAATATGAGAAAATTGAAAACTTCAACTTTCCTCGTATGAGTATGAATCTTTGATGAACGTCTTTCTTTCCAATTTATAGTAAAATACCAAGCAGTGCATCTTATCTCGGTGGGTACAGAATTGAGTCTGAAAAATGAAAACTAGTTTTAATATATTATGGTTTGCACTAAATGAAGCAGTTCATATTCAAACTCTTCCACAGCATTTTTATTCTCATTTTCGTTACCTAAGATTTTTTCAAATATGACTTCACTCTTAGGAATTATGGAATGTAATCTAATATTTTGTGTTAATATTCTCCATCCCCCAAAAGCCATCAAAATCCTAAACCTTGCGCAACATTAGACGTTAATGTGTTTTATGCGCGAGTAGTATTACCCTCTCAGAAAGATTAATACACGTACCATGGGGTGTTGCGCGCATGATCTGAGACTTGTTTGTATTCGCATGATACGAGCAAAAAACGCGGCATTTCAAGCGCTAAAATGACGGCGGAGCCTTCTTGTGATGCAGGCCGTGCTAAGAGCTGAAGCCCGGCTAATGCTTGTTGTTAGTGGCGCCGCGGGCAGCATACTGTAGAACCGCGAAGCGCATTTGGGCAGGGGACCGACAGACGAGCTGGGGCTTCACAGCCGCTTCAGGGGGCCTGGATTCAAAGCACGGCCATCCCATATTCGCCCGCTAACTACTCGCAACGCCACCAAACTTTGTCCGCGTGTCCACTCGGAAAAACGCGAGTCGGCTGTGTGACTCCGGACCCAGGTCACGAAGCATATTGTTAAGCTTCAGTTAAGTAATGTTCTTTGTTCACCATACTAATGGTCAGGAAATATTTTTTTGTTGCTGCTGAAAAAGTTGTAGTGTTTTAACAAATCATGTGTACGCGATTGAATAAAAATATACGTCACCATTATAGTGCGTGGGGATAATATATATGGATATTATTCAGGAGTCAGTGTTTGAGATAAATGGCGTGACAAGCAATGTGAGATGACATTATATTAGTGAGTATTCGGGTAAAAATGTACATGATTTTAAGGTCTATCTTTTCCAGTATAAAAGTATAAAACATCTTCAAATAAAGTTAGAATAAAATTATACTAGCCATTAACTAGGTCAACTTAAATATTTGATATTATTTTCATAGGTTTTTCCGCCCGTAAACGTTGCTGTGTTAAAGTGAAAATCCAATGCCTGCATTCCAAATGTCCCTGTGTCAACAGGCTCAATTCCGACGACAGCGGGATTGTAAGTCTTGGACAACGCAGAACTGAGAAGAGCGCGACAAAGCCAGCCGTCGGGTGCGAAAATGGGAGATTCACCCCATTAGCTGCCCCGGAGTCGACGGCATTAGGCAGGCGGCTGGCAGCTCCAGAGCTGCGTGGTGACGCGACGCGTGTGGCACATTTTCCTGCAATTTGACGTAGATGCAATTAAAGCGGGAGGACGCCATTACCCTCACTCTGTTACTGCCACGCCCCCCTCCCTCCTTCCGTCGCGGACCCGGCGTGACCCCATCAAACAGGCCCCCCCCGTCGCCCTTGCCCCCACTCTAGCCCCACCCCCCCACCCCTCCCCGCCCTGGCCCACCCTTCACTTGCGCTGGCCACCTATTTCTGACCTCGCGCCATTTCCCGCCCCTTTCCCACGCCCTCTTCCCCTTTTCCCCCCCCTTCCCCGCCCCTTCCCCCCCTTTCCCCGCCCTTTTCCCGCCCCCTTTTCCCCGCCCCTTTTCCCGCCCCCTTTTCCCCACCCTCCTCTCCCCGCCGCCTTTACTCTACCTTTCCACCCCCCCCTTTTTCCCCTCCATTCCCCCCACACTATTGCCACCTCTCTCCCCCCTCGCCAACTCCCTGGCTGTCATGACCCTCCCGCCGCCACACCTCACCTGCTTCCCACACCACCACCCACATCGCCCCCTCCTCCGCTTCCGTCCCTACCACTCACGTCATCCGCGCCGGCTCGATCGCCCCCGCCGGCCCCGCCGTCAGCCGAGCGACGCACGAGACGAATGCGGCCGTTCCGCGGGCGAAGTGAAACAAACGAACTGCGCCTTTGAGCAGGTCACTCGTTGTTCGGTCGCTCTCCCCCCACGCAACGGCCGACAGTTTGACGCGGGTTATTCGCGCATTTTGCTGTGAATTTGTTAGTAAAATGAAGGTGACATTCATGGGCATGAAAACATGTTGTTCCTGTTCAATAAACAGGGAATATTTTTTTCATTTTATGCAATTATTCATCTTTCGTTGGAGCTGTGTGTGTAAGTGAAAATAAAACGTGACATGTGAAAGTAAAAAGAAACAAAACAGAAACGAATGTAATGTCCTCAGTGAACCCTGTTGATGCTTCAACTGGATGATAAACGAGAAAATCTTTCCGGAAAGAAGTGTTTGGATGAGATACAAAAAGTATTTTATGAAGGAAGTTTCGAGCAAGTGAAACGTGATATCTACTCAGTGACTTTCTTGTAATTGTTTTCTGCGTCTTCGTACTTCATAAGTGTCAGTGTCTACAATTTCTCGGTTGGGCGGCGAGCCGGAAGTTGAGAAGGGATAAGGAATGAATGATGGCGCCAGAGTCGTGCCTCGATTTCTCATTTTCCAACCTTCATCTCCAAACTTCTTAAGCGTTCTCCTTGCGAGGTCGCAAAACTAGACATTTTTATTTCTCCTCCACAGGGTATTCTTCAGCTCTGTTAATATTTAAAACTATCCAAATTACTTGATGAGCGACCAAAGAGTTAGAAAAAGAGTCTAATGTTTGACACAAAGTAGGAATAAGCACCAAGAATAATCCTTAAAAAAACAGTACAATATCTAGTATCTAAAATCTTCTGGATGATAAAATTGAACAACTCGAGGTTTCTTATTTTTACTTAAATACTTTATACGCCGAAGAGATAGAACAGCAAACGTTGATTCATACTCACGATTCATAAAATTGAGCACTTATAACACTACAGTGTAAAAAATAACCTTTCGAAGACGTGTAAATTTTAACATCATTAATATTTTGTCATAAATAGCTGGTAATTATATCACTGAAAGAATAATATTTAGCACATAAACACTAGAAGTTCACTTGCATTTTTTCGAATAGTTTGAACATCGCATTCATTCACTGCTGCTGAGAGATACCTGGTTGAGGAAAACCCCGCTAGCCTACGGACCTCACCATACATCGGCGAAAGAACACCGCCACCTCCCGAGCAAAAAAAACGCACTACACTTACGGGACTAATGACCATAGTAGTTGACGCGCCGGGAATCACTAACACTGAATCAATCAATTATAGTAACACCCTGTAGCTTAGTCTCCGATTTTGATGGGGAGTTCAAAGCCCCTGGTGGTGGGCCCCCTCTGCGGGAGGCTTTTTGCCAACTTCCCCTCGGCGCAGCCCCGCGCCCTCGTCTCGACTCGACTCGACTCGCCGCACCGGCTGCCTATCGATTGCGGGCGGCTACGAGAGGCTGCGTGCTCCATTGTCGCGTCCCAGTGATCGACTGAGCGCGCTACCGCGTCGATTTCCCTCGCCGGCTGAAAGTGTTTCTTCTCTTGCGCTGACGAAAGGTTCCCACAGACCGGCGCGGTAGATTCGCAGCGGGTGCGGCGCGGAAAGTTCCGAGCTAGACGCGGTCGCAGAAAACGTTCACACCGGAGCGTCAATTATGAGTCAGCGTTTGGTGACGGTTGGCAAGGTCGCACGACCCAGAGGGGTGCGAAGACTTCCGAACACGGGCGGACTTCCACGACACTCGAGCTGCAGTGGAAGAAACCGTCTGACTGCGTTACAAATTTCGCCGCCGATTAAACGCTGCCAATTTGCTGTCACGACGCTCACCCGCCGCTCAGTGTGCTTGTAAGGCAACAGTGACGCAAAAATTCTGCTGCGGCCAATCCGCGTAGGCTGCGGATCTTCCGAGTCGGTCTGTGGGAGCCTGTATCTGCAGATTCGCCTCCCTACGTACGTTGTACGAGTCTGATCCATCATAAATGTCGTCGAAGTATGAATCTGATCGTGTTTTTAGCCAACGTTTTATTTTGTTGGTAATTCAACATTGAAATTTACTCCCATGAACTACTATATCAATTTGTGTACTCGAACTTTGTGATAAAATTAATTTATAATAAAGTATGAAGGGTAAATATTTTAACTTATTTGTTATTTAAGATTAGCAAAATTAATTTCGATTTAAACGTTTCA
The DNA here is from genome assembly GCA_964035755.1 of Teleogryllus oceanicus. Lineage (NCBI taxonomy): Eukaryota > Metazoa > Arthropoda > Insecta > Orthoptera > Gryllidae > Teleogryllus > Teleogryllus oceanicus. The sequence continues at coordinate 33,029,813 of CAXIVR010000014.1, read as the reverse complement.
TTGTTTACTAGAGCTGGTTGGTTTAAACATGTGTCAGCTAGCATCTATCATTCCACCTATTAAATGGAAAAATGGCAATTTAACGAAATTAGTTTTTCAAAAACGTGTCGCATTTACTCCTGTCCTGAAGTTTAGAAGTTTCCTGATTTTGAGAGATGTTATGAATGGTATCTAGTTTGTGTCTATAGAATACTTGAGGTAACGTTGAAGTTACCATTGTTTCTTCTAATCGAAGCAGTACTTCTCCCAAATTTCAATACTACCCCAATTAACTTGTTTCAGTAATAACGTTATGGTAATATTCTACTAACATTAATAACTAAATGTTTATAATACATATTTATAACTGAGAATTTATAATAATATTACATCTCAATTATGTATGTACATTTCTAAGTATGTTCAATAACCGGGATTCCTTATACGTGGTGTTGAACGTAAATATTCGTTGTGAAATCATTCTAGTTGGTTAATTACATTTTTCATAACAAATATCAATAGCAGAAACAAAACTTACGCACATACATTCGATGCAAAGCTATCATTATATTCTGAAACGGAAACTAATCACGAAGAAAATGTATTTCACTTTAAAAGCATTATTTTATTTCAGGATAATTGTTTTGTCATTTCATTAAATGTGTACAATCGATTTATACAAATTTCAAGAGTATTGGAATTGGAATTTTAAATTGAAATTTCTTCCGACCGGACATTTCGTATCTCCTCCTGGAATTTAACATTTCCCAGTTTATCAAATTAATTTTTGCAATTAAAACTCAAACAATGGTTGTTTCCACGATAGTTTTCAACTGATGAATAATTATTCTGCTAGACAATTGGCTCTTCAATTGTTTTCACAGTAGCAGTTCACGTCCCACGCCCTCACCTCCCTGCACGCGCTCTCGGGGATCTCGTGAGAGTTACGTGCTCGCTCGACGAATCAGTTGCATTTTGAAAGCACAGGAGGGCGCTGCAATCGGACCCATCGCTGCAAAACCGCAGACCGCTCCCACTCGCTTGTGATTGTTCCTGCAAGACGCACATCACGTGCCTGCTGGTGGCGTTGCCTGACTGGTGCAAACAGTGAACCGCATCGGATCTCTTGAAGTCAGGGAACCCGAACAAGGATCGCTGCCAACACCCTATAATGGTATGGTTTCTGTTCAACGGTCTTGGGAAGGTATTTCGTAAACAATTCTGTAACAAAATTCTCATAACCAAAATTTTAATGAAAGTTATTTATTACTATTGAAAGTGGGGAAATTATTTTGAAAAACGATAGGAAATAATATACAGGAAGCCCAGTGTTTGAACTAGGGGCTATTCACAATGCGTCAGCCAAGTTGTCTGTATATGTACGCCCATCGCAATCAGCTGTGGTATTCGTTCAATATTTACCGCGTGATAAGGGATCGTATTCAAAAAAATAATTCGTACAATTTTCGTTTGTAAAGCACAAGATATAGCATTGGCAACACTACAAAATGAGTAACTTATTGTTAGATAGTTTATGTTTTAACAAGATATATTCGATGCACGTTGTTGCCTGTTCTACATTATATAGATTACGGACGATAATTTTACAAATTAATTTTTGGAATAAGGAACCAAGAATGAGTAACTCGGTCAACCCGGTGGCCGAGATCGCTAAGGCAGTAGTGATCTTGGACCAAAGCGGGTTCGAGTCCCGCCTCGGGCATGGTTGTATTTGTGTTCGTCCTTTCACCTCTTATCATCACCATATCGTTTCATCTTCATAGTTACCCTACCGTTAACACCAATAGTGGTCGCTAATGACCTAGATGTTGATGCGATCTTAAATAACCAATTGAAAAAATGAGTAACTCGATGGCATAAAATAAAAGATAGTTTCTACCCCTGTTAAATTAATTTATATTGTAATGCGTACCTGGCATATTTAAATTAAATCTAAAGCTCCTAATTTCACGGTAGTTAAAGGCCGATAGAGTTCCCATTTATACCTTCTGCACCTGCCTCTCTGGCCTTCTCACTTGTTTCTGTTGTGGGGAAGAATAAAATGCAGCACATAAACAATAGCATTATTCTATGGATCCTGAGAAACGTAAACTTTCCGTAAGTGAACGTTGGGATATGTTTGCCAAATAATTAGTGAATAATCCCTTATAAAGAGTAAACTCGGACGCCGCGAAATCAATAAACGACAGTAAGAACAAGTGACGGGAAGGACTGTCTGTTTACGTAGATCGAGTGACAATAGGAAAATATGCGTTGCACAGGCTCAAGGATGTTACACATTAATCGCTCGTATTGAAGCAAGAAGCGTCATAACGCAACTATGACAATGTTGAAAAATTTTGAAATGTCAAGTTCAAAGTGTTCGTGAAATGTGTACTTCAACGTGCAATACGTCGGAAATTATGTGCTGGTCAAACTGAAGGATGTTTTATGTTAATCGCGAAGCCCAAAGTCTGGAGTCTTTCCGTGTCGTTGGGCACGCGTTACAAAACATGCTGCATCTTTAAAGTTTGAAAAATACGACGTCATTCCGATAACGTTCACGCTGGCACGACGTGATGTCGCTGGTCTTGTCTTCTAGGAATGGAACAGTTTTGTTACGGAAAGTTATCTCGTTCGTTATGATAAAGAATAAGAGCCAATAACTTGTATTGTAATGTGTTTTAAAATCGTATTCATTTTTAGGAATAAGTTAAGACTCTTTTGTCATTAAAAGGTATTCAAGTGCAAGGAACAAATTCGAATTTTAGGCTTAGAAACAAACCCTTATCAATAATCAACATTTCATCAGTCATCAATCAACTGCTGTAGGTTTGCTGTGCATCAACTAATCATTTCACCAGAACTGTAGGCCGCTCCGTTCACATACCTCTGAGACGAGGTGAGGCGAGCTCCAATGAATCATCAGCTCATCCATTGCCTCCTATAGGGGAAGCCTTAGCTCAGTACTAATTATGCTCCGATTTAAACAGTGTCACTTCAAGGTCATGAGCTGGGCGGAGAGGGAAACCCTGCGATTGGCAGCTTCATTACGACTTACATTTTTGGGTATTGGAGCTCCCGATTGGATAATAATGTCCCCCTTCCCTTCCAGCTCTTGCCTCTGAAGTGCTCTGTTTAAATCGAAATATATATAACAATTTGATGTCATTGTCATGATTCTTCCTTTCACGAGAGCACAAGATTTATGACACTTTTTTTTTACGAAAGCGGTTACGAGTGCTGCAATTGCCATTGAAGAGCTTTTATATTATTCCTTGCCCAGATAATTCAGATATTCAAATTAAGCGACTTTATATTAGCTATCTTGGTTTATTTGCTTTATATATACTGATATTGAGTTACAATGTGTAAATATGCTAGTATTTCACTGTAAATAAAGTTCTGTTTAAAAGTTTTGCTCGGCGTTTTTACAATTACATTTACTTATGTACTGCAAGGGGGACGCATCTATATTAAGTGTAGAGGGTCTGAACCTTCAAATGTATTGATGGGGAGTTAACGCCCTCTGGGCAAGTGTGCCGCTTTTCATCTGTCACACATCCCGCGTCGCCAACGTACGAATAATTAGGGAAGGTCGGCCTATGCCCGCTTTCGACGCGGATTCATCGTGCCGCATCATTTGAACCACCTGAAGGCTCCTTTCCACCGAACCAGCGAACCACCTGAAGACTCCTTTCCACCGCAAGCAACATTTCGTGACAAGAGGTGACGCCATGTTTACAGAGCAACCAACATATTGCACCAGCATTCGTTGACACGTTTCAAGCAAGGTTGACCAAAGAGAGAAATGTGGACAGAAATTCAACGATCGAACGTCATATTATTTTTACAATACTCGTGTAACTATTTTCCCGTTATTACTTCGTATAATTATTTTTTAAATATATAATTACGTATGCTCAGTATTTTTCAACGAACCTAAGCGTTATAGTTTTTGTTTTCCATACAACATTCGTAATACACCAGGAAATTTTTAATTTTCTCCACTAAACCGATAGCTTTAGCAGTACAATATAAAAACATTTATTCTCGTTTCAGTTATTTTAATGTATTTTTAAGTTGTTTTATAATAACCAACTGCATTTAAAAACAATTCAAATATTCCAACGATGTTTTCTCAAATATTGTGGGGTTATATCATGTGAAATTACATTTTTGTCCAAAAATCTTTCAGGAATCAGGGATTTAATTGAATAGCTTTCGGTTGATTTTTGTAATATTCATTTGGGAAAGGTCAACCGCATTGCTCACAGATATCATTGGTAGGTCAAATAAACTTTATGTGACTAAATTATTATTATTATTATTATTATTATTATTATTATTATTATTGCAGAATATTAACCTTTTACACGAGACGTTAATATTACTAAAACGAACAATTTTCCTTTCGACAAGTAAACATTGTTTATTTTTCTAATACAAACGGTCCAGGCTTTAAGAGATAAGTTTATGGTAGGACCAATCGGGGCTAACCTGCCAGTATTTTTTCAATCCCAATTTTCGCAAAGAAAATAGATTTTTTATGAAGTAAATGTCAATTTTTAAACTGATTGTTTTGCTACACCTTGTGTTTGCTCAAACAAACTCTTATTTAACCTTTCTCTTATTTAACCGATATACAGGAAAACTCAGAGCGAGCGAAAATTGAGGTTTCACTTTCCCAGGGGAAAATTGGATATGTCTTAATCTGTGAACGTCGGACAGAATTTCAATAAAATTAAATAAATTAAAATAAAATGTGGTTTGACCGATAGCATTTAATAGAAAACATTATGCTAATACTAGAAGTGTATAATATTATATTTCTCAAATTTCAATATTCCGAGTATGGCTAGCTTCCTTTTTTTATGGGAATGATAGAATTTGATTTCGATTTCTGAACTTGTGGTTTGAACTTTCGGTGTTTGAACTTGTTGTTTTTCTTTCCCATAATTCTTCCGTTTTTAAAGTATTCATATTATTTTAATTAATTTATCTCAAGTTCAATTTTTCATATAATATTAAAATGTTAAGGAGAGTGACTTAAGACTGTAATAATTATGTTAAAACCATCCAATATTGTTTTTCACTCGGAATTTTAAATGGCCAAAAGTATTGAGAATAGATTTCGGTAAGACGTACTTTTTATATTCTCACTTGCAGAGCAGTTTTCCTTGAAGTAGTACGCGTTGCCATAAACCAATATTAATTCGTTAGAAATGTAGTTTTATGATGGGACATTCAGACAAATCCAAACGACAGACAATTACGGTCACTACGTAGGGTGTCCACTTAAACCTAGTGACTGGACCTCGCTCTTCTACACTTTTCGTCTTCAGGGAGTACCATTATAAAATATTCCGATAGTATAAACATTGGTATTTCATTGTATTTCACTGAATCTGGACCTTATTTGCCATGCAAATATTAAGAAATAACAGAAATAAACAAATCTTAGTCTATCTAATCAAAAATTACACGATTAAGCTATAGAAAAGCTGAGGGATTATGAAATAGAATTACTAATCTCAGGAAGTGACTCCCTTACTCAAAATCAATAGCCAGATCCTCTTATCCTCCTTGTTAACGAGAAACACAATTGTGCGGTATGGGAGTAACCAAGTACCATCAGCTGTAAAGACGTACGTCATATTATCTCTCAGTTCAAAGCTTGCGAACCGCAGAAAGCTGCCACGGGTGCATGAACTCCTTTGCGTGCAAGCAACCGAACAGAATCTAATCCAGCCGATGCAGTTCCTCGGCTCGACTCGGCTGCCGCTTGTAGCAAGCAGGGAACAGCACACTGGGAACAGAAGCAGCGGAGGGGCGATCAAGGCAGCATTCAACTGCTCGGCGAGGCCTTCCCTGGCGCAGATGAAGTTGCAAACCAAGACTTCTCACTTCTTCATTCGCATTGTGGACAATGCTACATGGAGCCAGGATAGAAACGCTAGTGTATTTTTGAATAACATTCGGCAATTTGGAACAATAAAAAATTGGCGCGTTGGCGAAGAATTCGAAATTTACGTGGTACGTTATGTATTATAGTAAAAATATTAATAATAAAAATAATAAAACCAGTGTACATGAAAACTGTATCATAATTAGACGCAAACATTAGCACGGGTTTTCCATCAGATCGCTTTGTGTCTCACCAATCTTGCCTACCGCATGCCTCTCCATAACCTTGCGAAATTTTGTCTTTTAGTACCTGCAAGAGAGTGCGGGTCTAGAGCACGCCACTGTGTAGGCACGGGTTTCTGTGGGAGTTGAGGTTGCAAGTATGCCCGCAGCTATCTAGAACGTACGCGTCGTGTTCGCGCCTTCCGATATGAAATCAATTTCTTTGTCACTCTCGATGCCATCAATGTCCTTACACACAATGCTTCTTTACGTACCACCATCGATACTAACGTCATCTTTGACCCAAAACCTTGACAAAATAACGGACGTCATCCTTTCAGTGCCAGCAAAACTTCACCCCTTTTGACTTCTTCATACTCAGGGGCAGTTCTTGAGAATTATGTCTGCTCGGTTTCCGTCACCACAACGCCTCATCATCGTTACCTCCGCGACAAGCACTCCCGATTCTTCCAGCACTACCTCACTATCTGTGTTGCCGCCGACGTGGCCTTGACACTTTTCTAAATTAGTTCCTGAAGCTACCTTCGTCGGTATCCCACTCCTGACATGTTAAGTCGCCTTCATTTTATTTGCTTTCAACGACCATTTCCTTCCTGCACCCAAGGCCTCGCCCTTGCAACTTCCGAAAGCTCCATAATAACCTCGACGTCTTGTAAAGTTAATTAATGTTTTGGTGGTTTCTAACATTCTATACACCACCCTGCTGTAATACTATGACCAAAAGGAGTGCAGTTGAATGTTTGAATTAATCTTTTTCTTCAAATCATTGCCCCTTCCTTAATGTTCTATAAATCTGCCTAAACCATATGGCCAAATAGCTGTTTTCCTGTACAATTGATCACTATTTTCAGTTTAATGTAATGTTACAAGACTGCAAATGTTCTATAAACAACTTCTCAATGCTGAAAGTACTTGGCCAGAATGCAAACAGTTACGAAACTAGAGTGGGAACTATGCTGTAAAGTTGCCACACACGTATTGCTTCCTGTACGTTCCGAATAACTATCACGTAGATTTAAAACGATTTTGACACCAAAAGGCAAACAATTTAAGAGATTGTTTTCAAGTGACGTCTCTCCTTCCAACGCAAATTTTCAGGAAGAAAAATATTCACAATCAGCCATAAAGTTAAAAGAGGTTTTCGGATATCATTTTAACATTGGACGAAAAACAATTTGAACACATTTGACATGATGGGGATGTACCTTAAGAATGTCTAATGTATTGTTATAAAACCAAAGGAAATCAAGATATTTTTTTAAAATAATCGCTGCGGTCAAGATGTAATTTGAGTGAGGAGGATGTTTCTGGGGAAATACCAACACTAAAGAGGAGTTTCGCCCTCAGAGTTCAAAAGAGAATTTCGAACACGGTCTAACAGATTAAGAACTAATTTTGAACATAATATTTGACAGCATGATGAAGATGGCTCTTGAGAATTCGATTTGTAATATCGTAAAAGAAAGGGAATTGGAGATACTTTTGAAATAATTCCATCGGTGTAGGCATATCTTGAGTGAGGAGGATGCTTACAGGAAAATTACAATACAAAACTAGTAGTTTATGCAATGAGTTTACAATGTTAAGCTTTATTGCATTAGTACATGGTTTGAAAACGAGCCACTTTAGGAACAAGTTCCGTTTACATCTACTTACCCACGATTATTTTGCTGCGACTGGCTGAATGTGTGATGACGCAATCAATCGTGTCGTAAAATGATAAAATGTCATAATTTGTTCCGTAAAATGCCCTTTTACGAACGATTTCGTGCAACAGAAAAGGGCATTGAAAATGCTAGTAAAGGAAAAGCGGATTTTCGTCCTCCGAAATTATTTTGCTGCGACTGGCTGAATGTGTGATGAGGCAATCGTTCGTGACGTAAAATGCTAAAATGTCATCATTTGTTCCGTAAAATGCCCTTTTACGAACGATTTCGTGCAACAGAAAAGGGCATTTAAAATGCTAGTAAAGGAAAAGCGGATTTTCGTCCTCCGAAATTATTTTGCTGCGACTGGCTGAATGTGTGATGAGGCAATCGTTCGTGACGTAAAATGCTAAAATGTCATCATTTGTCCCGTAAGATGCCCTTTTATGAACGATTTCTTGCAACAGAAAAGGGCGTTTAAAATGCTAGTAAAGGAAAAGCGGATTTTCGTCCTCGGAGATCGTGTTACTTGGCACTGGCCTGCGGTGGCCGGCGCCCGCATCGCCCCGCCCCCTCGCCAACCGCGGCCGGCGCTTTAGCTCGCTTTAGCCGCGGATGCGTGCCGCAGACGGCGCGTGGTTCCTGCCCCGGCCGCCGGGGGCGCGCGGGCAGCGGCGGCGGCAGCAGCTCCCGCGTGAAAGGCACCACCCGCCTCTTCCTCCGCCCCCCTCCCCGCCGCCGCCCTCGGCCGCGGCGTTGAATGGCTCCGCGCCGGGTAATTAATACGTCACGGCTCGCCGCGGACCTTTGCGCGCTGCCCTCGCCGCCCCCGGCGCTGCGTGTTTGATTCACGACCTGTGCGTGGCCCCGTGGCGGGACCCCTCCCCCCCCCGCGCTTCCCGCCCCCCCCCCGCACCTACCCCGCACGTACCACCCTTCCCGCACCTACCCTCAGGGCGGGGCATTCCGGCGCCTCGTCCGAGCCCTTGCTACAACCCTAACATCCGCCATGAAAACTTCTCTTTGGATTTCCCCGTTTGATGCAGTGTTCTGTGCTCCTTGCTTAACTTCCCTTTGGTCTGGTGTCTGGTCTCTTTTGCGTGCATTATCCAGCCCCTTTCCAGCCCTGTTCTGTTTCCCAATCTCGTGGTTTCGCACTTTTCTCTGCTTTTAATTTTTCCCAACCTCTTCTTGCTTCTTATATTTTTCCATCGCCCCCCCCCTGGCCCACGGCGGGTCATTCTGGCACCTCGTCCAAGCCCTTTCTCCAACCCTAACATCCGCCGTGAAAACTTCTCTTTGGATTTCCCCGTTTGATGCAGTGTTCTGTGCTCCTTGCTTAACTTCCCTTTGGCCTGGTGTCTTCTCACTGGGATACGTTCTCCAGCCCCTTTCCAGCCCTGTTCTGTTTCCCACTCTCGTGGTTTCTCACTTTATTCTGCTATTAATTTTGCTGTGCACTCTGCACTTTACTTGCGCTTTTAATTTCTCCCAACCCAACTTGCTTCTTATATTTTTCCATTTTTAAATATTATTTCATTGATGATTTTGTCTTATCCTTATCCGAATCTTGTACGTTCTTCGTTAAGTCGACGCGCACGTTTTTATGTTGGGCTGAGCGAAAACGCTCTACATTAACTCATTGACCATATAAATTATGTCGTTGATGTGCTTTTCTTATGTGCTCATCGCACGGATGCAGTTTCTGAACCTCTTATTTGAAGAATCTACTTTAATCTCAAAGCCGTCTCTCATATCAAGAATATTAGCTATGTGGCTGATGTAGGTTGGATATTGAAGTCACAGTTCGATTTAATGGGCTTCTCCAATTTTCCATTGCCTCAAAATATTTCGTACTCAACACTGCTACTATACTATTTTTACATATATAAGTCTGGGGTGATGCTGTTTTCTTCACATCTATAGAAAATGATGAAATATGCTACACTTTCCTTTCTGCAGTATCTATGTTGTTCATCTAATTCTTTTTTTTATATAACTCGAACTGAATCCTCGACTCGTGTTTTTGAGCCTGTCATTCATATTATTTCGAAAATTTAATTGAGTGCATTACCTATTAACTCACATTTATGGACCTTTCCTTCGGTTGTCGGTCGTTGATTGCAAATCCATATTTTGGGAATATTTAAAATTAAAATGTCTTGATCCTGCCCATTCACGTTTTTATCTCTTTTCAAGCAAAGTTATCTAATATTCATACTTCCATATAGCCGTGTAGACATATAAGAACAATATTCTGTTGGCGACATTATTTTGTAAGATTTAGTTTTTTTCTTGCTGCTTTCATTCAACCAAATAAAAGTGCGTTTGTAATGTACGTCAATTATTCTTTCCTTCTTCGCAATACTTTTTCTCCTAAACTCTTATTACATGAAATATTTATTCTCTGAAATTATCTCCTACAATCCCTTGCATCAAAAATTTTTCCTTTTTCCTTTTTTCCAAAAATGGAATTATTTAAAAATAGAATGACTCTTTAATTATTTCTTTTTATTAATTTGTCCCCAGTACATTTGTTGAAATTATCACCATTTTTGATCTTAAATTCCTTGCGCGACTGTAGCAGTGTCGCTGGATTGTTCGAAAGCATTTCGCGACGGCCCTTCATTGCCAGTGTTGGGAGAGAGAGAGTCAATTCCGCTGCACTTGCGGCCGCCCCCTCCACTTCAAGGTCCCCGCCATTTCCCGCTGCTCCCCGCCCCTCGCCGCCGCGAAGCTTTGATTCGCTAGCGGCCCGAACCTGTTGAGATAATTAACGTACCGCCCCTGCGGTGGCTGTGGTTCTTAACCCACTGCCACCACCCGCCCCACACTTCCTCCCCTCCCCCCTCCCCTCCCCGCCCCGCTCGCAGCACCGGCCCTTCCCCGCCTCCCCGCAGCGTGTTATTTACTGGAGTCAACGGCATCCTCTTACAATTAGCTCAAATCCCAGAGGCTCTGTAGTCTCGCCGCGGTTTCATCGTTCTAGTGGACTTTGCTCACAATGTATCTGGTGAAAGTGGAGCCGTCTGAAAATTCCTTCTACTATTTTATTTCCAGTTTAGATTTGTCTTTTGTTTCTCTATTACAAGTTGCTTTATTTATTTATTTAACTATATGAACTGAAATTTTAACAAACTACCAAAATTTCACAATATAAGATTCGATTTCGAAATGTAATGTATAATATAAATAGAAATCTAGTATTTCTAAAATAGGGATGTAATAACAGAAGATCCATTTATCTGAAAGACATCAAGTATCACATTAAATAATTTAAAGGTTTTTTAAAACATGCCGTATTGGATAAGAGTTAAAGTAATGAAAATATATTCTTCAAATCTATTAAAAATTGTATCAAGAAATCATCGCATTGTATTTTACGCAAAGTGAAATCTACTTTTTATCCACTGGTCACATAATTATGTTTATAAAAGTAAAGTAATATCTAGTTAGAATATAATTACAGTAACGTATTTCCGATCAATAAGCTCATAAATATATTTTTATAGTAGTGCAAAATCTCCAACAACATTTGAATATAGTTGTAATAAAGAACACCTACATAAAACCACAAAAATACACAATTTTTCTAAATGTACGTTATGAACATTTGCACGACCATATTCGAATTTTATTCCACCTCATGCTGCGATTGCAAGAACATTAAAAAAACATATTGCACTGTTTAACTTATAATAATAATCGCAGTATTCTGGATCATTTTCTATTTTTCTGAGCGAAAAATTATTTATATGAATATACTTAGAAATATATAATGTATGTGCCATGTCCTGTCGAATGGCTTAAGGCGCCATATTCTAAAAGTAGTTTGCGAAGAGGTTAGTCAGGTAGTGCGGAAAGATGCATACAGTGAGCTCTAGTGTAGACTGGAGACAACACACTGTGCTGAGAAATCGTGACGGTCCGCCAAGATGGTGAACGTCTATTCTGTGCTCGTTATCTCACAACCAAATAGCAGAAATTAGCGCCTTATTAAAATTTACAGCATTTATTCTCTTTTATGTTCACAAAAACTTAATAAGAAGTAAGGAAAGAAACCAATATTTAATACTTCAAAATTGCAATTAACATTTTTTGCAGGCTTTTTTAATATTCATTCAGGGAAGTGTTCTTGGTTTTTGTATTTTTAATAATTTCTTTTTTCAACTTATGGCAAATAATAGTGAAAACGAAACCTACAAAATATTAAAGTAATGGCTACTAAATTATATGTGTACTGCATTCTCATCAAATGTATGGCACAATATTTACATATGTCTGTGGAACTGAATCCCGTTTTCAATTTTTTGGCGTTCTTTACAACCAAATGCTGTGCAACACTTTGACGTTTTCATTGATAGAGAGTATTTCTCGAAATCGATCAGTAAAAATGCACAAGACAGAATTAACTCCGTAAGACAGTCTGTATATAGACGTTCACCGCTGCCAACCTAACGGAAAACGATCATCACGATTTTTAGCACTCTAAAATATTGCAGTTGTGCATCCAGCTGTAATGTTGAGATCACTGGATGCGAAAGAGGGAGATTCTATTTTTGCATTTGAGCGTTCCAGCGTGATGAGGTGTTCCGATCGCAGAACCGCCTGCACGATGCACGCGGACAAACGCAAAATCGCGGCGGCGGTAAATTTTGTTCATTTTATTGCTGCGTGAGAGAATTTGTGTGCAGCCGACCTGTGGCCTGATTTTAATAACATTCGGCATTTCCATAGATTGAATTTCAAATGGTTTTATTTAGGAAATCGCGCAGCAAGCTGGGAGTAGTCTGTTGTGATTTTGTGATTCCATATTTAGAAAATATTTTTTTACGAGAGATTTGAAAGGTTGAAAAACTTTCATCACACAACTGACTAGAAGATGGAGAGTTTAAATAAAGAATTCAAACTCGGCGTCGCCAATCAAATTATGTAGAATGATTCTTCACTTTTGAAGGAAAGCAAAACTTTTTCAATGCAACGAAGAGGTCTTTGCTTTAAAACCTCATTTCAGCGCGTAATGAAAGTGAAGGCAAAAGAAGACTATAGCTTCGCGTCGCCCTTTTGCTCTTTCTCTCGCTAACAATCACTCTGCCCTTAACAAGTAAACTTCTTGACTCAGTTCGTCGAATCGGTTCACCTTCCAGGGTCACAAAATGCTGGCTTCTGAGACTACACAACAAAAATAATTTAGCGCTACAGTACACGTTCTTCGTGCATTATGAATCTTTAAGTTTCATGTATAAAATTGGATGTACAAGGCTTTAATGATTTCACGTTATGTTTATTATTTTCGGTTGGATGGCTCTCTTTTTTTTCTTCGTTCTTTTTTAATTCGTTCGTCTTTATATAAATTGGAAATCCTATTAAACATCTATCCAGAGCTTTTTCCTACTCTTTTTACTCCCAATTTTTGCTTTTAAACATCACCCCATCAGTGGATTGATAAAGATGCAATTTTAGTTTTATTATTCGTTTTACGTAATATGACTGAAAGCAATGAACTGGTTTCATCATTTCAGATGTGTAATAGCTTTACAATTTATAGTGTTTGTTCTCGGGATAAAATTACATTCACAATCAATATCCATGTACTTATAATATTTTTAAGTCGTAATTACATAGTTAAATGCGCGATACACACAAATTCGCGTTCAATATCTTTGGACATTACAATATAATCGTGTGCTAATTTAATAACAAAATCGTAGGAAAAAGATGAAGTTTGGACAATTCATGGTTGCTGAGTAGAAAATAAAGTTAATACCAAGCATCCACTCTGAGTACGTTCTGTTTATCTTAGATGCCTGTAAATCGCGGACATTTTACACGATTTGACAATTTTGACGTTCAATACCCTCTCTCTCATATCGTTCGTGGACTGCAATAGTGACACAACTAAAAAAATCAGGTGATGAGATAAATGAGTTTGACGTTTGTATTGAAAGGCGTCATTCTTGCATTCACCCTTCTGCCGTTTGTTGGTGGGATACTGTACTGTAAGACTGCAGCTGAAAGATAGAACAATCTGCAATTCTGGAGAGTGTATTAATCTAAAATTCGTAGTTTTTGAGTTGTGCAACAATTAGAGCTCACGAGCAACATACCTTACTCAGAGGAAACTAAACAATGGTTCGTTAACATATTTGTTTACAACTACAATGTATAAATTTGCCGACTCGATAGCTTATTAAATATATATTTGTAAATATTACCTTAAAATATTTTTATTGTGACTTACATTTCTTTTCTGTACATAGGTTGCAATATTGAGCACGTATCATTTCCTTCCTCATCCCTCTTATTTGTTTGAACCTTGTTCTATGTACCGCACGTTCCTCATTATGTCTGAGAATCATTGACGACGTACTTAAGCGCGGTGAGTCAAACAAGAGACGGCCCTAGTCACGTAGTCACTCCGTACCGTTTTTATTCTTTCCGGTTCTTCTGAGAGTTCTTGGCAAACGTACGTGATCAAGAAGTACCCGCATCTCTACTGCACTCTACAGTTTCCTGCCGCTTCACGCCCTTGTCGCTTTTGTTGCTCATCCTTCAACTTCCTCCAAACTTCCTGTCGTATCACTTCACCATCACACGAATTAGCGCTCCTTTGAATTGTGCTCAAACTTTTCCGCAAGCGAGCTGGGCTGCGGGCCTACAGGCAAAGCTGATAATTCACCTGAGGATGACGTCACTGCCCCCGCATGCTGAATACTTTTTGATGTAATGACAAATTGTGCTGCTCCACTTTGAATCTGTTGCCCCTTTGTTATTTGTGACAAAGGCGAGGGAAGAACGAGTATGTTCTCTACGACCTTCATTTTGCAAAGTGGCCGTAGATCTTATTTGTTGTTGGAACAAATGTGACTCACTTTTGCGAACATTCCATTTCCTTCTTCTCCCTATTTTCGTACAACCACACTTTCCGGGTTTGTGGACGTCCCTATTCCTGACATAACTCATAGACAAACCACTTTGGTTACTTAGAAGTTTATCTCCCCTCTCATCGCACACATGACGGTCTAATCACTTTTCTGGTTTTAAATGTAACTCACAATACCAGTCGTTGCTTGGGCTTAGAAGTAGAAAGATAAGCTGCAACTACTCTGTGGCGTTGACCATAGTAGCCTAGAGACCAGTGGCTTCGCACTCAATCCAACACTACGACTCAAATTAACAGGGGTGGAGATTGGAATTAGGAGTATGATTTAGGTTCAGAGATAATATACGATTAACTGGAAATGCACGTCATGGCACAACGTAATTGAACGACAGTTCTACGCATGTTGGAGGATTGAAATTGTGTGGTTTCACATTCAGGTACCGGGAGCGGTAGCTCAGTGCATCAACTGATGTCACTGCAACGCCTCTGATCCGGGAGGTCCTAGGTTCGAGTCCTGACGGTGGCTGAATTTTCGACACTAGAGTTTCAGCTAGGTTAAATTCAGTCGCTGTTTGGAGAAGAATTCTACCGGCCGGCTGCACTGATCGGTAGTTTTCTGTGATTTCTCCGATCAACACTAGGCGAATGTCGGAAAAGTACCCTACCAAACTGGCCACGGACCGCGCACGATCTGTACTTCCTCTTCTTTGTCCTGTTCTCTCCCCTTACACATACACTTACGCTAACATGCACTACACTACTACATATTCCGGGAGATCGGTCGGGAGCTTAGAGCTTGTCCCGGCTGGGGCCGTGCCCCGCTGGTGGGAGAGTCCTGGTTAGGGGAAACCCCACTAGCCGACGGTAGGTCGGTGCCGGATCTCGCCATCCAGCTGGAAAAGATCACCGCCATCTCCTAAAAAAACATGCATTACACTAACGGGACTAATGACCAAAGCAGTTGACGCGCCCGGAAACACGAAAAAGTCAATCACATTCACGTCTTCGCTTGTCTATTGATTGCGATAGAAGCGAGGCACGAACAAATACAAAATTTGTAATAGTCTTCGTGTGGCGTTGAGTCCGAAGTACGCATTTGTTATTGGGTAATATATAGACAAAGGCCCACAAACGTTGCTTATGAGAATAATACTAAGAGCCATAAGAAGAGACTGTTGCCTCACACAGGGTTCTCAGGCTTTGTTTATTTATTGCAATATATATATATATATATATATATATATATATATATATATATATATTTGCTTTTGCGGATACTTTTATTTTTGTCTGACTTTCTTGCCTTGCCTAATTGCTCTCCTATCTGCATCTTTTGTGTTCCTGACCAAAGCGTTACTAATGATACCAGTACTGCAGTTCTGATATTGAGGGTAATGCCTAAAAGGCTTTTGACCCAGATTGGCTTTTCTTACACAAATCCGCTGGTGTAATACGATACGAAGGAAACAAGCTGAATTTACAGGAACATTAATGATTCTTTAGAACAGTGGTGTAATAGATTTTTCATAAATGTAGCAATGAAACAAACAGTATGCATGTAGAACTAGATGATGAAATTTTGTAATTCGAAATGAGTAAATACTTTGAGAGACAGCTCTTTATATAGTACTCTAGGCAGTTTTGCTTATACACTTAAAGAAACGTATAATTTTTATGCATTTCAGTATAAGTGCTCTCTCATGTATTGAACGACATCACTCTTTTTCGTGATTCAACTGTTGCAAGAAATATGTTTAAGTTTTCTGAGCATGCATGAATCTCAAAATTAAACATCAATTTCGAATGAATTGCACATCGACTGGTTTTCAGAAAATATACGTCTTCTGTATCTGGTTACAAACTAGCCCAAATCAATTCTTTAATATCATCTACCCATCTCCTGAAATTACGCTCTCTAATTTTAAGAAAAACTACATTAAAATGTTATTCCTTATAGACGTGAAATGGGAGTCTTGAAAACGTATTTCTTCCTCTTTAGCATACATGCTTTTCAGATGAATTAAACCAAAAGTTGTGACAGCATTATACTCCTATTTAAACATAATGGTAATTCAAGGTCACGAGCTGGAAGGAGATTGGGGACACTGTCATCCAATTCGGATCTACAATACCAAACATTTAAGTCGTAACGAAGTTCCCGATTGGATGACAGTGTCCCCTTGTACAACCAGCTCGTAACTTTGAAGTGCCACTATATTTAAATCAGAGTATAGAAATACAAAAATTGAAGACGTAACGAAGCTCCCGATTGAAGGCGTGTGTCTCCCTATACGACCAGCTCGTAACTTTGAAGTGCCACTGTATTTAAATCGGAGTATAGAAATACAGAAATTGAAGACGTAACGAAGCTCCCGATTGAAGGAGAGTGTCTCCCTGTACGACCATCTCGTAACTTTGAAGTGCCACTGTGTTTAAATCGGAGTATGGAAATACAGAAATTGAAGACGTAACGAAGCTCCCGATTGAAGGAGTACGACCAGCTCGTAACTTGGAAGTGCCACTGTATTTAAATCGGAGAATGGAAATACACCGCACGGCAGCAAAACGCGCACAGAAACGAAAGTTTGAGAGTTTGTTTCCTCCTCTCCCGGTCGTAGGACGCAGGAATCGCCTCTCCGGCCACTGGCGGGAGACGCGCGGGTCGAATTAAATTCGAGTCGGTCTCGCATGACACGTGATATGACGTGGGAGGGCGCTAAAGAGATCGATCGGGCCAGGGGGGGGGCGGGCGACGTGACAGCCCGAGCGACGGGCGTAGCGAGCAGGGGCCGGCTGCTGCAGAGAGCCTTGACAAGGGTGCCCCACCTCCGGGTTGCTGCGCGATTTGTTTTTCAGTTGTCACCTCTCAGCGTCGCCTGGAGAGCGCGCTTTGAGCGGGCCCCTCGCCTCGAGTTCATAAATCGGGTCCGAGACCCGAGTCTGAAAGGTGTGGCCCCTCGCGTGCGTGTGTTCGAAACTGTAGGAAGGGTGGGGGGAGGATCCTCCTATGTAGGATTGTGGATAATATTATTGGCAGTTGTAGCGTTAAACTGATGAGCCAATGGAGATAAATTTTGTTTCTCAAGTGTTTGATGCTTTTACTCTGAAATTAATTTGCCATCTACCTTTTTTCTTCTTTCCATCCCTCTTGGAGAACTTAACTAAATGCTTTATAAGTTTATAACGCGGTGTTCTTTTATTAAGGAATGATTAAAATATGAATGGAAGAATATTTAACTTCATTCAGCATTTTTGTAATCCTTTGCCTAGGAATTTATATTTAGCTTTGGATATCAGCAATTTTACAGTGTTATTA
This sequence comes from Teleogryllus oceanicus, assembly GCA_964035755.1. Classification (NCBI taxonomy): domain Eukaryota; kingdom Metazoa; phylum Arthropoda; class Insecta; order Orthoptera; family Gryllidae; genus Teleogryllus; species Teleogryllus oceanicus. Next base: position 33,011,839 of record CAXIVR010000014.1, on the reverse strand, counting down.
ATCGTGTTTCTGTCAACCAAATTAAATACCAATACATATCAGTTGGTTATTAAATATCATTGATTATGAAATAGCGTCAGCGTTTTGTCATGAAATTGAACAAGTGGAAAAACTTTATTCTGAAATTCGGCATGTTCAGTACAGTAGTAATTTACATTAAAAGCCAAGAAAGTGGGAGCTCGCACGACTAGTTTCTCGACTAGAATTTCCGGTTGAGGCCCTAAGGTTGGGTGTAGAAATTCCCCTGTGATGTACAACATTTTATGCAAAACCTTAAATTTTGTGAGGATTTTCTCCTGTTATGTTAAATTAATTTGCCGATTTTGAGATCAAATTACGTATTTGTTCGTTTGGAAGTGTTTAGTATTTTTCTTTTTAATTGTTATGTTTTCAGTACTAGTACTGATAGTATATTATATAGATACGTTACCAGACTGGTGTTGAAGAAAGTTGAACTTTCATGTTCGAATAATATGTAAGAATGCTTCACTTTCTACACGGAATCGAATAAATTCTGTTGTCTATGTAATACATTTTTAATTCATATCTGAACTTAATGTTAAAAGATCCAAAGTACAATCATAAAGCAGTGGAGTTCATCTAAATTTTAAATCCCAAAGTGATACATATATGTTCATTATATTATTAATAGAGCACTTTAAAATTACTGTACATTGTTACTGGGGAATAATGCCCCACAATTCAAATCTTGATCACCCTTCACGGAAATTTGACGAATGTTTGTATTTCCTTTCTAATCATAGTTCAAATACAAGTACTAGAGATATCGTGTGAGTACGTGCAGCAAGATTTACGCCAACGACACAGTGGGTAGCAGTCTCTCAGTATGTGCATACACCAGCCGCGTGGCTATTATCTTTCCCGAATGCCTTCTTAACGCACTGCGGCTGGCTTTTAATACGCCGTTGGTGTGCTCGTATTTTCCATCCAACGCTACGCTAACCACCTCCCGCAGCACCTTTTCATTTCATTCGCGGAAGAGTTCATAAGCTGAATCTCTTTTGAAGTTGCACCAGAATGCTCCTAAGCCACGTCTGCAAAGGGCCACGAAGTGCAGATTTTTCCATTATGTCACTCGCGTCATTTTAAAGAGCCATTTTGCGTAAACATGACCAGTAATCATCCTAAAACTGCCCTTCTGCCATTCTACGTGTAAGGATTCAGAGACTTTGCGGTTTAGTACTAATATTTTTCCCCGTTACGTGACGCACTTTCGCTTCTTTCTTTTGTTTTACGAGTGTGTTCTTTACGAGGACTGGAATGCTGGAGTTCACAGGCAGTTTAAGACAGTCGCATTAAACCCCAGCTTAGTGTTCCTCAAAAACTCATCATATTGAAATATGTGTCGCATCTCACAGACGTATACGTCTTTTGAAAGACTCTACGTATGAATACTAAAGTAAATGAAAATGTTTCCCGAAAAGGTCTTCGGAACTGTAAATAAAAGTTGACTGTGGGTCGGAGCTTGAAAGAAAGACATCGTTTGAAAACAATGCTTCGCATATTTCTGAATGTGACAATCTGAATTTCGAAAGCATTCTTTATTTTATTTCTGGTATTACATTTTTAAATTTGGGTTAAGTATTCTTTGAATGATATAGGTGATTTTTTTCAAATTATGAAATGTTAATTTGTGTAACATAGAGGATATGACGTTCAGTACGGTAGACAATACATTGCTTATTGAAGTAGCATTTGTATAATGACATTTTATATTAGCGTATTCAAAATTTCACAAATTGCAATATGAAAAATATTAATTTTTCTCCTTTAAAGGTATTATTTCACAAATCTCATTTCGTTAAAATATGCACAATGATATGACAGTTTCTCTATTACTTTATTTTATGCAAATAGGATATTCCTACATTTAGAAGTGTTTGATTATTTGAAACGGTGACTTACTAATAAAGAACGATAAATAAAGTACTATACTAATTCAACAGTTATTAAATAATATATCAATTTGTTTTAAGAATTGTTTCTACAAAATTTCATACCCAAACAAAAATGCTTCTATTTACAACTTTAATTATTTCTTCTGTCTTTCTTTCTTTCTTTCTTGAGTATTGTGCAATGTTCTCATAGCAAGTAGACAGAGCAGGTGCAGTACAGTCTAAATATGATGAATATTATTAAATGTGTAGTACATTGAAGAAGAAAATGAGTCCTTGTTAGTAAGTTCATAGTACACAATTCCATTTTTCTATCAAAGAATTTTTAAAAAAAGATTTTGAACATAATCGAAAACCATTTACATTTTCGGAAAACTTGAGATCACAAAAGTGTTTCATTTCCTTATTTCATGCACTAACTCCTCCTGGTATTTTCACTTATTTACTTTACTTCCAAGAGAAAGATTATTTTTTTTATTAAAAAGAGAACAATCTTACAGAAATTCTACTTTAACTTTCCGTTTAGTTTAGATAATATAAAATGTTGTAAGTTCCTCATCTCCCTGAGACATTTCATCGTTTTATCTTTCTTCTCGTAGTGACGTTGATGGGTCGTAGCTGCCCCCATCTATTTTTGACTTCCTCTAAAAACTCCTACCTCCGCCTTCTACTGTTTCGAGTGCCGCGTTAGTGGGAGGTCATCTGCAGAAGGGCGCCCAAAACGTCTTCACCCGCTCGTTGGCCAGACACGTGCCCGTCGGTCGTGTTCTCTCTCTGTCACCTCTTCCTTGTCCACCCCCCCGGGCTACCCCGTCCCGTGTGCATCCAACCCATCGTAGCGAACTCCCGTTTCTTGAGGTTCTCTGCGCTATGCTCACACTTCCACGATCCCTTTCCAGCAACGTCTTCTCCAGCACTTCGTTCTCATCTACTAAGTCTTTCAGCATCTATCAGTCTATCCCTGTCCACCTCTGTAAACTCTCGGCCGCTCCCTCCCCGTCTGGTTCATCCGCCTCTCTCCACCCCGCCTCGCCCGCCCTTCCCAGACGCTCTTCTTTCCGTTACCCGCGCTCCTCCTCTCATCATCCGCCCTTCTGCCGATTTCTTGCACGGCGCGACCCACCCACGACTCCGCCTGCATACTATCCGTGATGGCTACTCAGCAACGTCTACTTCGAGATCTCAAAGCTCCCCTCCCCGCCCCGACCACCCTGTATCTCACCCTCCCCTCTTGACCCCGCCTTATCCCGGCTCAGCGCGGCATGCTCATTGCTCCGCCCACACACTCCCCCTCCGAGCCATCCCAGCAACGTCTTCCCTTCTACACCCTCCCCTCTTGACCTCGCCTTTCCCACTGCAGCCACCACGTGGCGGGTTCCATGCTCCACCCGCCTCTTTCTCGACCCAGCGAGGCACCCACTACTCTCTCCTCTATGCCTTACTGACTTTGTCTTACCAAAGATATTGCACACTCTTACCTGCCCTTTGGTACTAGTGCCACCCCGTGGTGCGCTCCGCGCCACGCTCTACCCCGCCTCTTTCTCGACCCAGCGAGGCACACCCACTACTCTCTCCTCTATGCCTTTGTCTTCAAGACATCGAACTCCTCTCCCACTCGTACCCGCCCTTTCCTTTAAGATCCACCCTGTGGCCCCCACCCCGCTATACCCCGCCTCTTTTTCAACCCAGCGCGGTACACCCACTACTCTCTCATCAAGTGCTTCCCAGCTTTGTCTTCAAGATATCGCACTCCTCTCCCACTCTACCCGCCCTTTCCTTCAAAACCCACCCCGTGGCGCCTCCCCCCCAGCCGACCCCGCCCACCCCGGCCCGTCGCGCCGCCCCCCCGTGCGCCGTTCGCCGACCTAAAGGCCGCCATAAACAATGCGATTTTACGAGGGGCCGTCGTCCGCCGCGACCGCAAACGCCCAGTCGTTAGCAGTTGAACAGCGCGTGGCCGCACTCTGCCGCGGAAATTGGGATATTGTAACGACTTTTATGCTCGCCCTAATGTCTCTAATCTATAAGGATCGGAAATTTCATCGGCTATCTGCTTGAAAAGCATTTAATATCGGACTCTTTTTATCAAAAATTTAATCGCATTATAGCTTTATACAGTCCAATGACTTCTCTATTCATCGCGGGTTCGATTTTTTTTTTATTTCGACGCAAACGAGGCTCAGGTCAATTTCGTGGATTTTTCTGTGTAGCGATTATACGAAGTATTATTCGCGTGGAAATGGATTTAAATATCGCCGCGCCTTCGAGGGTCGACTTGTTGCGTGGGCGGCACGCGCTGTGGATTGCGTGTGTGGGTCGTGATTTCGGTCTCCGAGCTGCGTTCGTCGTTGTCGGGTAGAGCCAAGTATCTTTGTTCGTAGCCCGTCGGTGATGTTGCGTGTGAGCAAAGACCGCCTGGATATGGACGAGGCTTCGATGCAGCCTTGTCACGCCATTGGCTGCTTCAGATGGATGATCGAGGGGGAGGTTGACCTGACGATGGTATGCAAGGGGCGTTGTAGATGGTACGACAAGCTATAGTGCTCCATAAATATATTTATGTTTTTGCTTGTAGGACAGTCTATTTAACTTTAGTAATCGAGGAGGGTGAGCCAATCAGAAGAAACCATTCATTCTCCTTCACTACTTTCACCTCTAAAGTCTCATCGCTAATTAGAAAGCATTTTATAACGCTTCCAAACATTCTGACCACTTACCAAACATTCGCGTTTTTCCTATGGATGAAGTGTTGTTGAACAAATAGAATTGAGAAAGTGTGTAGAACTAGAGAGGATGAAAGTTATTTGATCTGTAAACCGCATGATTGAATACTACTCCGGAACTTTCTTGAAATCAACATCAGAAATCAAGTGATTACGGTAGCTGATCTCTTGAAACAGAAGGAGTTTGTAAATGTAAGTTCGTGAATATTTGGTTGGTATCAGTAATTCACCACTATCAGAATTTCAGTTTAGAACCCCTTGGTGTTGTTTTTCTTAGCTAAAAGTTCAAAAAAGATGAGACACACGCCTCCTTGACCGATTTGAATAAAATGTTTAATACACTCTAGGCTATCAGTTTCTGCATTCTAACAAACGAGAATTTACGGTTTGCGTTTTATTGACAGGAATATCGATGTTTCGAGAGAAGATATATGGATGTGAACCCTGAAAATTAGTTGCACTTGTTAATTATCTTGACGAATGTAACTAAACTAATTTTTCGTAAAAATAGCTTCATTGACTGCACTCATTTTATCACTCGCAAAAGTAGTTATGGTATAGATGGCGTTGTAGTTCACCATTTTATTCCGTTAAATTATGTGTTTTCTCTCATAAACATTCCAAAGCTGCTTGTAGAGTTTGAAAATTGACTACATTCAATCCTCATTGCAAGTACAATTAAACCGACCAATGAGGATTTATATCACTATTGTAATGAAGTAGCTACAATCTGAATGTAGTCAAGTTGTATTTTTTAGAACTTGTTTCGACACAGTACATCGTTCAAATATTCATCCTGGAGATGAGCTAATAAACCGATGATGATTCACGTGTCGTAATACAGGTAAGAGCTGTCTCGTAGAAAGCGTTCGTGCGCCATTTCGTAAAGTGCTCCCAGGAAGACACGAAGGCGGCCGACACGTAAGCGCCCCCACTCCGAAGCCTGGATGAGGCGACGGGCGACGCAAAGTGGTTGACGATGTGAAAGCGACGGCTGACGACAATGCGATGGCTGAGAACGAGACTGTTATAAGTCCAATTCTGTAACAAAATGAAATTTCTGTGTCATGGCGTTTTTTATTTTATTTATTTTACGTCAAAAACAGTTAAAAACTCTGTGTGACGTGCTTTGGGAAGAAGAGAATCTTGAGCAAGTTTTCACAATTCTGTGATACCTACCCTATCCCATATACTACTTCATTTTTGAATCTATCTCCTTGTCTACTGTGTCTATCTCCTTGTCTACTGTGTCTATCTCCTTGTCTACTGTGTCTATCTCCTTGTCTACTGTGTCTATCTCCTTGTCTACTGTGTCTATCTCCTTGTCTACTGTGTCTATCTCCTTGTCTACTGTGTCTATCTCCCCGTCTCTGTTCTATCTCCCCGTCTCTGTTCTATCTCTCTACCTACTTGTGTGTATCAAACAAAATTGGAAGTCTTCCACTCCATTAGCATGCAACACATTCATTCCATGCTAGCCCATTCCATACTTACATACTACTTACAAAAACTTTAAATGGCTCGTCTGAAAACTTTAGTAAAATGGACTTAGAACAGTCTGATTCTCAGCCATAAAGGAAAACCAAGCCGGGACGAAGGAAGGAAAGCAAATAAGACACAGAAAATGTAGTGAGAGAGCCACTATAATTAAGGGTGGAAATGAAACAGATTTGTTTGCCCGACGTGAAGTTAAGTGCATGGGCCTTTGATACTCGGAATTGCAAAGCAATATTACGTGAACAGATTCCCCGGACTGGGGAGAATTTCATTAATAAAATATATTGGTTGCACAGTAACATGGTCACATCTTCGATGCATTTATTTTGCGGAACATATTTGCGACGCAATTGTCTCTCCCCAAAGGTGACACGATGGTGACAATTAAATATACAGGTATAGTTTGAAACGAATTTGTTAGAAAGGAAGTTGAGTATTCAGATCAAATACACGTTTATAGCCCAGTTGTTATCAGATTTCACATAGTTACTCTTCGTTTTTTAAGACATTTTGTGCGTCGCTTGTACGAAAATAACCAAACTATTTTTGTATTAAAGTGTATTACATCCATAGGTAATGAAAGTATTAATTACACTCAAAACAATTTTCTCCTGAGACGTAATATGATTTGTTTCAAGATTCCAAGATTTTAGAATTACAATACAAAAAAATCCCTAAACCGCTAACAAAAGCGAACACAATTCTGTAAATTGATATACTGACAAAGAGGGCGTGATAAATAAAGAGCTGACAAGACAAAACGTCAACTGAGATTTTTCAGAAATAACATCAAAACCTCTAAAGCCAGTTTTCCGCATTTCTTGACAACATAATCCAGTAAAAAGCTCCATTTCCGAGACGATAAAAGCTAGGCGACGAACAGGTAGCAGAGCGCCAGAAGCATGCAAAGCGGTTTGCCTGGTAGGCACCGATGGGCGTAGGCGCTCCATCGCCCCTCAGCCCGCCCGCCGCCGCGGGCGCCTTCGCCCGGAAATAGCCGGCGAGGGGCGTGGGCGACGCGGGCGTCCTTCGTTACGACACCGCGAGATTGCCCCACGGCGCCCCGACCGGGCACTTACGAAATTGCCACCCGGGCGCGCGGACCGGCGTCACTAATTCGCCCTAGCGGCGGCACCCCGCCCCCCCCGTCCCGCACCGTCCCCGCCCCGTCCCCGCCCCGCCTCCGCCCCACCCGCCGCCGCCCGCCCCGCCCCGCCCTCCCCGCCCCGCCCTCCCCGCCCTCCCCGCACCGCCCCGTCCTGTCCCGCCCGCTCCGCCCCATCCCCACCCCCGCCCGCCCCGCCCCGCCCGCCCGCCCGCCCGCCCGCCCGCCCCGCCTCCGCCCGCCCCGCCCGGCCCCGCCCCACCCCTCCCCGCCCCTCCCCGCCCGCCCGCCCCGCCCGCCTCCGCCCCGGCCCGCCTCCGCCCCGGCCGCCTCCCCCCGCCCCATCCCCGCCACATCCCCGCCACACCCCACCACACCCCTCCCTTCGCTGCCCCATCCCCGCCCCATCCCCGCCCCATCCCCGCCCCATCCCCGCCCCATCCCCGGGGTCACGCGATCGCCCGGCCCGCGGCCTCGCTGACCGTCACCGGCGTCCCCCAATTTCCAGCAAGGCTTGACCGCCGGAATTTATTGTCACTTACAGCTTAAAGGGACCTCGCGCCCAGACGCTGTAAATCATGTGATCCGCGGTTGCAGGCGAGGATGGCGGGGGTGGGGGGATGAGTATGAAGAGACGCCTGTGATACGACAACGGTGATAGAGATGGTAGATGAAGAGAGGCGTTTTGAAGGTGAAATTAGATAATTGGGAATGAATGGTCGGGAAATTACACAATCCAGTTAAACGGAGCAGTAAATGGAATAATTGTGATGTCAAAAAGATTGTAGTAGTCGTATGATAATGAAGTAAAATTTACATAAATAGAACAGTTAAATGGAATGCGATACGAAAACAAGGAATAATTCACTGTTTAACACTCACAACTCAACAAGAAACAGGGCAAGATTTATTAAAGTAGTCTCAGCTATCATTTGAATTAGGGAAAAGCAATATTATTTAAGAAACCTAAACGAATGCAAACACAACTCAATGAATGTCTGAATATTGATGTAACTCTCCCAAAGTCGTGGTGTCAGGAGGTAATCGATTACAGTTGATAGAAGCGAAGATATCTCACTCTTTCCTCAACACGTCAAAGCCGCGACACGAAATCGCCCGTGATGTCAGACAGTTTTATTCGCTCTAAATATGATCGTGATTGAGAGTAATTTGTCTCTTTCCCTGACATATGGAAAGCATGCCTCAAAACCGTCACAGAACGATGGAAAATGTAAAGCAAACGATTACCATTACACCTTCTTTATGAAACTTTGTCCACTCTTTCTCTCAACGTTTGAAATTTCCATACTCTTCTTCACTCATTCGCCCTTATCTTTATTCATGTTCTCATTTATATTCGTACCGCAACGCTTATATACTTTCTTATTACTTTATATTATTATACTTATTACTTTATATTCTTACCGCTATTCACAACGCTTCAACATCGTATCGTATCCTTCAACACATTTTAATCTTCTTTTTTTCTTTCTAGTACAATCTTATTCATTGCTTCTTTTCATGAGCTATCAGCCTCTTACCCTCCCCCGATCTTCATTCCTCGAGTTTTGTTTCCTAGAATCTCTGTGATATATATTATTATTAAACTTGAAATCCTACCTCTATATTCATCAAATAATTTCTAATTCCCGCAAAAGTATCTTGCTTGTATTACGTATTAATTTCTCCTTTGATGTCTGCAATGTTCTATGATATTGTTCTCTGATAGTATATTTCCATTCTCTGCCCGGATGTTCATTCTCTATGATTATTTTTACCCTTTTGTGGGATTATTATTACAAATTATTCCTTGTACTGTTGATTAAAATCTCGCTTCCGGAATATTTTCTTTCATTTCAGTTTATTGATTTATCAACAAAATATTTGTCACTTTTAATATTAGGTTTTCTTCACTTAATATTTTTAAAATCAAATGTTTCCATACCTGAACTACAGAAAATATCATCAGTCAATTCATTCAATTTTTCTTTGTTATTTACCTAAACATTTCATTTTTGAATTGTACATGCTTTGTAACACTGTACGACTCTACAAAATGAAGTGTTTTTTTTAATTGATCCCTATGAATAAAGATTTATACTTTTACAAAATTAAATCTTCTAGTATGATAAAACTAAAGTAGCGAATATTTGTTAAAAATACGCTCTAAAACTGGCCACCAGTACGTATTTTTTTAAAAACATGAAATCTACCCCGATTTGCGTAAGCAACTTCACTGGGATGCCATCAGGTGGGACCGACTTTTCGCACGTTTTCTGCGGCCCTTTGACGGCCTCTAACACAATATGGAAACTGTGCGTAATTGGATCAACACCTGCGGGGACTTCAGAGGAGCGTGAGGGGGGGGTTGCGTGCCTTTGTGCTAGCCGCCGCAGGACTCCCCGCGTCCGGACGCCGCAGCGGCGCGCGGATGAAATGTTGTTGGACACGAACAAATGACGGGCTGGGGCGGCCGCCGTAGCAACGAGCCAGCAGCATGGGGCACGAAACGCCGAATTGGCTGGGTCGAGCACAGAGTAGAACGGAATGAGATGGAGTAAGTTGGAGCGAAATGGAGAGGGGAAGAGCGGATAGGTCGATCGGAGTGGATGGTGGTGGGCGTGGGACGGACCTAGAAGAGCGGGTCAGAGCAGGTAGGTGCGGGATGGAGCTGGTAGAGCGGGTAGAAGTGGAACGGAGCAGATAGGAGGGAGTCAGAGCTGGTAGAGATGGTTGGAACAGCTGGCGTGGGTCGAATCGAGTCGGATCGAGTCGGATCGAGTCGGATCGAGTCGGATCGAGTCGGATCGAGTCGGATCGAGTCGGATCGAGTCGGATCGAGTCGGATCGCGTCGGATCGCGTCGGATCGCGTCGGATCGCGTCGGATCGGTGCGAACGGGTTCGAATAGGAGTGGATCAGATCGGGTTGGATCTGGTCGGATCGGATCGGGGATGGGGTCGGGGTGGAACGGAGCGAGATCGAGCAGGTAAAGCGGATAGAGCGAGTAAGAGCGAAACGGAGATGCGACGAAGGGAGGGAAGAAGGAAGGAAACGGAGGGGGTGGTGTGTGGAGGGGAAGCAGCGCAGCGGGATGGGGTTAGAAGGGGGTGGGACGGGGCGGGTTGTGTGGCAAGCCGGGTGCTTTTTTTCCATTTAGCCCGAAATGAGCGGTTGGCTAACTCTGTTATCTGGGAAATGCCGTGAAATTGGGCGAGTGCGTAAGCGACTCTTCTCCGCGGCGGGCCCGCTGGTTGCGGGCGACCAGGCGCTGAAGGGGGAGGCCGGAGCGTTGATCACTCTCTACGCCGCCCACCTCTCTTCGTGCGATGAGCGAAGGCTCATTACCATGTGACAGTTGTCGTAAAACTAAAGAGATTTTGATGTCATCAATCATATAAATAGAGTTACATGATACAGTCCTGTGTGTAATATACGAGTATATTGTCCAACGAAACACGTTGTCATTTTGTCCCGGTAAATACGTAAAGCTTTAACGCTTTCAAATACCGCCTTTTTTTGTTTCGAAATATATTATGACATATTTTGACTTATTAGTTAGACAAAATGAATGAAATAAATTAATATTTTTAAGAATATCTTTCTCAAAACTAAGAAATTCGTATTTGTTCCTATTACAGAATGATACACTTTGTAAGGAAGGCAATGTTATTCTCTTCATGCCGGTTTATAGTATGTATTTGCCTCTCATACAAGAGCATGTTTTTCACTGAATAACACCGCTCGCTTTAGTCGAAAGTAACTTTGCATGCAAATTAACTTTTCTCTCGGTTGTGTCGTAGCTGTTATGATGGGTGATGCATTGTTTATTATTTAACAAGAGACCTCCATCTTGAAATACGCGACAACAAAAGAAGGGAATGAAAAAACCTTGTCAGATAAATAACTCCCATTGGATACAAAAATTTCACTGAACCATACAGACAATTTCAAAAACAATTTTACTAAATATGCACTGTCAGAAAATTGTGTTGTTTGCATGTGCTACTGAACGGTTATATTACAGCGTTGCCCCCGAGGTAAAAGGTTCAGTTTGTTTTCTTTCACTACAATGGTTTTCACAATATTTCTTCCAATGTATTCGACAATCCCTATACTTTAAACATTGATAATAACACTGCCATTAAGAATATTTATCTTTAATTTAAAAAAGTAATTTTCTGAAAGGAGAAAAATAAAAATTAACACCATACGCACTAATGTGTTAAAATTAGATTTTAGATTATGTTAAAAGTAGGTTAGATTTCGAAGTTTTTTGTATACTTTTAAGGAAATCTATATATTTTACAATTCAAAGGGTTTAAAAGGATTATTGAAGAAATTAAGTAAAATAATAATGTTGGTAATACAATGACTAACTGCGACAAATTTCGTGGAAACAAACCAAGCTTGTTGGATTGGATGTCTTTTCCCCGGAACTGCTTGTTCAATATTTCTTCTTTTAGAACTTGTCATGGATACTTAAAAATTACGAATACTTAGAAAAAATGGGTGCAACCGAACTTTTTTACATGATAAGTTATACATTGGCAATCATTTGAATTCTAATTCATTCACCTTCTGTAATTGCACTATTAGTTGAACAGTAAGAAGTGAGAAGAGCTTATTTTAAAAGTGATGTTTATCCGTTTCCCTACACTTTCTAGTGTCACATCACTATATTTTTAAGTCGCTTCTGTCTTGCTGCCGTATTTTGTAATCAAATACTACATTTCCTTTATATTAAACGGTATTTGACAATCACTGAATCGTATTTTTACTAAATAGACGCATATGAATGTTTCTTTACTGAAAAATTATGTTTTATAGAGATGCATTACTTGAATGAAGAAAGCCGAGAACAATATGTACATGGAATTTGATATTAAATTTTTATTTAACGTTTAAATAATTTCAATGTTAAAGGAGTTGGCAGTTGTGAATCGTTCAGCTTTTATGGTTTTAAACTAGTTGAATATTTCTTTACTTTCAGCGATCTTTGCTAAATAGTCCCAATTTTTGTAAAATAAGCAGTTAAAGTTGTTGGGTATTTTTTTTTATTTCAGCAGTCTTTGCTGAATAATGCAATTCGAATTTTTGTAAAGTATAGTGTTAAAGTCGTTGAGTATTTTCTTATACTTCAGGCGATCTTCGCTAAATACTTCGAATTTTTGTAAAATAAGTGTTAAAGACGTTGAGTAATTTCTACCTTCAGCAACTTTCGCTGAATAAGTCGCATTTTTATTAACAGAAACCCGCGTTCTTTTGACTTCGCCGCTCGTTCCCTGAGCTACCGCTGGAAGGAGGCTGCGGTGCGCGGTGACGTCAGCTCCCTCCGCTTACCACGCCCCCTCGGCCACCCCATCGATCGGCCCAGCGTGGGGGCAGGCGCAGCACTCGCGAGGAAATTAACAATAACAGAGGGTGAGGACGCGCTGCGAAGTCACGACCGTGCGCCGCCACCGCCTCAGCTCTTTTCCACAGACCCGGGTGTTCGACAGTACAGTCGACTCCGGTTATAGTGAACTTCTGGGGATTAACATTTTTGGTTTACTATATCCGAGGATCTTTATATCCGAGGATCTTTATATCCGAGGATCTTTATATCCGAGGTCTTTATATCTTTATATCCGAGGATCTTTATATCCGAGGATCTTTATATCCGAGGATCTTTATATCCGAGGATCTTTATATCCGAGGATCTTTATATCCGAGGTTCTTTATATCCGAGGTTCTTTATATCCGAGGTTCTTTATATCCGAGGTTCTTTATATCCGAGGTTCTTTATATCCGAGGTTCGCTATATCCGAGGTTCTCTATATCCGAGGTTCGCTATATTCCATGATGTCAAAATTAAACAGAATTTTTTCATTACGATTGATTTTAATAATATGGAAATGCATATATGCATTGACGGCAAGAATTGTAAATTTAAATATTTTTATTTGTCCTTAGAAATCAATCTCTTTTCAATTATTTTCTTCGTATTTTTTCCTTATTTTCTCGTAATTTTTCTAGAACCTTCTTCAGAGTTCGTGCTCTCTCCACAATTGATTCTGCATTGTCCTGTGTGTCTAAGTATCATAATGCAGACTTGACATCCTTCAATGCCTCTTGCACTGTTAGAATACCGTCCCACACTCAGGAAGGCCCTTCAACTCGCCTAATAACGTATGAGGTCCACATAATTTGCTGCGACTTATTTTCTATGTTCACTATAGTTCACTATAGCCGAGGTTCAGATTCACTATAACCGAATTTCTTATGTTATTTGTAATGTAAGTGAAACGGGACCACTGACTTAAGTTCACTGTAACCGAGGGTTCATTGTATCGAAGTTCACTATAACCGGAGTCGACTGTATAACAGCGTACAGGGCTATTGTATCCCAGTTTGCGGGTTCCAACCCGTTTGAAGTCATGGATTTTTAAGGGGAAAAATCCTTCTTATGCCTTCTTTCGGATGGGAAGTAAAACTGGCTGTCGTATGTTGTCGGTTTATTGTATGTAAAAGATCCTAAAGAGTAAAAGAAGTCTGTGAGCTAGATACAAAATCACTGGCTATGTCACCGGAGTAATACCTTATTTCCCCACTATATGGTGAAAGAAGAATAGTGAATTTGCGTTGTCAGAAGGAAGAGTGGAAGTGATGTCCCGAGTCTCACCACATAAAATAAGGTAGTAACTAATAGAGGAGACATGGGACAATTTCTACCCGTTTTGATACCATTAATCTGTGATTGCCCGAATTCTTCATGATGTCCGGATCAATGAGCTGCTGTAGTTTTGTTATAAGACTTGACCAGAGTACGTTCCATTCTAGACAATGATACCAACATTTATCGGGAATGTTATCTTATTGCATAGCGTTCCCCCTGTCTAAATAGAAATGTTCATGTTATTTAAGGTGGGTCGTATTTCACTCGGACTACTTAACCCGAACTTTTGTGCGAAGCTGCGTCTGCATTATCTGTCATTTCTGTGGAGCTAAAAATCACCAAACATTATGCTAGTAATAAAAGTTGAAGTTATTTTATTGCCTCATCTATGCGGTACCTTTTAATTATATCATGTGCTTAATAACAGATTGAAGTTTTCTGTGAAGGGGTTGTTAATGAAAAATATGTTAAGGAAAATGTTTTGTGTAGTTTTTATTTTTTATCGTTTTGGGTAAAAAATGGAAAATACTTATTCAAATATAAAACTAAATACGCATATTTCAATATCTTTACTTCCGTTTAAGTAAAACACGATAAAATCCCACGATTACGGCAGAAAAACGTTTGAAAAAGATTCCTAGCAGTAGAATGATTTAAAATTTCAAAGGAAAAATGTACGCATTTTCACCACTGCGCTCGAGAACATAATATTCTCTCTGATGGTTGAGAAAATAATATTTTGACGTACGGCATTTCAGCGTCGTGAAAAAACTAACAACGTTTGCTTTAAGTATTTGTTTTGTTTGCCCACATGCTGCCTGCCCAGCCGCATCCACAGTTTCCACAGTGAGAGAATTTTGGGGATTAGAATGCGGGATCGAGCTAGTAACTGTTACTCAGGGGTTTCCAGACAGTTTTCTCTTTGATTCTGCAAGTGAATCCAAGGATTACCCAAAACCGTTTCAACATTCCAATTTGATACACATTATTAATGAATTTCCGTTCGAGTCAACGCATTAAATCGAGATTGTGTTCACGCTGCAAGTAAATGAATTTATGTAACTTCGGCTCTTCCACAGATGCGATGATTTAACAACATTTTTAGTTTCTCGAGCACACATAAAATATTGCTGAGAGACATTCTTCTTAATAAAATTGCATGGATTCAATGAAGTGCAAGACCCATTACCAAACCAAATTGCAATTTATTGACGTTCCATGAATTTTCGTCTTATCCTGTAGATGAACGCGTACTAATTTAATATATTATTGTCGGCTCGGTGGCCGAGATCGCTAAGGCAATAGTGTCGTAGTGATATCGGACCGAAAGGTCGCGGGTTCGTGTCCCGCGCCTCGGGCATGGCTGTATTTGTGTTCGTCCTTTCACCCCTTATCATCACCATATCGTTTCATTTTCATAGTTCCCATACCGTTAACACCAGTAGTGGTCGCTAGTGACCTAAATGTTGATGCGACCTTAAGTATTCAATTTAAAAAATATTATAAATTAAAACTTTAATTGGTAACGTCTCTTGCTAACCCTTTTCCTACAAATTTTAAACTAATTTAATACGTAATTAAGCAACATTGAATTACTACGCTGTTTTAGTAGTAAAGTAGCCTACGAAACTTTCTCTAACTCTTTTAATACGCTTATTGGATTATTGTCGAATTTATTAAAAATATTTGGAAGTTTTTTAATCTTGTCACTTAATATTTGTGACAATAAATTAATAATTACATATTCGTTTTTAGAAAATAAAGCTGTTTCTTCATTCTCTTCAAGAATATTTTAGTTCTTGAATGAGTTGTATCAAACGTTCTCCTCGTTGTTAACTTCTGCTTACAAAGACGTAGTTGCAAAGTGTGGAACAAATTTTTTGATAAACCGGACGACAAAGTAAATAAAATTAATTTGGAATAATCGTGAACCAGGATAGAAATATTTTAAATTATTACTAATATGTGCTTGTAATATCTTCTTGACAAGGTTCTTTTCTAGTTAAATAGTATCAGTTAGAGAAAAAATTGAAGTTAAATTATTTACATTTTTTTCTATCTCATTGTTTCCAAGTATTTCGTCGTTTAATAATAAAGTGCTGGTTTAAAACTTGATTTTCCTACACTTCATTATATTGGTTTTCTACATTTATACAATCGCACATCAAGCAGTAATTCGTCAAATGAGTATATTTGGTTGCAATATAGTTTTCAATTATTTTTAGTTGTTCATACGCTACTGAAGGGTATTGATAATGGAAAGTATACTTTAAAGCTTCCGTTACATTAATGTTTTTATTGACACGGGTGGAGTAAAATTGGGAATCCGTTTTGTTTTGTAGTTCTAGTTAACTTCAGTTTTCATATTACTTTTAAATTTTGAATCAAATGATGTTTTTGACCTTTTTTGCATTCATTAGTCTGTACTGCAAACTAACATGAGCCCCGAAAATTGTATTATAGTTATGTTCCTACAATTTAATTTGATTGCTATTGATTTTCTCGTATTCTTCTTAATCTCCTGGTAATACTGGTGTATTTAACATAGTTTATTTGACATCATATACATTCCAGAGTAATTTATTTGCAATTATTTCATCAGAAAATGCGACATTTTTTGGTGTATGGTAAAATTAGATTAGACTTTCATGCATGATCTGATTATTAAGTCCCAAAAAGTAATCTTGATTCTCTAATTAAGCACGAAATTACGTAAATCCATAAACTTCCTTCCAGAATTGGTTAACAGCGACTAAGCCTGCCTACTTCTTTCTTCTCTTTGGAATGAGATACATAATAGCCACCTAGGTTAACGAAACTCTATCAACTCCTTTTTCACAAATGGACCATTCTTTTTTCACACCGGTCAAACAACGTTTGTTTTCAAATTTAGAAAACCAAATTAATTCAGTAATTACTGTTTTAAATGGAGTTTGTGCTGGATTAATTTTTAATAATTTTAATGACTTATCCCCAAACGAAATTGCAATTTATTGACATATACTGAATTTGGAATTAGCCAGTGCAGCAACGCACATGTAATTTAAACAGTCGAAAATTAATTTTTTTGTTGCTAACTTCCCTTGACCTTATCAAACTCCACTCCTATGTACACATTAATTTTCTGTGAAATGAAAAAAGTTTCCTTTATGCCCACACCAAAAATTGCATCAGAGCCGCGACAAATTGTTTCATATCATGTGAGTTTTTCATAGAAAGTATATTAAGGATTAACGCATTACTCATTTACATTACGCATGAAAGAAAATTAAACTATCCTTCTTTAGAATGAAAGTTTCAAGTTTGTAAAAGGCAAATTTCCTCAAAATTCTTCAAAAACTTCTTTCAAATACTATCGTTATTTGATTACTATTCAGTAAAGATAACACACACACACACACACACAACATAACTTGCCAATGTCTTTTTATTTTTATTATATTGACATTTAGACCTGAGAATCTTATAATCACTGAAATTCTGTATAAACGCCCTTAAAAAGCAGAAATACCGAACAAGAAGTAATAAAATTAAAAAACGATAATTAAACAATTTGAAAACTCATTCATCTGTCATCAAAAATCAACAATCATCCATTTGTAATTATTCTTCCTATTCTACGGTTTCTTTTATATTTATTACGAAAGTGAATAATTAATATATTTCAAATAGTTTTATTAAATACGCATGATATTTTTTTAAATTTTAATCTGTTATTAATTTTGAAGCAATTAAAGTGGTTTTAATTGTACCTCTTTATAAAGAAACGACACTGAAAGAATCGATCACACTTGGGGTATGTGCTTCAAAGAAGTGGCGTGTCATGCGTGCAAAGTGCAGTTTTAAGTGACTGACCGGTGCTTGCTACAGGGAGCAGGGGTGATGGCGGCCGTTAAAGAATGAATGGGTTCCAATTGGCTGTTCATTTTTCATGAGCGCAATTTAAAAGTGTATTACGTAGCTGTCGGGTGCGGTTATTCGCGCTGAAACTTTGATAGCCACCACGTAAACTCCATTAGTTCACCTGCGGATAGCGCCAGGGTGCTCGTTTGATGCACAGGCTTGCCAATGTTCCGGGAAGGGGTTTTGGGTGAATTAGATAATCACTTTGAGAATTCTTTTTCGTGTACTTCATACGGAGAGCTTCAAATGAAAAATGTTTATTTGCCTTATTGACTTGATACCAGGGAAAACATTTTAAAAGTGTAATACTCTAGAACAGCTAATAGACTGATACACCTTGGATATTCCTTTGAGGTAAAATACAAAACAAATTGTGCTCTTGGAGACCTAATAATTAATGAGTGTTTACGGAAATAATCTGGATTACGATAGAGAAAATGAGAGAACTACGAAAACACTTTTCACTTTTTTGTTGCTCGTGGAATCCACATTGCGTACCTGCATGTCACGAAAGAACGTATATAAAAATTTGATTGCTTTAACAGTATAGTTGGAATGAAGTAGAAACCAGAAATAACACTTTTCCAAAATCTTTTTGTGATATTATCAATTTAGTCAAATGAGACCTACTACTGTTGTTCCGTCAATGCGTGAACGAGACGTGCTAATGTTCTTAATAATTAACAATAAAAATGTCTTTGGTATTTTGCAACCTATAAACAATTTGTTTTGTTCTACTAAAACATTGAGAGCTTTCACTCAAAAACCTTATTCTTTCTATCGGAGAAACGTGTATTAATAACGAAATAAGACGGTCATTTATTTAAATTCCATTTAATTACTTTCGCCTTCCTTGAAGTGTTTTGAAAGATGTCACTTCCGTTCCTTTGAAGGTACGTATTTAACTTAATTAAAGTGTTCAACAACACTGTTAAAGCTGAAACAAACTTTATTTTCTTACAGCTTTGAAGACGAAAAGTACTCAGAAGGTGTTGAATGACTTACTGTTAGGTAATTACGCGAATGATATCATGTATCCTGACTCACGTGAATACATAAACGTTTTGATTGCCAGCTCACCTGTGAATTTATCGTCTATATAGTAGTTCCCTTTTCATCGTAGTCTTTTTTAATATTGAAATAAATGAAAAGTATTATAACTAGGTTTCGCTTTTGTTTGTTTGTTTGTTTTTTTTTTTTTTTTTCAAAATGAGTTCACACGTAAAGCTGTTTTAGGAAGAACAGGATTCAGTTACTTCTGCTGTTAATGAAAAGAACTAACATTCTGCTACTACTTTCTAAAGAATTACTTATTGACAAAAATAAGTTTTGTTCGATTTTGTTACTGCAAGTCTTCGTCGAGAATCAAGGTTCACGTCATTCCGGTGCCCACGTCGAGGCGTGGGGTTTAGAGGGCTTTGGCCATACATATCAACGCCCCACGCCCTCGACCCAGCCCGATACTTGAGGTGCCCAGCCCGAGGTGGATCCAGGGGAACGGCCGTGGGAGCCATGCTCCCTAAGCCAACAGTGTTCTCTAATTTTACTAAAGTTAATTAAAACAATTACCATTTATAAATCTCATCAAATCAAAAAACTATATGATGAACCTATTACGACTATTCTCGTTAATTTTTTTAAAAAATTCCCAGCTAACAATTTTTTTAAAAAAATAAGATATTTATAGAGTGGGGGGCCAAAATGGAATTGCCCAATTTGGAAACGCTTTCTGGATCCACCCCTGCGTCCACCTGGGTCGAGCGAGGACCATCCCTACCCTGTCCCTGGAGCAGAGTACATCGCCCCATGAGAGCTCAACGTGGCACAAACCTCTCTTATAAATCGCTCAATCACTCCAAAGACGCCCTGATTGCCTCCTGTTGGAACATTTCTCGCGGTGTTCACTGAACATCATTGATCGATCGGTGATGAATGGATATGGATTGCTGCATTTGGTCTCAGTGTCTTAGTATGAACTATATTAGCCAGAAAAATATATTGTCAGGCCTAAACTTTATAATTTACGACCATCTTTTATCTGGACAAAGCCCTCTCTTTAAAATCAGAACTAGAAACTAGAGAAGGTCAAACCCATTTACCACATTTTTCTTGAGGTCCAGAGTCTTGTTGAGTAAATACACCTTGCGAGAAATGTTCGGGGACGAATCTACATTTAAAACATGTGCATGAAAAAGAGAATATATTACAACAGACTGCCAGATTAGTATTGAGCTCTTTTGTGGTAAGTGGTCTGTAACTTCACTGTTGCATCATTTCCCTATTAAAAATCACCATGGTGACCAGGCATACGACGGAAAGTAGTTTGGTGTAAAGTGCGCATTGCCATACTCGCTTGAAGTTTATTTGAGAATGGTAGGAAGATTTGTTTTCTACTCACCTGCATCACTATGTGAATTCTCTGTATGTGTATTCACAGAAGCCTGTCGCACTTGTAATTTTTTGTCTCAAACTTTGACTCACCAAATAACGATACCGTTGAATAATGGCGGAGATGTTTATACTGATACGTTGGTGAATATTTATATTTGTGTTAAGTAAAATATGACTAACACCAGAGAAAATGTGAAAAGATAACAGAACATGTGTGTTGCAAACAGTATTGTTGTGTATGGAAGTCGCATCTCAGATGAGCTGAACGCGAGTATGGAAAAATATGACTTACGCTCTCTACAATGCTGTGTTGCCCCTCCTTCCTGAACACACACACACACACACACACACACACACACACACACATCACCTCAATCTTTCCCAATTTTCCCGTGAGCTGCGGAGGGAGGCCATGTCAAATATAAGTTGTTTGTAGATATTTGTAAAGTTCACTTTTTATATGGTGCCGTGGAGGCGGGTGTATAGGAAGAGATGACGGATGGAGAGAAACAAAAAGAGGAAAAGGAGGGTGAGGACGAGGGGAAGGAGAACAGGACTACGCAGGCTTTCGCTCTGTCGAGAACAGAGCTACCGAGCCTGCACATCCGCTGGCTGTTTCCAAGTACTCATATGTATTCTCCCTTTCCAACTCTGTTTCAATTAAATTTAGATATTCTTCCAAGGACGTTTACTTTTTTGCTCGCCTTTCCCGCCTTCTCCCAATCAACTCTGCCCAATTCCCGTTCCCCACAACTACGCCCTATCAATCTATATAAATAGAAGTGAATTCGACGACTTGTAACCGACAATGATACCACAATACGTACTGTATGAATAAATATGGAATTTTCAGGAATGTTACAGAGCTGTTGCGAAGTTTGGTAACGATAAAAACAACACAAGAGTGGAAAATAAATAATTGAAATAATATGTTAGTAGATGCACAACGATAATTCTTTTTCGCATGCCGCTGAGGAGATGGGTTCCCTATGTACTCCCAGAGGACAGTAGTGGTATTAGGTGAATTTACACCTAATAGAATCGCTAAAGGCCAATAGCAGTGCGGAAAATACATTTTTTAAGCTAATAGCAACGTACAGTAAAATAAAATGAGAGTAAATTATGGTATTTTGTTTAAATTTGAACCTATTACATTAAATACAATAATCTTAAGCACCGTGTTTTATATAAAATTGAAGTTCTCCTTTTTCACAAGGATTAGATGTGAAGAAATCCCGACCAATGCCGGGTATTTTGCTAGTGAAGCTTTAATTAGGCCTCTGCGGTTTGCGGAGGCGTGAAGTTTCGCCTTCCGTTCCTCGGCTACACAAAAAATCTCCTCCCGCAGAGAAGGGCCCTGGGATTTCTCTTTGTTATAGCTTAAGAATGCATATGAATCAGATAAATTATGGTTTCAGTACATTTTAATTTAAAATTATTTTCTCTGCTGTCTTTTTTTATAAAAAATTAAAATGAAATAAAACGAGTTTAAAAACTACTTGATCTTACAAAAAATCACGACTACTTTTCATTAAGAGAGCTGTTGTTTTTATTAACAAATGACAATGGAGAGGTTTAGCCGATCACGGGCCATCTGCAATGCGGACAAATGACGGTAGGGAGGAAGAAGGTAATTGGCCGACGGAGTCACTGGTTCGCGCAGCGTTTGTCTTCTTTTTGTCCAAGAGTTCACCGGAGAGTTAGCTCCTACTTGATCACACTTAGTACTCTTTGCCTGGAGGTGTTGTTTGCTTCTGAGAAGTCGCAGTCTGAAGCAGCAACTGGGTCACGGGAACAAGGATGTTGCCAAGTCCATTCATTCCTACTCTTTGACGAGAGACTATTAAAACATCATAGATTCGTAACAAAAGAAACCAACCTTATCTAATTGGTTCTGTTACTGCTTGTTTACGTATGGAGGCAATATCATCGTTTCGGAATTAAAGTAACATCATACTATAGTTACATACCTTGATGTCTGAATAATGATTACAAATTTTCAATAACTTTCTGGAACGCAAAATAATTATATATATTTATATATTTCATTAAAAATTTTAATTGATCAAAATTAATTAAATTCAATTCCATGTTTCATTTTCTTTTATTGCGCTAGAACGCAACAAAGTTTTACAATATCAGTTGTATGGATTCTCTATTTTTGAATCTAGATTAAGACTTGAAAAATGTGATATTTTGTAAAAATTTTTTAATTTAAATATATTATGAATTTATAATTTCAATATTTTTGCCCTTAATAAAATTATAAAATTCACGAATTAAATTAAATGACTATTTTTCATTTCATAATTTGAGAATGATGACAACATATATTATTCTATAAATTATATTTATAGATGTTAATAATGGTTCTTTTCAGTCCTTTTTGTTTTCAAACATATAATAAATATATCGTTGCTTATCAACGTCCACTCCTCAGATTGATCAGGTCATCAAATTCTTCTATTCATAAATAATGAAGTAGAATATTTTTAATTTTAACGCCATTCATGGTCATAAATGTGTAGGAATTGAAATATTAAAGATTCATTTACTATTTAAATGTCTCTCTTAATGTTATGAGTTTAAATGGTCAGAAAAATATACACTGAGGATTCAACATTACTTATATCAGTTCTAAACGGAAAGAAGGTGTGTTTTATATTTTCTCTCTCCAATGACTTTATCTAGATAGACAGACAGACAGGCAAACAAAGAGAGAAAGATAAAGAATGACAGTCATAAAATGTCTACAAATCGTAAAATCATCAACGTCATGTAAGTGTGTAGCCCAAATGTTTAAGTATATTCAGACGGTTACATTTGATGGGGCTGTAAATCATATCAGCAAGAGCTGTTGTCATCGCTCGTTCTTCGGAAATCATATGTTATTCACCACCAAATCATCAAATCAAACCAGGTTCCGATTTAGAAAATGTATACAATTTCTTTGATTTCTGTTTATGGAAATGACTCTATGAGTCCTAAATTCTTGTCCTATTTCAAAATATTATTGAAGCTCTGTTGAGTCAAATGTGATTCATTTGCGACAAGTAGCAATTATTTCAAAAATTAAAATAATATAGTCCTTTACTTCTAATTTACCTAGACAGAAAATTTATTCAATTTACACAAGGTGATTTCTAGTACCATCTTATGCCTATTAATGGAGTGAATGTGATATATTTTGAACTACGCAACATATATAAAAAATATTCGCTAGAAAAACATTAAATGGAAAATACCTCAGATAAAAAATCTGAATTTGTATAAACTAAAAAACACAAAAATCCTCCTACCGAAAATTGTTCATTAAGTTCAGTGGATAAAAGACTAGACTAGATATTTGTATGAGCGGGTTGCACAGTGGTTTAGTGACTACAAAGAAACGAAGAGGACGCTGTGACATCAAGATAGTTTGGCTGTGGTCTACCTTCTCTCTTCTGATGCCAGTGAAAAGCTGAAGCAAAAATTCTCATCTTCGTCATTTATGTTAAGGTAAGTTTTGTTAAAACTTATTTTATTTTCAAGAAAAGTAGTAGTGCATGTTCAGGAGTTAATAATAAAAAAACGTTGAAAAGAAAATGCTCTTTATAAGAACAAATTTCAAGCATATTCACCTATTCTACATAGCAAATTAAATGATTTGTAATTAAATACGATCAGTATTCTCAAATTCAGCTACAATAATACCTTGTTTTAGCGTACCATTTCTCGGATAACGACGCACTGGTAATTCACATTTACGTATTTACTCGAATCAATATTATTTTTAAAAAACGAAAACAAGTGGTTCTCATTTCTATTTTCATATTTAAGGTTTTGTTATTTCAGAACAATGATTATTTACAATAGCTACATTTAAAATGAAATTAATAACTAAAATACAATTTCCATTGGATGTTGTTTTCTTTAAAGTGTAAAAATCATCTGAATGAGACCTGCGAAAATGTAAAAGATTTGCTGGTGCTACGTAACAGAAAGTTAATATCTGTTAATAAGCATACACATTGGGATTGCTAAAAATATGGTGCAAATAATCATTTTAAAGTTTATTTAAAACACTTTTATTTAAAGCGTTTAGAAATTCAACATCTAATCATCAAACTTACAAAGTAAATGTTCATTTTCTTGATAATATATTCTCTCTTCGCCTCGACCTTGTATACAAAATGTCTTGAAATAAATGTTTCAAACTTTTAGGCCTTTTAAGAAAATGTAAAAGTAGATCCACACTGTAATTCGCATTCCACCGGAAAGGAAACACCGCCCCCACTGGGGATGAAAGACGACCGGGAGCGGCAGCTCAGTGCATCAACTGATGTCACTGCAGCGCCTTTAACCGGGAGGTCCTGGGTTCGAGTCCTGACGGTGGCAGGATTTTCGACACTAATTTTTCAGCCAGGTCGAATTCAGTCGCTGTCTGGAGGAGAATTCTAGCGGCTGGCTGCTCTGATCGGTAGTTTTCCATGGTTTCTCCGATCAACAGCAGAGCGAATGCCGAAGCAGTACCCTACCAAATGGGCCACGGACCGCGCGCGATCTTTCCTTTCTCTTCCTTGTCCTATCCTCTCCTCTTACACACACACACTAACATGCACTACACTACCACATATCTCGGGACACCGGTCGGCAGGTTAGAGCTTGTCCCGGCAGGGGCGGTGCCCCGCTGGTGGGAGAGTCCTGGTTAGGGGGAAACTCCACTAGCTGACGGTAGGTCGGTGCCGGATCTCTCTCCATCCAGCGAGGGATGATCACCGCCATATCCCGAGAAAAAAACATGCACTACACTAACGGGACTAATGACAAAACTGTTGACGTACCCGAAAACACGAAAAAATCAATCAGGACATCAACTGATGCCACTGCAATGCGTCTGAATTGGAGGTTCGAGTCCCGACGGCGGCAGGAGTTTCGACACTAGATAGATAGCTATGTCGAATTCAACCGGTGTCTGAAGAATTCTAGCGGCCGACTGTTCTGATCGGTAGGTTTGCGATCAACGCCAGGCGAATGCCGGAGCACTACTCTAACTAATGGACAGCCGTGCTATCTTTCCTTCCTCTTATTAGTCCTATTCTCACCCCTTACACACACTTACGCTTACAGTCACTACACTAGCACACATGCCGGAAGACCGGTGGTCGCAAGCGTAGTGCTTGTTCTGGCTGGCTGCGGTGGTACTCCGCTGGTGAGAGACCACTGCTTGATAGAAAGCCCACTAGCCTTCATGTAGGTTAGCGCAGGATCTCACCATTCAGCAGGGGAAGAGCCCAGCCATCTCCAGATAGAAAAAAGCAATTTTTTGAGAATTTTGAAAATGTTCCAGGGCCTTTATGTAAAGTACGCCCCCTCGAAAAAATTAAAATATTAGTTTCAAATTAGAGAGACTGCGATATCATCCAGATTGATTCAGGAATATCAATTTTTGAGAAAATCTGCCGAACGGTTTAATTGCTAGCGTTAGGAACTAAGTGAGGGACGGACGTTTTCCCGTCATTCGATTGTTCGGTGTCGAAGACCCACAAAAAATAGATTCTAACTACACCACGTCTTAGAGGATTTTTTTTATAAATTTAGGAACTGAATTTATCTACTTCATTGTTACAAAGGCTCTGTAATAAGTTTTTCTGCCGAAAATTCCTTAATTTTTCACCCAGCATTACATAACTTTTGCTCTACTGCATAAGCAGTAGGGAGGAAGTAAATCGAGGCATGTACAATCTTACTTCCGCATTCTCTTCCGCTCTCATCATGCTTATCATCCCTTCATCTTCCCCCATTCGAAAGGGCTTGCTGTTGTAGTTGGTATCATGTAAATCTCCAACCAGTTATTACCGACATCAGCGTATGGGGAGGCCTTCAGGGCACTGCAATTACTATACATTAACACTCACTAGGCAAGAGAAATAAGAGAAGTGATCTCAATATCTCGTTGTCAGTTTCACACGTCAATCAGCGAGTCATTCAGCCAGATAATCCATTAACTGCTCCCAGACATTTCCCCACAGTTACATTGTTACATCTCGATTAGGGAACCAGACTGTCAATTCACCGACGTGCGTCAGTGCGAGGAACTTGCCACTTGCCAGCTTCCTCTCTCCCGCCACCCCACTCGCGGCTGTCGACATCCGGTGCTGCGGTCTTCGCATATTCCTAATGACGGCTGCCTCCCTTCCCGGCGCTCCTGGCTGCAAATGTGGCTATTGATCAGTGGCAAATTCTCCGATACACCGTGTATACCGCCGGTATACCTAGTAATTCGAAGTGTATAAAAAATTCTTCATACGATTGGTAACTTTTTAAAAAGTTATTTAAAATAGATGCGAAAAAATAACTCTGTTTTGCTACCCAGAGCCAGTCACTCTTCCGACACTGTAAGTGCTATGAAGTCCGTTAGGGTGAGAAGTTCCAAACAGTTCTTATTGCTATCCAGAAAATTCGTTAACTCAGGGGAAGGCACCGCATGCCAGCCGCGATAACCTAGGGACCATCATGTTTCAAGGGTGGGGAGAGGGGAGGATGCGCGTCTGGACGGTCCGTGGGCACCGCAAAATATTGCGATGAACAGCCATTCTCTGGTCGTTCCTAAGGTACGCTTCCCTCAAGTTTTTGTGGAAATGGAGTGTGTTAATGATACAGAGTGATTTGTGTCATTGTCTTATAGAACAATTTTGAAGGACGGAATTTCATAGCATTGGGATTTCAGAAAAGGTCAAAATAAAAGGAAACGATAGAGGTAGCTTCCATAAAGTGCGGTATACTTTAAGTAATGTCCAGGATACGTCACTGCCGTGGATGACTATTCGTTTCAGTGCAGTTGGCATCTGAGTTGAGGAGGGTGGTGGAAATAAAAACAGAGACGAGGCAGGCGATGGAGCTAAAAGTAAGGGTGAGTGGAGGGACGGTGGGAACGAGTGCATTTCATGAACCTGCAAGTCCAGTGGAATTAGAAAGGGGAAGTTGAAAACAGATGATAAACACAGATTATGAAGTATGCAGAATAGGAGGTTGAGGCGTCGAGATGTTATGGTAACATAGAATAGATGATTTCGGTGGATTTGGAAACGTAGAGGGTCATTTTGTGTGGTGGTGGAAGAAATGATGAAACAGAAACAATAGTGACGTTTGAAACAGTGATGGTAAGATTATAATAACCCAATGAAAAAAGAAATGAGGTATACGATCGACAAACATTCAAACCAGGAAAACTGACAAAAAATTAATTCCCCGACGAAAATACAGATTTTTACAAAATAACTATAAATTATTTTTATTTTTTTATTTTATTTAATAGGTAATTATTACATACAAATTAGAGAACTTGATGCTAAGTGGCTAGACTAAAGGCCTTTAAGCCATTACAATACCTACATTCTACCGCGTTCTAACCTTTCGTATTCTGGTATTCACCCCAAATGGTCTCTGCATCGCATCAATGCCGCGGAAAAGAGTATGAATTATCAATATACACCGTAAGTGAGTAGATCAAATTGCGGTTTGTGAAAAAAATATTTGATTATATTTGTGTCAAAAAAGTCTTAAAATAATGATATACGTATCACGTATTTGGCATTTTGGGTCGATTGTCCGACTTGCCGACTATCGAAAAATATGTCGGCTATCTAACGGCTTGGGCCTAGTTAATTCCTACGTTTGAGGGCTAAAATAAACATGCTGTATTCCTCCCGCCGCCACTAGGAAACTCTAGGTCACTAGGAAGGATAGCCTGGACATTCCTTCATCACACAGCTACAGAAACTGATACAATTTAATAGGGAAGCTGCAACTCTACTTTTGCGTCGAACAGGGCTTGAACCCGATACCACACTACGGGAGCTAGTATGCTGTCCATGAGCCATTCTAGAGGCATATAACGGTATATGTTGTATTATTTGTCAAATTAAAAATCTTAAATTGTCTTTAAAATGCGATTATTTTATATGCCCTCTCTTGGTTAACAGTTGGTAGGGTGATTTTGTCTCCCTGCCGACAGTAATGGGCTAATAATGTATCTACGATGATTGCGTCAGCTATTCGTGTCCTTTCCTTGCCAACCCTAAATGAATCCAAATGTGGACACAGACAAATGGATCCCAGGTGGCAGTGTATACACAGAGCTGATATGATCCCATTGACTTAAATGGTGTGAAGGAGTGGAAGATGATGCCTGTGCATCATGGTGTCAAAGGATAATGAAAGAATCTGTATCGTAACTGATACATAGGATTACTGATACGTAACATACTGATACATAACGGCTACATCGTAATGATGTACATCTTTTTTAAATTGTATTAAGTATGTTTGATTTACTGTAGTTTTAATACCATAGGTCAGCTTCGCTATTAATGACGTACAAATAAATAATATTTATGCTTTGTCATTTACTTGTTACAACAGAAAATTTATCTACTTAATATGTGATACAACATTTGCGTCTTTTTGAACTTGTATCAAACTAAGTTTTCAAATTAATAAGTCATTATCATGCATTTATTTTTTCATTATTCTTGTTTATTTAACTTACGTTATTTGCATTTTTTTCTGAATGTGAAACAGAGTAGAAAAATTTGCTTTATTTACAACTCCCCTCACAAATTTACTTATAAGCAAGTACGAAGTGTCAGAGAGAGGTGATTAAACAGGAACCAGGGCGAGCGTTTAAGTTGCAAGCAGAGTTAACACAATTGTAGATGGGTCCATTGTGTGTCAAAGTTATCTGGCAAAGCTCACATTCGGAGATGGACGAGGCGAGGTGGAGAAGGCGAGAGGTCACTTTGCCAACGGACGCGATTTGCTCTAACTCAGGCACGTCCAACCGCGCCCGCACGAGCTACTTGCCCGCCTGGGGAGCCCGGCGCTCTTTCGGAGACGGGCAACTTACCCTGACTCTGGACTCATTCCCGTTATAATTCTCAGAGCTACCATAGATTCTCTAGATCAGACACGTCACACCGCGCCCGCACGAGCTACTTGCCCATCTGGGCAGTCCGGCGCTCCTACGGGCACGGGTAACTTCCGCTGACTTCGCACTCATTCCCCGTTATAATTCTCAGAGCTACCAAGATTCTCTAGATCAGACACGTCACACCGCGCCCGCACGAGCTACTTGCCCATCTGGGCAGTCCGGCGCTCCTACGGGCACGGAACTTCCCCCGACTCCGCACTCATTTTCCCGTAGTTAGTTAAATAAATGTCCACGTTAAATAATGCCTTATTTTACGTGGCAAGACTCGGGCCATCAGGCCCGCTCTTCCGTCTAACCACGCAAATTTCCTACGCTACGCTCCTTTCACCACCTAGCGGAGAAAGGAGGTATTTATATCTTGGGCGACGAAACAGGCGGATCTCAATTTTGCTCAGAGGCTTCTTTTAGGCTTGAGGATGTTTTACATGCAGTAAATCTACTACATGAGACAGCCGGCTTTACTTCCCCTCCCAAAGGAGGCGTACGAAGGATTTTTTCGCCTTTAAAAATCCACGGCTTCGATCGGGTTTGAACCCGCAAATTCAAGTACAACAGACCGGTACGCTGAAATGCAGGAAGGATGTAGATGTGCAAGCTCAAGCGGTTCGAGGTGGTGAATAGTAGCTTCGTACGAAAATATGTTTGCCAGATTTTTTCCTATCAAATAACCGAAAATTGTAATATGTTTATATTCTTTACTAATTACTTTCTCATGTTTATTTTCTGACCAAATTCTCTCTTGGGCAAATTTCTTTGCTGAGTGATAGGAATATGAATTGCGAATTCTTTCCTTTTTTATTTTGTGTTGAGTTATTAAATCAATGAGTTATGTATCGTATTTAGTAATAATGTGAAATAAATTAACAATTATAATGTGAAATAAGTTAACAATTCTCATTTTCGGGCGGACAATAATTTTGACAGACAAGAATTTTAAACCTTAACTCTGTTAAAACTTCTAACCTGAACGTAGAAATATTCTTTTATATTATTCTTAAATAAACACGATTACAAAATCTAGATTATTTTGATCCTTTTTTTTAATTGAGAATTTGAAATCAGACTGATGCATTATTTCATTTTAATGGATAATTTATTTGCCTTAAAGAGAAAGAGGGAATTAATGGAGCTAAATGTGTGACAATAACTGTCAAGTAACTTCTCTCAATGTGCCAAGTATCTGTCATGGGCCAAGTATCCAAGGACGCACCGCCTCTCTGGAGGTGCCGACCTACACAGCTCCTTGCGGTTTATCATCTCCAGGTATCTCCTCCGTGTAAGCACCGCCCTAGCCAGGACAAGCTCTAGCTCCCGACATGTGAGGTTAAGGTTGCAAACCGTTTTCCATTGACCTCAATTTCCCTCTCGTCCACATTTGTACTTGAAATACCCTCCTTCTAGTAAATTTTCAATATTTGTTTTAATTTATTTTATCACGTGACTAACATCGGCTAGGTTGTATTGTTTGTTTAATTTAGAGTAGTAAGCATGAGTATCCTTCTGAATATATGTTTTCTGAACGCCTCATTTGTACATGACACACGCATGCTTGATAGTGTCTCCGTCTAGCGACTAAAATTAAAGAGAGACGATCAGAACATCTTCATCTGCGTTTTTTGAACGAATCTTTTCACTTGAATCGCAAATGGAGAAAATTGAATGATTGACTGATTTTTTCGTGTTTCCGGGCGCGTCAACTGCTCTGGCCATTAGTCCCGTTTGTGTAGTGCATGTTTTTTTCTTGGGAAATGGTGGCGATCTTCCCCCGCTGGATGGCGAGATCGGCGCCGATCTACCGTCGGCTAGTGGGATTTCCCCCAACCAGGACTCTCCCACCAGGGGGGCACCGCCTCAGCCGGGACAAGCTCTAAGCTTCCGACTG
Source organism: Teleogryllus oceanicus (assembly GCA_964035755.1). NCBI lineage: Eukaryota > Metazoa > Arthropoda > Insecta > Orthoptera > Gryllidae > Teleogryllus > Teleogryllus oceanicus. Next base: position 32,980,794 of record CAXIVR010000014.1, on the reverse strand, counting down.
GTCTCCCGGAATACGTGGTAGCGTAGTGCATGTTAGTGTAAGTGAGTGTGTAAGGGGAGAGGATAGGACAAGGAAGGGGAAGGACAGACAGTTTTGTGGCCCGTTTGGTAGGGTACTGCTCCGGCATTCGCCTGGTGTTGGTCGGAGAAACCACGGAAAACTACCGATCAGAGCAGCCGGCCGCTAGAATTCTCCTCCAGGCAGCAACTGAATTCGACCTAACTGAAAAGCTAGTGTCGAAAATCCTGCCGCCGTCAGGAATCGAACCCAGGACTTCCCGGTCAGAGGCGCTGCAGTGACATCAGTTGATGCACTGAGCTACCGCTCGCGGTACAAATGGAGAGAAGAAAGGAATAGAGTTAATGTCAGTCTAAATTAAATATTTATAAAAAGAAATGTGAGTTGATGCTTTTTTTGTGTATTGAGCGTCCTACCTTTTGGCAACACAATGTGTGAGAGCGTAAATGCATGTTAGTGTGCGTGTATGTGTGTATATGAGTACGTGGGGGAAGGAGGGGACAAGGATGTCAAAGAGAAGACCGCGGGCGGTCCGTGCCCCGATTGTTGGGTAATGCGCAGGCAATTTCCTGGTATAGACCGGAGAAACCTGGAAAAGTATCAATTCTAGCAACGGCAGCCAAAAAATTCTCTACTAGACAGTGGTTGAATTCAACCTAGCTCTGTAGCTAGAGTCGAGTATTCAGCCCCCTCGGATCTCGAACCCTACAGGGGCTTTGGGCGGCCAGCAGGTGTCGTGACAGCACCTGGGCGGGTTCAATGACCGCGCCAGCGTCCATGTCGACGTCGGTGGTTACGCCAGTGGTGGCGATAGAGGCGGTTGCGGCAACGATGATAGTGCCCGTGCGGGCGGCGGTGACGTCTGTGGTGGGCGTGGCGCGGCGGCGGGGGGGGGGGGGGGGGGGGGGGGGCTAGGGGAGCGTGGTAGGGCGGGGGGGGGGAGGGGGTGGGGGGGTCGGGGCGGGGTGCAGTGGAGAGGAGAGGGGCGGGGCGGGGTGCAGTGGAGAGGAGAGGGGCGGGGCCGGGTGCAGTGGAGAGGAGAGGGGCGGGGCCGGGTGCAGTGGAGAGCAGAGGGGCGGGGCGGGGTGCAGTGGAGAGGGGCGGGGCTGGCGGGGCGGCGAGGATTGTCAAGGTAACGGTGGCGACGATGGTGGCGGGAGCGACGGTAGCATCAGCGTCAGCGGGGCGGAGTTGGTGGGGAGGGCGCGGGATGGGGGACGATGGGGGACGATGGGGGACGATGGGGGACGATGGGGGACGATGGGGGACGATGGGGGACGATGGGGGACGATGGGGGACGATGGGGGACGATGGGGGACGATGAGGGACGATGAGGGACGATGAGGACGATGAGGGACGATGAGGGACGATAGAGGAACGATGAGGGACGATGAGGGACGATGAGGACGATGAGGGACGATGAGGACGATGAGGGACGATGAGGACGATGAGGACGATGAGGGACGATGAGGGACGATGAGGGACGATGAGGGACGATGAGGGACGATGAGGGACGATGAGGGACGATGAGGATCGTGAGGGAAACGGTAGAGGCCGAGCGGCGCCAGCGGCGGTGGGGACGGGAGCGATGGCGTGTCGGCGGGGTGCGGAGCATCGGCGGCTACGCGGGCAGCGGCGACGGTGAGGGCGACGTGGGGGCGTGGGTCGCTGGGGGCGTGGGCGGAGGGGCAGCGTCGGTGGAGCCACTGCAAATAGAGCGGTGTTTGCCGCGTGCGCCGGGCGCCGCGGTGCGGTTTGCTGTGGGCGTGCGTCGCTGCACGCGAGCGGCGGGGAGCCCGCGCGGAAGCGCCTGCCCAGCCGGAAAGGACGCGCGCGGCGAGGCCACAGCGCCAGAGTGGGCTTGGCTCTGGCAGCGGTGAGGCGAGAAATGACGTGGTAAATTGGGAATGGGTTGTAGGAAGAGACAAAAAGTTAGTCGTGCAAAAAAGGGAGCAGATTGATGGATTGAATAATTGTTATTCCAGGTGCATCAAATCTGAGGGTCATTAGTCCTGTAACTGTTGTACACGTTTTTCTGTCGGGAGGTTAGCTATCTTCCCCTTGGGAAGGTGAGATCCGGCGCCGACTAGCGTCGACTAGCGGGGTTTTTACCAACCAGGTATCTCCCAACAGCGGAGCACCGCCCCAGACGAGACCAACTCTAAGTTCCCGACCGGTCTCTCGGCGTGTGTGTTAGTTACACAACGCCTTTGGTCAAACCAAATTACACAATCAGATTGAAAGAAACAGATTTTCACTCACCATGGTGTGGTTGAAACAGCATTTATCAACTCTTCAATACCCAGTCATGCAAAGTAGGTTATTCCGTAGTTAGACAAAATACTGATCACCAATGATTACCACATATGTGACTTTTTCCTGGCAGAAGAAAGCAACTTGTTTAGTTCGGCAATCATGCACCTGTCACGCCCGGTCTTAAACACACGTACCAATGATGGAGCGCAGAAATAATATCTTAGGACAGTATTCCTTAAACCCACTTCAACCATTTTTGGTCTTTTGAGAATTCCGTCAAATTACACAACGAAACCTCCAATAAGAATTGTGCTGCAATAAAGCCAGTATTTCTACAGAACCTCCGTTTAGGAGAATGAAAAACAAGCGACAATTTTGAAGGAATTTAAGACGATATCTTGCATAACGTATATCTGGAATAGATCCGTCAACTGATTCAGATGTTCAGAGATGAATGAGTCTCTTGGTTATATTAAAAAAAGCTGTATTGTATGTTCTAAAAATTCACAAATCATATTAAAAAGGTCTAATTCTAACCGCCATTGAAAAGAAGGATAACTTGGAGCCCTAATTTTGATGACCATTTTTATCCAAAATATAATTTAAATAATTAAACACTCCAAATTATTATTTAAAGAAATTGTCTAAGAGCAACTCTTTGCAAACACATGTATAATGTATTCATTTATTCATTCATTATTGGTATCGTAGGCTTCCGCGGCCAGAGTCATGATCTGGGCTGTCCGGGTGACGCCGCGTTGAAGGCTGGGGTGCCGACGTTTCGACCGACATATCGCGGTCCTCTTCAGGGCTGTACTATTGGCAATACAGCCTTGAAGAGGACCGCGATATGTCGGTCGAATCGTCGGCACCCCAGCCTTCGACGCGGTGTCACCCGGACAGCCGAGATCATTCATTATTTTACTCATCTATTTTCTCATAGAAATGCACAATTACTTAGAATCGCCTTCACTCACCCTCTCTCTCTCTTTCTTTTTTCTTTCTTTCATTATCACTTATACATACACGCGCATACACAAATACACACATACATACATTTAATCTTACACATACACCGACTATTTCACAGAACTAACTCAGTTCATTGATGTTTTCTTTGCCCGGAAGACAAATTCTCTCTCGAAATTATTGTTAGTTTGTAAACAATAACTCAAATTGCAATGGGTGAAAGGGAACTCAATGATTAATAACCTTTAGGGAAGCTGCGTGTTATCCCAAACAATGCCAGAGCGGAATCTGGCTAGCACTCCACCCGAATCGGATACCAGGAATTACTCGGAGCTTTGAAATTCACCACACACTGAATGTGGGAATCGAAAGAGAATGAAGACCAGTGGGAATTTCAATTTTATTTATTTATTCGTATGGCAACAATACAATACAATAAGGATAATACACAGGAAACAATACAATAAGAAAAGGGCAAAATTTCACACAAAGAGAGCCATTCAAAATAATTAAAAGAACAAGTACACAATTTAAAAACAATATAGCACATTTAAGTAAAAACTATATGTCTAATTCACAATAAGAAGTTAATTTTATCAGTCATAAAATATTGATTCTAAAGCCTTAAGTCAAGTTCCTTTGCCCATTGGGCCGCATTGTCAGTTACTGCGATGAATTCTTGGGGATTTCCAGGAAACTTCCTTCTCGGACAGTCATTGACAATGTGATGTATATGATATCGTAGGCTTCCGCGGCCAGAGTTATGATCTGGGCTGTCCGGGTGACGCCGCGTCGAAGGCTGGGGTGCCGACGTTTCGACCGACATATCGCGGTCCTCTTCAGGGCTGTACTGCGTGTACAATGTGATGTATAGTTTGCCTGACATCTGCGCAGTCACACATCGGGCAATAGAAAATTTATGCCATTTTGTATTGCAATTCCAGCAATTATTATATATTATATATTATATATTATATATTATATATTATATAAATTCCAGCAATTATTATATATTATATATTATATATTATATATTATATATTATATATTATATATTATATATTATATATTATATATTATATATTATATATTATATATTATATATTATATATTATATATTATATATTATATATTATATATTATATTATATTATATTATATGGAATTGCAATAGAAAATGACAAAAATAATGGTCCTGCAGTATTCCAAATTTGAAACAGTCAACCATATGCAATCCTCACTGACAAAGAATTTCTTGAATTTTATGTCTACGTTGTCAACTGAGAGAAGAAAAGAATGATAATTTAATTAATACTGAACTACAAGAGCTGGATAGGTAAAGAGTACTCATTAACAATAAAAATGTATTTACACAAAATTACGATCTTACATTATCGCATATATGTTTTGAGAATTTTTATCTCATACCCAGTGCATCGGTCGACAAATATGACCGCAAAGCCGTCAATATGTGCGTATATATGCTCTGATGATGGCGTAAAAGATCTTGAAACATAAGTGGGATGTAAGATCGGGATTTAGCGTATTTTTTTCATTGTGGAAATTACTTCTTTTATCCATCCATATACGATTCCACAGAATTGCTGCGGTAACCACTGATTTTATGAATTACTGGAGTTTATATTTTGATAAAATTAATGACATCACTGTTAGAAAAGTTCGTGAAAAAAATTATTAAAATATAAACACTAGTCGCCAGACTCATTTTTTTAAAAAAAAATCGATTTATAGAATTAATAGGGAATTAAACTATGAATATTTTGGTAAATTGATTAAATCATTTATTAGTAACTGTTTACTAATGAATATCCAAAATAATTTAAATTTGGCGCCTAATCTGGAACGTTAACAATTATAATCTTTCTTTGGAGTGAATTAACAGCAAAGGGCGTACATTTCAAACGCCCAGCGCTTGAGATAGATATTTTCCCTCAACAGCCGCCGACGGCATTACAGAGAGAAATAACAATTTGTCTGAGAATACCACTCGAACTTACGGAAAGGTGGTCATGAGAGCGTAATACCTTCCCGGACTTCCCCGATTGGCTGAACCGTGGAATATTTTATTCCCTACGAGCAAATGGCATCGCCGCTATTCCTAAAAATCTGGGGTCTTTTCAAACTAAGCCGCCATGAGCGGCGTTGTTACTACAAAACAGTCAAATCTGCTGCGTAGCTGATCGTATCGTACAGAAACAGAACATATTCGCGTATACATCGACGCTCGAATTTATCGACGCTCGATGCTTATTACATTTCCATGACAATAAGTATTTCAATGTGCAAGCAGGCCAGAGACGAGCCACAATTTGTAAGGGCGTTGAATGAATGTAAATACTTCCAGAACATACAACACATGATATCTTCCTAATATGGTCAATGTTCGAATTCAAGTTTGTGTCGCCTATGTATGCAGACAGTCTTAATACTTGTCGCTTGAGACTCTTCTCTTACACGAAGCAAGAAAGACGTTTCTGTGAGTCTTTTGTCCAAGACATTCTATCAGCTCTCTCGCAACCAGCCATTTCGACGCTTTAACAGCAAGTAACTGTGGGAGTTCTGATGAAGTGTTGACATTATTCAACTATAAAATAATGGAAGTAATCTTTGTCAACTTCAATTTGTTAAGTCTGTGTTGACGGCTTTGCAGTGATTGTCAGCCTAGCTGTATATGGTAAGGGTTGGGAGAAAGTATACTCTCCCGTCGAGACGGGGCACTGCCTCCGGATCTTGGTTTGGTTTGGTTTGGTTTGGTTTGGTTTGGTTTGGTTTGGTTTTTCGTGTTTCCGGGCGCGTCAACTGCTTTGGTCATTCGTCCTGTTAGTGTAGTGCATGTTTTTTCTCGGGAGATGGCGGTGATCTTCCCCCGCTGGATGGTGAGATCCGGCGCCGACCTACCGTCAGCTAGCGGGCTTCTCCCTTAACCAGGACTCTCCCACCAGCGAGGTACCGCCTCAGCCGGGACAAGCTCTAAGCTACCGACCAGTCTCCCGGAATATGTGGTAGTGTAGTGCATGTTAGTGTAAGTGTGCGTGTAAGGGGGGGAGGATAGGACAAAGAAGAGGAAGGAAAGATCGCGTGCGGTCCGTGGCCCGTTTGTTAGGGTACTGCTCCGGCATTCGCCTGGTGTTGATCGAAGAAACCACGGAAAACTACCGATCAGAGCAGCCGGCCACTAGAATTCTCCTCAGGCAGCGTCTGCATTCGACCTAGAAGAAAAGCTAGTGTCGAAAATCCTGCCGCCGTGGGGAGTGGGAACCTAGGACCTCCCAGTCAGAGGCACTGAGCTACCGCTCCCGGTAAGTCGTGAGGATATGACAAGGGGAAAGAAAGACCGCACGCGATCCGTGACCCATTTGTTAGGGTACTGCTCCTACATTAGCTTTGTATTGATCGGAGGAACCACGGAAAACTACCGATCGAAACAGCCGTCCATGTAAATCTCCTTCAGACGGCGAGTGAATATTGCCTACCTATCTAGCTAGTGTCGAAAATCTTGACAACGTCGGGACTCGAACCCTAGGACCTCCCATTTAGAGTCACTGCAGTGACATCAGTTCTCTTGAGCAACGTCATCTGGAAATTTAATTAAGATCTTGTATGGATAAACACATGCATCCAGAACATTGTTAATTACAGCAGGTTCCACGTTTAAAACCAGGCGGAATACGTTCAGAAATCGCGTCTCTAGTAATGATCTTATACTGGGTTTTCGTAACGTGGCAGCTGAGGGTATTATCTTCAAGATGGAATATGACAAGACTTTTTGCGTCTTTCTCGGTCCTGCTGCAAGATGTCGTATGATCGCGACTGTTTCAAGTAGCGCAGCAGATGAAGCGACATCTAGCGGCACGACCTAGGAAGACGCGAAAAGCCGTGCCATATTTCTTCTTGAAGATAATACCCTCAGATGCCACGTTAGGAAAGCCCAAGTACAGTCGACTCCGGTTATAATGAAGTCGGATATAGCGAACCCTCAGTTATAGTGAACTAAAGTCACTAGTCCCGTTTCACTTACATTACTAATAATCATAAGAAGATTCGATTATCGTGAACGTGAACCTGGGCTATAGTGAACGTAGGAAATACAATATGCTGGAAATTAATTCCCTCCTGGAAAAGAATATATTGCCTCAGTGCCACAAATACAAACACTAGGCAGCTGGAAAAAATATTGTCGTCCAAAGGTCAAATCGAAGAAGTCTCCCCTGAGGTGAAGGTCGAAGAAGTCTCCCCTGAGGACTCTGCAGAATGATCTAGAGAAATTACTAATGAAAAAGTACGAAGCAATCACTTGAAAATAATTGATTTTTTAAGGACAAATAAATATATAAAAATTTCAGTACATGCTGATAATGTATTTTGCTTTAACGATATATTAATAAAATAAATAATTATCGGTAAATTCTATTTAACTTTGACATCATCGGATATAGTGAACGTCGGATATAGTGAACCAAATATGTTAGTCCCTAGAAGTTTCCTATAACAGGAGTCGACTGTAGAGAGCGCCTCTTCGGCTGAGGGCTGGGCGACCTCAGCGCTTTGCGCGGAGTCAGGCCTCATTATTCCCCTCGCCGCCCTCGCTCCACTTCTCAGCTCGTCGAGGGGCGTTGTTCCCTCTGCTCTCCCGCGCGGGGGGCGGGGCAGCCTTTGCTCCCTCACCTCATGCAGCCTTCCGCCTCATCCCTTTCACTTAGGGCGCCGGCGACGGAGCCACGATACCATCTCGGTCAAGCTCCCAGCCTCGCAGCGCGCCTCCACCGCCGGCACTTTATATTTGAAATCGATATCCCGCCAGCCGCCGCGCGGGGTTGGCGGCCGGCGGCGGCGGGGGGCGGCCGGGGGCGGTCGGGGGGCGGCGCGCGCGTCAGCAGTATTCCTCCGCCCCCGGGCCACCCCCACCGCCACCACGGTCGCCGCCCCCGGCGTTTAATTAATAATCGATGTGCGCTTCTTCCGACTCTTTTATTTATTTTGCCGACGCCTTATCTCGGTCGCGCTCGCTCGCTCGGCGTGGGCCTGCCTGCCAGCACGGCCTGATTTCTCTACTTCCTCGCAGCCTCTTGTGTAAAGGCCGGCGGTAAAGGGGTTTACATATCCAGTGCTTGCTGGAATTGATTTCCACTGCGCCGCTGTTTATTTCTTTGCTGGTAGAGCATTAGTCAGTGCTAATGATGCTAATTAATTCAGCAGTGAGGAATTCGTAGTGAATGAAGATGCAGTACATTTCTTTGGAAACATTGGAAGAACATGTATTTTTCCTAAAACCGGACAGTTTTTCTACAACACAACCTTTAAAAAAGGATGCTTTAGAAATGTTAAAATATACGTGTGTAAACTAATAATTGTGTAAAATGCGTCTCGCGTAAACCTTTTTCTGAAATAGTACATTATAATCTGTTAGATATAAGTGGTATATAAAATATTACATAGTTATATTTGTGTATAAGTTAGTTTTTCTTATATTATTCTGGTATTTTTCTAGATAATTCTATTGTTCTTTCCAAAACCTCTACCAATGCCTACGCGAATTTCTTTTCCCTTCTTCCAGCTTACCCAGGCAATTCGTTATCTCCTAGCCGGCGGTAATGAAGTTTACATATCCAGAGCTTGTTGGAATTGATTTCCATTACAACACAGTTTATTTTCTTGCTTGTAGAATAAAAGTCAGTGCTAATGAGATATTAATTCAGCAGTGAGGAATTCGTAGTGAGCGAAGATGCAGTACATTTCTTCGGAAACATTGAAAAAAATGTAATTTTCCTAAAAGTGACCTGTTTTGCTACGACATAACCTTTAAGAAAAATGGTTCTGAAATTTTAAAATGCACGTGTGTAAACTAAAAATTGTTCCAATAGATAACTCAATTTTAAAACATGTGTCTCACGTAACATTTTTTGTAAAATGAGACGTACTTATCTGTTTGAGAAAAGTGTGTATAAAATCACACATATTTATATTTGTGTAGTTTCTCGTATATTTTTATGCCGGGAGAGATGGATCAGGGCATCCACTGATGTCACTGCAGCCCCTCTCACTGGGAAGTCTTATGTTCAAGTCCCAACGGTGGCAGGATTTTCGACCCTAGCTTGTTAATTAGGTCGAATTCAGTCGCTGTCTGGAGGAGAAATCTAGTGTCCTGCTGCTGCGACCGTTATTTTGCCGTGGTTTCTCCGATCAACACCAGGCGAATACCGGAGCTGTACCGTAACGAACGGGCCACGAACCGCGCGCAATCTTTCCTACCTCTTCCTTGTCCTATCCCCTTACACACACGCCTAAACTAACACGCAATGCACTACCACATATGCCGGGAGATCAATCGGGAGCTTAGAACTTGTCCTGGTTAGGGTGGTACCGCGCTGGTGGGAGATACCTGGTTGACGAAAATCTCGCTAGCCGACGGTAAGTCAGCGTCTCATGTCGCCATCCTGCGGGGTATCACCACCGCTACCTCCTGAGCAAAATGGTCAACAACAAACAAGCACACACTTCACACATGTTTGGGGCTAGTGACCATACTAGTTGACTTGTCTGGAATCATAACAATCAATCAATCGTATATTTTTCCAATATTTTTTGTAGTTTTCACGATCTTTCTACTACTTTTTCCAAAACCTACCCCAGTTCATTTTCCCTTCCTCCGGCTTAGCCAGGCAATTCGTAACCCCCTTGTCGCTCCATCCTTCCCTAGCTTCCCTTGCTCTTACAAGGCCCCGCTGAGTTCTGCGAGAACTCAGGCTCCGAGAGGAGATGAGAGGCGCTTCGCGAGAGCTGAGATTCGGCGGGGGCGGCGGCAGGGGGCAGGGGCAGGAGGCAAAGGCGGGGGGCGGGGGGCGGGGGCGAGGGCGAAGGTGGAAGCAAAGGCAGGGGCGGCGGGGACGATGAGGGCGGCGGCTGTGGCAGGGGCGGCGCGGGTGACCGGGGCGGCGGTGCGGGCGGCAGCGCCGGAGAAATTTCATAGCCAATCGATGGCTCGAGCGGCGGCAGCTTCCGTAGCCCGTTTTTACGGTCCGATGCGCCACCGCAGGCTGAGAGCTCCGGCGGAGGCTACCGGTCGAGCACCGCCCCCGCGCTCCTGCGCCTTCACAGTGGATAGCGCAGGCGCCTGGACTGGGCACAACACAGGTTGAGACCGCGAGCAAGTAAGGACAACAATACATGTGAAATACCGGGGAGCGGTAGTTCAGTGCATTAACTGATGCCACTGCAGCGCCTCTAACTGGGAAGTCTAGGTTCGAGTTCTGACAGCGGCAGGATTTTCGACACTAGCTTTTCACTAGGTCGAATTCAGTCGCTGTCTGGAGAAGAATTCTACCGGCCGGCTGCTCTGATCGGTAGTTTTTCGTGGTTTCTCCGATCAACACCAGGCGAATGTCGGAGCTCCCTACCAAACGGGCACGGACCGCGCGCGATCTGTCTTCCTCTTCCTTGTTCTATCCTCTCCCCTTACACACCCACTTACACTCAACATGCACTACACTTCCGCATATTCCGGGAGAACGGCCGGGAGCTTAGACCTTGTCTCGGCTGGGGCGGTGCCCCGCTGGTGGGAGAGTCCTGGTTAGGGGAAACCCCACTAGCCGACGGTAGGTCGGCGCCGGATCTTGCCGTCCAGCGGAGGAAGTTCACCGCCATCTGCCGAGAAAAAACATGCACTACACTAACGGGACTAATGAACAAAGCAGTTGACGCGCCCGAAAACACAAAAAATAATCAATCAATCAGCATGTGAAGTCGTAGGCTTCCGCGGCCAGATTCATGAAAATTATCTTAGCTGTCCAGGTACTTGGCCCCCACCCAAATATAAACCCGAGCGCAGATCACTCCGGTGCAGACAAGCCCTGAGGAAGACCACGACATGATGATCGAAACGTCAGCAACCCAGCCTTCAGCGCGGCGTCACCCGGCCAGCCAAGATCACATGCATTGACAATAATACATGTCCCAGAGATGCAGTGGAAAAAGGTGGGGGAGGTCACTGCACTGACACTGCTCGGGAGGTCCCGAGATTCGAGTCCTCACGCTGGCAGAATTTTCGGCACTAGCCACATACCTAGGTCGAGTTCTGTCGCTCTCGAGGTTAATTCTAGCGGCCGTCTGCTTTGATCAGAAATTTTCCGTGTTTTCTCTGATCAACACCAGGCGAATGTCAGAGTAGTACCCTAACAAACGGGTCGCGGACCACGCGCGATCTTTCCTTCTCATTCTTTGCTATATCCTATCCCTTATTTACCCTTACTTCCTTGCAATATACTAACACGTATGCCGGGAGACCGGTTGGAAGCTTAGAGATTGAGGCTGTGCTCTGCTGGTGGGAGATACGAGGTTAGGGAAAACCCCGCTAGCCGAGGGTATGTCGGTGACGGATCTCGCCATACACTGAGGCAAGATCTTCGCCACCTCCTTAGAAAATAAAATATTTCCCACATACGGGACTTATGACCTTACACTCCCGGATTCACTAGTAATTATTCAACATGCTATATTTTTTATTTGAAGAAAGAAATGATTAGCATGCGCATAAAGCCGTCTGATGTTTCTCGTGGTGTGATTCAGGCTTTAATTCGCGGTCGAGGCAAAAGTAGAGTTGTAGCTGATTTTTAAAGTCGACTTAGTTTCTGTAGCTGTGTGGTGAAGAAATGCTCACGCAGGCAATGTTTGCTAGTAATGGAGAGGGGAACATGTCATGTTCACCACATGTGTATTTAACCCCCAAGCATGTGAATTCATTTCTTTGATCAGTCGCGGGGGACACCAATAGCTAACTGACAAAGTCGGACTGTTCTGTTCTATGATTCAACAGCCCGCTATGGGCCTTGGACGTGAAGCGTTGACCCAGCCTCTCGGCCATGTGATAAGGGGTTAGAGTGGTTAGGCAAAAAAAAAAGATATCCCTTGACTGTATATACTGGTCTTCATAACGTTAGGTTGGGGTATCTAATGGACGCAGTAATAGATACTGGGACATTTGTAAGGAAAAATATACAGGTTTTATTTTCCTACGTCGGGAATCAAACCCGGGGTCGCGTCATGGACATCGATCATGCTAACCAACGAGTTACCGAAGGGAACTGCAAAGTCGAACTGTCGACCCAAATGCCTGATATATACATACAAATAATTATGATAAAAAAGTAGTCAATAAATAAAAATAAAAATGATTCAAAAATTAGTTGAAATGTAAATAAAGGTCTGTGTTTTTAGTAGCACAGATCCGTCCTGAAATTGCAAGGCCAGGTATTCGAAAGGTTGTGAGTTCGAAGTGTGGTGTCTTCGAAAGATTGTAGGCATGTGAGATTAAGGTTAACCAAATTCGTGAGTTTGAAGGACTGAGGGACTTGAATAATAAACGACTTATAGAGACGTGTTTTCGTAGTATTTTGGATTTGAAAAGTCGTAGGTTTGAATGGTCACAGGTTCAAATGGTCGTTGCTCAAAGGGTCGAAGGTTCCAAGAATTGTATTTTTCAAAGGGCAATGCAATCAAAGGAAATTTGATTTGAGGGGTCGCGTTTCGAAGGTGGGAGTTTAAAGAGTTGCGGGTGGGTCGTGTCTTCAAAAGGTATCTATTGAGCTAGTGCAGAAGAAATATTGACTCAACAATGACTCTGACCGGATGGGTCTAGGGTTTGAGTTCCGAAAGTCGTGGAATTTTCGCAGTAGCTATAATGTCAAAATTCTCACTGGCTATAGATAAGCCTAGTTCAACCACCGTCTGTAGGATAATTCTAGCCTCCAGCTGCTCTAATTGACACTGTGGCGTCGTAGTGATATGAGTGAGAGACAGATCCAAAGTTTTTTATGTACAGATTTATTTACATTTCCAATACAATGATTACAGTCCTATGGAAACTACCGCTGCACTACACAATACTCAAATTCCTGAAACAAGTCGCTCCAACCAGACACAGAGAACCCCAGCGTGCTGAATCTTAGTGCCGCCCATGGTCTCTAGACCCGTGGCAAACGCCACACCTCGCAAGCCTGCGATAACCTCTTGCATGTGACAAAAGTGCCTGCGCACCGCGATTCGTCTAAAACTCGAATGAATCCTCCACTAAACTCCATCGCGAGGAATGACGTGACAGATTTCACACACTTTCGCTCCCGCCCGCCCCATCTCATTACGGAATTTGGGCCCGACGCAAACCGAGCTTGCCGACCAGCTGCACACCGAAGCTGTCAACACACATCATCCCCCTTGTGCTGGTTGACACCCGCTTCCAAGACACGCCCCCGACAACCTACACACCGGGAGTAGCTCAGTGCATCAACTGATGTCAATGCAGCGCCTCTGACCGGAAGGTCCTAGGTTCGAGTCCTGACGGCGGCAGAATTTTCGACCCTAGTTTTTCAGCTAGGTCGAATTCAGCCGCTGTCTGGAGGAGAATTTTAGCGTCCGACTGCTCTGATCGGTAGTTTTCTGTGATTTCTCCGATCAACACCTGGCGAATGCCTGAGAAGTACCCTAACAAACGGGCCACAGACCGCGCGCGATCTTTCCTTCCTCGTCCTTGTCCTACCCTCTCTCCTTACACACACACTTACACTAACATGCACTACACTACCACAGGTTCCGGGAGACCGGTCGGAAGCTTAGAGCTTGTTTCTCCGATCAACACCAGGATTAATGCCGGAGCAGTACCCTACCAAACGGGCCACGGACCGCGCGCGATCTGTCCTTCGTCTTGTCCTATCCTCTCCCTTTACACACACTTACACCAACAAGTACTACACTACCAAATATTTCGGGAGACCGGTCGGAAGCTTAAGGCTTGTCCCGGCTGGGGCGGTGCCTCGCTGGTGGGAGATACCAGGTTGAGGAAAACCCTACTAGCCGACGGTAGGTCGGCGCCGGATCTCGCCATCCAGCGAGGGAAGATCACCGCCATCTCCCGAGAGAGAGAATCATGCACTACACTAACGGGACTCATGACCAGAGCAGTTGACGCGCCCGGAAACACGAAAAAAAGCAATCAAACAAATCAATCAATCAGAGCTCCGTTTGCTTCAAAGCCCGGCGCCTGGACCAACCCGTCCCCCTTGCCGGCATCAGGCCTTGTGAGGTCTGATGAGAGAAATGCTATGACGTTACAATACCTTTCCACGATTTCTCCGTTAATGTAAAATCTTTACAGTCACATTTATGTCTCACTTTACACGCACACACATATTTATTTACAGACGCCGATCGGTCGGGACTGGGAGCGGTGGCCCAGTGCATTAACTGATGTCACTGCAGCGCCTCTGACTGGGAGGTCCTAGGCTAGAGTTCCGACGGCGGCAGGATTTTTGGATACTAGCATGTCCGCAGGGCCGAATTTAGTCGCTGTCTGGGGAGAATTCTAGCGGCCGGCTGCTCTGATCGGGGTTTTCCGTGGATTCTTCGAACAACACCAGGTGAATGCCGGAGCAGTACCCTAACAATCGGGCCACGGAGCGCGCGCGCGATCTTTCCTTCCTCCTCTCCTTACCCCTTACACACACACACACACACACTTACACTAACATGCACTACAATACCACACATGACGGGAGACCGGTCGGGGAATTACAACTTGTCACGGCTGGGGCGGTGCCCGCTGGTGGGAGAGTCCTGGTTAGGGGGAAAACCGGCAGGTCGGCGCCGGATCTTGCCATCAAGCGGGGGAATATCACCGCCATCTCCCGAGGACAAATCACATACTACACTTACAGGACTAATGACCTAGGATGTTGACGTGCCCGGAATCACCACCACCAACAACATCAACAACATATTTCAAGCAAAATAAATTTCATTATTTTAACATCTCCGCCTCTGAAACTATTATATTCAATCTTGTGAAATTTTAAGACCGTAGGTCATATGCTCATTTTCGTAATATTTTGGTATTTTGCATAGTTCAATCAGTGGGATTACGTACGTCAATTTTTCTGATATATGTTTCTAAATCATATTTATAATATATTTAAAATAAAGCAAAAGAAAGAAATTACTTTTATCAAAAAGCGTTAATTTTACAGTTATCCCCATTTCCTTAAAAAGAACATTAACATAATTTTGCTTCTGAACCCCGAAAATTCCTATGTAGAAAAGTTTCGCGGTTTGAGATTTTACCGCTGGGTCTCTTTCGTATTCCGTTGGCACTGTGCGCCAGCAGATCTGCCTTGGAAGTCCCGAGCAAACGTCGCTGTGCCTCGCTGCTTCTTCGCAACTCCTTACACAACGCGAGGCTGTCAATATCGGCGCCGCCCTATCCCTCTCAATGTCGGCTTACGTCGGCCGACGCTGCTCAACTCACGCTTCTCAGCCGTCTGCCCTCCTCGGCCTTTTGAAACCCAAATGTCACGTTTTAAGTTAAAACTAGCGCTGCTCGTACAGCAAATACTTTCTCTCGTAGCTTGTAAATTTTTGCCATGAGACCGACGCCATTCTACAGCGTCCTTTGTTCTAACTAGAAATTTAAAAAAAATTGGAGCCAGTTTTGGGAAAAAAATTGATTGATATTTTCGTGTTTCCGGGCGCATCAACTGCTTTAGTCATTAGTCCCGTTAATGTAGTGCATGTTTTCCTCTCGGGAGATAGCAGTGATTTTCCCCTCGCTGGATGGCGAGATCCGGCACCGACCTACTGTCGACTAGTGGGGTTTCCCCCTGACCAGGACTCTCCAACCAGCGGGGCACCGCCCAAGCCGGAACAAGCTCTAAGCTCCCGACCGGTCTCCCGGAATATGTGGTAGTGTAGTGCGTGTTAGTGTAAGTGAGTGTGTAAAGGGAGAGGATAGGACAAGGAAGGGGAAGGACAGATCGCGTGCGATCCGTGGCCCGTTTGGTGCTGCTCCGGCATTCACCTGGTGTTGATCGGAGAAACCACGGAAAACTACCGATCAGAGCAGCCGGCCGCTAGAATTCTCCCCAGACAGCGACTGAATTCGACCCAGCTGAAAAGCCAGTGTCGAAAATCCTGCCGCCGTCAGGACTCCAACCTAGAACCCCCCCTTTTGAGAAGAAATAATCATGGCTTTACTATATGCAAATTCTTATAAAAACTATTTATATTTTCAAAACGTTTGGAAATTTCATTGCTAAATTTTGTTTCTAAAGGAAGAATTTGATCGATTTACTATTTCATGTATTCAGGCGCGTCAATTAATAAGGCCATTAGTTCCGTAAGTGTAGTGCATGTTTTTTCGAGGTATATTAGTTATGATCTCATCCTACTGGATGACGAGATCCGGCCTCGACCTACCCGTCGGGTATAGTTTTCCCCGACCAGGTATATCCCACCAGCGAGGTACCGCCCAGCCGAAACAAGCTTCTATCTCCCTACTGGTCTCTCGGCATGTGTGGTAGTATAGTTCATGTAAATGTAAGTATACTTGAGAAAGTATTTTTGGGAGGAAGTTATTAATGAAATAATGAATGCCTTTGTAAAGGAAAAAGGAGTCAAAACATTTTTGAAAAGCAAGAATTTTGGTAGTTTTACTATCGTCAACAAGTCTGAAATATTGCTGATTAGCAGCAATTTCACAATCATTACCACAGCAACTGACATAATTATTGAATTCGTAAAATATCGTATATGATATACTGTTTAAAAGCAGATTTTCTTCATACGATTTTCCCCCTCCAAAAATCTGAATTTGTGCAAACTACACATTTAATTGTAATATAAAAATACTTTTTTAAATTTCAAATTAACCAAAAATAACTGGTCTTCAGTTAAGTCCTACACTAATAATAAACAATTATTACATAAACAAGCATGCTTGTACGTAAAATTGTATATCGTTGAATATTTTAATTACGATTCCCCAATTTTTTTAAAATTTATATTAACTGCTGGAGTGAATGAGTTCGTAGTACCTCCCACTTTAGAAAATTAAAATCCTACAAACTCGTTAAGTCATTGATCCAATGTTGGATAGTGCTGCGTTTCTTTACAAAGCCTTAATACGGGAATTTATTACCATTAACTCGCTTTACAGTCAAGTTAAATAATCGAACACATACATTTATAAATACGTAAAATACACAGTAGAGTCACACCTGCAGCGCGCTAGAGGCAGGGATGGAGAACGTGTCCCTACGTCTACTAAAACTCTGTTTTTTTTTTTTATGAAGAATGACCTTCAACTGCTTGAGTTCCAGAGTGAGGTTCCACCTGGGGGACGCTCAGAGCAAGATGTAGAAAGTGCTTCCCACGTCCGATCCTTTTTTCGATTGCAGAAAGCGCTCGAGCAGTAGAAACCGATTGCAGAAAGCGCTCATGCAGCGGCAACCGATTGCAGAAAACGCTTGATCAGCGGCAACCGATTGCAGAAAACGCTTGATCAGCGGCAACCGATTGCAGAAAACGCTTGATCGGCGGCAACCGATTGCAGAAAACGCTTGATCAGCGGCAACCGATTGCAGAAAACGCTTGATCAGCGGCAACCGATTGCAGAAAACGCTCGAGCAGCGGCAACCGATTGCAGAAAACGCTCGAGCAGCGGCAACCGATTGCAGAAAACGCTCGAGCGCCCGCTGCTGGTTGGCAAGTTGCCAGTCGGTCACGGGCGGTCATTTCCTTCCGAATTCAGAGCTCTGATGTCTACCTTCTCCTCTATCTCAGTGCTGCCGCATTACAGGACAGCCGTCCACGACCTGAACCCGCCCACCTCACGCCGTATCCCTCCACGCTGCTGCCGGCCATGCACAAGCACAAGCACAAGAGCCGCCTTCGCCTTGTGGGCGCCCAGCGAGCGTCTCTGTCAGCCGCCGCCTCCACCTTGGGGCGGTCCCAGCCATTCAAGGCCGGTCAAAGGGCGACAGCCAAGGGCTTCCGATGGCCCTACGTCGACGCACTCACGGCCTCAGGGCCTTCCTCGCTCCGTCCCCCACCCCCAGAAACAACGCCCTGAAAAGCCATTGCTCTGCGCTGGGCGCACGTTGTGTGTAGCAACTTTCTCCTTTGATTGCGCCAAGTTGTTATTCACCCACGGAATTGCGTCCTCCGCCTATTTCTATAGAAACGCCCGGGCTGACGCGTAGTTACAAGAGTTGCGGCAGAACAAAAGGTTCCACGGGACGCAAAATTAACTATTACACATTATCCTTCACACTTTCTACGTAGCAAACTGTTGTAATAAGTTGTGGACACTTCCAATCACATTTTGAGAACAATGACATTAACAAATATGAAAAATAAAACATCAAAACTTCCAAAATTAAAAAAAAACATTGTAATAATGTGTACAAAAATAAAGTATACGTATGAATCAATATTAGAAAAACTTTGTAAAATTTAACAAAAATAAACTATACGTAGGGATCATGCTGTAGGATTCCACACTTAACGTAAATAATATGTGAAATGTAGGAATTGTCTTCAACATTTCGAAAACAAGTTCTGTAATCATCATAAAAGTACTCTGAAAATAGCAACCGCTGATGAGTTTTGTCGATTTGTGTTTAATTTCACTTGCATTGCCTAGTTTTGTAATTGTTTTTTTGTTTGTAACGACTTGTATGTCATTTTGTTTGTATAATAAATGTATCAATTTCATACATACAATTAATATTCTGTAATTGATGTATTTTAGTCAAATGTAATTTCTTTTTGTAATGAGAACAATCAGAAAAGGTCCTTTCTGGCCCATCCCGAAGGTATAAGAGCCTGAATGCGTGTTACACAATAAGACTACAGGTTAGAATCATAGAAAGAATGGATGTTATCGCCATGAGTTTGATTGATAACGTGCTGAGGCAATCAAAAAGAGGAAGGCAGCTGGGGAAACTTGCTCCAGACCCCGACTTAGTTGTGACACCGCATTATTTTCATTAAAAAAATCTGTAATCCAATTTTAACCCTATGTGTTCTTTCAGATGCATGGAGAAATTAATTCTGTTTATGAGTTGGGAGAGGAGGAACTGTTTTGTTTAAAATGAGGAGCCGCTTGGATCAACTACCCCAGGCCTCCGGTTTTCTTTGGGCGCCCCTAATAATTTGAAACATAGTAAATACTTTTGTTGTTGAGCAGTAAGTAAATAAATTATTTAAAGAAAACATACCCTTCATTTATTGAGTGCTAAACGTCAGTTTCTTGGGAAAATGTCTGTCAGAGCAGAAGCCTTTCACCCTCGCGTGTTTTGGAGTACCCCAGGGATCTCCAGAAGGGAAAAGAGCGCCTAGCGCGGGAGGGTGGAGGCCGGCCGGGGCGATGGTAAGGGAGCGAATGGAGGGCGGGGCGGGGAGGGGCAGTGGCGGGGCTGGGCGGGGTGGGACGGCACTGGGCGGGGCTGGACTAGGAGGGAGGGGAGGGGCGAGGAGGGAGAGGTGCGGGGATGTGGTGGGAGGGGGACGGAGGCGGGGAGGAGAAAGAGGGGCGGAGGCCGGTCGGGGCGCGAGCCTGCTGACCAGGGCACGCTGGGGGAGCGGAGGGCGGGGCGGGGCGGGGCGGGCGGAGAGAGGCGGAGAGAGGCGGAGAGAGGCGGAGAGGGCGGAGAGGCGGAGAGAGGCGGAGAGAGGCGGAGAGAGGCGGAGAGAGGCGGAGAGAGGCGGAAGCCGCTGCGGCGGCGACTGCAGCGCGCTCTCCGACCGCAGCTTCACCACCCCCGCTTCCGGCGCTCCTTCCATCTTGATTTATGGCGTTTGCAATTAGCTTAGCCCGGCCCTCCCGCTCTCCCGGCCCGCTCCCCCTCCGCGGTCCATCTGCAATTTCCAGCGGCCTCTCCCCTCCCCGCTTCTCTCAGGCGCCACGACGACCGCTCCCCTCCCATTCCGCGCGGAGAGTAGGTGGGGGCGAGTCGGGAAGTGGAGGCTCTCGTCTTTCCCTTCCCTTCCGTGAGAAGTGTAGGTGAGGGCGAGGCGGCTCAATATGAGGAGACCCTCCTCGACTCTTACGTGAGGAGAGAGGTGGGGCGAGGCGGAAGTGGAGGCCTCGTCTTCCCTTCCCTTCCGTGAGAAGTGTAGGTGAGGAGAGGCGGCTCAAGATGAGGAGACCCTCTCGACTCTTACTGAGGAGAGTAGGTGGGGGCGAGGCGGGAAGTGGAGGCCTCGTCTTCCCTTCCCTTCCGTGAGAAGTGTAGGTGAGGGCGAGGCGGCTCAAGATGAGGAGACCCTCCTCGACTCTTACGTGAGGAGAGTAGGTGGGGGCGAGGCGGGAAGTGGAGGCTCTCGTCTTCCCCTTCCCTTCCGTGAGAAGTGTAGGTGAGGGCGAGGCGGCTCAACTTACGGAGAGAGTAGGTGGGGGCGAGGCGGGAAGTGGAGGCCTCGTCTTCCCCTTCCCTTCCGTGAGAAGTGTGTGAGGCGAGGCGGCTCAAGATGAGGAGACCCTCCTCGACTCTTACGTGAGGAGAGTAGGTGGGGGCGAGGCGGGAAGTGGAGGCTCTCGTCTTACCCTTCCCTTCCGTGAGAAGTGTAGGGGCGAGGCGGGAAGTGGAGGCTCTCGTCTTCCCTTCCCTTCCGTGAGAAGTGTAGGTGAGGGCGAGGCGGCTCAAGATGAGGAGACCCTCCTCGACTCTTACGTGAGGAGAGTAGGTTGGGGCTAGGCGGGGAGTGGAGGCTCCCGTATTCCTCTTCCCTTCTGTGGGAAGTGTAGGTGAGGGCATGCAGCAGGAGACCCTCCTCTTCCCTTCCGTGGGGAGAGTAGGGGGGTGAGGCAGGGAATGGGGATAAGGGGGCGAGGCGGAGATGGGAGAGGAGGCCCTCATCTTCCCAACACGTGTGGAGGAGTAAGTGAGGCGGGAGGGGGGGAAGCTCTATCTCCTTCCACGTGAAGAAAGAGTGGGGGGTGGTGAGGGGGCTCTCCTCTTCCGGGGGGCCGAGGGTGGGTGGGCGCGCGGTGGGGGGGGGGGGGGGGGGTCTCCCGTTCCACGTGGAGAGTATGAGTGCGCCGGGTGGTGCCCTCCACTGTCCATCCACGGGGAGAGTAGGGCCGGGGAGGGAGGAGCGGGCGCGGCGGAGAGGGGTGACTCTTCTCTTCTTGTCGACGGAGTGGGCGGGGCGCCCACGCGCCCCACCCGCCTATTTCATCGCCCTTCACTCTCTTCAGCCAAAAAACGGACGGGCGGCCAGCGGAAGTGGACTCAGTGTGAGAGTATCCGTCTTTATTTCGGCCAGCGGCCTCATCGCTGTATTGTTGTACGCATGCGTGAATTTGATTGATTGATTGATTTTTTCGTGTTTCCGGGCGCGTCAACTGCTTTGATCATTAGTCCCGTTAGTGTAGTGCATGTTTTTTCGTGGGCGATGGCGGTGATTTTCCCCCGCTGGGTGGCGAGATCCGGCACCAACCTTCCGTCGGCTAGTGGGGTTTCCCTAACCAGGACTCTCCCACCAGCGGGGCACCGCCCCAGCCGGGACAAGCTCTAAGCTCCCGACCGGTCTTCCGGAATATGTGATAGTGTAATGCATGTTAGTGTAAGTGTGTGTGTAAGGGGAGAGGATAGGATAAGGAAGAGGAAGGAAAGATCGCGCGCGGTCCGTGGCCCGTTTGGTAGGGTACTGCTACGGCATTCGCCAGGTGTTGATCGGAGAAACCACGAAAAACTACCGATCAGAGCAGCCGGGCGATAGAATTCTCCTTCAGACGGCGACTGAATTTCGTCGTGGCGACGTAGCTAGTGTCGGAAAGCCTGAAACCGTCGGAATTCGAACCCTAGAACCGAGAAAGGGAAGTCCGGGCATTAACTGTTGTCACCGCAGTGTTAAATATCAAACTTGGCTGACTCTTATTTAATGACAATTTATTTAATAGGTCGCCAGCTGTTGAAAACAGCACATTGATAACATTAATTTTCGCTACGTAATATGTAGCGAACTGACCATGCATTTGCCTAAGGAGATAATTATGCAAAGCTAACACAAAAGCTTCTAAGCTATCGAAATTCAAAAGATTGTCGTCACACTTGAACTTTTCAAATGGACGCCCCAGGTTTTAATGAAAAGGTATCACAACTTTATAGGATCTCAAATCGGGAGATATGATAATCAAATAACTTTCAATATAACACATTTATTATATAAACAATTTTAATATATTAGTTTTTCCTGATGCGCAGGTTGCAAAGCAGCTGGGGAAAAACAAAGCAGAATTACAATTTACAAGTAAGAATGAAGGACGGTCGAGGCTGTCTCATATAAACAAAGGCGCGTAAAAATGCGCCGACATACAGAATTAATGATTTCAGTCGACCTCTTGAAAGAACCCACTTTAGGGCGAGGAAGCTGAAAATTGAAACATAAACCTTGTAACAGAAAGGTGAACACTAACTTAGTAGCGCATCTACAACATCGCGCTAGCACATACAGAAATACTGTCTTATAATCTACCTTTGAATGCCCACTTTAGGACGAGGTAGATAGAAACGTATATAAACAAATTTGCTAAAGAAGCCGTATTTAGGCCTTCTTTTCTCCAATAACATTTGTAAGAAACAGAACTACGCATGAGCCATGGAACCAACTTTCGTAGGAGTGCATAATACCAAAATTTTTGGAAATGGATTTCTACTATACCTTTCGTAACCATACAACATAGGAATGCAGCAAGTTTACGCTATGCGAGTGGGCGGTACATGAGCGCCCGCCCGCTGCTCGCTGAACAAACTGTTCCTAGACACGAGCGCCGATCAGCGTGCCGCATACAAGGTCAGCACGTGACCCCACCGCTGCGTGCCGGTGAAGCGTAGCCCAGCGACCTCTCTGCCGGCTGCGGGGCCGTGACGTTGCAACAAGGGCGCGGTCGAGCTACCGCACGGGCCAAGCAACGCCTTACGTAGTCTCCGTGTGCCGAATGCGGCCAAGCGCCGACTTATACTCAGCGGGAGCACCTTCCATAAATTGCCAAAGCGGCCAAGTGCCGTCTTACTTATGGCAGGAACTGCAACATTAATAACATTCATAAGTAAATGCGCAGTGAACATTAGCCGCACCTCCACACCAATCAGAGGTCAGCGACATACATAAACATAACATTTGTAGTGAAGAGCTGCAAACAACATAAACATTAGTAAATCATTAACATTTCAAAGTAAGAGTTCCATTTCCAAGTCCAAATCAACACATTAAATACATTTATGCACTCAATTTCATTAACACATTGTTTGGTTCAAAGGAACCAAAAAAAAACAACCATGGCTCAGGCTTTACTGACGAAATGAGAAACAATATTATTTTAGTCTTCATAATTTGATCTGATCTATTGTAAGTAAACTAACATACTATCTCGGCAAGGAAAAAATTAAAAACACTATTTACAACAAATACTATATACAGATTTGATATACATAACGACTCTGAAGGAGCCGGCTCTATGAGAAGAATTAACAAAGCTACGCCACTGGACGCAGCTGAAATAACAAGAGAATGAGAGCGCTGTGCGCGAAAACGCACGCTTATATAGGGGTTAGTGAAGGAAACAGCCATGAAGGAGGGGTTACAACAGTGGGGAGAATGGATCGATAATTTGGAACCTTTTGCCAAAGAATACGTAAGGGTAGCGCCTGCAGGGTATGCGATCCTCTGACACCTGTGTGATGCTAGCGAACCCTGTGAGTGTCTGCAAGCACTGTAGGTGCTGCCAGAATATAGCTTGAAAATATTTCAAATTGACCAGAAAACATCAAATCTGAAGCTACAGAGGTGAATGAGGTGTCAAAAAGTCCTAAATTTGATGTAGATGCCGGATTTGATAGAAGAATCTCGGTAGGACAAGGGTTCTCTTATAATAAACAAAACCTGTTTTGAAATGAGAAAAATTGTTGCATAAAACATGAATTTTTCTCAGATCACACTGAGGCAAAACTTAGCTGTTACTAACAAAATCTCAGGTTTTCAAAACCTTCTCATGGCCATGAGATCACAGTTCAACTGTAAAGTATTACCTTAAGAAGTATTAAGGTTAAAAATATTATTCATATGGTACCATACTAAGCCTAATTATATAAATAAACCTTTTTAAATAATGGATTGTTTTTTCTCAGATGGTCTTCTAGGATGATTGATGGCTTCATTGAAGGCTTCACATCACAAAACACAGTGAACTGTAGGCACTTAAATTTCCAAATTTAACACGAGTGCCATTGACTGCACGGCCCTAGTTTCGAGTCCCGGCAGTGACAGAATTTTCCGCACCAGAGGAACCAAATATGTTTCCAATTCCCGTTCCGTGTGTGTTTTGCAACTGTATTTTGTTTTCTGGGAAATATCGTATATTTATACATTTCTACGTTCAGCAGGTAATAAAATATAAATAAATAGGCATTGTTTCAATAAGTTTTAATAGTATGTGATGATTTATTATTCATAAAAACTGAAACTTTTTACTAACTCTTGTATTTTTTAGAGATGTGCGTTATTTCTTTCTAGAAACATGTTTGTATTCTCAATTATATCACAATTTTACCGCCTGTTACTAAGAAATTGAGATTCAAATAATATAATGATATGAATTCCGTCATGGTTTACTAATGACTCAAAAGCTATTAAAATAATTTGAGTCGACTATGAGGAGTTATCTTCTAAATACCGTATTTTAACATTTATATGTATTGATTAATTGGCTTTCTGTCAGTTATCAAAAGAATATATGAGAGAAAACTTTTGAACTGAAAAAGAAAATGCATAAAAGTGTCTGAAATAAGAAACTAAATATTACTTATTACGAATTTACGTTACCTACATTAACATGTTGCCTATATAGTTACAATGTACATCTTTGTATTATTGTCTTCTTTGTATCTTGTCATCTTTGTATTGTCATCTTTGCATTATTGCCTGAAGGAAAGAGTATTATTTATTTTCATTATAGTGATACATTTTAAACATATTTAAAAAAATTTATTCTTTAGGACTCATACATTTTCTAATATTTTGGTATTCACAAGCTTTACTTAGAACCCGATTTTAAAGAAAATTTTATTCAATAATTATAATCACGAGAATTACATTTCAGAGTACGTGGAATAACGGGTAACTAAAAAACGTACAAGAGCCTAAAAATTCTTCGCAATATCGGAGCCCACCTCAGTCGGTCCCCTCTGAGGTGATTGGATTAACTCCCCCATAGCTGTTGTTGCCCTTTCTGGCCCTCCCGCGGAACGAGGAATCGACAGTTCTGAATGCAAATGAATGCTGCGGCCTGGAATCTCGATTCATTTGATAGACCCGTTCTTGCATTTTTCATTGGACATGCAATCACGCTTCTCTCACGTGAGGACACCATTCGCTCATTTTTCGTGATTCGTTCATTACATTACACTAGGGTTGTACGCATTTAAGGCTCTACGAATGTATATTGTTTCGTGGAATAAATTTAAAGTTTCGAGTTAGCTAAACAAAAGTTTCATATTTTATTCATTACGTTCGCTAGGTTTAGGGTTTGAAACAATTGATTGAGTCTTTTGATTAAGAAGACTTCTGATAAATATTTTTTGTCTTTTAAGATTATCTACCATTGAATCATGAGAACTCTCTTGACTGTTTAGCAGTATCTATAGAATACTTCTTCAATATTATTAAGAAAGCTGAATATTTACTCTAATACTTTTTAAGAACTGAAGCTTTTCAAAAAACTTTCATTAGTCCTTATAGATGCATATTTATCAATTAATGTAGATAAGCGGATACAATCTCTTAGATAAATTCCAAGAAAATTACGAAAATGTTTTTAATTCCTTCTAGCTGAACCCTTGCAGTTACAATGCACAAACGGGGAAAAATGTAGAAAAGTTACATGCGAGAAGTACTGCTTTTGCAATAAACGAAAAATCAAAATCCTTAAAATATTGTTTATTTGTTTTTCATCAAAACTGATAAAATGAAGGTTTTCAAATTCTGGAGAACAATTACTACTCTTTGTGAACTTCGAGTTGAAAAGATTTCTAAAAATGTAACTGAAGTAATATTTACCTAGGTCAGTGAATATATGCTGTAGTGGACTATTGTAGGATAACCTACTTAACATAGAAACGAAGAAGAGATTTCTTTTTTTTCTATTAATCATTTATCATTACAATAAGTTTTGTTAATGGCCACATGTAACAAACGATTGCTGGTCATTACATTTATTTATATATCCTCAATAAACTTTAAATTTAAAAACAGTCAATCTTTGATCTTAAGACACTAGCTTTCTTCGCTTTTTGGACCTCATGACGCTAGAATATCCTGTACTGTATTTTATTGAGTTGTAGTTGGCCTTTAAAATGACGTGAAAAAAGGTTGGCAGATTTCATTCATCGGAATGTTCATCCTATTAACTTTTATATAGTATTAAAACGTACATTTAAATCACTAAATTTTAATGTATTGTTAAACTTTTAGTGATTTAAACAAAAAATCAGTTAACAATAGCAAAAGATAACCCATCTAGAGCCCATTACCTTCAATTTCATGACCAAATCACTAAAATTAGTTGAGTAGAAAGCTGAAATTTTATTTCTAAACGAAAATCCTTAGTTTTAAATATATATATATATATATATATATATATATATATATATATAATACACACACACACACACACACACACTCACACATTTATGTTTATCTCCTTTAAAACCATATTAAATTCTAATATGTATTCAACGTCATTCTTTGCTGTTTTCTCATTAATTTTTCAGTCATTGTATTTCGAGTTTTTTTCGTGAATCGTTCATTATGTATTTTTCATTCTAAGGCAAGAAGAATAAGCTGGGCTTTCACAAGTATGGTGAAGGACTTAAAGATTTTTGAATGGGTGGCAAACGCGTGGATAACGCGTTTGCCGCGTGGATAACGCGTGTTGAGATACTCAATCAGCCTAGGTTTTCTAAAGAGAATAAAAGGTAAGTAAATACGCATTGGTAAGTACAGATGGTTTGTTTTCAGATCGATAATGCTTATGAAATTGTCAATACAGGGACTGAGGAGTTTCTTCATTTAATGGTTACAAAGAAGTTGACAAGGAAATTGATGGTTAGAATGAAAAGCATTTTGAAGAGTATATTTACTATTTAAAATAGATATGTATTGATAATAATTGTTAAATATATGAAACTGCTTGACATTCACCCACAGAGACTCACCAACTTATTTACCAACTTATTCAGCCAGACTATTAATTTTTTCTGGAAAGAACAGTTTCACTTTAAAAAAATATATTTTAATATATTATTGAACATATCATGTGAAAAACGATTAAATAATTCATTACGTTACAATGCTTTTGAAATATAACTGCCAAAATTCTTGGTTGACTGAAAAAATTAAAAACTCAACGTGATAATGTAAGCCTCACTTCATTTGCGTATTTATTAACTCGCATGAAACGGGAATCACAATACGAAAATAATTATTTTCTCATTACTGACGTTGCAATGAATAGCGAATATAATATTTTCAATGAAACTGTCATTTTTAGTGAAAAAAACGGATTTAATGAACAACGATCCATGCTGCTTACCGAAAACATATTTTCGCGAGAAAATGAACGGAGAAGGCTTCGCAGTAGATAAAATTTAAGTTAATTTTGTTCCCTTCAAGCAGCGCCCACAGCAGCTGCCATTGTGTGTCATCCCATCCAGGCAATACGAGCCCAGAGTCGCGGAGCTGGATGTCTGTTGCCGGAGCAGGCTGTCACGCGGCCGTAGCGGCAGGGAACAAGGCTGTCCCCTCCGGCGGGAGACACGGCCGGCCTTGTCCGACACGGCCCACCTGAGCCAGCGGGGCTCGCGGCGCATTACGATTCTATTGGCGCGGAGGAAATTTTTACTGCCCGTCGCCCTTTATGGAGTCGCAGCGAGGGCGAGTATCTGTTTGGGCCCGGGGCACGACGAACCGAGCAGGGGAGGGACGACCCGAGAAGTCGCGGAGGAGTTGTTAGCGATGCGAATGGAGAGGCTGGTGATGAGGTTGGGCGGTTTGAGGGCACTCGGGGATGGTGACTTCATTTGTGAGTTGCGGTTTTTTTTTCTTGTGCTCGGATGGAATGAGTTGGTGTTATTATATTAAATAATAAGACGCGTTTTGGGAAGAGAAAACCTCACAGCGCTCATATTCTTTGCTTACTGTAAAAATAATACTGATGGAAATGGAAAATAAATATTAAATGAATTAATTGCATAAAATACCACGAGCAATACTTACAGTGTGCTCATGAATGAGATGGCCAATCATATAGATAAAAATGTTCAGCATGTAACTTGCTACCAAATTTTAAAGTTGATAAAAGAATTTTTCTGTTTACAATATTGTTGCTAGTTTGTTTAGTGTTGAGTCATTAAGGGTGGCATCATAGTTGCTTTTTTTTTTTTTTTAAAATTTTAATTTTTTATCACATTTTTCTTCATTAATCTTCAATAATGTTTCGAGTTTCCAAATATCACACGCACCATCGCTCAACGACATTCTCAAAAATGCTCGCACTTCAGCATTTTAATGATAGACGGCAAATATGGCGTAATTCAGATGCCACCGAGAGCGTGACGGAAGTCAGACGGAACGAAGCAGAGAGAGAATCGCGGTCCGCGCTGGCATTGGCGGCCGCCCCCGCAAAAGGAGCACGGGCGGGAATTCCCGCTTTAATTTATATTGCGGCGCCTTACAGGCAGCGAAGAGACTCCCCTCTGCAACCGCGCCGCCCCCGCCCCGCCCCTGCCCCCGTCCCCTCCCCTGTCCCCGTCCCCTCCCCCGCCCCGCCCTCGCCTTCACCCCCGCCCCACCACCGCACCACTCCCGCCCATGCCCCGCCCATGCCCCGCCATGCCCCGCCATGCCCCGCCCATGCCCCGCCCATGCCCCGCCCATGCCCCGCCATGCCCCGCCCTGCCCCGCCTGCCCCGCCTTGCCCCCCCCTCTCCTCACCCTGTCCCCGTCCCGATACGCCCCCGCCCCCAACCCCGCACCCGTCCCCCCCCCCTCGCCATTCCACGCCCCGCCATGCCACGCCACACCACGACATGCCACGCCCCCACTTCGCCCTTGCCCCGCTCCCGCCACGCCCCGCGCCATACCCTGCGCTTGCTCCGCGCCCCCGCTCAGGCGTTATAACGATGTGAAACAGCTCTTGGGAGGGAAGTTGAAATTGTCGGCTTTTCCCTCGGCCGTTTTAATGCATAAAAAATCTCTTGAGTGAATGTGAAAGTTGAGAGAGCGCGCGCGCGCGCGCGCGAGCGGCGGCGGGGGCGGGGAGAGCAGGGAAAAGGGGCGGGAGCTCGCACCGGCAGTTCCTCCGCGAGACGATAAAGCGGCGGAATAAACAAACGAACCTCCCGCAGGGATATGAAATTCTCACCTTTCCACCCGGTCGGCAGCCCCGCCCCTTCCTCCCCGCCCCTCACCTCTCCGCTGCCCCCCGCCGCCCCGCCCTCGCGCCAACTGGCGTCCCTCAGCTCCGCGTTTGATCCGCTAAGCAGGCAGTTTGGATGCCGCGCGCTCTGGCGGGGCCCGCTCGTGCCGCCCCGGCGCCCCTATCTCTCACGCCGGCCCCCGCCCCTGACCCCGGCTTCCGCCCCCGTCCCGCCGCCCCCCCTTTTCCCCGGAACCTGTGCGCACGGGATTCCCGGCTAACTTGCACACAGCGATTCCCGGCTAACCTGCGCACAGGGGATTTCCGAGTCAACTTCTCACACGGGGATTCCCGGCTGACTTGCGCACACAGGGATTCCCCGGCTCTCCTGCGCACATGGGGAATCCCCGGCTGACTTGCACACTCGGCGATTCCCCGCTAACCTGCGCACATGGGGATTCCCCGGCTCATTGCGCACACGGGGATTCCCCGGCTGACTTGCACACACAGCGATTCCCCGGCTAACCTGCGCACACGGGGAATCCCCGGCTGCCTTGCACACACCGCGATTCCCCGGTTTTCCTGCGCACATGGGGATTCCCCGGCTGACCTACGCACATGGAGATTCGCTGGCTGACATGCGCACACGGAGGTTCCCCGGCTCACCTGCGCACACGGAGGTTCCCCAGCAAGCGCTGATGGAGCAATTACTTCTGATTCCAGCGTCCCTCCTCCCTAAATCCCCTCTAAAGGACTGTACTTTGTCTAAACTTTTAAGAGGAACCACGCCGTCTTGTGGTTGGTATTTTTCACCTTTACACTGACAAAAGCCTTAGTTCGAAGCAACTTTTACTCTTTGTTTTTTTGACTCTCACTTAGCTGTGTTGGTTGATATCAGGCAACTGACAAGAATAATTTGAAATTTTCTTAGACGTATTTTCACGAGTTAACTAGTTTGTCTAATGATAGTTTGTCTAATGAAAGTAGTAAGCGTTTACATAACACTGAAAGCAATTGCGAATTTGTAAATGGTAAAGTGAGTGAAAGTGAAAACTTTCAGGAAAACAAGGAAATAAAGTAGACAAGTTGGGAAAGAAAAGCACTTTAATGAAAGATTTCGAAATTGTAAGTTTCACCTTGAATTATTGAAATATTCTATATAGGTAGGTAAGTTCTATGTAGGATCTACAAATATATGGCTATTTATGATCACAATTGAGCCTCACGTTCCGGATTTTCTACTCTTTATTGTGATAAGTATTCACATGCTGAGCAAGCTCTTTTGAAAACTGTTCTTATTATGTTTGAAAATATTTCATATTTTAAACAATTCGATTTTTACGAGTCCAAATTTTTTTCATGATTGAATTATACTTAAGTGAATCGACGTTCTATCCCGTACGGACTCTCTACAGAATCTCTAAAAACGTATTCTGTCAAAAATAAAATAATCTGTCTGCGGAGGCAACTATTAAATGAATCAGCCTTTCTTACAAGAAATATATTTTCTTCATTTATTGAATACAATATTTACATAATCAAGCTTTGACACTTTAATTACTTTTTTCTTTTATGTTATTATTTCTGTTGGCATTCGAAATGTTAATTTCTTTCAATACTAATGAGATTTTTAAATGTCTTTCTGATATTCTTTTTGCAAAGACATTGTTAAATAAAAAACATTTTTGAAATAATATTGTGTATTATTTTTCAGTGTGTATCGTATGACACTATACAATATTCTTATTTAAGTAATAAGGTAATTTTAAAATAAATAAATATTCATTGAATTGCATGGTCTTCATGCCCCCACCCGTGGATCCGCCTCTGTCTTGGATAACTTTGAACGTAGAACAAACCTGTGATAAATGTCGTTTGGCCATTCAGATTCACATACTTAAATTAGAGTTTTAAGTCAATATAGTTATATTTGCATGAATGCAAATAAACTTTTCTTTAATGTTGTATAAAATAGCTTTAGTATAGTGTTGTATAAAATAGTGTTATTGTTTTGAAAATGGAGGTAAACAATAGAAAAATGCAAATTCAAAAAAGCAGATGTAGTCTGTGGATTATTTTAGCACCTTGAATAACTAACAATTTCTACGAAAACTTCATATATCACGTCACAGATTTGTTCTCTCTTTGGTGGAAACTCAGTGACGGTTTAGCCCACAAATGAAATTGCAAATCCGTTAAAGTAAGGTCCATGGAGCACGGGACTATTGACCAAAGCAGTTGACGTGCCCGGAAACACGAAAAAATCAATCAATCAATCGAAGACACGAGTAAGTCGAGTGTTCATTCTGGAATTTTGAACCTGTTTCGGCTGGGGTTGGACCCGCTGGGACTATACATTGAAGTGGAAGAAACCGACAAATCGAAGATATACACTCAGATTGTAATTTAGTGGGTGAAATATAATGTCCTGTTTTAACAGAAATTATTAATATCTGTTACAAAATGTTGTCGTTGTGTTTCACCTAATGATATTAAAGAAGACATTAACAGATTATATATTGAATTTCATTATAACATGCTATATATTGAATTTAGGGGCACGTCGTGGTTACGAGTTGGTCAGAGAGGGTCACATTGTAGCCAATCAGGATTTCAAATGCCTAAAATTTGAGTCGTAAATTGGATGCCAGTATCCCTCTCCCTGTCCAGTTCGTAAACCTTGGAAAAAGTAACATTGGTAAAATCAGAGTATGGGTGAAGATTAGATCTCGCGTTTCAGCAGGAGAGGAATACACCCTTCAACCAGGAAATAACAAGCACTGCAATTACAGGAATAAGGGCATACGTACTTGACGCGCCTGTAATAAATACTCACACACCGGGAGAGGTGGCTCAGGGCATCAACTGATATCATTGCGGGGCCTCTGACCAGAAGATCCTAGGTTCGACAGTGACCAGATTTTCGACACTAGCTTCTCAATTAGGTCGAATTCAGACGCTGTCTGGACGGGAGCGGCCGGCTGCTGTGATCGGTAGTTTTCCGTAGTTTCTCCGAACAACACCAGGTGAATGTCAGAGCAAAATCCTAATAAACGTGCCACTGACCGCACACGATCTTTCCTTCCTCTTCCTTGTCATATCCTCACCCCTTACACATACTTATGCTAACATGCAATACACCACAAATGCCGGGAGTCCAGGTGGGAGCTTAAAGTTTTTCCGGTTGGGGCGATGCCCCGCTGGTAGGAGATACCTGGTTGGGGAAAACACCGCTTACCAACGTTAGGTCGGCGGCAGATCTCGATATCCAATTGGGGAAAACATTGCCAACTCCCGAGGGAAAACATTCATTACAGTTAGGAGACAAATGACCTCGGTAGTTGACGCGCCTGGAATCCCAACCAACAAACCAATCAACCAATATTCACATCCTCCATTCCCCGCCTCCTGTTTCTCTACGTCATCATATTCCGCTTCCCTATCCGCCTCCTTTAAGGAATGTGAGTCGCTCACGGCCGTTCCTCCCCTTTTAAGCAAACTTTCGCCAAGTCACTTAATATGTTTGAAACTGTCATTAGCGGCCGCTTAAAAATTCTTAATACGCGGTGCGCCCGGCAGTTTTCTCCCCTCCCACCATCCCCTCCACTTCCCGTTCAATTTCCCTTCTCTTCTTCACCACTTCCCCTCAAAGTGTTATCGAGAGCTCCCATCCATCGCCTCCATCAACTAAGCAGATTCTTTCCTGGATGGCATCGAAACTAGCATAATTTGTGACCAAATATGTGTTAATTGTGAACTCAGTTTGAATCCCACCTAAGGCATGGATTGTGGAGTGGAATCTTAGCCTGGGGTACACATGTATCCCAACAAAAGATTATATTTTTGTAACCATTGAGAATTTCGTAAACACTTTGTAAACTAGTACTTCGTTATCTCAAACTCTCGAAGAAGGTTGCACAAGAAAAAATTCTAAATTCGGTTTTACATAACAAGGACAAAAGGAATTTTATATGTACGTGAAAAGAAACAGAGGTATTTGGTGATATGAATAAAAATGAGCTATTTTTTTCTTTTTCGAATTTGCAAACCAATTGCTTCATTTAGTATAAATGAAGAAGGTGAGTGATTTTTCTTGCTTTTAGCAATTTCTCCATTGGTGAGTAACTGTTTGGACGAGGAGCAATTGCTTACCTTTTGCATGAATAAAATAGAGAATTTACTTATAGTGCAAAGCATTTACTTCGACGTTTTTGCAGGATTTTTGGCACTAGCTTTTCAGCTAGGCCGAATTCAATCGTTGTCTGGAGTAGAATTCTAACTGCTGGCTGCTCTGGTTGGTAGTTTTTCGTGGTTTCTCCGAGCAACACTAGGCGAATGCCGGAGCAGTACACCAACAAACGGGTCACGGACCGCTCGCGAACTTCTCTTCCTCTGCCTTGTCATATCCTCACCCCTTACACACATACTTACACTAACATGTACTACACTCTCACACATGGCGGGAGACCGGTCGGGGACTTGTCCCGGCTGAGGCGGTGTCCCGCAGGTGAGAGATACCTGTTTGAGGTAAAAACTCGCTAGTCGTGGGTAGGTCGGCGACGAATCTCGCCATCCAGTAGGGAAGATCATCCCCGACGAAAAAACACGCATTACACTTACGGGACTAATGAGCATAGTAGTTGACGCGCCCGGATTCACTAACAATCAATCAATAGAATTTTTGGAGCAATTGCTGTAGGACTGTCGGACTTTAAACAAGTTCGATCAACAATCAGACTTTTCCCGCACGACTGCATCATATATTCAAATATTAGAGCCAAATCCGGCGAAGATCTGTTGCAGAAAGGTATTGACGGATTGTTGAAACAATCCTTGGCAAACAGAATAAATAACTAATCCAGATAAAAGCAAAAAAGCTAGTTTTACGAAGACGCAAACAGGAAACGCTCCACTACATAATGGGTAGAAATAAAATTCCAGAGACACGTATTTGTAATTGTCTGGGTTCAATAATTCGAATCTACTATATTTTCACTTATGTTTAAAATTTGAAGATGTTTGCTTCATATTATGAATTTACTTTGCAATACTTTTCTTGATTAGAATCATTCATGTAAAAAAATGTGCTATAGCAGCTGTGTCGGATATAGTTTTCTATTGAATGTTACACATTTTAAATCATTGTGTAAGTGCTGAGCTGATCATGTAAGATATACTAGATCCAAGCTTTGGAAAGCATTTCATTTTGCTATGCGTATGTTACGGAAAACTAACTGTAACGGGGAAAATTAAGGCCTATATCTTCTGATTGACCCATAATAAACCATCAGTGACCATCAGGGATCATCTAAGACTACGAGTCTAGGTAGGCTGCTACAAACTCATTCACGATAGTGGAAGAATTTAAATGCTCGTCTCTGTAGGAAAATATACATCTTTTTCATGGAAAATACACAGCACGGAATTTACACAGCTCAGCGATGCTTGTCGGGAAAGTTGGCGCTGGCCTTTACGCGAGCGGGCTGAGCAAGAGGTGAATGCAGGTAAGGGGTTTTCGTAACGTGGCGGATGACTTTAGGTCATTATTACACCCCCTGCCTTATAAAATGAATCTTTTGAACAGTGATCAGCACATGTTTGAGTATGAGTCCCGTTGAGAAGGACGTTCGCGAATGAATTAGAAAGATTCATTTTATAAGGTGGGAGGTGTAATAATGACGTATCTCATCCGCCACGTTACAAAAACCCAAGTATAGCAGAGGGGAATTCAGTCGTTGTAGCGGTTCGTAGGCACTGAGTTGCGTTCAAACAGCTGCAGAGAAGGGACTCCTGAATTGTACCTGGAAATTATATACGTTACAAAACGATGGATTGGAAATATTCAAGAACGTATAAATTACAGGAAAATCCCTTTTAAGAGGTAAATGATTTTGAAACTACTTTGAAGTAACTGCTTAACATATGCTAATGCTAGTTTCGAGAAATTGCATGAATGTGATTATAGTAAATAACCGTACCAACACGCGGCTAATTATTTCGTAGAGAGAATAATCAGCAAACCTCAAGTGAGGTCATTTTGCACAAATTTGAGAAAGATAATCTAAATGACTGAATGATTAAAAAGCCATGTATCTTCATAGTCTTCATTCGCCTACGCCTTCATTTATATTAATATTATATCTCTTATTTTCATAGTTTGAAACGGTGTAATTTGTTACAGGGAGAAATTGAAAGCAATGAGTTATTAGTTGTGAAATTTTTGCAAAGATTAATGTTGTAAATGACAGAAAATTGAATTAAGTTGTGTAAAATTGTTTGTTTGAGTGGTGACCATAATCCCAGCTGATGATTCGGCTTTTACGTATAAAAATAAAGATATCAACATGTATAATGAAATGACTACAGATTTATTTATTTTTAGATTCTGGCTTGATAAGCATTTTATGACGCTTATTTTGAAAAAATAAAGATGTCAACATGTATAGTGAAATGACTACAGATTTATCTTTTCTTAGATTCTGGCTTGATAAGCATTTTATTTCGCTAAGTGATAAAAGTAAGTATATGATAAGTGAAGTATCTATGAAGTAAAGTGAATACCATCTTTCCCTTAAAATTTCATAAAATTAGATGTAGAAAAGCGAATGATTGTTGTGATATCTAATTAGATCAAGTTTTTAAGATTAATTAAATAGAAATTAGATGTAAAGTAAGCTCATGAGAGAA
This sequence comes from Teleogryllus oceanicus, assembly GCA_964035755.1. Classification (NCBI taxonomy): domain Eukaryota; kingdom Metazoa; phylum Arthropoda; class Insecta; order Orthoptera; family Gryllidae; genus Teleogryllus; species Teleogryllus oceanicus. The sequence goes on along the minus strand of CAXIVR010000014.1, from coordinate 32,944,605 downwards.
TTTTTTAAAAAATCCTTTCAAGGATTTTTGACGGTCAGTAGCAAGAACCACATCAAGGTTTTTAACTTTTAAGTTATTCATTTATATAAAATTGATTTACAAAGTTAAGTTTACATAAAACTCATTTGTATTATTGATTATATATATTTGTCTGATTATATTTGTATTATCTATATCTGATTCTTATAAACTGAAACTAAATTACAATTGACGAGGAGACTCACCGCGCACCTCTAAACATTACTAAGATTTGTAAAAATGTTGGGAAAAGAATGGACAGAATATCTGTTTTTTATTCTAGTTGGGTGTTCATTCTATTTTCTATATTAATGTGTCTATCTTGATTAATAAAAGGTAAGTTAGAATAGGCATTATTGGAGAGAGAGGCTATGTGATGTGCGATGGTATTTAGGTTAAGTTCGTGGTGTATTTGCTTGAGTGAGAGTTGTTAGGTATTTATTGTGAATAATCTGAATATTATTGATATTATATTTAGCAGCATTTGTCCAAATTGGACAATCGTACAGTAGAAGTGGTCTAAAGATGGTTTTATATAAGTTGATGCCATTATTTAGTGAAAGTTTTCTGTTATTTAATATGTGGTTTTAACTGTGTTATTTTGGCTTTGGCTTGTTGGACTTCGGTATCTATGTGTATTTTCCAGTTGAGTGTAGTATCCATGTGGAGACCCAGATATTTAACGACATTGTTATGAGGAGTCCAAGGGACTGAGTTATTGTTAATTCAAATTGCCTGGAGAAGGAATATGATCTGAAAGTCAAGACTTTAGCTGTAGATTTTGCGAGGTTGATTTAGATCTTCCATTGCGTTGACAGGATTTCAATTTTATGTAAATTGTGTCGATTGGATTTCGTGAGCTATGTAATTAATTGAGTAGTGGAACATTTAGATTTAAGTATCACCTGCAAACTCGGCTTTGTTAGTTAATCTTGATGTGGGCATATCGGCTGTGTACAAGTTACAGAGTAATGGAGAGAGAACTGATCCTTGAGGTAGACCGGCTGTGATTGGGCGGGAGTTCGAATATTGATTTTCTATGGTAACTTAGAAAATTCTATTGGTGAAAAAGCTTTTAATTATTTTGAAAAGATATGTAGAGCTGCTCACATCAAGCTTTGTTGGAAGTAGCCCAACGAACCGCATCAAGTTTTCCTCTATTCGTAAAGGTTCATATCTCGACTTGATGAATGTGTGACATACGTTCCTCGCATATAGTTGTCTTCATATATCACAGAGAGTTTGGGGTAGTTTATTATTATTATTATTATTATTATTATTATTATTATTATTATTTTTTTTTATTTATATTTTTAATTTTACCCCAATATCACATCTATAAATATCCTAAAATTACTTGGGAACTACCAACTACAATGACGAACCCACAGGTACTTAGCAAATGAAATGTCACAAATCATCTTTGACTCTCGATATCCGACTCTCTTGAAACGTTCGATTCCCTATAGGACTGTAAATTTTCTGAACAATCAAATATCATTTGTATTTTTCTTCTTCTTTTTTGTCTTTTTATTATTATTACTATTATTATTATTATTACTATTATTATTACTATTACTATTATTATTTTACAGAAATATTAATATTAATATTATTACGCTCATTATTATTAACATTATTATCGTTATCATTATCATTCATCCTGCTTCCCTCTGAGCGTCTTCGTCGGCGCGTGCGTGTGCTGAGTCGCGGGCGCCCTGCGGCGGGGCCTGTAATTCAGCGCCGCCGCTCGTCCTCCACGTATCTTCATTAAACATAACGGAGATTAAAGCGCCCATTAGAGCCTCCGCCTGCGCCGCTCGCTCGCCTTTTAAAACGTAATGAGCGCCTCTCCGTCGCCCGCCGCGCCCGCCCGCAGCGCTGCGATCGCGCTCGCCCTCGTCTAAGAGAGGAGCCACGCGTCACTCAGATTGATGGTTAGTGATTCCGGGTGCGTCCACTAACGAGATCATTAGTCCTGTAAGTGTAGTCTGGTTTCGTTCGAGGTGGCGGTGGTCTTCCCTCGATGGATGGTGAGATCCGGCACCGACCTACCGTCGGCTAGTGGGGTTTCCCCTAACCAAGACTCTCCCACCAGCGGGGCACCGCCCCAGGCGGGTCAACCTCTAAGCTCCCGACCGGTCTCCCGGAATCTGTGGTAGTGTAGTGCATGGTAGTGTAAGTGTGTGTGTAAGGAGAAAGGATAGGACAAGGAAGAGGAAGGACAGATCGTGCGCGGTCTGTGGTCCGTTTGTTAGGGTACTTCTCAGGCATTCGCCTGGTGTTGATCGGAGAAATCACAGAAAACTACCGATCAGAGCAGCCGGCCGCTAGGATTCACCTCCAGACAGTGACTGAATTCGACCTAGCTGAAAAGCTAGTGTCGAAAATCCTGCCGCCGTCAGGACTCGAACCTAGGACTTCCCGGTCAGACGCATGGGCGTCGACCTACCGTCGGCTAACGTGGTTTTGCGTAAGTAGGTATGTCCCACCAACGGGGCACCGCACCAGCCGGGAGAATTTCTAAGACCCTGACCGGTCTCGCGGCATGTGTGATAGTGTGTAGTACATATTAATGTAATTGTGTGTGTAAGGGCTGAGGATAGAACAATGAAGAGAAAGGAAAAAAGCTTTCGTTGTGTCATTAAAATTAGTTGCCGGGAAAAACGGGCTAGTAGAAAGTAAAAAGGTCCTGCTCATTATCGCAGGAAGTACTCTAATAGGCTCCAATACCGTTTGAGATATATACAAGGAAATAATAGACGTAATCTGGCGTAATAGCAATATGGTTCTGTAGAACAATTTATAGAATATTCTTTGCAATTATTATTCTGATTCAGTGTGCAAGGGCGAAATAAGCAAATAAGTCTGAGTCTGCTTCTTGCTTGCGAGGAAAGGAGATCTCATGAGAAAATTTCTGGCTATTTCCCAGACTTATTTTTTTGTAAGAAAACTTTTTGCGCACATCGAATTAATCGAAGAATGGTGGCCTAACTACATGCACGGAGCATTCTATTAGATATACAAATAACACTTCAACCACTGAATCATGTCATGGTCTAAGTTAGGGCTACAAAATTGTGACCAGGCTGTCCGCCCACTGCAATTGTCCTTCTACCACTCGTCTTTCACTAGACTAGACCCGATAGTGTCTGACCAAATTCAATTTCCCCACATTTCCCGATACGTGGGTCTCAGTCAATAAGCAGCGGTCCACCCCGGTTGCCAGAAAATTAGTAGTAATCACACCAAGAGGGCCGCCCTCTTGAGTAGCTCTGGTCTAAATACAGATGGGTAGAGGCCTACAAATGTCTGAATGTAAAATGAGAAGCCCAATTACTCTGATTGTTTACGTGATGTACTATTATAAATTCCATTCGTAGGCCGCAGCAATACCTTGAATAAGGGATCAAGGTTACCATGCGATTCCTCAATGTCTATTCTGACCACATTACAAACCTTAGAGCCTTGTTGTAGAGAGATATATCATCGTAACCCCATTATTCAAGCTATGTGATCTCATCCAGTTGTAAATGATATGTGGTCTTTTTTAAGATTCGAAAATATCATGATAGAGATATTTTTGTGGGAAAACATTTTCAGAAAGTGTTTTCATGAGTTGCGTCAGGGCGATTCTATGTCTAAAACCATACTTATATACTTACACAGGCTATATGGCTATGTGTGGGGCTGTAGGAAAGGTCGGTGTAAGGCAAACTACAATGTTTGAGCAGCACCGAAGTTGACGGAGCATGTATAGCTAAGACTTAATCTTATAGGAAAAAGTTGTTGGCACATAGGCGGCAAAAATTAATTCAAATTTGGCACCGTACCTGTAATTGAATCATTTACAACAATTTCTTGGCGGTAATTACCAGCAAAAGGCCTACATTTTAAACGTCCCGTGTTGGACTTACAATATTATTTTCTGTAAAAACCGAGGGCTTGCTTCCAGAGAGAATGGCAAAGGAGTCTTTCGTATGAAACTCTTTCGAAGCACAAATTGCTTTGAAAAGTTTGAACTGCTTTCATAGACGCTTTCCAGCTACTGGAACCAGAAGAGAAAGCATGCCGTATTGTTGACAATTTCGAGAATGAGATGCATTTCCAAATATGACGCCACGAAAGTCAATTGTTTGAGAAAATTCAACTGAGCTTTTCCGCAAAGGATTGCCTCGTCAATAAAAGATGCCAAGTAATTCACATCTTGACTTCATTGAAAAATTAGATATCGACGATTGGTAACGACAGTGCAGACTCCGTGAACAGAAGTGTTTTGGCGCGGACCTTGCGGGACATTGTATTACGCCCGAATTATGACAGAAAAAGATCTTTTCGCATAGACGAGGTAACTATGACACCTTCCTCAATACTCAGTCATTCTTACCCTGAGGTAAACTAATACTTTTTAAAATAATAGCCTATCAAAACTTTCCCTTGTGACAGGAGTCTTGTCGCTAACCTGAAATCGTCCGTTGCTTTCCCAAACAACAAGCTATTTTGCAGGCTCAACAAAAGTGTTGATGAATCCATTGATTGGCGCCTGGAGTGATGTTTAATTTAGCCATATGATAATTATTCAGCAACTAATGTTACTAACACACGCTACCTGCTAGCTCCAACAAAGGGCCTACGATTACGGGCGAGAATACAATTAGCATGCAACGTGTGGGATAATTCAGCTCGAGAATATGTGGGTTAATATTCTCAAATATCGGGATGAAGGAGATTTCGGTTGTAGGAAAATAATTTTAGATACGAAAATACCTCGAGAAATTATGTTGTCATTGGTTGATATCTTCTTCTAAAATCATGCTTATCTGCTGCATGTCTACGGGTAAGTCGGAGGGAGAGACCGGTGTAAGCAAACAAAAGAGTTTGGTCAGCAGCGAAGTGGACGGAGCTTATTCTGTTAAGGTCAAATTATTTCACTTCTTCTTAAAGAAAACGGATCAGGTGGCCCAGGGCATCAATTGAGGTCTCTGCAGTGCCTCTCACCAGGAGATCCTAGCGTTGAAAACCCCGACGATACCAGGATTTTCAACACTACACAATAGCCAGGTCGAATTCAGCCGACTTTTGAAGGAGAATTCTAGCGGCTGGCTGCTCTGATCAACACCAGACAAATGCCGAAGCAAGTACCGGGAGTGGTAGCTCAGTGCATCAACTGATGTCACTGCAGCGCCTCTGACCAGGTGGTCCTAGGTTCGAGTCCTGGTGGCGGCAGGATTTTCGACACTAGCTTTTCAGCTAGGTCGAATTCAGTCCCTGTCTGGAGGTGAATTCTAGCGGCCGGTTGCTCTGATCGGTAGTTTTCCGTGGTTTCTCCGATCAACACCAGGTGAATGCCGGAGCAGTACCCTACCAAAACGGGCCACGGACCGCGCGCGATCTGTCCATCCTCTTCCTTGTCCTATCCTCTCCTCTTATACACACACTTACACTAACATGCACCACACTATCACATATTCCAGGAGACCGGTCGAGAGCTTAGAGCTTGTCTCGACTGGGGCGGTGCCCCGCTGAGAGTCCTGGTTAGGATGAAACCCCACTAGCCAACGGTAGGTCGCTGCCGGATTTCGCCATCCAGCGGGGGAAGATCACTGCCATCTCCCGAGAAAAAACATGCACTGCGCTAACGGGACTAATAACCGAAGCAGTTGACGCGCCCGTAAACAAGCAAAATCAATCAATCCAGAGAGAAACACATGTACTACACTAACGGGAGTAATGATCTTAGCCGTTGACGCGCTCCGAATCATTAATCAATCAATAGTCTTATGTAAGAATGTGTTCATGTCACCAATAATTGGAGCTCTAAAGCTCTGTATTACTTAGCAATATGACAATTATTCAACAACAAATGTTGGAACACTCGTTACCAGAAAGCTCGAACAATGAGCCTGCATAAACGCGCGAGAAGGCTATAAGCGGGCAACGTGTGGCCAATTTAACTCGGGAATAGGTTGGTTTAAATTTGGAAATATAGGAAATAAGGGGATTTGGTTTGTGAAAAATCATTTTTAGAAAGCGAAATACCTAGTAAAATTGTGGATTCTAAATTTTTAATTTTATCGCTTCATATAAAGTAAATTAGGTTTTGAATCGTACTGAATCGAAAATATTTCTCATCAGACTGAATATAGATACACATTCAGCTATGTAATTAATTCATTAAAGGCGTCACCAACTCATGCAATTTTCAAAATACTCGGAAGTGTAATATCAGCAATTTTATATCGCAAGCCACAACTGATTGAGTAAGCAATTGAAGGTTTTACATCCTGCAAAAATAGATGTCTATAAAGATTGGTCTCTCATTCCTTAATCATCGATGAACAAAAAGGTGCAAATTGTAAATATTATTTTATTTTCTCGCCTACTTCGTATATATGCAATGAAGATAAAAAATTATAAAATCGTAGCAAAGCGTGAAGATAGAAAAACATGTGTTGTGAGTCACCGTTGAAACAATTTGCCACATAGAGGAACATTCTTGCATCTCTTTGTGACAAGTTGACTGAATTGTGTGTTAAAAATACAATGTCGTACTCTGACGACACCTAAATACAAATTCCATCGCGCAAAACACGTTGCAATCACATGCATAGTTGTAATTGAAACTTAACGAGCTCGGAATGTGGTGTAATATTTTTTAAATATTCAGTTTTAATGTTTTTCTCACGAACTACGTAAATACGTAAAAATAAGATAGAGTATTGTAATGCTGCAGCGGAGAGTGGAGTTTCTTTAATTTTTTCTCGGGTAGAATGAAGCACGCTTATAATAATCCCGCCGGTCTGGTCTGCCTTAAACTCTGAGTTTTCAAAAATTGCAAATGTTTTTTTGGCATCTTCCTACATCTATAATATTAACGATAGATTTTTCTGAATGAAATATGTTTTTCAAAATTAGATCTTTAAATAATAGCATACAAATGTTTTTGAAAATATCAGTTACACCTGTTCAACTTTCTTGGGAAAGTGCGGATAAGATTGTTATTCAAGTTGGTTAAGTGGATGTACTCTTAGTTTGCTAAACATAATTCCGTGTGTTCGAATTTCACCGTAACGGCAATTTCACGAGCTGCAAACACTTGTGCGATTCAAAGTAGTATTATAATTATGCGTAACCGTTTCCAATAATAGGGGAACTTACGTGTTGTTATAACTTCATTAATAAAAGTTCACTGAAGATAGTACTCATATAAGTTATCTTACCTGTAAAATATCCGTATAGTTCGCAAGACTGACGGTATATGGTAAAGGTCTTCGACATCAGGTGATAAATAAAAGACTTCACTCATATTAACATTATTCTCCTGCAAAATATCCATTTTAGCAGATAATTTCATTTATGCATCAGCAATATAGTAGTATTTTATATATCCTTTTGATTATTATCTTGTCAAGATACATATGTAAAAAGTTTCACAACAGAAGAAGAGGAAGGCAAAAGAAATTTACGAATAAATAAAGTTTCATTTGTTTCATTGATGTATTTTTGCATTTAAAAACAATTTCTGTTCAGTAAGTTCCTTTTAATAATAGTTTATATAATTTTCAGTATGCTTTGTTAGCTTCTTTGATATTTTAAGATTCCTTTCTTCACGACAAAATTATCTGAATTAATTTTAATTGCGGAGAGCATTCATTTTAAGCTTCATAACAGATATTGTTATAACGAAGAAAAGGAAAGAAGGGACGAGGCTCGTGTCACATAATTAGAGGTAACGACATAAAAATCGAGTCGGGATCTAGCTTGGACGAGAAAATCTGGCCCCCTCAGGCGGTTCGATTTTCCAAGAGCTGCGGGAGCGAAGGAAACCCATTGTCCCGAGAAGAAAGTGTTAGTCTCAATGTCGCGCTTCTATTCATCTCTGAGATAGCCGAAGAAGGAGAGTGGAGACAATCTCGAGTTCATTCTTTCCCCGAAAGAGTCAACGACCTGACTTCCAAGATTAATCTTCCATACAACAATTTTCAAGAGCTCCACCAGTTCCAACAATAACTTCCAGCATTTTATTGTGAATGCACTTGTTATTTATATTAAATAAGATCATTTTGAAGTTTTGAAACATAATGTAATCATAAAAGTTACAAGACATTTAAGAGATGACATTACACATTCAGTGGTTACTTAGACGAACATTACATGAATTATTAACAACGTAGGTTAAGAAGGTATGTGACATTCAGATTTTCACGTAAATATATTTTCGAATATTTACGTTCGAGTACCACAATAATAAAATTTTTTGGCTTTCTCACATCAACAGCTTCACTACAGAGCAGCGAAAACAAGGTCGCAAGTTTGCGCCTTAACCAATATTCTTGAAGTTATTTGAAGCGCTCGAGTGTACTTTCACAGTTGTCAGTTTTGAGTTACAATAACGTTTGTGTCCATCTGTTGTCTATTCAATGTGATAACGCAAGTAGTTCATACGAGTGAAAGTTTCCGGGCTGGTAGTCCGTGGTCCAGTTGGCATTGAAGAGCCAAACGTTTCGTCCACGTCTGCGGTGGACATCTTCGGCGGCGGCAGCGTCGTCGGGGTAGTCTCCGGGTCGGCGGCTGGCTAGCGACTGACGACAACGCTGCCGCCACTGAAGATGTCCAGCGCAGACGTGGACGAAACGTTTGACTCTTCAATGCCAACTGGACCACGGCCTACCAGTCCGGAAACTTTCACTCATATTGACTCCGGCCGTAAAAGCCTACGATGCTATGCAAGTAGCTCAATTTATGAATAGTGTTTAGAGCTCGGTTTCTCTCGATTTTATGTATCCGACTTAAACGCTCTAGAAAAGGCATGTTAAGGTTAAGGGCAAGGTAAGTAACTAGCTTACTACATCTCGCGGGCACTGCTTTCCGAACAACTGCCCAGAGATTTGAAAGTAAGAGTTGTACAAATCGCTCCAGGATGTAACTCCATCACTGGATATTGGTCCCATAACAGTTTTCAAGAAGTCCGTTGATAGTTATTGCTCCGAACTTAACTATGTTAATTGCAATTATCTCTATTAAAGCAAAGAAATTACCATTAAAATGTAATAACACATCAGTAATTGTCAATTGAGAGTGAAATTAAACATTTTGAATCGAATGTATCTTGATTTCGTCATACGTTTACTGAAGAGGGTAGTGATTGCATTGACTTCCTATGGTCAGGCTTGGACCTTTAACACAGATTCTAGTCTTGTAAAACAGCTGCCCTTCCTTAAGAGAAAATAGTTAACTTGCAGATATTTATTCATAACATAATATATCACATTGCTACATTATCAAATAACTGAATGATTTAATAAAATGTAACAAAACTAAAATAGAAAGAATTCGCCTTTCGAACATATTCTTGACATTTGGCAAAAATCTTTCTTCAAAACTAAATTGAAAAAGAAAATACACGAACTAGTAATAAAGAATAAAATCATTATTTAAATCTAGGATGTTTGATAGAACTAATCGGGCAAATATCTTTTCGTTTGTACTACTACTCCATTCCTCGCACCGCTTCAGCTTGCAAGGGTCCTCTCCTTTCTAGATTTGGAGGAGAAATGGAGAGGGCATTCAAGGGAAGTTGCCCTGTTCGCTGGAGCGCCGTGCCTCTCAGGCAGGCAAGTAGCTAGTGCCGGCACAATTTTACACGGCTGTCCTAGAACCTCCAAAAGGTTCAGTTGCTTACCTCACGAAAGCGTTTTGATATGTGTTATCATGTTTTACACCAGATCCATTCATTTAATAATAGTTATTAATAACGCGTTAAAAGTGTACACGAAATATATTTCAAACTGCGATCATTTATTTACACTGCATTACAGAGTTTTTTTGAATTAACTGATTCATAATGACCTCAAATTTTATTCTCTGACGCTCATAGGAACGTTTTTATTATTAATGAAGTTATCACACTGTATTAATCCGTGTGAACTTTCAATCAGTGCGAAAAATACAAACTAGTTTAAATAAGCAAATAACAAAACCTTGTCAATTTAATATTTTAATAAAATATTTTTGCTAGTTTTTGTGAACTATTTAATCATAATGCACTTCGGTCCCTTGCTTTCTGAAGGCATTGAAAAATCATTAACATGATTTTTATAGATTATCTATATACAGTACATAAAAATATGTTAGTGTGTCCGAGATCAATAAAATATGACCGAGAGCGGTAGCTCAGTGCATCAACTGATGTCGCTGCAGCGCTTCTGACCGGGAGGTTCTAGGTTCAAATACTGACAGCGGCAGGATTTTCCACACTAGTGTTTCAGGTAGGTCCAATTCAGTCGCTGTCTGGAGGAGAATTCTAGCTGCCGGCTGCTCTGATCGGTAGTTTTCCGAGGTTTCTCCAATCAACACCAGGCGCATGCCGGCGTAATACCTTAAAAAAGTGGCCACGGACCGCGCGCCATATTTCCTTCTTCTTCCTTGTCCTATCCTCTCCCCTTACACACGCACACTTGGACTAACATGCACTACACAACCACATATTCTGGGAGACCGGTCGGGAGTTTAGAGCTTAACCCGGCTGGGGAAGTGCTGATTGCTCGCAAGCTGATTGCTTCGCTGCAGGTCACATGGCGTACCACAGCACGTGGCGAGAGAACTGTCAGAGTTGCTTTTACGCTGCCGGTGCTGCAGTAAACGGCAACGAGGGGCAATTGCGACACGAGAACAACTAGGTCATATAGAATGAATTTCCTAAGAACGAGCCATAGTGACAGGTAGTGCTGGCAACATAACTGAAGTTTCTGTGGTCGTTGTGTCCTTGAACCCATTAGACTCCCTTCTTGCATTTGTTCGTTTGCAGTTGGCTAAGTTTTAAATAGCTTCGACGCTTCCTTTTGTGTTGTCCTCGTCCGACAAAAATATAGTGCGCCACGATAAATAATTGAAATTAGGAAGTGCAGTGTTATGTGCGTATCTGTAAAAATTATTTTTTTCTATAAAAGTTACATTGAATTTAAATTTTGTGTGAGAAATATTATGTTTATTTTAAAATCGAGACTTGAATGTGAGATGCGTACTAATGCAAATGCTTCCGGCTATAGTGCTGTAATGTGGCGAGCTGTGATTGAGAGCTTTCTATTTACATTCGAGGCAGTTGTTTTTTATTGATTGCGAGAGCATGTTATGAGATTTTTTCCATACGTAATTAAATTTAAAGGTTTCCCGCACTCCGTACGTGCATATACCTTACCGAAACTCTTGGACTTATGTATAGTGATGTTTTTACAAGAACCACAGTCACTTTACAAAGAGGCGTGGCTGAACAACTGTCGCGGCACAAGGATACTTCTGTGAGTTACATGTGATTCACTAGTTTAGCGAACTGTCACTTTGGTTCTTTCTTGGGAAAATCCTTCTACAGTAGCGGGAAGACGGCGGTGGGGTGTATATCTGCTAGTAATATTACTATTATTAAATATACTACAATTATTAAATAAACTACTATAGAACGAGCTGCATGATTTTTTGTTCACATGAAGCTGCTACGTGAAAGCGCCAAGAGCAAAATGTTGTACGTAAAAAATGTCACTTTCAAAGACAAATAGTCAGGCAGTGTCAGGTTATGCGCAATGTTTTCAAAGAAAAGATACCGATTGATAAATATTCTGTGCAACTAGTGAGCTCTACTTGCAGTTGTAGTTTATTCCACTTCGTAATTTGTTAATTTCGGGTATAGATGATGTAAAGCATGCACATCAAGTTCGTGGGCAAGTTAACTAGCATACTAGCGTTCCTGGCCACTGGATACAGAGCAACTGTTTTAAAGTAAGGGTTGTACAATGTACTCCGAAGTGACGAAACGACTCTGGATACGTGGCCCATGATAATGTTTTGGAGAATTCAGTTGACAGTTATTTTCCCAAATGTAACTATATTACATTCAATTTTTTCTAATAAAACATACATTTGAATTAATTTGCTTTGGAAAAGATTTATTTAATTGAAATTAAAATAAAATATATATTTAAAATTCTCAAATGGAAGTATCTTGATTTTGTTATTTTTTCTGGTAAGTGCAATAATTGCCCAAACTTTTTACTTTCAAATGCAAATAATTCCTTCTATTTCTGCCCATGGATTTCATGAAACTCGTCATCAAACCTATGTTGGTTTAAAGAGGCAACAGAAATGTATTTTTTCTATTAACTAGTGGGACATCTACAACATTCCTTAAGTATAGTATTAAATATTTACGTGGATGATATGTAATTTCGTTGAGTTTGATTTTACAATTTCTTCTGTCTCTTGGCGCGCGATTACATATATTACCTGTTTTTTTATATACACATTTTTTTCTAGGTCTTCTTCCTAGCCAACAGCCGGTTACGCTTTAGTTCCCGATGGGATGGGTATTTGACCATACACTAGACACCAACACACTTGCGGGCTCCTCTATTCTGGGGTCATCAGAACGTAAGGCCCTCCGTGACAACACATACATGAGAGACAAGAGATAAACAACCATGCCCAAGACAGGACTCGAACTCGCGGCCCTTCAGGCCGAAACACTGAGTCAGTTCAAGCTCTTAGCTACTTGGGGCATTCAGGTCGGCTGATATACAGATTTAGTACTCGATAACAAATCAGTAATTCATTCCTAATATTAAAGCAGAAAATTAGGAAAGACAAGGCTACTCGCTGTAATAATATTCAAACGCAGGACAATCATCATGTACTGTCGGCCCGGATAATCGAGATCGTTACGGCTGAAGGGAGGTAGCAGCCTCGGCTCGAAGGTCGCGGGTTCGATTCTCGCCTCGGACATAGATGTTTGTGTGTGTTCGTGTTGTCCCTACGTGTTGTTCCTTCAGTTCTTCCTATTGTTAAAACAATCACAGCGGTTGCTATTTGACCCACTTGTTAAAAAGCTACCAAAATAAATTAGTAAATAAATAATCATAAAGTAGAGATGGTCCCTACAAAACCAGGATGGGTAAAATCTCTAGGTCAACGACAAATATTATCAAGACTATACCTCTTCCTCCACTGGTCAAACACATACAAACAGTGCTAACGAAAACTATTTTTATTCAATTTTTTTATATAAAGAAACAAGTCGTGTTTAATAACAATAATTGCAAAAATAACCAATTGAACACAAAAGTTGATAACTCCAAAACTACACACGATAGCAAATCCTTTATTACTGAACTATATTTCTAATTTAAAACTACTTTAAATCATGTAAAAGTATGTCTGCTGAACAGTGTATCTCTGTTAAATACACAGTAACCTGTTGCTAGCGCGTCCGTTTCCTGGAAACCGGTCAGGATATCGCATTACATCGTAAAAGCAGGCAGACAGTTGAAGCAAAAACAGGATTATTCATCAAATTTTCAATCATAAACGGACATTATTTGAATTAAAACCTTGCGAACTTTATATCAAAAAGGGGAGAACGATTTCTTTTTTATATTTGGTGATGACGATCTATGGGAAAATAACAATAGATATTTCTTAAAACAAGTTATCTTGTCGTTTTTTGTTCCTTTCAGACGCGAGTAAGTGATGATACGCCATGATGCATGATCATTGTGAGCTGATTGTGGAAATCAGATTAGCTTTAGTAGGAAGTGGAGACTTGTCTCTCAACATAAGTAAATCAATCTCAAGTGTCTGTCTGGGACTTTCGCATTTTCAGCTTTTAAAGACCTTTCAACTTGATTTTTCGATTACTAAAAGGAATCTCACTTAATTGTTGTCTATTTGTCTGTTTGAAGGAGCCAATTTAACTAAAAACAACAATCTATTTACATGAAATTTAAACACTACGCATGGGAAGAACTTAGTTTATATTTTACCGTGATATCCACCACGGTTTACTAGATGTGAGATTTTTTGTTGATATTCCCCCTCCGCATTGTGTTTCTAAACGTTGCGCTGCTGTTACATAAAAGTGAGTGCACATGTTTGTATAGTATTTAACAGACTGTAAGTGGGTATGCATTTTATTTCATTTCTGCTTCTCTTATAAATTTGACATTACAATGTCTAGGATAGTACTTATTTACGTACTGTAAAAAAAGAGAAACATATATAGAAGGAGAAATGTGTTGAGTCAGATATATAGCTTTAGACATTTCATTAACTTGCAAATCTTTCGTCAGGTTTCCCAATTGTAATGAGAGAGAATATTTGTCCCCTTTGCTAGTCGGTAAATAGCTCAGTAGTGCTCTGTGTGTAAATTAGGTTTATGTGGAATTTTTTGACTTTTGTTCTTATGGAACTTTGCCAAGTAGCCAGTCAGGGTTTTTTTCGTATTTCATGAGTAAAATTATTTAAGCATTTGAAGGACGAACTTTCACAGACAGCAAAATTACGCTGCAAACATCTTCGTATTTGTGCATGTTTGACTTTTAATTTTTTGTGTGTTCTAAAAACACAACTCCTAATGTAAATGATGTGGTCAAAGTCAAATATATTATATAATAAATTTATTATATAATATATTTTATAGGTGGATGCTTTTATATGCGCTGTGGAGGAGGATGTTAATTTATTGTTGAATGTCTAATTATAGAGAGATTTAGCAACCCATCACATGTGTTCCATCGTCACATTCATTAACATCAAAATGAATTCATAAAATTCCACATCGACAGCTGTTCCCATTGATATTTTGATTTTAGTTTCATTGACGCAATTCTGCTGTGAAATGACAGCTATATTTTATTGTTCAAAAATATTATGTGTGATGATTTTTTCTTTCTGATAACATTTCCTTGGGTTCACTACATTTCTTTGTGACTGCATATAAAGTGTTAGAAGAATAATGCTTAAGAATTGTACTAAATAATACTCTTCTCTATAATCTTCTCAGTTTAAAAGGTATTATTTCGAATGATATAATTAATATTGAATAATATTATTAATTGATAACCTTGGAAAAATAATTTAATAATAAGTTCAAATGTTGTCTGAAAGTTGTGTTGAATCATATAGTTACTTTTCTCACGCAAAATTGCACGAAAACTATAGTTCTTTCCTCATTTTTATAATAAAAAAATATATTTCGACGTAGAGAACTTCATTTACGCCTTAAAAATCAACGAAATGAATTTTTATTCCTCTACGGACAACTGGTGGAAAGTGAAATAGTAATGCTGTTGCTGGTACGAACATTGTTGTCGTCATGGAAACAGTTGCTAATAGTGCACGCAGAAGACACATCGATTAAGAAGGGAAGCACTAAAACGGATGAAAGTCTGTATGAATGGAACACAAGCACATTTCTAGTTACGGGTCTCTTGACTTGGTACAATACTACGTGTTTTCTTTAACATAACTTACTTAACAACACAAAACTTAGTATACCGCGCGTCGTTATTTCAAACACGTGACCCCCATTCCGAAGAGCCCAAGCAGCTAATTAAGAAATAATTATATTTCGGAGTAGAACCACAAATGCGTCTTGACAAACTCAACACAATGGGTCGTGCTCCTTCCACGGGCAACTGACGGAAGGTTAAATAACAGATGGGCACTATTGTGACGCTGTGGGAGCAGCGACTTGAAAAGTGGATTCCGCCACGTAGATTGGATCTTTCTTCTGCGCCCGCCACGCCCCTCCCCGCCCCACCCCTCCCCACCTTGCCCCACCCCGCTCCCCTCTCCGTTCCGCCCTGCCCGCCCCTCTCTCCACGCACTGCCCACACCCCCGCCCCCCCCCCGCCTCCCCCGGCCCTTCCTGATCTCCCACGCCTCCCCGCCCCTCCTCTCCCCTCCCCGCCCACCCCCCCCCCCCCCCTCCCCCCCTTCCCGCCCCCACCCTGCCTGCCCGCCACCTCTCCGCCCCACCTCACCCCGCAACACCACACCCCTCGCCCGCCCGCCCCGTCCGCATCTAACCACCCGCACCGCCCCCTCCCCTGCTGCCTCGTGACCCCGCCCCTCCTGCCATCCCTGCCCCTCCCGGACGCCTGCGCGCGCGTTAACATTTCGTGGAAGCGCTGAGCGAGGCTGCGCCGAGCCATTGTGGCGCGGAGAGCTGCGCGCGTCAGCAGCTAGGGGCGCTGGGGGCGGCGACCGCGCCTCCCGACTGCAGGGATTGCGGGCTGGCAAGGAAGAAGGCAGGGACTGCAGCCGCTTGAGTAGGCGGCGCGGGGAGGGGGAAAGAAAATAGGCGGTGGAGGATGAAGTGATGGCAAATGAGCTGGGAGTTCCGGTGGAGGCGTCATTGCTGAAGAAGGGAGTGGTAAATGAGTGGGTATTTGGTAATACATGGGGCGTCAACTGCTTTGGTAATTAGTCTAAAGGCGGCTCCACACATTGCTTATTCGGTTGATTGATTGATTGGTTGGTGAGTAGTGATTCCGGCCGAATCAACTACTGAGGTCATTAGTCTCGTAAGTGTAGTGCATGGTTTTTCATTGGGAGGTGGCAGTGATCTTCCCTCGCTGGATGGCGAGATCCGGCATTTGCGGGGTTTTCCCAACCAAATATCTCGACCCAGCGAGGCACTGCCACAGACGGATCAAGCTTTAAGCCCCCGACCGCTCTCCCGGCATCTGTGGTAGTGTAGTGCATGTTAGTGTGAGTAAGGAGTAAGGATAGAACAAGGAAGAGGAAGAAAAGATCGCGTTCGGTTTCGGGTTCCGATTGCTAGAGTACTGCACCGGTATTCGCCTGGTGTTGATCGGAGAAATATTGAAAAACTTCTGAGTAGAGCATCAGGCCTCTAGAAATTTCCTCCAGACAGCGACTGAATTCGACCTGAGAAGGTAGTGTCGAAAACCTTGCCGCAGTCGTGACTCGAAGTTAGGACCTCTCGGCCAAGGGCACTGCAGTGACATCAGTTGATGCACTGTGCCACCTCTCCCGATCGTTATTGGGCGAGTAGCACGCAAGCGCTCGCCGAATCCCGAGTAGTGTAGATGAGTTGCTTGTTATTTGGCCAGTGACAAATATGCGGTTCTCGCAGTTCCCACCGCCTGTCGGTCTTTAGGACACATCAAAGGATGCCAACATTCGTCGTGCACATCTCCGGTCCCGGGATTAGGCGAGCGGTAGCTTGCTACGCGCCCGGGGAATGCCGAATGTGTGGACCCGCCTTAGGATGACACGATCTTAAAAACCAAACAAAAGGGCTTGCAAAAGGGATATTTGCTTGACTGAACAACGGGACTAATGTTCCTCAATTAAGATTTCTTGCTCAGTCGCCCAGAAATTCACAGAAGCAGAGGGTTCGGATGATTGATTTTTTAGTGTTTCCGGGCACGTCAACTGCTTTGGTCATTAGTCCCGTTTGTGTAGTGCATGTTTTTCCGCGGGAGATGGCGGTCATCTTCCCCCGCTGGATGGCGAGATCCTGCGCCGACCTACCGTCCGCTAATGGGGTTTCCCCCTAATCAGGACTCTCCCACCAGCGGGGCACCGCCCCAGCCGGGACAAGCTCTAAGTTCCCGACCGATCTCCAGGAATATGTGGTAGTGTAGTGCATGTTAGTGTAAGTGTGTGTGTGTAAGGGGAGAGGATAGGACAAGGACGAGGAAGGACAGATCGCGCGCGGTCCGTGGCCCGTTTGTTATGGTACTGCTCATGCTTTCGCCTGGTGGTGATCGGAGAAACCACGGAAAACTACCGATCAGAGCAGCCGGCCGCTAGAATTCTCCTCCAGACAGACTGAATTAGACCTAGCTGAAAAGCTAGTATCGAAAATCCTGCCGCTGTCAGAACTCGAACCTAGGACCTCACGGTCAGAGGCGCTGCAGTGACATCAGTTGATGCACTGAGCTACCGGTCCCGGTGATTTTTTGTTTTGGGTAATGATATTGGTAGCGATAAAGCATATACAAGCTCAAATAACGGGATATCTCATTTTCCCTTCTTAGAACTACAATTTAATCTCTCTCTTTTTCGAACTCTTACCAAAGTCCGAATAAAGTGAGGGGGTGACGCTTGGGGGCAGCGTTGTCGAATGCTGCATGCCTATTTACTATGCTACGACATTTGATTAACAATAACAACACAACTCACATCACAAACTACTCACTATACTCACTCACAAAGCGCCCTTTTACACACGTTTACTCGAACCCTTTATGGAGAAGTGTACTCGTACTGATATTTAAATTCCAAAACATTACCCAACCAAATTCTCTTTAGGACAAAAAAACTGACAATGTTTTCGTTAATGCTTTTAATTAAAATGTTCTATCGTAACATGTTACTCATGTACAATATGGTGGCAAGAATTTGCGAGCACTGTCAACAATCATCAATACACGAGGTTCACTTCAGCAACATGAGCGATGTATGTCTTCTGCTCCGGTGGCTTTCTCCGAAAGCTCTGCTATAAACTATTGAAATCCGATGACAGCGTTTGAGATCATCACTCTTCGCATTTCACACGAAATTCATCACTGGGAATAGGTCGAGTGCAAGGTTCCTGTGTCATATTAATACAAAGTTCATTGTCAGTCACATCATTGCTCCTTCATTGTCATATCATTGATAAGTTACAGAGATGTGTGCATGGATTATGCAGATCCCCCATCCATCATCAGATATATAATTTTTAAATCGTGTTATGTAAATGTTCCCTCTACGGATGAACGTCTCAACAAATACAGGGTGTTGCTTGAGAGCTGGAAGTTCCAGAAGACTGCATGAAAGTTACACGTTGGTATATGCCGTGTAAATGTTAATAATATCAAAATATTTTTTGAATGTAATTTCCACTACACATGTATTAATTTG
Source organism: Teleogryllus oceanicus (assembly GCA_964035755.1). Taxonomy (NCBI): domain Eukaryota; kingdom Metazoa; phylum Arthropoda; class Insecta; order Orthoptera; family Gryllidae; genus Teleogryllus; species Teleogryllus oceanicus. The sequence continues at coordinate 32,925,882 of CAXIVR010000014.1, read as the reverse complement.
TAATTTTCATAATAATAAGAACGCTGATAATATGATAAAAAGGATAAGGACGGAGTGACAAACTAGAAGTTCGTGTGTGCATTATTTTTTTATTTATTTAATAGGTAATTATTACCTACAAATTAGAGAACGTGATGCTAAGTGGCTAGGCCGAAGACCTTTAAGCCATTACAATACCTACATTCTACCGTGTTCTAACCTTTCGTATTCTGGTATTCACCCCAAATGGTCTTTTCATCGCATCAATGCCGCGGAAAAGAGACTATAAGGTACGGCTGAGGAAAAAACCCCTGAAGGGGGGAAAACCTGCCGTCAGAAGCCGAGTACATGCTAATCTATCCGGTTTTTAAAGTATTTATTTATTTGGCGCGGGCGTCAGGCATTCTCCTTCCAGTGTTATATAGATAGATTTATTAAAGTTCGCTTTGAGCTAATGCTCGGTGGCAAACATTATTACAACTAGATATACGACAATTACAAAACTATTACGAATATTTACAAATATAATTACAATTAGAATTAGAGATTAATATCCTAGTTATAATTAATTTTGAGTTATCTATATGTTGACTTATAGCTTTTCTACTACTTCACTCCACTTCACTTCACTGAATAAGAGACATGACAATATTGTTAATAATACTAACGATTATAATGAAACTAATAATAATAATAATAATAATAATAATAATAATAATAATAATAATGATAATGATAAAAGTCCCAGTATTATTAATAATGACCTACATAGAATTAAGTATATTTTTAAATTTCACGACATTAGAAGGAATGGTAGTGTTTGGCCTTCTCAGCTCCTGAAAACAAACAGCACGTGTGTGCATGCGGAGGTGGTGGTGAGGGGGAAAGTGGTTAAGATGACAAGAGACAGCGAAGACGGCAGTCTGTGCTGCTATGGGGTTCGTAATAGGACGAGGGACGAGCAAGTTGGATGTGTGTGTGTGAGTGTGTGAGTGTGTGTGTGTGTGAGTGTGAGAGAGAGAGAGAGAGAGAAACACGGAAGTAGTGCCCTGAAGGAAACTGGGGAAGATGGTTGGGGTGATGGTAGCGAAGGCAGTAGCGTTTCCTATAATGTAGACCGTCATGGGAATGTGTCGGGGGATAAGCAAGCTGTATGTGTGCGTATGAATACGGTGGTGTTAGTGATTGAGAAACTGGTAAAAATGCCCTGAGAGACGGCAGAGAAGGCAGCAGGTTTTGTTACGTTTTCATCACGGGGATGAGCAAGTTGTATCTGTGTGTGTGTGGGTGTGCGCGCACGTGTATGTGTGTGTGTTACCAACGGAGTGTGTCTGTGTGTGAAGACGGTGTGTGCGCACGTGTATGTGTATCTGTGTGTTTGGGAAACTGGTAAATATGACGGGAGTGATGGTAGCTAAGTCGCAACGATCTTTGTAATGTTTGTCGTCATGGGGATGTGTCAGGGTGTGTGTGTGTGTGAATACGTAGAGGGAAACTGGTTAAAATGACGAGAAAGACGGTAACGCAGACCAGGACCCTTTGTTATGGGGCACTCATAAGCACACTGTGTATGTATGTGTATGTGTGTATATATGTGTATGTTTGTAAATGTGTGTATGTGTACTTTGGGTATGAGTGCGTATGTGTATGTGTGCGTATGTGTATGTTGTGTGTATGTGTATGTGTGTGGGTGTGTACGTATATGTGTAGGTGTGTGGGTGTGTTGTATGTATGTGTATGTTGTATTATGTGTATGTTGTGGTGTGTATGTGTATTTGGGTATGTGGTGTTTTTGTGTATGTGTTGTGTGTTGTGTGTGTGTGTGTGTGTGTGTGTGTGTGTGTGTGATGAGAGGGAAACTGGGGAAGATGGCGTGAGTGTCGGTAGCGAAGGCAGCAGCGTTGCCGCCCCGGAGGCTGGGGCAGGGCACTGCGGTGGCCTTAGCGGTGGCTGCCGCGACGGCTGCGGGGGTGGCGGGGGCGTCGCCTTAACCTGCGCCAATTTCCCTCTCCCTCCGCCACGCCCCGCCCTCCTCTCCTACCCCCCCACCCCCACCCCGCTCCGCCGTGTTCTTCTTGTTCCTTCGTTACGCGCACTTTCCACCTTAAGCGCTGAAACAACGTCGCTGCTTCGTGGTGCGGCGGCCGCCGGCGGCAGCTCCCCCCTCCCCCTCCCCTTTATCCACCCCTCCCTCCCCAACCAGTGTCGTTGCTCCCTTCCCCCTCACCCCTCCAGACGTAGCGCCCCGCTGACTTGCGTGTACTCTATCCCTGAGGCAGCGACCTTGCACCTACTCTTCCTGGCTCTTGCTCTTGGATTGCACCGCTCCCGCAGCTCTTTGTAATCCGCAACTTGCGCCCGTTTACTTGCGTTCTATACCTCTCAACCCAGTTCTATCACTCCGTACCTCGAATTCCACACCTAGACAATTTCAGACTCCGGAAAACTCCTCAGAACCAGATTAAGAACTAGATATCAATGCCAGGCATTCCTAACCAAATTTGCCGAAATAGATTGTTTTTAGAGGTGTCTGGAAAATATTTCCTCACACGAATTAGTTTTTAGTTTAATTTTAGGTAATTTAGAATGTAAGCCATCAATACATACGTAAAGTGTTATATGTACTGAACTAAGTATGATCTGTAAAAATAAAGTAATAATAATAAAATTAATAATAATAACTGACGTTCTCGCCAACTTGGCGGCAGTTGCTTCTTATTTAACCCAGGCGATGATTTAACCCAGGCACCATTGATTTGTTTTCTGTGGGGTTTGATTGTTTCAGGATGCTAACAATTATTGATATTCTTCGTGATGTACTTTTTGTTCAAAATATGATGCAGTTTATCAAATGTACAGTTTATAATTTGAAATATTGCAGCCTTTCCTCTGTGGGTAAAAATATTTAAAACTATTCCCTCGAAAACTGAACTTTGTGAATACATTTTGGAAGTGTTTGATCTGTTTGAGTCTTGGTATGTGTTCATTGTCGACATGTAGTTTAATAATTTACTAAGTTATAAAGATGTATGGATCTTTGAGATAAAAAATGAAAAAGAGCTTTTAAGGTTTATATAACTATTCAGATTTCAACAAACTACTGAATGTTGCGGGTTGCATTTAGCGAAAATATTTAGATGCGTTTCCTTTAATAAATACTTTATTTATTTTAAATTGAAGTGAAATTTGTCAAGTCTCTGTGAAATTCCCTTTCTTCAGCGACCTTATTTATAAATATTGGTGGCTTCTGAGAGCCTCAAAACACATCTATACTATGGAAAGAATGTACGTGGGGATTTGCCCTTGCCAAGGTGGCTTATCACTGCACGACATGAGGTGGGTAGCGTTTCTGGGTATTTCTCATACGGTGTTTGCACTTACTTTTAAAAGAATTTTCTGATAGGTTTTTCATTAAATTAATGATGTCAATTAGGTGTCCAAGTATAATAATTGCATGGGCAAGCGTAGTGTACTCGCTTGCATGTGTAAGCGTACTTGTTTTATTGGTTTTTATATTAAATAACATTACTATTTGATATATTTTTAATTGAAAAATAATATTGGTAGTATATTGACAATCAGCGGAGATGTTCTCAATTAAAGCATTGTGTGTGATTAGTTGTAATCTTTATTCCCCACCGTACTTTGGCATCAGATTGATTGATTGATTGATTGATTGATTTTTTCGTGTTTCCGGGACCGTCAACTGCTTCGGTCATTAGTCCCGTTAGTGTAGTGCAAGGTGCAAGTTTTTTTTCTCGGGAGATGGCGGTGATCTTCCCCCGCTGGATGGCGAGATTCAGCACCGACCTACCGTCGGTTAGTGGGGTCTCCCCCTAACCAGAACTCTCCCACCAACGGGGAACCGCCTCAGCTGGGACAAGCTCTAAGCTCCCGACCGGTCTCCCGGAATATGTAATAGTGTGGTGCATGTTAGAGTAAGAGTGTGTGTAAGAGGAGAGGATAGGACAAGGAAGAGTAAGGACAGATCGCGCGCGGTCCGTGGTCCGTTTGGAATGGTACTGCTCCGGCATTCGCCTGGTGTTGATCGGAGAAACCATGGAAAACTACCGATCAGAACAGCCGGCCGCTAGAATTATCGTCCAAACAGCGACTGAATTCTACCTAGCTGAAAAGCTAGTGTCGAAAATCCTGCCGCCGTGGGGAGTGGGAACCTAGAACCTCCCGGTCAGAGGCGCTGCAGTGACATCAGTTGATGCACTGAGCTATCGCTACCAGTCTTCGGCATCGGTAATAGCAAAGCTGGTCCTAGTCATTGAATGTCGAATATTAGAGATCAATTGCTGTTTCTGTATCCAAAGTCTTAAAGAATTTACTGTTTATCATATTCTGAATTGGTTTCAACTTTCGACGTTTAAAGCATTGTGTGTGACAAAAAGTGATTTTATTACGTTTTCTACGTAAGTTTAGAATTGAATGCACAACTTTATTTAGAGGCTCCTCATATGGGGGACCGAAATTGTACGAGCCAGTGTCTTTGTGGGAAGATGTGTGTATGAGAAAAATATTCTGAGAGATGTAAGAAGTTTCCACTTTTTCTAGAGAAACATAAAATATTAGTGGCTCAAAAAATAATTTGTAATACTTTATCCTTAAGCAATCTAATGGTTACTGATTAATGAAGAATTGTTATAGCAGAAGTAGTACATCGTGTGCGGGGTTTGTAATTGTTATTCACGATCGACATGGTACTTCTTCCTAACATCTCTTTTATTTTCTTCACTAGTGAGGCATAATTCTGCCTGATAAAGGAGGGGTGCTACATATTCCTTGTGTAATAATGCAAAAAGAATATTAATAACCAGAAACTTGTAGTGCTTCAATGCTAAACGATTGGTACACCATAGATTAGGGTTTTGCATTTCTTTTTTTTTAAGAAATGAAATGATAAAGAATGATTATTTATATGAATGGTTCTTTATTCGTGTAAGTGGTTTTCAATAGGATACCCAGAGTCTATTTCAACACTGTACCCTAACTTATAATTTTATGTTACATAATTAGAATCCAAATTATTAGTGTCCAGTTTATGATTGATATAAATTAAGTAAAATTAAATTCAAAATTTATGACGATATTCGAATATTATTCCATTTCATCGAAATGTTATTTCATCATAATTATTACCATAATAAGCAAACCAATTAATAAAAATATTGCCAGAAGCAAACTGATATGAACGTTAATTAACCATTACACAAACAGAATTCAAAGCACATAGCATAAAACCGTAAAACGAGTGATTTTTATATGCACAGAAATCGGAAGAACAAAATACTGTTTCTTTTATAATGAAAGAATGCCTATGCATCGACTTAATATTGTCGAATGATTTTTATTTATGCTTTCGGAGATATCTTTTTAAATACATGAATGTATTACACACCGGTTATTTCTCATACCAATTCGTCAGTTGAAAAGAAACGTTTTATTAAAATGGATACATTCTTGGATATAATGTATTACTTAATTTTAGAATTTCAATAAATTCATACTGAAGATGTTTTAATAATTGAATTCGATACATTTTATTTATTCAATTAATGCCATGTCAAGAAGAGTAGACACGATAAATTACTGCAATATGAAATTCCGGTCTACGTACAGTAATTAGATAATATATGCAATAGACATCAAAATAATTACGAAAATTCTGACTACTTACTTGTGAGTTACTTTCCTGCTAAGAAAACAGCATCGATATCATTTCATTTCATCACCCTCTTCTACTATAAACATTTCAGATACGATGAACACTAATGCATTTCAACAAAGAGAGCATGCATGGTTTTTCGTAGAGACAAGGAAGTATAAAAGAGCAAGTCGACACACGGAGGGAATAGTTTATTAGCTATTGAGAGGCAGCAAATTTGACGGTTGTTGGGCGTTTAAGGTAAATTGATCAATATAAGAATTTCAAATGGATGAATATTTTCAAAATATTTACTTATATTTTAAATCATAAATACATGTAAAGTCAAGTAATCACAATGGCCTACTGTTTATTTTAATGAAGATATCATTACTTGAATGTGTTGTAGCCGTCTCAATCACGTTTGTGGACGTTCTTGTGTTAAACTCCAACTCTCATTGTATTGATTGTCGTATCTATTTTTTCTTTGCAGATCACTTTTCTGAATTCCAATAATCGTTCCTCCGTTTCTTCCTGATAATCTCCCACTTAATGCTTGCATTTGCTTCTTTGTTTTGACCATGTGCACTACATTGCAGCACGTACCTTTACGTTTACCTTTACCACCACGTTTCCTTTACTTCCGATTTTACTATACACATTTGTACATCTCATTATATGGCACTTCCGATGTACTCGCTCTGTCTTTGGATTATCAAAAGCAGCGTTTTGAAACTCACATTGAAACATGAATTGCAAAACAGACATTTCCATGTTAAAAATGTAAGTGTCTTTTCCTTACAGCAATATTTTCTGCGTCAGTGATACAAGGAATTTCGTTTGTCTGAACCCATGGTCTTGAAGCCGTATGTCAGACGTGGGACATTTTTTTTTATTTACTAGGGTTTAGAAGTTGTTCCACTGCTAAACCATTGAAACTCACAACTTGAGTCATAACTAATAATTTAACGACTTTCTAATAGCGATAATGTTGATGAGTGGAATTATGACAGTGTGGTGGAATGAGCGACAGAAAAAACGGAAGAACCCTCAAGGATTTCATCCACCTCAAATTTCTTATGGATTGGCCTAGGATCAAATCAGGAACTAAATGAAGAAGTAGTGTACTGTTATCACTGAACCAAAAATCTTCTCTCAAATCTAGAATAATCTGCATGCATTTGCGAACGCTGACGCTGACAAAAATCGGCATATTACATTAGGGTCTTCCTTTCTCCTCATGTATTTCCTTAATTGCTCCATTTATCATTATGCCCCAATATTAATTTTATCATTCATTTATTCACCTAATGATCGTGTGATCAATGAAGATTCTTCATCGCATTTTTACTTGCGTCCTTCTCGTTTCACCGTTATTCTACGAAACCTTTAAGTATCATTTGTCGTGGTTTTGACCGCATTCAACACGGGGTTGGCATAGCGGCAGGGGGCGTGGCAGGGGGTGGGGTGGGGCGACATCGGACCCGCGGGCGACGGGAGGTCTGGCGCGATCCCTGGCCGCCGCCGCTAACTCATTAGAGCAATTAAGCCGCCCCTCGCCTCGCCTGCCAGCCGCCCCCGGCGCGAGCTAACGAGCCGCAGACGCGGGCGCGCTGTCGCCCTCGGGGCGATGCTCCCCCCCGCCCCCGCCCTCGCCCCGCCCCTCTCGCGCTCACGCCTCGCACTGGCGCTTGGGCCTTATCCGGCTCGAAGGACCATCTTTTCCGGAAAGCGTTAATGGCGCGCTCAAGTGTTGTGCTCCCAGGAGTCCATACGCTGCTGTGGCTAACGCGCCCTTATTGATCTCGATTATGCGTGATGTGTGTGTCGACGGAATAAAGCCTGGTTATTATGGAATTATGGACTTATTAGTTGGTTGGTAGTGAATGATTGATTAGTGACTCCGAGCGCGTCAACTACTAAGATAGTTACATTAGTGTAGTGCATGATTTTTTCTTAGAGTTGGGGCGGTGATCTGCATCCATTGGATGGCGGGATCCAGCGCCGATCTACCGTTCGCTAGTGGGGTTATCCCCAACCAGGTGTCTTCCACCAGCGGGGCACCGCCCCAGCCGGGACAAGTTCTACGTCCCTGACTAGTCTCCCGGAATGTGTGATAGTGTAGTGCATGTAGTGTAGTGTAGTGTAGTGTAAGTGTGTGGCGGAACTGAGGTTAGGCAAGGAAGAGGAAGGAAAAATCGCTTGCGGTCCATGCCCGTTTCTTAAGGTACTGCTCTGGCATTCGCCTGGTCTTGAACGGAAAAACCACGGAAAACTACCAATCAGAGCAGCCGGCCGCTAGAATTCCCCTCCAGAGAGCGACCAAATACGACCTCACAAAAGAGTGTCGGAAACCCTGCCGCCGTCGGGGCTCGAACCTAGGACATCCCGGTCAGAGGCGCTGTAGTGACATCAGTTGATGCACTGAGCCACCGCACCCGGTGTTCGTAGTAAAATATGGCATAATATGGGAATATATAAGAGTTTCCACGCTTTTTGTTTTCTCTTAATAACGACAGGTGTAAAAGTTTGTACTTGATTAGTGAAAAATGGTAGTTAAGAACATCCTGAAAATCTTTTACAAAATTTTTTTGTGAAATGTTTAGACTCGTTTCGTCTTTTTTCATGGTATGGTCAATATTTTCTGAATACTTTTTGAAGCCACGATGTAATATGATTATGCTGTGAGATTTTAATTATCGTGTGTACGATCTAAAAAGAACATACGAAAATGAAAAAATCGCGCAATCTGGAAGATATATTAAACTCTAAAATTAAATTCTGAATAGAAAACAATGATTGGAAGTCAACAGAAATTATTACGGGGATTCTGTCTTCATATTTTTGCAACATTTTGTAAGTCTGATAATGATCGCAAAGCCTTCGAAAGCCGGCTCTCTGAATAAATCTAAGTTGAAAAGATGACATCAATTAGTTCATCCACGAGAAAATATATGAAAATTGGAATATCTCTCAGTGTTTGGAATAATTGAAATCTTCCAGTCGTTTTCAAATCATTGAAGACTTTCAATCATTGAATGTCTTCATGATTAAGGATATGAGAAAAGACTTAAATGACTCTGTCATTTAGACTTTCTCTGTATTAGTCTTAAAAGTTTAAACGAATCATTTAAGGGAATATTTTATAAAATATTACCAATACGTTTTTTTTTTCAGACGCTAGAGATTTCACACCAAAATTGATATTATAAATTTGAGGCACTTAAAATTCCGATTCTCGATCGTGTGAAGAATAATATACGATAGATAATACAGATCGGTAATAACATTTCGTTTCGAATTTTCACTTTTTTACGGAACAATTACCTGGTAATAAGTAACATTTCTGCTGTCATAATTTATTTATTCAAAAATGTTTATCATTTACTACATCCTCTGTGTTACTATACTGCTTGTAAGAGTTGATGTCGAAGGAATGCTGAAGCTGTAGAAAATAACGGTTTATTGAATCAATTTGATATGCGAATTCCCACAATTTGATATACTAATTCCTCCAAAGAGGAAATTTTCCGCAAAACATAACGACGCGAGTGAAATATGCATGAAAAAATCTGGCCCATATGTAGGCTTCCTAGATTTTTATCTACATTCCTTCAACCTAAATAATATAAGAATTAACCCTGTTCTCATTTCTCAAAAAGGTTTACTAGGTACGATTTATGTAGAAAATTCACAGTAAATCGTTGAAAATAAGGGTTACAAAATACAGGTATGACCCGCTCCTCAACTGGAAAGTAAATAGTACAATAATGACGGCGCGGGTCGAGCCAGTCGATATCGACCTGCAACCATGGAGGGAGAGCGCTCCAGTCGCGGATTCCGTCGTCGACTCCCTTGACGACGCTGCGGCGGCGGCGGCGACTGGTTAACCTCACGGCGGCGGCGGTGGGGGCAGCGGTTCGGGGCGGTGGGAGGCAGGGTGGAAGGCGGTCGGGGGCCGAGAGATGAAGAGCCCCAGGAAACAAATAACAGAGCCGCGGAATCGACTAATGACCCAGAAATCGCGAATTTACGGCGCCGTCCAAGTTAATTCGGCCCCGGGTGACCCGACCGCTCTCCTTCGCCTCCGTGCCCTCCCTTCACCCGGCCCCGCCCGGGCCACTGGTGCGCCTCGCCCCAGCCCCACCCACCGTTTCGCCCCGCCCACCGCGCGCCCAGCTCACCATCCCGCACCGTCCTCCGCCCCTCCCCTCCCCGCGTTCACTGCCCCACCCCTCGCCCGCCCCTTCCCCTTGCCCATCACCCGACGGTCGCTTACTCACCCACCGGCGCCGTTGCCGAATCACTCCCACCCACCATCATCTCCCCAGGCGCTACCTTACCTACCTACGGCGTCCTTCCTTCGCTACTTCGCTTCTGGCTGGAACATGTTGGCTCAGAAGACTAATACGGCCAGACCCGGAGAGGTGGCTCAGTGCATCAACTGATGGCACTGCAGTGGCTCTGACCAGGAGGTCCTAGGGTTACACTTCCCACGGTGTGGCAGGATTTTTAATGCTACCTTTTCAGCTAGGTCGCTTTCAGCCGCTTTCTAGAGGAGAATTCTAACGGCGGGCTGCAGCTCTGACCAGTAGTTTTCCGCGTTTTCTCCGATACACACCTGGTGAATTCCGGAGGTCAAGCAGGCCACGGACCGCGTGCGATCTTCCCTTCCTCTTCCTTGTCCTATCCTCTCCCCTTACACATAGTTACACTAACATGTACTACACTACAACACATGCCTGGAGACCGGTCGGAAGCTTGGAGCTTGTCCCGGCTGGGGCGGTACCCGGCTGGTGGGAGATACCTGATTGGGAAAACCCCGCTAGCCGACGGTAGGTCGGTGGCAGATCTTCCCATCCAGCGGGGGAAGATCACCACTACCTCCCGACACAAAAATGCCCTACACTTATGGGACTACTGACCTCTGTAGTTGACGTGCCCGGAATCTCTAACAACCATCCAATACGGCCAACACTTCTTCCTCAAAGCTAAGGATCTGTGAGTCCATTAAGTGTACTAAGAAAGTGTTAAACAAGAACTCTTACATTTTGAAATCTTGAATCAAAATTTGAATTTTAGCAGAAATGTTTCGTAGACCAGTTTATTTCCAGGCCAGCCATTTTATGAATTCCAGGAAACTTAATTATACTGAAAATAATAATGAGACATTTAAGCATGTATGTATACAGTACGCCACTCCAAACGTGTGCAGGACATCGAATCGGAACGATGTGCAGTACAGCACATCGAATCGGATACGATAAAGTAAATTTAGCGAAAGAAAATATTGATACTTTAAAGTAATTACTGAAGTAATTACATGGTGACGTATGTCTAAAATAAAAAAAAAACAACAGCGAAATAGCATATGCATCTTGATTATTCGGTCGAATAGCTGTATCTGAGTTATTAAAAAATGGGATCAAGAAGCATGTCTGTGTAGTATAATTTTACACAAAACAATAGAAAAATGACTAAAAACAAAGTAGTGTTTGGTTCCAAAATATATTTACCCAATGAATAAAATTGTGGTTTTATGGAGTCCATGGTAAACGACTGAATAATGAAAATCTTATAATTGAATAGGTCACATATAATTGAAGGAAAATAAAAATGCTATTGTAAAGGGTTAATGAATTCTCAGAATTTAAGGAGGCTTTCAACATTGAAACACGAAAAGGAAAGGGGTTAAATATTCCAAGAGAAAATCAGATAAACTGAACGTTTTGAATATTCTTTTAATATTCAAAAGCGTCTTCAGATTTTAATATATATATTTTAGGAAGAAAAAATTAACTTCTTACTACAGGAAATGGATTATTAGCGGACTTACGGCCAGTTGGTTTGTGTCGTAAAGAAATAATTCAACCTGCAAAGGAAAACAAGAGTTATGGTATGCAGTATACTGTTTATCACATGCTGTTTCATTCTCTGATAACATCATTAAAATTTTATGAACATCAAAAACAGGAATTTCGCAATAATTTACAATATTGAAAGAGGTATTTCCATTTTAAAAAATATCAATTTGCTACCTACCTCTATTTCATTGCTCTATTTTATTCTTTTCTTTCCTAAGTATATTATATTTTAACTCCCCTTATAGATGAATAGCATTCGATGTGATTGTTTCAACAGATAATGCTGTACAAAGTCGCATTTTCGTCTAATTAAATGTAGTCTTCCCAATAACAAAATGTTATGAGATTGAGTTTTTAATTAATAACGTGAAGTAAAATTCCTGACCCTATGGATAATATTCGATCACCAATATTAATGCTTCTCAAAAACGTTATTAAAAATAACTTCCCCGAACACTTGACATGAGTACTCTGGACGTACTATCCACTATTTAAAATTTAAATTGATTTTGTTATAAGTAAATAAGGACAAAATAACTTTCAGTGAGACCCAGTGGTGAAGCTAGACTCTTGCATTTGGGTACTCTGTAAATATTCTCTTGCAGTGTTTTGTAAATTAGCTCCATTTGTCTGGTTTTTCATTCAACAATACATTGATAATTTGTTCTATAAAGCTGTCGTTTCCAAACAGTTAATTTAGCAGACACTTCTTGCTAGTTAGTTTACTGAAATTACCGATTCTGATATTTCCCATGGAATTTCTCAGGAATATCTTTACTATTTTTAACGTAATCATATTTCTTTCAAAATTCCGTAGAGGAAGGGAAAGTTAGACTGAGTTGTATCAACAGAACCGTCTCCTGATAATTTTTTCTAGACCAATTTGTCTAACAAATACTTCAGCAACAAACCTGCAACTATGCATTTTGCATTATCAGTATATATGTTTGTCAGTTCATTTCTAAGTTGCTTGCTCTCAAAGAATGGATATTGTTTTATTTGAAAATAATACTTTTCTGAACGAAAAGACACTTTCTTGGAGGAAAACTGCTTGTCGTCAAGAAATTCAATAAAATGAAAGTTTTCAAAATCTTGAAAGCCTCAGAGCATCAGAGCCACTACTGTATCAATAATTTTAAAAGAAACAATTTTGTATTTTGAATATATTTCTGATCCTGAAAGTTCATATATAGTCAAGTCTGCTTTCTTTCAGATTTCAATAGTCTCTTCATATCTAATAGAGTATTTTACTACGTATCTATTCTATTTCTAACTCTACAGCATATTACTTGCCTTATAATTTTACATTGCCGAGCGAAAACTGTACTTCAAGTCAAAACAAATTTACCCCTATTGTGAATTTTTTATTTTATTTTTATTTATTTTACGTCAAAAAACAGTAATACAAAATAAGACTGCTTCTTCACCTCCTCTTCATAAACAGCTAAATATTTTACCACTGCAACAACTTTTTGTTTATAAAGTACTACAAATATGTTATGTCAAAAGCGGAAGTAATTTAACTGAGATAATATTTCACAATTACAGTACACGTAGTAAAGCCACTAATCAAATTAAAAAATCCAAAATTCATATATCTCTAATATCAAGAACTTTGGTGTTCATTGGGCCTCAAATATATAATCAATCACCATTAGCTCTGAAAAATAGTAAGTCCTAAAATATTTTCAAACACAAGAAAAATATTTGGATTTTCTAACATGATGATGATGATGATGATACAAACAAGTTAACTGAAATATTGCAATACAAAATTTTTGCTGAATAAATTAAATATAAATTTATTTATGAAAATATATATTTTGTCTAAGTAAATTATACCTTTTGCATCTCTGTAAATGCTCACTTATTCTATGATTTATATCTAGGTTTTTTATTTTGTATGTTTACAAAAGCTTATTTTGTAAATGTTAAAAAATAAGTATATCGTGAAAAAACACGCCACACATTAAAAAATACTATGTAGATGTAGACATAATAAATTATAAATTCATCACAACTGGTTATCGATGGTTAGTAATTCCAAGAAACAACACTACATTATCTCTGTAAAACAAGTTGTGATTAATATAATAATGATAATAATGATAATAATGATAATATAATAATAATAATAATGATAATGATAATGATGATATAATAATAATAATAATAATAATAATAATAATAATAATAATAATAATAATAATAATAAATTACTTCAATATCCTGAACCGTTCTGCAGCCGTCTACCGCATAGGCTGCGGGACATTCACTATTACATTAAACCACTACCTTCATTAATTGTTTCATAAAGAAAATAGGAACACAAATTCCACAAAAACCCTACTTTCTCACAACGTCAGATGATGAGGTGAATTTGCTTGGCCGAGACGTGGACGAGCATCGCGGTACAAGTCCGTGCCCCCCGGTAGTCTAGGCTCTCAGCGGCTCCGCCCAGTTAAAGCGAGTGAGAGGAAGATAGCGCGTGCCTTCTTGTGCGCATGCGTGGTAGAGCCAACCGGTGTGTCTACACTGGCGGGTTCCTCCCTCAGCCACCAGAAAGAGTGTATCTCTACGACCCTGGTAATTCCCTTGCGCGTAAGCGGGGAAATGATGCCGAAAACATTTAATTTTCTTGAACGATTCAGTATAAAACATATTGAAAAAAGGCACACTTAATGAAAAACTTTATTGAAAAATAATTTGGGAATTCTAAGGCTCACAGATTACCCTTCAACTTTGTCATTAGTGATAATTTGTTTTGCAGTCCTTTTTTAAAATTATTTTTTAAAATTATTTTTATGATTTCTTTTCTCCCGAGAGTAATACGCTCACCTCTCTAATACTGAACAATGAGATTCTTCATTTATTCTTGTCCTTAGAAAATGTGTCTTATTTTCTCCTTTCAAATGATAAACATCGCGATTGAAGATGGAATTAGGGAAGCCGGAATTGTCAATTTCCGCGTATCGATATATTGATTGATTCACTGATTGATTAGTGAACCTGGGACCGTCAATCTAAGGTCCCGTAAGAACAATTCACACTTTTTCCCGGCAGGGGGCGGTGAACTTCTCCTTTGGACGACGAGGTCCGGCGCCAACCTTCCAGTCCGCTAGCGGGGTCTTCCGTAAACAGGTAGTATCTTTTAACAGGGGAACAGCCCCAGCCGGGACAAACTCTACGATCTGTACCGGTCTCCCGGTATGTGTGGCGGTGTAGTGCATGTAAGTGTTAGTTTATGTAAGCATAGATGAAGAAAAGATCGTGCGCGGTCCGTGACCCGTTTGTTAGGGTACTGCTCAGGCATTCGCCCGGTGTTGATCGGAAAAACACGGAAACTACCGATCAGAGCAGCCGACCGCTAGAATTCTCCTCCAGGCAGCGACTGAATTCGCTCTAGCTATGTGGCCACGTAGATATGAAGATACCTGCATGCCCTCATTCACTTCTACCGGTTCGTATAGCTTTTCTCTTTCAATATACTATTATTATATTATCTATTTATTACTAATTAAGTTTCAATTTTAATAATTTATTCGTGTTCAAAAGAACAAGTTTCATTAGATGATACATACTTATTATTTTCCAGTTACTAATTTTGTTTTTCGTCTCGCCTTGTTGATGTGAAATACAATTTGCGCGAAATTCACAAATATTGGACTAATTATGTGAATTTAGAACTACGTTCTTTCACCAATTGAGTAATATCTTTTTGATTCATGTGACTAGTTTGTGAAAAAATTATGCATTCAAGATTTTTGAAAAAATTGCAACATATCGTCGAATCATTTTTAGGCCCACGATGTTTATTTGCAATTATTTTCAACTTGATACTAATAACTACAGAGTAAGCTTGTTGATAAATAAACAAAACTCCTGCGGCAAAAGCCATGTACACATTCAAGTGAGGAAAAAGGTTTCGTTCCTAGGAAACAAAATACGCGAGTTAAAGACCCATGCACTCCAGTATTTCAAAGTAAATATTATGTATTTTCTCTTCATGAAAACACACGTGGATGTATTGACAATAGAGAGACGAATCAATAACGTAATTTTAGTTTTGTAGGAAATATAGTCAGAAACATGTATTTGTAAACATCCTTTTTACTCTTTGCTTATTTATTTAAAAATATTGGAATCACTTCGGAAGTGCAGTATTGAATTCTCGGCCACAAAATCCGTGTTTAATGTTTTTTGTAGATGGAAACACATCAAACTTAATTAGTAAGGTTTATTAGCGCCGTTTCAAAGAGTGTAGTGCATGTTTTTCCTTGGAAAGTGGCTGTGAACTTCCTCCGCTGGGTGGCGAGATCCAGCGCCGATTTACCGTCGGCTAGTGGGGTTTTTCCCAACCAGAATTCTCCGCCAGACCACCGCCATCTCCCGTGAAAAACATGCACTACACTAACGGGACTAATGACTAAAGCAGTTGAGGCGCCCGGAAACACGAAAAATCCAAACCAAACCCAACCAGGTATCACCCACCAGTGGGGCACCGTCCCAACCGGGACAAGCTCTAAGCTCCTGACCGGTCTCCCGGAATGACAGTGTGCGTGTGCAAGTCAGAAGTGTGGTGAGGACAAGGAAGAGGAAGAACAGATCCCGCGCGGTCCGTGGCTCATTTGGTAGGGTACTGCTCCGGCATTCGCCTGACGTTGATCAAAGAAACCACGGAAAACGACCGATCAGAGCAGCCGGCCACTAGAATTCTCCTCCACTCGGCGACAGAACTTGACTTAACTATCTAGCTAGTGTCGAGAATCCTGCCACCGTCGAGACTCGAATCTAGGACCACCTGTTCAGCGCTGCAGAGAGATGAATTGATGCCCTGAGCCACCTCTCCCGGTTAATCATTTCGATAATTGGGATGTCTGTGTGAATGGATATATGTCAGATAGCAGTTTTGTAAATACGCATAATTCTGTCCATAAGCATAGGTATATGGGTGGGGGAGCATGGCTGAACATTTTAAAATGTTCCCGTAACCGTACGTAATAAATCATTTGATATCTATCAGTACATTTTCCGTTTTTGAACTGACAGTTTGGGAAATTCATACACGGCTTTCAGGAAAGAAGTTTTCCAAACCATGAGTCAACCCAGTAAATGATTAAAAATGAAATAAATTGTATTTATTACTGTGCTGTCTCCCTTAAAATAGTGAACAATCGTGAAGTTTCATTTTTTTATTGATTTACATTCTCTATTTTATTCTCTTTTAAATGCTTTAAACCATTTCTTTCTACGTTTCTTACTTTTTGAGCAAATATTATTTCGAAGGGAGTGTGCAAGTACCTCGTGCACCATTGTCAACTGACAAGCCCTTAATGAGTGAATTTCATATGCATTTTCCTCTATTGGAAATGTTAAACACATTCAAGCATATCAAAAATAATAAATCATAATAGAACATAATGAAACACCTTGCAACACATGTTTTACTTAGTGAATGGACTACATCAGTTAACGTGTCACTAAAAGTTTCAGTTTAAGAAACTGAAATGCACAGAATATACTTTTAAACATTTTTTTCCTAATATAATGAAATCATGACTCTTTAGTTTTCACAGTATCTTTATCATTCTAGTTCAATCTATTGAACACACATTTGTGGATAATTTACCAAAATGATTATCAAAATCAACTTGTTGCAAATGTAGGGCATCGGTTGTAAAAACCTGAATTTTGGCCAATTAATTATAAACAAAGAAAATTTAAAAGAAATTGATCTCTAAAGGCGTATTGAAATCAAATGTATAGGGAGAAACAAAATAGAAGCAATATACTTGATATTATTTCCTCAGGTAGACAGAAGCCTTAACTGGGACCTTTCAATCTTCTTGTTAGTTTTATATACTTCTCAGTAAAATATATCACAAGTTAATGAAGACATTTGATGGAAAAAGTAGCCCAGAGTGCCCAATAAATGTACTTGCTCTCCCCCTCGTTGTTTTAGGCTGGGCAGGTCTATGCTTCTGTCAGATTAGAAGCGTTTGGAGTTAAACTTGATAAACGCATCAATTTGATCTACGCGTGTCGTTTCGGGGGTAATGGAGATATTTTAAATTTAGGGTGGTGTTTTACATTAAGATTCTGAGACATTTTCATTTTTTTTCTGAAAGTATTTTGTTCGAATATAGGAAATTGCATTTATGTGTGTACATATGTTCGGAGTTTTATGATAACTTTTGAAATTTTGATAATTGCAAAAATTAGATATTTCGTCAGAGTTTTTTACCCATCTAATATTAAATAAAGAAATTTCTTTCGTAATGCAGTTTATCTCTAAATTGCAGATCTTTATATGATATCATGTACTTTTAAAAAGTTTGACACTGAGAAGAAAAGTTTCAGATGGCCGTGCTTTTTATACTCATTTCTAAATATATGATGGTGAAAAATATGGTTTGTGTAACTGATATGTTTTGTTAGTAAATGTATAAGATTGTATATTTGTATAGACTGTATATAAATGTATAGACTGTATATTATATCATTATATATTTGAGTACGAAATATTTGTGTAAATCTCATTGTTCATCTCTCGAGCATTTTGAATGCAATTCATCACACAACATTCAGTGTGCTCAATTTAAACCTAGTGCAACAATTAGGGGCCACATTTCACATGCAATGAATTTGTAGTTTTAATTTTCATTAAATAATATATTTTTATCAAATTTATGTATCACAATTCCTCATTAAAAATATATTATACTATTTCTTAAATCCACTAACGTTTTTACCGGAAAAATAAATCTTTTTCAATTAAGTCTTCAATTCGTGCATATTAATTAATACAAAAATTAACTAACGCTGTTTCGTGTCAATTGTTCTGTTCTCTTCAAACTGATGTTGGTTTTGATATTTTAAGGTTATGTTGTTCTCGTGAATTATTGTAAAATATAAGTTTTAAAATTACACTACAACCACACTTTTTACATTTTATATGACTTTGGTTAATTTCTTGTGTATGACTACATCAAGGAACATTTTGAATTTCTTAATCTTATTTGAATATAATGTTACACAGATTTTTTTTCCAATCCTATAATCTTTTAAACTAATTTTGAAGCAATATGTATCTAAGATATTTTATAGATATTTTACATGTATAAAAGTTTCTTTAATAATATAAGGACGCAAAGAAATGAATAAAACCAGTTGACTACACGAAAGATATTGCAGGCTTTAGAAAACGTTCAGAATTCGGGTTGTGTGCTTGTAAAATGTGAAGGCGAAAATCCCTTAACGAAACGGAGCCTCTAAATGAATTTCGCGGAGAGACCTCTCCAATATCTCTCGCTTTCAGCTACGTGACATTCGGGTTTCACATCTCGTTTCTCTCGGGCTCTTCGCAGGACGCATCGGGCTGCCTTAATCTCTCTTTCCTCTTCCCCTTTCTTTCTTTCTCTCTCACTCTCGTTCCGTATTTATCACGATCATCTTCACTGTAAAACATTTCGTTTGCCCCGCCAAAACCTTTGTGGTCATGAAAGGTGTGGCAAGGAAAGATGAGGGGCATTTCATAGAAACACATTAAAATCTGTCTAAGCCGCAATAGATTAGGACACAAAGATATTCCGGTTTAGGAAGGTTTCCGTTTTATGAAAGGTTGTCCATTTTATGACACTGGTGATATTGATATTTCTACCGTGAAAGTAGTAAATTATATGACTTTATTATAAATATCAAAATACATTAACATATTACGTATTTATGAATGAAATCACTAATAAATGAATATTAAACACTTTTCATTGATATCTTTGAAAATACACAACACCTTCCTGCTTAGTATTAGTGGCTGTATTCGGATTGTTTGCAGACTCTATCAACGCACGATGCGTCACAGTCCAGATTTATGACTTTCGGATACACTCGCATGGTCTTTAGCAATGCATATCTACAGTACCGGCAGCGTATAAACGGCTCTAACAGTTCTGCCGTCGCCAGCTGTTGTACGTCATGTGACCTGCTCTGAAGCAATCAGCTTGCGAGAATTTCTTTACTTACTTTCATTCAGGGTTCAGCGTTGCCACTCGTCTGATTTATACGAAGTGACGGAGGCGATAAGGTTCGACTTTGGCGAAAGTTATTAACATGATACCAAGGAGTGTCGTAGCCTGTCACCGGGAGCGGTAGCTCAGTGCATCAACTGATGTCATTGCAGCGCCTCTGACCGGGAGGTCCTAGGTTCCAGTCCTGACTGCGGCAGGATTTTCGACACTAGCTTTCCGTTTTATAAAGATTATATTGTCTGCAGGACTTGAAAAACTGTTCGGTTTCCGTGTTGGAGATATTTCTTTTGTGCTGTGTAAAATGCCATTTAACTTCACGAGCCGGAGAAATTTTCCGGTTAAGGCATGTTTCCAGGCTATACAGTTTCCAGTTTAGACACATTTTACTAAAAAAGAGTAACCGGACAGAAGACAATCTGTGTAGAAATATCAATCAATGGCCCGCCCGGAATTGTGACACTGCTTATAGTACACGCGTTTTCAACAGTTACATACGGATAGAGTAAAGTGGTCAGCGAGAGAACGTGGAGTAATTGTTTAGCAGTTTCTTTGTGTAAATTAGAACGTATTGTTTCATCGTTTAGTTTTTTTTATACAAACGTTCTTAATTATTGGTGATATTTTCGTCTTAAAACGCCCCACAAATGTTTCCAAAACAATTCTACACCGTAACCATGTGTATTTCCTTCGTGGAATGTGCAGCGTTCACTGAATATACACATATATGACGTGTTGGTACGTATACGTGTATGTTTTCTTGGCTGCCCGGGTGACGCCGCGTAGTGGGCTGAGCGGCTGACGTTTCGCCTGCATATGTGTGTATTATATACGTGTATAAGTGTACGTGTATTCAAAGTAGGATATTTTGGAAATTAAAAAGTTGGCAATTTTTTAACGCCAACCAATTTGAAATTTATGAATTTCGGCTGGCAGATTTGAAATCGGAACATTTATTTCATCGGAATATAAATTTCATCTTATAAAATTATTTAGAACAATTTCTTTCAAATTATATATAACCTGAATTTAAAAAAAAAACTTTCTTACCTTACGTCTTATTCAAAACGGATGCCAAACCGCCGTTTTGACTTTAAAAATTTGTAATGTTGCTAAAGAACGTGGAATAATGTAATAAGATAAGTAAAACAATATTTACTAAATTTCTTACCTTACGTCTTATTCAAAACGGATGCCAAACCGCCGTTTTGACTTTAAAAATTTGTAATGTTGCTAAAGAACGTGGAATAATGTAATAAGATAAGTAAAACAATATTTACTAAAAACCCTGGTTTTTGAATTATTGGCAAAACAATGAGAGAATAGGCAGATTCTGCTCGCCGGCCGGAATAGGGCCATGCGCAACGGGAAGTCAAGAATTCGCATGGGCCCCAGAACGCGTTCGCCGCCGCCCCCGGCGAAGCTCCAAATCCCCGGAGGAATCGCGCGGTGAGTGACAGCTCCCCAAGAAGGCGCGGTCCCCGGCTCCGCGCGGCGGCGCTGTCAGAAGCCGCTTTGCGTCACGGGGGGGGGCGCCGACCGCTGCCCCGACGCCGTTCGTCCGCCCCCTGCCCCGCTTCCCCGCCCGCGGAACCCCACCCTGCTCCTACCCGCCCTGCCTCGCCCCGTCGCGTCGCGTCCCGTCGCGTCGCGTCCCGTCGCGTCCGTCGCGTCCCGTCGCGTCCCGTCGCGTCCCGTCGCGTCCGTCGCGTCCCGTCGCGTCCGTCGCGTCCGTCGCGTCCGTCGCGTCCGTCGCGTCCGTCGCGTCCGTCGCGTCCGTTCCGTCCGTTCCGTCCCGTTCCGTCCCGTTCCGTCCGTTCCGTTCCGTTCCGTTCCGTTCCGTTCCGTCCCGTTCCGTCCCGTTCCGTCCCGTTCCGTCCCGTTCCGTCCCGTTCCGTCCCGTTCCGTCCCGTTCCGTCCCGTTCCGTCCCGTTCCGTCCCGTTCCGTCCCGTTTTTTCACAAAATGCTTATCTCGGCTAAATACAGAAACTAAATGACGAGATATTATGATTAGTGCTATTTGCTTTAATTTTAACGTCATTAATCACCCGAAATAACGACAAATTAATTACTAATTAATAATTACTTTTACTCTGAAAGAGGGGTACTGAACTAAAAACAGTAGTCAGTCTCGTGAAGACGGTAATGCACCTAAAAAATTGGTTAAAAAAAGATAACGTAGAACGGTCGAAAAGTTAATGCAGAATACATTAATGTTCAAATACATTCCCCAGTTTCAATGTTTTATGCAAAATACAAAGAAATATAACGGAAATAAATCATACGTAGGTTAAATGAAGCACCATTGGATATGTCATAGAATATTTTGAAAATAATAGTGTGTAGCGCTAAGAAAGATCCCAAAACTTCAAAACAGATCACAAAAAAAGTAGAAAGGGATAGCAATCGTGGTATTTTCCTTTTCGGAGAAGGAAAAGCATATTGTGCACACCCACCTTCATAATACGACTCATAAACTTAAAACAGTTTTCATGCATAACATGCTTTAGCTCATGGATGAACGCTATATTTCGTTTCATTTCGAAGGTTAGAGTGGGAAAATCTGAAACCTTAGCTTTACCTTTCTTAGGAGATGATAATTGATTATATAAGATGCGCACAATCTACTGTCGCCCGGTGTATTCGAGTGGAAAAACGCCGAATTATTAATAATTAAGATTATAATACATAGTGTGGTTAATATTGTGGTTGTAATAAAGTGGCCATTCGAAATTGTGAACTATTCTCTACCATCTTTCTTTCGAGAACACTTCATAAAGTCTCACTCTACATAGTGATTTCTACATTCTATAATTTTGCAACGAAAATATCTAGTTTTTGAGATGTTAATCCCTCGCTTTTTTAAATTTGTTGTTGTTGTTTTTATTGTTGTTATTATTATTATTATTATTATTATTATTATTATTATTTTTCATCTTTCAACTATTAATAGTTAAATTGTTGAGAAGGGATTCTGAAACTCAAGAAAGCGTGCGCAGATGATTTTCTCCCCCATACGTCACATGCAGTTTTTGACTATTTTTGACTAAATAAATAAATAAAATAAAATAAAATTTTGAATATCGGTAAGCTGAGTAAGCTGACAATGAACATAGTTCCGGGGAGCGTATGGGTGAGAGCAAGGTCTATCGTCGAATACCAACAGCAAATTGACGCGAGCGATATTTTTCGTCAAGCATCCGCCAGTAGGAGAAAAAATGCTCCGAAGGTTGATAGCTGAGTAAAGTACGTGTTCAGGAACTTGTGTGACGAATAAAATAAGTGCAGTAAGTTATCTGCCGTTCGTTAAAGGCAGCGGTTTCTTGAACTAGCAACATGTAGCAAGATGCGAAAGTTTACAGAGAAACGCAGCTTCTTTCAATATGAATGCATTTAACTTTATTTTATTCCCGAAACGGTGAAACTCACTTTTTACTCAATTCGCACCTGAAGTGTGCCTAGTGATGCTACAACAGCACTTACTTTTTCACAATATTTATAACTTTTTGCAATTTTCAAAACTTTAGAATGATCAACGAAAATATAATCTTCCCCATTTTTAAAAACAAACTACGCATTCTCCAAGAAAAATAAGTAAATATTTTGACACACTTTTTAAGAAAATATGATTTATAAAATTGCTCTCGTTTCGCGGAAAAATAGGCAAAATGTCCTAAGATTTTGTACCAATTGTTTCAGATCTCATCAAAACATCATATTTTCAATAACAGATTTCGTTCAGGAAAAAATCTCTATCTTCAATATTGCAACTGAAGAAAGACGCAAAAATCGTTTTGAAAACTCAGAGAACGAAATAAAATTTTTATAATCATAGATACTTTGTACAAAATTCGAGAAAAAATTGAGTTCCAAAATTGAATCAATTTTGAGAAAATTATGCAAATGTTGTTGAGAATTCAAGTAGAGTATCCCCAAACTTCAAAGTATCCGTTTCACATTGAAGGGAAAGTGACATCATCTAAATCGATCAAGAAGTTTTAATTTTGATAAAAACCGTACCTATGATTTACCCGTTAGCGTTTGACAGACGGATGAATGAAGACTTTTGACGGCAATCCAATCTTTTGGTGTCAAGTACCCACAAAATATGGATGGACGAGGTACAGAGAGGTATTTACTACATGCAAAAAATTATCCCTTTTTTGGTTATGAAAGACCCATAAAACGATTTTGTCTGTGGAAAAAGTCGCCGGTTATTGCAGCAGTAGAATACACTCTCGATACGACGTACGTAATACGTGAGAAAAAAATAGAGAAAGTCCAAAGAACGTATAAAATTTGAGATTAATTTTATTTTTGATTCCTACAATTTAAAAAAACGTTTATCGTTCACTTGGATCTCCCCGAGATGCTATTTTTTTTCTTCACTGTGGCTTCATACGATTGTAAATCCGTGAAGTAGATTGACTTTTTTCTTCCGTCCCTTCAGAAAGCTTTCGACTGTTCCCACCAGATGTCGCGCCAAAATCCGGCCGCGAGCAGCACGTCGTGGATGGCGGGCGGCCGGTCTCAGAGCCCATCTAGGCGGGCGAGAGGCGCGTGAAGGCGGAGCGTGCGGTGGAGGGAGGGTTGGGGCGTGGCCCGTCGTCAGCGTCAACGGCTCCTCCAGACCGCCGCGCCCCTAACGGTTGAGATAGGCGCCACGGCGCTTCCGCCGGACGCTGGCAAGGGGGACGGAAGGCCGCCGGCCGGACGGCGTGGGAAGGCAGGCGTGGAAGCTTTGCGGGGTCAAGGCTGTTGCCCCGCGGGGAAAGAAGGAATTTGGAGAGTTTGTGCACTCTCGTACGTTGTAGTACTATCGATCTGCGCATGCGCAGTTGAAGTTTCGCATCTCTTTTGCCCACCTGTGCATAAAGATATTCGGTCCACTAAGACTGGAACAAACTCTTTAATAAGACGTTTGTGCATCCTCGAACTCTAAAGCACTAACGATCTTGTGCGCATGCGCAGTTCAAGTTTCGCATCACTTTTATACATCTGCGCATGCGCAGAAGATCAATAGTGCTCTCCACTATGGCGTGAACACGTTCTCTAGTAAATTTGTGCACTCTGCAACAATAAAGCACTAACGATCTTCTGCGCATGCGCAGTTGAAGTTTCGCATCACTTTTATGCATTTGCGCATGCGCAGAAGATCGATAGTGCTGTCCGCTATGGCGTGCACAAAACTCTAATGACCTGATCTGATCGTGATCGTCGTGTCTGGAAATGGCCTTTTCCTTTATTAGGCCAAGATGTCATCCATTGAACCTGGAGAACGATCAGACAGCAATTAGCATAAAACATTCTTAAATCTAAAATAAAATATTCTGCGTATAGTCATGCAGTAGTTTTCTAGGCATTTCAATTACAGTAGTGTGAGACATGTACTTACACTTTCTTATTCTAATTAAAAGGGTTTGTTTCTCTTTAACCTTCCTGAGTGTGTGTAGTTTTGGTTGTCCAACAGTTGAATAGCACTTCATCAGCATGTTCGTGAATTCTTACGTCGTTTTCGTAAGGAAAAGATAAATAATTTCTCTTGAGACATAAGGGATCTCAAGACCACGATGTTGGTGGAAAATGAGACGAAAATGTTTCTGAGACTTTTCTTTCTTTTCCTATTTTTTGCTTCATTTATTTTATGATTATTATTTTTTCTTCTTCACCAACCTTTTCTTTGTTTCTCACTATTCTCATTCATTCTTGAATGATGGATATTTTTCCTATTCTCATTATTTTTTAGAAGGTCAAATAAAAGCCAGACCTTCATAAAATGGTTGACGAGGAGTCGAACACGAAAGGAAAAATTTTATTTTAAGTCATATATTTTCTTTCTTGTCAAGCGGATACTTGTCTTTCTTGCCTTCGTATAATTTATTCGTAAAATTATTTTTGACCTAATGATTTCTTCCCATTTTTTCCCTTATTGTCCTTCTCTACTTTAAACAACGTAGCTGAAATGTCAATTTCTTAACTTCAGTTACTTTCCGGTTTTTACATTGCTGCGTGAGCTGTTACGGTGCCATCAAATCGGTACCTTAAACGTCACTACGTTGAAACCTTCCGACTGGATGACTCGGGAACAACTGACTTACTTTAAACGCAGCTAAATAAAAATCGCAGTGTAACTATGTTCAAATTCCATGATGAACCGAAATACAGTGCCTCTGACCGACAGATTCTGGAGTTCCACCTGTAGCAAAATTTTCGACACTAGCTGCATATCTGGCTTGAATTGAGCTGCAGTCGGGAGGAAAATACTAGCAGCCGGCTTCTCAGTTCACCTGTTTGCCGTGATTTCTTTAATCAACAGTAGACGATTGCGGGAATAATGACCTAACAAGCCGGCGACGGACCGAGCGCGATAATAACTTACTTTTCCTCGCCCTACAGTCACCCCTTACTTACATTCACATTTACATGCTGCCACACATGCCGGGAGACCGATCGGGGACTTAGAACTGGTACCGGCTGGAGCGGAGCCCCGCTGGTGGGAGATACCTGCTTTGGGAAAACCCCGCTAATCGACGGTGGGTCGGCGCCGGATCTCGCCATCCAGCGGGGGAGATCATCGCCACCTCCGGATGAAAAAAGATGCAATACACTTACGGGACTAATGACCTCAGTACTTGGTTAGTACCTGAATTCGGTAAACCCCGCAGTCCAACGTGTGATTCCGCGATACGGTTCATCCAGCGGAGGACCATCACCGCCATCTCATGAGGTAAAAAAACATGCACCACAGTTACAGGACTAATTGACGCACCAAGAAACCCAAAACAATCAATGAATCGCAAGCGGTGCTGCGTTGCTATGTAGTTGAAGCGCCCCATTTGATGGCTAGATGGTGTTCCCCAGGGGCTGCACGCGTGGGCGGGGCAGGGAGCTGCTGAAAGTCGCCGCCCGAAGAAGCGCAGGGGATGCGGGAGGGGGCGGGGCGGTGGGAGAAGGTGGCAGGTCATCCGGAGGGATCCGGTGGCCGGGCGCCTTCCGCCAACCCCGCCCCTCGCCCCTCCGACGGCTCGCCAAATTGGTCATCTCGCGGGTGATAGATGGCTTCCGTCGCCCTGACGCGGCGGCGCCGCGCGCGGCGCCTGGCGGAGCCTCGCCAAGGCTGCCCATCCGTCCCGTCTCACGGTGTTCCTCTTCACCACGGCATATCCCGACCAAGAGAAGTGTAGGACCAAAGGCATTGGATAGTAAAATTAAAAGGAAAATTCATATGAAAAAAGAAATCGCTATAAACACATTACTTGTTAAAAATACAAAATTAACCAAAAGTGGAAGTTACGAGGTTTTGGATTTAAGGTAACGATATGGTAATAAGTTTGTTTTCTATTTGAAGTTTACATTTTTTATGTATTTTGATAAGTGACATTTGTTTCTTTATGTATTTATTAATAATATACTGTGGATAATTATTAAGTGATAATATATTTTCCACAATACTTATATTTTGGTGTATATTCATTAATTCCGAAAGTTTCAATGCTTTATCAACCAATACATAAGTAACTCCTATCTTTTGCTTTTTTTGTTAATAATTACTTAATTTTCCCAATTTGCCAATATACCCGCTATAATTTGACTCGATAAATATATATGCCTGTAATTATATAATTAAGTATAAATGTATTTTATGCACAAAAAGTCAGAATTCTATTTGTTTGATATAGTGTTGCCATTATTTAAATCTGAAAGATGATTTCACCAACAAGTAATTGTAATTACACCAGAACAAAAATTAATGCAACATTTATTCGGTATGGGTTGAAATGCCATCAAATGCAAGTCAAACAACGCGGGATTTTTCCAATTACGTTTTTCTTAAAACACGTTTAAAATTTTGTAATTTATTTATCATCGTTGATAGAAATATTTACAGAGTGATTTTTTAAGTTTTGAATCCGTAATATCCCGTGAAAAGAGTTAAGATTCCCAATATCATATGAACGCGCCCGCATTTGCCATCGCAACGTTCAATTTTCTACGCTAGTGCTCACCTCTCACCACGCGAGTAGCAGGTCCTGTGTAGGTCTGAAGAAAGACCGGCCCCTCTGAGAAAAATGGCGACAGTTGCGTCGCTCGTTAGCACCGGTGCGATATAATCTGGTGCATTATGTTCCTGTTCCAAAATTAAACATTTTGTATTAAGTACTTTGTAATGCTAATTTTACAGCGCGATTAGATTATTTTCAGATATTTTTCCATACAAATATTACGTTAATTACATAGAAAGTACTTAATAATTTGGTCACGCATTATCGATTTGAAACACATCTCCTATACTTTGTATTTAATGGGAATCTGGATGTTAAAAAATTGTGGATCTTTTTCATCGATAAATGTAATATATTAATTTTGCAAAATTTGTTGTATGGCATGTTGTATACTTTTAAGGAATCCAAATACTTCCATTATTCATATTGTTATTAATATTTGTTAATATAATTATCGAACGCGTCGGATCGGGAGAGGTGGCTCAGTGCATCAATTGATGTCACATCAGCGTCTCTGAACGGTAAGTCCTAGGTTCACGTCCCGGCGGTGGGATATTCGACTCTAGCTTTACAGTTACGTGGAATTCAGTCGTTGTCTGGAAGAGAATTCTAGCGGCTGCCTACTTTGTTCGGTAGTTTTCCGTGGTTTCTCCGATCAACACCAGGTAAATGCCGGAGCAGTTCCCTAATAAACTGGTCACGGACCGCGCGTGATCTTTCTTTCCTCTTTCTTGTTCTATCCTCATCCCTTGCACACACACTTACACTAACATACACTACACACATCCCGAGAGACCGGTCGGGGACTTGGAACTTGTCCCGGCTGGTGCGGTGCCCCGCTGATGGGAGATATCTGGTTGGGGAAAACCCGTTAACCGTTGTAGGTCGACGCCGTATCTGGCCAACAAGCGAGTGAAGATCACCGCCACCTCCCGAGCAAAAACACACACTACACTTACGGGACTAAGGACCATAATAGTTGACACATCCGGTATCACTAATAATACATTAATAGAACGCGTTGGCATTTCCCCATGATTTTAAACGTACTGCGACAAGTATTGTTCAACATAAAATGGCATTAAAAGGGGGCCATATATAGTGTTCGGACCTGGGTCTAAATCAGTGCTTCAGTTCTCAATTGCCTTGAGTATACAAATATCTCTGTCTCTTACTCCCCGAAGCAAAACAAAGCGCAGTGCTACTAATACCGTCAGTACATTCCGCTTGGCCGGCTTACGTGTTGATGTGGTAGTACAAGCTTGCGTCAGTTGATGGAAACGAAGGCTGTTTATATTCCATTTGAATCGGAGCAAACAAAGGTTTGATATCTCGGGTTTGAGTTAGTGGCGGGAAACTGTTCTTAAGACATAACTACAACTTTCCATGCCTTAACGTTCGTTGTCTGTAACCTCTGTAATATCTGTAGAGTGTACAATTGTTAGTGTTAGGAAAAAATATTCCTTGCCCTGCAATATTGGCATAGAACTTGTGTTTTTCAATATTTGAAGCTCGTGGGCATCGAACATTTTTTTCTCAGATTTATTTGTTTATGCTAATAGATGTTCGTAACTTTATATCACTGCTCTACTTTTCTGATTCGTGCCGTTTTGGCGTGTACAGTGTCGTTTTGCTTTTACTTACGACCTTTAGTTCATTGAACTTTTACTTGACTGACAAGCTTAATTATAAGAGCTTCGCAGTAAGTTACTAAATAGATGCAAGCAGTTGAACTCGTTTTAATGCTTCCAACAATTTGACTCGAGTTTTGGGAGAGCATTTGATGAGATGATAATGATAATGAAAACCGACTTTGTAAAGACGACTCGTTTATTACCTCTGATAGGGGGACAGTATTCTCCTCATAATACTATAAAAGTACTGCCAACACATAAAAGCTTCATAATATTGTCGTAAGAACGGAAGAAGTTGACTGTAAGCTTAGATATCATCTGTTGTTGATTATTTATCATTTGACTGATTGATTTTTTCGTGTTTCCGGGCACGTCAACTGCTTTGGTCACTAGTCCCGTTAGTGTAGTGCATGTTTTTTCTCCGGAGATGGCAGTGATCTTACCCCGCTGGATGGCGAGAACCGGCGCCGACCTAACGTCGGCTAGTGGGGTTTCCCCCTAACCAGGACTCTCCCACCAGCGGGGCACCGCCCCACCCGGAACAAGCTATAAGTTCCCGACCGGTCTCCCGGAATATGTAGTAGTGTAGTGCATGTAAGTGTAAGTGTGAGAGGATAGAACAAGAAAGAGGATGGACAGATCGCGCGCGGTCCGTGGCCCGTTTGGTATGGTACTGCTCCGGCATTCGCCTGGTATTGATCGGAGAAACCACGGAAAACTACCGATCAGAGCAGCCGTACGCTGGAATTCTTCTCCAGACAGCGACTGAATTCGACCTAGCTGAAAAGCTAATGTCGAAAACCCTGCCGCCGTGGGGAGTGTAACCTAGGACCTCCCGGTCAGAGGCGCTGCAGTGACATCATCTGATGCACTGAGCTACCGCGCCCGGTATTTATCATTTGAGTTTACAATGTCAGTGTGGTGCAATAGGAACTGGCGATCCGTATTTTGCTCGTAAATGCGATCTAATTGCGGCGACACATACTATAATTTCCTCTATGTCTTTAAATCACTCACACAAATTTATAACCCCGTTAAAAAGTTGGTTGCCACAAAGAGAAGCAACTTCTATAGCACATAACTTGCAATGTTCTCATCGTGTTTCCACCGTTCAACAAACGGCTTGTGAGCTAGGCTGGAAGTTTCCAGAAAACATTTTTGCACTGCTGGGGATTCGTATGCTGTCAGCTATGCTGCTTCGTGCTGCCATCTAGGAGGTACGTGAGGAAAATGGCATTAAGTATATGGTTGTGGCTCACTGTTTTGTGTGTTAATTCGCGCGATTTTAGGAAAATTAATATGTCGGAAGCGCAGAAATAAAATGTACACGAAGTTTCAAAGAAGACTTACAGCAGTGGACCAGAGGCTTTGCACTAAATTTAAAAATGCGAAATGCACACAAGAGATAGCACTTGTTATAGAAGTTCGTAACTTACTCCTCTCAATTAAATCTTATTAATTCAATTATCTTTCATTTTGAAATTCTTAAGTTGGAACTTGTGTTAGAGGTGGAGTTAGGCCACACAAAAATTTAATATAAGTAAATACTCCAATATTTAAATATTATAATGAATAAATTAAAAAAGAGGAGGTAAAAACTAAATTGAATTTGACATTATATAGTGTGAACAATACGAAACACATTGTGTTAATTCTACAAGATGAACAGGAGAGAATTGAATTACAAAATTTAATTTACACAATAAAATGTCAGAATGGTCCGAAAATGTGTATTTGGCAGACCAAGGGGAAATTAAAATTAAGTCTCAGAACACATCAGAAACATTACAGAAGTCACTCAGAGACATAATTCAATTTCAACACACCGTATAGAATTAGGCCATAATATATATTTTACAAATGTAGATGTTTTAAAAATAGAACCAAGACAATTTTCAAGAACTCTTCTTGAAACTATTCATAAGAACTAGTAATTGCTTAAATACTCAAGTTGAATCTAATGTACTTACAAAACTATATGATTCAGTCCTTCATATTGTCAATACGAATTAAATATAATACATATTAGGGTACCCTGTTTATTCTGTTTTGCCTTCACTAATAAACTACCACATTCTAATAGTTTTTCCATTCTCCCCATCCATTGTCTCTGTAACATATGCCACGCCTGTATATGTATACGATTTTTTGTGCATATTACATGGTGAATTTTAAATCACATTAAATGTAAGCATTATTTAAAATAACTCATGACTAAGAGTTTTAAAATTTTATGAATTTAATTACATGATAAGCTCCATATGAATATATTTAATAATCTTATGTTGTCTCCTATTTAGATACGTTTTTGTGATGAAGTTTTGTTCCAAAACTGGTTGTACCTGTAATTTCATTATTTAACAAATTACTCATGGAAATTTTAAATAACTTTCTCTGACGATGAGGAAAAGAGTCCTCGAAACTGTTGCGAAATAAAAAAGTGTAGAATTATTTAAATAAATTCAACTCCAATAGTAATGGTCTTCTATAATTATCTAGTCTAATATACAAGGACCAAAACGTAACATATATGTAAATACTCCTTGTTCATGGAAAAAGATATTTTTTATCTTAAAACTCTCCAGAAATGGGTCCTCTCATGCTTGTAGAGAAAAAATTGCAACCGGAGGAGCAAACTAACTATGAAATGTAAAACTTTTTGCAAACTGTGTTCAAAACTATTGTTACAAGTGTCTTTGAAGATAAAAGAATGTAGACAAACAAAGTAAGTACTTCGTTGCAACACAAATTATGTTGTATTTTTCGTATTTTCAAGTGCAAAACGTATTTCTTGTTGCCGATACTGGGCATAGAACTCAAAATCCTGGCTCTGTGTTGACCCTTTGTACCTCAACTGCACCCCACGTCGCTACCTTCTACTCTTTCGGTGAAGGCGTGAGTACTTTCCCTGGTTTTCATATGCTTTTCGTTTGTTTATAATTTTTGCGTGTAGTATATTTGACTATTTGTATGATTAAAGTGAATTACGTAGTATACTTTCGGCCTCCTGTAGTGAACGCTTATTTAAAGAAGTTGTTCGAATTAGCTCTGTATGCTTATGGCAATTATTTATAAAGCAGATATTTCATCTATCAAGTGCTTTATGAGACATGGTTTACTAGTATTTTTCTTTTCCTTGTTTGCTTTCTTCATGTTCTGTTTTATGATTTGGCGCAAGTTTTATGTATTATTTATAGTGAAGAGTGCTTGACTTTTAGGTTAATGTTTGTGTCACAATAAGCTAAATGCACAACACCACAATTCACGTTGTAAACATCTGCTTGTAGACAATACATTAAGACCATATTACGAAAAACAAAACTGTGTGCACTTACGATTGCAAATATTTTAACAAAATTGCATTTTTAAATAATTTATTTACTGTTGTTTGATACTACAATATCTTTCAAGAGGTCGAAGTAACCAAAATAACAATTAGAGCTTATGAGGGAAAACCTACATAAGTAACCTCTTCTATAACACCTTATAAGTTTGCATAATTATAAGTATTTGCAGTACATTACAAAATAATAATATATTTCACAGCTTGTAAATAGTATAGTTTGTTCAGAAGAAAAGACGAGTTAATTATGGAGGTTGTAGAAGATCTTTTGCAAAGAGTAAATGAAACAAAATTGTATTAATTATAATTGCACATCAATGATGTACGTCCCTAGTACATGCTTTTCTAAAGATTCCGAAGGTATCGTTCATCAAACTATTTAAATTGAATATGCTCTCTCTTTATCACAGACTCTCAGTTACTAATCGCGTTTTGTGAAACGACAGTTTTTGATATCTGCAAATTGAAAAATTCAGTCATCTCGGCAACGATTGAAACGTGCTAATTCTTATGTGTAAGCATTTCATGAAAGGCAATATGACTGCCATACCAGATTAAATTTGTTACTTCATGTGAAAAATTTTATTCTGTTTAGTTTCATAACCCGTACTCTTCCAGTTCATGCGTAGAATTAACTTCATAAAATATTATTTCAATATTATTTTATTATTAACATTATAAGGCTAGGGCACGTTCTCAAGTTGTACAGTTTCTAAATTATTATTTTTTATTTGCATTTGATTTTGTAAAATGGTTTACGTGTAATTTTCTGTACATGTATAATCTGCAAATTTTAATGTTAGATTTAAATAATTTATTAAAAATATTTAGAGTATGTACAAATTAATTCAGAAATTTAATGGATGATTTAAAAACATTTTAATACATTATATTATGTCATAAGAGTTATTATGCATCCAATAATTATTACGTAACATATCTTCACTCATGCAGAGCATCTTCACTACCACGTCTTTAAAAAAGTCAAGATATCTCTTTCCGCTCTGTTTTCCAAACTTCGAGAGAAACTTTGAAGTTCCTTTATGACTATACAGGCTTTTGACAAGGCAATATCCGGGATAAAATTGAAAGACGTTGCTTTGAAACGGTGGCTGAGTCTGAAACCTTTTCTGATAACGTAAATAATGTATTCTAAGAAAGGAGTGAAATTTGGAGATTTATTTAGCGGAAAATGAGTGAGGATGCTTTTTAACATACATATTGAAATGAATTTTTTCAAAGAATGTCAGCAATCGTACTTTGTGATTAGGTAAGATTCAAAATGATTTGCAGAAAGTTTTATAAGCACCAGTAGGTGGATTAACAGAAATGATCCCGCTTCGCAAACTCTCTTCAGAGGACCCAGAAGAGTTTTTGATCCGATTTATGACATACATAATTTAAAATAAAAGTTTATATACCTAGATACAAAATAGAGTTTCTCATTGATTACATATACATGCTAATTACTTAATTTGAATGTGTAATTCTCACACTGAAGGAAATTTACAATTTTAAATTTTCTTCTGAATATTAAGTTTTCAGAATAATAGTTGCTCCAAAGTGGAAGAATAAAACATTGATACACACGTCACAAAGCAGTGGCTGGTGGATATTTATAGATCAGATACGTTACAAATATTGCCCAGTTCTCGATGAGATCTTACATTCCAAATTTAAGTGACTTTTGATAGTTTGTACTATAAGAAGTTGTAGTTTCAGTATTTATACTTAAAATGCTATAATACATGTATTTCATTACATAAATCATCAACTCACCTCTGTTCTTTAGCATAATGGATACACTGAGTCCATAAATGAAGAATCTCAAATACATTTGTGCTTTTTTTAGAGGGAGTTTAAAATGTCATTCCACGAAACTTGGTGGAAAGCCAAAACAAATTTTAAATAATTTTTACTGTTGCAAAGTTGAATTATTGCGTCAAAGTTATTTTTATAAAACAATTTTCTCTGTCGTAGTTCTTCGTTATGCCACGCTTTCGGGTGTTTTATAGGTAGTGTTCGTTGTCATCATACTCATTGATCGATCCGTCGGCTTTTGATCTTCTCTACCAAAATGGCTTTAACTGTCCCCGAAAAACTGGATTTTCTCGACTCTCAAGTTGTATGACTGGAATGTAAGAATGAGCGAGGCAATATAACGAGAGAGGTAGCAGGAAATGGCACAAGATATTCGAAACAAAATTGGGAACTGATAATTAATTTTACAGAATTATCCAATGGATTGTACCGGTTGGAATGTAGTAAACACATTAATTAGCGTTTTCATGGTGTACTAAATTAACTGTGGAAATGCGTGCGATCAGAATCCTAGTAGTAATCTTTCAGTATCACGCACCTAAGTCTCAAAACAATTATCAACTTGGTTGAGATCAGTTGAACTTTTTACAATGTTGCTTAAATTTTTTGTAATTTGGTCATCGATTTTTTATGCGTTGACCCCTTAAAACACTTTCACATGGACTAGAACGAATGAACTATTACAGAAACGTTTTAAAAGTTTACATTACAAAATGTTAAGCATATTTTTGTTTAAAAGTGTATATAACCACTATAAAACACAGTTGAAAATTTTAAAATTGTATAGAATATTTAACAGGTATGAATCATAATGACGAAACCGACGAATCAAATCATAATGATGAAACCGATGAAAAAATGTAATGGATCAATAAATTGTGCAACCGAAATTACTATTTATAATAAATATACAGGATAAATCACGTAACTTTAGCACTTCTTGCAGTTTTTGAACGGTTGACGTTATTTCAGCGCAGTTTGCACAGAACTGCATGAGGGAATTGAGTTAATTAATACATGTATTCATTTCTATTTTATCATTTGTATATTTCGAGACATTGAGGTAACTTTGTTTTTTCGAATGTGACTATACGTACGTTTTTAGTCTATCATGACGAGCGTAAAAAGACAAATCCAATGATATACATATTATGATATGCTAGATAAGCATTTCATTGAGTAATTTTGAAATTTTGCGACTCGTATTTAAGGGATATTGTAACGCTCGGAGCACATGCTAGCAGGCAGAGCGCTGCGCAACTTTGGTTGGTTCCTGTGAGATATAAAATATACGTAGAATACAATTGACAAAAACAAAAATTTCTCAAAAAATGCTTATCTAACATACGACAATATGTATATCATTGATTCGTCTTTTTATGCTCGTCATGATAGACAAAACATGTATATAGTTCCATTTGAAAAACCCAAAGCTGCTTCAATATCTCTTAAAATACAAATGATAACATCGAAACAAATACATGCATCAATTAACCCCATTTCCTCATGGAGTTTCGTGTAAACGGTATTATAATAACTTCAACCATTCAAAAATTACTGGAAGTGATAAAGTTACGTAACTCAATCTGTATAACACATTTTGAATACTTGATCGTTTGCTTTTTGAAAAATATTTGCACTTTCTCAAATGGATAACGATACATGAAACGCATTTTCAATGGATCTACTACAAAGTTCATTGCCCCGACCGAATGTTCACCTGAACGCTCGCAGTCACAAAGAAGCGATTATTTGATGTAATACACGACGGCACGGCGATGACAAAGAACAATGAATACCCACCAGCAGTGTGGGCTTCCTCTTTCCACTAGTTCACCCGGCCTCGTGCCGTGTGCGCTCCGCGTATATTTATCAGATTACGACGCAAAATCCCTCACAATCCGGCCTCTTTTCGTCCGCACAATTTTTTTAAAACGATGAATTACTGTCCGGCTCTTTGCAGCACGCAGTTTTTTCCATCCTTCACTTCCTGCCCTCTTCGAAATTTCCAGCTCGCGCCGCATATAATCCCTTGCACGCGTCTTTCACGGCCTGTCATGTTCACCTCGCGTCTGCCCACTGAGCTTACTAAGTCTCACTAGCTACTAGGTCTCAGCTACTAGGTCCACTGAGCTACTAGGTCTCAGAATCCTGCCTTCAAGTGAGCCGGCGGTAAGCACTTCTAGCAACGCACCGGGAGCGGTAGCTCAGTGCATCAACTGATGCCACTGCAGCGCCTCTGAGCGGGAGGTCCTAGGTTCGAGTCCAGACGGTGGCAGGATTTTCGACACTAGCTTTTCAGCTAAGTCGAATTCAGTCGCTGTCGGGAGGAGAATTCTAGCGGCCGGCTGCTCTGATCGGTAGTTTTCCGTGGTTTCTCCGATCAACACCAGGCGAATGCCGAAGCAGTACCCTAACAAACGAGCCCCGTACCGCGCGCCATCTGTCCTTCCCCTTCCTTGTCCTATCCACTCCCCTTACACACTCTCTTACACTAACATGCACTACACTACCACATATTCCGGGAGACCGGTCTGGAGTTTAGAGTTTGTCCCGACTGAGGCAGTGCCCCGCTGGTGGGAGAGTCCTGGTTAGGGGAAAACCCTACTAGCCGCCGGTAGGTCGTCGCCGGATCTCGCCATTCAGCGAGGGAAAATCACCACCATCTCCCGAGGAAAAATATGCCCTACACGGGACTAATGACCGACGCAGTTGACGCGCCCGGAAACACAAAAAATCAATCAATCAATTCTAGCGACGCACCTTCTCTTCACCAATTGAAATTGTTATGTACCACTCCATCAACTTTAGTATTCCCCGTCGTAGTACTTCATGTCCCACCTGTATTACTTTCCTACATTGTTCCCTCTCAACCTACCTCCCGCATATTTTTTTCTGAATATTCGAGTTTGTCTATTTCATCACTTCTCCTGTTTCTTGGCCTTCCTATTCCTTCCAATTCCACCAGTTTCTTTTAATTTACTCCTATCACTATCTAATATACGAGCTTCATTGCCACAACGCCTGGCTCGATCGGAACAAACTCTGTCACTTCCTTGCTCACGGACTACAGGGACAACTTTCATTATCGTATCAGCCGACACTGTAGGCCACTCGATTACGGTTTGTTTCCTAGCTGTTCCACCTCACGTTGGCGGTGACTGTGTAATGGTTAGCCTATTGGGCTGTTATACCCAAGTTTGCGGGTTCAAACCCGATTGAAACTGTGGATTTTGTGGCGAAAATATCCTTTGTACGCCTTCGTTCGGGGTGGAAGTAAATCCGGCTATCCCATGTTAGTAGATATAATGGTTGAAAAAATCCTCAAGCTTAAATGAAGCCTCTGAGCAAAATTCAAATTTCCTGATTCGTCGCCCAAATAATACCTTCTTTTTCCCCTAGTTGGTGAACGGAGTTTAGCGAAATTTGAGTGGTCAGACAGAAGAGGCGTGAGTCTCGCCACGGAAAATAAGGCATCAATTCAATTCAATTCAATTCAATGCAACTCACCACCGCCCTCTCCTTCAATCCCCAATTCCAGGCGAAATGGCGCTCACTGCCTTGGCATACGCTCTCCTTAGGAGAGCGGGGGTGAGAGATCGGGGTGAGAGATCGGGGTGAGAGAGATCGGGGTGAGAGAGATCGGGGTGAGAGAGATCGGGGTGAGAGAGATCGGGGTGAGAGAGATCGGGGTGAGAGAGATCGGGGTGAGAGAGATCGGGGTGAGAGAGATCGGGGTGAGAGATTATTTAGCGTTTCCCACAAGTTTGGTCTTTTGCCCCATGAGTCTGGTTCATGTTCTAAACAGGGGTTCCTCTCCTGGTGAAACGCGAGCCAGTAGCGATTTACATGTCGACTTGCGGGTTTTTCTCCGTCACGATAAGAAGAACCCCGTCACGATATTTCAAGCCAAACAGAAATCTGAGGCCCTTCTCAATGAACAAACTAATTTCCCTCTGTCCCCTCTGCTAATAATTTTACACACCCCGACGTCCCTAACTGACTCCCCCGCCTCCTAAGACATTTCCAAGAGAACACTAAACAGACCACCTCCGACCCACCCACCTCCGCCGATCTCCGGAAAGCAATAAAAACCCCGTGTCACGTTCTCTCTGGGCACAGTCGCTCGACTTTTGCCGACAGCAGCGAGGTAAGCAAAAAACGGCTCAACTTGCTCTTCAATTATTTCCCCATCTTTGTAATAACATTGATATGAATTATTATTATTATTATTCCCCATTTCTTATATATGTATATGTATATGTGTATATATATATATATATATATATATATATATAAATAAATTTTGTTTTTCTTTTGAATATGAGAATGTATATTTCTCCACAAATATTTATAATCCTGAAATTTGAACTGCTTGTATAGGTATTAATTCCTCTCCGCCCCCACCGCAATTAATTTTATAATTTTATCTGCTATATGTTCCTTAACTTTTGCAACCATACAATGTGTCTTTCTGTATTGATTTTTTGTTTAATTTGAACTGCCACTAATCCTCCCGTTGCATCCCCCCCTTACCGTTTTTGAAATTTTATCTGTAACTAAATATTTTAGAGTTATCCATCAATTGTAATTTAATTAATTTTTTTTTCTATCTTATTGTGTATATACTTGTATTTATAAACATTTTTTGTATCTTTCTGTATTCTTTAGACTGACGATGACGACAAAGCCGTCGAAAGCCGGCTATCTTAATAAAGCTGATATGTTGACGAAGATGACTTATTTTATTTCTTCTTATAAGAACGTCAACAACATCCAATCAGAATTCCCACAATTCCCACAATCCGTCACGATAGTTCCGCAAGCAAGGCACCAGCACAGCCGGAACAAGCTCTCAGCTCCCTGCAGAACGCCAGATATGAATGAAAGCGTAGCACGTATACGTAAGTGTATGTATGTGCATGTGATTGATAGTGATTCCGGACGTGTCGACTGCAAAAGTCATTAATCCTGAAAGTGTAATGCATGTTTTTTTCCTCGGGAGGTGGCGGTGGTCTTCCCCCGCTGGATGGTCATATCCGGCGCCGACCAACCGTCGACCAGCAGGAATTCCCCCAGATATCTCCCACTAGCGTGGCACCGCCCCAGCTGGGCAAGCTCTAAGCTCCTCATCGGTCTCCCCGCACGTGTGGTAGTATAGTGCATGTTTGTGTGTGTGTGTGTGTGTGTGTGTACGAAAGGGGCAAAAATCGGACACGGAAGATGTAGGAAGGAAGGGGCGCGGTGTGTGGCCCGATTGTTAGGGTACTGCTTCGGCATTTACCTGGCGTTGAATGAAAAAAAAAACACGACAAAATACCAATCAGAGCAGCCGGGTGCTAGAAGTTTCCTCCAGACGGGAACTGAGACTGTTTCTATGTGTGTAAGAGGAGAGGATATGCCAAGAACGAGGAAGGAAGTACTGAACACTCTCCGAGGTCCTTTACTGCTACCGCATACAGACTGGTAGAGAATAGACTAGAATTTTTCCCCAAACACTGTTTGCATTCGACTTAACGTAGCTAGAAGTGAAGGTGCGTGGCGATGTACCCTATCTCATCCAAAACAATCTTGTCTAATTCCCGATGTAACTCTTATCATGACGCGGCTAAACTGTCTGATTGACTTCTCCCAACTCGAACCTGAAGACCAGTCATCCTCTGGATGACTTCTCCATTCCAAACCAATTCGGACAAACTCGTTCATTACCACTTCACCAACTTACGTAGCCTTCAACTTAGTATTCCCCGGGAACCTGTACTGAACTCATAGGCTTTCACGGCCGGAGTCATTGCATTCTTAGCTGTCCAGAATGAGCCGCGTCTCTATCGTGGTGGCTGACGTGTTAGCCATCATGCTGTGGTCTTATTCAGAGCTATACTCTAAAGTATAGCTCTGAATAGCTCAGTATAGTTCTGAAGAAGGCCACAACATCATGGCCAAAACGTCAGCTACCTCGACAGAGACGCGGCTCATTCCGGACATCCAAGAATACACCTGTACTGAAGTATAGGTCTTGTAGCTGGAAGATGGTAGAGGTATCGTTTCGGATTGTTATAGAAAGATTTTCCTGAGGATGAGCGAAAGTGACAGCTAGTGCTGGCAACGTATCTGAAGGTTCTGTGGTCGTTGTGCCCTCCAGCCCATTAGATTTCCTTCCTGTATTCGTTCGTTTGCAGTTGGCTAACTTGTAAATGGCTTCGACGCTTCTCTTTGTGCTGTCCTCGTCCGGCAAAAATACAGTGCCCTGCAAGAGATAATTGAAATTAGGAAATGCAGTGTTATATGCTCTTCTGTAAAGATTCTTTTTTATTAACATTACCATGAATTTACTTTCTGTATGATAAATATTACGCTTATTTTAAAACCGAGAAGGGTACCGGTGCACGTGTTTCCGTCTATTGTGCTGTTATGTGGCAAGCTGTGATTGAGAGCTTTCTATTTACATTCGTGGCAGTTTTCTTTCACTGATTGTGGGAGCATGTTAAGAGATTTTCCTCATGCGTAATTAAATTTATATATTTCCCGGACT
The DNA here is from genome assembly GCA_964035755.1 of Teleogryllus oceanicus. Taxonomy (NCBI): domain Eukaryota; kingdom Metazoa; phylum Arthropoda; class Insecta; order Orthoptera; family Gryllidae; genus Teleogryllus; species Teleogryllus oceanicus. The sequence continues at coordinate 32,885,028 of CAXIVR010000014.1, read as the reverse complement.
CGCGTACGTTCATACGCCTCAGCGAAATTCTTCGGCTTCGGCTTAGGGATGTTTTCACATCACCCATAACCTCACACTTTACGTGGCGTTTAAGAGGCGTGGCTGAACAGCTGTCGCGGCCGAGGGATACTTCTCTGAATTACATATGATGTTCACTTTGTTACGCGAGCTGTCATTTTGGCTCGTCCGTAGAACAATCCTTCTATAGGTAGGGCGGATGAGCTTGGTGGTGCTCCAGCGAGCGTGAGCGAGAGGAATGGGCGGTGGGTGTGGGCGAAGGCTCCAAATTGATCGGATCCGGCGGCATGACCGGCACTAGCGGTCGTGTTTCGGTCAGGAGAGCCTATGGGCGGAGGTGTTTCGGCGAGGCGAGCTATTTCGTTGGGACTCAGAATCACTCGGAGAAGCGATACTCAGCGAGGGGGATTTCGTCGTTAAACGAATTATTAGGTGGGTTTGTGTGAACTTTTTACGATTGAAATAGTATATTGAGGGCGTAGATAAAAAGTTTTCTAGTTTCTTCGCAAAAGCTTTGGGAAGACTATCTGAAGAATTTTCCATTTAATGTTTTCTGATGTAAAGGAAATTTGAAATTCTTGCGATATCACTTCATTTATTATCTCTCCCTCTCTTCTCTTCTCTTCTCTTCTCTTCTCTTCTCTTCTCTTCTCTCTTCCTCCCTCTCTTCTCTTCTCTTCTCTTCTCTCTTCCTCCCTCTCTCCCTGTCTCTCCTCTCTCTCCCTTCCTCTTTCCCTCTGTTTCCCTACCTATCCCTCTCTCCCTCTCCCTTTCGTTCTCCCTTTCTTTTTCTCGCCCTCTCTACCTCTCCCTCTCTACCTCTCCCTCTCTACCTCCCTTCTCTTTTCTCCCTCTCTTCCTCTCCCTCTCTACCTCTCCCTCTCTACCTCTCCCTCTCTCCTCCCCCTCTCTCCTCTCCCTCTCTCTCTCCCTCTCTTCTCTCCCTCTCTACCTCTCCCTCTCTCCCTCTCCCTTTCTGCCCCTCTCCCCTGTCCTTGTCACCATTTCTCTCTCTATTTCGGTGTCGAAGTAATGGTGTCTGTGTACACCATCCCAAGCCAGGACATCGTCACAATATTGCTGTCGCATAGCGAGTGTAGCGATTCAAAGAGTCTCAACCCCAGATGCCATACGCGCTACGCACGCAAGTGTTTGTCTGAACTGTATATGCGCGTCAGGCAGGCGGCGGATGCTGCGGGTGGCGGCGCGGGCGGGTGGCGGGAGCGGGGGCGGAAGCGGAGGCGGCGAAAAGAGCTTCTCGGGGATTATTTGGGGCTCTGTCGCTAAACTGCGTTCAGCATCGGGGCCGTTAATCATTCATGTTAAATGTAGGGAGCGGCGCACGCACGCCGAGCACGCGTGCTTATTTTATCCTTTCATTAATTAAAGCTCCAGCCCCGACGCTCCGCGCCGTCGCCTCCGCCCCCGCCCCCGCCTCGCCCCCTCCACCCCCGACCCGCCTCGCGCTTTATCGGTAATGGGATGGCTGAGCGCCGGCCGCGCCCAAAGCCCGCTCGCGACCTCGCTCCCGCCCCTGCCACTCTATCGGCCCCCTCCCCCCCCCCTCCCCGCATTCCTCTCCCCGCCTCCGCTCCCAACCTTCTTCCGCTCCACCCACGCCCCTCCTGCTACCAACCTGCTTCCGCTCCACCCACGCCCCTCCTCCCGCCGCTCCCCGCCACCACCCTACATGTCTCACCACCGCACCCTCCGCTCAGCCGGTCCGCCTCGGCCCCGCCGCGCCTCTCCTCCACCCACGATCACCGCTTCCACCCCTCCTCGGCCTCGTCCCAGCTCCCCCCCCCCCCCAAACCGGTTTCCGCAACGTCCCCGCCGCTCCTCCAACCGCCGCTTCCCGCCATCATCCTATTTCGGTTCCACGCCCGTTTATCCACCGCATCCCCACCTCCGCCCGCCCTGGCCGCCCCCCGCCTCTCCTCCACTTCCCGTTCCCACCCCACCCCGCCTCGACCCCGACCTCGCCTCTCCTCCGCTCACCGTTCTACGCTCCCATCCTGCCACGGCCACACCCACACCTCCATCCCCGCCTCTCCCACGCGCTTCCACGTCCAAGCCCCCTCCCACCAGCCCTGTCCCCTCCCCTTTCCGCACAGGGAGCGGTAGCTCAGTGCATCAACTGATGTCACTGCAGCGCCTCTGACCGGGAGGTCCTAGGTTCCCACTCCCCACGGCGGCAGGCTTTTCGACACTAGCTATTCAGCTAGGTCGAATTCAGTCGCTGCCTGGAGGAGAATTCTTGCGGCCAGCTGCTCTGATCGGTATTTTTCCGTGGTTTCTCCGATCAGCACCAGGCGAATGCCGGAGCAGTACCCTACCAAACGGGCCACGGACCGCGCGCGATCTGTCCTTCCTCTTCCTTGTCCTGTCCTCTCCTCTTACACACACACTTACACTAACATGCACTACACTTCCACATATCCCGGGAGACCGCTCGGGAGCTTAGAGCTTGTCCTGGCGAGAGTCCTAGTTAGGGGGAAACCCCACTAGCCGACGGTAGGTCGGCACCGGATCTCGCCATTCAGCGTGGGAAGATCACCACCATCTCCCGAGAAAGACAATGCACTGCTCTAACGGGACTAATGACCAGAGCAGTTGACGTGCCCGGAAACACGAAAGAATCAATGAATCAAAAAATGCCCTTCCCGCCTCAGTCACTGCTCGCTATTGAGGCAGACACGAGGAGTCTGCGTTCCGCGTCGTGCGCGATGCACGCCCCATCTCCCAAGAACAGCCGTTGATTCCTCGTCTTAAAGTGGATTGTCACGGAAAGTAACGCTAATGAAAATTAAAATTTATTTACAAGTTATTTTTAGGTAATTGAGGTGGGAATAAAAATGAGGTTATATGAAAAGGGTTCTGCGAAAAAAAATAAAGCCAAGGAAGGATTTACAAAATATTCATAAAATATACTGGAATTAATGCAATAATGACATTTCGAATGATAACCGCACTAATATTTGTAGTTACGACTCATTGAGCCTAATTTATTAATTTTAAATTTATTCTGAACATCTGGTAATTCATTATGTTTTGTTGCGTCAAATTCCTACTCAGAAGAAATATATATTACATTAACACAGAATTCTCCTGCAACTTACGTACTTTAATTCCTGCAAATATGTATTATTGAAAGAATGTTCGCAAACGTTGACTCTCTCGGAATTTGTACTACAAACACAAGACATCTATAATTCTGCCTTTCATGGCAAAATTTGCACATTCTTTTAAGCAATTACTCGAAATACAAAAGTTTCATAAATATTCCAAGTATTCGATACTTTTTAATTCTAATTACAGGGCGATACCTTGAACATTTTTCCCTTTCCGCATATTATCAGAACATAGGCAGCACAAAAATCTCTTTCACCTTTTTTGCTGCGACGCAAAGTTCTTCCGTACGTGTCCGAAGTACAGAATATTAAATATTTCTTGATAGCCACCTTTATTCTCAAGTCTCAAGACCGAAAGGGCAAACCACAGAAACGGCCTATCTCTGTCTCAGCAACCGACTAAACAAACGGCATATTTCTGTCTCAGCAACATCATTATCTCGGGGGAGATGGAGAATAAAATAAGACTCCCCAAACAACTGCCGGGATCGGCGCCCACCAACGCAGTGGTGCCGGGCTGGCTGCGGGGCGGGCTTCCCGCGTTCTGCCGGGATAAAGCAGTCGGAGACGCTCCGCGGTCGCGTCGGTGCTAATCAAACTTCCGTATTTATTTCCACTTCTTGAAACTCGTTTTGCCGCCTGCTGCGCTTGCTGGCTCGCGCCGCGTCGCGCGTCCTCGTTGAATAATTCAGCAAGGCGTCTCGGCGGAAATGGTTTCAGCCCCGACTGCCCGGCCCCGCCCCCCCAGCTCCACCCCCCGCCAAACCCCCGCGCCCGCAACCACCCCCGCCGCAACCACCCCCGCCGCAACCACCCCGCCGCAACACCCCGCCGCAAACCCCGCCGCAACCACCCGCCGCAACCACCCCGCCGCAACCACCCCGCCGCAACCACCCCGCCGCAACCACCCCGCCGCAACCACCCGCGCAACCACCCCGCCGCACACGCCACCACCCCGCCGCAACCACCCCCAACCACCGCCGCAACCACCCCGCCGCAACCACCCCCGCCGCAACCACCCCGCCGCAACCACCCCGCCGCAACCACTCCCGCGCAACACCCCCGCCGCAACCACTCCCGCCGCAACCACCCCGCCGCAACCACCCCGCCGCAACCACCCCGCCGCAACCACCCCCGCAACCACTCCCGCCGCAACCCCCCCGCCGCAACCCCCCCCGCCGCAACCACCCCCGCCGCAACCACCCCCGCCGCAACCACCCCCGCCGCAACCACTCCCGCCGCAACCACCCCGCCGCAACCACCCCGCCGCAACCACCCCGCCGCAACCACTCCCGCCGCAACCACCCCGCCGCAACCACCCCCGCCGCAACCCCCCCCGCCGCAACCACCCCCGCCGCAACCACCCCCGCCGCAACCACCCCCGCCGCAACCACCCTCGCCGCAACCACCCCCGCCGCCCTCCCGGCGAGGTGAGCCCACGTTTTCGAGTCCTGGCGGGGGCAGGATTTTCGACACTAGATTTTCAGCTATGTCGAATTCAGTCGCTGTCTGGAAGAGAATTCTAGCGGTCGGCTGATCCGATCGGTAGTTTTTCCGTGGTTTCTCCTATCAACACCAGGTGAATGCCGAAGTTCGCGACTGAGCGACGAAACAGGAGGAACTCAATTTTGCTCAGAGGCTTCATTTAGGCTTGAGGATCTTTTACATGCAGTAAATCTACTACATGGGACAGCCGAAGGAAGGTTTTCCCTTAAAAACCGGTTGGGTCAATAGTCACAAACACACAAGTACGATCAATAAATACTCTGAAACATTAACATATACTAGTGGGAACGCGTCAAAATTTGACGGTGAGATATGAGATAAATGTAAAATACTGTGCCTAGACTGATGTTCACAAAGCAAATTCTTAAATAGGAAGAAGAAAGAAAACCTCTCTTATTTAATGCTATTTTTTTCATCTCTGCAGTTATTTACTTTTATTGTCGGAATGATTAGATATTAAGCAGCATAAAATCAATTGTTTTATATTACCACTTACACAATTGAACTCATATTCACATTATCAGGTAGCAGTGTTATATCAGTACCGAATGACACATAAGTCAGACTATAATTAAAATGACAGATATTATTTCTAAAGTTTTTTGATGTCCCCTTGTCTCCTATACACTACTGTTTCATTTCTTTTGACATGTTGCTAGAAGGCAAACATAATTTTTCATTTAAACTACACAAAGTAATCTGGTTTGCAGGATTTCTCTCACACAGGGCGTACACAGCAGAACAATTCAGACATTTCGCAGATTAAGACCCAGCAGTAAACGAAATTACTTCACTACTTCAGTAAAATAGAATAAATCGAATGTCCGAATTTCTCTACAAATTTCTCCACGAAAACAAATTGATGCAAACACAGTCACCCTCAAAATGCAAATATTGCTTGTGAAACACAGCCTTGGGAATAAAACAATTGACTACTGATAAGCATACTATTAAAGAATTATTTATTTAATTTACACCGTAAATGATGATGAATCAACACAAACAACAACTGATAACACATCTAAGGATCACATTCTTTCATTTAAAGGAAAACTAAATATAATCGGTTAAGTAGAAGCTCCAAACGAAGCTATTGCAGAATACCTTATATTTTTTTAATATATAGATCGTGTTTGATCCATGTTTCGTCCCATTCTGTAGTGCGAATATGTCGTTGACCGCTCTGAAAATGACATATTTGATCTGGTGATGCTGTTGGAAGGCCTGCACATGGAATTGAGGATGAGTTCCCAGAACATGGACGTGACGAAATCGTTCTATACGACTTCCCAGTTCCTGAAATCCGACCGAAACGTCCTCTGCAAATCGTATCTTCACATCCTGCGCAAATTGTACGGACTATTCAATGTGGAATTGATGACTGAAGATCACGATCAACATCATACAGGAGGATCTGGTGGAAAGACCATCTGTGAGATGAGGGTTACTATTTTGGGAGACTTTTAGCATATCAAAGATGTTTTAATGACAAGTCAAATTTTCTAGAAATAGCTGAATATTTTTAGAGGCTTTTATGACCCTATGATTTCCGTACTTGTTGGAAAGACCTAAAACATGAATTTAATTGGAGACCGTAATTTGAGAATTCAAGAAAAGAGAATAGAAAATGAAAACAAAACAAAAGAACAAGATCCAGTGCAGAACGTTTATATTGAACCCAGCATATTTATTTATTTATTTTACTATTGCAACTTACTTATTCCACACCATACTTTGGAGTGAGTGATTTTGGCGTTAATGAAGAAATTTGTTATTTGAGTTTCCAAGTGCCCACCGAATTAGACAAGAATAACAGTGCTCTATCTCTTCGGACGTCTGCACTCAGTCAAACTAGTGTTATGCAAAGAATGGTAACGATAAATAAAGCATTATTACACTGGCAAAAATCGTATATTATGAATCTACAGATAGAATTATGATCTGATAATAAACTATTTTAGCCTGAAAATGTTGCCGAAATGTGTTAGTGAAATGATAAATTAGATATTTTGATACCATTTCTTTCACAAGTGTTATATTTTTCCGCAACATTTCAGTGTGACGTCGGGTCTCAATCTTGTCGCGAACGAAGAGTCCTACTTTCAACTAACTCAGGCACTTTTCCAACATTGCTCTTGCCAAAGACTATCGAGCAAGAAGTTAGGAAGCAAGTTGTACGTCCATTTAATTTTAGGTCAGTCCGAAACACCGAGCACGACCCTTTTCTTCTTGAGACTTGTTTCACATTAAATTTTATACATGTTTATTTCTACATTGTCCTTGAAAGATATTATGATACAATTATAGTATTGATTGCCAGAATTTAAAGATGGTTGCAAAGAATATTGATTGGCTATAATCACGGCGGTAATATTTTCCCACTGAACGGCGATCGGGAGAATGGAGATCTGGCGCCGACCCACCTGTCGAGTAATGGTGTTTCCCTAATCAGGTATCTCCTATTAGCGGGGCACTGACCCAGCCGGGACAAGCTCCAAGCTCCCGACCGGTATCCCGGCATGTGTGGCAATGTAGTGCATGTTAGTGTGTGTGTAAGAGGAGATGATAGGACAAGGAATGGGAAGAAAGTATCGCGCTCTGTCCATGGGCCGTTTGTTATAGTACTTTTTCGGCATTCGCTTGTTTTTGATCGAAGAAACCACGGAAAACTACCAATCAAGACAGCCGGCCGCTAGAATTCTCCTCCAGACAGTGGCTGAATTCGACGTAGCCTATTTACTCATATGGTGTCAAAAATCCTGCCACCGGGAGGGGAAAACACAAGTTAAGGCACGGCAGAGACATCAGGTGATGCCCTGGGCCACCTCTCTGGGTTTGACTTGCGAGTAGTCCACCCTTCTAGGTACCTTTATAGCATAAGTAGATATGCTTCAGAAGTTTGGATTCTAAATCAGAGCGAGGAGCAAAAATTTAAATGAATTCACATGAACTATTAGACGCGCTGTTGTGGCCTAACATTACAGGATAAAGTACCCAATGTTGACATAAAAAATCAAATAGGTATTGATATTGATATAATGGATGTAATTGGTGCAAAACGATTAAGATGGTATGGTTATAATCAAAGAATGACAGAAAATTGATGGCCTAACATTTTTTTAAAATGGTTCCCTCAAAGAAACAGGAAGCATGGCAAAAAACACGGAAAAATGATATAGGAAAGGCGAGGGAAAAACTAGATCTTCAAGAGGAAGATTGGGAGGATCGAAGGACGTGGTAACTGTGATGCGAGAAGTAGCGTCAGCTGTAAAGAACCTCGTTAATACTACTGTGATGAAATCGGGAAGACTGTAATAAATATGCAATATCAGATTTAATACGTAATATTAAAATTCAATAATTATAAAACATTTAAAAAATGCAAAATTACATTTATAGAAAAAATCCTATACACATTTTAAAAAGAATACAAACGTTCCAAAAATCATTCATTCAATCAATCAATCAGTAGTAACATTTTTATGTGATACCCTAGTGTGGCAGTCAGATTAGATGCAATAGAAACCATTGTACAAACTGGTGATATCTATGACCAGCGAACAATCGCTGCAGCATGCAGTATTATTATCGAAGTATTACACGTCGGCGATCGCAGATGTTTCTCGGAAATTAAGGTTAGAGGTCATGAAACGCAGTGTCAGTGATACTTTTCACACCTAACGGCGAAAATGCTCTCAGTCGCTGACGCGCACATCCCGCTACAGAGAACTGAAGCAGCTGCGTCGGACTACGGGAACATCTACCGCGTTTTCATGTAGTATACCTCAAGTAGACCTTACGCAGTGATAATGTAGGAAAAGTGCTATTTTTTTAAGATACTTCTATGTATAAAAACCGGGAGCGGTAGCTCAGTGCATCAACTGATGCCACTGCAGCGCCTGTGACCGGGAGGTCCTAGATTCGAGTCCTGACGGCTGCAGGATTTTCGACACTACCTTTTCAGCTAGGACGAATTCACTCGCTGTCTGGAGGAGAATTCTAGCGGCCGGCTGCTCTGATCGGTAGTTTTCAGTGGTTTCTCTGATCAGCACCAGGCGAATGCCGGAGCATTACCGTACCAAACGGGCCACGGACCGCGCGCGATCTTTCCTTCCTCTTCCTTGCCCTATCCTCTCCCCTTACACACACATTTACACTAACATGCACTACACACCCACATTTTCCGGGATACCAGTCGGGAACGTAGAGCTTGTCCCGGCTGGGGCGGTGCCCTGCTGGTGGGGAAAGTCCTGGTTAGGGGAAAACCCCACTAGCCGACGGTAGGTCGGCGCCAGATCTCGCCATCCAGCGGGGAAAGATCACCGCGCATATCGTGAGAAAAAACATGCACTATACTAATGGGACTAATGACCAAAGGAGTTGACGTGCCCGGAAACACGAAAAAATCAAATCAAATCAATCTATTTTTAAAAGTACGTAATAAAATTGAATACAACATATAGAATATAAAAAAAATTGTGAAAACATCAAAAAATGTAAAACATGTAATATAATACTGAATATGTAAAAATATCTAAAAAAAAATTGGATATCGTGCTTAGACGGCGACGATTCGCCAAGACTATTATTTTGAGAACGGTGAGTAGAAAGACAAAAAAAAAGTTATTACATAAAAATCAGGACTCTAGTTAAAAACGCCCGACTAGTGACCCGACATGTGTGATTCTCGTAGTATACTGCATCCTGGTGTAAGCATGTATGCTTAAGTATTGGGTCAAGGAATAAGGAAGGAAAAATCTCGCGCGGCTTTTTGTCAGTTTGTTAAAGTACTGCTTCGGTGTTCCCGCGGTATTGGTCGGAGAAACCAACAAAAATTACCATTCAGAACAGCTTGCAGTTACAATTCTTCTCCAAACGGTGCATAAGCTCAAGTGAATGACCTCGCTATTTAGTAAGTGTGGAAAAATTCCCGGCCCGGAAAATGTCGGGACTCGAACCTAGGAACTCCTAATCAGAGTCGCTGCAGTGACAAGAGTTGTCACCCTTAATTGTTTCAATCAATGTGACAGCTTAATAAAGGTCAATTCAGCGTTTTACCGTGTTGTCATCGGAAAGGGAATATTAACACGAGTGATGGAAGAATCAATCGGATCCACGAAAATTTGCGATTAAGATGTGACTGCGTACTCGTGGTTACACAACTCGCCTTTGTTTCTCACTTGTGGGAAACGCTGTCTACATTAGTGTTTGTCTGGTAATTCATCAAATATTTTTGATTGGCAAATTGATGGGCAAATTTAACAGTACATCTTCATTATATTAAATTTATATAAGTAGGAGAAGAAGATAAAGGAAATATTGTGCGGACCGTGACCCGTTTGTTAGGGTTCTGCTCAGACATTCACCTAGGGTTACTCTGAGATACCACGGAATATTATGTATCTGCGCTAACAGATGATCACTTGGATTCGCCTTCAACCAGCAGCTGAATTCGACCCAGCTATTAATCCAGTCAAAAATCCTTCCTCCATCGGCAGTCTAATCGTAGGATTTCTCAGTCAGAAGCACTGCAAGGTCATCTGTTGTTGATTTGAGCCACATCAGTTCGTTTTGTGTAAAGGAGATGCCTTCTAAACTGGCACCGGGAGCAGGAGCAGTAGCTCCTGCATCAACTGAGCATCAACTCAGTGCATCACTGCAGCGCCTCTGATCGGGAGGTCCTAGGTTCGAGTCCTGACGGCGGCAGGATTTTCGACCCTAGATTTTCAGCTAGGTCGAATTCAGTCGCTGTCCCGAAGAAAGTTCTAGCGGCCGGCTGCTCTGATCGGTAGTCTTTCATGGTTTCTCCGATCAACACCAGGTGAATGCCGGAGCAGTACCCTACAAAACGGGCCATGGACCGCGCGCGATCTGTCCGTCCTCTTCCTTGTCCTATCCTCTCCCCTTACTCACACACACTTACACCAACATGCACTACACTACCACATATTCCGGGAGACCGGTCAGGAGCTTAAAGCTTGTCCCGGCTGGGGCAGAGCCCCGCTGGTGGGAGAGTCCTGGTTAGGGGGAAACCCCACTAGCGGACGGTAGGTGGGCACCGGTTCTCACCATCCAGCGGGGGAAGATAATCGCCATATAACGAGAAAAAACATGCACTACACTAACGGGACTAATGGCCAAACCCGTTGACGCACCCGGCAACACGAAAAAATCAATCAATTAATCAATCAATCTAAACTGGCGCTGAATCCTGCTCCATCTCTGACTTTCCACTTGTGGTTGAGTTGATCTCGCGCCTTGGCACATCCTGCCATATCGTGCGGGGTCTCCCCCCTCTCTCACGCCCTCCCTCCCTCCATCTCTCCCTTTCTCTCTCCCTCCCTCCTTCACGCCCTCCCTCTCTCCCTCACTCCCTCTCTCTCCCTCCTTCACGCCCTTTCTCCCACCCTTATGCCCTCCTCCCACCCTCACAACCTCCATCTTTCCCGGTCTCCCTCTCTCACGCCCTTCCTCCCACACGCCCTCTCTCACGCCCTCCGACCTTCACGCCCTCCCTCTCACCCTCACGCTCTCTCCCTCACGGCCTCCCTTTCTCACGCCCACCCGCCCGCCCGCCCGCCAACGTCGTGGAACCACGCAGTGCCGCTCACTCGAGTAGATTAAATTTCTTCCTCTGCTGAAATGTGGTCGATGGGCTTCCATTGCGTGATGAATGCATCCCACTGCAATCTCCTTTCTCACGCGGGTCCTTTCGTCTTTTGGCCCACCCTCCTTCAATGGATCGCTGCTATGCAAATATTGCTTTTGGCTTTATATTTTTGTCTCGCGATTCAAAGATGGTCCTGGAGAGAAATCGGAATATTTTTATTTTATTTAATAGGTAATTATTACAGACAAATTAGAAACTTGATCCAATGTGGCTAGGCCGAAGGCCTTTAAGCCATTACAATACCTACATTCTACCGAGTTCTAACCTTTCGCCTTCTGGTATTCACCCCCAATGGTCTCTCCATCGCCTCAAAGCCGCGGACACGAGACCATAAGGTACGGCTGAGGAAAACCCTGAAGGGGAAAAACCTGCCGTCAGAAGCCGAGTACATGCTACTCTATCCGGTTTTTAGACTATTTATTTATTTGGCGCGGGCGTCAGGCATTCTCCTTCCAGTGTTTGGCCTCCACCGCACCTGAAAACAAACAGCACCACAGAAAATCGTCCGCACCAACGCCTCTGCCCTAACATTTCCGATTCCACTTCCCTTCGCCCCTAATGTGCTTTATTTTAGCCGTTTCCTTTTATTTTATTTTAAATTAATTTATTTTTAATTTATTTAACTTATTTTAATTAATTTAATTTTAATTTATATAACTTATTTTAATTTATTTAACTTGTTTTAAATTAATTTAATTTTAATTTATTTAACTTATTTTAATTATTTTAAGTTAATATATATATATATATATATATATATATATATATTATTGTTTTTTTTTATTTACTATCTATTTTTAATTATTGTTAGTTTATTGATTTATTACATATTTCTCCCCAGTCTAGGCTCTGCTCGTACTAACCACTGCTGTTTTCCCACTCCTTAATTTCCGTTTCTCTAGTGGTCCGAACCTTTCCGAGAAATTTTCCTAATTCTTTCATGAAGTTAGCTCTTTTATCCCCTAGAATGTTTTGGGCGAGCGTTACGTTCCTATGTTGGAAGTAGTAATTTCCATTCCCATCCATTTTCCTCTCAAGTTTCGGTCGCACTGCAAATTAAAAGGATATGGATCCAGTCTTCCCTATCACCGCAAAGCACACAGATGCCATTACCATTCGAGTCCTTTAATCTACGTTGCATCCACCCCCGACCCTGAACCAAGCGTATCCCCTCTTGCGTCCTTTTGCAGTGTGTTTACGTAACGTTCGCAACCCCATAACGGACTCGCGTGAATTTGCGCAACTAGCGAACGTTTTCGGCCGTTGCTGCCAGGATCTCTTGCCTTTTAATATCCGCAAGTCTATCCGAAATTAACCGTTCTATGTCACGTGTTCCCCTATCTCCCACCATTTCCGGAGAAACGTCTCCCAGACCTGAACGTTCCAGTAGCAGTTTAATTTTATACGACCAGTAGCGTTGGTTGCTTCCCTGTAACTGCACCGAAAACATCTATTTATAAGTGAGTCAGTCTGTTCACCTGCTAATTTAATCCAAAGTTTAATGGGTTTCATTTTAAAATCTTTCCAAATTCCTACACTACGACCTCTCTTAGGACTCCGGCATTTGCTGCGAATCTAGAGACTCCGAGAATTAATTTGAAATAATCTGTTTCGACGCTTTCTAGTCGATCTATCCTATCCACTCCCCAAATTTCTGCCCCATAATTCATTGCTGGGAGAACTAGCGATTTAAACATCGTCTCGCACACCTTTAAAGGCAATTCGGAACCCTGCGCACTGCGCAAACGATTTCTTTGCGCGCAATTCTTCCTTTCCTGTGCGCCGCCACTATGTGGTTACTCCATCCCCCATTCATGGAAAATTTTGCCCCAAGATATGTAAATGTTTTACCGGTCAATCTCCTCCTGAGCGTAAAACCATTTCTCCTTGTTACCCCAGATAAATCCATTCTTGAAGACAACTACTTTGGTTTTTTGAATATTTACTTTTAATCCCCATGTTTCACTATACGTTTCTAGGATATTTAAACTTTTTTGTAAGCCGTCAATAGTCTCCGAACATAAATCGGAATATGTGATTAATGGAGAAATCGGAATATGTGATTAACTTGGTACACCCTTCAGGGAAATGGTTTTTTGAGTTTTAATTAGTTTACTTTGTACATCCGCGTGAAAGAAATATTAGTCTGTGTAGATATTTCTGAAGTTTCGTTCACGTCGTGGTATTATTTTGCCACTACGATTTGAACTACAACATATTGGACAATCTGGAACATGCCCAAGAAAAATAACATGATATGTTAGATTTAAATATGTTATCCTTATTTGCCTCTGAAATGTAAAGAAAACTGTAATACAAGGGAGAATTAGTAGAAACTTATTAACTTTTTTCGCTGAATTTTTAATGTAAGTTTTTCATATGATGTATGTTTATTAACGCCTATTATATTAATTTATTTCATACTTCATAAATTATAATTTATTCGCGAATATCCTGCTCAACGGAGCTCGTGACCTCAGATATGTTCTTACCACTGTGTACGAGGCAGAAGGTGTAACAATAACCTAATATCAACGGCCACTACAGAAAAATCGAAGTATAATGACGAAGAATAATGAATGTGATGGTCCGAAGCGTACTCAATAACTAAATCTCTATCAGAAATTGAACTGGAAGCAAATAATCTACGTTATTTCTATTATGATGTTAGGTAGGAATGTTGAATAGCTGTAACTAGTTCAATTTTCAGTTTGTATGATTTATTTTGACGATTACAAAATGTTCCGCTATGCATGACTTCAATGAAAATACTAATTATGAAAAAGAAATTTATTTGAAGGAAAGGTCTCTATCTTCAATTATATAGTTGTAACGCGGAAAATATTTAAAACTTTCACAATTTTCAAAAATTCAGAGTGAACAGTGAAAATGGGACCTATGTCAAGTTTATAAATGTATATCACTTTCAAGAAATTAAAAGAAAAAAGTTGGAGCAATATTTTAGAAAGTTTTGAAAATGTTCCAGAGACATTATGTAAGTACCCCCAAATGTTAAAGAATGTTTTCAAAATCGCAAAAGCTTCGAATCGACCCAGATCTACCGGAAAGTATTCCTTTTGGAATAAATCCTACTCATGGTTTAAGAGCTACTGGTGTTCACGGACACAGAACGGGCAAGCAGGCGGGCGGCCAGGCGGAAGTTTGAAAAAAAAAACAACACTTTTACTGTATCAGGGGACCCCAAAACTTGTATTTCCGTTGAAATCCCGAAATCGTTTTTCCGCAGCATTACATAACTTTCACTATACTATATTACTGCGTATGTACGTAGGTATACGATAAAGTAAACAATTGAACCCGTTTTTACAAAATAATTTTAAAATTTAAAATTGCTTTCTTTGCACGCAAAATTACGCAACAAATACTATTTTTTTCCAACAAATTGTGAAAAACATCTTTTCAAAATCTGTTTGGAAGAAATAATCTTCATTTCCTAAAAATGTACGGTATCCCAGGTCAAAATGTTACCAAAAAATTTGCGCCATATTTTTGAAAATTTTTGATAAACATCCCAAGGGCTTTATGTAACTACCCCCCCAAAAAAAAAGTTCCTTCAAATTCAAGGGGCTGCAGCAACGCCAAACTACTTCATTTTCATCGCAGTATAACTTTGATTTTTGCAAATGTATGCATATTCCACAAGTTACTATTTTTATTATTTATAATTGTGTATTATTAAAAAAACATTTAAAATGAAAACGTCCAAAAAGAGTTAATTCATCATGATAAACTAATATTCTGAGTAATATTGATAACTCTTGTAGATACTTAGTCGAAGATATTGACGATAACGATGATATTGATGATGATATTGACGATGATGTGACATTCCGTCACTCGCACGGCCGTTCGTAACACGGGTACTCGCGCATTGGACCCCGTCTAACACATCGATTATGAAGTTTTCTTTATTAACATTATTAATACACGTTTCTTATTTACCTGAGCTTATATTATAATTGAATGCATTATGGGAAAAAATAAACAATCACAAACCATATTGAAGCTTTTATTATATTTCAGTCACTCGCACGGCCATTCGTAAAACGTAAGACTACTTCAAGGCCCGCATTATTTAGTTTTCTACTTCTATTAATATTTATATTTTTTCACAGTAAAGAAGAGAAACGCACAAACACAACATTTGAAATATTTAACACATTCATTTTACAGAGAAAATCTCATTTAGATCAAGTATCCAAAAACACCGTTCCCTATGCCCGTATTCGAGGTTGGATTCTATCAAATAGACACAGCAATTTTATTTCAGGGTATGGCGACGAAGTGCATAACAGAGATAAGAAGTTTAACGGCACCCTTCTCCGATACCGTTAGAGGAACAGAAGCATTGTCTTTATACGTGGAAGGCTAATGTACCTTTCTTAACAAGAAAATAAAACAAATTTAACAAGAAAATATTCCTTTTGTAACAGAACAATTAAAGATTGGAACAATTTACCCGCAGCAATTTTCAAAGCTTTTTCTCTAAGTGTCCGAAGCTTTAGAAATAAGTTAGAACAATATGATAGTAATAGACATTAAATGAGTAAGTGCTGTGAAGTGAGGTGAAGTGCTGGTCAGTGTAATTCAAAGCAAAAGTAGTGTAGTGTAGTGTAGTGTAGTGTAGTGCAGTGCAGTGCAGTGCAGTGTAGTGAACGCGATCAATGAATTAAAAAAAAATTTAGCCAAACTTATGTAGTTTGTATTAAATTTTAGAATCACCGACATATAATTATTGGATATCATGACAGAGTAGAAATATTTGTTATAATACTTAATATTAGTGATAGTATGATTATTGCATGTTCGGCTTGTACTGTACTCCTTTATTATTATTGTTATTATTATTGTAATTATTATTTAACTGCTACCGGGTCATACCCAATTGCAGTTCAAATAAATGTATGTATGTATGTATGTATCTCTAATTCGAGATATACAGACTCTGTCAGAACTTCTGTTTGACTCTATCCAACAGCGGGAGTGACGGAAGTGTTAATAAACACTTCAAACATATGTAATATTCAGATACTTTCTTGTTTCCGTTTTTGACGTACATCGTGTCCAATTTAATTCCGTTGGATGTAGCTCGTAAACCTATGAGGTGACATGTCATTTGCGGCTGCGGGAAACTCCGGGCGGGTGGCGAACTCCGGACATCGGCCTCGGAGGCCGCGGTTTGCCACCGCACACACGTATATGGAGTTTCCAAATTGCGCCGTCGCTTTGCTTTGCCCGCCACGCTCATGTTCATGCATGAAGTTGCGTGAGTAAGCATGTGTCGGCCCATTACGCCTCAGCGAAATACTGATTAGGAAGAAGGTCAACGTTCTCCACGGGGAGGAAAGTTAAATTAATAGAGCTCGCTGAATGGGAACTATCTGGAGAAGGCAGAATTGAAGGCGAAGATAAATGGCCTGAATGAATTATTGAAGTTCAGTTTCACCGTAGCGAAACGCGGAGTTGTAGAGAGGAATGTTGAATAATGTGAATGTTCCCAGTTCTATCAGTAGCGAGAGCATCCGAGCGCAAAACTTGGAAAGTAAGGAGTCAAAGTTTTATAAAGTAATGGAATTCCTAGTCCGCCGACGTAACACCAAGTTATATGCCGGTAAAATTTACCAGTGGGAACCTCACAGAAGGAGGACTTGTGATTTACGAATCAACATGTGTAGGAAGTCTTCCAAAATGATTTCGAAGAATTTTGCTGCTTGTTGAACAGTGACGCTCATAAATTATCTCGTACTTTCAAATATTCTTGCTCGGGTGAATCTAAAGAAACGTATGTAGGGTGATTTAACTGATAACAGAATATAGAATTTCTTATTAACATTATGTATAAGTCTTATTTATTTGTACAGGAGTAGCTTGCACAAAAACGTGGTCCAGTGTAACTAGGGTGAATTCTAGTTTGGTGAATTTTTAATTGTAAATAGAGAATCCCCTTCCATATAAGTGAAAAAGTGAAGAAAAAAATTAGTTTCTCCAGTTTGCTGAATATTACGTCGTGTATCACAAGATTTTCTGTTTTAAATGGTAGTTAACACATGTTTAGATTACTAAAGGAATAACACTTCAATTTTGTATATTTTGGACTAAACATTGGTGACTTGGTCTTTGAGGTCGCTTAAGGCGAACTTTTGATCAGAAATTCAATTTGACAGTTACCAAAATTGCTGTCAAAATATGACATCTTTCAATTGCCCATTGCATTTCTGTTTGCCGATTCAAAAGGGTGAACCTAAGAATGACTACCAGTATTTTGTACAAGATGTCAAGAAATTAACAAAATTAAAATCGTGCGTGCTCATAAAGTAGGGATCAATCTCACCTGATACTGTATTAAAATCTGAAACAGATACAAATACATTGTAATTCTAAGAACTGATAACTAACGATTAATAACTGATAACTAATGATAAATAACGATAAATAACTAACGATGAATAACGATTACATATGCAAAAGTATTGAAAATGATTTAGAAATTATTTCACAAAAACAAAATCAAGCGTTTCTCAAAACTTATTTATGTAGATTCTTTGGAGTTTGAGTATGAATATCTTTTAACCTCGTCCTCTTTCGAGTGACCAATGCTTAGATCTAACGTCTTCCCGCCGGATGAAACTGGCTACCATCCAGGAGTGGAGCGAACTTCGTGGCCCTTACCACGGTCTGTGCGGTCCACGAACCGTTCTGAAAGGTCAGGAAACGATGAGATGCATTAAGAGAAATGCATGTTGACAGCAAAGACATCGTCATAATATACTAGAACCCGAACTTTTATAGCTCATGTAGCGTTAAAAATGGAAACGTACCTTATAAGCCATAATAGATGCAAGCAAATCAACACATGAGCCGGGATAATGTGGTTTTTCATTCTCATTTGCGTTTTTGTTGTCATTTTCGCAGTAGACGGGTGTTTTATAAGAGAAGAAATGAAATAGTGAAATCATATGCGGAGTGTGATGAAGATAAACAAGGTTTAATGGAATGTGGATTGCAGATCTGAGGGACTAGTCTTTAAAGACTCACAAAATGTTTCGAAACAAATATCCCGTCATCCATTGCAATGTATTGTTTATAGAGGGAAAATATCCCCAACCTATCAAAATGGCATATTGTCCACAAAATCTTCAATGCGTTAACAATAACATGAACTTATACGGAAAAGAACACTTTCATGCAGAATATACTCATCCATTTTTAGAGTAATATATTTTAATAGAAACTTGTATGCATAGTTTTTGCTTTCAAACTTGCTTTTACTAGTGCCCGAAACTACATGGGAGACGAGCTATACAGAAAAAAAGTGGTTATTGGGTTTAGTTTCGGGGATTATGTTAAAGATATATCAAAATTTTGACTTTTGAATGTTGGTTTTGCATATTTTACATTTATTCAAAGAGATAGTGTTTCCATTTATCTTACATTTATACTTATCCCGACATTTACAAATGTCGAAAAAGCTATAAAATTTTAAAGAAATTTAATGAGGTGTGTCAATTTACCCCGATCATGGCAACCAGGGCAAGCTTCAATATGCAGTGGGGAAAGACGGTCATTAGCATAGAATTGTAGGACCTTGGTTGGGCGGGACGAACTAACATTATTAGTAAACAAACATACCTACACGGGCTGCGAAACTTCGACCTGCCGAACCGAGCTCACTGCTACATTCGAGCTACTTCAGCCGCTGGGCCAAAGGGTAATTTGAAGTTCAAATAATCCAGGAAGTTTGTAATCAAAAATTACAATAATGCACGAGTAGTATGCATAGTTGTATGCATAGTTTTACGAATGCTAAATTTAATTTGCTTATCTTGCTAATAATAATAGTAATAATAATAATAATAATAATAATAATAATACCATCTTAACAAATTTAGATATATTGCATTTGGGCGTGCATACTTGTACAACCTTTGGAACAAACACTTAACTTGCGGCAACTCAAAGCAGTAGTTTCCAGCAAATGGAGCTCGAAAAATCAAGGGGTAATATAAACGCTAAAACAGAGTGTAGTGTCGAACATTGTGCAACTCTGCATTTTTGTCTATAAAATTCACATTCGCAGTTATGTGTCTGCCATTAATAACCCTTATCTGCCTAGCGTGCCCGTATGGGCGCGCTGAACGAAGCTGTACTAGATAGCTCAAACATTCACCTAGAAATGTCGCGGTAAAGCAATTAGAACTTTATGTGGTTTTCCTTAACATCCTAAAAGGTGCCACCTTGTGCATTGACAAATTTGGAGATATTAAAAAAAATACAATTGTAATGAAAACTAAAAAAATAATTCAAGCATATAAGGAATACTAATATAATAATAATAATAATAATAATAATAATAATAATAACAATAGTAATAACAAAACTGACAATAAAGGTAAGATAATAAAGGCAATATAGACTATAAAGGGGGACGATGAAGGGGACGATGAAGGGCCGATGGGGACGGTTAAGAATACGGTTAAGGGGATGGTTAAGGAGACGGTTAAGGAGACGGTTAAGGAGAGGGGGTAAAGGGCGTAGGGACGTAGGACGTGAAGGGAACAGTGAAGGGAACAGTGAAGGGAACAGTGAAGGGAACAGTGAAGGGAACGGTGAAGGGGACGGTGAAGGGGACGGTGAGGGGGACGGTGAGGGGGACGGTGAGGGGGACGGTGAGGGGGACGGTGAGGGGGTGGTGAGGTGGACGGTGAGGTCGACGGTGAGGTGGACGATGGGGAGGGACGATGAAGGGGAACGAAGAGGAGGACAATAATGACCCTAATGCCCAAGGAGACGGAAGCGTGGCGCGCGTGAGCGAGATGGGCGCGTGCGCAGGTCCATGGCGGGCCCGGGGGCCCCGGGGGGGGGGCGGCGCGGGCGCGTCTGAGCGGGGGGGGGGGGGCGGGAGGCTGGGGGCTACGGCGGCGGCGGAGGCGGAGGAGGAGGAGGCGGCGGAGACGGAGGAGGCAACGCAACTCGACCACGATGCTGGACGCGAGCGCGTCGATGACGCAGATCACTCTGCGTCCGCTGCCGCACGTCAAGGTTTCCGACACGGCGGAGATGCAGACCAAGTTCTACCGCTTCGAGGGGCTCCTCGGGCGCGGGACCTTCGGCACGGTCAGTGTATTCGGCGATTTATTCATAGCTACCTGTGAAGTAATTCAGCTGTTATGGTATTACGGTCAGTGTATTTGGCGATTTATTCATAGCTACCTGTGAAGTAATTCAGCTGTTATGGTATTACGGTCAGTGTATTTGGCGATTTATTCATCGCTACCTGTGAAGTAATTCAGCTGTTATGGTGTTACGGTCAGTGTATTCGGCGATTTATCCATAGCTACCTGTGAAGTAAATCAGCTCTTACGGTGTTACGGTCAGTGTGTTCGGCGGTTTATTTATGTATGGTGTTCATAGCGTTTTCAAGTCAGATTGTTTCGGTTCCGGCGTCACCAACGTCGATAGCTGACGGTAAGCAATGGGGAGGCGGGATGGGGGCACCCAACCGCCAGGACCTTAGTTCAGGTGACCTTAGTTCAGGTTCGAGCCACTGTCTCCGCGAATCCGAGAACCCAAGTGGGGGTACTTGGGTTCTCGGATTCGCCGAGACAGTGGCTCGATACTCTGGGCATAGAGGAGGGAACTTGTTCCCGGCGCAGGTGAGTGGCGCATTGTTTAGACTCCGGTACTAGCCTGGAAAGCTAGGAGCTCTGAGCTAGCAGGGCGGCCCCTACCGAGTCATTGTATTGGGAGGTTGCCGTGAGGGTTCCGGCTGGATGCGGACGTCAGCCCGTCGGCCATTTGCCCGTCGGTTGGAGGTGAGGATAAAAGCCTAAAGGCCAAAGTGCCCACTTCGGGGACTCGTCCCCCTGACGAAGCAAAGAGTTGTGGTGTTGTAGACCACACGGGGTTTCATACATACATAGCTGCCTGGGTAGTAACTCAGCTGTTACGGTGTTACGGTTCAACCTTCCAATCGGCAGATTTAACGCCTCCGTAGTGATGTCATTTAAGTGACTAGTAAGATCCGCTTGGATGGCACCATATATGCTAATGAAATTTCGGAGGCAGCATTGAAAAAATCGTAATGTAATTCTCTACGTTTGCCCAATGCAGACAATCGAAACCCCCAACAAACATCAATAAACTGCAAATAATTCAAAATAACTATGTTAAGAGGAAAGGGTACCATGAAATGTGTTAAATTATTTTTGTTTTTTAGCTGAATAAATGGTTCAAATCTTGCTCTTTAAAAACATTAACATTTTTATTTTGGGACGTCTTGAATTCTCTCTAAATCGTTTAATTGTCTTCGTGCGCATGCGCCACAACCTCTTTTGACACTGAAAACCATTATGGCTTTTTTTGTAATTGTGTACGCATGTTGGATTGTAAATGAGTTATTGAAATACGCTTTCATACGCTGGTAGCATTGGTATTTTCCACTGACGAACATGGTTCAGAATACGGAACAGGAATGTTCTAACAGAGCAGTGGCAAGTACAGACTTTACAAATGCGTGTGCCAAAAATGTACTAACTTTATAATTAATATATCTATTTTCAGAAACTATTATTAACAATTTATTAATATTTACAAGATACATTGTTTTATATTGGCAATAAATTAACATCTTTATACAAAAAATCTTTTTATATAAGACATTTTAAAAAAAAGAAAATTAAATTGTAAAAAAGGGAAAAAAAAAATTTTTTTTAAGGAAAAAATGTAAAATAATAACAAAGAGTGTTTATTTAAATGTTCAATATTTCAAAATTTTCTAGATAACCATTTTCTAATAGAGGTAGAACAATATTAAGAAATTTAAAATAGGTGGTATATGTGCTACCCTCCCCCCTTAATCACAAATGCCCACTGGTTCGTAAGTGATAAACAACTTTATTCCCAATTAAACATCGGTATCATAATAAACCAAAACCAAAGCCAAACAAACCAATGATCGTAAAATCCAAGCGACAGAAATCATTATGTTGCAAGCCTGCTTCTAAAGTTAGGGCTTATCTTTAAATTTTGAGAAGCAAGGATAAATTGGTTAGGTGTAGGCAGGGGCGGTAAAAAAGGTTCCACATAGTCATTGTACGGAAAATAGAAAAGCCCAAAGTACATTGTTTCATGTCGTTCAGTATATCATCCCGAGACTAGTGAAGCATGGGAGATTCACACATTCTGGAACAATTCAAACACTATTCTCTGTGAGAATCTAATACATCACTATTCATGAGAATGCTGTTGTATACCTTTAAGGTATTTTATTGTTTGGTCGCGTTCTATAGAACGGCTTTCAATTGTGGAATGTGTTACGTAGAGAAAATATCTCTGGCTCTAATAGGAGAGATGTAGGACAGATTCGAAAATAAATTTGAACGAGCCTTGTGATCACATCAAATGAACAAAAGAGCTGTTGAAAAATAAGAAGTGTTCTGCTAATTCACTAGAAAGAAATTCGAAAAGTGTTTAAAATGTTTTGTTATGCATTATGTTTTTAAATTAAAATGGAAAGCAATCAATATGATCCTGATGTATTTCACTACAAAATACACGTTCGTACAAATTTTGGTAAGTATAAATTATTTCAATGACTTTCCAGAAACATGTTTAAATCTATGTTCACAGTTGATAGTGACTGTACTGGTCCACAATTTGTAAATCTCCAAAACATTGTTTACTCCCCTTCAGTTCAGTCATAGCCACACGATCATTTTCGATGCCAATCTTCCATTTATGTGTCTGGGAGTTGCTGCACATAAGAGAATTTAAAGTCATTTTGTCTAGCAATATAAGTGAGTTGTATTAACATCAGTTAAAAGTATACGTTCTTGACATTCTAAGGGTTCTTTTTTCGTGTCTGTAAACATGACTATACATACACAATTATTAAAGAAATTGCTGCATGTTCGTCTCAACTATGGGTGAGAATGAGAATGAAGTAATGAGAATGTCTTTTAGAATATCATACAAAATATCTTTACTTCTTTTGCCGTACATAACAGAAACATTAATTAATATGAAGTATAAGGAGTGTCATTATGAGATGAAACAGGAGACTTAGAGTTGAAAAAGTCAGATACAAATTGATGCAAGAGAAGAGGAGTGAAATATTGTTTAAGTAACACGGAAAATTATATTATTACAATGGTAGAGGGTGACTCAAAAAGATTCTGGCTAACTTTGAAATTAAAATTTTGAATTTTTGGAAATTTGGAAAATCAGAGTTTTCAACGAAAATGGGATCTGCGCCATTCTCTTAAAAGTACTTCACACAATCCAACAACAAAATTTAATAAAAAACGACGGAGCATATTTGTGAAACTATTGAAAATGTCCCAGGGCTTCATGTAAAGTACCCCCACCCCCTAAACTATTCAAATATCGGTTTAAAATTCAGAGAGCCAGGACATCAACCATATCCAATGGCGAATGTCAGTTTTGGAGAACATTAGCTGAATTTGGGAGAAAATTAGCCGCTAGCTTTGTTCAGACGGGGGCAGACGCACGTACGAACGAACGAATGAATGTTTTGCCGTCATTCGATTTTCGGTATCAAGGACCCAAAAAACAAGGATTTTGACTACACGCGTTAAAAGATTTTTTTAAATTTAGCCCTCGGATTTATCCCCTTTTTCGATACCAGGGCCTTGTAATATGAGTTTTTCTGCCGAAAGTTCGCAGTTTTTCGTGCAGATTTACATGACATTCTCTCTATTCCTTAGCAAGAAAGTAAAAAGAGCTAGCTACAAATTTGAAGCAAAAGAAATGGAGGTAAAATACTTTTCAAACCCATTACAAATTATAATATTTTACTGGTTTACTGTGGCTGTGAACCACCTTGCCTAACTTTGCCAAGTAGGGTGTTTCCAATTCATAAACGTATATTGCCTACAAAACTTGTACAAAACTCGCGACCCGGACCAGGGAAGAAGATAGGAAGAAGTGAAAAGTAGTAAGAAGGTAAAAGATAGCGAGAAAGTAAAAGGTAGCGAGAAAGTAAAAGGTAGCGATGAGGTAAAAGGTAGCGATGAGGTAAAAGGTAGCGATGAGGTAAAGGTAGCGATGAGGTAAAAGGTAGCGATGAGGTAAAGGTAGCGATGAGGTAAAGGAGCGAAAAGTGAAAGGTAGTGAAAAAGTGAAAGGTAGCGAAAAAGTGAAAGGTAGCGAAAAAGTGAAAGGTAGGGAAAAAGTGAAAGGTAGTGAGAAAGTGAAAGGTAGTGAGAAAGTGAAAGGTAGCGAAAAAGTGAAAGGTAGCGAAAAAGTAAAAGGTAGCGGGAAAGTTAAAGGCAGGGAGGTGGTGGTTGGTGCGCAGGTGATGAAGGCGACGGAGCTCAAGTCGGGCACCAAGTGGGCGATCAAGGTGATCAACAAGGCGCAGAGCGGGGCGTCGCGCATCAAGCTGTTCCAGCGCGAGATCAGCATCTTGCGCGCCGTGCACCACCCGCACATCATCCACCTGGAGCGCGTCTTCGAGTCGCCCAAGACGCTCTTCCTCGTCTTCGAGCTCTGCCTGGGCGAGCTGCGCGAGCTCTTCCTCAAGAAGAAGGTAGTCGTTCTAGGCGTGCGCTCGCGCAGGAGCTCCTGCCCCAGAGACACCGCTCTCAGAGCATGACACTGTAATTGGCGTACCGTAGTGGGGGTACAACAACAACAATAATAATAATAATAGTAATAATAATAGTAGTAATAATGATAATAGTAATAATAATAGTAATAATAATAATAGTAATAATAATAATAGTAATAATAATAAAATAATAATAATAATAATAATAATAATAAGTATGAGTATCAGTATGAGAAGTAAGTATGGTTTGTAGACATGGCAGTTGTGGACACCAGCAATCTCGCTACAGCATATCATACGAAGATCCAGAAGTACAAAGAATTGGCACATGTCGTGAAGGAGCAATGGAACATCTCGGAAATCAAAACCGTTCCCGTGGTTCTTTCAGCAAAGGGCGTAATCCCGAAGACTTTAAAGAATTCACCAGAAACGCTGAAAATAAATAAAAATGCCATAATAAATATCCAGAAATGTGTCATACTTTGTACGTGCACATTGGTCCGAAAATTCTTGGAAAGTAATGAGTGTGTTTAGTTGCTATCTTAATCACATTAGCATTTATGAATATCATAAATGTTCAATTTTTATTAGTCTATTACTGTTGATTTTTATTGTTGTCATGCTTTGATGTATTGTATCTGTATGACTACAATCTATGTACCAGTGAACTGTGAATGAATAAATAATAATATACAAGTGTAAAATAGAAAACGCTTAGACCGAAGAGAGAAAAAACGCCCACAACCAAAAGATAAAAGAAATATAGGCACAAAGAAAGGCTAAGAAACACATCTGAGTACCCTGCGTAGTCCCAGTTGGGATTATTCGCAATAATAAGAATAAAATTATTGTTATCATTATTATTATATAATTAGTATTGTTATTATATGTTGTAAAATTTAAATCCGTTCATTTCTTATCTTTGTCCCACCTACAGCAGAATTCAGCCGATTTTTGGAGGAGCATGCTAGCATCCCGATATTCAAATTGATCGTTTCCATCGTTTATCCGATCGACACCAGGCGAATGACTAAGCAGTATCTTTACAGGGACCGCGGGCTACGCGCGATCTTTCCTTCCTCTTCCGTGACCTGTTATCACCTGTTACTTACATGCACTTACATTTACATGTACCAGCTCACACATGTCGGCAGACCAGTTTGGAGCTTGGAGATGGATGGAGCGGTGACTCACTGGAGGCGGGG
This sequence comes from Teleogryllus oceanicus, assembly GCA_964035755.1. NCBI lineage: Eukaryota > Metazoa > Arthropoda > Insecta > Orthoptera > Gryllidae > Teleogryllus > Teleogryllus oceanicus. The sequence goes on along the minus strand of CAXIVR010000014.1, from coordinate 32,858,907 downwards.
AGATCCCTCGTTAGAGAAAACTCTGCGAGTTGATGTCTAGGTCGGCGCGTGATCTAGCCATCAAGCGGGGGAAGTTTACCTGCTTCTCACGTGACAAAGAAACGAAATACACTTACGGGAATAATGACTGTAGCCCTTGAAGAGCTCGGAAATATTAATGAATAAATACACTACCGTACCAGTCCTATCTGGCCCACTGTAGCCATATGAGTACATCACTTTCTTGGTATGATTTTACCACTTCAATACATTTCAACACATAACCATGATTCCTATTATTTATTTCAATTATTGACTCTAGCATTAGCGAGGATGGAGTGATGAGAAGTCTGCCGATGATTGTTTTTTATAGCTGTACTGCATAGGAAGCTGAAATTCATTTGATATAATTTTTAATGTTTTTTTAAGTATTAGGCAATTTATCACCAGTGAATGATATAATTCTAGATACCACAGTTACATTGGCTCTGACTAAAAAATTCGGTAGGCTGTAGTCGACAAATGAAAATGAAGCAACCTTTGTTATATTTTAATCTTTTTATAATGTAGACTTAAATACATTACATTCTTATGAACGTTAATCGCCCTTTATTGACAAAAAAGGAATAGAATTCTTCATAAAATACAGATGTTGATGTTAGGTATTCTATTTTTTAAGAAAATACTGAAAATGATATATTTATATATGTAAAGTTATTGTATAATGTAGTAAATATTAATCCGATAAAAATATTATAAATTTATAAACGATAATTTATGTTGTATACAATACATTTAACCATTTTCCGTTCATTACTACAGTATTTTAATATTGAAAACGAAGAAATTTACATTTTATTTAGTTTTTTTTTCCTCTGGTCTGGCCGTGAAAATTGATATTTTCTATCGCGCTCGACTCTTAACTCCCGAGATGTTGATGTGAGCAGAAGGTGTGACCGGGCGGTGTCGTAGGTGTTCACTGAGGAGGAGACAAGGAAGGTGGTGGCCAGCCTGGCGTCTGCGGTCTCCTACCTGCACCGCAACGACATCGTCCACCGGGACCTCAAGTTGGAGAATATTCTGGTGTCCACAAATCCCAGTGACCCGGAAGACAACCTCTTCATAAAGGTAGTCGTGTTTCTATGTAGGTAAACACACAGAGCTACCCAAATCGGCCAAAATGCTCACTATAGAATGGCAGTCTTCGTTATGTGATTGGTAGATTAATGGAATAGATCAAAGATACAATAGGGGGGTAAAAGAAAATGAACATCTACGGTCAGATATATAACTTTTACTTTGGCTTGTGCCTTTGACAGTGGCTCCTTGCTACGTTGATCTAGTAAGCCTGTACTTCCGTTCAAAATATGCTATTTTTGCGCAGGCGCAATACATTAGCGTCATGTATGCGTGTTATACAATTGAATAAACCTACACACGCAAAACGGGTTAAACAGATGTGTAAAAACCGATTTATGTGCTGCGACGTATTGTGAGAGGTGCAAACATTCTTCTGCAAGGAAGAAAAGATGGTGCATAAAAATCTTCGGCTTGGAATTTCGTGTGATTTTCAAAACCGCTGGTGAGGAATAGCTAAATCGGGCTAACTGACATATGCACGTATGTCTCGATAGCGCTATGATCTTACTGGGTCAGCTTAACATGTGTGACGTAACCTTATGTGAAATGAACGTTGGTTTGTCTCCAATAATTTCATGGGATAATGGTCATAGTTGAAAATATGAAATCAAATGTTCCTATTTTCTAGTCATGCGTATATTCTTGTGACTATCTGTGCAATCACAACAATTAATAAAACAATGTTTATATTGTAGTTATATATTATGCCCTATATTTATATTTCTGATAATTGGATCGAGTTGGTAAAGAAGGATAGGAAAGAATTCACAGTAGTAAAAGCGCCATCTGATGTAAATGTAAGCACAGTTTCATTGTTTATTTTGGAAGAAGATGACCAAAAGAATGGTATATGGAGCAAAAGATTTTGTTAAGTAAGTTTTCTAGTATAATGCACAATGATAGTTAAACAATTTTTTTATTTTCTCGCATATTACATAAGTAGTATAAATAAATCATTGAAATACTGCGATAGAATAATGTACATTTTTTAGAGATATCCTAGTACATTGCCTCCTAGATATAGAAAACATAATTAATACTTGCTCATATATGTAATATGTAACTTCCTCTAGTACTTTGTGTGGTCAGAATTCACACTTAGTAAGTCCTTGATATCCAAAAAATAGTTTACGATTAGTATCTCTGATCAGCACCAGCCGATTTGTCTGGAGGAGAATTCTAGCGACCGACTGCTCTGATCGGGAGTTTTCCGTGGTTTCTTCGATCAACACCAGGCGAATACCGGAGCAATACCCTACTAAACGGGCCACGGACCGCGCGCGATCTGTCCTTCCTCTTCATTGTCCTATCCTCTCCTCTTACACACACACGTACACTAACATGCACCACACTATCATATATTCCGGGAGACCGGTCGGGAGTTTCGAGTTTGTCCTGGCTGGGGCAGTGCCCCACTGGTGGGAGAGTCCTGGTTAGGGGGAAACCCCACTAGGTCGGCGCCAGATCTCCCTATTCAACGAGGGAAGATCATTGCTATCTCTCGAGGAATGAAACATACACTACACTAACGGAACTAATAACCAATGCCTTTCACGCACCCGGAATCACTAATAACCAACCAACCAACTAATGACCCTAGCAGTTGACGTGCTTGCAAACACTACATGCTGAAGAAGCTAGTTACATTTATCCCGTGTGCGAGGCTGCATGGGTGGGCGTGGCGGCGCAGGTGACGGACTTCGGGCTGTCGGTGGTGCGCGGGGGCGTGGGCCACGAGTCCATGCTGCAGGAGATGTGCGGCACGCCCGCCTACATGTCGCCCGAGCTGTTCGGCGAGCGCATGTACAGCCAGCAGTGCGACGTGTGGGCCATGGGCGTCATCATGTACCTGCTGCTGACGGGCAAGTACCCGTTCGAAGCGCACAGCGGCCGCTCGCTGGCGCAGGTGGTGGTGGGCTGCGAGCCCAACTTCAACTGTGAGCCCTTCACCACCGACGAGGCCGAACAGAAGGTAGCCACTTCACGGCGTTTCATAAATATATATAAATTATAATAAATCGCTGAAATATATGTAAGCGCATATCTTTCGAATAATGCCAAACATTTACTAGAAGATCGTCAACTTCACTCTTATTAGAGGTGAAGTCGACAGTCCCGTGTGGTAGATTTAGAGCTAATCATCAAAGGAGCTTCTAAAATTTCTTCTTTAACTTCCAATCCAGCTGGAAACAATAACTTGAAAATCGTCGACATCACTCTTATTGGAAGTGAAGTCGACAGTCCCGTGTCGTAAATTTAGAGCCAATAATCAAAGTTTTTAAAGTATCTTCATTAACTCACAATCCAACTTTTTCACTTAGTAAGGAAAGGCGAATGCCAAACAAGAACTAGAAGGTGTAATAAGGTCATTTCTAATAAGAACAAAAAGTCGACGGTCCCGTGTTGTAGATTTAGAGCTAATAATCAGTTTCTAAAATATCTTATTAGAAGTGAATCTCTTCTTTTGGCCCGTGTTGTAGATTTAGAGCTAATAATCACAGTTTCTAAAAATATTATTAGAAGTGAATCTCTACTTTTATTAGAAGTGAAATCGACGGTCCCGTGTCGTAGACCAAGAACTAATTATCAAAGAAGTTGCTAAAATATCGTCTGTAACTTCCAATGTAACTTTTTTCACTCAGTAACGCAAGGCAAATGCCAAAGAAATATCAGAGTTTGTTCGTGAGCGCGAGGGCGTTGATGATCGCGGGCGCGCAGGCACGGCGGCAAGCGGGCAAGGACGTGCCTTCGCCGGTGTCGCGGACGGGGCTGGTGGGGCAGGTGGGGCCGGGCGCGCAAGCCGTTGCGGGCGCGGGCACGCAGGTGAGGCAGGTGGGGCAGGTGGAGCCGGCGGCGCACACCACCTCCTTCAACACGGCGACGTTCCTGCAAGAGGAGTCGAGCGCGCGCAAGCTGCTGCGCAAGATGCTGGAGAAGAACCCGGCGTACCGCGCCACGGCCAGCGAGGTGGAGAAGGACCCGTGGACGCGCGGCACCACGGGCGAGGAGCCGCCCTCCAGGAACGCCATGGAGCTCATGAACCGCCCGACACCAGCGACGCGCGCCGCCAGTCCATTCGACGACTCAGCTACATGCTCGACGCGGTACGTGCTTCGCTTCACCTGTTCGTTCTACCCGCCCTCCCCATCAGTCTTCCCCGTTCCTGCACTACCAATACTGCTTTACCGCATGCCCCCTCCCTCCACCCCTTCTCATCCCACCCTCCACCCCTGCCCACACCTACCCCCCCCCGTGCCTTCCCTTTCCCTCCCCTCCCCTGCCTTCTTTTTCCCACTCATCCCCTCGATCCTCCCCTCCCCCCCCACCTGGCCCCTTCCCCTTCCCATCCCACCCCCTCTCCCCCCAATTTCCCCCTTACCCCCCCCTGCACCTCGTATTTTACCACCCCCCCCCTTCTCTCCCCCCCCCATTCCCTTCCCTGCCCTTTCGTCCTCAGCTCACCTCTTCTCTTTGACCCTCCACCATTTCCCACCCCTCCTCTCCTCCGTCCCCATCCAATTCCTCTCCCCATCCTCACCAGTACCTCCCTTCCTCACCCCATCCCAACGCCGCTCTTCCAATAGGAAGGAAATTGGGGATAAGCAATTCAATTTAGTACCATCAAAATTTTACACGATTTTTGAGATGGCGGCTTATGTAATTTTTTCACAGATTAATCTACATATCGATAATATTTTATCATTTGGCTCGATTATTTTAATTTAAATATATTTTTAAGGCAAAAATAAACAGAAAACCTTTACCAACGGAGTTTATCTCTCCCTCAATACAGGAAAATAGGCAAAATGATAAGCAATTTATTTTATATTTCGAAAGTTGATTAAAAGTCACAATGGATCTTCGATTTATGTTTCATTTTATATTTTCGTTTTATTTGGTTTTGACGTCATAAGTACAAGTTATAAAATATTTGATTGTATCATTTTACCATTTTTTAAGTATGTGAAAATTTGTCAAATAATAGACATACATATTAATTAAAAAAATGGTTCATCATCAGTTGAGATGGGTCATCGCTTTAACTGATGTCACTGCAGGGTCTCTAATGGGGATTCGGGGCCTGGTAGCATAGAATAGCACGATTTTCGACACTTGCTATATATTTCGACACTAGTTAGATAGGTCGATTTCAGCCGCTTCCTGTGGGATAATTCTAGCGGCAGACTTCTCTGATGTTTCCCGTGGCTTTTCGCATAAATACCAGACGAATATCGGAGCAGTTCGTTAATAAGCGGGTCAAGGGATGAGTGTGATCTTTCCTTTCTCATTCTTTGTCTTTCCTTTCCTTTTTTACACAAACACACTTACACGCACTAAACAAACCAAAATGCTGGTAGATTTGAGATTATCCCGTACAATACAGTGCAATATGGTACAGTACAGTACAGTAGAGTACAGCTTTGTCCACCTGAATTTTCTCTGTTACCGGGTCTACTCACGCATCCATCCCAATTTCCATGCACCGACTGAAATTCTTGAGGGCAAATTGGTAGCCTCATCGGTCTCCGTCCAGATTGTAAGTGGCTGGCTCCTCCGTTTGGTCGTTTTCCGTGGTTTCTACGATTAATACCAGACAAATGCAAACGGGTCAAGGACCCTCCGTGATCATTCCTCCTTACTGATCCTCTCCACTGAGAGAAGCTGATTTCTACCTAGCTATGTAGCTCGTGTATAAAATCTCACGGTCAGGGATCGACTCCTAGAACCTCCCTGTCAGAGACACTACTGTAACATCAGATAATGCCCTGAGCCACCTCTCCTGGTATGCGCTGTTCAATTTTCGCATATCTTTTGTGCATCAGCGCCAGCAAAGAACACCAATAGACATTGCAGTCGATTGGTGGTCGCTATGTCATTGCCATCTAAGTCAGTGTGTAGGTAAGGGCTGGTTGGGGTTGTCCAGTGTTAAGTTTCATTGATTTTTCATGTTTCCGGGCGCGTCAACTGCTTTGGTTATTACTCCCGTTAGTATAGTGCATGTTTTTCCCCGGGAGATGGCGGTGATATTCCCTCACTGGATGGCGAGATCCGGCACCGACCTACCGTCGACTAGTGGGGTTTCCCCCAAACCAGGACACTCCCACCAGCGGGGTACCGCGCCAGCCGGGACAACCCCTAAGCTCCCGAACGGTCTCACGGAATGTGTGGTAGTGAGGTGCATGTTAGTGTAAGTGTGTGTGTGTAATGAGAGAGGTAGGACAAGGAAGAGGAAGGACAGATCGCGCGCGGTCCGTGGCCCGTTTTGTAGGGTACTGCTCCGGCATTCACCTGGTTGAGATCGGAGAAACCACGGGAAACTACGTCAGAGCAGTCGGCCGCTTGACTTCTCCTCCAGACAGCGACTGAATTCGACCTATCTGAAAAGCTAGTGTCGAAAATGCTGCCGCCGTGGGGAGTGGGAACGTAGGACCTCCCGGTCAGAGGCGCTGCAGTGACATCAGTTGATGCACTGAGCTACTCTAGTGTTAAGAGGTGTGGCGGTCGCGTGCTCGCGCGCATGCGCAGGTGCGGCAGTCTGCGCGCGTGTCGGACGAGCAACCTTGGGGGTCGCCGACGTCGTCGGTGACGATGCTGCTGCCTCCGCGCGCGCGCCGCAATTCGCGTTCCTCGGGTGATTCGGTACGTTTTGCCCGTCATCACTTGGGTCAAGATAAATATGAGAGATAATATACACATATATATGTATACAATATATATATGTATATATATATATATATATATATATATATATATATATATATATATTGTGACGTACCGGGTAGCCCGGCTTGTTCGCAGTAAATTTATTTGTAAGGGACAGGTGTTCTTTTTCGTGAATGGACTCGGGGTTATTAATCAAACACCACTGTTCCGTGAACAAAATAAACATGAACTATTTATTATTCTATAAAAATCACTATTGATTACAATATCTGTGGTGGTCTTTATCCTTTTCTTTACCTCACCCAGAATCACTGTTAGTTCTTTCGATCTTACATCGATCGAGGAAATATTTACCGTTTACTCCTCCCCCCTCGAGCGTCGGCGGCTTCGGGGACTCTCGGGTTGCCTCGTACTCCTTCGCTGCCTGTCTGTGTCCGCTCCACTGGGGACCAGCCGATGCGATGCGTTGCGTTTCCGAAGTACGTTCTCCAGCGTAATCTTCCCACGATGCCTCTGCACCTCCTCGCAGAACTCTTTTCCAGTTCACCCAGATTTCTTGATGTCACCTTCCGCGAGCTGATAAACGCCACTAATAATTCAAAGTACAGTTGCTAATACGTGTCTCACCATTTAACCAGGCTACTAGACTCGTGGTGTACTCCTCTGCGCACAAGTTCTCTCGATCTGTACTACTCCAGATAATAGCTATCACTCTGGCACTACGTCCGAGATACTAATGATGGTTATCTAGCGCAAATTGTCCGTCAATCACTTTTTCAGCGCTCGTTCGTTCGCGACACTATTTTACTTTGTTCGAACGCGGAACAGCCCCAGGTAGGTCCTTCCTCACCGGCGGCCAGCCAGAAACTGACTCCTCGCGGCGTCGTTTCCCACGGTGCCTTTGGGCCAACCGACAACACTTCGCCGCCCGTAACCGTTTCTTGTGGCTGGCGAGCGCCCTCTGGCAACCGTTCTGCCGCGTGCTTGCTTGATGTATCGCCGTTTCTTTAGGCAGAAACGCGGTGCGTTTCAATATATCTCTGTTTCTTTAGGCAGAAACGCGGTGCGTTTCATATATATATATATATATATTCAGTTAGTATATATAGTAAGAAATCTGTACCAACTATTATCGGTATATCAATTCTATTTTATTAAAATACTTTTATCGTAGTTCATATTTTTCTGTATCTTTAGGGTCCAAAATTAAACAGTATTTTCCTCATAATTACAGCGAACTCCGTCACAACAAAAAAAAGTTGTCTCTTGAGCTGGTGCATGTAGTTTCTGGAGAAGGGTATAAGTTCAAAGGAGATCCCTCGAAGATGCGAGATTACTGCGCGATATCACCTACTAAAAGCATCATTTTCTCACACCAAACTTCCTTTCTGTACTCTGCGTTATTCGCGCTGCAAACTAACACACCGGAAGCTACGAATGAATCTATTCATTCACATTCAGATAAACTTGGATAAACATTTTTAGCTAACTGATTCTAAAGTCCTTATTTCGCTGACAGCGGGGTCTTGTGGCCTGACAGGAAGGAGGGCGGGCGCTCGCGGCGAGGGACGAGCCGACGGCGCTGGCGGCGGGGTCCGGGCAGCACCCCTCCGGGGGCCGGGGCCACTCGGGGACGTTCCCAGCCGCGTCGACGCCGGTGGGTGCCACGCGCTCTGTGGGGCGCCCTCTCGCGGGCGCAGCGCGCTCGCAGCACCTCTCGGTCATCGAAGAGGGGCAGGTGCGTGTGCACGCCCCAAGCCCGCAACCCCGAGCCCCGAGCTTCACTTCCAATGCCGCCCACCCACGCCCAGCCCAGATTCAACTCCCAGGCCCAGACCCGGGTCTTCAGTCCTCAGTCCACAGACCCAGGTCTCTAGACGCGAGTCCCTAGACGCGAGTCCCTAGACGCGAGTCCTAGACGAGTCCTGACGCGAGTCCCTAGACGCGAGTCCCTGACGCGAGTCCTAGACGCGAGTCCTAGACGCGAGTCCTAGACGCGAGTCTCTAGACGCGAGTCTCTAGACGCGAGTCTCTAGACGCGAGTCCCTAGACGCGAGTCTCTAGACGCGAGTCTCTAGACGCGAGTCTCTAGACGCGAGTCTCTAGACGCGAGTCTCTGACGCGAGTTCTGCGCGAGCCTGACGCGAGTCTCTGGACCGAGCCGCCGAGTCTCTAGACGCGAGTCTCTAGACGCGCGAGATCTCTAGACGACGAGTCTCTAGACGCGAGTCTCTAGACGCGAGTCTCTGACGACCGCGAGTCTCTAGACGCGAGTCTCTAGACGCGAGTCTCTAGACGCGAGTCTCTAGACGCGAGTCTCTAGACGCGAGTCTCTAGACGCGAGTCTCTAGACGCGAGTCTCTAGACGCGAGTCTCTAGACGCGAGTCTCTAGACGCGAGTCTCTAGACGCGAGTCTCTAGACGCGAGTCTCTAGACGCGAGTCTCTAGACGCGAGTCTCTAGACGCGAGTCTCTAGACGCGAGTCTCTAGACGCGAGTCTCTAGACGCGAGTCTCTAGACGCGAGTCTCTAGACGCGAGTCTCTAGACGCGAGTCTCTAGACGCGAGTCTCTAGACGCGAGTCTCTAGACGCGAGTCCCTAGACGCGAGTCCCTAGACGCGAGTCCCCAGGCCCAAGTGCGGCTGACCGAAAGTGTAGCTTGAACCTAGCTACCACGCATAATAAGTCCCCAACTCACAGATTACAGATTGCAGTCTCCAACCGGAAGTATGAGTTAATATCCAGTTCTGTGTTCCACACCCTCTGGCACTCATTACCTATCCCTCTGGTGTCAGACTCCAAGGCTGAGGACGCAAGTACAACTCTTCAGTGAGATCACAAAACCTACATTCCAGTCTTCAACCCAATGTTTCTGGTCATAAATTCCAGTTCTAGTATTGAAGAACCAGCCCATAATACCGTGCAGTGGTCTTTTAAGACAAATGCTACCACGTATTACCACCCATACTTCTTCAAAATTATATAAAATATACATACTTCAAAAATACCTTTAATTATTTACCACAACATTTCCAACAATCTCATCATGCGTATTTCGCCACTTGTGGTGCATAAAGAGGAGTTTATTTTATCTCGTACACATTACTATTTACCAACTATTTAGAACCACAGGTCCAAGGGTCCAATCATAATGCCCCAAGCTCCAGCCTGCAGGTACCTCGCGGCAGATATCAGACTCCTGGCCTTAACTTTGAGTTCCAACCCTAAGCTCCATACCACTACCCTCCAGCTTTCTACATCTCAGACGTCAGTCACAGCCCAACTTCACCAGCAGACTGCTCATGCCATTGCATTTGCCCTTTCCGTTCCTGCGAAAACTTCTAAATGTAAAGCAAGTGGCTTGATGAAGAAAATATTAAAAGCTGCTAGTTTTACCGCTAGCCTACGAGGGGTATGAAGTAAATACGTATACCTGATACTGAATTACAATAAAGTATATATACCAAGTTAATATCAGTGGTCCATTTTCAAATGCACTCTTCTCCGTGCAGGTACATGTTACGGAAGGACATAAAAACGTTTTAATTACAATTTGGCTAAGCAAACGTTTGTAGTTAGTTCATTTTCAATCGTGGAATGATAAATTGAACGTTTATGGTTTATTTTCGTATTAGTTTTGTGTAAAATAATATTTGTTATTGGGTAAGGGTCATTTTGAAATTGTGTTTTGTACAAGGGTGATTTTTCAACTGTACAGAATAGATCAAAGGCATTTTGTTCTTGCCAAAGGTTTTTAGAGTTAGAAAACTGTTGGATTTTCATCTACCCTTTGACAATTTAAAGATCTTTTATGTAAACACATTCATTTTCGTCTTCAGAGAACACTTCAACTTTACTGACACAGATCGTCGGTAATTTTTTGTAAAATGTCAAGTGTCGCAAATCAGCCTAGCTCTCTCCGTAGTGCACAACCAGTACGCGATGGATATTATTATTCTTCGCCTGTTTCATTGGCACCCCGATACTCATTTTTGAAGGGGCAATGTTTCCCGCATCTATTTTAGGTCGGCAAACCTATCTTTCTGATTGTTGCACGTGACTCGGTATTATACTGAGTTTCTCCTTCAACGATCACTGTTGCAGTTGGTGATATTTCATGTTTCATAATGAAATAATAGCCAAGAAATAAAATAATAATAATAATAATAATAATAATAATAATAATAATAATAATCTAAAATACCATTAATTTAGTAGCTTTATAACTTTTGTAACAGTAGGTTTCAAGTCCAGTGTGTCAAGTCCTTTCTAGTTTTAAACACACAAGAGGGTTAATTGATACATGTATTCATTTCTATTTTGTCACTTCTTTATACGAGATATTGAGGTAACTGTTTTTTAAATAGAACTATTTATAATTTTAGTTTAGTTTGATTTTATAATGACGAGCGTAAAAATACGAATCCAATGATCTTCTTCTTTCTAGAGTTTTTTTTCCAGCCGACAGTCGGTTACCCTTTGCGTCCCGATGGGACGCATATTCGACCATACACTAGACACCAACACACTTGCGGGCTCCTCTGATCTGGGGTCAGCAGAACGCGGGGCCCTCCGCGACAACACATACATACAAAGACAAGGGACAAACAACCATGCCCAAAGCAGTACTCGAACCCGCGACCCTTCGGACCGAAGCGCTGAGTCGGTACTCGCTCTTAGCCACCTCGACCATCCAGGTCGGCGAATTCAATGATATAAATATTATTATATGTTATAAAAGCATCTTTTTCGTAATTTTGATTTTTTGCCACTCATGTTGAACGGACAACCCGCGTCACAAGGGCACGCAGGGTCTGATAGCGTGCGCTCAGGCGAAGAACGCTGAGCACAAAAAGGAAATGTATATGTGTCTGTTACCCTTGGAGTGCGTGCTTTCCGAATGTCCTTACATTTAAAAATAGTCTGTTATCCATGGAGTGTAATGTTTTCCCCGGAGAGTATGCATTCTGATTGTCGTTGTATTTGAAACGTTTCTGTTACCCTTGGAGTATATGTTCTCCGAATGTCCTTGCATTTGAAGGTCTGTTACCCTTGGGGTATGCTTTCCGATGTCTTGATTTGAAAGTTTTTGTTACCCTTGGAGTATTGTTTTCGAATGGTCTTGCATTTGAAAAGTGTTGGTTACCCTTGGAGTGCATGCTTTCCGAATGACCTTGCATTTGAAAAGTTTGTGTTACCCTTGGAGTGTATGCTTTCCGAATGACATTACACATGCAAAGTGTCTGTTACTCTTAGCGTGAACGTTTCCTTGCCCGGCGTTTCTGATGTGTCTGTTACCTTGGCGTGAATGTTTTCCGAACGACCTCGGAAGTGCGAAGTGCCCACGAGTCTAGACGTGCATGTTTTCCGTACGACGTGCGAGTGATTGAGCCGGCGAGCGTGCGGCAGGCGGTGGTGAAGGACCCCGGGCCGGCTCCGGGGCAGCCGGGGCCAGTTCGGCGTTGTGGGGCGCGTGATATCTGTTACTCTTGGCGTGAATGTTTTCCGAACGACCTTGGACGTGCGAAGTGCCCACGACTCTAGGCGTGCATGTTTTTCCGTACGACGTGCGAGTGATTGAGCCGGCGAGCGTGCGGCAGGCGGTGGAAGGACGCCGGGCCGGCTCCGGGGCAGCCGGGCCAGTTCGGCGTTGTGGGGCGCGTGATATCTGTTACTCTTGGCGTGAATGTTTTCCGAACGACCTCGGACGTGCGAAGTGCCCACGACTCTAGGCGTGCATGTTTTTCCGTACGACGTGCGAGTGATTGAGCCGGCGAGCGTGCGGCAGGCGGTGGTGAAGGACGCCGGGCCGGCTCCGGGGCAGCCGGGCCAGTTCGGCGTTGTGGGGCGCTGATATCTGTTACTCTTGGCGTGAATGTTTTCCGAACGACCTTGACGTTCCGGCCCACGGCTCTAAGGCGTGCATGTTTTTCCGTACGACGTGCGAGTGATTGAGCCGGCGAGCGTGCGGCAGGCGGTGGTGAAGGACGCCGGGCCGGCTCCGGGGCAGCCGGGCCAGTTCGGCGTTGTGGGGCGCGTGATATCTGTTACCTTGGCGTGAATGTTTTCCGAACGACCTGACGTTCCGGCGCCCACGGCTCTAAGGCGTGCATGTTTTTCCGTACGACGTGCGAGTGATTGAGCCGGCGAGCGTGCGGCAGGCGGTGGTGAAGGACGCCGGGCCGGCTCCGGGGCAGCCGGGCCAGTTCGGCGTTGTGGGGCGCGTGATATCTGTTACTCTTGGCGTGAATGTTTTCCGAACGACCTTGGACGTTCCAAGTGCCCACGACTCTAAGGCGTGCATGTTTTTCCGTACGACGTGCGAGTGATTGAGCCGGCGAGCGTGCGGCAGGCGGTGGTGAAGGACGCCGGGCCGGCTCCGGGGCAGCCGGCCAGTTCGGCGTTGTGGGGCGTGATATCTGTTACTCTTGGCGTGAATGTTTTCCGAACGACCTTGGACGTTCCAAGTGCCCACGACTCTAAGGCGTGCATGTTTTTCCGTACGACGTGCGAGTGATTGAGCCGGCGAGCGTGCGGCAGGCGGTGGTGAAGGACGCCGGGCCGGCTCCGGGGCAGCCGGGCCAGTTCGGCGTTGTGGGGCGCGTGATATCTGTTACTCTTGGCGTGAATGTTTTCCGAACGACCTTGGACGTGCGAAGTGCCAACGACTCTAGGCGTGCATGTTTTTCCGTACGACGTGCGAGTGATTGAGCCGGCGAGCGTGCGGCAGGCGGTGGTGAAGGACGCCGGGCCGGCTCCGGGGCAGCCGGGCCAGTTCGGCGTTGTGGGGCGCGTGAGCACCGGGGAGACCAACGAGACGACGTCCACCGCCAACCTCATGCCGCCCGAGCGCGCGCCGCCCATCGTCTACTACAACCGGTCCGGCGCCGTCGCCAGGTGAGTCCCCGCCGTCCTCATCAGGCGCGCCAACCTTCAAAAACTGGAAGTATAGCAAAACAAATTTTTAAGAAATGTTTTAAAAGCTCCAAGGTATAACAGAAATGATCAAAATTTAAAAGAACCATCTATAGAACCTTTGAAAGCTTGGATTTTAAAACTTTCTTCTAATTTCTACTCTTCTCTTTCATCTTGCCCAGCCACTCCTTTGTACACTCTAGGTAAATCAGCGAATCTTTTTCCACGAATAAAATCAAGATATTCTAAAGACCTATTACATCCTCCTTAATTAGCTGTAAAGCAGGTTCAAACATTTATAGATTAAATACTTATGTTTTAATTCAAATTGTATGCATTTTTTCTGAAGGACCCTTCCTGGGTATCCTTAGCCGTTATTGTAAATATTAGTCTTCTACCATTGTTCATACATGACGAAATGTAATTACAACAAAATTGAGTATTAAGTATCATCAAACCCTTTAAAGTCATAATAATGTCGAACAAGGAAATAAAAAAAACTTAAATAAAAAAAAATCAGGCGCGCCTCCCGGAAGGAGCAGTGCTAATTGCCAAAAAATACTCATCTCTGGTTGCAAATAAAAGTATCCAACGTTTTTTAATGACAATCATTTATTTCAGAAATTGCTCAACGTTTCCTAACTAGTTTTGTTACATCATCAGGTGCTTAGTGAGGGAACTGCTATCCCATTGAATTACCTCTCCAGTAGAACAATCGAGGAACCTGGAGATAACTGGAGTTATCTGATATCACCTGTAGTGAGTGTGAGTTACTTTCGTAATGGTTCCTCGACTGTTCTACTGCAGAGGTAATTCAATGGGATACCAGTTCCCTCACTAAGCACCTGATGATGTAACAAAACTAGTTACAAAACGTTGTGCAATTGATGAAATAAATGATTGTCATTAAAAAACTTTGGATACTTTTATTTGCAAACTTATATTGACAATCAAGAAGAAATATTGATTTACTCGTCTCTGGTTCCGGTCGGGGCTTACAAACACCTACCCGCATTTCATTCGTCTGGGCGGGGGGAACCAGTTATCGTTTAATTTTTCCCAGACCGGCTAAGGGCAGGGACTGGTGTCACAGCAGTGCTTCTGACAGGAAGGTCGTAAGGTTCAAGTGCCGCCAGTGGCAGGATTTTCGATTGATTGATAGTGATTCCGGGCGCATGAACTACAGAGATAATTAGTCCTGTAAGTGTAGTGCGTGTTTATTACTGGAAAGGGGCGGTGATTTTCCCTCACTGGATGGCGAGCTCCGGCGCCGACCTACCGTCGACGAGCACGGATATCCTCCACCAAGTATCTTCCACCAGCGCAGCATCACCTCAGACGGGGCAATTTCAAGACCCCGACCGGCATGTGTGGTAGTCTAGTGCATGTTAGTGTAAGTGTGTGTGTAAGGGGTGAGGATAGGACAAGGAAGGGGAAGGACACATCGCGCGCGGTCCATGGTCCGTTTGTTAGGGTAATACTTCGGCATTCGCCTGGTGTTGATCGGAGAAACCACGGCAACTAGGATTCTTCACCATACTGCGTCTGAATTCGACCTAGCTGAAAAGCTAGTGTCGAAAATCCTGCCGCCGTCGGGATCTGAACCTAGTACCTCCCGGTCAGAGGCACTGCAGTGACATCAGTTGATGCACTGAGCTACCGCTCCCGGTAGGGTCTTTATTATTAGCTACATAACTAGATTGAATTCAGGCGCTGCCTGGAGGCGAATTCTAGCAGTCGGTTGCTCTGATTGGTAGTTTTCGGTGGCTTCTCTGATCAATACCAGGTGAACGCCGGAGTAGTACCCTAACAAATGGGCCACGGACCGCGCGTGATTTTTCCTCCTCTTCTTTGCTATCTTCTTCCCTTACATACATAGACTTATATGTATTACAGTACCATACAGATTGGGAGGCCACTGGGAAGCTTAGAGCTTCTCCGGCTGGGGTGGTACCCCGCTGGTGGGAGATGTTTGGTTGAAGACACTTGCTGACTTGTAAGTCTGCATCGGGTCTCACTGACTAGCGGGGGAAGATCACAGCATACTCCAGCGATAAAAAAATGCACTGCACTTACGAGAATAATGCTCTTAGCAGTTGATAGATCCGGTATGATCCATCAATCAATTTCTCTCAGTCTTAGTTTGGCATAGTCCCAGCGATCCCTAGGTATCTTTGCTGGCTGTGAATATGTGGGTTTGGTCGAGCCGTACTCCCATATAGTGTTCTTGTCCGGATTGAAAAAGATAATGCGATGATTGTGTTGATGGGAACGAAAGAGCAGTCCGTGGTTCGAACGATTGCAAGCAGTCCGTAGTCCGTTTTATTGAGTGCTGCTTCTGCAGTTGTCTGAAAATTGTCAGGAAAGTCGCGTATCAAAGTATTAGGTCTACGTATTGGATTCAGAAAGGCCCCACAAACTCACCGAAGCTGAATACATCAAATAAATGTCTGGCTCTTAGTCGAAATCGAATTCGCGACCTTCCAGTCACTGCAAGGTATAGTGGTGGTCGGCGGTAATCAAGTCGATATTGCCACAAGTTGACAACCAATTTCATTAATTTTCTTACGTAAATATACATTTTTGTGCAGACCACTGCACTACGTGCATGTCGGTTTTTCAGTGAATTGATAGATGAAGTCCATGAAGTCCTGGCATTTGTTTTCTAATCAAATTTAGTCGTTTTCTTCGTTATGCGAGATACTTCGTTTAAATGATCAAAACGAAGTAAAAGTTCATTTCTGTGAAAAATTCTCTCTTGGTGTCTGTAGTTATGACAACCGTTCATTGAAGTAGTCTGCACAAATTATGCAATTCTTGAAGGTTCAAGGGGCAAACGGACATATGTGCTTTCTAAACGTCACTAAAATTGTAAGATTACCTAACTCTGCAAATATTTTAAAATAACACAACTAACAAAATTATTGCATATATTCCAATGAACGTATGAATAAATATGAGATATGAGCTGCCAAAAGTGTCATTATTTTACTAGCAAATCTCATGAAAATATCTAAAATGTATCAAGCTTTGGGCAAATTACTTTTACAATAATAAAATATATTTAAATCCTATAATGAGTAATAAATTATATATTAATAAACTTTTTTGTAGTCAAAGATATCGCAGATTGTGTCCAAAATACTTTCTTCTAGGGGCACTACAATGGGTATGTGGAAAATGTGACCCAAAGATCTTACTGACTGCCACGTGTAAGGTCTATCTGGCCATCTGGTTCCATTTATGCCTTCAACAACACGATTATAGAATGTTCACTGGCACTGTTCAACTTTTAAAATGTCCAATGAGCATGTTCGATTGCAAACCTATATGGTTTTTAAAAGATTGAAATTATTTCATCATCTATTTTACCGTAAACCGATTTTCAACGTGACTACTTAATGATGTCTGTGTCCGTTTGTCCACCTTCTTAACATTCTCAAAAAACCTTCGGCGTAAATTTATTTTTAAGGGCTGTAATGGCATATGTTTTAACTGTACATTAGAGAAATACATAAAATATATTCAACTGGAAAAAGAATAGCAGTTTCCGTTTGTATTAACTATTTTTTGTTTTAAGGCTCGAAGTACATTTCACTTGTATGAACTAAAATAATTCACTTTGTCCGTTTGCCCTGCCTTCACGACATAGTCTAAAACTATTCTAGACATTTTGTAAATTACATAGCTTTTTATTTTTGTTCTTTCATTCTTTCATCTTATGGCGCTCCAGATCACGGAGGAAAATACGCAAGGCCAAGCCTAGAAAGAAATGAAGGTATGTTTTGACTTCATCATTCCAAATAACACATTGAACTTGTCGTATAGGAGGGAGGCAAACGGACAGATATCACTAAAAAAATAAAGCACTGTAATAATAATAGTATTAATAATTTTATTTTTATGAATATTTGACTACAATTAGTTGAGAGATTCGATTTTCACCGTACAACTCCATTATATGTGCATGTACAATACAACAGTTTTCTGGCATCTGAAAATAGACCTTCGCAGACGTTGAAATATAAAACATAAGTGTCACCTACTTCCCCGTGGAGTATAACACCCATAATATTTTTGATGATTTGATTTTGGATGATTTCTGTCGTCCACAATTATTTAGTGCTTCCAATGTCATTACTATGGGTACGTTAAGGAACCCTTTTCCGAGAGAAATTCATAACCAAGTTAACTCGTTAACACCAGCGATTTCTCAAGTTGTTAACGGGACACCAGCCAACAACGTCCACGTTTTACGTAACTAAAGTTTGGAACCTTCAGACTGTGCAAAATATACTTTTCCAATCATGTTTTCCCTTAAATTGCTCATTCGAGAAAGTATTGATTCTTATTAGCTGGGAAGTTTTGGCTTACGGTCTCCACTAATTTCACTCATCGTCTTAAAAAATAAAGCACCAAGAAGGACAAAGGCGGATTGCGATCTTTCTTTGAATGTAGGTAGATGGTATCACACATAAATTAATTGCACATTGACATCTATTGCCCCCACGCGCTAAGAGAAGGTGTGTCACAAAAGTGTTTTGTCGTCGTGTTGTTCAGGTCTCGAATGAAGACTTGTCCAACACATGCAGCTTTCACCTGGCGTACTCTGGGGATACGAGTAGCAGGCGCCATTAAGTTCGGCGAGCAACAAGCCCTGGTATATGAAACCGCCTGCCAAATGTACAGACCAGTGGCATCTCCTTGCTCTGGACCTATACTTCGGTTTTTCTAACGTGGCGGCTGAGAGTAACAACTCAAAGATGGAATTCGGCACACTTTTTTGAGTCATTTTCAGTCCTGCCGCAAGATGCCGCATGATCGCGACCGCATCAAGCAGTGCTGTAGATCAGCGACTCTGCATCACGGGACGGACGGGACGGACGGGACGGACGGGACGGACGGGACGGACGGGACGGACGGACGGACGGGACGGAGGAGGACTGGGATGGATGGATGGATGGATGGATGGATGGGATGGAGGATGGATGGATGGAGGATGGAGGATGGATGGATGGATGAGGATGGATGGATGGATGGATGGAGGATGGATGGATGGATGGATGGATGGATGGATGGATGGATGGATGGATGGATGGATGGATGGATGGATGGATGGATGGAGGATGGATGGATGAGAGGATGGATGAGGACTGGATGGATGGATGGATGGATGGATGGATGGATGGATGGATGGATGGGATGGATGGATGGAGATGGATGGAGCGATGGAGAGGATGGAGAGATGGATGGAGGATGGACGGATGGATGGATGGATCGGATGACGACGGATGGAGGATGGACGGACGGATGGATGGATGAGATGGATGGATGGAGGATGGATGGAGACGGACGGATGGATGGATGGATGGAGGACGGATGGAGGATGGATGGATGGACGAGGAGGATGGAGGATGGACGGACGAGACGGACGAGGACGACGGAGGACTGGAGGACGGAGGACTGAGACGGACGGAGGACGGACGGAGGACGAGACGGACGGACGGACGAGACGGACGATGGAGGAGGACGGACGGACGGAGGACGGACGGAGGACGGAGGAGGACGGAGACGGAGGACGAGACGGACGGACGGACGGACGGACGGACGGGACGGATGGGACGGACGGACGGACGGACGAGGACGGAGGAGACGGGATGAGATGACAGGACGTTTGAAGAAGTCAACGTTTTCTGCATCAGGGGCCCCCTAAAAGTGTATTTCCGTTGAAATCTCGAAATCGATTTTCCTTAGCATTACATAACTTTCTCTATACTAAGTATATTTGTCCGTATATACGTACGTATACGAGAAAGTAAGAGCAAAGGGCGCGTTGGTGCGCGTGTGCAGAGCGACGGTGGAAGTGGAAGCGGAGCTGCAGGCGGAGCTGGAGCGCGCGCGCCAGCACAGGGCCAAGCGGCGGGCGGCGACGGTGTCGGGCTCGCCCACCAGCGGCGGCCACCACAACACCAGCGCCGGCCACCAGAACACCAGCGGCGCCAGCGGCACCAGCGGCGCCGGCGGCGCCGTCCGCCGCCCCGCGCACCCCGCCACCCCCGCCTCCCCCTCCGCTAACATTCAGCTCAAGGCCCGCGCACGCGCGAACGTCAAGGTAGCGTCGACCACGCTGTCGCCAAGCTCGTCGATGAGAGATTGATTGACGTAATTTTGATTTCGTTATACTGTTTTATTCTTGTGTCGGAGAGGTGAGACAGGTGCGAAAAGCCACTCTTAACGGCCGGCGGCCGTTAGGGATTGAAGTGTCTACCGTCCGTTATAGTAATTTACGCCACGAGGACGGAAAATGGTACGTTACGAATGGGATGTTTTGAGGCGATGTTTAAGTCGAGGATGGGATTTCTAACGAGTAATGTAACTTCTCCAAACCCGTGTATTTTATTTCATATTATGTCGCATTTCCTTTTTTTTATTTTTATTTTTATTTCGTATTGCAATATTTCATGATGTGCGAGTGCCTATAACGACTTTTCCATACCGCGAGACCCCCCTACAATTTGTGAAACAATTGCAATGCTCTGAACATTGAAAAACGGGACAAATCGATGCTTCGGAAATCGACAATAGATGAATGAAATGAAGCAAATAAATAACTAATAACTCTGAAATCGGAAATATAGTATAAAAATATTAAAAAAATTCTCTCTGGATAAATGCAAATAACATTAACATTTTTTATGATGTGATAATATTGGGTTAGTTATCAGCATTTGGTCTCAATTTTTGTCATAATTTTGGTACTGTGATCAAATCTGTAGCTCAAATCACACCATTGTAATTTTCATTTTCTTTTGGCCCTTTCGTTTCTCAAATAATGCTTCAAAAAGAAGTAAGAAATGGAAAGTACTTTATGAGCTTACATAAAATGCACTTTCACAATTTTAAGAAAATTTTAAGTACAATTTTAAGGAAAAACCTACAGTGAAAAAATCAAGATATGAATGTGTTTAGACATGTAATGTAAATCAAATGCTGAAGTTATATTTAAATTTCTATACTATAATACTTTTTTTAGCACAGCATTGTTTCTACAAGCCTATTTCTGTTCTGTGTTTTCAATAATCTACAATTTTTTTAAAAGGAGCACATTAAAATACTCTACTTAGAATGCACATTGACTGTACGAAAAGTTTTGAATGAGCACCAAACGAAACTTTGGGATTTAGGAGAAAAAATGATACCTCAAGATATTTAAATCGAAGGAATACAAACATTTGATGAAAGTAAAACTGACAATATTTTTCAAGATTTCAAAAATATCTCAACAGTATTGTTACGAAAAACAAATACTCTATCTTTTTAATTTTAAAATAAAATAAGGAAGAACATCATTTAAATTGGAATTATTTGAAAGAAATACAGGATAAAAAGTAATTACAGGAAACAAATGTATCTGAACAATTATCTAGGGTCTTCTACTTGGGCTGTAACATTTTCACAATTATGATTAGTCTTTCTCAAAAGATGTCAGCAGATGTGTGAAACGATATATCATCAGAAAGTAAAAAGATGCTGTCATGAAGTTCTATAAAACATTGATAATCTCAATTTATAGCCATTTAAAGCTCAATTTTCTGATATATACCTGTATATGTCAGAACGATTTGGCTTTAAATGTTTTGTATAGAAGGAAGTAATGTGAAGCAGAGATCGTCATTCTCAAAAGGATCGCACTTTAACCTTCCAAATGAGATATTAAATGAAGTGTTGAGTAAGTTTCAAATACAAACATTAATTTAATATATATTAAAAAGAAGAATGGATGAGACATGGTGCAATAAATGGGTAAAACTCGTACCAAATTGGTTCTTGAATATGTTTTAGTATGCTTGTGAGTCGTACACCAGTGAAGAGCTGGGCGAATGACATGCATCAGGCTGCAATAACAAATATCACGGAGAAAGAAGATTGAAACCAATTGGTACCCTTACCACTAATAATATGTTATTAAGTAATCATCACATTTTTCCCACTGGTTTTGAGAAAATTTACATTCAATTTCCCCATTTACTTTACATTATGATCTGATAAGTGTTTTGATTTACTGAACTTTGATCTTCTTAGATAACTGCTGGTTTACGTATTTTATTGTGGGAATTCTTATTTGGTATTGTTGACGTTCTTATAAGAAGAAATAAAAGAGGTCATCTTTGTCAACAGTCGTCGGACTTTTGCCGACAGCAGCGAGACTGACGATGACGGAAATGCCGTCGAAAGCCGGCTATCTTAATAAAGCTAATATGTTGACGAATATGACCTCTTTTATTTCTTCTTACGTATTTTAAATTGTCGCCATGTAAATTTCCCTAAAATTCTTACAATTACCCTGATCATGAAATGAGAAATAAATTGTAAATGTATGTATGTATTCAGGTCTCAGAAAAGTAGCCATCAGAGAATTAAGTTGATAAAATAGCATTTTGCAGCGAATGTGTCTCTTGGAAAACGAGTCTTTTGTAAATCTCACTCATTTGCGAGAATTTTATTCGTAACTTCAAAACAATTTTGTGCATTGTTCATGCTTCTACGTAATTCCATTTAGAAGTGGCTGCTAACTTCCTGAGACTGAACTGTGCTTAAATTGTTTGCTACTATCTTGAACCGAATTTTAATATGTTGACTTCGTCGAAAATAAACAACTTTGAAATAATCTATAAAATAGCTTTTAATAAATATATAATGATTTAATAGTCCATTGCTGTGTATTTATGAATCTTAAACAAAAACCTTAATGGCATGCTATCCCTGGCGGATCGTTAGGATTGTGAATGCCCACGTGGGCCTTTTCAATACTTACTGTTCGTTCCGGTACCAATACAAAAAAAAGTTTGACAATTCTATTGATCAACAGGAAAATACATAAACGACATAACGCTCAAATAAACGATAATTCGTTATAAACATTATGTTAAATCAAATCAATATACTAAAATTGAAGTTTTGGAATGTTCCTGAAAAATTGATGATAATAATGAATATAATAATGATGATAAGAGTCATTCCATCACCCACTCTCATTTCGCTGTTACGAATAATGTTTTTAGAGGCATTATGATTTTTGAGTAATAGCAGTACAGTAAAATCTGACTAAACTAAACCTTCTTAAAACCGGAAATCGGCAAAATCGGAAAATTTCTCCATCCCCCGTGAAGTTATATGGCATAGGGCAGATTGCACATTGCGGCTTAGGCAGATTTTATTTTAATACTAGTGGTAATAGATGTTGAAGGCGCGTCTCTCATTCTAGGAATGTAATTTTGTGATATAACGAAAACTTCCAATTAATTTTCAGTAATTTATTTCTGAAAGCAAATCTCCAAAAAATATTGTTTCATCAAAGCAATTCACAGTTATTATCCATCCCACTTTCAAGTACACCACAACTTTATATTATTTCTCCAGATTTCACTGGAAACAACTGTTCATAGTTTTTTTTGTTTTTTTTGTTAAATTTCTGCAATAAACATCACACTATTTTTTTCATGTTGCACTAACTAATCAATCGAGCTAGGTTTATGTAGTACTAAATAGATACACAATATATTTGTTTTTTCTGATGCTATATTGACAACTGACAATTTCAATGTTTATAATGATGATTACAGATGCTTACTGACTGATTCTGACAACTAATGATTAAAATGTCGTGTGTTCTAAGTACGAATAGCTATAGATCACATTTTGAGTAAGGTCTGAAGTTTGTACCAGCGTGTATATTACTATCGCGTTTATATTGTTTATATTACCTTATGTATATTCAAGATTCTTTGTATTATATTTTGAACTATGTAACCAACCTGTGTCAGATGAGGAACCGCACATCCTAATTACAAACTTCGTTTCTATGCATCAGTATTCAAATAAAATTTTTCTTTAGTGGTGCTCAGAAGAATGTTCAGCGGTTCAACTACTGCAAGATTATATTTCTGAACTATATGTAACAAAATAATTCGCCGACGACAATTGTGCTAAAAAACGACTAAATCACTAATCACATATACATTTACCTGTTTGAGCAGTAATCCTTATTTGTTCTGTTCTTTTTACCCGAAAGGACTTACTCTATACAAATGATTACTTACGCTCTGCAGGAATATGGTGAAAAATAAGAAACACTCATACATTCGGTGTTTTGCGTATTCCTTGGTATAACGGTTAGCGTATCAAGCTGTTGTAATCAAGTTTGGTAGAGCAAACCCGTTCAAAGCCGTGGAATTTTAAGGGCGAAAAAATCCTTCGTGCGCCTTCCTTCGGAGGGGAAGTACAGCCGGCTGTCCCATTAGTAGATTTACTGCATGTAAAAGAACCTCAAGCCGAAAAGAAGCCTCTGATCAAATTCAAATCGCCTGTTTTGTCTCCCAACAAAATACCTTCTTTCTCCGCTAGTTGGTGAAGGGAAATTTGCGTGGTCAGGCGGAAGAGCGAATCTGGTAGCCCGAGTCTAACCATATACAATAAGGCATTAACTAACTAACTAACTAGCATTTAATTGAACTACTATTTGTGCTAGCTACTTTTTTAAGCACTCAGCAATAAAATGAAATCTTACACTATTGAATGTGTGCAAGAACACAAATTCAATATTAACGAGAAAACGAACATTTTATGATCGTACTATTTTTCAGGTAGATTTCAACTTACAACGCACGCAATCGGCGAACGGGAGAAGGGGTTCGGTGGCAAAACGATGATACGAAGAATGCAACAATCACGAATCTTCAGCGAATACCTGGAGGTGCACTATAATTCAGCGAAAGTTCTACATCCTCAGAACTGATATGGGGTTCAACATTATATACAAATCAAGCGCCAGCAACCTGTTTTTGGGACATTTCGTGAGAGACATCTTTGCCATGTAACGCTGTTTGTGTTACATTATATTGTTTATATACAATATGTTTGATGGTGTGAGGCAGAATGACGAAATGGAAGTCTCTGAGACATACAAGATTCAGACGAAATAAATGTTTTACGTTTAACTTAAGGTAATGATCTATTCCAGAGGAGTGTATAGCAATCTTTAAAAAGGAATTTAATGTTAATTTTCATCTGAAAGAACACATTTGAAAATTACATTAACATGACGTTATTTGAACTTGAAAATAAATAAAAAATTAATGCATTTTAAAAAGTATTTACTTTTAATCTGGATTATTTAAAAGAATTGTTTTTGATTTGTATTATAAAATATGAACTAATTGAAGTTGACTGAAGTGTAACTGTTTACCGTTTATCATCCATGGTAAATTCCCTGCTTTCAAAGTTATTGAGTACTGTGACAAGTCAATATGTATAATAGACGTGGTGAAAAGATGATAATATTGCATAGGCGAAGCTGAATCCAGAAACAATAGAGTTTGCGTAGGGTTTTCTAAATAAGCATTTACGTAAGGATTTTCCTATAATATTTTTTTTATATTACAGGAAAGTTCCGAAGGGAAAACATGAACATTTGTCATGACTACGTAATTCTTGCAGGTTGTTTAACAAGCAGTTATCTCTCCTTGAAATCAAAATCGATTGGTAAAACAAAGAAATATGCATTTCGCTTCGTCTTTTTTAGTAGTTAGATTTGATTTTTTCGTGTTTCCGGGCACGTCAACTGTTTAGTCATTAGTCCCGTTAGTGTAGTGCATCCTTTTTCTCTCGGGAGATGCGCGGTGATCTTTCCCCGCCGGATGACGGGATCCGGCGCCGACCTACCGTCGACTAGTGGGGTTTCCCCCTAACCAGGACTCTCTCACCAGCGGGGCACCGCCCCAGCCGGGACAACCTCTAAGCTGCCGACCGGTCTCCCGGAATATGTGGTAGTGTAGTGCATGTTAGTGTAAGTGTGTGTGTAAGGGGAGAGGATAGTACAAGGAACAGGAAGAAAAGATCGCGTGCGGTCCGTGGCCCATTTGTTAGGGTACTGCTCCAGCATTTGCCTGGTGTTGTCAAATTCATGCGCAAAGATATAGGTTTTTGATAATTCTTGTGTCCTAAATGCACTTGCTATAGTTTGCATACCGATTATTAAATATAGCAGTTTGACCAAATTGTTTAAACATTTGGAGCCTCTTTTCTGAATGCGTTTCAAAGTCAAAATCAGATGAATATCTCATAGATTTTCTTAATGTGGCACACCCACTGGACACAATTTTCGCATTACTATCGAGTGATCTTGTTTCGTTGACGTCCATAGAGATAACATTATATGTTGCCCTTTGATGACTCCGCTGAACCCTTGGCCACTTCTCGGATTCCCAACAGAGGTCTCCCGCGTTTTATTATCGCTCTTGTTGTAGCGTCGTGATGTGTAAGACGATAGTATTTTCAATGTATGTACGTTTATTGTACATAATATACACGGACGTTACATGGTGAGATTTTCTCTCTTTCTTCATTTCTGGTTTCATAAGGGACAAAGCAAGATCCTTTAGAAATATTTTCAATTCTATGAAATACTACACAAATTGCATGTATTATGCCTTTAAAAGCGGATTCGGTGGTATAACGGTCAGCGTACCGGACTGTTGAACCTAAGCTTGCGGGTTCAAACTCGATCGAAGCCGTGGATTTTTAAGGGGGGAAGAAATCCCTCGTACGCCTTCCTTGGGAGGGGAAGTAAAGCCGGCCTTCCCATGTGGTAGATTTACTGCATGCAAAAGATCCTCAAGCCTAAAAGAAGCCTCTGAGCAAAATTGAGATCCGCCAGTGTCGTCTCCCGAGATATACCTCATTTCTCCGCTAGGTGCTGAAAGAAGCGTATCGAAATTTGCGTGGTTAGACGGAAGAGCGGGCCTGATGGCCCGAGTCTCGCCACGTAAACTAAGGAATTAACTAAACTAAAACAAATATTGTCAAATTCATGCCCGAAGATATAGGGTTTTGATCATTCTCGTGTTCAAA
Source organism: Teleogryllus oceanicus (assembly GCA_964035755.1). Lineage (NCBI taxonomy): Eukaryota > Metazoa > Arthropoda > Insecta > Orthoptera > Gryllidae > Teleogryllus > Teleogryllus oceanicus. The sequence goes on along the minus strand of CAXIVR010000014.1, from coordinate 32,832,299 downwards.
ATGTGTTGTGCACTTGTTATAGTTTGCATACCGATTATTAAATATAGCAGTTTGACCAAATTGTTTAAACATTTGGAGCCACTATTCTGAATGCGTTTCAAAGTCAAAATCAGATGAATATCTCATAGATTTTCTTAATGTGGCACACCCACTGGACATAATTTTCGCATTACTATCGAGTGATCTTGTTTCGTTGACGTCCATAGAGATAACATTATATGTTGCCCTTTGATGACTCCGCTGAACCCTCGGCCACTTCTCGGATTCCCAACAGAAGTCTCCCGCGTTTTCTTATTGCTCGTGTGAGATTTTCTCTCGATTTTGTTTTTCATTTCTGGTTTCATAAAGCGCAAAGCAAGATCCTTTAGAAATACTCTTCTGGTCAATCTTTCTCTACTAGAGTACTTTGCATAAACATTCAGAGTATAGATTGCAGCGATATTCGTGTTGCCAGCTTAAGTCAAAAACTGAAACGGGTGTGGTCGCTTCGATTACTATTGCAATCTAAGCTGTTTTCGGCGCTTATCACTAGTGCATCAGTTATCACATGAGTCATATTTTGCTTATAATTCGATAGCTGAAGTCTTCTACGAAAGGTACTGAAAAGTCTTTGCCGAAAATTTGTCAACTCTCGCTGTAAACAGCGAATGAATACGACTGGATTACAATAGTAATCCACTCCAGTAATGAAAGGTTAAGTGTCATTCATATTGCGTGAGAAAAAAAGGACTTTCTATATCCGTGAATATCTAGCACTGCAACGTCGAAGACAATATCCAAGTACTGGGCACCCGGGCCGAAGCCCGGAAAGCTCAGAGGCACCAACCAAACTTTTCAATGCGCTCACAGCACTCCACTCATCATTATAACCGGAAATCAGGGTTACCAAACGGCGCAATTTCAATTTGATTTAATTTGTTTTGATATTTTGGTCAAATAACAGTAAACAGTGTATATGACAATGAGGGAGAAGAATATTTGCGCACGTTTACTTGAGTACCAGAATAGCCTCCCAATAATTTAATGATAAATAGTGGAAAGTTAAAACGATAGTAATTATATTAATGATAATATAATAATAATAATAAAGATAATAAAGATAATAATAATAACAATAATAATAATAAAATTAGAACAGCGAGAGATTATCAACATTTGAAAATCTAGATATTTTCGTTCCCGAGGTGCAGAAAAACTATTTGCAACGATAAACGAACAGTAGGTTTCATTTTTCTGCACTGCTAACAATATAGTAACTCAGCTTCAGCTCTACTGCTGCCACTATCAGCAAAAGGAGAACTCAACGAAACGAGCGCATAGTGAAGCTACATTTATGTCCAGAAGCAAAACAAGGGGCCATGTCAACATTTGTTCAATGGATCAGGGAAACTGGACAAAAACCAGATCGAGATGGGGGTCATTGACCCGGAAGTTGAAGTACATTACTTATTACAGGCACGTAAAGTTAAATTTTTAAAGAAAATGTACAATACAAATGTAAACTAATCCATTATATGTAATTATTTTCTGAAAATATTTCATTAAAACAATTTTCTATTATGACTCTCTTGCATCCAAGGTCATGCACCAATCCTTCCTTGCGATGGAAGAAACTATTTGTGGTGATGAATTATGTCTCTCTAGGAGACTTAATAAAACAAAAGTTAAAATTATTAGTTAGGGATTATTAGAAAGATTATCATTGCTAATGCAGTAGGATCGGAAATGATATTCTACCCACATTTCTTTAATCATTATTATGAACTCTAGGATTGTTGATTTTATGTATAGATTGAACATCGAAACTTGTCGAGTTTTCTGAATCGATCATTACGACATACTTTTGGAAGGTCACAAGGGATAAAGAGGACAAGGTTACAATGATCTTTGAATCATAATATCTGACAAAATACAGTTATAAGTTTCTCTACTACCTCTTGCGTTGATTAGTATTTCCACCTGAAAACAAGATTATAATGCGTTTGGTAATGATTATTTATTTACTAGAATCTCCTGCTTTCATTTCGCCTCACCTAAAAGATTAATTTCAGCAATTTGAAGAAAAAAACATTAAAATGACTTTTTAGTGAACTTGTTTTAGGAAAATACTGGTGCTGGATAGATTCCTGTTTAAGAGAATAACACGATACTTCACTTTAAATAAGCATTATCGTTATTTAGATATACACATTTTCTAAAAAATCTATTCACATATTATCGGTTATGAATTAACATTAGCGGTCATGAATTTGGATCCTGCTTTTCATTTTCTAACAAATTCCGTGAAGTTACTTTTACCAGATATTAGTACCAATTACTCTGGATGTATTACCTGATCAGCTGTGAGTTATACTTGAAATACAAGTAGGCATTTCCGTATGTATGTTTACTCCCAAAGACAAGTAGTTACAAAGTTATTAAGTATACAATGCACTTCTCTGAAGTAATAACATTTGTTCCTCTGAAATTTGAATAACTATAGGATATTATTTTAAATTTTCATAAAAATTTACTGTGCGTTAACAAAGCGAGTCATTGTTTTCAAAATCGTTAATCACATTTTTATTACTATCATTACAACCATTATTGTTTACCAAAAACAGTAACGTTCTCCAAAGTTCTTATCAGTTGAACAAATTAAAATTATCTATAAACATAAGATTCACTTTTGAGGAGAAAAAAGTGTGACAATAAGATATTTCACTAATTAATTTTGCGATTCCCGCCCGTTTCAGAGCTTATCTTATTATTCGGCTCGCAGTACCATGCAATGTTTATTCATGGGCATCTTTTTACTTTCTTTAGGAGATATTTTCTCCCTATCTGCACCTCGCCCAGCCCTCGCTTAAGAATTCCTTGCACGTGGGTTGCTCGAAAATCTTCCACTTTTCACCGAAAGAGGAGTAGAGAAAAAAGCTGGAAAATAAAGTTCCCAGTTTCTTAGTACTCTCACCCTTCTCGGTCGGACCTGTTTAGCTTAGCGGAAGCGCTAATTGGGTTAGCTTACCAGAGCAATGGAATTGGAATTACATGAAGAGGTACGACGCAGTTAGTGACGTAAGGTCTGAAAAACAAATTTTGTGTTCGAAAGTTTAAAAGACAATTATGAAAAATTGTAGGGATGCGTGGAGACGGTTTTGTGTTATTTTCACACGTGCATTTTGCAAAAATTTATAGTTTTTGAAATACACGTAAGTAATTTTGACATTCACACAGAATCCTTACGAACTCTTTTAATATAACTCCATTTATTAGTATTATCTCAAATAACACTGCTGTATTCCTTACAAAATCCGACAGTAACATATATTGGGTATAAATAGCCAAAAGACAAAATGTTTTTTTACGATCTAGTACCACTCTCTATCTGGAAAACATGCATACCCCTGAGTGAGAAACTGCGCTATATATAAAGATATGTGAAGGCTTCGACATGTCACATACGTTATAAAAGGATTATTATATATTGAGCTGCAGCGTCTCCGACCGTGTGGTCCTAGGTTCGAGTCCTGATGGCGGCAGGATTATCGACATAAGCTTTTCAGCTAGGTCGAATTCAGTCGCTGTCTGGAGGTGAATTCTAGCGGCTGGCTGCTCTGGTCGGTAGTTTTCCGTGGTTTCTCCGATCAACACCAGGTGAATGCCGGAGCAGTACATTACCAAACAGGCTACGGACCGCGCGCAATCTGTGCTTCCTCTTCCTTGTCCTATCCTCTCCCCTTACACACACTTACACTAACATGCACTACACTACCACATATTCCGGGAGACCGATCGGGACGTTAGAGCTTGTCCCGGCTGGGGCGGCGTCCCGCTGGTGGGAGAGTTCTGGTTAGGGGAAAACCCCACTAGCCGACAGTAGGTCGGCGCCGGATCTCGCCATCCAGCAGGGAAAGATCACCGCCATCTACCGAGAACAAACATGCACTACACTAACGGGACTAATGACCAAAGCAGTTGACGCGCCCGGAAACACAAAAAAATCAATCAGTCAATTGTATATTGAGTATATTGGTAATTTTATCGGGTTTAGGGGAAAAGAAGTGGCTATGAGGCTTCTGAAGTGAAAGACGTGATGCAGACTGTATTATCTTCGTTAAACTGGAAGGAATTTTTTCTGTCGACTACTTCATTCGAGTTAATTCTTTATGATTTTGAATCAACTACTTCTGACACGTGTGGCAAGAAGAAACTGTTATGTGTAAACAACTTAACGTTTTTTAAAGAACATGGAAAAAATATGAAGCAGACTTGTCGAAGAGAAAAAGGAAAGGGCAAATTTAATAACAGTTATAAAATGGTGAATTGTAATTTGTAATTTAAATGTCACATATAAATTTTAATTTAAAAAAAGCTTTATATTCACATTCTATGATTTCAAACAAAATAAAACTCCACATCATATTATCATTTCCTAAACATAATTTTCCACGCGTGATTGTCTCCTTCCTTTTAACCTTCTCTCGTGTATCTCCTTTCTGTTCTGTCTTCTCTTAGTTGATTTTCGTGCTTCTTGCCTCTCTGCGTGTTTCATATTCTCTAATAACTACCACCTCTTCGAATGTTGCTATTAAAGAGAAGCCTTGCAAGAGGGGGGTGGGAGTGTCGGGGGGTGGGGGTGGGGGGAGGGGAGGAGAGGGGGAACGTCGTGAGGCGTGGCGGCGTCGTTCGTCACCCGGTTAGTACCGCCGCGCGCCGCCTCGGCACTCGCGTCGCGTCGTCTAATTGCAGCGTCCCGCGATTTATGTTATGAATGCGCCGCGATTCTGCTTCATATCGTATTCCGGCGCCGGGGTCCTAAATAACGGAGAGCGCACCCAGATGCTCGGCTGTTCGGAAGACGTCGGCGACGCGCGCGGCGCTGATTGGTCGCTGCTCGTTCATCATGCTCGCGCGCATGCGCAGTGGTCTACTAGCCGACGACCGAGGTGGCTTCTCAGCAACCGGAAGACGCACCTCGCAAAGGTTTGTTTCCTCAAATTGGAACACAATTTCAATGGAGTGGGGCGGGTGGTCCCGGGTGGGAAGGTGCGCCGCTGGTGGGAGAGCCCTGGTTAGGGGGAAACACCACTAGCCAACAGTAGGTCGGCGCAGGATCTCGCCATCCAGCGGGAATGATCACTGCCATCTCCCGAGAAAAATATGCACTACTATTATTACATGGGAGTTTTTTTTTTTTTTCTCCCTTTCAAAATTCAAAATTTATTGCTTGTTTATCCTTGAAAATAGATTTTATTACATGGGAGTTTTTGTTTTTTTTCTCCTTTAAAAAATTCAAAATTTAAGTAGTGTATGACTTAGTGTAGGGATCACAGAATTTTGAAAATGTGCACACAATTCACTTTTCCCCATAGCACGTCATACGCAGTTTTTAACTGTTTTTTGACGTAAAATAAATAAATAAATAAATAAATGGACTGATTTTGAAATTGTATTTAGGTCGGAAATAATCCATACTGAATTTAAGAATAAACGTATCTAAAGAGAAATTGATTTTGAATTTATTCGGACTTTTTGTTGAATTTGTATTTGTTTATAAACAAATCTACATACTTATAGTTCATATTAATCCGAATTTGGTTTCCCTAAAAACTGTTCTGTCAGTGCTTTTCAGTAGAGAGTAGATCGCCAGATTGAACAGTCACACAGGAATGGCGTAGAAGGTCAACAACGGTTCTTAGTGTAATTTACCGGGAGCAGTAACTCAAAAAAATTAAGAAGTCAAACTGATAAGAAATAAATGACTGTCTTCTGCAACGCATATCTATTTTGACATATTTTTAAAGATAGGGTTTTACAATCAGTTTAACATCTTAACCGGGAGCGGTAGCTCAGTGCATCAACCGATGTCACTGCAGCGCCTCTGACCGCGAGGTTCTAGGTTCGAGTCCTGACGGCACCAGGATTTTCGATACTAGCTTTTCAGCTAGGATGAATTCAGTCGCTGACTGGAGGAGAATTCTAGCGGCCGGCAGCTCTGATCGGTAGTTTTCTGTAGTTTCTCCGATCAAAACCAGGCGAATGCCGGAGCAGTACCCTATCAAACGGGCCACGGACCGCGCGCGGTCTGTCCTTCCTCTTCCTTGTCCTATTCTCTCCTTCACACACACTCACACTAACATGCACTACACTACCACATATTCCGGGAGGCCGGTCGGGAGCTTAGAGCTTGTCCCGGCTGGGGTGGTGCCCCGCTGGTGGGAGAGTCCTGGTTAGGGGGAAACCCCACTAGCCGACGGTAGGTCGGCGCCGGATCTCGCCATCCAGCGGGGGAAGATCACCGCCATCTCCCGAGAAAAAACATGCACTACTATAACGGGACTAATGACCAAAGCAGTTGACGTGCCTGGAAACACGAAAAAATCAATCAATCTTAGAGTAATTTATTTTCATTATATTTGTAAGGAGGTAAGGAGTAACTGTTTTATCGTTCTCACTTTTATTATCAGAATGTATGTTAACTCTTAGCGATGGTTTGGATTTCAATGTTTTGGGTTGTTTGGAAGAAAATCGATATAGCCGCCATGTGTAGTAGCTTGGTGTTAACTGAAGCGATCTCTTAGAGCGAAGTATGCATTAAAATATTATTTTACGGCCTTTCAAGACGGTCAATATAAAGAATAGTTGTGCAATCAGTGAAAAAATAAATGTTCAACAAGTTATTAAAAAAATAAAATAAAATACAGGACGCCGTTATCTGTGTCCTGGCGGAAATGACGGCAAATGCAGCAAATGTTCAAAATACGTATTCGTGCCTTTGCCGTACCTCAAAAACTAAAAAGATTTAAAACATACAAGCAGAAAATGATTGCAGTTTACTACAAAATACATATATTATTAGTTCGTAATATATAGAAATCCCTTCAGTAATATTGAAATTAATTTTGGGTTCCCGCGCTGACCCCCGAGTCATTGGTGTTCTCTGAATATTTTTTTTATTTAATAGGTAATTATTACATACAAATTAGAAACTTGATGCAATGTGGCTAGGCCGAAGGCCTTTAAGCCATTACAATACCTACATTCTACCGCGTTCTAACCTTTCGTATAAGGTACGGCTGAGGACAAAACCCCTGAAGGGGAAAAAACCTGCCGTCAGAAGCCGAGTACATGCTAATCTATATGATTTTTGTCTTTATACTATTTTATTTGGCGCGTTCGTCAGGCATTCTCCTTCCAGTGTTTGGCTTCCTCAGCACCTGAAAACAAACAGCACCACAGAAAATCATCCGCACCAACGCCTCTGCCCTTACATTTCCGATTCCCACTTCTCTTCGCCCCCTAATGTGTTTATTATGTTAACCGTTTCCTTTTATTTTAATTTAATTTAATTCTATTTTTATTATTTTAAGTTAGTTTATTTTTATCGACTTATTTATCTACTTATACTTAACAATTGACTACGACTTATGACTTTTTTTTACTGTTTACTAACCTAACATATCTTACAGACTAACTTAATTATTGTTAGTTTATTGACTTATTATTTATTTCTCTCCAGGCTCTGCTCGTACTAACCAGTGCTGTTCTCTGAATAACAAAATGGCATTGGTGTGTGACGGTCACGTAATAATGCTAATTCGAGCACTCGCTAGACACCAATACACTTGCGGGTTCCTCTGATCTGGGGTCAGTAGAAGGCGATCCCATTCGCGAGAACCCATACATTAGAGATCGCGACAAACAATCATCCTAAAGATGGGACTCGAACCCGCGACCCTTCAGAACGAAGGGCTGACTGTACACGATCTTCGCCATGTCGGTCATACAGGTCGGCTGTTCTGAAATAAAATATTTATTTTGCTACTTAGAAATACATAGAATACCTCTGGTGGTAGCGTTCTCTAAGGAATTACTAAAACTTAAATTCAAACAAACATCAAACAACATTGAAATATTTACATGTTACCAAATACAATTTTACAGAATTAATCTATTAACCATATTTACTTAGTCTAATTTTAAAATTTTTGACATTGTGAGGGAACGTCCCCAGCACTGCTGCTGGTAATTTGTTCCAATTTTGTATCGTTCTGTTTACAAATGAGAATTTACCTACATCTGTTCTCTATTTTCTTTGCCGAGTTTTGAAACCATTATCCATATTTATTTAAAACAGAGAAAACGGTGTGGCATGGTGAAAAGAATAGTAATCTGTGCACATTTTCTTGACCTCCGGAATCCCTATTAACGAACCCCTATTATCTATTTTATACTCCGTTAGTTGAACATCAGATTTAGTTGAGAGCAACTTTCTGAAACAATTTTAGAACAAGAAATGCAATAATCTCTATATGACTCAATCGTTGTTAGAGGCGAAAGAGAAGGTGACGCCTTGTGTCCGAGGGCTGATGACTGCAAGGTCGTGGGTTCGAACACGATGAGTTACAGCGTTTGATATGTGAAACCGGTGAGATTATGGCGCCTGGCAGAAGAGAGTTTGTAGATCAGCTGCTCTGATTCATGGTCTCAATGATTCTCTCCAGGCGTATGGCGGACAGTTCCTTAAGCATCGGTTAACGGAACACGCGCGATCATCCCTTCCTCTTAAGTTTCTCTGAATCTGGACTGGGATGTGTCTTGGGGGAAGAGTCTGGGTCCACGTGCAAGGGGAGTGGATGGATTGATTGATTGATTAATTGATTTTTTCGTGTTTCTGAGCGCGTCAACTGCGTTGGTCATTAGTCCCGTAAGTGTAGTGCATGTATTTTCCTCGGGAGGTGACCTTCTCCCACTGGATGGCGAGATCCGGCGCCGACCTACCGTCGGCTAGCAGGGTTTCCCCTAACCAGAACTCTCCCACCAGTGGGGTACCGCCCCAGGCGGTACAAACTCTAAGCTACCGAGCGGCCTCTCGGAGGATGCGATAGTGTAGTGCACGTTAGGTAAGTGTGAGTGTAAGAGAAGAAGATAGGACAAGGAAGAGGAAGGACAGATCGCGCGCGGTCCGTGGCCCGTTTGTTAGGGTACTGCTCCTGCATTCACCTGATGTTGATCGGAGAAACCACGGAAAACTACCGATCAGAGCAGCCGACCGCTAGAATTCCTCCAGAGAGGGACTGAACCGCCGCCGTGGGGAGTGGGAACCTAGGACCTCCCGATCAGAGGCGCGGCAGTGACCTCAGTTGATGCACTGAACTACCGCTCTCGGTGGAGTGGAAGGACGCGAAGGGATGAAGGTGTCCTCTGGGCTATTCCCTATTCTGTTAAAGGCCTAAGGCGGATGAGAGGGAGCATTAAGAACAGGGTTGACCCCAGTCATGGCAAACAGCAGTTTGTTGGGGGTAGTGTTACATTGGCACCTGACGTAGCCCAGCCTCGCCAAGGACTGCTCTCCGGAAGAGAGTTTTTGCAGCGGCCATCGGACGGGTTAGCGACACTCGAACCGTGCACGGCGATCAGGGGAAAGGGCGGGAAACTGATAGGAGAACCCCGGATGATCGGTCTGGACTAGTGGGGCGGAGGAGTGTCGGCAAGGCCAGTTAGGGCCGATATGAACCGACTGAGGGGTGAAGGGATGTCCGCAGGGCCAGTTTGGGGCGATCTGAACAGAATAGGAGTCAAGGGAGGAGGTTGGCAAGGCCAGTTTGGCCGATCTGTACCGACAGAGGACTGGAAGGTCCGTGCACACGGGCGACGAGCTCACGAGTAATATTCGTTCCCCCGCTAAGCGGAGGTTAAGTTGTTATATAGGCCTTTACGAGTTTATTTAGGCCTGCTGAGATTCTCTTTTCAAGGCGGAGCTACGCAATGATTAAGCGAGTGCCAATTGCTTCCGACAGCAGATTTGAACTGACTGATTTTGACTGCTTTAATTTGTGTGTGGGAACATAGCATGGTGTTATTTTTATATTATTGTATATACATGTTGACATCAGAAACTATTGTAAAAAATTAAAATTTTTTTTTAAATTTTTTATTATATTTTGTGTGTATGTAAGACTTAGAATATTATTTATAAATACTTGTTATACTTTATTTTAAAATCACAAACGCTTGCTTAAATAAATTGGGAATTAATTTCTGAACTAATCAGGACCACGCATTGGATATTAGGATACATATATCGATAGATAAAATAAGCTTCATTTGCTATTGGGCTATTCCTTTCTAAAGAACTCATTACTCACGTTTTTCTAAACTTTTAATTCGCATTATTATCATGAAGCTTGAGTGAAAATTTGTAGAATGAAAGAGTGAGGAATAGTGTAGTCCGTACTTTCCGATTATTCGTTTTGTGTAGGCATTGACGTCCATCTGTTTTTTAGCAGACTGGAATAAAAGAGACCGACAAAAATGCAAAAAACTGTTACGTATTAAAATCGCGCATTTAACTTGGCATTTGTTAGTTAAATCAAGGTGTTCAGCGAATGGAGAAAAATAATACATCATTTATGGAGTCACGACCTCCATTCATTAAATCGGGTAAAATGTCAAAATGCAAAATTGAAAGTCGTTATCTCTGGTTTCAATTCCCAGGCTCTCCTTGCGCGTGGACGCATGTGAACGCTAAACTATAATGTATGATCTAATAGAGTGCGCCAAGTCATTACTTTTGAGCATTTACTAAAAATATTATCCAGGATCGTTTTATAAATTTCTTACCTTTTTTGTATAATGAATTTGGAATAATGTTGCAAAAATGGAGATAAATCGTTGAAGTAATTGGAACATTCGTTTTAAATTAGCTTTGTGCAGTAGAAATGCATCTCTTGACACATCGTTATAATGAGTAGTTTTAGATGATTCAATTCGAGAATAATAAATTTCATTTATACAATTAATTAGTTGTTCTTTTGTCGCATATTCATTAGATCACAAACCTGAAGGTTCCTGTCCCACTATTTTGTTAATCTTTTCAACTTTTTCAGCTGACTCTGCACTTTAAATATTCCATCAGTAGACCTTTCAGTATCAGTAAATCATTGCTGGCAAAATATTTTTCGTAACAAGCATTTTAACAACCCAGTGTGAAATGGGCACTTTAAATATTTGCGGGGATCAATTATTACATCTGTAAACGAAAAAATGTTATCAAAACTTAAAAAATAGTGGTGCAATAATAAAAATCCATACATTCACAGGTTCCAAACGTTACACATCAACAGAATGCAAACGTTTTTTAAAAACCCCGCGAGCTGCATCAAAACTCTTTGGCGGTACCACAAAGACGTGCTTAATTGATCTATCAGGGTTGTGTCTTTTTGTAAAGTTTATTATTTTGAATTAATATAAAGGTTATAGGGAGGATCCTGCAAGGATATTAAAACTTGAAATCACCATGTTTACTACTTTCGGCAGTCATTGATATTCATCATCATTATTCATTCTTTGTTTTCCAAACATTTCTACAAAATGAAAAAAAAGTAGTTTATGTTAACGTTTTTCTTCTTCTCCTTCAGATATATAGGCACTGCCTGTTACGCCTCCGTTCCCGTCTGGTCACCCCATCTCTTCTTCAAACGGCCAGGATTTCTTCGTCCTTGTGGGCGGTATTTTAGAATTATTTTCGGCAGTCGATTGTTTTGCATCCTTTCAATGTGCTGCATCCAGGAATTTCGATAGTAACTAACTTTCTCTTCAAGTTTACATACATCAAGTTCTTTACGAATTTATAAATTCCTTTTCTTGTCCATCAGCTTAAAACCAGCTACTGATCTCAGAAATTTCATTTCGGAACTTTGTAATCTTGTGCTACCTTTTTTGGTCATTATCCAATTTTCACTTTGGCGGACAATTTGTGATATTAATATCTGTTAATACTATCAAAAATTGTCGGCCACTTTGATAAAATCTTTTTTGTGATAATTCTGACATATTTGGGAATGTCGATTCATGACTATTAAAAATGTAACTATTTTTAATCTTCGCGTTAGGAACAAGATATTACTTATAAGATATATGATAATTGAAGACGTAAACTTGTAAGAGACACTCGGCTTATTGAAGAGGATTCTTTGAAAGTCAAAAATAGATGCATTGATTAGAAGAATTCATTATCCATGTTCTACGGAGATACTGATGGTTTAAAAGAGATTTCCACTATTGAACCTGATTCTGAAAATCTTTCGCACAGGTCCTTTGTATTCCAACGACTTTCCAAGGTCTTATCTGGTTCGTGGGGGATATCTCTGGCGTGTTGAAACCGTAGGTACATACAGTTCTCCATGCACTCTCTCGTGTTGCAATAATGTCTGGGAATTCAATATTCAAGGTGCTGGTACCGGGAGCGGTAGCTCAGTGTATCAACTGATTTCACTGCACGCCTCTGACGGGAGGTCCTAGGTTCAGTCCGGGGTTTTTCAATATTCAAGGTGCTGGTACCGGGAGCGGTACCTGGTTTCTCCGATCAACACCAGGCGAATGCCGGAGTAGTACCCTACCAAACGGGCCACGGACCGCGCGCGATCTGTCCTTCCTCTTCCTTGTCCTATCCTCTCCCCTTACACACACACTTACACTAACATGCACTACACTACCACATATTTCGAGAGACCGGTCAGGGACTTAGAACATGTCCCGTCTGGGGCGGTGCCCCGCTGGTGGGAGAGTCCTGGTTAGGAAACCCCACTAACCGACGGTAGGTCGGCGCCGGATCTCGCCATCCAGCGGGGGAAGATCACCGCCATCTCCCGAGAAAAATATGGACTACACTAACGGGACTAATGACCGAAGCAGTTGACGCGCCCGGAAACACAGAAAACAAACCAAACCAATCAAGGTGCTAGTGTTTCTAACTTGTCGGATATTGATAGTGGCGCATTTGTCACGCCGAACTCCATTGCAATGACTCCTACTGAGTTTACCAGAAATTCTAGATCTGTTACAAACTTTCCGTAGAAGTTGCGATTTTCCGTGAAGAACGGGTTGGAGAATCTAGGATTTAACTTCGAGGATTTGTTACATACGCCGACCGCGTCTTGTGCAGGACTGTTGGGTCAATACCACTACGAAGGACAATGGAGAGTGTGGACCGCTTTGGAATACTCGTTGACGTATCGTCACAATTCCATGGATGTTTCGTAGTGTCATAGTGTGGCAGAGACATGTGCAAGCTTGGAGGAACTTACGATTGTCGTACTTCGTGGCAACTACTGCTTAACTGATATAATCTTGGTATATGACCCGAGTACATCTTCCAGAAGCATTCACAAGACACACATCTCTCATTCGTTCACCGAGATATTTCAACAAACGGGACTGTTACCACAGTTCTGAAAAAGTCTTGACTTAACTTTTATCAGGAGAGGGTAAGAGTGGAGTTAAGTATAAGGGTTGCGTGATTCCTATCGAATTCAATATTTTAATGGTAGGAAATGGGGCGGCGTTAACGACATTTGCATCATGTAAATGAATTGAGGTGTTGTTTTGTCGTGTGTATTTATTTTAGCCTAAAGCTTTTTCGGCCGCATTGCGCCATCTTCAGTGCTACAAATAGTAATAGTAATAATAATAATAATAATAATAATAATAATAATATGACAATAATAATAATGACAATAATTATAAATAATATAATAATCAAATATAGGATATTATTATGAATGAAATTAAATTTTAGTGAAATAGAAAATTTGGAATATATATAAACATAATTTTGAATAGAGAGTACTAATAAAGAAGAAAATTAAATCATTCATCTATATTTTAATATTAATGCACAACACAGTCCTTCAACATCCCACAAATTTTTGTTGTTGTTACTGTTATTATTATTATTATTATTATTATTGCGTATAAAACAAAACATTTTGTAATATAAATAATAATAAAAATAGACGGCCTGGCACTACTGAAAAAGTTCGGAGACGATCACGAACAGAGGGTCAGCAGAATTAATTCATTGATTATTTCATGTTTACAGATGCGTCAACTACTATGGTCATTAGTACCGTAAGTAAAGTGCTTGTTTTTACATGGGAGGTGGAGTGTTATTTCCCAGCTGGCCTGTGAGTTCCGATTGACACAATTCTCCTCAAAGTAGGGCTGAATTCGACCTGGTTGTTTACCTAGTATCCAAGATCACGCCCTCGTTTGAACTCGCTCCTAGGGCCTCCCGGTCAGTGACATTGCAATGACATCAGTTGATGATCTGGCCCATCTCAATCGGTGGGAATGCAGAATGTAATCCTCTTGAGTACGGAAATTTAAGCTTTTCACGAATGACACGCCATTGAGTATACGAGAGCTTCATCCACTTTTTCCGGACATATCCGTGACTCGTAGAACCGATGTGTCTGGGACAGGTACTTGTTACACGTAGACGGTATTATTCCGCTAGCGCATATTTCTCCTCTGGTGCGGATGTGGTTCCGTATTCACCCAATAGCGCGAAGTAAGGGCCTGTAGGCCAGAACTGTGAATACCTACTTGCGACATTGTGTGTCTCTTTATTCCGAGAATACCCGACCAAGCCTTAAGGGATTGGCGGATGTCGATAAAAGGAGTTCGGAAAAACACATTGAGTTTAAGAAACCTAAGGCCACACCATATGATAAAATTGAGGAACCTCACATGTATCATTGTCGCCAGACGGGAAGCATCAGCGGTGCAACTGGAGGAAAAGCTGACCACATTCGGTGAGAGAACATAGGAAAAGATCTCCTCATCAGGACGTCCTTCAAAACGGAACAAGTTAGGAGCAAAATCAAAGGAGGACATTTAAAATACAAAGGAGGACGAGAGGACACTTGAAGCCAATGGAGGACTAAGCAAGGAGCGAGACATCTGGCAAAATAAATAAAAACAAATATTAAAAAAATACCAAAAGGAAGACATTTAAAATACAAAGGGGGACAAGAGGACAATTGAATCCAATGGTGTACTGTCCTTCCAAAAGGAAGGCGGATTGCAACCCTAGTCCTATGTGTGTGTACGAGGCATCTGATAAAATAAATAAAACAAATATTCAACATTTACTAAAAGAAGAACATTTAAAACTCAAAGCACTACGAGAGAACAATTGAAGCCAATGATGGACGGATGGTAACCCTAGTCTAATGTGTGTGAGGAGCGAGGCGCCGCGTCGCGAGGCCTGTGGTTGTGCGGCGCGAGGCGCGCGCGGGCGCAACAAACCGCGCCAAACGAGCGCCATCGCTCAGGGGAAGTGGGTCGCGGCTGAGCGATGGCCGCGCTTCTTTCATTAGCCTAATCCCCCCGCGCAGCGCCGCAGTGCAGGTGAGAGCGCAGGTGAGGCGTCGCCAGAGCGCGCACGCGCGGCGATTCGCGGCGGAGCTACGAGCTCGTCGAGCTACGAGTCATCGCTACGAGCTCTTAGATTGATTGATTGATTTTTTCGTGATTCCGGGCGCGTCAACTGCTTAGGTCATTAGTTCCGTTAGTGTAGTGCATGTTTTTCTCCGGAGATGATCTTCCCCCGCTGGATGGTGAGATCCGGCGCCGACCTACCGTCGGCTAGTGGAGTTTCCCCTAACCAGGACTCTCCCACCAGCGGGGCACCGCCCCAGCCGGGACTAGCTCTAAGCTCCCGACCGGTCTCCCGGAATATGTGGTAGTGTGGTGCATGTTAGTGTAAGAGTGTATGTAAGGGGAGAGGATAGGACAAGGAAGAGGAAGGACAGATCGCGCGCGGTCCGTGGTCCGTTCGGTAGGGTACTGCGCCGGCATTCGCCTTGCGTTGATCGGAGAAACCACGGAAAACTACCGATCAGAGCAGCCGGGCGATGGAATTCGCCTCCAGACAGCGACTGAATTCGACCTAGCTGAAAAGCCAGTGTCGAAAGTCCTGCCGCCGCCAGGACTCGAACCTAGGACCTCCCGGACAGAAGCTCTGCAGTGACATCAGTTGATACACTGAGCTACCGCTACCGGTGATCTCGTCGAGTTACGAGTCATCGCTACGAGCTCGTCGTGCTACGAATCATCGCGGCGAGCTCGTCGAGGACCTCCCGGACAGAAGCTCTGCAGTGACATCAGTTGATACACTGAGCTACCGCTACCGGTGATCTCGTCGAGTTACGAGTCATCGCTACGAGCTCGTCGTGCTACGAATCATCGCGACGAGCTCGTCGAGCTACGAGTCAACACTACGAGCTCGTCGACCTACGAGGCATCGCGAGGAGCTCGTCGAGCAAATAGTCATCGAGCTACGAGTCATCGCTAAGAGCTTGTGGCTT
The DNA here is from genome assembly GCA_964035755.1 of Teleogryllus oceanicus. NCBI lineage: Eukaryota > Metazoa > Arthropoda > Insecta > Orthoptera > Gryllidae > Teleogryllus > Teleogryllus oceanicus. The sequence continues at coordinate 32,816,163 of CAXIVR010000014.1, read as the reverse complement.
AGAGCGAAGTCCCTCGCCTTTCACCAAAGACGTTGGGATTCGATGCCCGGACAAGCTCATGTGAAATTTGAAGTCGTAGGCTTCCGCGGAAAGAGTCACGTAAATGATCTTGACTGTCCGGGTGATGCAGAGTCCTGATCATATCATGTGAAATTTGTTCCAACAGAACGAGTCTCCTTGCTTCAGAGGGGCCAGTCCGACCCCTGTGAAGTGTCTAAAACGGTAGACTTAATCCTAATGGCTTCTCATTTCTGGCCGCTGGGTATTGATGCAGGGGTGCGTACGCGGAGATGCTACCCGGCGGTTCTCTGGAGGATTACTCCCACTGATCCCTCAATATGTGACCTGGGAGATAGAGGTCGTTCCTTAATTATATAAAAGGCGCAACGAATTTTTAAAAAATCATGAAGATTAGAAGAAGGAGACTCATCTCCGGTGTTGATTCATTGATTGCTGTTTCTGGGCGGCAAGGTCATTACTCTTCTAAGTGTAGTGCTTTTGTATCGCAGAAGGTGGCTGTGATCTACACACAGGCGCGATCTGTCCTTCCTCTTCCTTGTCCTATCCTCTCCCCTTACACACTCACTTACACTAACATGCACTACACTACCACATATTCCGGGAGACAGGTTGGGAGCTTAGAGCTTGTCGCGGCTGGGGCGGTGCCCCGCTGGTGGGAGAGTCCTGGTTAGGGGGAAACTCCACTAGCCGACGGTAGGCCAGTGCCGGATCTCTCCATCCAGCGGGGGAAGATCACCGCCATCTTCCGAGAAAAAAACATGCACTACACTAACGGGACTAATGACCGAAGCAGTTAACGCGCCTGGAAACACGAAAAAATCAATCACTCAATCAATACACACAGGCTGGTAGGATTTTCCCTGAACACATTTCTCCCTACGGCGGGGCACCGCCGCAGCCGGGAGAAAGTCTATCAACGACAGACGAGTAGCTGAGGAGAACTCTAACAAACGGGTCACGGACCGCGCGCGATTTTTCCTTCCTCTTCCTTGTTCTATCCTCTCCCCTTACGCTTACACTAATATGCACTACTCTCCCACACATGTCGGTAAACCAGTCGGGAGCATAGAGCTTGTTCCGGCTGGGGTGGTGTCTCGCTGGTGGGATAGAACTGGTTGTGCACCGTCGTGTAGATCGATTCTGAATCTCGCCAGCCATAGAAAGAAGATCACCGTCACCTCCCGCAATGAAATGCAAGCCCTACGCATACGAGATGAATGAATTTACCCATTGACGCGCCCGGAAACACTAATAAATCGAAGAGAACTTTCGCTGCCGGCTGTTTCGTTTGGTAGGTTTTCGTAGTCTCTTCTGTGAATACTTGTGGAATGCCGAAGCACTGCCCTATGAAATGGGTCCTGGACAGCCAGATCTTTCCTAATTCTTATCCTTCTTTTCTCCTTTCACTCTCATGCATTACCCTGCCACACATACCGTGAGACCAGTCGGTAGCTTACAATTTGTCCCGGCATGGGCGATATCCCATTAGAAAGTTACCTGGAGGGGATAAACCCATATTCTTGCATGTAGGTCGGCGCTGAATGTCATGTTCTAACACGGGAGAGATGAGGCCCATCAAGTACTAAACTTACGAAACTACTAACTCAAATAGTTGTCGCACCCGGAATCAATCACCACTAACCCCATCCAAGGAAGGCAAGCCTTTCAGCTTTGAAGCTGTAAATGACGGTAGTAGTGAACCGAATAGTAGTTGAAGTAGCGGATTGGAGATGTTTCTGTCGGTTTCCGAGGATGTCCGTCAAGTGATAATTGGTTGAAAGATTGTTTATATGTTTCACGTCTTCATATATTTTCCCTCCCGGAGACTCATATAGTAACGGTCTTTTTCTCTCACTCGCTTAACCTCTCTTGGTGCCTACACTCTTCTATTCTCTCTCTCTCTCTCTTTCTTTCCCTTGCTCTCTCTCTCTCTCTCCATCCATTTTCCCCTCCCATGGCGTCTCCCTTGTTTTTGGCTTCTCTTTCATTTTCTCTCTTGGGCTCCCTCACTCTACGTTCACCTCTCTGACTCTTTCTCTCTCCCTCTCTTTGTCTCTCTCTTTCTCTTTTTTCGGCAAATAAACCATTCTTTCAGCTCCATATACTATAGAGCTCTCCCCATATCATTCTCCTCCTCATTTCGTCTTTTTGACGCTCTCGCAGCATGTCTTGGGGTGCGACAAAAATGCTCTAGAATAAATTCTAGAGCATTTTTGTTCTAGGTCATTGTCTATTGATATCAAATCCTTTACTTTCGATCTTTCTTTCTCATAGAGCGAGTCTGGCAGCGTAAAATTGAACATGCAGTGCACTCGGTGTACCTAGCAGAGATCCGTGTCGTCCCAACTCTTAATACTGGATAAAAAACTCCACCTCCCTGATAGGCATGTGGTTAGTGCATAGTCCCAATAGCACACTGAGAGAATGCAACCTTTCGGTAAAATGTTATGCTCGACTTTCTACAGTGGCTCTCGTCTGGAGAACGTTTCACACTTTCAATCAATTTTATATCCGTATGTTTGTATGTTCTATTTTTTTTTTTGGTGGTAAAGTTCACCTAAAATTTAGTCACAATATTCTCAAATATTGAAATCAAATAATGTCTAAACATGGCACGTGATGATATCCAATGCAGATTTCGAAATGGAGTTGTATGTTAGAAATGTGTGCTGCTGTTTCGCAGCTTTATTTTCACGCGTGAAAGTGCATCGAAAATATTACGAGTGACGCAGATAGCAGTCAAGTGCGAAAACCGAAAATACATGGGATCACAGAATTTTTCCATCATTCTAGAGCGTGTAGACTAATCAATAAGAATAACTTTTTACCAATGAAATGTATTGGAAAGTTCATGTAATGGAGTGAAACTTTTCTACCTCATTTTTAGGCAATTCCGTATCGAACAGACGCAGGTCAGGTTTTGATGCAGTCAAATAAAATTCGTAAATCTGCGGAATAAGTGAATCCATACTTATGTATGGATTAAAATTCATATATCTGTAGTATCTGTACATATGCGATTACCTAAAAATCATTGGTAAATACCATAAATATAAATGCATATAACATATTTTAATGCAGTTTTCCACAATTTGTTCATTTGCAAATGTGATCATTTACGACCTCTCTAGAAGTCCAAATTGTTGTAACATTGATTCTAAGACAGCATGCATAAACATAACGTATGCAAACCAATTGATCTTGATTGGATAATGGTTTTCTTACACTGAGAGATGTGTGTGACGTACACTACAACACTATTATTATTCTTTAATGTCTATAAAAAAATACTCTCCTTCCCACTGCATGGTTTTGTCAACATATATCTTTCATGTCTTCAGGTCAAATCAATGCCCATGATTATATCTACAGTCAGCTACAGACTCACAAAGTTAAGTTCTCAATTACGTCCTGCACTATTTTCCGTTTCATTACATTATTTTTTAAAGTTGCCTTGTATCTCGTTTGATTCTTTTATACGTACTAGCAGCAAACGTAGTGTAAGTACGTAAGTGTAAATACGTAATTTCATGTTTTATTTTGTGGCATCCTAGAAAAAGTTCCTTCGCCAATAAAGGGTTAACGCAGTTCTTAATAAAGAGTAAATGAGGCGACTACGACGAATAAGAGGAGACGACCAGTTTAGATTAAAAATGTAGAAAGGAGAATAAATTCTAGGAGGTTACAAGAGTAGAATACATTAACCAAGAACATTATTACTTAGGTATGTTTGCTGAGATTTTCGTTTCTATAACGGAATAATAAACTAAGAAACTAAGTGAAGTTTTAGCTAAATGAAATTTGATGTTCGAAACCGAATGTTTCTAAATATGTTTTCTTTGCAAAATGTTTGTAACAGGTTTAATTTTTAGAATTCACTTTACTGGTCACCTCAACAATATATATGAGAAAATTTATTTTCGTGAATCTTGAAGAGGGATTGCACAACCAGGTGTAATAAGTTAGGTTATATATTAATCTGGAAACTGCAGTTTAACGGAAGGTGTACTTTCTAGTAAAAAAAAAACAAATACACGCAATAATACAAAATCCAAACCATAAAACCAAACCATAAAATCGAACTGATTATCGTTTCTTTCCAAGGAGATGAATTTTGTGAGTAAGGTTGCTTAAGAAAACTACATTTTAATATGAATACTACGGAAAATCGCGCAAAATTAAAATTTTGTATCACACACAATCAAACTATTTGATGATAATTTACTTTCAATGTAAACAATGCTCAAGGCAGAGGAAAGAAAGTGCAGGAGCCGAAGTCAGTTTATCCTATTTTAGAGATTACCAACTTACTAAAATAAAAAATCATACAAGTGTCTGTATTTCATATTAAAGGTTTTTTTTAGAGCAACAATTTCATTTTTCTCTCTTGACTAATTATTTATAATTATTTAAATGCCCCATAAATGTATAACCAGCTATTGTTAGTATACAGTAGTAGTAAATGATGGAGTATTTGACTAGTGTCAGTCACGAACATACTACCTGTCAATAAATTTGTACCGTGAAATAACACAGTCGGCTAATATGAATAGTAATTTTATTACGAATGCAGATGAACGAGAACCTAACACATCCAAAAAATGGAAATGTGTTGTCATCCCACAACTGAAGCATCTGGAATTTCCAATTAACCAATACCCAGTTTTCGAAAATTGATCTTTTAGAGGAAAACCAATCAGAATATTACTCATATGAAAAAAGTAATCTGTGATTCGAGGTTTTAACTCTAGAAAGTCCAACGCTGCCATATTGTCGGCTACAACATTTTCAAGTAATGTTATCTTAATTAAAATGAACAGTAGAACATTGTGATTTCTTGACTTTAAATATATTCATGATTTAAAGTATATGGAAAAATTTCGAAAATATTCATCCACTTCAAATCGTTATATTGATCAATTTATCTTAAACGCCCGACAGTCGTCATATTGACTGCTTCCCAATAGCTGTTAAATTGTTAAATTGTGCGCTCCTGCGTTGTGTGTAGACGTGTTTTGTTTATATCATGTATCTCTCTTCCGAGAAACCATACACGTTCTCTTTGTTGAAATGCATTAGTGTTCATTGTATCTGAAGTGTTTATGTTAGAAGTCGGTGATGAAATACAAGTAATCGGGACTGCTATCTTACGACAAAAGTCAACTCATGAGTGAGCAGCAAACATTTTCGCTATTTTGATGTTAATAGCATATATTATTCTAATTACTGCAATCCACAAATAACAATCATAAGTGAAGTACGTATATTTATTAGTGTATATAAATTTCACAAAATCCAGAAATAACCTATTAAATACACCAGCCGTCAAAATGACGGCCCACGTGCATTCTCGGAAATTGCAAGGTCCGGGCGTTCTAGAACTAATTTCGCCTCCTTCAATCAAATTTTGTTGATCCTTCGTTTCCTAGTTTCCTCCTCGAAGTGGTCAATCGTGACTCAGCGGTGTTCTTCCGGGCCAGCCGCGACCGCAGCGTGGTCGCGTATTCCGTATGGTGGAGGGTGGGGGGTTCCCGGTCGGCGGGGACCGCCGGCCGAGGGGGCCAAAGGAGGACTCGTCGAGGCGCCGCGCTGCGGTCCGCCTGCCAATTAAGCCCTGTGTTCGTGCCCCGTCTTCCCCCGCGCCCGATTTCCCATGGCTTCGCCCGTAATTGCGATCCTGTGAGGCCCCAGTGGGGATCGGCGGCGAGGCGAGGCGCTGCGCTGCGCGGGGGGGAAGCGGGAATGGAGGGAGGGGAGGCATGGGCGATTGGCGGCGAGCGCTGAGGCGGGCGAGACAAGACGCTCCTTTGTTATTCGCCGGAGGACCGTGGAGTCGAGTGTTTCGGCTCGGATGTGGTCGAGGCAAGCGCTCTCGCCTCGCTCTCGCTCTCGCTTTCGCTCTCTCGCTCTCTCGCTCGCTCTCTCTCTCTCGCTCTCTCGCTCTCTCGCTCTCTCGCTCTCGCTCTCTCGCTCTCTCTCGCTCTCGCTCTCTCGCTCTCTCGCTCTCGCTCTCGCTCTCTCGCTCTCTCGCTCTCTCTCGCTCTCTGGCTCCCACTCTCCCACTCTCTCGCTTTTGCTCTCTAACTTTCTCTCTCTCACTCTCTCTCACGTTTCCACTTTCTCTTATTCTGTCTCTCCCACTCTGTCTCTTTCTCACTCCCTCACACTCTCTTTTACACACCTATCACTCTATCTCACTCTTCCTCACTCCCTCACTCTCTCTCACAACCTGTCTCTCTCATTATCCCTATATTTCTTTCTTTGTTTCTCTCTTTTTACCTATTTCTTTCTGTCTCTCTTTCTTCCCTATCTTTCTCTCTTTCTTAGTTTCTCACTCTCTGTCTCCGTCTTATTTTAATGGGACTGACACTGACACGTAAGGCATTTTCTGGTATATTCGGAGAACTGTTGCTTGATTGAGATTTCATTTTCCTTGAACAAAATTATATCGTTGTAGACTGGAACAATTAATGTTATTTAGCGAAAAACTGCTACAGTTTCGCGATCCAAGTAGAAATAATTGAATAATGAGAATGTAAAAATACGAAATACGTGAAATATAATTTTACGATTCACAAAATTAAGATATAACATTAAATGCAACTTTCGTGATCATGAAACACAACTGGCCTGATCATCAATCCATATTTGAAGTTTTATCCAATTTTTTCATAATCACGGTTGTTTCATATCAAAATATGTACCAATGTGTATTTATTAGAAACTTTTTATTATTATTCCCTAATTTCGTATTTTTCATCATAAATGAATGATCGAAAATAATATAATATTAAGTGAATAAAATGTCTAAAAGTAATAACAATAAATTACAAACAATATGAATTAATTTTTGAAAACATTGATTGAATAAAGTTTACATATAATTAGTAGTTTATTCCAGGAATCACTCATCATGATCTTAATAAGTTCTCTTTCAGTTACGAATATAATACTTCATAAGTTCTTTTTCAGTTCTATTATATCAATTATTCAGTAATGCACTTGTTTTTATTGAAATTTACTGAGCAAAGAATCTCTAGAAAACTCTAAAAGGGTGACGTATTTATCGTTGATTACATCAAGAAACGTGTTGTACTTAGAAATAATAAATTTTTCAAAACTGTATAGTCATGTTTCTGTTACATTGTTTTAGCAATTTTAAACTGTGAAGAGTCCGTTACCCTCCATCAGGTCTTGTTTTCAGAGGTAAGACTTCTTTCAATATAAGTTCATCACATTAAATAATACGAGAAAACCTGCCTCAGCACTACTCAATGCCATTATGTCTATATCTTGTATTATTTCTCTCTACGCTCGGACCTACAATTTCTCCTTGGAAGTTGTTTACGCACGCAAAGTAATGTCCAGCAACCAACCGCACGCTTTAACCCTACGTCACGTCATATTCCTCCCTCAACTGCCTAAACTCGAACCACGCACAGTGCAAAGTCACTATTACCCAGAGACGGGTTTGGAGCCATGGCGTTATCATGTATCTCCACATACATAAGCTCTGTCGAAGAACTGGAATCTCCGGGTGCCCAGATTCCCGGATCTTAGAAAGGATGATCGCAGTGAGAAGGCGGGTTGGGGGCTGGTGTAATCAAGCTCGTTGGCCTCACTTCAGATTTCAACATTTTTAATAATATTAATAATAATAATAATAATAATAATAATAATAATAATGAGAAGGAGAAGGAGAAGAAGAAGAAGAAGCAGAGAAGAAGAAGAAGCAGGAGAAGAAGAAGAAGCAGGAGAAGAAGAAGAAGCAGGAGAAGAAGAAGAAGAAGAGAAGCAGGAGAAGAAGGAGAAGAAGAAGAAGCAGGAGAAGAAGAAGCAGGAGAAGAAGCAGGAGAAGAAGCAGGAGAAGAAGCAGGAGAAGAAGCAGGAGAAGAAGCAGGAGAAAAGCAGGAGAAGAAGCAGGAGAAAGCAGGAGAAGAAGCAGGAGAAGAAGCAGGAGAAGAAGCAGGAGAAGAAGCAGAAGAAGAAGAAGAAGCAGAAGAAGAAGAAGCAGAAGAAGGAAGAAGCAGAGAGAAGAAGAAGAACAGAAGAAGAAGAAGCAGGAGAAGAAGAAGAAGAAGAAAGAAGAGAAGAAGAAGAGAAGAAGAAGAAGAAGAAGCAGAGAGAAGAAGGAGAAGAAGAGGAGAAGAGGGAGAAGAAGCAGGAGAAGAAGCAGGAGAAGAAGCAGGAGAAGAAGCAGGAGAAGAAGCAGGAGAAGAAGCAGGAGAAGAAGCAGGAGAAGAAGCAGGAGAAGAAGCAGGAGAAGAAGCAGGAGAAGAAGCAGGAGAAGAAGCAGGAGAAGAAGCAGGAGAAGAAGCAGGAGAAGAAGCAGGAGAAGAAGCAGGAGAAGAAGCAGGAAAGAAGAGAAGAAGAAGAAGAAGCAGAAGAAGAAGAAGCAGGAGAAGAAGAAGAAGCAGAAGAAGAAGAAGCAGGAGAAGAAGAAGAAGAAGAAGAAGCAGGAGAAGAAGAAGAATAAGCAGGAGAAGAAGAAGAATAAGCAGGAGAAGAATAAGAATAAGCAGGAGAAGAAGCAGAAGAAGAAGAAGACAAGCAGGAGAAGACGAAACAGAAGAAGCATGAGTAGAAGCTGAAGAAGCCGCAGAAGATGCACAAGAAGAAGCACAAGAAGAAGAAGAAGCAGAAGATTTATTCCCAACTTTCTTTACAGAGATAATGTACATTGTTGTATCTTGGAATTATTAACCAGGGATAACCAGTTGTGATGGTTAGCAATACTGAATTTATAATTTATTATCTGTCTACTTCTACATAGATTTTTTATGTGTAGCGTGTTTTACAATATTCTTATTTTTAACATTTACAAAAAGTGTTTTTGTGAACATACAAAATAAAAACCTAGCTTTCAATCATTCAATGAGTGAACATTTACAGAGATGCAATAGGCATATTTCCTTAGACAAAATATATTGTCGTGGCATTGTCGGGCAGTGTCTCGGGGTATTCAGGAGGAACTAGTCACAAACGCAGGAGAGGGTAAACAGCTCCGACATGAACTTAGAAAGTTGGTATTCTCGAGCTGATGGAACGACTTTACCCACGGTTCCTAGTGCATCGGCATCACGATCCGGTGTGAGCGGTAGCTCAGTGCTTCAGCTGATGTCACTGCAGCGCCTCTGACCGGGCGCTCTTAGTTTCGAGTCCTGATGGTGACAGGATTTTCGACACTAGCTTTCAGCTAGGTCGAATTCAGTCGCTGCTTGGAGGAGACTTCTAGCGGCCGGCTGCTCTGATCGGTAGTTTTCCGTGGTTTCTCCGATCAACACCAGGCGAATGCCGGAGCAGTACCCTACGAAACGGGCCACGGACCGCGCGCGATCTGTCTTTCCTCTTCCCTGTCCTATCCTCTCTCTTACACACACTTACACTATCATGCGCTACACTACCACATATTCCGGAAGACCGGTCCGGAGCTTAGAGCTTGTCCCGGCTGGGACGGTGCCCCGCTGGAGGGAGAGTCCTTGTTATGGGGAAACCCCAGTAGCCGACGGTAAGTCGGCGCCGGATCTCGCCATCCAGTGGGGATGTTCACCGGCATCTCCCGAGAAACAAACATGCACTATACTAACGGGACTAATGAGCAAAGCAGTTGACGCGCCCGGAAACGCGAAAAACGAACCAAACCAAAAGTTCCGGTGTACTAGACGGTGTACCAATGGTGTACCAAACGTTCCGGTGTACCAATGGTGTTTTTGTACACCACCTGGAAGTGAGAATAGGGCCATTGCTCAGGTGCTCACTCCGGAAAGTACAATTCTTCTGGTTTGGACAAGTGTGAGGAATAGTTGGCCACACAAGACCTACGTTACTCTTCAAATGGAAGGCAGGTTAACGGGCCTTGGGCAGAAGGAAAAAGAGTCTACAACCTGATTGTTTGCCGACGTTTCGGAAAATATATTTCCATCCTCAGGGCTGTATAATATTCGAAGGAACACACACATTTACAATAATGCTATAGAAAACACGTGTCGGATACAATACAAATATGGATACAGTTGAACACATTTACAAATTTTGTTGAGAAAAGTTACATACATTTCAAACAGTTTAAGATAATTAAATTATGTGCTGCATTCTCCTCCATCTTAGACACCTCGCACGAAGTGAGGGACATACATAGCATCTTCACTCACACCAACACACATCATGACTTCTACTGGTAGAATGTTGGGCGATGAGAAGAGAATTGTATTTTGTGACCTAAATGAGGTACACACCAACTTCCGGTACGAGTCTATAGTTGATTACACCATGAATACATACTATCTTGGTAAATTCTAAGTGTTGTAACGTGCAAATTGATCTATTCATGATACATATTTATTCATTTATTTATTGCCACTTTCTTATTCCTTTAATGCTAATGTAAGATATTTTTTGTATTGTAACAGATAAAAACACACAAAAAACAAAAAAATATCGAAAGGAGGATATATTCAAAATATATATTGAACATAACTTGGAGAGATTGAAGGTCCATCAATGTATTACTCATTGCATTACGAGCAGTAGTTTCTGAAATATGTTTAAAATCCGATGAATCATTTGTAATAACCCTGTATTTATGATCTCTTGAAGAAAACATTTTGGTGTTGCAACAGAATTCCTAAAATCGTCAAGATGCTCTATGAAATATGATAAAAACGCCTATAAATAATGGAAGTCATTTAATGTATCCATTGCTTAAATTACATCGAAAACATGTCGAGCGAATAGTGTGGTGACTGACAAAAAAAGTGTGACCTACATTTTATCTTCAAGAACGAGAACTATATTAAGAGAAATTCGAAAATTTTAAATAAAATACACATTAATTCCCTTCCGTTTTAAAAATCACAAAGCAACAAAATATCATAGAAATTTTATGTTATTGGTAATTCAGTATTAATTCCACAAACAGTTACAAATCTACTGAATTCGATGCTTCCGCAACATCGTATGCACACGTGAATGCCGCGATTGTTTGAACGCCAATAAATTCCATTGCAGCTGTATTGCTACTCTCCAAACATAGCTTTGCCTTCGTCTATCTCTTGAATTTAAACAATAACACTGTAAGTTCAAACAGGAAAATCTATTGTTCATGAAATATAAATCCAGAATCAATCGGCTAATCTTTAGTTTTTCCTCTCCCAGATATCATCTTTTTTACTAAAGAACCACCAATTAATATGTTAAGCACCATTCCCAAGATTTCGTCGAACTTCCAATATCCTGAAGTTGCTGCTAATTGGGTTTTAAAATCAGAATGTCACGTTAATATTTCCAGCATAAATTCAGGTGTGAATTCTCTTGCTTGCTCAATCCAGTCTCATCTAACAAACTTGCGACCAAGATAATAGACGCTACATCCCTCAATTGTGTCTTTTTTCTACAAATTCATACACCTCATACAAATTTATATTTTCGTTTCGTAACATACTATTACCCAATTAATAGTAACGTAAAAAGTGAATTTTTTAAATTCTGTAGAGAGAATATCGATATTAAATGTAATGAGTTCATAATTTTTGGCGGGGTATTTGCACAAAATAATGCATTAATTAAGTTTGTGTTAGCTGATCGTAGTTCTGGAGATGTGATAATTACGATCACTACAAAATATAAGGTTATGTCAGCATTAGCGGTGCAAATACGATCCTAGAAGTTTTCAGAGACGTTCTTCCGTTTTCTGTTAGTTTGTTTTTCCTTCCAAATCGACATTCCAATTCTGTAGACATTCATCAACTCATTAATATTCATCATTCAATTACAATTTTTTGCTACAACCACTGTATTTCCAATATACAGATACTGATAACATTATACAATGCATATAATAGCACCAGTACCTGGGGAATCGAAAAATTCGCTTGTTGGTCTGCGGCCCCGTGGATTTATTGAGAATTCCTCACGTAATCATGGTATTCCATGTGATAATTTTGCAACCTGAAATTACCAAACAATTACACTGAGAATTCAGATACCAATATTGCTTTGCAAAAACTTTCTACAAGAAATGTAAAACTTTCAGGAACCGCACAGTCGACTAAATGACCGCCTGCGGAGCACTTCGTCCCCATCTTGTTTCAACATTGACGTCACGTCCGTGCGTCCAGCCCCGGCGCGGGGCTCGGTGTAGTTCATGACTGCAGGGTAAGGTTGCGCCACTCTGCGCCGAAATTGAGTTTGGGTACACAGTGCGGCCCCAGAAGCGCAGTTTCTCGGGTTCGCACACGAGCGGGGCCTCTAATTCAGTTTCGGACCTCCATTCCGCGCCCTAATTGCGACGCGCCAACTGCGCGTTAGCGCTGAGGGCCCACGTGACAGTCTTGTGACGCCCTGATGGCCGCTCCACCCGCGCGGCGCGGTGTCTCCTTGTGCGCACACCGCCTGGCGCTTGCGCAGGGCGTTAGGTGGAGCTGTAGTGTTCGGGAATTTTAAAAACGCGCAAAACTATCAGTATTTCGCGATTTTGAATAATTTATTTCTCAATTCTTCTCATTTCTCAAATCTCATTTCTCAATTCTTCTCATTTCTCAATTCTTCTCATTTCTCAATTCTTCTCATTTCTCAATTCTTCTCATTTCTCAATTCTTCTCATTTTTCAATTCTTCCCATTTCTCAATTCTTTTCATTTCTCAAGTTTTCTCATTTCTCAATTCTTCTCATTTCTCAATTCTTCTCATTTCTCAATTCTTCTCATTTTTCAATTCTTCTCATTTCTCAATTCTTTTCATTTCTCAATTCTTCTCATTTCTCAATTCTTCTCATTTCTCAATTCTCCTCATTTATCAATTCTTCTCATTTATCAATTCTTCTCATTTCTCAATTCTTTCATTTCTCAATTCTTCTCATTTCTCAATTCTTCTCATTTCTCAATTCTTCTCATTTCTCAATTCTTCTCATTTCTCAGTCCTTCTCATTTAAGTAAATGAATTGAACTTAAAATACCCGCCGTGTTCGCTTCGCTAAATAAAACAAAACTGTCAGTATTTAAAGATTTTGCATAATTTTACTGTTTCTCTCATCTTAAAAAACCGGGAGCGGTGGCGCAGTGCATAAACTGATGTAACTGTAGTGTCTCTGACCGGGAGGTCAAAGTTTCGAGTCCCTACGGTGACAGGATTTTCGATGCTAGCTTTTCAACGAGGTCGAATTCGGTTGTTGTCTGGAGAAGAATTCTAGCGGCCGGCTCTTTTGACCACTAGTTTTCCGTGGCTTCTCTGATCAACACCAGGTGAATTCCAGAGCAGTATGCTAACAAACGTGTCACGGACTGCGCGCGATTTTTCCTTCATCTTACTTGTCCTATCCTTACCCCTTACACAGTCTTACACTGACATGCAATACACTACCATTGAAGCCGGGAGAATGGTCGCGGACTTTAGAACTTGTTCCGGTTGGGGCGGTGCCCCGCTGGGGGGAGATATCTGGTTGAGGAAGTCAACGATAGGTCGGCGCCAGATCTCTCCATCATATGAGGGAAGATCACCGCCTCCTCCCGATGAAAAAACATGCAATACACTTACAGGACTAATGACCTCGGTAGTTGATGTGCCCGCAATCACTAAAAATCAATCAATCATTTTAATGAAATTAATTCAACATAAAAAACTCTGTGTTCGCGTCTCAAAATATAACTTCACTTTCGCACTCACTTGCACACCTTTGACGACAAAACGATGATTGCTTCCGATAAATTGATTGCAGCATGCAAACTTTTGGGGTGACCCCAGGATTTGCGCACGTTGTTACGCGGTGCTGTAGTGCTGGCGATATCCAAAAACACTTGAAACACACTGTCAGTATTTCAAGCTTTCGCATAATTTTGCTGTACGTATCATGTAAAGAACTGAATTAAATTTATCTTCGCTTCGATGACTGTAACGTCGCACGCAGAAACGAGTGTACGCGTCAGACGACGAAACGACGACTGCTTCCGATGAATTGATTGCAGCTTGCAAAATTTTGGTGTGGCCCCAGGATTTGCGCACGTTGTTACGCGGTGCTGTAGTGCTGGCGATATCCAAAAACACTTGAAACACACTGTCAGTATTTCAAGCTTTCGCATAATTTTGCTGTACTATCATGTAAAGAACTGAATTAAATTTATCTTCGCTTCGATGACTGTAACGTCGCACGCAGAAACGCGTGTACGCGTCAGACGACGAAACGACGACTGCTTCCGATGAATTGATTGCAGCATGCAAAATTTTGGTGTGGCCCAGGGTTTGCGCACGTTGTTACGCGGTGCTGTAGTGCTGGCGATGTCCAAAACACTTGAAACACACTGTCAGTATTTCAAGCTTTCGCATAATTTTGCTGTACTTATCATGTAAAGAACTGAATTAAATTTATCTTCGCTTCGATGACTGTAACGTCGCACGCAGAAACGCGTGTACGCGTCAGACGACGAAACGACGACTGCTTCCGATGAATTGATTGCAGCTTGCAAAATTTTGGTGTGGCCCCAGGGTTTGCGCACGTTGTTACGCGGTGTTGTAGTGCTGGCGATATCCAAAACACTTGAAACACACTGTCAGTATTTCAAGCTTTCGCATAATTTTGCTGTACTTATCATGTAAAGAACTGAATTAAATTTATCTTCGCTTCGATGACTGTAACGTCGCACGCAGAAACGCGTGTACGCGTCAGACGACGAAACGACGACTGCTTCCGATGAATTGATTGCAGCTTGCGAACCGCGCGGTGGCTCTGATTCTTGTGCACGTCGTGCAGAGGAGTTGTGGTGCTGGGGATACTCAAAAACGTGCGCAAAACTCTCAAAATTTTAACGTTTTTGCATATACTTACTGATCTTTTCATTTTAAGAAAAGTGAATTGCACTTAAACATCTCATTATTTTGTTTAGCGAACTATAACCTCACACTCTCTAAAAGCTTGCACACATCAGACGATGAAACTACGATTGCTTCCGATGTTTGTTAGGGTACTGCTCAGCTATTTGCCTGGTGTTGATCAGAGAAACCACGGAAAACTACCGATCAGAGCAGCCGGCTGCTAGAATTCTCCTCCAGACAGCGACTAAATTCGATCTAGCTGAAAAGCTAGTGTCTAAAATCCTGCCGCCGTGGGGAGTGGGAACCTAGGACGTCCCGGTTAGAGGCGCTACAGTGACATCAGTTGATGCACTGAGCAACCGCTACCGGTGCCGCTGAATTGATCGTCAAAAGTTTAGATGAAGTAACGAAGTAAAAATCTGTATGCTATTCGAAGAACACACTCCGTCGAAGAGCTCGTCCGCCAATATTAGGTAATGGAATGAGACATCCTGTTACGTACGGTGTAGGCCGAACCTGGAAAACGTTCAGGTCCTACATGGTAGTGAGGGCATTAAGAAACCAATTAAACAGACTACAACTATTCCGCGTACAATCGTACATTTTAAGATATAAAACTGACGTGCATATATACACACCTATCTAACATACCTAGACGACATAATAAAGTCGTGCCATAATCAAGAGTAATGAAGTCGGAGATATGTGAAACGAATCACACTTCATTAAGAACTCATTCCTGCCTTGTATCCACAATTCCCATTTTAAGTTCTATCAATTTGAACATTGAATTCCAGATGTTTCATATTCCTTTGCAACACAGACATTTGGAATAATAATGGCTGATGGCTTCCTATTTAACACTCTATGATTTCCCGAACGCGTTAATGAGCTTGAGGAAGCGATCTCCACCCCTCTGAGTGTGGTTTGGCTTTGCCGTTCGGCGAGCTGCACGACCTGGCAGCCGGCGGAGCAAAAGCCCCCGCAGAGGTAGGCTCTCTTCTCGGCTCGAGACTCCTTCCCTCTCGCGGCTCAGTGCTCGGGCGCCGCTTGACTGCGCTGGCGACGCAACCACCGCCCCGTAGCTTCCGCTGCCGCCTCTTTGCCCTCGCCGTCCTTTCACCCTCGCCGCCGCCCTCGCCTCCGCCCTCGTCTCCGCCCTCGTCTCCGCCCTCGCCACCGCCCCGCCGCCCCCTCGCCTCCGCCTCACCGCCACCTCCGCCGCCGCTCACCACCGCCTCGACGCCGCCCTCCGCCGCCTCGCCCTCGCCGCCGCCCTCGCCGCCGCCCTCGCCGCCGCCTCGCCGCCGCCCTCGCCGCCGCCCCTGCGCCTCGCCGCCGCCTCGCCGCCGCCTCCCGCCGCCTCGCGCCGCTCGCCGCCGCCTCGCTCGCCGCTCGCCCGCCGCTCGCCGCCGCCTCCGCGCCTGCCGCCTCGCCGCCGCCCCCGCCGCCGCCTCGCCGCCCCTCGCCGCCGCCCTCGCCGCGCCTCCCCCGCCCTCGCCGCCGCCCTCGCCGCCGCCCTCGCCGCCGCCCGCCGCCTCGCCGCTGCGCCGCCCTCGCCGCCGCCCCGCCGCCGCCCTCGCCGCCGCCCTCCGCGCGCCTCGCCGCCGCCTCGCCGCCGCCTCGCCTGCCCCGCGCGCCTCGCCGCCGCCCTCGCCGCCGCCCTCGCCGCCGCCTCGCTCGCCGCCTGCCGCCCTCGCCGCCGCCCTCGCCGCCGCCTCGCCGCCGCCTCGCCGCCGCCTCGCCGCCGCCCTCGCCGCCGCCCTCGCCGCCGCCCCTGCGCCTCGCCGCCGCCCGCCGCCGCCCCGCGCCGCCTCGCCGTCGCCGCCGCCCTCGCCGCCGCCCTCGCCGCCTGCCCTCGCCGCCGCCTCGCCGCCGCCCTCGCCGCCGCCTCGCCGCCGCCCTCGCCGCCGCCTCGCCGCCGCCCTCGCCGCCGCCTCGCGCCGCCTCGCCGCCGCCCTCGCCGCCGCCCCGCCGCCTCGCCCCTCGCCGCCGCCTCGCCGCCGCCTCGCGCCGCCCGCGCCGCTCCCGCCGCCCTCCCGCCGCCCTCGCGCCGCCCTCGCCGCCGCCCTCGCGCCGCCCTCGCCGCCGCCCGCGCCGCCTCGCCGCCGCCCTCGCCGCCGCCCTCGCGCCGCCCTCGCCGCCGCCCGCCGCGCCCTCGCCGCCGCTCGCCCCCCTCGCCGCCGCCCTCGCCGCCGCCTCGCCCCGCCTCGCCGCCGCCCTCGCCGCCGCCCTCGCCGCCGCCCTCGCCGCCGCCCTCGCCTGCCGCCCCGCCGCCGCCCTCGCCGCCGCCCTCGCCGCCGCCCCTCGCCGCCGCCCTCGCCGCCGCCCTCGCCGCCGCCCTCGCCGCCGCCCTCGCCGCCGCCCTCGCCGCCCGCGCGCCTCGCCGCCACCCTCGCCGCCGCCCTCGCCGCCGCCCTCGCCGCCGCCCTCGCCGCCGCCCTCGCCGCCGCCCTCGCCGCCGCCCTCGCCGCCGCCCTCGCCGCCGCCATCGCCGCCGCCCTCGCCGCCGCCCTCGCCGCCGCCCTCGCCGCTGCCCTCGCCGCCGCCATCGCCGCCGCCATCGCTGCCGCCCTCGCCGCCGCCCTCGCCGCCGCCCTCGCCACCGCTCTCGACGCCGCCTCGCCGCCGCCCTGGCCGCCGCCTTCGCCGCCGTTCTCGCCGCCGCTCGCCGCCGCCCTCGCCAACCCCTCGCCGCCGCCCTCGCCGCCGGCCTCGCCGCCGCCCTCGCCAACACCTCGCCACCGCTCTCACCACCGCCCTCGCCGCCGCCCTCGCCGCCGCCTCGCCGCCGCCCTCGCCGCCGCTCTCGCCGCCGCCCTCGCCGCCGCCTTCACCGCCGCCCTCGCTGCCGCCCTCGCCGCCGCCCTCGCCAACCGCCTTCGCCGCCGCCCTCGCCGCCGCCCTCGCCGCCGCCCTCGCCGTCGCCCTCGCCGCCGCCCTCGCCGCCGCCCTCGCCGCCACCACCCACGGCCCCGCCCTCGCCGCAGCCGACGCTGTCTTCACCTCTGCCGCCGCCTCCGCATTCACCTCCACCTCCTCAGTCACCTCTGCCATCGCCGCCCTTACCCTCCGCCCTCGCTCCTCCGGCTCCCACCGCCCTCGCTGCCGAGGCCCCCTTCGCCTCCACCACCGTCACCACCGCCGCCTCCACCCGCACCGCCACCGCCTTCGCCGCTTGGCGGTCTTTGTGAGCTCTCTGACCCCCACGCCGTCGAGCGTATTGCCATCGAGACGCCAACGCAACCTCCACGCGCTTGCCTGCCTTCGCGGTCGCCCAGGGCCTGCCTTCTACCGCGAAGGCTGCTTCTGAGTCACGAGATATCGTGTTCGCGTAAGTGACTGAGTGTTTCGTGTTTGTGGGCGCGACAACTGATTTGATCATTAGTCCCACGAGTGTAATACCTGTTTAAACCTTGGAGGTGGTGGTGTTTCTCTTGGGATGACAAGTGATGGTTTGCTCCAACCTACATGTCGATTTGCGGTTTTTTCCCCAGCCGGCGACACTAGTGGGGCACCGTCCCGGAAAAGATAAGCTCGAAGGTCCGACTAGCAACCCGGAAAGCATGCAAGGGTAATGCATGTAAGTGTAAGGGAATGTGTGTAAGGGGGCAAGAATGAAAAACGATGAGGGGGAAGAGATTGCGCGCTCCGTGACCCGTTTGTTTGCATACCGCTCCGTAATTCACCGGTCAATGATTTATTTATTTATTTATTTAGTCAAAAAGTCAAAAAAAGTATGTGACGTATAGGGGAGAAAATCATCAGCGCACGCTTTCGTGAGTTTCCGAATCCCTTCCCAACAATTTAACTAGTAATAGTTGAAAGATAAAAAATAATATAATAATAATAATAATAATAATAATAATATAATAATAATAATAATAAATTTAAAAAATCGAGAGATTAACATTTCAAAAACTAGATATTTCCGATGCCGAATTATAAAAGCTTATTTCTAACCGTAAACGAACAAACAGATTTGATTTTTTTGCTTTGCTAATAAAATAGAAACTCACCCTAAGCTCTACTACCACTACAATCAAAAGGAAAGTTCAACTAAACGTGCGCATAGTGTAGCTACATTTACGTCCAGTAGCAAATCAAGGAGCCATCTCAGCATTTCCTCAATGGATCAGGTAAACTGGGCAAAAACCCGAACGAGATGGGGGTCGATATGGGGGATGATAGGGAAATGACCAAAACAGCTTGAATTCTATTGGTCAGCAACTAAAACTGAATTACTAGTTTCAAACATCTGCTTCCGTCAACACCCCAGAATATATTACACTATTCAGAAGAAGATGCAAAAACATGTTAATTGTTTCTACAATTGATAATTAGTATCATAACCCAAGCAAGTTCACCAGATAAAAACACACAAAAACAAGAGTAGCCGTTGTATCTAGTAACGGCCGTAATCCCAGCACATCCTCCCAGCAGCCCAGTATCCTCCCTATTATCGGCACCGTTTACCTAGGCTCTCGCATCCTCAGTCAAATTGCATTTCTCAGAATACCCTTACCAACTCTTTGAACTGAGTTACCAGCTACATACACTGGCACTCGCTCCTCCTTGTGTAGTCGAGGACGTCACGCGAACCGGCAGAGGTAGATCGATGTCACTGCCGTGTCTCTGACCGGACGGTCCTAGGTTCGAGTCCCGACGGCGGAATGATAATCGATACGAGCTTGCCAGATAGGTCGAATTCAGTCGCTAGAGCATAATTCTAGCAGTCGGTTGATCTGATACTTTTTTCGTGGTTTCTGTGATCAACACCAAGCGAATGTCGGGGCAGTATCTTAACGAAGGGGTCACGGACTGCACGTGATCTTTCCTCCCTCTTCCTTCTTCTATCCTCAACCCTTGCTCAAAAACATACATACACTTACACTAACATGCACTACACTGCTGGGAGACTGGTCGAGAGCTTAGAGCTTATTCCGACTGGAGCGGTACCCCGCTGATGGGAGATGGTGCACTTGTAGTGAGAGATACCTGGTTGGGTAATCCCCGTAAGCCGACGGTAGTTCGGCGTCAGATGTCGCCATCCGGCAGGAAGATCACCGCCACTTTCCGTGCTAAAATATTCACTACACTTACAGACCAATGACTTTAGCAGTGGACGCGCCCGTAATCAATAATCAATCAAAAAATTAAGAAGTCAAACTGATAAGAAATAAATGACTGTCTTCTGCAATGAATACCTATTTTGACATATTTTCAAAGATAGTGTTTATAATCAGTTTAACATCTCTTACCGGGAGCGGTAGCTCAGTGCATCAATTGATGCCACTGCAGCGCCTCTGACTGGGAGGCATGTTTTTTCTCGGGAGATGGCGGTGATCTTCCCCGCTGGATGGCGAGATCCGGCGCCGACTTACCGTCGGCTAGTGGGGTTTCCCAACCAGGACTCTCCACCAGCGGGCACTGTCCCAGCCGAGACAAGCTCTAAGTTCCCGACCGGTCTCCCGGAATATGTGATAGCGCAGTGCATGTTAGTGTAAGTGTGTGTAAGGGAGAGGATAGGACACGGAAGAGGAAGGACAGATCGTCCGCGGTCCATGGCCCGTTTGGTAAGGTGGTAAGGTACTGCTCCGGTATTTGGCTGGTGTTGATCGGAGAAACCACGGAAAACTACCGATCAAAGCAGCCAGCCGCTAGAATTCTCCTCCAGATAGCAACTGAATTCGACCTAGCTGAAAAGCTAGTGTCGAAAATCCTGCCGCCGTCAGAATTCGAACCTAGGACCTCCCGGACATCATTTGATGCACTAAGCTACCGCTACCGGTACGTGTGCTCGTGTACGTTTGTGTGTGTGTGTGTGTATGTGTGTGTCAGTGACGGTTCACGCACCAAATATCGACTGTACGGATCACTGACCGTATGCTGAATCACGTATGCTCACGCACGTGCGTGCGCATTTTCACCCAATGACACGCATACGCACGTGACAATTGCGTGGCATGCGGATGCATGTTGTAGCTTCGAGCGATGGGCGTGCCCTCGGAGTGTCACGTGGATAGGTGATGTTTCTCTCACGTAGGCCATCCTCGTGCGGCACAACTTCTTTAACCCTAGCATTCCCAAGTTATATTTGGTAACGTGCTTTACCAACCATGGCCAAAATGTGCCCATATGTTTCAATCCTTATTATGACTATAATATTATAATTAAATATATTTATCTTGTGAGCATGAATGATTTATACTGTAATTGAAGCGATTTTATTAAGTACACATTGTTACATAACAATTAAGGTAATGAAAATAAATGTTGGATAATATTCTTTTACATTGTTAAGTTTCAGTGTTCATTATCGCTTCTATAACTTCATTTAAACCATTATCAGTCATCCTTTTAAACAATACGTACAGGTTAAATGCAACCCACAAGTACAAACAGCTGCACTGTATTGCTTCGAGAAAGGATGACGACTATTATAGTGTTGCCAAAGTAATTCAGTAGCCTTCAGGTACTTTGTCACAAATTTTACCTACCATTGGCAAAATTTCCGATTCACGAAAATATCACACTTTTTTAAAAAACTTTAAATTTATCAGCAGAATTTGATAAGTTTCTAAGCATATTTAAATGTTATGTCGTTGAATTAGGTGTTATTGAGAAGTAGAATAAAAATATTTGAATCTATTTAAAGCACATTTTATTTTAGATACGGAACCAATGGGCATTTTTGCCCATGCTTGGTAAAGCGAGGGTTAACCCATTGACGCTGTTTCTCCATTACGAACGTGGACTCTGTTTGGGTTCAAATTTGACCTCAAATGCATATTTCATGCACATTTCCTATTTGGAGTTATCAATTCAATAAATGATTCCATTTATTTAATGCCGCGCTACTATTTGGAATTATCAATTTAGAAAATGATGCTATTTATTTGTAGTTTTTACTCTATCAAACAAAGAATAATATTTCCATAAAACATTCTAGCATATCCTCATACTGTACATAGGTGTCCACCACACCAGCACAAGAATGCCTGATACAAACCTACCAACTCGTAATAGATAAATACTCCAGATTGTCATTCAGAAGAAAACAACATAACATTATAAAACGGAAACGAGACTCGTTTTTATAATTTTTCTTATAGTTTAGACGGGCAACCTGGAATTTATGTGGAGCATTTCTGTTCCCTACCGCATAAAAATTAAATTATTTTGAACCAGGAAAAAACTGAAAAAATTACAACTCATGTAAAAGTGCACATAAGTAGCATATCTAAAACGATAAGTTCATGTGAATAATTTTCAGTATTGCAAAACATATTTGGCGCTTGAGGTCAGAAAATACCCCAAACAGAATCCAAGGGTTATTGGTCCATGAATTTTGTTGTTTAATTGATTTTTTTCTACAAACATGTCCTTCAGAATAGTATTACCTCTCAATATTTGCTCCTTGTTTGACACTATATAATATTATTAGGAGTTTCAATGAACTTTTATTATGGTGTGTTATAAACAACAATGGTTTGTTATTTTGCACTCAGGAAAGCTTTGAGATGTTTATAATCAGCATTTTTCTATTTCCAAGAAAAAGGCGCTATTCCATAATGCGTTGTTTACACGTACGTATCATACAAGAAAGTACTTGTAGATGTGGTAAAAGTAGGAAAATATTTCAATAATTGGAAATAAGTGAAAATATAGCTTTCAATGGATTTTGTTATTCAAAGTAATTTATAATTGTATTTTCAACCAAGATTTAAAATTAAAGTGCATTTCTCTTGTAGTTACCGTTTGGAAAATAGGATGGCATCAGATAGACAGATCCTATTATATTTCTGTAAATTTTTATAGACATCGTAATCTCGGAATATTTGACTGTCAGGTTTTGGTTCCAGTTTTGCAGAGATCTTAAGGACTTGTATTTTGAATTTTTGTGAAACTCTTAACAAGCAGGATAAAGTATTATTGTTGAAATAGTGGCAGTGTTCTAATTTACATGTGTGGTATATTAATAGAACGTGATTCCCTGCATCAAAGTTTACTTCTTCTAATTATGCTAAGAATTATGATTAAAATATTCATTACGGTTAAATAGGAAAGGGTAATACTGGAATTATTATTATAGTATATAGTATTGTCACTTCACTTTCCGGGGATTTCAACTGCTCTTCGCAGAAGTAAAATTCACGTAATCCACTGCACTTTATATGGCTTCGTCTAGCAAGTTTGCTTGTATTACATATTATCGATTAAACTGTTAAGGGTTAAAATAATTAGCAGCATTCAATCACCGTATTCGATTTTCTGCCCCTACAAAAAGACTTTCTGAAAGCACAGTTCTTCAATCGCATAGATTTTTGACAAAATCCCTACCTCCCACCGTTTGGCATCCTCATTTAGAATCTCTTCACTTGAGTTCTCAAACGTTTTCTGTTCAATCCACAAATGCTCAGGCTATTCAAAAAGTGACACAAAATACATCATACAATTCAAACAGTTGCCTCCGTTCATAGTGAACTCGGAACAGTAAACCCTCGGTTATAGTGAACGTAAGTTACTTGTTCACTTATATTACAATTAAGCTAAGAAGACTCAGTTATAGTGAACCTAAACCTCGGCTATAGTGAACGTAGGAAATACGTCCTGGAAATGAATTACCTCGTTGAAAAGAATATATCCCTCAGTGCCACAAGTCCAATCACTAGACAGTTTATTAATATATTGCCGGCCAAAGGTCATAATCGAAGAAATCTCCCTGATGTGAAGGTTGAAGAAGCCTCCCATAGGACTCTGGAGAAAGGCGAGAAATTACTAACAAAAAGAACGAAGTAAACAATTGAATATCATTGATTTTAAGGACAAATAAATACATTAAAATTCTGAGTTCGTGCTGTTAATGTATTTTGCTGTACCTTTGTATTAATAAAATAAAAATTACGGAGGAATTCTACTTAATTTTGACTTCATCGGGTATAGTGAACAAAACTGGTACTCCCAGAAGTTAACTATATTCAGAGTTGATAGTACTTCCTCGTCATATACTTTTATACTCCTTCTTCCTTCACATCTCTCCTCTCTATGTTCTTGCTATCTAACCGGGAGCGGTAGCTCAGTGCATCAACTGATGTCACTGCAGCGCCTCTGACCGGGAGGTCCTAGCTTCGAGTCCTGACGGCGGTAGGATTTTCGACACTAGCTTTTCAGCTAGGTCGAATTCAGTCGCTGTCGGGAGAATTCTAGCGGAGGGGTGCTCTGATCGGTTTTCCGTGGTTTCTCCTATCAACACCAGGCGAATGCCGGAGCATTACCATACCAAACGGGCCACGGACAACGCGCGATCTTTCCTTACTCTTTTTGTCCTATCCTCTCCTTCACACACACACTAACACTAATATGCACTACACTATCACATATTCCGGGAGACCGGACAGGAGCTTAGAGCTTGTCCCGGTTTGGGCGGTGCCCGCTGGTGGGAGAGTCCTGGTTAGGTAACCCCACTAGCCGACGGTAGGTCGGCGCCGGATCTCGCCATCCAGCGGTAGAAGATCACCTCCACCTTACTAGAAAAGAACATGCACTACACTAACGAGACTAATGACCAAAGCAGTTGACGCGCCCGGAAACACGAAAAAATCAATCAATCAAACTTATCTATTTTCTCCCATGGCCTCTTCTTGCTTCGTCATATCTCCTGAAGGGATGTTGCCGACTAAGTATTACGGGAGCCGAAAAAGTATAACGGGCCGTTTTTATCGTTCACGTCTGGTGTTACCAGAAGCCCGACCGCTGTCGTGCGGCTTCGGTACGCGACGCCGGGCGTCGGACCGTCATTCTACAGCGGTCGCTCCCCGCACGGTTTACGGCGGACGCGAACTTGTTAAATTTAATAGCGCGACGCCCGATTAAGCGCCCCCCCTCCGCACGCCCTGCAGAAGAAGTTCGGCCATTCGCTGAGCGAGCGAGATGCGGGATGAGACGTTCTACACCTGAGGATGCGTAGCACTGAAGTCGAAATGGATAGGTTGGTAGTGGGGAAGCGTAGCACTGAAGTCGAAATGGATAGGTTGGTAGTGGGGAAGCGTAGCACAGAAGTCGAAATGGATAGGTTGGTAGTGGGGAAGCGTAGCACTGAAGTCGAAATGGATAGGTTGGTAGTGGGAAGCGTAGCACAGAAGTCGAAATGGATAGGTTGGTAGTGGGAAGCGTAGCACTGAAGTCGAAATGGATAGGTTGGTAGTGGGAAGCGTAGCACTGAAGTCGAAATGGATAGGTTGGTAGTGGGAAGCGTAGCACTGAAGTCGAAATGGATAGGTTGGTAGTGGGAAGCGTAGCACAGAAGTCGAAATGGATAGGTTGGTAGTGGGAAGCGTAGCACTGAAGTCGAAATGGATAGGTTGGTAGTGGGAAGCGTAGCACTGAAGTCGAAATGGATAGGTTGGTAGTGGGAAGCGTAGCACTGAAGTCGAAATGGATAGGTTGGTAGTGGGAAGCGTAGCACAGAAGTCGAAATGGATAGGTTGGTAGTGGGAAGCGTAGCACTGAAGTCGAAATGGATAGGTTGGTAGTGAGGAAGCGTAGCACTGAAGTCGAAATGGATAGGTTGGTAGTGGGGAAGCGTAGCACTGAAGTCGAAATGGATAGGTTGGTAGTGGGGAAGCGTAGCACTGAAGTCGAAATGGATAGGTTGGTAGTGGGAAGCGTAGCACTGAAGTCGAAATGGATAGGTTGGTAGTGGGAAGCGTAGCACTGAAGTCGAAATGGATAGGTTGGTAGTGGGAAGCGTAGCACTGAAGTCGAAATGGATAGGTTGGTAGTGGGGAAGCGTAGCACTGAAGTCGAAATGGATAGGTTGGTAGTGGGGAAGCGTAGCACTGAAGTCGAAATGGATAGGTTGGTAGTGGGGAAGCGTAGCACTGAAGTCGAAAAGGGGTTGGATGGGAAGCGTAGCACTGAAGTCGAAATGGATAGGTTGGTAGTGGGGAAGCGTAGCACTGAAGTCGAAATGGATAGGTTGGTAGTGAGGAAGCGTAGCACTGAAGTCGAAATGGAGAGGTTGGTTGGTTGGTTGGTGATTCCGGGTGCGTCCATAGCTTGGGTCATTAGTCCAGTAACTGTAGTGTGTGCTTTTCTCTGGACATGATAGTGATCTTCCCCCGCTGGATGGCAAGATCATGCGTCGGCCTACCGTCGGCTAACGGGGTTTCCCCCTAACCAGGACTCTCCCACCAGCGAGGCACCGCCCCAGCCGGGACAAGCTCTAAACCACTGACTGGTTTCCCGGAATATGTGATAGTGTAGTGCGTGTTAGTGTAAATGTGTGTGTAAGGGGAGAGGATAGGAGAAGGAAGAGGGAGGAAAGATCGCGCGCGGTCCATGACCTGTTTGGTAGGGTACTGTTCCGGCATTCGTCTGGTGTTGATCTGAGAAACCACGGAAAACTACCGATCAGAGCAGCCGGCCGCTAGAATTCTCCTCCAGACAGCGACTGAATTCGACCTAGCAGAAACGCTAGTGTCGAAAGTCCTGCCGCCGTCAGGTCTGGAACCTCGGATCTCCCGGTCAGAGGCGCTGCAGTGACATCAGTTGATGTACTGAGCTACTAATAGTAGTAGCACCGGCTGAAATGGTTGCCACCGGCTGCAACGATAGGCAACAACGGTTCTGATGGCGGCAGGATTTTCGACACTAGGTTTTCAGCTAGGTCGCATTCAGTCGTTATCTGGAGGAGAATTCTAGAGGCCGGCTGCTCTGATCGCTTTTTTCGTGGTTTCTCTGATCAACACTAGGTGAATGCCGGAGCAGTACCCTACGAAACGGGCTACGGAGCGTGCGCGATCTGTCCTTCCCCTTCGTTGTCTAATCCTCTCTCCTTACACACACACTTACACTAACATGCACTACACTACCACATATTCCGGGAGACCGGTCGGGAGCATAGAGCTCCTCCCGGCTGGGGCGGTTCCCCGCTGATGGGAGAGTCCTGGTTAAGGGGAAATTCCACTAGCCGACGCTAGGTCGGCGCCGGATCTCGCCATATAGCGGGTGAAGATCACCGCCATCTCCCGAGAAAAAACATGCGCCACACTAACGGGAGTAATGATCAAAGCAGTTGACGCGCCCGGAAACACGAAAAAATCAATCAATCAATCAATCAAAAGCAAAGCCGTTCACATGCTGCAGTACACAACGGCTGCAGTGCATCAACGGCTAATACACTCATCCCTAAAACCTTCAGCGTTTAGAAATATTTAAGATACATTTTGTCCTGGCGTATATTTTATACACAAAACACAAACTTCTCTTCTAACGAGTGTATACTCCGTGGAATCCTATTATTTTTATTAACTATCAAAAAATGTCCACCGTCGGGAAAGTTTTATGTACTTTTTGTTATTTTGAAAGAGTGAACTTTGATTGAATTGCATGGATGTCTTAGCGCGCTAATTTTGAAGTGAGTGGTGTACTGAGAGTCTGTTTGCGAACCTCAATAGAGAAATAATGAACTATCATGTAAAAATACATTCTTGCACGCGGTATTGTGTAACTGTATATTTTTGAAGCTGCCAAACACCAAAACGTTTTTGACCATCATGTTGTTGAGCAATTAAAATATATCTAGACTTATGAAATTGATTTTTATAGTTACATATCCAGAATATCACTTGAAAATTACTTCCTGTATATTAGAACCGGGAAGAATTCGACCAGCCCGGTGCGCTGATCGGTAGTTTTCCGTGGTTTCTCCGATCAATGCCAGGTGAATACCGGAGCAGTAGTCGAATTCAGTCCCTGTCTGGAGGAGAATCCTATCGGCCGGCTGTTTTGATCGGTAGTTTTCCGTGGTTTCTCCAATCAACATCCGGCGAATGCCGGAGAGGTACACTACCAATAGGACCACGGACCGCGCGCGATCTTTCCTTCCTCTTCCTTGTCCTATCCTCTCCCCTTACACACACACTTATACTAACATGCATTACACTGCCACATATTCAGGGAGACCAGTCGGGAGCTTAGAGCTTGTTCCGGCTGGGGCGGTGCCCCGATGGTGGGAGAGTCCTGGTTATGGGGAAATTCCACTAGCGGACGGTAGGTCGGCACTGGATCTCGCCATCCAGCGGGTGAAGACCACCGCCATGTCCGGAGAAAAACATGCACTACACTAACGGGACTAATGACCAAAGCAGTTGACGCTCCCGGAAACACGAAAAAACCAAACCAAACCAAACCGGAGCAGTATCTTAACCAACTGGCCATTGACCGCGCGAGATCTTTCCTTCCTCTTCTTAGCCCTATCCTCATCCCTTACATACGCACGCACTTGCATTCAATACACTACCACACATGCCGGGAGGACGATCAGAAGCTTAAAATTGATCTCGGCTTGGGCGGTGTTCCATTGGTGGGAGATACCTGGTTGGGAAAATCACGTACACCAAAGCGTAGATCAGCGTTGGATTGCGCCATCCAGCGGGGGACGAACATCGCCACCTCTCGTAATAAAAACAAGCACAATGCTTACGGAAAGAATAGCAGTTGACGCACTCGGAATCTCTTATCAATCATTCAATCAATCAATCAAAATATCTTAAGAGAAAAGATGCAGCAAAACGTGATTATCGATCTCAACACTCGTTAACCGAATTGATCAAAACTCAGAGTGACATTTTAAAAACTGCCAAGAACTTTCAATCTGTATTAAACCTCCACGCCAGCGCTGCTTGCCTTCCTGCTACTCCCCTCCCTTCTCTCACCCCCACTCCCCGCCACGCACCTGCCTCGCGTACGTGAGCCAAGGCGGCCTCAGCGTCCGCGCAGCACGTCGGTTATCGCCAAACCGTAAAAAACTAGTTTCTTAACTTGTGATCACCTCTGGGAGCGCGGGAGGGCGTCTGTGGCGCGGAGCACGAGCGTGTGCAGGGGGCGGAGGGAGACCGGGGGGGAAAGGGGAGGGGCGGACGCCAATTCCCACCTGCTTCCGCCCCAAAGTATTTTTTTATTTCTTATTGATTCGCTGCGCGGTCGTCTCGAAGGACGCCCTCTGGCGTCGGCGACCGGAGGGAAAAGTAGCTGAGGAGGAGGTCGCCCTGGGGAGGGGAAGTGGGCGAGGTGATGAAGGGAGAAGGAGGAGGAGAAGTGGAGGAAGGAGCACGAGGGTGGTCGCTCTTGGGAGGAGAAGTGGGCGGGTGGGGGCCGAGAGAAAAGGAGGGGAAAGGGGAGTCGGAGCAGTGGAGGGAGGAGGGGGGGGTGGGCGAGGTGGGAGCCGGGAGAAAGAGAAAGGGAGAAGAAAGAGATAGAGGAGCAGGGTTGGTGGTCGCCCTGTGGAGGGGAAGTGGGCGAGGCGGGTGGCGAAAGGGGGAGGAGTGGGCAAAGCGGCAGGCAGAAAAGAGAATAACGAGCAGGAGAGGAAGTCGCCCTGTGGAGGAGAAGTTGGCGAAGGGGGTGGCAGAGGGGAAAGGAGAAGGAGGAGCAGCTGTGGAGGGAGGAAGGAGCAGGGCAGGAGGTCGCCCTGGGGAGGGAAAGTGGGCGAAGCGGGTGGCAGAGGAAAGGAGAGGGAGAAGGAGGAGCAGTGGTGGGAGGAGGGAGCAAGGTAGGAGGTCGCTCTGGGGAGGGGAAGTAGGAGAGGCGGAGGGGACAGCCGGGTGAAATCGCGTTTCGATGTTGGAGCTCTGTGATTGGATTGCGGGACGCACGGCCTATACGTTCCACTCGGAGTAATCTCGTTGGAATTGTCTTTATAGGCAAACGTTGGCGGACCACGAGTTGGGAACGAGGGGCGGGTGGAAGAGGTGAGAGGGGGGACGAACGTGGACGATGGGAGGCGGGCCGGAGTCAGGGAATGGTGAGTGGTCGGATCTGTGGAAATGTTAAATTGGTGTTACGAAGTGAATCTCACGGTAAAACACGGTTAGACGGAGGAAGAATTGTGAGTGAATTGTGAAGAATTGAAGACGTGGAGAAGAATTGAATAGGGAATCAAAATTGCGAATAGAGGACGGCGAATTTCTTAAAATGTGAGTACTGTTTCTGGCAGTACCAACACATTTTATAAAATGTAAAAAATAAATACATTTTCAAGTATGGAAATTGTAAGAATTGGTAGTGCAGTAGGCATAATGAAAAGTGGCAAATCGTTAATGTACATTGTAGACGGATAAGTGAACCAAGAAATTAAATAGGTTGTAGAGCATATAAGTTAAACGAGAAATATGGAATATGTAAGAATTTCCATGCGTGTAAGTGGACGTGGAGAAATGAGATTATGATGAGGTCGTTGCAATGTTGGTGGAGAACGTGCGTCACAAACCCCATGCTCTGTGAGATGTTAGACGTAGTTGGAGCGACAGGGCGTGAAGGCCCTAGTCGAAAGCGGTGGCCGAGGTGAATGTCAACTGGACTAGGAACAGAAGTGAAGGTGACGTCGGTTGGCGGGGGACAAATGCGTTTCGGAGTCCGAGAAAGTGAACGGAGGGCCGAGAAAGGAGAAAGAGTGGGAGTCGAAGCGGCGTCGACGTGCCCGGCGAGGCATGCGGGCGGGCGTGGAGCCCCGCGCTCGGCGGCGGTGCTGACTGGGAAGCAGTGTTCATAAATTATACAGCCGCTGAGAAGAATCGGGGAAAGGCAGTCGGGCGGGCGGAATGGGATGGCCGGAAATAGGCGGTGAGGGTTGAGAAGGGCAGTGTGGGGTGGGTGGGGTGAGGGGGCGCGGGAGGTGCGGGAGGGGGGGGGGGCAATTCCGGGTAATGCTGGGCGGGGGTTGCGGGTAGGGTAGGGCTGAGTAAGTAGACTGAGTAGGGTAGGCCGAGTAGGGTAGGGCTGAGTAGGGTAGGATCGTGTAAAGTAGGGCTGAGTAGGGTAGGGGCTAAGTAGGGTAGGGCTGTGTAGGGTAGGGCTGAGTAGGGTAGGGTTGAGTAGGGTAGGGCTGAGTAGGGTAGAGCTGAGTAGGGTAGATCTGAGTAGGGTAGATCTGAGTAGGGTAGATCTGAGTAGGGTAGATCTGAGTAGGGTAGATCTGAGTAGGGTAGATCTGAGTAGGGTAGGGCTGAGTAGGGTAGGGCTGAGGAGCGCAACCCTGGGATGGGCAGGGGTTTCGAAACGGCGCGAGGAGGAGCGTGGCGGGACGGGGTGGGGAGGGTGGGACGGCGCCTACTCAATGTTGGATTGCTCAGAGACGACAGATGAGAAGAGTCGGAAGCTCTGCTACGTAGAAATTCTTTTACTGGCCTGAACACCTTTGAGCGTCCAATGCTCAATTGTGTCCAATAAACATCCACGATTCATGCATTGTGTGTTATAGGCATAAGGAGATGTCGTAGTTCATGTTGTGCTCTAGTTCTTTTTTATTCTTTCCTTACTTTTTCGTCTTAATCCACGAAGGTCTGTACACGAATGAGTACATTGGGAGACAAATATTGGTAATTATTAAATAAATAATAATTGAGATTATTTCTTGAAAAAGTAGTTTGATTTTTACTTCTACATTAAAATAAAATAAGCACGTTCTTTACGTTTTCAACTGCACTGTGTAAGCTCTTTGGGTATCACTGGTGGGCTACTTACACCGAGGCCGACCGAATTGAAACAGACCTTAATATATTTACCATCCGAAAGTAATAAAATCAGTCAGTGATGTATTGTGGAGATGAATAATGTGCGTACGATTTCTTGGGAATCCTTACACCAAGATTCACACTTATTTGAATTATTTGTTAGGTGCGAACAAGGCTGATCGTCAATATATGAAAACTAGAACGTTTCCTTTCCAAGTAACAGAAAACCTATTTGTATCTTCAAATGAAGTACGCGTTTCATTGAATTTGCTGACAGAAACACAACTATCCTTTTGCCCTTTTCTCTAGTAACTATTAGCAAAAGAGTCCCACAAAGCGTACGATTAAGAAAGCTGTATTTACTGTCCAGAAGAAGCAATTTCAACATTTACCCTAAGAATCAAGAAAACGACGAAAAGCTGATTGAGATAGCAGTAGATATGTAGGCAGAACCGAAGCGCGCTGTTGAAACTGTGACTAAAGCATAAACTAAACTGTGTGCTGACGCGGGACATTAACCCGGGCAAGATCTGTCTGAAGCTGAAAGTTGAAGACAGAGACTCAAGACGGGTGATGAAATAGGGATGAAGGGCAGAGTTTTTAGATCCGGGACTAGGCTAAGGGCCGCGGTGGGACTCGAGGACCAGGCCGTTTACTGGAAAGAATGAGTTCCAAAAGTGGGATGACGAGTGAATTGGTCAAGTGAATGTAAACCGTTACTACGTAAGGAAACTGCTAAGACACTTGTAGAATAAAAGCAGCAGGATCTGAAGGAGTGAGTTTGATGAGTTGGTAATGGAGATAATTTGCCCATCGTAATGACAAGGTGTGGAAATGGTCAATTTATGGTATGAAGATATCAGTTGGCAGTTCAAAGAAGTAATGAAAAGCGTAAAAATATTGCAAGGAGAAGACTGACGAAACATGTCAATACAGACAAGTGATATTTAACCATAATTAGTTATAATAGACCTGGACAACTTAATACAAAAATTGTATTTACTAATTGTGAAGGATATTAATCTTTGTCGAGATGAAACCACATAATAAGGGAGAATAAAAGAAGAGTTTTCTATGAGGTTCGGGAAAAATGTTGGACATGTCAATTAATACAAAAATGAATATATGGATATGATGGTGTATTGATCATGAAAAGAAAAGGAATAGAAATGTGGCTTAGGAATAGACATGTTCATACACGACTGACAGCAGAGTTCTACGCAGCGCATTTTTCAGGACGATTCGTGGCGCTATTTGGGAATAAGGAAGAAACATATGGTTACTGTAGAACAACGATGTATGAGGTAGTATAATGAAAATAACAGATAATATGGAACAAAAGGATGGTTTTAAGGTTACAATCCTGAAGATGGAACATTGGGGTAGCGCAGGAGTCTCGGATTTGCTAATGAAATAACAGGGCTCGCTTTCTCCGCTTCCTTCTGTTCCCACATTTCGCCATCTGCTTCCCTTCACCCTTTAGATTGCCCTCCTCAGTTCTCCTCATTCCTCCCCAAGGAACATCCTCACCCTCTGAACCTCCCCTCCCCATCTCGCCCGCTCGCTTGCTCCTTTCTTGAATACACAAGCAGTGCTCACATTGTGTAGTTTACTCTTCAACAAATGAAACGCCATTAATTCCTTTTGTTCCCCCTTCCCGAAACTTGGTCACATTGAGCGTCGCAATGAATGTCGAGGACTCTTCTTTCCGAATTTCCCCTCCCACACAGCGGCCGTAATTCAACCCTTTCCCTCCCTCTCCCCGCTCCACGTTCCACTCGGCGAAGATATCCGATAAAGATTTGTGCGCCTTCCTATGGGAAGTTCCCGGCTCGGTGCACCATTATAACTTGTTACCCCGCCCCGACGCGCCGATGTCTTTGTACGCACGGCGGAACTTCGCGGGGCCGGTGCGGGGCGCGCCAGCGTCGCCCGGGATTCCCCGAGGCGGCCTCCATCGGCGATAAATAAACGCGCAGCGCCGCGCGCGCCGCGGCGCGTCGTAAAAGTGTGCGGCGAATCCGCGTCGCGCACATAGTTCCCGGTCGCCCCCGGAGCGCCATCGCGGCGGCCCGCCGCCGGCCGAACTTGTGTAATCGGTTTCCCTTGTAGCCGGCGGCCGTTAGCAGTATAACAGCGAGGGACACGCGAAAGCGTTTATGGGCGCAGAAACCGCAGAAGGCACCCCTCCTCCGGGCGGGGCAGCCCCTCCCCGCCACGATCCGACGCCCACCCGTTCCGGCCTGCCCCGCTCTACACCGCTGTGCTCTGTCATATCCGGTGTGCTTCGCCACGCACCGTTTTTGCACCTGTTAGCCCCGCCTCGATATACCCGCACAGCCCCGTCCTGCCTCGCCTCGTTGCTCTTCTAACCCTTCGCCTCCCCCGCCTCGTCTCGCACCCCCCTCCCTCCCCCCTCCCCCCTGCCTCCCCGCCTCTCGACATCTCTTCCCGTCATGCCCCGTCTCATTACAGCTCATCTCGCCTCACTCCCACTCTCCCCTCTCCTTCCCACTTTGCTTTACTCGTCCCTCGTCTCTCCATCTTTTCTCCTACCATCCCCTTCTCTCTCTCCCTCTCCCCCCCTCTCTCCTACCCCCTCTCTCCTACCCTCCTCTCTCCTACCGTCCTCTCTCCTACGTCCTCTCTCCTACTGTCCTCTCCCTACCGTCCTCTCTCTTACCCTACTCTCTCCTACCCTACTCTCTCCTACCCTACTCTCTCCTACCCTACTCTCTCCTACCCTACTCTCTCCTACCCCACTCTCTCCAACCTTCTTCTCTCCTCTCCCTCTTCTTATCCCATCTCATTCCCAT
The DNA here is from genome assembly GCA_964035755.1 of Teleogryllus oceanicus. NCBI lineage: Eukaryota > Metazoa > Arthropoda > Insecta > Orthoptera > Gryllidae > Teleogryllus > Teleogryllus oceanicus. The sequence continues at coordinate 32,782,008 of CAXIVR010000014.1, read as the reverse complement.
TCCTTGTCTCTCCGCCTGTTCTCCTTCCATCTCCTTCCCTCCTCTCCTTCCACCCCACTCTCCGCTCCCCCCCCCCTGCGCGGCCACGCCCACCCCCTCGCGTGCGCCTCCTGGGAAGTTATGAAACGCGGCGCGCTCGTTGGAGAGCGGGCGGCGGTTTTGTTCGAAAAATTTCGGAATTTCGACATTTTATTGGTGTCCCAGGCGGCGATGTGATTTTATTGGAATTCGAAGAAGCGCTCGATATGTCGGGCTGTTTTGTAAATATTTCTCCCCCGAGGAGGAATGCGAGCAGGCCGCACTCGACCCCGGAACAACAGTGTTTCTTTAACTGGCTGAAAGAGTTGGATTGTGTTGGGATTTTAACTTCGGCATATGAAAAAAAATGATGATTGGTGAATTCAATTTTTGTAAAATTCATTAGTAGTGATAAGTAATCTGTTAGCTTTAGTGTAAAGATATTGCTAGATAAGAAAGATGGTGATGGATTAGATATATTAACGTTTATAAACAGCCAAACGTCTTTTAAATGTAACATGGGTATTAAAAACTAATGAAAACTGTAATGAGCATGTAATACCTATTGCAAATTAAGCTTAAAACGCACAGTTTGACGTTATTTTGATCATAACTTACGAAATGTTTTAAAATTAAATTGTTTCTCCGTAAATGTATTCTCTTGCGTATTACATTTTTTATACATGGTGTCAACAGTACTGACAGTGAAAAGTCAGAATTAATTAATTTGAAAAGTTTCAAAAATATATTGAATTACAAAGCATGAGGTGTTATGATAATGTCATTAAATTCCATTTCCCACGATTCTATCAAATAAATATTAAGCCCGTTTTTCAGGGCTCCAATAGAATTAAATATTCGCCACGAAGACATTTTGGGCTACGGCAGAATGCTGGATTACACAGTAGATCATCTCCTGAACTTCCACCATTATTATATTCTTGATCCAGCAATTAATTTGTTACTTTCCCAGTTTTTATGTCGTACAGTTGTAAAATACTTCTGCCTCTCAACGAATTCTTTAAATAAATTTTTTTCTGACCACGTACAAATGACACAAGCCCATGCTGGCGTCTCTCGTACTATTCCCACGAATCATTTCCACTCACTCAGGTCTTCTGGTTAATTGTTGCTTGACAATGCAAAATTATTTTCTTTCTTTTTCTTGACATGTTCTGTCTTTCTAAATTTTTTATATTACTTATTAGATCATACTAATAGACATACATGCGTGTTAGTGTAGTTTATAAAAGAGTGTGTATGTCCGTGTGTGTAGGTAAGAGGAGAGGAGTGGCAAGGATAGATAGATATTTATTATTCTGTAGATAGGTATATACAACCTGGTGGCAGAACTCTACAATTAACATATTACTAATATTAACTTTAAATTACTTAACAACGTAACATTAAATTCTTTAAAGACATAATAATAATAATAATAATAATAATAATAATAATAATAATAATATGCTAACAATAATAGCATTAACTACATTTTATGGTTGACCTGCACAGTTATTTTAAACTATTAAATACAAGATTACACGACTTTTTAATTACACTTCACTTCACTTTCACTTCACTTCACAACATTTGAAATTCACTTCTCTTTATACTTCTATATTGCACTACACTGCACAACACGTCACAACACTTCAATACAATACCACTTTGAATATAATTATATATTTAGAACAGGAACGCATTTAATAGTAATTAACACAATAATAATAGCAATAAAACTATCAATAATAATCAAATAATAACTGATATAATAATACAACTTACTAAATTAATGAAGTTTACAAATACCATTAGTTAATTTATTTTTAAATCTTTGAACACCTAGAGGAAAGGGTTCCAAAGCTGTCGCAGGTAACTTATTCCAGTCCGTTATTGAACTATCAATAATAATCAAATAATAACTGTTTTTGCGGTCCCTGATCCCTTTCTTACGGAACTTCTCAGGTATTCACCTAGTAAAATGCCGATCTAAGCGGCTGGCCGCAAGAATTTTCTTACAGGCAGTGATTTAATTCAAGCCGTGAATAGAGCTGGTGTCAAAAATACAATATCAACGAGACGCGAATCCTAGGTCCTCCAGATCAGAGATACTGCCGAGGCAACAGTGTTGTCGCGGAGGTATCACAGCAAGTTATTTCTTCCGTCAATAACTCCGTCCTTCCAAATACACATTCCACTTCTCATCAGCACCCCGTGAGCATCTCCCGCAAGCAGTGTCTCAGGGCATCAACTGATGTCACTGCAGGGTCTCTGACCGGCAGGTCCTAGGTTCGAGTCCGACGGCGGCAGGATTTTCGACACTAGCTCTTCAGCTACGTCGACATCAGTCGCTGTCTGGAGGAGAATTCTAGACGCCGGCTGCTCTAATCGGTAATTTTCCTATGTTTCTCCGATCAACACCAGGCGAATGACGCAGCTGTACCCTAACAAACGGGTCACGGACTGTGAGTGATCTTTCCTTCCTCTTCCTGGTCGTATCATCTCCCCTTACAAACACTTACACTAACATTCACTACACTATCACACATGCCGGGAGACCGGTCGCGAACTTAGAACTTGTCCCGGCTGGGGCGGTGTCCCGCAGGTGGGAGATACCTGTTTAGGGAAAACCACATAGTCGACGGTAGGTCGGCGCCGGATCTCGTCATTCAGTGGAGGACGATCACCGCCACCTCACCTCTTACGGAAATAATGACATCGGTAATTGATGATCTCGGAATCCCTGACAATCAATTCCGCAAACACCCTTGCGAGATATTCCCCTCGCTCCGTCGCTACTTTCCCTACTCCCCCGACACTAGCTTTTCAGCTAGGTCGAATTCAGTCGCTGTCTGGAGAAGAGTTCTACCGGCCGGCTGCCCTAATAGGTAGTTTTCCGTTTCTCCGATCAACACCAGGCGAATGCCGCAGCAGTACCCTACCAAACAGGCCACGGACCGCGCGCGATCTTTCCTTCCTCTTCGTAATCCTATCGTCTCCCCTCACACACGCTTACACTCACATGCACTATACTACTACATATTACGGAGGCCGGACGGGAGCTTAGAGCTTGTCCCAGCTGAGACGGTGCCCGCTGGTGGAGAGTCCTGAGTGGGGAACCCCACTCAGCCGACGGTAGGTCGGCGCCGGATCTCGCCATCCAGCTGGGGTGTCCACCGCCATATCCCGAGAAAAAACATGCACTACACTAACGGGACTAATGACCAAAGCAGTTGACGCGCCCGGAAACACGAAAGAAACAAACCAAACCAAACCTACTCCCCCTGCCGGAGCGTGAAGTTTCGTCCGTAATCGTTGGGATCTGCATAATCCGTCGTCCGTTTTATGGAGCCACTGCGGTTCGCGTGCGTAATTCCCAAGTAATAGCTCTCTTTCGTTTGGATTCTCTCGTTTCTCTTTCACTTGCGCCTAGCGATTCTCGCGGCGGTGCCGGCAAATAACGCTCGCGTTGAAAGGCAAACGCGTTAGGACGGCTGCTTCCACGGCAACGCCATTCAAATGTGACGCGAGCCGTGTTGATATTAGAAGGCGGTGACGGCTACTCTGCTAATAAATGTCTGATGGCGTGCCAAGATTACCCTCCGATTTGCGTCTCCTCTGCTTGATATTGCGTGGATTAGAGGAAGAGGCACAAAGGAAAGATCAACAACTGTGCATGGATCTTCTTGCGAATCGGAATGTTTTTCCGGGAAATGAAGATGAAAGTGTAATGTAATATGAAGTAGACGAGTGATGGTGTTGAAAATAGAAATTGAGTAGGATTGAGTTTTGTCAAATCAAATTTGCTCGAACTCTAAAGTTTATTAGTTTTGAAACCTTCTCACTTTATTTGAAACAAGAATATTACCCAAATACGTAATGTTATACACATGTACACATACTATTGCGTATAATTAGTAAGGAACTGGAAACGGTCAAACTAGAGCTTCATTATTTTCAAGAGAGCTATCTTTAAACCGTGTTTATATTGAAGATTAAAACACCAAAATAAAATTACATGCAGTATTCGCAAAATTAAAAATGTTTTCACGAAGAAAACTGTCCTTAAATGGTGTAGCATGTAGAAATTGTCATCTTGAGAAATATTCAAAGAAATTAAGTGCTTGATATTGTTCTCAACAATTTCAGATAAAAATGAGAGAAGATGGATAAAGAGACATGTAACACATGTCCAGAAGAAAAATTTTGTGGCGCAGAGCGAAGTCACTTGCCATTTACCAAGGAGGCCCGGGTTGGATTCTCGTCGAATCTCATTTGAAATTTGTCCCAACAAAACGAGTTTGTCTGCTTCACAAGGGTTAGTCCACCCCCTGTGGAGTGTCCTACCTTTATTCCTTCCCAATGCTGGCGGCTGGGTAGTGACACAGGATTGCGTAGTAGGAGGCACGTACGTGGAGATACTACCTGGCGGTTCTCTTTGACAACTGACTGCGACGAGACGTGACATCATATGACAATGTTAATGGAGGATTACTCCCAAAGCGCACTAATTAGCGGAGGATTACTCCAAAGCGCTCAACGCCCCCCAAGGGGCTCGGAGACGTGTTGCGTCAACTGAGACGCAACAAATTAAAAATAAGAAAAATGAATAATTTTAAATAGATTGCTGTTGAATTTGCATCCTCTATATTCTATATATAAATAAAAAGGAATGTGTATATGTGTGTCGCACATATATACAAAAACGCTTGAACTATTTCGCTGACATTTTCATATTTGGATAATATTAGTAATTGAAGTGTTTAAAGAGTAGTTTGAGTTAGTGGGGGCGTTGATGATTTATTCGTTTATAACTACTCAAACGTCCCCGAACTCTAGCCAACCCGCCTCCCAAACAAGGATTGAGCGCGTCTTCATGGCATCTAAGTATTCTGCTCCTGTGATTGTGAAATATCGGCCAGGATTATTACTTGTTTCTCAGAAAGTAAATCAAATTTCTTCAAAATAATGTCATAGCGAAAGCATACCGAAATATGGAGAAGAACGTTTTAACAGCAGGATATTTCACAATTATGTCGAAGTCAGGATATAGAACAACACATATTTGCGACCAAATCTTTCATCTGTTAGAATTTTTGCACAACGTAGTGTAAAACGTATTTAACAATCACGTCAACAGTAGTGTGGCTTGTGCAATACACTGCAACAGCAAGGCATTGTACGGTCAACTAGTTGGAAATAAAAGAAACAAATTTGGACTTTGGACTTTTGCAAAACATATTTTCGAAAACGATTACTTGAATAAATACTCAGAAAAGATCGGAATGTAGGTAGGTTGGTTGGTTGGATTGTCAGTGAATCCCGTAGTGCATGTTTTTTCCTCGGGGGGTGGCGGTGGTCTAGCCCCGCTAGACGACGAGATCCGGCGCCTAGGTGGATGACCTACCGCGCGTCGTCGTCTAGCAAGGCTTCCCTCAACCTGGTATCTCCCACCAGCAGGGCACCGGCCCAGCCTAGACCATCCTCTAACCTCCTGACCGGTCTCCAGGCATGTGTGGGGAGAAGTGGATATTAGTGTAAATGCGTGTGAAAGGTGTGTAATAGCGCGCGGTCCGTGGCCCGTTTGTTAGGGTACTGCTCCGGCATTCGCCTGGTGTTGATCGGAGAAACCACGGAAAACTACCGATCGTAGCAGCCGGTCTCTAGAATACTCCTCCAGACAGCGACTGAATTCGACTTAGGCCTAGAACATCTTGCCACTCTCGTGACCCGAACCTAGGACCTCCCGGTCAGAGGCTCGGTATGAAGGCGCGAGCAGGAGCTGCTCAGGCGTTTCGCGGGACGGTGTGCGTGGGTGAGGGGATGGGGGCTGCAGCGCTGGCGGCGCGTGCAATGGGCGGCGTGGGGCCTGTTTCGGCGCCGCAATTGCTGCCGCATGCGAGCGCCTATCAGCCACCTCCCCGCACGCCCCACCACCCTCCGCTCCACGCCACGCCCCCCAATTTCCAGCCGCTTCTGCGCCAACCTAGCTGAATATCAGTTTACCTTGTATACACCCACCTCTGTTTAGGATTTTCTCTTATGTGTTACCGGGGGCGGTGGCTCAGTGTATAAACTGATGTCACTGCAGCGCTACTGACCGGGAGGTCCTAGGTTCGAGTCTCGTCGGCGGCAGGATTTTCAACACTAGCTTTTCAGCTAGGTCGAATTCAGTCGCTGTCTGGAGGAGAATTCTTGGGGCCGGATGATCTGATTGATAGTTTTCCGTGGTTTCTTCGATACACATAAGGTGAATGCCGGAACAGTACCCTAACAAACCTATCCTCACCCCTTACACACACACACATTACAGTAAGATTCACTACACTACCACACATACCAGGAAACCGGTTGGGGAGTTGGAAGTTGTGCCGGATGGGGCGGTGCCCCGCTGGTGGGAGATACCTAGTTGTGAAAACACGCAAGCCGATAGGTAGGGCGGAGCTGGATCCTTCCATCCAGTGGGGGAATATCACCACCACCTGCCTATGAAATATATAGCACTACATTTACGGGACTAATGACGTTCTGAGTTGACGCGCCAGGAATCACTAACAATTAATCAATCCTTGTGTGTTTTTTGGTGAATGATTTCGCGTCAACTGCCGTCATTACTCCCGTGAGTTTAGTGCATGTTTTATCGGGGAGGTGGTCGCAATCTTCCGCTGCTGAAAGGTGAGATCCACCATCGGGTACTAGTGATTTCCTTAACTAGGTATCTCCCTCCAGCGGGGCACCGCTCGAGCCCGGACAAATTAAACGTTTCTGATAGATCTCGGGTTTTCTCGTTACTCCCTTCTCGCTGTTTCTATTTGTCTATCGTCACGGTGTTTCATCATGTTTTACAATTATTCGTTCTCCTTTGCCATTTCTTTTTCTTACGGTCCCTTTTGGTTTTTTTGTTTTATATCTTCCCAATTGGCTCCTTCGTCCCCTTTCCCTATTCTTGCCTACTCCATCTTGCCCAGAATTCCATCCTCTCCTCCACTCACCCTTATTGACGTCCGACGGCACTCACTCCCTCTGTCTCACTTTCTCTCCCCTTTTACGCTCTGACTATTCTCTTTTGATCTTAATCAAAAGCCAAAATTGTTTGAAATTTCCAGAAAAAGCGCAACGACAATGGCATTTAATGTTTGTAGTTTTTTACGCTCACACGAATGAGGGATAATGCGATTGGATATTATTTTATGTATTCGGGCGTGGCAAAATAATATGTTCTTAGTTCCGGATGTAATGCACATGCTTTATAATGGAAGGTAGCGGTATTCTTTTCCGTCTCAATGGTGAAATCTGACGCCGACTATACGACAGCCTACCAGATTCTCCTCATCCAAATATCTCGTTCCCGTGAAAATGTTTCTACGCTCCCGACTCGTGACATGCTCTACGCTCCCGACTAGTCTATGTTAATGCGTGAGTAAGTCGGGGGTGACGATAAGACAAGGACGAGGAAAGAATGATCGCGGTCCTTTGCTCTTTTGTTCGGGTACTGTTGCGGCAGTCGACTGGTGTCAATTGAAAGAACCACGGAAAATTACCTACCAGTGCAGACGACCACTGGAATTCTCCTCCAGACTGGCTGATCTCAACGAACGAGTGTCGACAATCCTACCACCGTCGGGGCTCGAACCCTAGAACCTCTCGTCGGTCTAAGCTATCAGAACGAAATCGAACGAAAATCAGAACGAAATGGGGGAAAGCTTTGCTTTAGGATTGTGTAACGTTTATCCTCTAACATTTTTTTGGGGAAATACTCATTTGTTTTTTCTTTTACTTTCCAAATAAGTTAAAAACGCAACACAGGAAGAAACAATATTAAGTTACAATATTAAGTTAAGACTACATTCAAAAATACTCTGGTCTCTATCATTGAGGGAGAATTTTTGGAGAGATACCGCGAATGTAAAGGCGATGCGATGACTATGCAAGAAAACTCCAGTGCCAAGCTACATTTAGCGCTAAACTTATCAGACGGAAAGATAAAATATTTTAAATAATCAGCATGTCGACAAAATTGAGCATAGAGGTCATAGTGCATTGTTTGTTTCTGAACCAAATATGTTTCAAAATCCCTGTGTCACTTGCCACTAGTTCTGAAATAGGGAAGACTAATTTGGGGTTGCACTGACAATTATCGACAAACTAATGACAGTACAATTATCGACAAACTAATTAAAATTTTAAACATATGTAACTTAAATTTGAAACGTAACAAAGTGGTTTGAATTTGCAAAGTTCTTTGAGTGGCTTTCGACGTAACGATTGATACATCAATGCTTGTAGAAAATTAGTCAATTCTCTACAAGTTTCAGGTTCCAGAACGCACCCCAAAAATATGATTAATTTTATAGAAATAGTTGAATATTTATACTATAATTTAAAAATTATTTGGGGTACTTGAATGCCGTTCCGCCAGGTTCCCCCAGAAATCAAGGTGTAATATGGTGTAATATATATACACCCACTGCTTGGTCCAGGAACCAGGAACACTCCTCAAAAATATTACTTTAAAAAGAAAAAGTTGTATATTTATAGCATAATATAAAAATTATCTCCGAGGTATCGGAACGCCGTTTCGTCTCTTTCCGCCAGAAATCAAGGTGTGTGTGTGTGTGTGTGTGTGTGTGTGTGTGTGTGTATATATATATATATATATATATATATATATATAGAGAGAGAGAGAGAGAGAGAGAGAGAGAGACAGACAGACAGAGAGAGAGAGACAGAGAGAGAGAGAGATAGAGAGAGATAGTGTGTGTGCTTCCGCGTGAATAGTATCCTGAGTATTCAGTACATCCTGGCAAGAGAATGCCACGCTAATTTGCCGGGAGACAGACATTGCTTGAGGAGGGTGCGATCGTGTGCGAGGCTGGCGCGGTGGAGGGGGTGATGAAGGGCGGGAAGGGGGGAGGGGAGAAAGGGGCGTTCCTACTCGGCGACGCGCGACGCCTCCGCCCGAGCATTTCCCGGCGCCACACCCGCATCAGCGCGCGCCGCTGCCCATCGACGCGCACTGCCCTCCCACAGCAACCACCACCCTCCGACCGCGACGCGGCGCAACCCTCGCACCTCACACAGCGCCTCTGACCGGGAGGTCCAAGGTTCGAGTTCTGACGGCGGCAGGATTTTCGACACTAGCTTTTCAGCTAGGTCGAATCCAGTCGCTGTCTGGAGGAAAATTATGGCGGCCGGCTGCTCTGATCGGTAGTTTTCTGTGGTTTCTCCGATCAACACCAGGCGAATGCCGGAGCAGTACCCTACCAAACGGGCCACGAACCGCGCGCGATCTGTCCTTCCCCTTCCTTGTCCTATCCTCTCCCCTTACACACACACTTACACTAACATGTATTACACTACCACATATTCCAGGACATCAGAAACATCGGAATTACATGTGAAATGTGTACTGGGAGTGACACCATCTGTGTTACGTGAATTAGATGTCGTGTTGAAACCTTGATCTAGAAACACGTCACTTTGAGAGACATAAAATATGTTTAATTGTTTACTTTTTATATCACATTCCTAATAGAGATTTAATATTTTTCTCTGTTTGAGAATATCTTTTATAATTCTAATTTTATGAAAGAAAGTATTGTAAATGTAGAATTTGTTGGAAAAATTTTATCTCTTTTAGAGCTAATACTGTCCATAGAATTTGAGCCGAGCTCCCCCTACAAACCTGCCGCTTGCACATTGTCAACCGAAGTTGTGGGAATCAGGATAAGCGTGCAGACGTCTGCGCATTGTCTATTTGCGACGCGAGGTTGTGATTGGCCGTCACCACAGCGAGTTGGCGGGCCGGACAGCGTCAAGGGGAAGCGGTGGAGACGTACTCAACAATGACATGATCGGACGCGTGATGATAGCACATGAGAGCGACTGGGACGCTCGGCAGACGACAGCGTTCCTCAGTAATTCCATGACCACTTGCTTCACCCGGCTGCAGCAGGACGCAATTTGCTTACGGCACCACCCCCGCCGCCCCCGCCGCCCCCGCCGCCCCCGCCGCCCCCGCCGCCCCGCCGCCCCGCCGCCCCGCCGCCGCCGCCCCTCGCCGCCCCGCCGCCCGCCCCTCTCGCCGCCCCTCTCGCCGCTCCCTCTCGCCGCCCCTCTCCGCCCCTCCGCCGCCCTCTCGCCGCCCCTCGCCGCCCTCTCGCCGCCCTCTCGCCGCCCCTCTCGCCGCCCCTCCTCGCCGCCCCTCTCGCCGCCCCTCTCGCCGCCCCTCTCGCCGCCCCTCTCGCCGCCCCTCTCGCCGCCCCTCTCGCCGCCCCTCTCGCCGCCCCTCTCGCCGCCCCCGCCGCCCTCTCGCCGCCTGCCGCCCCGCGCCCTTCCGACCCTCCTCGTTATCCCCAGCGAACGTCGCATCTCTCGCCCGCCACGCCCCCTGCGGACACAGGGTTGCCAGACTACCTGGATCCTGGTATTTGTACCAGGATTTTAATGAAGATACCGTGTAGTAGGATGAAGACATCCTGATACACTTAAATATCAGGATTTTATATCTAGTTATAAAAGATAATGCACTATTAAAAATTTCTATTATATTTTTATTCATTAATTTAACACAAACACCAATATTACAAATAACTGTGATCTTTATACAAACACTGTCACAAAAACATTAAGATTGATATAGAGCTTAAAATGTCGCGTTTACGGTAATATTTAATCACCATTTTCTTAAAAATGGCTTCAAATTTTTCAATAAAAATTTCTATTCAGGACGAGAATTTATTCATCTTTCTTTGTAATATTCTGAAAGTAATATTTCGGTATACTATTAAAAAACCAAAAAGTTGAGAAAATGTAAAAAGCGTACTTTGGGCAATGATGGCAGCTGACCCGAGGATGATACAAGACCGTAAAACCAGTCCACACCATGGAAATTAAAAAACTTTACTACGAGAAAATCTGTGCCATTCTGTTTCACCACTAACTTATTACTAAAACAAAACTAACAAGGTAAACTATTTTCATTACCTGACTTTTGGAGAAAGGAACTTTTAACTTTCTTAAAACAAAATTTTATTCTGCCTCGAAACTTCACATTCAACTTATTTAGTGTTATTGCTATTGTATATTAATCCGTTAATATCATATTACAAAAGAAGTCTAGCAATAAAACGTGAAATAAAAAATATTGAAAGAAAAAGTACTTAATACATGATTTATAATAATCATGCAGCATCATAATTCATGAGATTGTTCACACAGAAACAATTGAAGAAATTGAGGGAATTCTGATTTGGTGTTGTTGACGTTCTTATAAGAAGAAATAAAAGAGGTAATATGTTGACGAAGATGACCTCTTTTATTTCTTCTTAATTGAAGAAATGTATAGGTACGTGAAACTTCTGTGTTTACATTATGTTAAAAAGTTACATCCTTTCATCTGAAAAGTTTCATAGATCAAACACCCAACTCTAGGAATTTCTCACGGTAGTTTTCCAGGAATCCAGTAGTTGCTTTCTGCTTACCCGTAACAGTTTCTCGGAAGCTAGACCGACCACTTCTCGACTCCTCTACTGAGCAGGACATTAGAAATTCCTTTGCACATAATGTTCACTTTCGTAGCATTGGAATTGGTCTCGCTTTCATTCTCCATGCCTCTTTCCCTCTCCCTCTCTCTCGCTTTCATTCTTTGTCTTTCTCTTGCCAAAGCGATATTTCCTAGAATTCAATTGCTCTTTATGCTTTTTTTTTAAATTTGTTGCAACCCTTAATCTTATCATTATCGACCCAACGCGTCTCTTCGCCTCTTGTCGAGCGTTGAGCGCGGAGTAATCCTCCATCAATGTCTCGTATTTTATGTGTCTCGTGTCGTCTGTTGGTTGTCAAGAGGACCGCCAGGTAGCATTGCGTACGCGCTTGCTAATACGCGCTCCTGCGTCACAAAGCAGCGGCCAGAATTAGGAGGGAATTAGGATAGGGGTAGGGTTTAGGACACTTCATTAGGATAGGGGTAGGGGGTGGAGAAGCTCTTGTGAAGCATCCAAACTCGTTTTGTTGGATCAAATTTTAGAGAATTTTAGAGATTCGAAGGGAATCGAACCCGGTCCTCGTTGGTGAATGGCGGGCGACTTCGCTCTGAGCCACGAGATGATACTCTTAAGAACGGAACGTTTCTTGTTTTTTTCAACGACGGTATGGGACTTCAAAAGTTGAAAATTAAATAAAATTAGAAACTAAATGAACTAACTAAAATTAGAAGAAAATAAATTGATCTACAAACTTCAAGAAAACTAATTAGTGTATAACATAATGTGTCTTTGTTAATGATGAAATCCTCTTAAAATCTTGTTAATAATTATTTTATACTCTTGACCTCTGCTTCCATGGTTGATGTATTTATAGATGAATCTGTTACTATACTAATCCGGTTTGCAGCTAACAGTTAAAGAGAAAATATAAACATTTTATTATTAATATGTTATAGCGATGCACATACACATAACGCAGATAATATTATCAATAACATTTCCTTACGTTTTGGTATTTAATTTTATATAAAACCATCACATTAATACCAATGAACGAACATGAGATCGACACCATTATCTTAAGCTCCTTTACACAAACCGACAATACAGTTTAAAGAAATATGTGCCAATTCTTTAGAAAAAATTCAAAATTGTTTTGTGGTTACGTGTAAAGTATTCTCAAAGTATAATCAAAATATACCTTTGGAACTCCCAAAGCTTAGGGCTTGTTTAGAACGATCGGGGAATATCAATTTTGGAGAGAATCGACTGATATGTTTAGGCGCTGTCGTTGACCATAGACGGAAAGGACAGTTAGACGGACAGAAAGACGTTTTATCGGCAATTGATTTTTCGGTATTAAGGGCCCACAAAACATTTATTCTGACTACACGTCAAATTAGAGGAAGTAAATTACTACATACTGAAACGCCTTTCGTTTCTGTCAAATTATTTCTGCAACCGGTTTCCTAATTTAAATCATTTTTGGACGCCAGGAAAGAGTTGCGATTTTAAATTTCCCGCAAACACATCTAAAGGGAAATTTAATATCATATCCCTTTATTTGTGTCTCTCTTTTTACTTCCCCCTTCCCTTCCTTGTCCCAGCTCTACATACATTTCTCTCAATGTTTATGTCTTCTCTCCCCTTTCGGGCATCTACATCTTCTCTTTCTTATTTTTATATTCTCGCACGTTCTCTCCCCTTTCACGCTTTTTTCTTGTACTCCTTTTCAATTTCTGTATTGATGTTACATATTTTAATCATCATCTATTTCTCTTAGTGTTTCTTCATATTCAAAAGAATTTTGTGGTATGATTATCGCGAATTTGTGGTTTCTATTTCATCTGCAAATTTTCTAGTTAGTTAACACTTGCATAGCAATGCCGTTTGCCACACGAAAAACATCAATGTTAAGTTAAAGACAGTCTCCAGAACAAATTGCAAAATACTTGAAGGTAGATTCCATATACATGTGTCTCCAGATAAATATTACAAATTTATAGAATATGTAAAGAGATAGAAAATGAATCCTTTTTACCATGAAGCATATAAGGGAAAATTTCCTGTGACAGAAAGAAAATGCTGGAATTCCTACATATCTATTGAAAGTGGCAATGCTTTAGATTTATTTTGAAGCAAGAATGTAAACGTCCGAATGAAAGTGGAATAAAACATATGGCTAAGTACATATTCTTCTAAAATAGTCCAAAACAATGAAAAAGTTCTTATATGTATACTACAATTTCTTTCTATCACATGAGAATTACTTTTCGATATAGAACATTAAAACACCGTACGGGTTTGAATATAAGTTCGTAAGCTTACTACAATATCTTGACAGATAGCTTCCCGGCTGACTAGTAGAATATTGTCGATGGAATACTTGTTACACCAATTCTTGCGTTCTTACCTCTATTAAAAATGTAACAAATGTCTCAACGATTTGCAATGAATAGGACTTAATATTTCACACAAAATTAATACGCGGTCGCAACTTTCCACATACTCACGATTGACTATATTCAGATACTTCCATCTATGGAGTTACCCTAATGTACATCCCCTCGAAACAGGGAATATATTTTTCCAAAACTCCAACTACAACATGAATAAAACTTCCAATTACAATTTAATAACTCCGTGTGTAATCCAAAATCTAACAAAAAACTGCGCTTTTAACGACAACCCTCCTGATCGACGTGTGTTAGAGGTAAAACCCCCGCCATGAATGCAATGTGCCTGATCCACGTTTGAATTACCAAGAGACGTCAGTGACCGGAAGACTCTGCTCTTCGGGCAGCAAAGCACCGTGCGAATCGCGCAGTGTTGCCAACTGACGCGCTGACGGGGGAAAGCGCCGTGTTGGCGTGTGATGTCACGCATGTCTTGCCGTGCCGTTTGGCACGCTTGGCGACGCGGTCTCCCACCGGCACACAATCCTCGCAACTTCGACTGCGTGCGACTCGGAAAACCATTCAACAGAGACAATCTCTCTCCATGTAGAAGCTCGCGACATCAAAGCCCGAATCCGCGTGGGATTTCGTCCTTGCGGTCGCCGCCCTTACGTGCGTCATTCAAGTTCCATTTACTCGCATGCAGCTACAGAGCTGTTCTATTCTCCAACTGATATTCACATTCCTTTATTGTTTTTTTCTTTACCATGCCATTTTTATTCCTAGTGCGTATTTTCTCTGCTACCGGATTGATTTGATTTCATTTGATTTTTTCGTGTTTCCGGGCGCGTCAACTGCTTTTTTTGTTTTTCTTCGTTTACCATGCCATTCTTATTCCGGGCGTTTTTCTCCGCTGACTACCGCCAACTGCTTTCGTCATTAGTCCCGTTAGTGTAGTCCATGTTTTTTTCGCAGGAGATGGCGGTGAACTTCCCCCGCCGGATGGCGAGATCCGTCGACTACCGCCGGATGGCAAGATCCGTCGACCACCTACCGGAAACTACCGTCGGCTAGTGGGGTTTCCCCCTAACCAGGACACTCCCACCAGCGGGTCACCGCCCCAGCCGTGTCAAGCTCTAAGCTCCCGACCGATCTCCCGGAATATGTGGTAGTGTAATGAATGTTAGTGTATGTGTGTGTGTGTGTGTGTGGTGTGGTGTGTGTGTGTGTGTGTGTGTGTGTGTGCGCGTGCGTGTGTGTGTGTGGGGGGGGGGGGAGGATAGGACAAGGAATAGGAAGGACAGATCGCGCGCGGTCCGTGGCCCGTTTGGTAGGGTACTGCTTCGGCATTCGCTTGGTGTTGATCGGAGAAACCACGGAAAACTACCGATCACAGCAGCCGGCCGCTGGAATTCTCATCCAGGAAGCGACTGAATTCGACCTAACTAAAAAGCTAGTGTCGAAAATCCTCCCGCCGCACAGTGGTCTATTTTGCTCATTTACGGGGACATTTGCCTTGAAACCAAAGTTGTTGAAACCTCAATATATCGATTCACGAGTGTGAAGAGAAGCTTGAATAGTTCGAAAAAGTATAAATAGACCATATTCTATAAAGCGTAGAGCGATAAGGATTCATGAAACGAAGCGAAAGACACAGAGCGCGTTCAGTCTTGTTTGGAGGTCGCTCGGTAGGCTGTGTTCGAGATGTCCTAGTACGTGCGTGTTATATTCCAGTGTGAACATTTTTATCCCATCATGGAATCTGGTTCTTGAGGTACTTTATATATTAATTTTAATATGTGTTTATCGTTTTAGAAGTATTAAATTTATTTTATTAAAAAACGGGGGGAAAATGAAGGTGTATAACTCTTAGTCGAAATTCATTGGAGTAGAACAAAAAAGGACCTCGTTGTAACATGACTAATTTTTTATATGATGTAGAGTATTTATTTACCTTTAAAACGAGACTAATTTTAATGTGCGGAGATTTGCGGAAATTGTGTTATTTAGTTTTATTTGTCGGTAGGTGCGCGACTGGGAGTGACGCGTCTGGAATTGTTTGGATTTCTTTCGCACGAAGGCCTTCTGTCTCAGGCAAATAAAACTCATGTGAGAAAGAAGGTAGTTGATTTGATAATGTCGAGAGTTCAGAATGTTCCAGAAGACGATATTATCAATAAAATTAGATTTTTTACTATCTCAATTGTTAATCACTGGAAAGCAAGCGAAAGGCAGAAGGAAACATTTTTGAAACAAAATAAAGACTGGTTAGAAGAAGAAATGATCTTTCTTCGACATGATATACGATCACGAATCCATAATCAAAGAGAATTTGATACGTTGAGCACCAGAAAAAAGGGAAGGTGCACAAGAAAATTAGTTGAGGGCCACAGTCCTCAAGAACTAGCTTTCGATACAAACAGTCTTCAGAAAACAAGGCAAACGAAATGTTGGTCATGTGATAAAAAAGGCTACAATTTCAAGCCCTCGTTCGTTGAGGACAATGAAAAAAATGCAAAAGAAAAAGTTTGACTCTTACACTCCAGAAGAAGCCCTGGCTCTGATTATAGACGCCAAATTGAGTAAAGCACAATATATTCAAATAAGAAAAGGTGCAAAAGAGAGAAATTGTGATATATATATATATATATATATATATATATATATATATATATCCGGCCGGCAACAAAGTACTGAAAGTTAAAGAGCAGTGCTACCCCAAAGACATAGTTATTTCCGAGACAAAAGGCGAGGTTAAATTGCAAAGCCTACTTGACCACACAGCACATCGTTTATCCATAGTTCAACACGAAGTTATCAGCAGAGTTGTAAGTGAGCATGAAACTTCCTCTTTCGAAATTATTTACAAATGGAGTTTTGATGGAAGTTCCTGTCATTCAAACTACAAGCAAAAAATTTTTGAAAGCGCACATGCTACAGATTTTGATTTGTTTTAACGTCAATTGTTCCCTTAAAAATGACAGCAAAAACCGAAAATTTCGAAAAAATCATTTGGTGAATCCACGTTCTTCATCTACACGATTCTGCATACCAATTAAATGTTAGTTTATTAAAGTAACCCATGATGTCATTACTCAGGAGAGTGAATACATTGAAAATCAAGTATTAGCATTACAGCCAACAAGTATCACAACCAATGGAAAAGAAATGGATGTGCATCACAAATTATTGAAAACCATGGTGGATGGAAAAATAGCTAGTGCCCTGGCACGAAATCCATCAACCCAGAGTTGCTATATTTGCAATGCGAGGCCAAATGAGATGAACAATATACATGCTGTTGTGCGAAGACCGTGCAACACAAGCACATTTTTATATGGATTGTACATTTTACATGCATGCACACAATCAATTCTTTGAATGCATAAATAACAGGCAACGAAACATCAAAGACCTTCTCCATGCTCTATTGATATCTTCTGATCCAGTGATATCAAGCATCAGAAATTTACCTAAAAGCAAAATAAATCAATTGCCACAGCAATCATCAATCTCTTAAAAGTCCCTACACATTCATCAAAATTGTCACGAGTTCACTAGCATTCAGAATTCATTCCAAAACCAGAATGAAGAAGACTTGGAAGATTCTTCAGGCAGTGATTTTGATATATAAATCGTTTGGATATGTGTTTATTATTGATTTTCTTTCGTACAATACAGGTTCTACTCTTTACAATTCGTTTAATTACAGAATATATGTATATCCTTGTTTGTACGCAATAATACGCAGAAAAACGATTCGAATATCTTTTGCATATTATAGAACAGCAGTTAAGAGTGATAAAGATTTCAAAATTATATAAAATTAACAAAAAAACTATTATACAGTTGACTTCAGTTCCAAAAGGGCAATGTCCCCCTAAATATTGAAAATAGACCACTGTGCGCCGTCAGGACTCGAACCTAGGACCTCTCGGTCAGAGCACTGAGCTACCGCTACCGGAAAAAAGGTTTGGTCAGGTAATATAAAAGAATCGCTCTACCTTGCTTGTCACCCTACAATCGATGAGTTTGAACGCAAAATTGTGTAAATATTTTTTCATTTGATTGGAAACACATTAGAAAACGACAAAAAAATTATAGTGGCTCACATTTATATATAAACGCAGCTGCAGGACTTACGTTCTATTGTTCTCTGACTAACTGCCCATTCTGATCCATTATGTTTAGTACCGCCTAAACTCCCTGGACACTCTCATCTGCGCGCTTGGCACGCCTCCATGAAAGCTATCTCAGTCCCGGGATGTTGTGACAGAGGTGCGCCGCTGAGACATGAGAGATATGAGGGCACACACTAGCACAAAGGTATTGCGCAGCTGGCACCGAAGTGCTCTTTAATACCCCGAGGATCGCGGTGAGGACGGTTGCGTACGTCGAGAGCCGTGTAAGTAACAGCAACTCTTGCAGATGTCGGACAACTGACGCTTGGTTCTATGCTGTCTCGTCCTCACTTACCCAGACCCTCACTCTCAATCTCACGCTCACCTTCACACTCTCATCTCTTCTCACTCACACTCACACTCACCCCCTCACACTTTCTCACCCTCTTACTCACTCACACTCACACTCACTCACCCTCACACTCACTCACCCTCACACTCACTCACCCTCACACTCACTTACCCTCCTCATACTCACTCAACCTCACACTCACCCTCACACTCATTTTATGTTAGAGTTGATCCAAATGGTCTGAAGTGTATTTTAACTACGGTTTTTCCCAAATCTCATGTTAAAAAAGAAAATTGCAGTTGCACAGGGTGCTTTGCGCGTCTGCTAGTGTGTCTAATCGAGGCGAGGGTTGATGTTTTTCTATTTATATTATTACCTCTTCTTTCAGTATACATTTCTAAATGGGCAACATTCAAACTGTCTTCTTTCGACTACTGCATTAACGATTTATTCATTCGTTTTCTTTTATTCTTCATTTTTACTTGTAAACACCTTATAAATAATTTGATGATGATGATGATGTGAGCCTGTTGAATCCCTAAAAGGGCAAGGGCCTTCTGCCAGAAGACAGGCGTGGTTAATCTTATCTCTTAAGATGAACCAGTCCTGAAGATATTTTTAGTTTTTACACCCATAATTACACTATCTATTTTAAATAAATTATTTAAACATAAATAATTTACCCTTGTTAAAAAGTGAACAATACAGATTCAGGCCACAGGCACTTTTTTGTTTACAAAAAGCGGTACGTTAAACATAAAAATACGACTAGAACGGTCCTTAGATTTCTTTCCACCAATAAAATGTATTGTTCTGACGACATTAGATCGGCGCTGTGATAGCAGCACTACGAAATGATATTGAAATATAATTGTCGATAGCGCCCTTTGACACTACAAAAATGAATGTTGCTTTATGTACATAAAAGGCGAATACATTTGCCCGTACTGATGCCTGGTCGGTACCAGTGCATCACATTTCTTTTATATCCCAATCAATTCAAACAAATTATATAGCTAAGTCGAATTCAGCCGCTGTCAGGAAGAGCATTCTAGCTGACGGCTGCTCTGATCGGTAGTTGTCCGTGGTTTCTCCGATCAACACTAGGCGAATGCCGGATCGGTACCCTAGCAAACGGATCCCGCGCAATCTTTCCTTTTTCTTCCTTGTCTTATCCTCACCCCTTACTACCATGCATTTCAAGTTGCATGGAGTTCACTACCACAATCCATTCGGGATATCTGTTGAAAGCTCAGAGGTTGTCATGGCTGGGGGATGTCATGCGGGTGAGAGACACCCGTTTAAGATACACCCTGTAAACCGGCATGTAGAGCAGCGCCGGATTTCACAACCAAGATACGGAAGAGCACCACCACATTCCGAGAAAAACATGCACTAAACGTACGGGACAAGTGATCGTAGCAGTTGATGTGCTCTGGGACCCCAAATAATCAGCCAATATAAACAAATGAAATAGTGCTTTTTAATACACAATACGTAAACATTCACCCGTAATTATTTACACCCTTGGGGATGTCGCAATCGAATAAACCCTCATCATCCCTTTGCTAGATCCGTTTTCACTCTCAATCGGCTTCCCTTTTGTCGGAGGACCACCACACATCCAGAAGAAAAATATCACTAAATTTGCGTGACAATTGATTTGAGCAGTTGACGTGCCCGGGAAATCAAATAATCAATCAATAAATTTAAACAAATGAAGCAGTGCTTAATTTTTAATTCACCATACGTAGACATTGACACGTAACTATTTACGCCCGCGTGGATGTTGAAGTCCAATAATAACCTCTTCATCTCTTTCCCAATTTCCCCCCCATTCGACATCCGCTTGTCGAAAGAACTCTACCCCTGGCAGAGGAAAAACATGACTACACTTACAGAAAACTGAACTGTTAACAAAAACTGAAACACTTACTGAACTTGTCCGTTGAGACGCTCTGAAACACTAAATAATCAATCGATTTAAACAGTGCTTGATATTTTAACTCTCCAAACGCAGACGTGTAATTATTAATGCCTCTGGGGATGTCACATCCAAATAAAAACTATTTATCCCGTTCATTTAACCCCTCAAACACGCACGGGAAAACACGCACTAATTTTATGGGACAAATGATATCAGCAATTCTGTTCTCAGCAATTCTGATCTCACGGGACAGCTGATCTCAGCCCGGAAACACCAACTAATCAAACAGTCAATTGAAGCAAATGAAACCGCACCAATATTTTAACTCACCATGCGTTGACATGTACACATAATGCGGATGTCACATCTCCATAAAACCTCTTCATCGCGTTCCTAGAGCGGTAATTTTCCCCTCAATCGACCTGCGCTTGCCCGCACCTTCCCGAGCTCCCTTGCGGTTGGCTGGCTGCGTCGCCGCCGTCACCGTCGGCGACGGCCGGCCTCGTAAACGCCGGGGAGAATATGCCGGCTTTCAACAACTGTTTTATGTCTTCCGTTTGATGGAATTGGAAAATACCTCCGCGTAAAACATTTTATGCTTGGAGGCCAGCTTAAAGAGGAACATCAAAAAGTGGCCTTAATAACAGGGTTAATATTTCAGCTCGCCACCAATTTGCTGCGAGACTGTCTCGGATTATGGCGTCTATTCGTTAGCACTCCAGCTATTCACGGCCGCGAGGAAAGATACCTATGAATGGAGCTTCTTGGAACTAAATTAATCTATTGTCTACTTTTAATAATTTTAATTTGTTAAAAATTCATCAAAGGATTTGCGTATATCTCCTTTATACTGGACATGACGAAATCATTACCGATTAGTTGTTAAATGAAACACTATTATTTTAATATTGAATATATATTGAAACATGCCCAACGTTGACTGGTGCCAATTTGAAACAAGCCCCGTCTTTCTATTTAAAAACAAGCCCCATTTACAGGGACGTTTTGAAACATCATTCTTACTGATAAATGTAAAAACTTAATGATTACTACGTAATTTAAATTCTCTCCTTCCAAAATTATTTTGCTAGGTCAGTTAATTGGGGTTCGAATTCATAATTGTTCATACTTACTCTGCTCCAATTATTCAATCTGCCATCCATACGGAGTAGCGAGGGATCTGAAAATATAATTAAAATACTGGATTACACGTAACGAACAATGATAATCAGTTTTCTTTCAACTTAACAAATGGAATTTATTATATTGATAATGAAAATGAGTTCGTCTTTGGTCATAACCAGTTTTCTCTGTATCACAATAGTTATAAAACCTTTTTTATTCATTCGTGGGTCTTCGCGCGCTCTTCACTTCTTCGTTCGATGGCGCCCCGTAGAACCTTCTCCGTCGACGAAGCAGAAAAGTCCTCGCCTAATGTCCGTGATCTGGTTCCCAGTTCTCCCTGCGATACTATTATAATTTGTTACTTCTCTCACTAGCGTTTCGGGTGGACGCCTAGTCGCGTATTTTACTTTTTACAAGAACGCTCTATCCTAATATAAAAACGATAGTTAATTTAAACAACTGTCAATTACAGTCTTTCCTCGATCTAGTAAAATATATAAAGAGCCGACCCGCTCATCACCGCGTTGCTCTAGCGAATGAATGTTCTTCTATATACTCGGAAGCATCTGAATTTTATATCTTTTTCTTTTGTCTCTCAAAACAATGCTTATTCCGCCTCTGCTCTGTCATTTCAACCTAACGAAAATGATCCTTAACGCCGGTTGGTTATTTGTCACATAGCGACCCCTCGCGATCGTCTATTGACATCCCTAAATTCTATGTCAAATAAAATTATATTTCTGTAATTAAAATGGTTCTTCATTTTGGTATATCACAATATTATAATCATATAAAATTTGGTGTTTGTATCTACATAAATTTAAAAAAAACAGTAAGAACTTTTAATGCCTAGCTAGCTGATCCAGGGAAACATACAACATTTTAAATCATTATATTAATATGGAAAATGGATGCTTAGTGGATCCCAACTCAGACCAGAACTGACTTGTATATTGAAGCATTTTAGGTCAAACGTGATTACCGGAAATGTTACTTACCAAATGTTTCTTCAATTGTTTCCAAAAGACTGGTCCAAATGTTTCTCTAAATATTTTTTCTGTTG
This sequence comes from Teleogryllus oceanicus, assembly GCA_964035755.1. Classification (NCBI taxonomy): domain Eukaryota; kingdom Metazoa; phylum Arthropoda; class Insecta; order Orthoptera; family Gryllidae; genus Teleogryllus; species Teleogryllus oceanicus. The sequence continues at coordinate 32,759,517 of CAXIVR010000014.1, read as the reverse complement.
TACGCACAAATGTTTCCTCAAATGTTCTCTCAAATATTCTCCTTACTTTCTTCATATGTTTTTTCTAAATCATTCTCACATTGTCATCGCATTATGTTGCACCTGTTAATCTTGAAATTAAACTAGAAACCACACACTTCTATTTAATATTTTTTATTATGAAAAACCTTTTTAAACGGAACGGTGGCGTACAGTTCAATGCAGTGGCGTACATCCATTGCTGAAAAACACTGGAATTGTTTGAATAGTTAGATCATAAGATGAGCAAAAAAACAAATGTGATAAAAGGAGCCCAAAAGATATTTCGCAAAAAATTGCAATTAAAGAAAATGAAAAGAAATTTACACTGGAACTCAACTTTTAGCGCTGTTGACAATTCGTTCTGAGTCACAAAACAAGCCACAAAGTGTAATAGAAGGTCCAAAAGTTATAATTGTGTTGATTACAGTATAAAAAACCTAACATAAGGAACGCAATGTTCTGGTTTTAAGTTTCTAGGATGCATCATTTTCGGAAATGACACGTAGGTAATGTGTACTTCTTAGAAAACTTGTACACAATAGAGAATGTACGATGGTACAGTGTGTTGTTACATCGGAATAATACACTGTATTCATTTCCGTTTCTTTTTATATAAAGTTTCTCTGCCAGTACTATTCGTTATTTACCAAACTATAGTATACATGACTTGCAAGGAGTGAATGTAAACACATAAGAAAGAAATGTGTCAATTTCTTTTGTCACGAATCGACCATCTTAGGATCGCGTAAGCTTGTAACTATACCCGTCAAGGAACAGTCATATTTTCTCAGTGGTAAGTTCACGTGACTTTTGTTTGGGAAAGGGGATCAGCATTTCTATGCTGGCTCTATTTTTATATCCCAAGATTGTTAGTTCTGGGGGATGAGATATGAAATTATGGTAATGATGATGATGAAGGATGAATGGACTATTACTAACATACACAAACATACATGTCGCGGGCGGGATTCAAACCCGCGACATTTCAGGCACGATGCAGCTACGGCTCAGCCTACGACACGAGGTAGCTTTAGTGATCTCGGCCATTCGGGCTGGCGTAACGTATCAGTATGTTGATATTTTAATCTTCTTTTACATTTCCGTCATTTATTACCCGAGATATCTACATTCTGATTCCTTATTCATACCCATTATTTTCTATTTGACCCCTAATTTATTGCCACTATAATCGTTGCATTTTTCATCTGTATTTTATCTTGGACGACTTCCTTCTCTCCATATACCTCTGAGTCACTCGCCTTTTGTAAAATACCGTTCTAAGTGTATTTCCAAGGACTACGGAGAACACAGGCGCTGTTCTCTTAACTTAGATGCACGTTTAGAGGGCCTGAAAACAATACGCTGTCTCTCTGCCTTTGATGTGATTGCTTACGAATACCTCGGAAAGAGATTTCGATGCAAATCAAGGATTCCTTGGAAGGTGTTATTTTGCCTGACCGAACAGAAGCGTTGGATTATTGTAAAAGTTTGTTTCTCGACTGTTGAGACTTCCTTAACTGAATCCTTAGTCGCTGTTTACGTTTTAAACCTACGAAATGAATAGAGTTACACCATCTCAATGTATTATGTAATATATTATTGTGTCTTGTAATCTGTATCAGGAAATATGTTAACGATAAGAGCATTTATATCAATATTGACTAGTTTAATTACGATATACCTTAAAAAGGGACAGTGTTTACTTATAAGGAAATACGTTCTGTTTTAACTAGAGGAGTAATAAAGCATCATTGCAAATCTCTACCTGCAAATGTAGCATTACAATTGAAAACTATTATTGCCAAAATTAAAGTACATTTTATATTGAACTTCCGTATTACTTAAGTTTTCGAATGCTTATGTTAAGCTTACCATACAGTAACTTCAACAAAGAAAACTTTCAAAAAGTACTTTTATCTTGACCTGTACACTTACATAAATATAAATTGTTAAATTGTGAATTCTTATCTTGAATATTGTGACGAATCAACCCAGAACCGGTTGGTCGCACAAAACAGAACACGCTTTCGGGGAATCACTGAATGTGTGATAGGTGAAATACGTGAAAGGACTGTTGCCTTACTCGACATTGACGAAGAACTTTGGGATCCCCGAGGCACACGTAACAAATGCGAAGGGGACCCACTTAGATTGACATAATACTCGGGGACGCCCAAGAATCGAGTTCCGAAACTGTTTGGTTACCAGCATTTTAGTAATATGTTAATAAAACATGTTATGAAATGTAAAGAAAAAATTAACAATAAAGAACATCGATGCAACTTTTGCTACTTTACCGTTTTATCACTTCCATTCGTACACCTTCGAAGTAAGACAACCTAAAATTCCCTCAGATTTCACAGGCGTGATAAAGAGGATGACGCAAAACAACGATATTGCTGAGGATTGCTGCTACTCTACAACGTGCCTAAACACCTTTATTTTAAAAAAATTAAAAAACATCGATGTTTTTGCAACAAAATATCGATGTGAAGAGAACATCGATAGCAAAATATCTATGTTAATTTATCGATGTTTCTGATGAAAAACATCGATGTTTTAAAAACAACTCTGTTTTTTTGCCATTCCTTTGTAGTCGCTTACAGGTAGGTCGCCGAAAGTGGCGATCACCATGCCAGCGGTTCTCGTGACCTCTGACGGGAGTCAGCGGCCCAATTGGCCGCGAACAGCGTCACGAACGGCAACCGCCGACGGCCAAAATATATACATTAGCGTTGCATGGGGGGGGGGAGAAGCAAAGGAAGCAATTACTTGTCTTGAATTTCTAATGAATAATTACAAATAATTAGAAACTAGTATAAAGATCCCAAAATGAAGAATACTTATTGTTATTATTATTAAAAACAAAAGGGAATCTCTTTACATCTCACGATGTAATTTTCCAACATTTCTCGTAAGTGCCACATCAGACGCTGTGTTGTGCAAGCGAAGGCGGTGCCATTTTGAAGGCAGCTTCATTGCATCATCATTTAGAGTAGGGTGCGTCACCAGTTTGAGCTCCAAGGGTAGGTACAAGGTTATTGACAAATCTGGTTGATCATTCCCAAAAGAGCTCGTCAAATCCCCGAAGATATCTCTATTTCGATGTGTAAATCATTAAAATGACAGCAATTGAAGAAGAGGGTTCTTTGAATGTAAAATTATTTTTCAATGTTAGGGAGTGGCGGTAAGGAATCCCTTTTTTGGAATATGCATTATTAATTATAGTAATTATTAAAATTGTTTTTCATCAGCTACTTACACAAGTATAGCGTATTTTCTTACATATGCATGTTATACGTACACACACTGGATATACATGATTCATTTACGACACTATTATGAGATTTCTGCGAACCATTGTTAAGAACCACCGTCATCACCGAAGCTACCTCCCCAAGATGTGCTGGGAGCCCGGGTTCCTAACGCTGTGTTTAGATGTCACTTCTCAGCGCCTTGTTCCAGTGATTAAGGAGTGACACCAGAGCAGGTACAACGTAAACTATCTCTGCACCGTCTCTTCTCTGGCTTCTGGCGTTTTATCGATCGATTGATTGATTTTTTCGTGTTTCCGGGCGCGTCAACTGCTTTGGTCATTATTCCCGTTAGTGTAGTGCATGTTTATCTCGGGAGATGGTGGTGATTTTTCTCCTCTGGATGGCGAGATCCGGCGCCGACCTACCGTCGGCTCGTGGGGTTTCTCCCTAACCAGGACTCACTCACCAGCGGGGTACCGCCCCAGCCTGGACAAGCTCTAAGCTCCCGACCGGTCTCCCGGAGTATGTGGTAGAGTAGTGCATGTTAGTGTAAGTGTGTGTATAAAGGGAGATGATAGGACAAAGAAGAGGAAGGACACATCGCGCGCGGTATGTGGCCCGTTTGGTAGAGTACTGCTCCGGTATTCGCCTAATGTTGATGGGGAAACCACAGAAAACTACGGATCAGAGCAGCCAGCCGCTAGAATTCTCCTCCAAACAGCGACTGAATGGCATATTATCCAATGTAGATTGCTGATTCCAACCTTGTGGTATGTTCCTATTTATAGAGCGACGTGGATGGCTTGGGCTCAGGTCCCGACTTTGGGTCCCGAGAGTGGCAGGATTTTCGACACTAGAACTTATCTAGGTCGAATACAGGAACTGTCTGGAAGAGAATTCGTGCGGCCGGCTGCTCTGATCGGTGGTTTTCCGTGGTTTCTCCGATCAACACCAGGCGAATTTCGGAGCAGTACCCTAACAAACGGGTCACGGACCGCGCGCGATCTGTCCTTCCTCTTCCTTGTCCTATCCTCTCCCCTTACACACACACTTATACACTAACATGCACTACACTACCACATACTCCGGGAGACCGGTCGGGAGCTTAGAGCTTGCCCCGATTGGAGCGGGGCCATGCTAGTGGGAGATACCTGGTTCGGGAAAACCCCGCTAGTCGACGGTCGGTCGACGGTAGGTCGGATCAATGTAGTGGGGCAATATCAGCGCCACCTCCCGAGCAAAAGCACGCACTTCATTTACGGGACTAATTACCTTATAAGTTGACGCACCCAGAATCACTGGCAACCAATCAATCAATGAATCGAGAAATGAATTAAGAATATGAGAATGTAACATTTGAGTAATTTATTTTCAAAAAATAATATTACAATTAAGAGGTTACGTTCATTTTAGAGTTCATTTTTTATTTAATCTTCCATTTCCTGAAGGAATACACAACTACCGTGTATAAGAGCAATAAATGCACGATGAACCTGACAAATTTTTCTGGTTTGCTTCTTTACAGAAATGAATATTCCCAACTTCTGCATTTTTAACCAGTCAGTTTTCACGTTGATTCAATAATTTATTATCCGATTTACAACTTGTCGACAGGAATCAATGTCAATCATCAATAAATGGCAAGGGAAACAGATAAATCATCTCTTCCAATAAGTAGTCTTCCCATCTGATGTATCGACATAACTCAGGAATCCATATTGACTTACTTATTATCCGAACTACGCAAGTAGGTAAGATTAGTCAGAAAGTCTTAATACGCATCTTTTGTTTAAAACTCGTGTAAAAACTACAAAAATACGCACATTGATCTTCGTAAATGCAATCTCACGTCTCTGCGCAACTGTCAGGCAAATATCCTCCCTATCGAAAACATTTTGTATCCTCCTGCTGCTACACACACTTGTATAAAAACCTCTGTCTAAATGACTATGCAAGAACGGCCACTTACTCAATATTACTGGGCATATTTCGACACAACACGTGGGTCTATTAACCCTAGTTTACAAAGGAGTCGTGTCAGACGACGCAACCAGTGCCAAGAGTTCCCCCTACCCCCTTTCTGATCACTCCCCATTTCTGAAACTCTATGTACTTTTATTGTGTGACTAGCCTATTCCCGGTATTCGCTATTTTCAGTGTACGCCAACACGCGTCATCCAGTAGACTACACCTTTGTAATTACGTCAGTTGTTTTGGCTCTATATTGCCTAACATTGTGAATAACGAAGACGAAAATGAATAAGGAATACCCTGATTTGTGGCATTTAAGGGTTGTTCTGAATATTTAGCAATCATAGTCCGGCGACGGCAATCGAAACAAAGATCGCATGACGAGGTCTGTCTGATGAGGTACTGATACGAAGCCGTCTAAGAACAGCACCAAGCAAGTGTGTGCTGTGAGAGTCAAGTTATTTAGGTGTATCAATAAAGAACTTTAAAAAGTATTTTCTATCTCCATATCATACATGCTCAATCCATTAAATTTAGTGTTTCATTGTAAAAACGAGTTTTTCTTAATTTTTACCCAAAGTACCGTGTCAGAATACGCCTTTGCAATATCGCTTGGTATAGGTCGCCTTTGTAATCTAGGGTTAAATAATATATCATCTCAGTAATTCAAAACTACAATTAAGTACCTATACATCACAAAAAAATTCACGTCATGAGAACATTTGAAACTCGACTTGATGTCTGGATTAAAAAGCTGAGTAGAGTTTGCGTAGCCGTCTGCTCAGAGATACTTTCTCCCAAATTGCTATGAGCTATGTAACGTAACATGTCGATACGGCATCGATCAAAATGGCGCCAAATTTTTTGTGGGTTGTCGACTGTTGTGCATTACACACGGTGGCCGCTAGGTGGCGATGTTCGAGATGGCGGGGCTGGTGAGCTTCGTCTTTGATGGAGTGGCTATTCTTTGGAATTTAGATTCTTCTTCGCGTGTTCTATTGAGAGTTCAGCTGCGGTCGTGAGTAGACGCAACGTTTGGAATGTGTCAACGCATTAAACAGACTCGTAGTTTCTAATGGAATCGCCATCGGGAAACTACGTACGATTCAGATGGAATTCATCGGCAGTGAACGGGCAGATTTAACCAGGTGAGACATTGCAGTAAACTGTACATTACCTCACGTGTGAAGGAGTGCATTTTACGTACTGACCTGTGAGTATCGCCGACATTGCTTTTTGTAGCACAGACGGAACTGGTACCAAGATACTTCGTGATGGAGAATGAATTTGTATGTAATTACATATTTCTTGTCTTTCTACATGTCGTTCTCAAAATTCTAATCTTGGCAAATTGTCGCCGTCCTAACACAATATCCAGTTTTTTCGTTGCTTATTTTTACATATTTATTACTATATTACGTATTTTGATATTTTCACAAAAAAGTTTATTCTATCAATTTTCAATTTTTTTATACATCTTTTATGAAAAGTATTTTTTTAAAAACACAGTTATTTTCGTTCTTTTATTACATTTTTTTATTTTTACTTGCAATAATTATGTTTCATTACATTTATTTATTTATTTTAACAAAGGAAAAAATATTTTAGAAAATCAGAAGTAAATATTGCTTGAGAAAAACAACAAATTAAATAGTGTTACTACTCCAACAAAATGTGCTATATTTCACGATTTCACATTTTCTATTTTTCAAATCGTTTGTGTGATAAAATAAGTATCAAGCAAATCAATCAAACATGTATTATTCGTATTTTGGTTTGATTATTTTCCTAATAGCATTTAGTTTCGCATAAACGGAAACTGTGTGTTCCTAGGAAGTAGCGATTTTCGACTCCACTAGATTTTTATCACTTCTCGGTATCTTATAGCGTTTACCGCCTAACAATGCTTGGTGTGACGTAAACCCATGATATACATTAGATGTAATATAAAAGAGTTCATAATTAAATCGTTAGAATGCGTTTATAACCTGAAAAACATTACGTTAACGCTGTTACACTATGTAACAAAGTATTGGTAACAAAGTAAAGGTTGAGTGTTGTCAAATCGAGGTGTGTTTCGTTGTGACGCTGTCTGATGCTCGTAGACTAGTGCGCCTGCTTCAGTTTTCTCAGAGGTGAGAAATCAGAAAACTGAGATTGTTTTCACCTTTTGGCTGAAAAGTGTCACTGTCGCTGTGTTTGGTAACCTTTAACTTTAATTTCCGAGAAATATCGTCAATGCCTATGCTTTGTTAAATACCTAGTGACTCGTGGAAAATCTCAAAACAAGAAACTGTTTCGGTTTTCCCGAAAAAGCCAAATTTTAATTAACCTTTTGCTTATTTTTATTATTTAATCTTTTTTTATCACTTTGGGGAAGATGGTTCATGGATTGACTTGCAATGAAATTAGTTTAAAATTTTTGTCGGGATATTCGTCGTACCCAAATTACAAAATGTACAAAAATTGCAGTCACTCTGGTAAATTTAGAAATGCGTGTCTGTAAACCCCGTTACTTATGTTTCTATGGTGTATGTTCAAAATGTAAACCATCAAGTTCCATCCACGTATTGTTCTTTTAAAGATTATTGAACATGAAGATATATTGCTATAAAGATGCAAAACTTCGTCTCGCGTAATTCAATAATATTTATAGGTCCCTAACACATGTTGGAGACAGTCGTTCATTCCATATTCCTCTCGTTTGTAGTTGTCGACTGTAGTTGTCAACTGTACATCGTAATATAATTCAAAACAAATTATCTGGCTTTCTGAAAATGCCTGAAGTGAGCACTTTATGTATGGAAACATGTTCATAAAATTATTGAAACTCTTCGCAATATTTAAGAACCTATTGTGTACAGAAATCACTAACTCAGAATGAACTCGAGACGTATTTATGCATTAAAATACTACTTTTTCACAGTTTTTCTCATGGTAGGCAATATCATCAAACACAATTTGTTAATTTTCCCATTGATATTTTTAGTAATTCATACCTTTCAATTACACTTCAATTTCGTAAAAAGCATGTTTTCCATGTATCTTCAACAGGAGTTTATATTGTAATACACATTTATGTAATGAATAAATAACTTTATATCCTATCAGGAAGATTAAGTTCAACGCAATATATATTTTTTAAAAGAAGCATTGCATTCCAACAGCCTCAACTGAACCATGGTACAGTGATCAAAAATCAAGAACACTTGAGTTGCAATGAAATATCTACTATGAAAATATTCGCGTGGTATCAAATTAAAATGCAAAATTGTAACGGGTATTGAGATTTTGAATAAATCTGTGCTTGATGCAGACCTACCTGACGCCACTCTTGCACCGCCATCCAGTCATTTCCTCCTCACTACGGCTGTGCTTTCTGATCATCGTTTATACAAGTTTTTGATACTTGAAGATTTTTACGTTTTTACCAATTATATTTTTTCAACATTTGCAAGTTTTTTACTTCTAGTTGCTACAAGTTTTACTATACTGAGAATCAACCTTTCTACAAGATTTGTATACATCTTTCATCTTCAAGACTTTTGGTATGTCGTTTTAACCACAGGATTTATTTTATTTTTATTCTTATTACTATTTAAAAAACCGTGGAATTCTTTATTGCATTCCCTTGATGCTCTGAATATTCTAAATTACATTTACTGATTGTTATTATTATTCGTTTAGAAAACTATTATTTATTTTCAATGCGTTTTTTCTGTTAATGTATCCGATTATTGTATGCATGGTACAGAGATATTTCATTGCAAATGTATTTGATTTTACGGTGGTGAATTTTTCAACCATTGTATTCATTATTAATACATTAAATAGTATACACAATTAATAATGAAATACATTTTAGTTACAATTTGTGTGCAAATGTCTGTTGGAATGTATTTTTAACTTTATACACATTGCATTTAAAATAATACGTCAACCTATTTTTTACGAAGTCTTTATCATCTAATATTCTTCACACATCTTAATATCTCTTTCGGATGTGTTTTCACACTTCATTTCACTGTTCTCATTGTATTGAATCATACTGAACTATCTTCGTGTTTTCCTTGTCTTTCACGTTGGCAAAAAAGTCTTATTTCATCAAAATCGAATGTCACAGCATTGACATAAATTACTGAGTGAAACAAAGTTTCTATCGTACTCGAATAGCAATAGAAGACAATGTGGTAAAAAGTCCCTTTTCCCTATTTTCAGAACTACATTTGCATGAGTGAAAATTTTAGAAACTTTGATTAATAAACTTTTTGGTTACAGCAGAAATCTTATGAAAGTCTGTAGGAATAGATACAAAGAAATATTATTCCATATTAAAAATATTTTTACACCAAATTCAAAACTTACATTCACGCTTACATGTTTCGATAATTCTATCTCATCATTAGTGCCCCCTATCAGACAGATCGAGTGTTCCATTCAAAATTGATTTTAGGAATATCTCGTAAAGAGCGCATCGGATCAAGAAAAGTGCCTCATCGAAGTTATTCATATCTACGTGGCCCATCCAATGATATCAAACTCAACCCCCCAACCCTATCCCTATGTGTGTGTTGCGTGGGGGGGGATAAAACAAAAAAGTTAAATGGAACCCTGTTTTTGTTGCAGATTCAGATTCTCCCCAAAAAATATGTAACTTTCATTTTAACGTCTTTTGCGTTTCGTGATCAATCGCGCTGTTATCGACAGAACTTCAAATACGAAAGAAAGTTAAAACTGAGTTTTATTTGAGAATTACCATATGACCGTGAAGTTTGAGTAAAAGACTATTATGAGGTTTTTAAGGTAAATGCAAATATACATTATTTCAAAATTTTAATAAAGCCTGTTGCGTGCCTTTTGCGTGGTGGAAGACCACTAGGTGGGATGGCGAGCGAGACGCCGGGTTGCCATCAATCTCCGGCGGATGCCCGACACCCCCGGGTGGCCGAGCGGCCGATTCGAGGAGCATTAATATCAGTTACAGCGCCCTTGCGTCTAATGAAGGCCTCCGCCGCGTCCCGACCGGTCACCGCCGCCGGCCGCAACACTCCCCTCCTCTCCCGCCCATCCTCTCCCTTCCCCACACCCCCCACCCTCCACCTCCCCAGCCCGAACTCACCCTCCCCTGCCCCAACCTCCCCAACCCCACACTCACCCTCCACACGGCACCCCCACCCTCCCCTCCCTCCCTCCCCACCCTCCCCTCTTACCCCTCCTAACCTTCCCTCTCCAACCTTCCTTCCCCAACCTTGCCTCCGACGCATCTCTCACGGCCGCTCAATCATGTTTGGATCGCTGCGCTGTGCCGTGCCGTGCTGTGTAACGTCCGATTTGCTTAGCTTCACTCCGCCTCCTCTCGTCTGGCAACGCCGCCCCCCCCCCACCTGCCCCTTCCTAACCACTTGTTTGTGACCCGGCTCTTGCTTGTCTGTCGAAACGCCCCTCTGCGGCGTACACTATCGAAGCCCTTCTCTGAGACATGCTCTTGCTTGCTTTGCCCAACACGTAGTATATTGCCTTACGACGGACCAGTTCTCTATTCTTAACCCAACATTTATTTGATTATTATAATTTTACGTTAATCAATGGATTGATTAGTGATTGAGGGTGTGTCAACTGCTAAGGTCATTAGTCTCGTTTGCATATTGTTAGCTTTTATCGTGTGAGGTGGCGATGATATTCCCCAGCTGGATGTAAATTCGGCGGATCCGGTGTGGACCTACCCGTCGTCTTGTGGGGTTAACTCTAAACTCTCGACTGGTCTGCCGGCAAGTGTGTTAGTGTAGTGCACGTGAGTGTAAGGGGGTGAGGATACGTCACGGAAGGGTAAGGAAAGGTCGCGGTAATGGCCTGCATGTCAAGGTTCTACTCCGGCATTCGGTAGTTTTCGATGGTTTCTCCGTCAACACCATGCAACCAGAGCAGCCGGTCGCTAGAACTCTCCTTCGGACAGCAACTGAATTCAACCTAGCTGAAAGCTAGTGTCAAAAATCATGCCGCCGTCTGGGCTCTAACCCTTAGAGAATGTGATCAGATGTACTGCATTGACATCAGTTGATGTCTTGAGCCATCTTTGCAGATCCTTTTTCTGAGACATTCTCTTCACTGCCTTGCGTAACACGGATACGAGTATTACCTCTGCAGACCATTTCTCCATTCTTAACCCAACCCAACCATTTACTTGAACATGCAAAAGCTAATGTTGCTCAACACGTATTTCTATTCACTACACTCCAGCTGCTCTTTCTCAGCCAAACCGAACTCCCCCTACCTTGCTCAAAACGTCTATCTCCTCTCTGATCTCCACCTGTCACTTCTCAGAGTAATCGAGCCCCTTCTGTGGTGTGATATTGTCTACCTTACGTATCGTGTCCTTTACTTTATTGCGTTCCACCTGTTCATTCCCAGCCCCTTAAAACCTCTTCTCTCGAAAGTGCTTTTTTTCGCCTTGCACAATGCGTCCTTACGATTACTGCTCTCTTCCTGCCCATGCCCTGCCAGCCAGAACCACTTTTTAGATGGACTCCTACCAGTCTTTTGCAACGCCACCATCACGTCATAGTACCCCACGTTCCCATTTCGATCACCACACGTGAGGTAGGAGTTTACGTTCTGCTCAATAAGCTCTTTACCTCATAGAAAATCACGTGTTCTTCCAAGCTCTGGGATCTATTTCCCGGAGATGTGTTTGGCTCATAGCCTCCCTGTGTCATGCTTGTCCGTCCAAGACCCGTCGAACTCTACGCATCCACGAATACAATTTTTTTCCGAGGCTAGGATACGGAAAAATATTTGTAAAATCACTGCCTGTCTGTAAACAGCACAATGACCTAGTGTGAACACAGGTATTTCACCATAATTTATATTTCCAATATATCTGGCCGTTTAATAAGCGCTGTGTATTTGAAACACTATTTTATTCTGAAGTGTATGATGCTTCTTTATTATTTTAAAATGATTCTCAAAATTGTTTTAGATTGTTTCTTTGAACTTTTACTCGAATGGACAAAAGTTGTTACGATATTATTAATATATATGAATTTCCAAAACTATAAAATTCATTTTTTATTGCTCCGTTACATTGACATCATTGACGACATTTTTTTGTTAAATAAATTGGTTCTTCAAACGAATCTTTAAACTATATCTGGCATACTTTTAACTACGGTACTTGTTTTAGGTAATTGTGAGGAAAGCTGAGGAAAGTTTTCATAATATCTATGTATTATTTTCTAGAAAACGACCCAAAATTTGGACTTTGTACTTTTCTAAAGAAGAAAATACATTGAATTCCACGAAATAAGTGAAATCATAATTTTAATTTTTAAATTTAAAAAATTAAGTTTAATTTTTTGAATGTCTTACATTTCATTTGGCGAAAATATTATTTTAATACACAGCTGAATTAGAATATAATTTGGAATATTATAATATCGTGTAACCGTTAAAAATAAAACGAGAAAGTTTGTTTGGATTTTGCATATATACAAATAGTATTGTATGAATGTAAGTTTCTCCATAATATGGTTATGATATCTGAGACTTTATGAAGTTTTTGCCTTTCTTATATCCTAACTTATGGCACGTTCTGAATGTTTTTGTTTCCTTCTATTACTTTATTAAGACACATGTTTTATTCAAGTTTTCATTGTCATTGGCTCACTTCAAATTATGTGAATCCATTCACTACGTACGATACGCTAAGAAGTTTTACAATTAATAAGAAACCATCGGAACAAAACCTTGTATGTTACTGCTGGATAAAGAATTACTCCCAAGCGTTACTTTATACACTCTCTACAATCACCAATAACTTCGAAAATATGGCTCCTAGGTTTCTGTGGCCCTAAAGAGACATGAAAGTTTTGTGAGGACAAGTGAGTTTTGAAGAAACACCGAACTACGTACAGGGTTATATAGTCGACCATACACGGTTCGCTTTATAACAGATCTGCTTCTGTTCTGTTCGGAGGTGTTTGTCTACCAACCCTATATTCTGTATCTCGCACCCCAGCGATTTTAATCTTTTCTTGCTCCTCAACAAATTTTTCAGTTCTGTCAGCATTATACGTATTAAACTGATGCAGATTTGCAGGTGACAGTCAAATACTGATACGTAATGCAGGTAACAGACTTCTACGTCACTGGATTACAAATGTTGACTCACAGTAGGAAGGTCTCAAATCTGTTGGTAATTAGACGTAAAATGGTGCAAAACGTGCGAAAACAGATACAAAACCTTTTTTCTACAGTATTGTAATTACTTTGGTTTAAAACGTAGGGAAGATTATTTTCTGGATGCATATCTTATAGTTTAAGAATTCACAAATAATTTGTTGGCTATTGCTAATTAACAGAATATATTTTCGAGTTTGAATGTAGCTGTGATTCAATAATTAACATGCTTTCATCTGAATTAAAAAATAGGAAAAAATATTTTAATAGTGGTGGTATGTTCGCACGTAACTCTACTTCAATGTCAATTGAACTTTCTTTCTGCTCTAGCTTTCCTTCTCTCGGTCTTCATGTTCGGACACTGGCTAGTTAGCTAGGTCGAGTTCTGTCGCAGCCTGGAGGAGAATTCTATCGACCTTCTGTTCTGATTAGTAGCATTCCGTTGTTTCTCCGATCAACACCAAGCGAATGCCGACCCAGTACCCTAACAAACTGGTCATCAACCGCACGCGATCTTTCTTTCCCACTCCTTGTCCTATCCTACTTCTTACTTACACACACACACACACACACACACACACTTACAGGCACCACACATGCTTGGAGACCGGTTGGGAGCTTAGAGTTTGTCGCTGCTAGGGCGTTGAGATGCCTAGTTGGGTTGATTGATAGCGATTTCGGGCGCGTCAACTACTGAGGCCATTATTCCCGTAAGTGTAGTGCATGTTTTTATCGGAAATTGCGGTGATCTTCCTCCACTGGATGGCGAGGTCCGGCGCCGACCTACAGTCGATTAGCGGGGTCTCCCCGCCTTGTTAAGGAAATACCCGCTAGCCGACGGTAGGTCGACGCCGGATCTCACACCATCCTGCCGTGGAAGATCACCTTTCGTGATAAAACCTGCTGTTTTTTCATTTTTCGTGATGAAACATTCCTAAACTTACGGGACTAATGACCTGAGCAGTTGATGCGTACGGAATCACTAACCAACCAACCAACCAGCCAATACCCTTCATGTTCCGCATTTACACACACACACACACACACACACACACACACTAACATGCACTACACTATCACATATTCCGGGAGACCGGACGGGAGCATAGAGCTTGTCCCGGCTGGGGTGGTGCCCTGCTGGTGGGAGGGTCCTGGTTAGGGGAAACCCCACTAGCCGACGGTAAGTCGGCGCCGGATCTTGCCATCCAGCGGGGGAAGATCACCGCCATCTCCTGCGAAAAGAACATGCACCACACAAACGGGACACACACATACACACACAGACACACACACACACTCCATTCCAATGGGCTTCGTCTGCCTCCTCGCCCTATCGCTCGCCTTGCGTGGGCGTGAGGCGTCGTCGAGATAACGAGCGTGTGAGTGGATTTTAACGGCGCGGACGAGCGAGCGGTTATTCGGATGGATGTCCAGGGACTTCCGGTCGGCAGGGTCGAGCGCGAAGGTCGTTTCCGCCCCTCTATATGCCTCCTGCCACTCGACATGCATCCCTCTAATGAAATTATGCTATCGCTTCCTGTTTCGGAAATTGATATTACATTAGATCCAAGCGATTGCTTTATGGTTCGGGCAATTATTTGTTTTATGTGTTCGAAAGTGCTTGAACGAGAGCACGCTGTGTTAGACATTCCTACAAATATGTTACAATGGGGCAGCTTGACACCCAATAAAATGATTTTCTCTCTGTTTAGTATTCAGAGATTGCTATTTCGTCTGAAAATAACGGAAAATGTTATAATAAATACATACATGAGTATTAAATGTTAATTTTTGGCTAAAAATCAATCGCATCTGATATTTGTATCAATAAATCGTATAGTATATGACTTGCAGAAAGGAAAGTTTTTGTTCTCGTCGTGAAAACAAGCATAAGTTTGAAACAATCCTCATAAAGCTGCACAAATGCGACTGTGAGTGTTTTTCTCTTCTCAAACGCTTCTCATATACGCAACGTTTCTCCCCTCGTACAAATAAACCTGCAACCGTTCGATTCGATCGAGGCCACCAAGCAACAAGGAACCTTCCTGCATTGCAACGCGGGCCAGGCGATAACAACTCCATCTGAGGACCGGAGGCGAAAATCCACTGTGACGTTTGGTGCCGGCATACAGTGGTCGGCATACAGTGGTCATCATGTGGTCAAAAGACGCTCACAAGGCGAAAGAGTTTGAAGTGCAATCTAAAATACTTCCAAGAAAATAAAACGCTCTTTAATGGTATTTTATTCAATACTACACCAGGATAAAATCACTACAACTAGAAAATAATAAAAAACTATATATTATGAAAAGAAAACAGATAGAAAATAATTTCTCACCACTACATAATATCAATATTATTTGACACTAAGAATGTTTGGTACAAGTTCTCCTAGTTTGCAACTGAGTATTATTGTTGCTGAAAATAAATTTGAATCATACCTGCATTAAATATTAACCGCAGATATTTACATAAATTGTAGTAATGAAAACAATAAAAAATGCTGATCGGTATGCTAAAATTAAAAAGGTTACAAATATTATATTTTGAAATTATACAATTTATTTAAAGAACCCTGCAAATACAGCAATAATTAATTACAGTTATTTGCCCGCACGTGGATGATCAGAAAAAACGCAATATTTGTAAAACAAAACTACTTCTTTTTATAAAGGTTTGTAATTAGGGATGCTGCAAAAATTTGTAATGTACGGTTTATCGAGAAAATGGACAAAATGGGAGATTATCTTGTTGATAGGTAAGAAGCTCTCCTAAAACTCTCACAACTAACCAAGTGTTCCTTATCATGATTTCAACTCCTGTTCAGAAAGCACTGGTAAAAGCGCAGCGCACCGAGAGCGATGGCTCCAAATAAACTGGCGTCACTGCAGCGCCCCTGACCGGGAGGTACTAGGTTCGAGTCACGACGGCGGCAGGATTTTCGGCACTAGCTTTTCAACTACGTCGAATCCAGTCGCTGTCTAGAGGAGAATTATAGCGGCTGGCTGCTCTGATCGGTAGTTTTCCGTGAATTCTCTGATCAACACCAGGCGAATGCCGGAGCAGTACCGTAACAAACAGGCCACGGACCTCGCGCGATCTTTCCTTCCTCTTCCTTGTTCTATCCTCACACTAACATGCACTACACAATCACAATGCCTGAAGACCGGTCGGGGATTTACAACTTGTCCCCGCTGGGGCGGTGGCCCGCTGGTGGGAGACACCTTGTTGAGGAAAACCGCGTTAGCCGACGGTAGGTCGGCGACGGATGTAACTATCCCGCGGATGAAGACCACTGCCACCTCCCGAGCCAAAACATTAACTACACTTACGGGACTATTAGTTCCGTAACGACCGTAGAAGTTGACGCGCTCCGAATCTCAATCAATCAAAAGCGCTTCGCCCGCTTCCGGTGTCATTTTGACCCAATGCGCGTCGGCGGACTGTGTGGTCGCTGGCGGTGGTGGTGGGGGGGATGGCAGGGCGCCCTGCACGATGGAGACGTTGCCAAACACGACCGCACACGAGCGACACGGCCGTAACAATCGCGCGCAGCGTTACGGCGGGCGTTATCCTGCGACATGTCGTTGGCCGAGGCGAGAATCACGTTCGCCGCCTTCGCGCGTCGGCGCCTCCACCTACAGGCGCGACGGACGGCGATGGCACGGCGGCTACACTACGCCTGAATACACGCAAACCCGCCCGCCGTTTCTCCGCTCACCCGTATTCGGAAAGGATGCCTCCAATCCACCCGCATTCATTCGGGGACGCGTTTCATAAGGGGTTCGTGCGTTCGTACGAGTACCCATATTATATAGGTCTCCTTGTGTGGGTATCTGTGTCGTATTGGTATCTGTGTCGTATTGGTGTCTGTGTCGTATTGGTATGTGTGTCGTATGGGTATGTGTGTCGTATGGGTATCTGTGTCGTATGGGTATCTGTGTCGTATGGGTATCTGTGTCGTATTGGTATCTGTGTCGTATTGGTATCTGTGTCGATGGGTATCTGTGTCGTATGGGTATCTGTGTCGTATGGGTATCTGTGTCGTATGGGTATCTGTGTCGTCTGGGTGTCTGTGTCGTGTGGGTGTCTGTGTCGTGTGGGTATGTGTGCCGTGTGGGTATCCGTATCATTCGGAACGCCCGAATAACACGGGGCGCGGGTATCATTAAAAAATTAATCATAAAAATACAATTTTACAATCTTAAAAGGAACCAGTTCCGTACTTCTATATCAAAAATTCCATTGATAATCCCGACCGGAATTATGCAGCCAACCCATATTTGGCGGCCCGTGTTATACGGGTACAAGCCGCTCACTGGAACAGAATTCGAGCGTCCGGCTGCTCTGGTCGGTAGTTTTCTAGACAAATACCACAGCAGTTCCACGCGTTCTTTCCATACTCTTCCTTGTTCTATTCTCGCCTCTTGCTTGCACACATTGCGGGAGGCCAGTCAGAAGCGTAGAGCTTGTGCCGGCTGGGGTGTTACCCGGTTAGGGGATACTTGAGGTGGGGGGGATACGTAAACCCACGGATCTCTCGTGCCAATGAGAGAGCAGCACCACAAGTGTATGATTGTGATTCCGGGAGCGTCAACTGCTTTGGTCATTAGTCCTGTTAGTGCAGTGCATGTTTTTTCTCGGGAGATGGCGGTGATCTTCCCTCACTGGATTGCGCGATCCGGCACCGACCTACCGTCGGCTAGCAGGGTTTTCCCCAATAGGTATCTCCCACCAGCGGGTCACCGCCCCATCCGGGACAAGTTTCAAGTCCTCGACCGGTCTCCCAGCATCAGTGGTAGTGTAGTGCATGTTAGTGTAAGTGTGTGTAAGGGGGTGAGGATGGGACAAAGAAGAGGAAGGAAAGATGGCACGAAGTCCTTGGCCCGTTTGTTAGAGTACTGCTGATTAACTTACTAACCAGGGCGGTGGAAAATAGAGGTTGGGGTTGGGGAAAGCAGAACGAATTACTTGTGGAGCGGAGTGTTGTGGTCGAGCAGAGCAGGTGCACTGATAGCAGAGGCGGAGCCAAGAAGAAAATCTTTTAAAAAATATTGCATAAAAGGGCAAAAATTAAAATGTTTTATGAAACTGAAATGTGTTTTTGAGAACATGTTTCTTTAAAACCATAATGCAGACCAAATAAATTTAAATAACATGATATTCAGGTGACTCTGGCATCTGTGAACTCAGATAAAGTTAACTTTCGATTACAAGGAGCTATGGTCACTCGTTCCGAGAGTACATTTCAAATAAACATCTGATGGTTGGGTTACTTAGCACTCTTCTCACAGGACTGCGTTAACATAGAAAGTAAAAGTTCTTGAAAAACAGTTCATCTCAAAACAATGAATTCCAATAATGAAAGGTTTATCAAGCGGAGAATTTCTGAATTTATTTTTGGATACGTTTTGTGAAAGGAAAAGAACAATGGGAATTAAATTGAAATTGAAATTGTTTTAGCTCATCTATGAAAATTCTGTCGATCATAAGGATTCATTTACTTGGTTTTCGGGATAAAAATAATAAAAATTCTGTTTGTTTAGGACATCGTGCGCGATGTGATAGGGTCTTCCAAAAAGGAGAGTATGAGTTTGGTGACAAAGATGACACAAGGGAAGAATGTGTTACAAAAGTTCACATGGGTCATTCAGGGATACCAAGAGAATTATTCGATATTTGCAGAATGTGTACAATGTAAATTCAAGAGTCGAGAAATCTCATTCAGAAAACGAACTGTAAATGTATTAATAAGTTTGGATAGTGATCAGTAAAAAAACATGCATTATTTGTAAGATTTATCAAGATATTTAACTTCCAGATTATTTTATTGAAACTATTAAATAACAAAATCAATCATAGTGGGAAATCTGTCTCATTTTCACAATATCTGATATAGTGAACATACCAGAGCATCTCCTAGAACATTAAAAAGTTGCAAACACAATGTGGAAATTAAATTTAAACGTCATTTCTACTGAACTCAACACCAGATTTTTCACACAATTCGTTGTAACAAAGAAATAAAAAAAAAACAGTCATTTTAGAGTTTTTTAAAATCTCTGATTCTTGAATAAACTTGTTCTTTGGAGCTGAATATTGAAAGAGAAAAGAAGGCGTTTACAAATGACTATTCTATTCACTTCTCTGTTTCTCCAGTCTTTTTTTCTTTCAATGACATTGCAGTTCTTTGTCGCATTCCAGCCCCTCGAAATAAAACATCATTTTCGCTAATGCACCATTGCGAGAATACACTCTTCTCTGGCTTCACTCGAATTTCCGCGAAATGCATGGCATTCCCTGGAGCTGTAATTAATCGTTGAGCGCCGGGAAAGACAGTTTCCGCCTTCTTTGATCGCAACGCGTGAAAGAGGTCCAATCGACTAGCGCTTTGCAATGTGTCTCGAATTTTCTTTGCGCCTTCCATCCCGCTGGTTCGGTGAAAATAAGCAGGAGATCCTGTAACACGCTTCTTTATAAGTTTCAACGGTCTTTATGTAACACAATAAGAGAAAAGAAAATTTGCCATAAAGGATTTCAGTAAAGCGAACTTAAGTTAAAAACTCTGTTTTCTGTCTGGATATAAATGAATTATTCTCTCACCAACCATTCTTTAAATTATAAATGCATTGATATTTATTCATACTATTTTAAATATCTTTTAAAACAGTCTTATTTACCAGAACATATTTTGATGTAATATTTATTCTCTAGCGAATTAATCTTTCTTTGCGATTAAAGTTTACATGAATTACAATTCATCGGTAAATATGAAACCTGTTTCTTCATGTTTTGTATCAAACTTTACCTGTTTCTGTTTTAGGTTCCGGAAGTCACTATCCCTCTCGTGTTAATTTGACGGATTTCGTTTTTCCTTTTCTAAGATTCTATTCATTATAACAGCATCAAAAATTGAAGTAAAATTTATAGCAATATCCCTAAGTTAAAATATGGAGAAGTGTACATTTGAAGATGTGTAAAAAATTTGTTGAATTCTGTCCGTTAGATTTGGATAAAAAGAAAGAAAATAATTTGAAAAGTAAACTCACAGAAAACAACAAAGTTTCTAGTGCGTTCCAGCACCGTCACTTGGTCATCAGGGTCTTCTGAAGGTTCATCGATCTTTTTTGTAACGTTTCTTCTTCTTCTATATGCCTTTGATTCTATTTCTTTCAAGGCACTATTAACCTTCATGGAAATTTTCTTCACTTTCTGATGAAGGCGATGTAGTTAACAATTGAATTTTTGGTTTAACCACGTTCATACTCTTCTTAAAAATATGTAAAACGCTTTTAACCTTATTGCA
The DNA here is from genome assembly GCA_964035755.1 of Teleogryllus oceanicus. Classification (NCBI taxonomy): domain Eukaryota; kingdom Metazoa; phylum Arthropoda; class Insecta; order Orthoptera; family Gryllidae; genus Teleogryllus; species Teleogryllus oceanicus. The sequence goes on along the minus strand of CAXIVR010000014.1, from coordinate 32,738,787 downwards.
AAGGAAGATTAGATAACTAAACGTAATTAAATCACCCCTCTTCCTACGATTTAACATAAACTACCTTTTCACTTTAAAAGAGTCAAATGCTCACTAAGTTCAGGGCAACACAATGTAAACAAACATTTAGAGAAGCATGAACTACATGTGGACACTGTAAATACAAATTAAGATCGTGAATGTGCCATGAAGTTTGTAATTTGAGATTTTGAATTCGACCGCGGTAATTCAAAGTAAATATAGCAAATCGCACTTGCACTTTATTGCACTGAAATATAGCAAATCGCATATTAGACTGTGAGTTGCAGATGGCCACGCCGCCTTTTCAAAAGTAATTTTGAACACTTTAAAAGCTTCAAAAGTCCATTAATTATATATCAAAATAACCAGGATATTTTAAAAATTAATAAGCAACCAAAAATCGAAAATTTCATAATTTTTGCTCTTCCGGAGTCCCTTAAATTGATTCTAAAACAGTCCAATGAATTCTGCTGAGATTTCTTCCAATGTGTTGTGTTATATTATAATTGCTTTGCAATTAATTTAAATAAAATTCTTTGAAATGGTAAAGAAACAAAACAAATATTTAAAATGTGCCAAATCAGGTCCATTTAAAATGCTCCGTGTTTAAAATGCCCCGTGTGTTTAACTAGCCGGGAGAGGTGACAATGCATCAACTGACATCACTGCAGTCTCTGAACGGGAGGTTCTAGGTTTGAGTCCCGATAGTGGCAGTTTTTTCGACACTAGCTAGATAGGTTCAATTCAGTTGCAGTCTGGAGGAGAATTCTAGCAGTCTGCTCTGATCGGTAGTTTTCCATGGTTTCTCCGATTGATACAAGAATAATTCCGGGGCAGTACAAACGGGTCACGGACCGCGCGCGATCCATCCTTGCTCTTTCTTGTCCCATCCTCACCAATTAAATTAACATGCATTACCGCACATACTGGGAGACCGCTCGGAAGCTTAGAGCTTGTTCAGCTGGAAGGGGGAGGTGCCCCGCTGATGGAAGATACCTGGTTGGAGAAAATACCACTAGCCGATGGACAGGTCGGCGCCGGATCTCACCATGTAGCGGGAAAACATCACTGTCACCTGGCGAAGAGAAATCATGCTCTAAACGGTTCTAATGACCTCAGAAGTTGGCCCGCAATTAATAATCCATCAACACATCAAGAAAGGGTCATATTACATAGTATATATTAAATATTTTAATGAGTTATGTCCTTTTGTGTTGTGTTTAAGTATATTTAAACTTAATCACGATCGGAATGTTTTCATTAAAACAGTAAGTTTTTTTTGTAAACAAAAGGCAGGCATTCACCGACAAAAATAATGTCTTTTGGGGAAAGTTTATTAGATTTAAATGATGTACATAATGCAGAAAATACATAAATAGCTTTTAAGTTGTCTTGGTGCATTTATTTATACAATAAAATATTACCTAACTACATACAATTTTACACCTTGGCCTATCATTTCATACAGAATGTGATTCCACTTTGAAGTCACTTTTTTATTTCTAGAAGTACAGTTTTGTTGCATTTTATACATATTGTATGTCAATCAACTGTAGTGTTTTGTAATGACAAATAGTTTACTCAGTTCTATTACTACTTTGAATCAATTGAAATAAGATTTATCAAACTGCAACATTATTTATTTAATTTCCAATTACTTTCAACATAAAACTGAAAAGTGCTGTTGTTTACGATCGAGTTAGAGAAGGATCCGATCGAGTAGGAGCACGAAGTGTCTTTCTGTATCACATCTCTTCTCATTGGCTGCCTTCCTTGGTCTCATCTTTAAGGTCACGTGTTTCATCATTCCTTAAGACACGGCTAAGGTCAGTTGAGTTACTGTTCCGCTAACAAAATATGTTTCCACAACATTAAAAACGAATATTTCCCTCGAAAATCTGCTTTGAAAGTGGAAGCCTTGATTTACGTGATGCTAACACTTACTGATTGAAAATGTTGGCCTGAAGATAGGTTGCACTCAGATTGTTTTTGTGAATATTTGTGAATGAGGAGAATCTAAATAAGTACAAAAATCACGGAAAATCAGTTCATATATCACTATTGGTAAAACCAGTTCTCGTGATTTTTAACGTGGAGAATTATTTTCATTAAAAAGCACTTCAACCCGGAGATTTCATATCGCATGTTTTATACGTAGAGGCGAAATACTTGACTACGTGGCTTCACTATGAACACGCTGTTGTATCAACAGCAAATAATTAACTGCGAGCGGATATTGAGTTGAGAGTGCGAATATTGAGTGTAGTAAGCAAAGCCGTATGTCGACTTGTTCACAGTTGCATGGGCGCCTCTTCCAGTCCAACAGAGCGGCAGAATGAGCGGAGGATAATTTTGTTTTCGCCAGAGCGCGCTGCGCGGCTGCTGTAGTGTTGCGACGCGTCGGTAGGGGGCCAGGCGGCAGTGGCGACTTCGACGACTTCCGTGTCCGCCTTTAGTACGACCGGGAGCGGCAGCTCAGTGCATCAACTGATGTCACTGCAGCGCCTCTGACCGGGAGGTCCTAGGTTCGAGTCCCGACGGCGGCTTTTCGAACCGAGGGGTCGACACGTCCACACCGCGGGACGGCCGGCTGCTCTGATCGGTGGTTTTCCGTGGTTTCTCCGATCAACACCAGGCGAATGCCGGAGCAGTACCCTACCAAACGGGCCACGGACCGCGCGCGATCTGTCCTTATTAATATAATATAATATAACTGTAATATGCAATACCTGATTTTTCCCCATATCATTACATTGTAAGAATAGTGCACTAAATTAGAAAGATTACACAAAGTACGTAGTTAAGAACACTAGTAAAATATTAGTATTTCAAACAGAATTAGATCATACAAATGGCTACACAGAGTTTTATATATAAAACTCCGTAGTTTCCCTCCATTTCTATTGTTGTGCAACAATAGAATTGCTCAAAAATACGATATTAAGAAATTGCAAATGCAGAAAAATAGAACTATGAGGTTAATTTAATTTAGTAGTTACATTAGAGTACTAGACATGTTTGAAACTCTGAAGTTCATGTCAGTAAAACAGAATTCATTCAAGTCGCTACGTTTTAATTACAAATTAATTAAACATCAGATAACTTACAAAACAGAATGCTTAGAGCAAACGATTAGTCAAAACAAGCACAGAACTTTGGCATTAATTTAAATAAAACTGCCCAGGCAAAAAGTATTTTATAAAAAAAATGGATTATTTATTAAGTACGTTTTAGGCTACAAACGTCTACGTGAGAGAGAAAAAATGGTAGTAAGTTCATTACAGAAGTGTTACTTACATTTTAGTTTCCAAAACGTAATTTAAGTGGTTTTGGAAGTTTGTTTTTACTTTACATTATTATAATTTTAAAATAAATTACAGTATTGCCCTTATGAGTAATTGCACATACTCGTACAACTACGATGTAAAATTTTTAAGTTCTTAACGTTGAACAGATGAAGCACATCAAATACAACATTTGCAGGTGACAAGGAAAGTGATGTAAGTAAGGAACACTATGTAGCATTACAAGGCAATTGAAAGTTAGAATGAGTTAGGAAAAGAAATACTATTGTTGGAAGCATTAACGGCAACATATCTCGTCTTACCGTAAAATCCTTATGCCAATTTATGCTACGGTTTTCGGCCTACTACCCCACTGTGGGTGCAAGTTATGTAGAGTAGAGGACTATGGAGGATTACGATATGAGGTTCCAAGGGTGGGAGGACGGGAAGCTAGCAACTGTTTGTGCATCTGTGGAGAGATTAAAGATATTGTGCAGAAGTTATGAGAAAGTTTATGAACTCGAGTCTCGCTTATTACTGGGCAAGATGCTGAACATGAAGTTAATGCTATTGTTTTCCTCAATGCCAATTAGTCATTTTAGTTCAATTTTATCAACCGATAGTTAATTATTTTTCAGAAATTTGTATTCGGTTTCATGTGCAAGCTAATCTGCCTGTTCCCTGTTAATCTGTTTTACAAGCCTCTAAAGGGGAACATTTGCTGTGAAATTGTGCAATACAAGTACAAAATAAGGCAAAACAACGTTGAATAGCCAGTGAAACGAGATCTTTTCTTAACCAATCACATACGCCTGACATATTTTTAAAGTAGTTTGAAATTTCTTGGGTAACGATAGAAGTAAAACATTAATATAAAATCAAATAGAAATGATATTGGAGCAAAATATTTCCGCATATTTTATAACAAGACCTTAAAAGTTCGTAAGAAAGTGTGATCGGAATTATCAGATGAACGCTTCGGGATTCTCTGCTACGAACGCTTTTTCCAGAAGGTAAAAACGCTCAGCTTTTGTGATTTGCGCAAAAAAATGTTTTATAGCTTGACTCATCTGGCCGCTATTACGACTATTCATAACACTTATTTAACATGATTTCAGTAAAAACTTGTGTTTTATTATTTACTAGTGTAAAAAATGTGTCAGAGAAATAAATGTATCCAGATTACCTGCATTGGTGTATGCTCAACGCATCATACATATTGTGTTACAGACATTTTTACAACTTTCTCCTATTCCTCTGCCTGTTCTAGAAAATGGAAAGAAATGTATTCAGAGTTTGGTAACAGGATAATGACCCTAGACAATAAATATGTGATTTTTGTTGCAAATCTATTTTCTACAAATTAATACTATGTGTTTGCACGTTTGCATATTATTCATTCGACATTCAATTTATATCACTATGTTACTCAGCAAACCTTGTTTGAAAACACAAAATTATTTACGTATGTATAGTTGATAACTGACAATCAAAATTACATTATTAAATACATACATTTTCTCTTAAATATAAAAATATGATGATGAATTACTATAATATTATTTTTAGTAGTCACACATACCAAGTTTTAGGTGAACAGATAGGTACAAATCTTCATTTATGCAAATACACATTGATTTTTTTTACATGTTTGTCCATTTTTACTCTGGGAATACCCACAGTGTTTACAAAAAACATGATAAGTATTAAAATGAAAGTGCATGCAACCATGATTTGAAGGATTTCTGTCTCTTTCGTTTGAAGAAATCGCTTTGGTGAAAGGCCTCTTACTCAGCTGCCTGAAATGACGGACCAAGGGAGTCCGCAAAGGAACCAGTGTGAGACGGTGCACCTGCGCGAGGCCACGTGGCAAAAAGCGGAAACTCCAGGCTCTTGAGGGTCGCCCAGTACTTTCGTTTTGAGCTACAACGAGGCGAGAAGAGATTTCGGCCAGGCGGATAAATCGAGGAAGGGTCGGACCGACAGATGGTCAACCGAGTGATTCGTTTCGTTTCGTTTCGTTTCGTTTCGTTTGACAGCGTTCTCTGCGAGTCGAGTGTTTGGGTGTTTGCAACCTGTTTACTGTCTTATCAGAGTCGTGGTAGGATTTAAGTTTACTCTCAAATGATTATCGTGTGGACCGTTGACGTTTCGAAAGAGCGATGGAAGTGGTTGGAAAAATATGGATGATTTATTAAGATTGTTTTCAATTATAGCACAAATCCTAATGCGGTTTCGAGGGATAGACTTGCCAAGTCTATCTGCATTCTTGCTTTCATCTGTCTTCCTACTCTTTGAAGAATGAATGGGAAAGACTTGTGAAAGACATGCATCGAGCTTATGCATGAGTTTATGTAAAACGTTTAGAATCCTTTTGATTGATTCATTTATCACGTTTTATGCAAAATGTATTAAACACAATTGAAAAGGCAATGGATTTTTTCAATAATATTTTCAGACATTTTATACCCACAAAACTAACATATCGGTTTGTAAATAAATATTGAAGACAATCTTTTTAAAGATGACTAATACTGTTTTTGTTATAATTTTAACTTCTCAGTTCTATTCTGCGTCTTTAAATTAATAAAATATGAGAATGAATGCATAAAAGAAAACATAGAAATAATTTGAATGAAACCTTAGGATCAGAAATAATTTAAGTATCCATTGGGAGTATCTTATCAGCAAAAATGTGTATTTACTCGGAGAAATCGAAGGATGAAATCAAGAACGTGAACTGTTTTGACATACATTTTTTCTGATTTTTAAAAATACGTAACTTAATTACACAATCATATGTTGCAATCATACAAAGCCAAAAAATCAAAAACAAGTTCATATTCAGAAAGATTGAGATTTTTCAAATTCATATTCAGCTATTTTATTTCATTCGCTTTACATATTCAAGGAAGTTACTTCCAAATTAAACAAAGTATTTTCATTTCAAATCAATATCATAAACAATTTTCTACAAAACAATTTATATTATTAATTTATACTTTATTCTAGATTTTTACGTATTTTTACTAAAAAATATGCTGTGCGTTTGTGATTTAAAATAACTGCCATTGCATCGTTTTTTACACCCGGTTTCCGGATCGCATACGGTTTCATGGAATGCATACGGTTTCATAATTTAAAATACGCATTGAATTAAAAAAATGTTTTTGGCCTTTTATCCACTGATTTGGATGGAGTTTTCATTTCACGGTGAACTCTTTCTTGCACATAATTAGGCAAGGGTTGTCCAAGTGGGCAGTCCACTTGGCGTACATAGATCCGGAGTTTATCTGCTGGCAGTCTGTGACACCCGCTACAAGTGCAGTCAGCCCGATGGGAGACGAGAGAAGTGGAGGTGCTTGGTTCTTTTTTTTTAATTTGTTGCCTCTACCATTTTGACGCAACGCGTTTCCAAGCCCGTTAAGGGGCGTTGAGCGCTTTGTGCTGGGGAGTAATCCTCCATTACATTGTGCAATTGTGGAGTAATCCTCCATTAACTTTCTGTCATGTCGCGTCACGTCGCAGTCAGTTGTCAAGAGGACCGCCAGGTAGCATCTCCGCGTTCGCGCCTCCTGCGTCACTACAAAAGGCCAGAATCGGGAAGGTATAAGGATAGGGTTTAGGGCACTTCACAAGGGTTGGACTAGTCCTCGTGAAGCAGCCAAACTCGTTTTGTTGGAACAAATTTCACAAGAGATTCGACGGGAATCGAACCCGGACCTCATTGTTGAAAGACTAGCGCCTTCACTATGTGCCACGAGCGAGGGTTCATGTCTATTATCTGAATTATATTTCTATCTACTTGACAGCTATTGGCTGATAGGGAAGAGGATTTTGATGTACAATTAATAGCTTCAAATTCTGATGATATCTTTCCAGAGTTGCCGATGCTTATTAAGAAAAACACACTTACAGCGCAAAGCTACTGAGAAGACTGAAAGAATTCCAAGTGGCCAAGAGCGCCATTTTTTGCTATTAGTTTGGTTATGCGTCGTGTGTACGGTTCTGTGTCGTCCATTGTTGTGCGTCGTTGCTATTTGTTTCTTGCTACTACTGCTGTGCGTACCATCACTAATGCCCCCTGGTTCATATCAAATCATCAATTACGTAATGAATTCAACCTCGACCTCATCATTCACCACACTGCTTACCTATCCCATAAATTTTTCTCTAATATTCACCATATTCAAACATTATCCTCGTTCAACCTCTGTAAAATCCCCACTCATCCCACTCGCATCAAAAATAAATATCCATTCCACATATTTTGTAAAATATTTTCAGACCTAGAATAATATCTACGAGGTACCATCATGACTTCCTCAACCACTGTATTAGAGTTAAGTTAGGTTAAGTGTAATAAGTTAAGCCATCACTGCATATGTGTAGTTTTATAGGAACTGATCTATGTACAAAAGCAATCAAATAATAAAACATAATTAAAAAAAGAAATTAAAACTAGAATGATTGGGATAAGGAGGATGATTAGGATAAGGAGGATGATAATAATAATAGATTTATTAGAAATCAAAGAAATTCAAAAGGTGTTGTATATAAATTGAAATTTGAATTTGTCGCCGATTTTCCAGGTTATGTCTCTAAGTTCCTGACAGAGCAGTGGTCTTTCATTGAGAAAGGTTCAAAGTGTCCTGTATTGTCTATATAGTATTTGATGTGATTAAACTTAGGCGGTAGTGGGGCTGAGGAATTCGGGGTGAACGGGTGCGTAAATACTTCTCCCATTTTACACTATAAATATGACACATTCCTTTATCATTCTGATAAATAATTGTGGTAGAAAATGATGTGGAGCTTATGATCTTCTCATTAAAAGAATGGTCAGATGTAACCTCGTAATAGTGGTTTAAAGTGTTTAGTATTAATTAAACAACTTGATGAGGTAAAGTCCTAGCTGTGCAAAACAGATTATAATCAATAAATGCTCGTACTGTGTCGATTTAGTTTCGATTGTTCTCAAATAAAATGTTATTTAAATCATAGAAAATTGTACCAGTTTTTGAATGTGAACATCTTAAGTATTTCCAATAATTTGTGATATACAATTAATTATAGTAAAAAATACAAAGATATTATTGCTATTGCAGATTTTCTTGTAGTGTTTCTAAGAGGTATATAAAATAATAATTATATAGAAAATTATGGACGTGAGTACATTAAGTGGTATGTGACCATATCTCTTCATCGAACTGCTCTCAAAATTCCATGCTCAGTATTCCACGTCTGCTTTTGAAGTAAAATAGACATGATTGTGGCAAACATGGGCACAAAGTTTTGTATATGAATATGCCGTTCTGTTCTCGTATGTAATTTTACACCATTTCTCTCTATTTTTATTAAAATACATAATATAATAGAGATTAAAACAATTTAGAACTGCTAAAATAAAAGTCAATGAACAGTTTGATTCAAACGAAGGGGAAGTAGCAAACACCTTCAAGAAATAAATGTGATTACATTAAACCCAGTTCTACTTATTAACTAGCGATCTATGCAAATTTTCAATGAAATTTCCAACCTCATTAATTATAGGTACGGAATTATCAAGTTCATGGCAATGAACACATTTCTTTACGTAGTTACAGCTACTTGCCAATCCTCGAGGCCCTCGAGGAATTAATGATATACCTCCATGACGGCAATCAGCTTTCCAACACTTAAGTTGGAAAGCTGATCGCCGAAGGGGTTGTACATTTAATCGTATTTTTCTATCATGATGAGGCATTTTCCCTTTACGTTGAAATCAATACCACTCAGAATTTGTTTGGTTACCCGTTCCAAATACCTAATTAGTAGCCAGCCAATAGCTGTCAGGGGTAGAGACCTGCAGTCTCACACTTGATTTTTTTTTTCATTAAATGCAGCGAGCATATTCAACGTGAATAACCTAATTGGTTCAAACTCTGAGTTCTGTCTAGTATTCTTCTTTGCGTATGATAGCTAGAAATGCTATTAGTGTTTTCATATTTTCCAACATTTTTGTTATCTGCATAACAGCATGGTCTGCTCTTAGAGTACAAACAACGAAAATTCTACGACTACCATATTCGATATTTTTTCTGGTACATAATTATGTGGCTAAAATTGTTTGCTAATACTTATATACGTCATGAGCTTATCATGGTTCCTCATTACTTCTGCATCTCTTTTTCGAGTTCCCCAACACTTCGAAAGAGTGAACTTTGACATAAACATTAATAGAATGAAAATATTCGTCCATTAAATTTGCACCACATTTTTGTTTGTCTCAAATGAAAATCAAAAAGAAAGTACAATTCTTGATGTATTTTAAATCACGTATTTAAGACCTCGAGTGTCCAATACTGTCAACTTGTCACAACAAATCGCTCACAAACCCACAGAATCGACTACAGCTACAACTACGGTCGACTTCCTTGTTCAGAAACCGCAGCGTGTGTGGTCGTGCGGACCAACATTGTGGAACAAGTTATACTTGGGTTTTTATAACCTGGCAGTTGACGTAAATCAGTTGTTGACGGTTTCGTCCAATAGGGAGCTTAAACGTCATCACAGTTACATTACCTGGATGACCTAGCTCTCGATTTGATGACACCGTAACAGCTAATTTACGTCAACTGCCAGGTTATAAAAACCCAAGTATATATTCAGTTCATATCATGGGCGCAGGAATAATCACTAGTCATATTTTGTGATAAGTAATGAGAAAAGAGCGCCTACAAGAGGTACGAAAGAAGACACCAAAAGTTTGACAACTCTCGTTGTAAATAGGGAGTTGATAGCCTGTGTTACAATAGTATTCCACATTATCAATGAGCGGTTAATGGATAATTAATCAACAAAATTATTTCTGCATTTTGAAAATGAAATCGGAGTGCAAAATATACAAAATGTTTAAAAATTGAATTAGATTTTTATATTTAATTGTCATCTCCCTGACACCATTTAGGAGAGACACTTACGTTGTAAATATGTTCCACACAGAAGACTATTTAATTGCGCAGAACGTTCTAGTTTTCCCGCCTCTCTCAAATGGTGAGCCGGTAATGAAAATTAAATATCATATAACGGGCAACACATCTCTCCTAAAATCCGTTCAAAGCATTGATCGTCTCGGTACCTCAGTGGTTAGAGCATCTGAAAATAAACTAGACCAGGGGGTCCAACTTGCACGGACTCAAGGGCCACACGTAAGTTCTTTAATATGGTTGCGGGCCATATTTTCATTACCCAGGCCACCTGCACTTGGCTTCCCTGTAATGTCTGGGGGCACTTTGCTGGGAGAGAGGGGAGAATGGAGCCATGCGTGATTTCAGACTTTGCAAGGCATAACGCATTGGATCAAATTGGGATGATTTTGTATTTCGGAATTTACTAGGAAAAGAATTCCTTCAACCTAAGCTTCACTTATTTTTGCATTAAAGGGGATGTTGACCCCGGCAGAATACGTGCGCAGTATTCTTGCCCGACACGAAACATTCACTTTTGACCGCATTTCGCGGGCCACAATAAATTAGGAGCAAACATTCAAAACGTGGAAATGTCCACTTCATTCTTTCCGAATAAGTATGAAAAATGTAGCACAAATTTTACTGTTTTCAACACCTTCTTTAACCCAACGAATAGAGTACTACTTAATGTATTGTAAGACATCTCACGTTTTTGTGTGGAAATAAATTCTTGCTAAAAAACAACAGAACTCAATTTTTGCCACATCGATATGGCACATTTGAATGTTAAGTCCTCAAATGCCACTGCGGGTCGCATGCAAACGAAGGATAGACAAACCAAGTTCGATTCACTGTGGAAGACACAATTATTTCAACAATCTGAATTAGGATTTTTATGTAGGATTGGGACAACTTAGAATCTGGGCCAGTTCCGCCGAAAACCTTCGATTTGGACAATGACTGAGCTTCATCCTCTGAGTGGAGATACTTCGCGATCGACAGCTGACTTGCCCGTAATGTTGATTTCGGCGCTTTGCACAACAACACTTACACTGGAATATAGAGGGGAATGGAACCACGCGTATTAGCAAGCCGTGCATAACACACTGAATGAAATTGGGACGACTTTGTATTTCTAATTTACTAGAAAAAGAATGTTTAAATCTAAGCTTCACTTATTTACTTCATAATGCCACTGTGGGTGGCATGCAAACGAGGGAGAGACAAACCAAGTTCGATATCCAGTGAAGGACACAATTATTTCACCAATCCGAATTAGGATCTTTATGTAGAATTGAAGCAACCTAGAATCTGCGCCAGCTCTGCCGAAAACCTTCGATTTGGACAATGACTGAGCTTCATCTCCCGAGAGGAAATACTTTGCGCACGGTGCGCCGCCTCTTTTCACTTTCCGTGCGCTTATCTCCCCCCCCTCCACAGCACCCGCCTCCCCCGCTCCAACCGCTGCGGCGCGGCGTCGCATTGCGACCTAATTTATCGCCGCCTCCAAATCCCTTCCTCAATTTTTCCACGGCCGCGCCGCGCGCTGCCTCCACACTGTTCCGCAATGGGTCGAAAACCACGAGTAGACCGGGAGCGGTAGCTCAGCGCATCAACTGATGTCACTGCAGCGCCTCTGACCGGGAGGTCCTAGGTTCCCACTCCCCACGGCGGCAGGATTTTCGACACTAGCTTTTCATCAAGGTTGAATTCAGTCGCTGTCTGGAGGAGAATTCTAGCGGCCGGCTGCTCTGATCGGTAGTTTTCCGTGGTTTCTCCGATCAACACCAGGCGAATGCAGGAGCAGTACCTTATCAAACGGGTCACGAACCGCCCACGATCTTTCCTTCCTCTTCCTTTTCCTTTCTTCTCCTCTTACACACACACTTACACTAACACGTACTACACTAAGAAATATTCCGGAAGACCGGTCGGGAACTAAGAGCTTGTCCCAGCTGGGGTGGGGGCCCGCTGGTGGGGGAGTCGTGGTTATGGGAAACCCCGCCAGCCGACGGTAGGTCGGCGCCGAATTTCGCCAACGAGCGGGGAAGATCACCGGCAATCCCGAGGAGAATCCGTAGACTACACTTATGGGACTAATGATCTAAGCTGTTAACGCACCCGGAACAACTAACCAACCAACCAACGCGCGTAGAAAGCGAACAGTCTTCAGACATTCCAAAATAAAATACGTTGCACAGCCGTCAAAGCACCTTGGTAGGTGTCAAACAAGCAACTCCACAGAGAGTTTGTTCTTCGCACGATTGATGATTATATGTTACTAATCAAAACTTTTTTTTCGCTCCTTACCATCCTTCCCAGCAACTTCCATATTCTACCTAGGAAAAACCTATAGCCAACACCAAAGGATCTAGTCTAGGTTCCCAAAAGACAAATCTAAATTGCCCTAAAGAAAAATGCATGATTTCATAAACTTTCTATTTTCTTTTCTTCATATGCAGTGAAAATTTACAGATATGCAATACGTGTATTTCCGTAGACAAATATATAACTTCATAACTACGTTTCTCTTCAAACAGAACTATAATGAACTGAAAATCTATTATCGAGTTTTCTATACTGTATATGATTTTAATATTAATTTGTGAATTATTGTTGCGAATAAATTTTGTTGTGAGTTCTATTGTGGTCTGCCAAAAATTAGTGGAGCAAATATACATTATAACATTCTAAATTAATAGAAATGAAATAATAAAAATAATTATGCAAATCTGTCGTAATTTTGTAAAATTTCGACCACTATCATTATTTATTACAGTGATACCTGGATACTGTTTAAAAACCAAAGTACGTCAGGTGGTTTAAAACAGCAGGTACGTAGTATTTAAGACTATTTTTTAGCCACTACAAGTCATAGATTACATACTTAGGAATCAAGAATATGTGTAGAAATACACAATTCAAATGAAATCAGGGAAATTAAAAGGTGCGAGAAGACCTATTTAAAGAAATGAAGGCTACAATTGCGCCAATAATGATCCTGATGTACATTTCGAAAAAGAAATAAATATTAGAATTTTAAGAAGATAAGCAGTGAGCTTTAGAATGAGAAGATAAATTCTCTCAATAAGGATATTATTTGTAATGTAATAAAAAGATAAATGAGAAGTTTCCGAAAGTAAATAATTACAAATTATTTAAGTAAAAGAAAGGGAATGGAATAATAAATCCATAGCAAATAAGTTGGATATCATGAAACAAATAAGGAAGAATTCTGCAAACAGAGAAGTAACATTTAGGTACATGTGCAAACTGAGTGTAAACGAAACATTCATATGCTTTTGACATTTTTACGCATCTCGAAATAACGGGAATCTTGATTTTAGTAAATGGCAATACATTTATTGAAGCTAGTAATTGTTTTAATTCTACCTTTCATGCACTTTAAACTAGAATCTATTTGTGGGAATTGAGATGTGGTGGTTGATGTTATTGTATAAAGAAATAAAGGTAATCTCCGTCAACTTAGCCTTGTTATTGAGATAGCTGGCTTTCGATGGTTTTGTCGTCATCCTCAGTCTACAATGTAAAGAAAAGAAAATATAAATAAAATACCAATAAAATACAAAAATAAGATAGCAAATGAAACTACACATAGTGTAAAAATTAAATTACTCATGCGTTGCACATAGTGTTAGCAAATTAAATTACACTATATTAAATGGGTAACACTATGTGTAACGCATGTGTAACTTAATTTTTACACTATGTGTAGTTTCATTTGCTATCTAATTTTGTATTTTATTGGTATTTTATTTATCTTTTCTTTTTTCTATATTGTAGGCTGAGGATGACGATAAAGCCATCAAAAGTCGGCTATCAATAAATATACTAAATTGGCGAAGATGATTTCATCCGTTCATAGAATTTTTTGTTGATTCCTCCGTTACGAGATTCATACCGTTCTGTTTGTTTGAATTCGACTCCGCCTCGCAAAACCCTAAGATTTGAGTTTTGTCGTAGGTGGAATTTCGATACGACTGCTCTGATCGGTAGTTGTGGAGAGTGAATTCTTGTTTTGATCGGTAGTTTTCCGTGTTTTTTCCAATCAATACCAGGCCAATACCGGAAAAGTGCCCTAACAAATCGGCCAAGGACCGCGCGCGATCTTTCATTCGTGTTCTTTGTCCTATCCTCGCTCCTTACACACACTTACACTAACATGCACTGTACTACCACACATGTTGGGAGACCGGTCACGAGCGTACAGCTTGGCCCGGCTGGGGGGCGGTGCTCGGCTGGCTGGAGATATCTAGTTGAGGGAAACCTGTTAGCGGATTGTAGGTAGGCGCCGGATCCCGCCATCCAGTGAGGAAAGATCACCACCTCACGATGAAAAAACGTGAACTCCACTTACTGGACTAATGACTTCAGTAGTGGACGCGCCCAGAATCACTAACATCCAACCAACCACCTTTTGAGCAGAACGCATGCACAATACTTACGGGGCTACTGACATTGGTAGTTGACGCGCCCGGAATTACTAATCAAGTAATTAATCAAAGAATCAAAAAACGGGTCCACCGGGAGAAGTAGCTCAGTGCATCAACTGATGTCACTGCAGCGCCTCTGACCGGGAGGTCCTAGGTTCGAGTCCTGACGGCGGCAGGATTTTCGACACTAGGTTTTCAGCTTGGTCGAATTCAGTCGCTGTCTGGAGGAGAATTCTAGCGGCCGGCTGCTCTGATCGGTAGTTTTCCGTGGTTTCTCCGATCAACACCAGGCGAATGCCGGAGCAGTACCCTACCAATAGGGCGACGGACCTCGCGCGATCTTTCCTTCCTCTTCCTTGTCCTATCCTCTCCCCTTACACACACACACACACACACACACACACTTACACTAACATGCACTTTACTACCACATATTCCGGGAGACCGGTCGGGAGCTTAAGGCTTGTCCCGGTTGGGGCCGTGCCCTGCTGGTGGAGAGTCCTGGTTATGGGGAAACCCCACTAGCCGACGGTAGGTCGGCACCGGATCTCGTCATCCAGCGGGGGAAGATCACCGCCATCTCCCGAGAAAAAAAATACACTACACTAATGGGACTAATGACCAAAACAGTTGACGCGCCCGGAAACACGAAAAAACGAAATCAAACCGAAAAACCGGTTCCCGGTCACACACTCGGTCGGTTCGACCCACTGTTCCCAATCCGAACCTGCCCCGCCCCCGCTGCCTTGCGCCATCTACATACAGATCGCGGATCTGCCTTCGTGTGGCGCTGTGTTCGCCCCCGAAGCGTCTTCCCGCGCCGTCGCCCCTCGTCGCATTCACTGGAACGCGCCTCAGGTTGCCTCCGCGCGCTGCTGTCAGCGTCCAATCCGAATTCGACTTTTATTCCGAAGGGGTTTCCAAGTAGTCTGGATCAGTTTAACTCTTACGTATTCGCAGATCATTCTGAGAAGTGATCGTGTGTTGAGGGCGTAGGCGTTTGCGGCTAGAGTTAGTAGCTACTTGGCTGTCCATCGTTGGCACAGGTGCCCACGTTTTGCCCGCCAATCTACGGCCTTCCTCAGGGCAAAAGGCTTGTTGTTTCCTCCCGTAAAGGTTGGTTAAATGAGGCCGTTGGCTTCCGCGGCCGGAGTCAGTAGCTATCTGTCCGAGAGACCTCGCGTCCTGCTTACAAATGTGGTGCAGATTCCTTGACATCCGTGCCTAGTATTCGGCGTCTCCCGGTTAGCGAAGTAGTTCGTGATCATATGTTGCTCTACTGCGTTGTTACAAACTGAACTTAGTGCTAAACAGTTCTGTTTGAATCGTCTTGTTATCTGTTCAATTCATGTATGTTTGTGTTACAATCACCTTGATTTGGGGAGGGTTAAATGATAAAATTTTAATTTCATAATAATATATTCGGAACTCGAAATGGTGACAATGACTGCACGCCACCCAAAATTACAAAATAATAGTGTATTTAGTCTCGAGGAAAACCATTGCAGAAGGCTTCATCGCAAACTGAAAACCATTACGGACCATAAAACAAATTGTGTATTCTATATAGGGTGTACATAGGGTAAAAAAATGACGAATCCAAATAGATATTCACGTATTAAAAACATGCATGCTAAACGTATATTATCGCTTGCGGGAGAAACATTCGTTACAAAACTGATCTATTTTTACGGTTCAAAGGTGAAACCGAAGTTCTAATACTGAATTTGTATAAAGCTGTAAATTGCCAGGTATTCAGCTGCTTCAATTGGGTGTATCTATTCACGTATTCAATGGTTCATTTACTAGATTAAGTTCCGAAAGGGATTCACTATTCACTCCGTAGGTGTGCTACTCCAACACGGCTATTTTATAATACTGTATCGATACGCGTCTCCATTGCGTACGGATCACATCCGCTGCTCCAGTAATTGGAGACTGGGCAACCCCAGCGGGATGTTGCCGCAAATAGCTATATTGCAACGCGGGATTGTGTAGAAAGGCGACAGGCGATTGTGCGGAAAGTAAAAGAGAAACAGCGTCCGTGTACCGCGCACATCAGTGGATAGATGGCGCTTTTGTGCGAAGAGAGATCGAACGCTATCACGCAGATTGCGTCGGCCTTTTCTGACCTGTCTTGCTTTCCAGCTCTCGCATGAGTGTTTTTTTTTTTTTGTTATTAAAGGTAGCATCAACATCTAGATCATTACCGACCACTATTGGAGTTAACGTTATGGTAACTTTGATTGATGGCGAGATCCCTCGCTGGATGGCGAGATCCGGCGCCGACCTACCGTCGGCTAGTGGTGTTTCCCCCTAACCAGGACTCTCCCACCAGCGGGGCACCGCCCCAGCTGGGACAAGCTCTATGCTCCAGACCGGTGTACCGGAATATATGGTAGTGTAGTGCATGCTAGTGTAAGTGTGGTTGTAAGGGGAGAGGATAGGACAAGGAAGAGGAAGGAAAGATCGCGGGCTGTCCGTTTGTTAGGGTACTGCTCCGGCATTCACATGGTGTTGATCGGAGTAACCCCGGAAAACTACCGATGAGAGCAGCCGGCCGCTAGAATTCTCCTCCAGACAGCGACTGAATTCGACCTAGCTGAAAAGCTAGTGTCGAAAATCCTGCCGCCGTCAGGACTCGAACCTAGGACCTCCCGGTCAGAGGCGCTGTAGTGGCATCAGTTGATATACTGAGCTACCGTTTCCGGTTTATGGTAACAATGACCCATGCCCGATGCGAGACTCGAACCCGCGAACCTTCGGTCCGTGATCTCTACGACACTACTGCTATAGTGATCTCGGGCCCCGGGCCGACGTAAGTGTTTTTGCCTGCGCGAATGCTGCTCTATGAGTTCACCATTTAAAGAGCTTATAACTGATTCTGTTTTCAGCCATTATTACAATTTGGCACTCATTCCCTCTTGAGGCTGGATTATGGCCACTGGTTTATTGCAGCGATTACCATTCATTTGTACGTTTCTAGCACATGTTTTCTGCTGCCACACATTTCTTCAGTCGGGCTGTACTTTGGCAGCCTCTCGTTCTGCGAATTCGGTAGAATCTAGAATTTATGGCCTTCAGATATAATAACTGTATCGAAGCTTTGTATATTTCTATCTAATTAATTTGTTCCTTTGATGTTGAAGGTGTTGAATATTTGTTGTAAACAAGTTTATACAGAGAATGCAAAGAATGCAATTAAACTAAAAAGGGATCCGTTTGACTGGTCGGGAAACAAATAACGTGATGTGTGACGATGATATTGTGAGAGGTAATGTCGTAGCCATTTACGAGTGAGCTAACTGAAAATGAATGTACTGACGGATTGAACGTATGCCAAAATCTGATATTATGGTGCTTGTAGAAGGCAAGCAGTAGCTGTCAAAATCTCTTTGAGTAACATCTCTATACGTTGCAATTTCAATGAAAATTCTTTATCTTCCACATATTCGTTTCAAAATTACTAAACTATTTGTGCCCAATTTTATATTACTTTAAATAAATATATAATATACTGTGGCAGAAAACCCCGGTTTTATTTGAACAGAAAAAAGGCAGACAGTGTAATTAGCACGTAAATTAATCCATAAAGTTTGCCTATAGTGAAAGAATACACGTTTTCGGGGCGACAGTCAACAAAAAATTATATTCCATGCTGGAAGGCATGACGCTCTTCATTATGAAAAGGGAAGCGGGGCTCCGTTGAGTATATAAAAAAATATGAAGGAGGTGATGCAAGCCGTAGTTTTGTAAAAATTCAGTAATTTCACTATATTACGACAGCGGCTAGAGCGGATGCATTTGATCAGACGGTACGAGCATTTTCAGTTTAGATTGGGCTCAGTGCTGTCAATTAAAGGGAAGAGGGTGACACGGATTTAGTTCCGATTGATTGGTTGAATTTTTTCGTGTTTTCGGGCGCCTCAACTGCTTTGGCCATTGGTCCCGTAAGTGTAGTGCTTTTTTTCTCGGTAGATGGCGGTGATCTTCCTCCGCTGGATGGCGAGACCCGGCGCCGACTTACCGTCGGCTAGTGGGGTTTCCTCCTAACCAGGACTCTCCCATCAGCGGGGCACCGCCCCAGTAGAGACAAGCCTTAAGGTCCCGACCGGTCTCCCGGAATATGTGGTAGTGTAGTGCATGTTCGTTTAAGTGAGTGTAAGGGGAGAGGATAGGACAAGAAAGACAAGAAAGGGGAAGGACAGATCGCGCGCGGGCCGTTGCTCGTTTGGTAGGGTACTGCTCCGGCATTCGCCAGGTGTTAATCGGAGAAACCATGGAAAACTACCGATCAGAGCAGCCGGCCGCTACAATTCTCCTCCAGACAGCGACTGAATTCGACCTAGCTGAAAAGCTAGTGTCGAAAGTCCTGCCGCTGACAGGACTCGAACCTAGGACCTCCCGGTCAGAGGCGCTGCAGTAACATCAGTTGATGCACTGAGCTACCGCTCCCGGTGATTTAGTTCCGAAATTGTTTAGAGCTGTATATATTAATAATTTAAAGAAGTTATATTAATTATTGTAAAAAAATTTTAATTAAATCTAAATAGACTTCGTATTCAAAAGTAAACTTATGATAGGGTGGATTCGTAGATTGGGGATTGCATTAAATAATTCGTGTTAAACGTCGACAGTCGCGAATTGGTTCTCACCTGTGGTACTGAACAGGGATAGTCGCGATCGCGTAATAATTTATGTGTAGTTTTCTTTTATGAAACCATCAACTAAGTAAAAATACCCCAGAGATATTTTGGAATCCTATTTGGATATTAGTAGAGCATTTGGT
The DNA here is from genome assembly GCA_964035755.1 of Teleogryllus oceanicus. Classification (NCBI taxonomy): domain Eukaryota; kingdom Metazoa; phylum Arthropoda; class Insecta; order Orthoptera; family Gryllidae; genus Teleogryllus; species Teleogryllus oceanicus. Next base: position 32,719,289 of record CAXIVR010000014.1, on the reverse strand, counting down.
AGGAGGTGAAGATAAATTAATACGAACAAAATATGGACAACATTAAGACAAAGATTTGGAGTTCACCCGATAAATCAACAATGCGCGCGAAAATCATAGTAAACCATGAAATTTTCAAAATTTTAATAAATGTTAAATTACGTATTTGGAAAAATGGCTTGTTGCCATCAATTCGAAATAATCAGTTTTAATTAACAGAACTTCCAGATATTGCAATTATGTGTAGATATGCACGTCCACATACGACAGGTAAGAAGATAACATGTACGTAGAAACCCATTAGTGAATAGAAATAGAATCAAGAAAACATTTTAGTATATACGAAAATTTATGAACATAGCAGGGCAAATAAATGATAACATTTATAGATGGATATCGTATGAATTTTAATAGCGTGCTCAAGGAAGACAGTAATATTAACAAAAGTAGAGAGATTCTTTAGCAATGCCAATTATTAGTAGAAAAAATATTTGTATATTTATTATCATTTATGTGGGTATTTTACGAATAATTTCACAAGTCAATTATTAATTATTAACAATTCTATTTGTGGTTGGCACTTTAGGGTTAATTCCACTTTTACCAGCTAGCGGTATTTCCAGCCCTGAGCTCTTTTTATGTATTATCCACGCCTGGGGTAAGGAAGACTTGTAGGGAACATGAATTTTTATCACCGTGTACCATGTTTGTCGTGCTTGACCTTTTCTTTTATCTCACAACTATAGAAACTGGAACGATTGTATGGAAAGCTACAGCTCTATTTGTGCCCAGACTAGGTATATGACCTGGGCCCTATATATGACCTGGGGCCTATATACAGCACTACTGAAAGCTAGCTCGCTGTCCATACCCCCGCTTTGGGCAAATATATTTATTAATTTATATTGTAATAGGTGTGGCAAAACGTGCAATTTGAGAATGTTGAAAAATTAAACATTACAATTTTTCGTTTATTTTGAATGTTCGCTTATGAATATACATACGTGAGTCATTCAATAATTAGAGACAAATTGGTCTGGAGAAAAAACACTTGGTAGGACAAGTTTAGTAATTATAGGACTTTAAGTTGAAATCACTGGGATTAGCTCTAACTACCTAGAGGATCATAATTGTTGTGTTTATTACCTCAAAACTAAGTTGAACTATAGTGGGTTCACTTGAAAATTCCACATTGTTTAAATAACGTTTTGTGATTCTTTTTTTACTTGCTTCAGGTGAAAAGCGAACTAATATGACTCTAGAATGACTAAAGTGCATTATGAAAGTTGTATGAACCGCAGGAATTTTTACAAGTGGGTAGAACAGTTCAAAACTGGTCGAGACTCAGACTGACGAACATCATTCTGGCCGCATCAACAGGAAAAGTCCTATTGACGGTGTTTTGGGAGTTTGTGCGTTTTGAGTAGGTGCGTTTTTTTGTTATCTGGAAGAAAAGAATATAATAAATAGCAAACAGTACTCAGATATGCTTTTGAACAAGGTGAAGCCAGCCATGGGAGAAAGACGTCGTGAATTTTAGAAGAGAGATGTGATTCTCCAGCAATACAATGCACGTCCACAGACTGCTCAACAAACTCGTGAAAATATCGACAAGAGAGGTTGGGAGGTACTGCCTCATCCCTCTTACAGCCCGGATTTGTCATCATCTCATTTCGATTTCGTTGGTCCACTAAAGAAGACATTACATGGGAAGAAGGTCCAGGATAATGAGGATGTCAAAAATTTGTGAGAAATTGATTCAAACACCAAGATAAAAAAAACTCTTTGCAGCGGGTAAAGAAAAGCTAGTAACTCGCTGGGACAAGTGCATAAATGTTGGTGAGGTTTATATTGAAAAGTAGGAAAAGGCCTGGTTTTCAAAACTAACCCTTTATTTCTCCAGATCAATTTGTTTCTTTAATTATTGAATGTATGTTTAAATAAACTGTTTTAATTATGTATATTCTGTTTATTGAAGTTGACATATAATATCTGGTGTCGTTAGTTTGAAATGAAAATGTTACAATTTTGACAAATACAATTTTCTATTTTCCGGTTGCTGCATTTCTACTCCGCTTGCTTGTATTTAGTTACACTGTGTGCACTACATATACATCGAGTTGTTGATAAGTGAACTCAACGTCATAGAAATCTTTTGGCTCAAACTTGATGCTGACTGGGTACAGCGACCCGTTCACAGTACTGTCCCTGGACTCCCGTTCGGGCAATCCTTGACTTCAGCAACATCGCACGACCCATTTCTGATTTATAACATACCCGAACAACGCGTTCTGTTCCCCTCAGTTGCCCGTACATTATGCAACACGTTGCCCCGTTCCAAACAAGGCGGCGCGGCGCGGTGCGGCGCGGCGGGGTGTGTGACAAAAGGGCGACGTCGAGGTCGTTGTTCCCAGGCCATGCGAGCTTTGTGCAGGGCCAGTGCGTCAAACACATGACTGCATCGACCCGTATGGATCCCCGACCCCGTGAGTGATCGTGCGGCTAGGTTACGAGCATATTTTACGAGACACTGATGGTCATGTTTTAAGGCCACGTTGCTTACGCACGATCACGACTCCGCTTCAAGAAAGACATCAGTAGTTGTTATGTCACTTTAGTTTTACAAGTCGAGATAAATAAGATGTGGATTAATTGATGAGCTTATTTAGAAAGTGTAGTATCTTCAATTTCTTTTTTTATGTTTAAGTTTATTTTTAACACTTTTCTACTTCATGCTACCAAATATTGTGTAAAAAATAATTTTTCTTACTATTTTAAATGATGTTCGGAAACTGTTAACTTCATCTCCAACTATAAGAATAAATTTGGTTACTTCCCCTTTCTGAAAAAAAAAACTTGAACATTCATGTTGGATATTGGAAATAAGCTCTTCAATTGTCTGCTGATTAATTACATGCAAACAGAGAGCGGTATCTCACTGTATCAACTGATGTCACAGCAGCGCCTCTGACTGGGAGGTCTTAGGTTCGAGTCCTGACAGCGGCAGAACACTAGCTTTTCAGCTAGGGCGAATTCAGTCGCTGTCTGGAGGAGAATTCTAGCGGCCGGCTGCTCTGATCGGTAGTTTTTCGTGGTTTCTCCAATCGGCACCAAGCGAATGCCGAAGCAGTACCCTACCAAACGGGCAAGGACCGCGCGCGATCTGTCCTTCCCCTTCCTTGTCCTATCCTCCCCTTACACACACACTTAAACTAACATGCACTACACTACCACATATCGCGGGAGATCGGTCGAGAGCTTAGAGCTTGTCCCGGCTGGGGCGGTGCCCCGCTGATGGGAGAGTCCTGGTTAGCGGAAACTCCACTAGCCGAAGGTAGGTCGGCGCCGGATCTCGCCATCCAGCGGGAAAATCTCCCGAGAGAAAACATGAACTACACTAACGGGACTAATGACGAAAGTTGTTGACGCGCCCGAAAACACGAAAAAATCAATAAATTACATGCAGGTATTGGTTTCTTTGTAAACATTTAATTTACATCTTAATTTTATATTGTTCGGAGTTGAAAGTGTATGAGAAACTTAAGTTTTTAAACGGTTAATTGAAAATAAATTGTGAAGTTTCGGTACATTTCTATTACTAAAGGGAGATATTTATTACTACAGAAAAGTTTACACTGGTTGAGATATTGTCAATGTAAATTTTTGTAGTAATTTATTAACAAAATTATACTATCAAAAACCAAAGTATCTGTCAACGCGTCGGCTTAAATCTCATCGCAAGCGGTTGATAACTGACGCGTAACAACCTGTCAATTTAAAGACAGCAGCTTCCAAGTAACTCAATGCTTCCAAATCATGTAAAAAACAAGCTACTTTCCACTCTGGATATTTGTGGGCAGGTTTGAAAGACGATGAAGATGACAATTATTCATTTTTGATCTCCCTGTGAGTTATATATTTTTACGTGACCCGTTAAAAAACAACTGATTGGAAATCATTATTTTAAATGATAATAAATCTCATTTATATTTTTGAACATGCATATACTACAATCATAAGTAGTAAATGTGTTGTAAGCAAAGATTTAAAAATATCAATAATACGAATCGAAAACTACATAATTTATGATATAGTATTTCAATTTATATTTATCCTAAAATGTGAAAGATAAAGATATCATACGTTTCAAGATATTTTGTAGATGAGCGAACCTAGTAGAGAATATATTTTTTAATGAGGCAACTAAGATCTCATTAAGAGGAGGGGCCTCCTGCTTTTTTGAAGGGAATACTCGTACTGAATGAAGTGATACCGTGGTATTGAGGGGTGAAAAAAACGAACACAAATACAATATGCCCGAGGAGGTATTCGAGCCCGCAACCCTTCAGCCAGAAATCACCACGACACTACTACCTCAGCGGCCACCCGGATCGGCGTATATTGTATTACAATGCAGTAAATACCACTGTAGTAAGCGTAACGTACAATGAGAAAATATTTATGATTCGAGTGATAAAAGTGATATTTTATTTATTTATTCATTTTACGTCAAAAATAGTTTAAATCTGTGTCGCGTTCTACAGGGAAAAGTGAATTCTGTACACGCTTTTATAATGCCGTGATCTCCCCTCTAAGCCATACACTAGTTGAAATTGAATATAGAATAAACGAGTGTTGTTTGAAAGCATTGTTAAAACGCCGCCGATGCAACGAAATCTAATTTCAAATGTATATGCGCTATAAAATCGGGCTCTAATACCTCATGTTCTTCATGAAGGAATAATACTTCCTGCCGAAACATGGAGAATAATAATTTGAATAACTATATTTCCCACTGAATTCTAAAAGACCTACACAGATAATGAAGTTACATTTATATCCAGAAGCAAAACAAGATGCCATCTCAACATTTGCTCAAAGGATCACGGAAACTGGACGATAAATCAGATCGAGATGGGGGATCATTAACCCAGAAGCTGCGGCACAATACTTGTTACAGGATGTTTAGAATTTTACAGTCCAAATAGTAAATAATACTTTAAATATCATTGTTAAAATTTGCGTTACTTTCCTTTTGATGGTCGATAGATTCTCTAATTGTATAGAAACAGTTATGCAGCAGAAACAATTTTACTTGGGATTTAAACTTAACTATCGAATTTTATATTGCGAATAGCAATGGTTGCGACACGAGGCCGATAGGGCAAAAGGCACATTTCTAGGAGCAAGATAAAATCACTTTTACCACAAGTGCCATATACTATTCATGTAGACAGCCTTACTGACTTTTGTTTTATTTTTTCTCAAGTACACAAATCATTTAATGATGCATTAAGGTTAGAAGTTGCCAATGAGCTCACACAAATGCATTTTGTTTAGAGCGTAGGTTTCCGCGGCCGGAATTGGAACTTACTTGGCTATCCGGGAGACGCCGCGTCCAGGGCACAGGTGGCGACGTTTCGGTCGCCATTCTGCGACCTTCATCAGGGCGTAGTATTGCGCAATACTACTCCCTGATGAAGGTTGCAAAACGTCGGCACCTGTGCCCTGGACATGGCGTCTTCCGGATATCCATGTAAGTTACATTTTGTTTACTTTGTTGCATCCCTAATTTATATGAACACTTGAACATTGGTCTCACTTTAAACACTAGTGCTGAAAATTGAACTTTTATCACATTGTCCATGCCCTCAAAGAATATCTTTTACTAGTGTATTTTTTAAAAGGGTTTTCTATATACATCAGACCAATTTACGAGTAAGTAATTACATTTAAACTGGACAAAAAGAAAAATGACTTAACTTTTCACGTGGCAACAGAACTGGTTTCAACGGAAATGTCTAGAGACTGACCCAACATTTTGCTTCTCTGCCGCGATGAAGGAAGTAGTCGAGGAAAGTCAGATCATTTTTCGCAACACACTTTACCAACAATAGCCCATTCTAAGAACCCATCATTTCCACGTAGTGTTCCAGAGAAAAGTTAAGAATTGGAATAAAAAAATATATGGAGTGTGCAGTTACTAACTCGCAAAATACGGAAACTGTAACGTGATAATTGATAAAAATATTAAGGGAAAAATTTATTGCGCTACCACTCTCGTGTATGAACCATCCTCTTCAATTTTAAGCCATTTGGGTTTGTTCAAAATTCGTGTAGTCTAAAGTTACGGCACCAAATCAGAAAATCAGTTTGCACTCAGGAAAGTCAATAATTGTGTTCTAATAATAAAGGCAAAATTGAAGTTCTGTGAAAAAATACCCCAGCCCTAATTTAAAAAAAATACGATATTGTGAAAATTGAATTTTTTGATATTTTAGAGTAGCATTAATCCTTTTGCCACCTACCCGTGAATGACGTTGATAGAATGATGTTGTACAAATTAAAATCAATAATATAACATTTTATGGGCTTACACCTTAAGCGAAATTATGTAGCTTATTTTAAGCTCTAGAAAAATATTATCCTAAATTGAAATTGCTCAAAACTAGCTTTTCTTAAAATTATATTTTATTAATTTCTCGATTTACGAAATTGAAATTCGTATCTTCGGCGTTTTTTCTACACACGTTTCTCACAAAATGGTCGAAGAATTACCAGGATAATTGTGGTAATATTTTAATTTTGGATACAATATTACGAGACAATAATCCCAGAAATTATGCGCTGTTGTAACACCTCTAGTCTTGTAGGGTAAAATTTAACATTTAAAAATGGAAACGAGTGTTGAACTACGGGGGATCTAAAAATACGTTACTAAAAACGTAATATACATTGAAACCATAAATCAAATAATAACGGTTCCAGCTAGTGATTTTAATTCTTTAAATACAATGGCTTCCAATTGCCATTATGTAGCTGAAACTAACAAGAGTAGATTTATATTTCGGTCACATGTAACCCCCAACACCCAGATTTCAACGTGCTGACATGCTCTGTGGAACACTTTGATGAATGTCGAATGGCTGATGGTTCGTTAAACAGCATTTTTACGTTTCAAAAAGATCTGATTCTTCTGACGATCGTCAAAGCGTTTGTGGACACAGCCGCTTTTAATCCTTTGCGTATTTATGGTCGTTGCTACCTTTGACATGCTCGTTAAATGTGCTTTAGGTTAGGTTCAGATCATAATTATACGGAGTACTGAGCAAGCTTATATGCGGATAGATTTGTTTATTTTATTAGAACTAGCGTACCCGTGCGAGACCTCTTGCATGTAAAACCCAGTCCTTTCCATTAAGAAGGAAAGTTGTTAAGGAAACGTGTTTATTTGTTAAAAAATATTTAAATGTAACTTGTAATGTAAACCCGATCAAGCGGAGGGTAGGATTGACGAGACACGGCGCATCTAAGAACTAACAATAGCGGCAGTTTATCATCCAATTCCTTTTCCTCTTTTCCTTGCTTGTTTTCTGGCTTGCTTGTTTGCTGGCTTGCTTGTTTGCTGGCTTGCTTGTTTGCTGGCTTGCTTGTTTGCTGGCTTGGTTTGCTGGCTTGCTTGTTTGCTGGCTTGCTTGTTTGCTGGCTTGCTTGTTTGCTGGCTTGCTTGTTGCTGCTTGCTTGTTGCTGCTTGTTTGCTGGCCTTGTTTGCTGCTTGCTTGTTTGCTGGCTTGCTTGTTGCTGTGCTTGTTGCTGCTTGTTGCTGGCTTGCTTGTTGCTGGCTTGCTTGTTTGCTGGCTTGCTTGTTTGCTGGCCTTGCTTGCTGGCTTGCTTGTTTGCTGGCTTGCTTGTTTGCTGGCTTGCTTGTTTGCTGGCTTGCTTGTTTGCTGGCTTGCTTGTTTGCTGGCTTGCTTGTTTGCTGGCTTGCTTGTTTGCTGGCTTGCTTGTTTGCTGGCTTGCTTGTTTGCTGGCTTGTTTCTCTGGCTTGCTTGTTTGCTGGCTTGCTTGTTGCTGGCTTGCTTGTTGCTGGCTTGCTTGTTTGCTGGCTTGCTTGTTTGCTGGATTGCTTGTTTGCTGGCTTGCTTGTTTGCTGACTTGCTTGTTTGCTTGCTTGCTTGTTAGCTGACTTGCTTGCTAGCTGGCTTGCCTGTGTGATTGTTACCTGGCTTGCTTGTGTGATTGTTAGCTGGCTCGCTTGTTAGCTGGCTCGTTTGTTTGCTGGCTTGCTTGTTTGCTGGCTTGCTTGTTTGCTTGTGTGCTTGTTAGCTGGCTTGCTTGTTAGCTGGCTCGTTGTTAGCTGGCTTGCTTGTTTGCCTTGCTTGTTTGCTGGCTTGCTTGTTTGGTGGCTTGCTTGTTTGGTGGCTTGCTTGTTTGCTGGATGGCTTGTTTGCTGGCTTGCTTGTTTGCTGGCTTGCTTGTTTGCTGGCTTGCTTGTTTGCTGGCTTGCTTGTTTGCTGGCTTGCTTGTTTGCTGGCTTGCTTGTTTGCTGGCTTGCTTGTTAGCTGACTTGCTTGCTAGCTGGCTTGCATGTGTGATTGTTACCTGGCTTTTGCTGGTTGCTTGTTAGCTGGCTCGCTTGTTTGCTGGCTTGCTTGTTTGCTGGCTTGCTTGTTTGCTGGCTTGCTTGTTTGCTGGCTTGCTTGTTTGCTAGCTTGCTTGTTTGCTGGCTTGCTTGTTTGCTGGCTTGCTTGTTGCTGGCTTGCTTGTTTGCTGGCTTGCTTGTTTGCTGGCTTGCTTGTTAGCTGGCTTGCTTGTTAGCTGGCTTGCTTGTTGCTGGCTTGCTTGTGTGGTTGTTAGCTGGCTTGCTTGTGTGGTTGTTTGCTGGCTTGCTTGTGTAATTGTTAGCTGGCTTGCTTGTTTGCTGGCTTGCTTGTTAGCTGGCTTGCTTGTTAGCTGGATCGCTTTTGTGATTGTTAGCTGGCTTGCTTGTGCGATTGTTGGCTGGCTTGCTTGTGTGGTTGTTAGCTGGCTTGCTTGTGTGGTTGTTAGCTGGCTTGCTTGTGTGGTTGTTAGCTGGCTTGCTTGTGTGGTTGTTAGCTGGCTTGCTTGTGTGGTTGTTAGCTGGCTTGCTTGTGTGGTTGTTGTTAGCTAGCTTGCTTGTGTGGTTGTTAGCTGGCTTGCTTGTGCGATTGTTGGCTGGCTTGCTTGTGTGGTTGTTAGCTGGCTTGCTTGTGTGGTTGTTAGCTGACTTGCTTGTGTGGTTGTTAACTGGCTTGCTTGTGTGGTTGTTAGCTGGCTTGCTTGTTTGGTTGTTAGCTGGCTTGCTTGTGTGGTTGTTGGCTGGCTTGCTTGTGTGGTTGTTAGCTGGCTTGCTTGTGTGGTTGTTATCTGGCTTGCTTGTGTGGTCGTTAGCTGGCTAGCTTGTCTGGTTGTTCGCTGGCTTGCTTGTGTGATTGTTAGCTGGCTTGGTTGTTAGCTGGCTTGCCTGTGTGATTGTTACCTGGCTTGTATGTGTGATTGTTAGCTGGCTAGTTTGTTACCTGGCTTGCTTGTGTGCTTGTTTGCTGGCTTGCTTGTTTGCTGGCTTGCTTGTTTGCTGGCTTGCTTGTTTGCTGGCTTGCTTGTTTGCTGGCTTGCTTGTTTGCTGGCTTGCTTGTTTGCTGGCTTGCTTGTTTGCTGGCTTGCTTGTTTGCTGGCTTGCTTGTTTGCTGGCTTGCTTGTTTGCTGGCTTGCTTGTTTGCTGGCTTGCTTGTTTGCTGGCTTGCTTGTTTGCTGGCTTGCTTGTTTGCTGGCTTGCTTGTTTGCTGGCTTGCTTGTTTGCTGGCTTGCTTGTTTGCTGGCTTGCTTGTGTTGTTTGCTGGCTTGCTTGTTTGCTGGCTTGCTTGTTACCTGGCTGGTTTGTGTGCTTGTTAGCTGGCTTGCTTGTTTGCTGGCTTGCTTGTTAGCTGGCTTGCTTGTTAGCTGGATCGCTTGTGTGATTGTTAGCTGGCTTGCTTGTGCGATTGTTGGCTGGCTTGCTTGTGTGGTTGTTAGCTGGCTTGCTTGTGTTGTGTGGTTGTTAGCTGGCTTGCTTGTGTGGTTATTAGCTGGCTTGCTTGTATGGTTGTTAGCTGGCTTGCTTGTGTGGTTGTTAGCTGGCTTGCTTGTTTGCTGGCTTGCTTGTTTGCTTGTTGGTTGTTAGCTGGCTTGCTTGTGTGGTTGTTAGCTGGCTTGCTTGTGCGATTGTTGGCTGGCTTGCTTGTGTGGTTGTTAGCTGGCTTGCTTGTGTGGTTGTTAGCTGGCTTGCTTGTGTGGTTGTTAACTGGCTTGCTTGTGTGGTTGTTAGCTGGCTTGCTTGTGTGGTTGTTAGCTGGCTTGCTTGTGCGATTGTTGGCTGGCTTACTTGTGTAGTTGTTGGCTGGCTTGCTTGTGTGGTTGTTAGCTGGCTTGCTTGTGTGGTTGTTAGCTGGCTTGCTTGTGTGGTTGTTAGCTGGCTTGCTTGTGTGGTTGTTAGCTGGCTTGCTTGTGTGGTTGTTAGCTGGCTTGCTTGTGTGTTTGTTAGCTGGCTCGCTTGTGTAATTGTTAGCTGGCTTGCTTGTGCGATTGTTGGCTGGCTTGCTTGTGTGGTTGTTAGCTGGCTTGCTTGTTTGGTTGTTGGCTGGCTTGCTTGTGTGGTTGTTGTCTGGCTTGCTTGTGTGGTTGTTAGCTGGCTTGTGCTTGTGTGTTGTTAGCTGGCTTGCTTGTGTGGTTGTTAGCTGGCTTGCTTGTGTGGTTGTTAGCTGGCTTGCTTGTGTGGTTGTTAACTGGCTTGCTTGTGTGGTTGTTAGCTGGCTTGCTTGTGTGGTTGTTAGCTGGCTTGCTTGTGTGTTGTTAGCTGGCTTGCTTGTGTGGTTGTTAGTGGCTTGCTTGTGTGGTTGTTAGCTGGCTTGCTTGTGTGGTTGTTAGCTGGCTTGCTTGTGTGTTTGTTAGCTGGCTTGCTTGTGTGGTTGTTAGCTGGCTTGCTTGTGTGGTTGTTAGCTGGCTTGCTTGTGCGATTGTTGGCTGGCTTGCTTGTGTGGTTGTTAGCTGGCTTGCTTGTTTGGTTGTTAGCTGGCTTGCTTGTGTGGTTGTTAGCTGGCTTGGTTGTTAGCTGGCTCGTTTGTGTGATTGTTGGCTGGCTCGCTTGGTGATTGGTAGCTGGCTAGCTTGTGCGATTGTTAGCTGACTTGAATGTTTGCTGTCTTTCTTCTATGCCTATTTGCTTGCTTGCATATGCGTGAATATAATTAGATGATAAATGAAAGTGAAATTTAAAATAAAAACAATGTGAAAGCGGGCAGCTGAGAAAGCGGAAAAGGGAAGGGCGGGTTGCTTGTGCGAGTTTTGCAGCTTCGTTACAGGGGCTCCGGTCAAACTGTATTTTTCTTCCGCGCCTGCGCGTTCACCACTGCACAACCGGCAGCGAGCATCCATATGGAACGCGGGTCGTCGGTGAGTGGCGCGGAATGCGGCCCGCCTAGCGCGACGCCGCGCAGCGCGCCTCTGCGCGTGCGTGAAGCGCGAGCCCGCGACCGCACGCCGCTGCCAAATGGCTCGGAACGCACGCACCGCACGCACTACAAAACGACGCACCTGCCCGAAACAGGACAGACGAGTCTTCTGGTCTGAGACGCGGGTGGAGGTAGGAACGGCTAAACTGAAAATCTCGAGTTTCTAAACGTCTCTAGAGGGGAGGAGGAGGGAAGTGAGTAGGCGTTTTAGAGGGGAGGAGAAGGGAAGTGAGTAACGTTGCTAGAGGGGAGGAGAATGGAAGTGAGCAGTCATTGCTAGAGGGGAGGAGAATGGAAGTGAGTAGGCGTTGCTAGAGGGGAAGAGAAGGGAAGTGAGTAGGCGTTGCTAAAGGGGAAAAGGAGAGAAGTGAGTAGGTCGTTCGTGACTAGGCGACCCACCAGCTGGAGTCCTACCCACCAACCATAGGGAACCATCGGAGGGTGGCCTTGGCAATCCCCGTCCTAGCAGGATCCAAGTCCTAGCAGGAAATTCAAATCATCCCATTCGGTCACCCTGATGTCCAGTTATACTCACGTAATGCGTGGTAAATGAAGAGAAGGGTTGGACCAAGGTAGCCTCCTAGGCTTCGTAACAGTGACAGATACCCGTGGGAAATGGCGGTTGGGACCCCACGTATAGTAACGCCCACGCATTCGCCTCTCCACAACTGACATCGCAGCAGTGAGCATCTATATTGAACGCGGCATGACTCCCGTGCCAGAGTTGTGACCGTCTGCCAGATTCACATTAAAACAAGCACATGCTTTCATTAGAAATTTCCGGGGATGTGATCGCCTCCAAGCTAATTCCAAACCAGCATCGTTTACATACGTCGCGGACTGTGCTAGAACTTTCCTTCCCGTTCTCTCTCTTTGCTGCTACCATCATCATCATCATCATCATCATCATCATTCCATCGTCTCTTCCAAAAACATATTGGGTTGCTGTGAAGGAGCAAGTCCCATCCCGAAGTACCCAGTTACAAGCAATGGAAGACCTTGTGGTTCATACGGTACTAAACGGAACTAACGCTATTAAAAGGAGATAGGCTGGTGAATTCCAGAAGAATGTCAGGAATGGGTTATTGCATGGGTTATTCCATTGCCTGTGTCCGAAGGGTTACGAGTTTTAAGACTCGCTCTTGGGATAAAGGTTTGGTCTTTGCTTTTGATTATGTGTTCTTGCAGAAGGTTTCATTGTTTTGCAGATTTTATCGGCTGAATTATCTCAGTGCAAAAACCTCTGCACCGATTCACACCGGGAAATCTTAGCTTTTCAGTTACGAAGGTGGTAGGATTTTCGATACTTGCTAGACATCTAGGTAAAGTTCATCTGCTGCCTGGAGGAAAGTTATAGCGGTCGGCTGCTCTGATCGGTTGATTTTCAGGGTTTCTTCAATGAAGACCAGACGAATGCCGGAGCAATATCTTAATAAACAGGCTGCTGACCGCGCGCGATATTTCCTTCCCATTTCTTCCCTATCTATCCTCAGCCCTTGATCACACACATTTACTATTACATACAGTACTGCAATACCACACATGCGGGGGGACCAGTTGGGAGCTTATGGCTTGTCTCCGTAGAGCTGTGCCTCATCAGTGTGACATACGTGGTAAGTGAAAACACCTTGCGAACCGAAGGGAGAGGTCGGAATGGGATAGTTCCAATCAGAATCGGAAGCTCACCGTCACTTCCACTGATGCAAGTCAGACAAAATCATTACAATTATGGGAACACTCACCTTAGTAGTTGACTCTCTCGAAATCACTAATCAACTACCACACATGTAGAGAGAGCATACGGTCGCATACACCTTGTTGTATCTGAGGCGGTGTCCCACTGGGGGAGATAACTGAATAGGGGAATCCCCAATAAAGCGACGTGAGATCGACGCCTGATCTCCGGAGTCATTCAGCGGGGAGGAACACAGCCTCCATTTGAGATAAAACATTCCCACCATAACAGTTGGCGTGCCCGAAATCATCAATTAATTAATCAATCAATAAATGAATAAATAAATGAATAAATCTCATATCAGGTTCCAAGAGCTCCTAAAGATCGTTATAATTAACTGTAGTGTTCGATTGGGTCACTAGATGATTGATGCTTCCAGGTACGTCAATGTGATCATTTGTCTTGTTACTGTCAAGAATTTTTCATTGTGGGAGGTGTCCGTATTTCTCCCATAGCTGGATGGGAAGATTCGGTGCTGACCTACACGTTCAATTACGAGGTTTTTCCTCAAGGTATCTGCCGGCCTGGCTGCACCCCTGCCGGAACGAGTTCAAAGTTCCCAACTGCTCTTCCAGTCGGTAATGCATGCAAGTATGTAATGGGAGATAACAGGTCTTGGAAGAGTGAGGAAAGATCACGCGCGGTCCTTGACCCGTTTATAAGAAAATGTTCTGGCATGCGCCTGGTATTCTTCGGATAAGCAACAGAAAACTACTGAACAGAGCAGCTGTTTGCTAGAATGCTCCTCCGGTGTGGGGCTGATTTCGACTTTGCTAATGCCGAAATTCGCCACTGTCAGGACTCGAACCTTGGGCCTTCCGGTCACAGTCATTGAAAAGACAACGGCCATGATGGCTTTGAGGTAAACTTGGCCGATTTAGAGTTTTATGATCTTCTGGGCGTTGGAGTGTAACCGATCTCGTCTGAGAAAGGCCTCTAGAAGAATGTGATATATTGATGCGACAAAATATCCTGTATCATTTTTAGACAGCAAATCTGTGGGAAGCAAACCTATAGCCTACTAGTAAAATTAGTCCTCTTTGTAAAGAGAAAAATAACAAAGTTTGGAAGACGTGGTAAAACCTGTTACATTACAAATTTGAAATTCCGAGGAGATAAAGAGAGATAATGAATGTTTTATGAGGTTAAGCACCTAATTATTTGTAGTGAAATTTAAAACTTTGCAAATGTATTCATTACCACCTCGTGGAATGATAATATACACCAAAAACGTTTCTTTAAAAATAAATATACGTTTATGCATTAAACTACATGAAAGAGAATCCGATGAAAATTACAGGAATGAGAACGACCTCTTCGTGTTATCATTTTCCGTGAAAAATAAATATCATTGACATGGAATATTTTAATTAAAACACATGTTAAAATATAAGGCACACATTGCATTTTTTAAAGATATATTCATTATTTTCACATATGTCTAAATTAAATTAAGACTACTATCGCAGCAACGTAGATTGATAACGCGTGCTTAATCTTTGGTAGTGACATTGAATTTGAGAAAGCGGACTGGCGGGGCCGCAGGGGACGGCGTGAAAAGACGCAGGGGCCGGGGAAGGGGCGGGGAACATGGCGGGGCGGGGCGCGCCGCGGGGCGCGGGGCACGTGGGATGCGCGAGTGGGCTGCGTGCGTAGGCTGGGGGTGGCGTGAAGTGACGTGGGTGTAGGGAAAGAGACAGAAAGGGGACATGACCGAGGTGGGGGGCGGGACACGGGGTGGCGTGTGGGCGGCGCGGGGCGGCGCGGGGCGGCGCGGGGCGGCGCGGGGGCGGCGCGGGGCGGCGCGGGGCGGCGCGGGGGCGGCGCGGGGCGGCGCGGGGCGGCGCGGGGCGGCGCGGGGCGGCGCGTAGGCGGCGCGGGGGTGGCGCGGGGCGGCGCGGGGCGGCGCGGGGCGGCGCGGGGCGGCGCGGGGCGGTGCGGGGCGGCGCGGGGGCGGCGCGGGGGGGCGCGGGGCGGCGCGGGGGCGGCGCGGGGGCGGCGCGGGGGCGGCGCGGTGTAGCATTAAGGCGAGGTGCGGGGGTGTATTAACATGGCGTATCACAGAGGTACGGCACCGCCAAACTGTGCCCGACGCCGCCACAGCATTCGTGACGTCGGTCTCCGCAGTCACCGTGGCACCGTTTTGACCGGAGCACCGTTTTGAGGATGCTTTACATAGATCTCAAACACATTTTAATTTTTTTTTTTTCAAAACGACAAGTTTTGATTAACGTTGTCCTTTGATAGCGTAATGGCGACAGTTGAAAGTGTACTGCTGCAGGAAATATTGTAGTAGGTTTAATTTAAAATCACTTGTTAGAAAGGATACGTTTATACTCAAAATACTATCTAAACATTAACTTATTTTACATAATTTTTATTTTTATGATCTACATTGAAACAAACTATTTAATTTTTTAATTTAATATTTCCTCTGCCCGTGTAATATAATTAAATAATAATTCAACGTAATCCGTTCCAAATTTATAAAAGAATATAGGCGCCGGGAAAAGATTGTTCTATTAAAATTAATCTTCAACTGCTATTTCCAAAAAATTAATATCCGGCTAGCTGGGTCGATGGGTCTTATAAGTAATAATCGCTATTGGTTACTAATAGCCGGTTATTCGATCTGCCATCTGTAAAGAGTGGCCGATGAATCTGAAGAGCAAATATACATTTCTAGCTACTCATTTGCTGGAATTGGCTAAATGAAAATGAACTTTTCTATTCACAAAAACTTGTAAGTTTATTCAATGTTTTTGAAATTTTAAAAATACGAAACGTACTTTCGGTCATGACCAGTCTCAAACTTTATATTGCAGTACCCGTCTTCGCGCGCTCTTGACCGATGTCGCCGCGTACGACCATTTTCATTTCTTTCCGATATCGATGGGTCCAGGATCAAATACCATCTTCTTTTTCTCCGTTCTGGCACAAGTGTGCTCAAGTCCTCACCGCCTCATAAGTTGATAGGTCTTAATTAATTTTCCTTTTAAAAGTTCCCAGTTCTTTCTACGCGTATACCTAAAATATTATAGTTCAGCAAACTCCTATCTGCTTCAAATACTCCCAGTCCTATTGCCGACAAATTCACCTAAGTTCACCGTTCAAATTCTAGTTGCTGAACTTGAAATATTTCCAAGTTCCAATTTCCGCACATTACTCAATATTCTAAGTCCGACAACCAACGCTCCAAAGTAGATGTTGAATTCTTGGCTGTCCGGGATTAGCCGCGTCATGGTCGATGGAGTTGACGTTTCGGACATCTTGCTGTGGCCTTCTTCAGAGCTATACTGCTGGTATGCCAAAGTAGATTCTTCAGAGCTATACTGCGGCTGCCAAAGTAGATGTTCACAATTCCCAAACTCCCAACATCAATTATCTACACAGGATCCGCACAGCACCACGGCATAAGTCGGAATGCCTTCATATTCCCCTCTTTCAGCCAATCAAAACTCGGTCCATACTTTCTAATGTTTCTTGTCAGAAAAAAATCGACCCGCTTCCGTCGAAATACAGTCATTCCATGCCTAGCCAATCCCTCAATTACTTACAAATTCAACTAGCCGCGCCACAGACTGTCATTGCTTTCTCGGCCAATCCACAAAGAGTTTAATTTATCAATTAG
Organism: Teleogryllus oceanicus; assembly: GCA_964035755.1. NCBI lineage: Eukaryota > Metazoa > Arthropoda > Insecta > Orthoptera > Gryllidae > Teleogryllus > Teleogryllus oceanicus. The sequence goes on along the minus strand of CAXIVR010000014.1, from coordinate 32,702,656 downwards.
CCACGCCCCGTGGTTCAAAGCAATAAAGTTTGTTGACCTTGACAACTCGTCCACCGTTTCTAGGCCGCCATATTGACATATGTCTATTCTTACCATTCAGCCTGTTTACAATATATGTGACGTAATACAATGTCCCACGTATTGGTATGTCACAATATATTGCTTGAGAGAAGAAAATTCACAGTTCCATTTAATAAATCGAAGATAATTAATTTTCTAGGAAACTGAAAGTATTTCAAACAATATCTCTACACGGTTTTACTTGCCCCATCGTATCGGATTCTTGAGCAAAACCTGAATTTTTATATCATAAATGGTTTAGAAATTATTGGGTTAACACCTACAGTTGATGGGATTCCCTGTATATTCAGTAATTGTAAATCGTAGTGGCTAATTAATATTTTGCAGGTGGCTGTAGCGACAAACTCTCTTTATTAAGATTCTGTGTTCGAAATGCTCATGGAGACTTTTATCTTGAGATTGTGACATACAAGCCACAGACAAAATTTCTTCCCACTTGTTATGTACCAAGTAAAATTCTATGTTAGTTATCTGATAGGAGGACGTTGACATGTCTATTTTTATGGCAGTCGAGGTATCGATATTACGTTCTATCCGTGCGAAAATGGCTGTCTTCCCGAAGCTCAAGCCGACGCAGCAGGTTTCGCTTTCTCCCGGAAGAGCAACGCCCTTTTTCTTAGCTTCCATTGAAGGCTGCTCGTGGAAGGTCACAGAGACGGACGTGATCGCTTACAGAGGCCCTTTGTCACCGTTGTTAGCTTCTCAGGAGGGTATCGCGTTACGTTTTGTGAGGTACACAATCTATTGACGTCAGAGTTCAGTTTACCGTTCGGGCTTCTGAGAAGATTTCTTAAGAGGTTTCTTTGAAGGAAATTGTGAATATAAGAGGTGGTTCACAAGTGTCTTGTTCTATATTCATTAAGAATACTCGAGTGGCGAGTGGTATTTGATGGCTGAGGCTTTGAAGGCTGACCCGACCAGGAAAAGTCAATCACGGGAAAAGTGAAAAAGATAAATGTAACTTCATTATCTGTGCACGTCTTCTAGAATTCACTGGGAAATATAGTTTTTCAAATTATCGTTTCCATGTTGTCGCGGCAGGAAGTATTTCTCCTTGGCGAAGGACATCATGGATAGGAGCCCAACATGCACTGCTTATTTATCCTTGAAAATAGATTTTATTACATGGGTGCCATGTTTTTTCATTCAAAATTCAAGTAGTATATGTCTTAATGTAGGGATCACAGAATTTTGAAAATGTGCAGAGATTTCACTTCTCCTCATAGCACGTCATACACAGTTTTAACTGTTTTTTACGTAAAATAAAAAAAAGGTACAGAAGAATTAAATTGACGCGTTAATTAATTTATAAATTAAACGAGTCAGAACAAGTTTTGCAAAACAAGTTTTGCAAAATATTATTTCCTCCGCTCGCGGATGCAAATGATCGATGTTTTAACCCTCAGCTACCGACGTGGGGACACTGGGACTCCTCCGACTTCGGAAAATTTCTGAAACCTACATATACGCTTTATTTAAAACCTCGATTCTTCTTATACCTTTCCATTCTACAGTTTTAAGGAACGGTTGGCAAGCTTACTGTTATGGAATGCATTTCAAGGAAGTTATCAGCCTTTGTTGACGTGCAGGAGACCTAGGGACGCCACGTCAGTAGTAACAGGAAAACGTGTTGTCAGGTATCACTATATGGATGAATATAGTGATACTTGACATCTTTTCTTTAAATATCAAGTGAAATAAAAAAAACATATATCCGAAAAGTGTAAATTGAGAATGTACTATGAAGCCATTACATTGACTTTTGCGTTTTGGGACTACTTTTGGACTATATTAGATAACGCAGGCGGCAAATTCCCGTATTGGGCTTCTGACAATTCTGACTGGTTTCATAGTTCACCTTTAACTAGTAAATATGGAGAACCCTTTTTTAACTTCGTTTTTAGTACACTTTTTAACACGTTGGATGACACAATAGTCAAGAAAATGACGAACCTTTTCGCCGAGCTAACGTTAACTCATCATGTACGATAATCAACTGTTGATACTCAAAACAATACGGATAAATTCAGTGAGCACCTCGTTATACTTATCATGGTACCAATGTGTTTATTATAAATTAATATACAAGGCTACTGTTTAAAAATATAGAGGATGTTTGGTCTATGTATTATTAACATCGATGTTTCAATTTTTAACAACGATGTTTGCCAACATCAATATTTTGTTATCAATGTTGCATCGGCAGTACATTCGTTTCATTCTACACATATATTGAATTGACGAGATGATAGCAAGTCAATTGAAGTGTTACCCGCGGAACTTATCTTGAACGATGGGTTGAAGAAATGCGGGCGGAGTGGGAGTATTAGTTAAAAAGTCGGCCACTATAGAATTTACAGTAATACCAACCTCTGAAAAATCAGTCAAACTGCTGTGTGTGCAGCCAGGTCACCGCTCTGAGTAGGTAACAGTAGGGGCACTACGTAGGAGTTTTAGGTGCTTCCCTTGAAGGACCTGGACCTACCTCAGCCATTTCTTTAGATAATGGTAATAAAGCTGAACAGAAGTTCTCGACTATGAAAGCAACTAGGTTGTTTCGCGCCAATGAAGATTTAATGCTTGAAATGTTGTCATCAGTGCTCGCTGCGAGCTTTTGCCTTCAACTGTTTTCTTGCTCAATGGAGGGGGAAGCAAGGTCATCGTTCAAGAAATGTAGCGCGAGTAGTAATGTTGTACTGAGCGAGCGCCACCACATTCGGCACTCAACTGGGGTCGTGCAGCCGGAATCGCAGCCGCCAGTCGTCAACGGAGACATCAACGCCGCCGCGCCAGGCGCGGGGCCTGGAGGCTTTCGCTGCTCATAAGAGGTGCTTGCGCGGCGTAGAATGCGCTCCGCGGTCGACGTAAAAGTTAGAGAGCGCGACCTACGCGCGCGCCAAACGCCTTTCTGATGCTCCTTCATTGCGGCAACGCGGGGCGTTTTCGCAGCACTACGCCTCGGTGTGCGACTCTGTCGCGGAGGCGGAGCGTGGTGTGCAGGGCCGGGGTACGGAGGCGGACCGCAGAAACAGAGCGTAGGGGCGGAAGCGGGGGCGCGAGGGGGCGGGGCACGAGGGGGGCGGGGCGCGAGGGGGGATGCGTGAGAAGAGCGGGGCGTGAGAGGGCGGGGCGCGAGGGGCGGGCGCGAGGGCGGGCGCGAGGGGCGGGGCGCGAGGGACGAGGCCCGAGGGGCGGGCGCGAGGGGCGGGGCGCGAGGGCGGGGCCCGAGGGCGGAGCGCGAGGGCGGGGCGCGAGGGGCGGGCGCGAGGGCGGGCGCGAGGGCGGGGCGCGAGGGACGGGGCTCGAGGGCGGGGCGCGAGGGCGGGGCGCGAGGGGCGGAGCGCGAGGGGCGGGGCGCGAGGGGATGCGTGAGAAGAGCGGGGCGTGAGGGGCGGGGCGCGAGGGCGGGCGCAGGGGCGGGCGCGAGGGAGATGCGTGAGAAGAGCGAGGCGTGAGAGGTCGAGGCGCGAGGGTCGGGACGCGAGGAGGCGGGACGCGAAGAGGCGGGGCGCGAGGAGCGGCGCGAGGGCGGGGCGCGAGGGCGGGGCGCGAGGGGGCGGGGCGCGAGGGGGCGGGGCGCGAGGGGGCGGGGCGCGAGGGGGGATGCGTGAGAAGAGCGGGGCGTGAGAAGAGCGGGGCGTGAGAGGTCGGGGCGCGAGGGCGGGCGCGAGGGCGGGGCGCGAGGGACGGGGCCCGAGGGGCGGGGCGCGAGGGCGGGGCGCGAGGGGATGCGTGAGAAGAGCGAGGCGTGAGAGGTCAGGGCGCGAGGGCGGGCGCGAGGGCGGCGCGAGGGGCGGGGCGCGAGGGGACGGGGCTCGAGGGGGCGGGGCGCGAGGGGGCGGGGCGCGAGGGGGCGGGGCCCGAGGGGGCGGAGCGCGAGGGGCGGGGCGCGAGGGCGGGCGCGAGGGCGAGGCGCGAGGGCGGGGCGCGGGGACGGGGCTCGAGGGCGGGGCGCGAGGGCGGGGCGCGAGGGGCGGAGCGCGAGGGCGGGGCGCGAGGGGCGGGCGCGAGGGGATGCGTGAGAAGAGCGGGGCGTGAGAGGGCGGGGCGCGAGGGGCGGGCGCGAGGGGGCGGGGCGCGAGGGGAGATGCGTGAGAAGAGCGAGGCGTGAGAGGGTCGAGGCGCGAGGTCGGGACGCGAGGAGGCGGGACGCGAAGAGGCGGGGCGCGAGGGAGCGGGCGCGAGGGTGTGGGGTGCGAGGGGACGGGACGTGAGTGGGCGGGGCGCGAGGGGGCATGGCGCAAGGGGGCGTGGCGCGAGGGGTAACGTGAGTCTGGTTGTTTGATGAAGCGTCAGTGACGGCGAAGGCCTCACGTTAACGTAATGATGAGGGGGCGGATTTTCTTGAAATGTCATATTTTCTCCTTTACTTTAAAATAATGAGTTGCAGTAGATACGTTAATTTTATGTTATGAAAAAATTAAATGACCCGTTTTATATGACCTTTTTTTGTATTTTGGGGGGAATTTTGACCGTCATTTTTACCCATTGCGTCATTTTTAAAGCATTTTTACTGATTTTAATATGAAAGTTTTGGTACTTTCTTCATATGTTATTTACGTAATCTAATTAATGTTCTTAACAGAATTCCTGACTGCCTATTCAATTTCTTGTCACAGAAATTGTAAAGCCAGTCGTGATGAGAATATAATGGAAGGTTCTTGGGACGCCCATCAGCGCCATTGGCAGTTTGGCCGATTTCGGGATAACTAAAGACAGATTTCGCCGTAAACAATAGTCCAAACCAAAAGTTTGTAAGCTGAATTCACTTTAACGTTAGGAAGAAGCCTCGATTTCAGTAACACATCTAACAGCTCGGGTTGTTCATCTGAATTGGTTCCATGGTGTAAGGAGAAGCGGGGGCATGGTTAAGTATCTGCAAGCAAAGCAGGTAGACCCATTAACGCCCAACGTAATTTCGTACGCATAGCGTTTGCGTATTGTTCTCTCGTCCGTGCAAGAATGCATTGTTGAAGCTCTCTGATAGCATGTTTTTTTTTATATATGGCCTGAACAATTATTTTCAGGGTTTCTATCCAGCCGACAGCCGCATACATCTCCTCGAATACGTCCGTCTGCTCTTAGACCACATCAACCTCTTCCTGTCCGTCTTTCTGGGCTCCACTTGCACTCGTCTGCCCCCTCTCGTCACGTGCTCAGTCTCGTCGGTCTCATTGGTCTGCGTCGCGTGAGGTTCACATGATTCGCCCCTTTGGCGAGGTGCAAGGGGGAATCCGGGTATCTGTTCTTGGGCGTCCCCGATTGATTGATTGATTTTTTCGGGTTTCCGGGCGCGTCAAGTACTTTGGTCATTAGTCCTGTTAGTGTAGTGCATGCTTTTTTTCTCGGGAGATGGCGGTGATCTTCCCCGCTGGATGGTGAGATCCGGCACCGACCTACCGTCGCCTAGTGGGGTTTCACCCTAACCAGGACTCTTCCACCAGTGGGGCACCGCCCCAGTCAGGACAAGCTCTGCGTTCCCGACCGGTCTCCCGGAATATGTGGTAGTATGGTGCATGTTAGTGTAAGTGTGTGTGTAAGAGGAGAGGATAGGACAAGGAAGAGGGAGAACAGACCGCGCGCGGTTCGTGGCCCGTTTGTTAGGGTACTGCTCCGGCATTCGCCTGGTGTTGATCGGAGAAACCACGGAAAACTACCGATCAGAGCAGCCGGCTGCTATAATTCTCCTCCAGACAGCGACTGAATTCGACCTAGCTGAAAAGCTAGTGTCGAAAATCCTGCCGCCATCACGACTTGAACCTAGGACCTCTCGGACAAAAGCGCTGCAATGACATCAGTTGATGCACTGAGCTACCGCTACCGGTGGCGTCCCCGAGTATTGCGTCAGTCTGTAGTTATCCTTCCCATTTGTCACGTCTACCGTGGGAGATCTGTAAGTTCTTCGTTAATGTCCAATTTGGGGAAGACCCTTCACGTATTTCACCTATGTTACAGTCAGTGATTCCCCAAAAGCGTATTCTGTTTTGTGCGACCAGCCGATCCTGGGTTGGTTCGTCACAAATCCCAAACCAGAACTGTGCTATTACCTTCCAGTGTTTTTCTTAAAATCGCACAACAACACCCTGAAATAGTTTTTTTTTCAGGGTTGTTGCCTCACCCAGACTTGACACATGTATGTCGGTCGATCAATCAAAATGTGAAACTTTAATTGCACCGCCAGCCTCCAGTTCTTTCATATCGCGAAAATCCCAGGAGAATACTAAAGTTTGGTGTCGTTCTCTATAGAAGCGAAAAATTGTCAGATAGAAGACTTGACACACATTTCTCTATGTATATCGATATGTAAAATCCGAATCCGAAGCCAGAATTGCACCACCACCTTACCGTTTGATAAATCGCAAAAAACGCAAAATTTACAATTTACAAATTTACGGGACTTTTGCGAATTAAAAAAATGGAGGGTAATGGCGCAATTCTGTCTTAACATTCTAAATCAGCCGGTCGACGTAGATAGAAAAACATGTGTGAAGTCTTTGGGTCTAACAACAAACCCCGAAAACAGAGAATAAAATTTCACGCTTTTTGCGTCTTAAAAAAACTGGAGTCGGTGGCGCAAACATGTCCGTGATAATCACAATTTTCTCAAACTGTACCTTATTGAAATGCTCTAATTTTCATTAATGAAATGTACAATTATAATGGTACGCGGCAGAAACGAATAATATCCACAACATCTAACGAATGTACACTGATTACATTTTTAAGTGTACACTTTCTTCATCCTAAGAGACACAACTAACTGGAAGTCTTGAAAATTTTCATAAAAATTGTTATTACTCATGCTAGTAAGCAGATTAATTTCAGTCATGTACGTTATCCATATAAAAAAGGAAATGATAAATAAAAATACACTTATAATAGTATTACAAAAATCTTAAAGTTACTTATATTTACTCTGATGTAATTGCAAAAAAACGCTGAAACCCTTTACGTTATTTCCAAAAATTTACCCTTTTTTTTAATATATACGTGTTAAGTACAAGCTAGAAATAATTAACTTTTATTATAGGCTGTATCACACCATCGATTGTGTAGACTACGCAATTTAATATATATTTTTCTGTTTATAAAATTGCATGAGGGTCTAGGTGCGCAAAACTCTTAAAATAACTGTACCAGTAGTTTAGTTTTGTGCGATCGATTCATCAGCAAAAGGCTCATTTACTGTCACCGCGACTGGGGATAAGTTGAGTGCAACGCGAGCTACCATTAATTATCCGAATTTCGTCAATGAGAATAGGAGTTAAGGAGATTATACGGTTCTCTTTGCTATTTGAATACGGTATTTAGAGTGACAGTAAACATGTGTGGAATTAATGAAGCAGTACTTCAATCAAAATCTGCAGTAACCAGTAGGGCGCATTTTACGCTTTGCTGAAGAATATTCTTTTGTCGGGCAATAAATATGAACGTCAAGTAGAAAATGGTGCTAGTGAATGTTTAAAATTAAGCCATCATGTGAATTCGTACTTTTACGTCAATCATGATTTATAGTCACACATGAAACAATCATGCATTTATTGAACTACAATTTACAAATAATTACAAAATATTACAAAAAGGTACAAGAATTACCACGAACATGGGAGATAGATAAGTTAAGATTGAGTTCGAAATTACACAAAGATTTAATCAGCAAAATTCTTATGTGATTACTCTGGCATCAAAATAACAAAACCGATTAACTGCTAAGTGTTTAGTTAATAAATATAAGTAGTAAAATCATGCCTTGGTTCAATGCAGTACAAATGTGCCTCCCTTGATGGCTGGACCGGGAGCGGTAGCTCAGTGCATCAACGGATGTCACTGCAGCGCCTCTGACCGGGAGGTCCTAGGTGGGAGTCCTAACGGCCGCAGGATTTTCGACACTAGCTTTTCAGCTGGGTCGAATTCAGTCGCTATCTGGAAGAGAATTCTAGCGGATGGCTGCTCTGATCGGTAGTTTTCCGTGGTTTCTCCGATCAACACCAGGCGAATGCCGGAGCAGTACCCTATCAAACGGGCCACGGACCGCGCGAGATATGTCCTTCCCATTTCTTGTCCTATTCTCTCATCTTACACACACACTTACACTAACATGCACTACACTACCACATATCCCGGTATACCAGTCGGGAGCTTAGAGATTGTCCCGACTGGGGCGGCGCCCCGCTGGTGGGAGAGTCCTGGTTAGAGGGAAAGCCCACTAGCCGCCGGTAGGTCGTCGCCGGATCTCGCCATCCAGCGGGGGAAGATCACCGCCATGTCCCGAGAAAAAACATGCACTACACAAACGGGACTAATGACCACAGCAGTTGACGCGCCCGGAAACATGCATATAGCAGTCAATCAATTAGTGGCTGGTTAGTTCGCGTGGTGGCTTTCCATGGCACGACCCTGGGTTAGATTCCCGACTGAGGCAAATTATACCTGTGCGTTTTTCTTACAAATGTCTCAATATCTATTACTGTGTGCCGATGAAAAATAAGAATTTAACGTTAATATCTTTGTTTGTGCTAACCACACAAACCCATTATCCTATAGCCGAGAGACTGGATTCCCGCTGATCGGGGAAGGCCCATAGAGGGATATCGAACAGAAGACCAGGAACAGTAAAAATATAGTTCAGTAGTGGATAAAAATTCATGCTAATTTTATATAGTGTAAATGATTTAATAGTTAAAAAATTTCATGCTATTTATTAAAAAAATTTATTTCTAATTTTCTATATTCTGTAATATATTTATTCATTATTTGCTAGTTTTCAATACAATGATCCACCGTCATACTCCTTGATTTTTTATACATAAAGCATGTAAACATGTGTAACATCATCGTGTGTGATATGTCATTTACCCGAGTATGTACATTCCAAGGGATTACAATGGACATGCACCTTTACATCATACGTACGCGTTTCGTCGTAAAAATTGTAATTCAATGCCTAAAATTAAATTCAAAATTATATTCAAATTCTCATATTTACTACAATAAAGAAATCCATTAGAGGCTACCTACGCGATGAATTACTTTTATTGCAACGTTTCACTTTGCAAAATTTTGTATGTGGTTCTTTGCCTTCTCATAATAATGTAAATAATACATGAATTTGCGAATCATTTACCGTCCGAATTCTAAGAGAAATTTCATTCTCTAAGCGTGATGGATGTATGGGTAATTGTGTGGACATTTCTCATTGAACAGTATCTCATTGTAGTGGAGAGAGATGCATTGTGCTAAGTAGGTTGAATGCAATGCAAGGCAAGCAAGCGTATGGCTCAGCCATCATTCGCAGGTTGCCGTAATCGCCATTGTGCTTCTAATTGCGTTGTGAAGGACGAGGAAGGGAGCGCGGGGGGGAGGGGGGGCTGCACGCGCCACGCCGCTCTGCGCACGCAGCACCTCATTTGCGGCGCCGCGACGCCGCGGCGGCGCCCGCCACGCCACGCCTCGCATTCATCAGCGCCGCCGCCGGCGCCCGCCACGCCGCCTCGCCCGCCACAGCCAGCGCGCCGGGATCAGCAGACACGATGTGCACCCACGCACCCCGCCTAGGGCACGCCCCGCTCCTCACTGTCCGCCCAGCTCCCCACTCCCCAGCCCGCGCCCCTTCTCCACAGTCCCGCTCCCGGAGGCTCTCACGAAGACGGACCCGGAGACAGTCACGGAGACAGTCACGGAGACGTCACGGAGACAGTCACAGAGACAGTCGGTCACGGAGACAGTCAGTCACGGAGACAGTCAGTCACGGAGACGATCGGTCACGGAGACGGTCAGTCACGGAGACAGTCGGTCACGGAGACAGTAGGTCGCGGAGACGGTCGGTCGCGGAGACAGTCGGTCGCGGAGACAGGGCGGTCGCGGAGACGGTCGGTCGCGGAGACGGTCGGTCGCGGAGACGGTCGGTCGCGGAGACGGTCGGTCGCGGAGACGGTCGGTCGCGGAGACGGTCGGTCGCGGAGACGGTCGGTCACGGAGACGGTCGGTGACGGAGACGGTCGGTGACGGAGACGGTCGGTGACGGAGACGGTCGGTGACGGAGACGGTCGGTGACGGAGACGGTCGGTGACGGAGACGGTCGGTGACGGAGACGGTCGGTGGCGGAGACGGTCGGTCCGGAGACGGTCGGTCACGGAGACGGTCGGTCACGGAGACGGTCGATCACGGAGACGGTCGGTCGCGGAGACGGTCGGTCGTGGAGACGATCGGTCGCGGAGACAGTCGGTCGCGGAGACGCTTATTAGACGCTCGCAGGCACGGCTTTAGGTCCCGCTCCCGACCCTGCTCACTATCAATTTTCTCTTTCTCTCGTATATCCGATCACTCTGCACATACATGTGCGCCCCTTACGCATTCTCTTGTACATATCTACTTGTAATGTCCACCTGTGCTTATCATTTTTACCAGTCGACCCTTTAGATGAATAAATTCCAACTAGCATTTCTGTCTTCTGGAGCAAACTAATCTCAAAGTTTCATCTCTCCAACTATTTCGGCATCTATCTACAATAGTGAGTTTTACAGAAGCTATAGGTTCACAGATGGTAACACGATTATACTCTGCTTATAAGAAGTCTCATAAAACCTTAACACATTAGCAACTCATTTCCTTCGGTTTTCTAAGTTGAAACCTTCTCCAGCAACCAACCCAAACAGTCGAACTATACTTAATTCGTGCTCATGCAGAGGTCACTAACGCCCTCTAATCCTTTTTCTATGCCAAATGAAGGCTACGCGGAGCTACATTCCACATGGAGTAGATATGGGAGATAGAATCCAATATAAATTGGCGGTGTTTTCCACGTAACCAAGACCTAACATTGCCTGTTTTAGAATGCAAAAATTGGCGTATTGAATGATACCTGAGTAATACTCGAGTCCACTGGAATTAAACGTTAGCCCGAGCCATAGTCGTGAATTAGAATAGAAAAAAATCGGGTTAAAAATAGAAAACATATGGATATGTGAAGACGACATTTCGTAAATAAAATTATCTCTTTCTTCATTTATGAATGTCTATAGTCTTATTAATTAAAACAAACAGTAACAAAGAATATACAAACAATATATTTATATCAAAACATAGTAAATTTCTTTTTAAATGTGCATTTGTGAACGAGTTGTCTCAAGATGGCTATAATGTTTAGCCGAAACGGCGCGTCACACAAAATTACAATGTAAATAAATTTAATTTCAATGAAGTACAAGAGTAAATAAATACATCTGAAATTTGAAGTGGAACAGTTTGTTTTAATTAAATAAACTTCTCATTTGTTTCCATTGGTTGACAATGGGTGGTGACCTCACCGCTATCTCTCCAGTACGACATGATCCCATAACCTTCTTTCCAAAGCGCCTCCAACGTTGCACCATCGACGTCTTCCGATGTACTTCCCGTGCTCATCATAAGCTACGCGTTGCCAGTGCCGCATTATGCGCTGCTCATCCCGCTTGATATATGCAGCGCCTCTGCTCCGCTTTGCTGGCACAAACACCACCGCATTGTTAGTCCTCTCGGCGCTCGCAATGCGGCGCTGTAGTCACTGGAGTTTGATACGTCTCAATCCTCACGTTGTTACCTGTTATTCCTCTGAATGTATTCCTCTGTTGTGGTTGACCCATTAGGTTACGGAGACCTTCTAATATGTGTAGTCTATAAGAAGCGCGATATTTTCCGGGTGTTTGATAATTTCCGCGTGTTTAAATAAAGCATTAAACAGAGATATTTCGAAAGAATGTTTCCAAGTTCCAAACTATTAAGTTTCCACGTTCAATAACAATGTCATACATACAGAGTTTTTTTAGTTAACATTTCTTTGTTGATGGATTGATTGATTGATTGATTGTTTCGTGTTTTCGGACGCGTCAACTGCTCTGGCCATTATTCCCGTTAGTGTAGTGCATGTTTTTTCTTGGGAGATGGCGGTGATCTTGCCCCGCTGGATGGCGAGATCTGGCGCCGACCTACTGTCGGCTAGTAGGGTTTCCCCCTAAGCAGGACTCTCCCACCAGCGGGGCAGCGCCCCAGCCGGGACAAGCTCTAAGCTCCCGACCGGTCTCCCGGATATGTGGTAGTGTAGTGCATGTTAGTGTAAGTGTGTGTGTAAGGAGAGAGGATAGGACAAGAAATGGGAAGGACAGATCGCGCGCGGTCCGTGGCCCATTTGATAGAGTACTGCACGGGAATTCGCCTGGTGTTGATCGGAGAAACCACGGAAAACTACCGATCAGAGCAGCCGGCCGCTAGAATTTTTAGGCTGTTTTTCTTATAAGAAGTAACACGGATAACTATGATACAATTTCTTTGTAAATTATTTATACGAACTGACATATTTTAACGTTCACTGAACGATTATGTATCAAAATACTTATTTGAAGGGTAATTATTTATTTCAGGGTAAGGGTAGGGGTAATTTATTTCAGAGTGAGGGTAATTATTTATTTCATTATATAATATACTACTCAATGTAAATTGAAAATCCTTTTAATTTGCATCCCTGCACTCTCCATCAGCCCTGTATCGCTCCGTCCCATCTCACATCACCTACTCACTCACACACAAGCTTGCCAATTTTCCCACGCTCTACTCTCCCTGTCCTGATCCTCTCGTTCTCCTGATCATACACCTCTCTCTCCGATGGAAATTATTTTCAAATTTGTTCTTCAGTTGATTGGGTCTAATTGTGTTATCGGAATAAAAGAAAATGCAACCACTGGCCTGCTGAAACAAACATGTTGCTGAAAAAAACATATAAAAAGGTTTTCCGAAAGAAGCATGCACCCTGCTCAAGAAAACAAATAAAATACTCACATACAATACTGCAATAAATTAATATCTTAACAAAAAACAATTTTTACCAATACTGCAATAATATATAATAGTATTAAAACAGTGCTTTTTCTTAACCCTTTATTGTATGATTTTTTATTTTTTATTGCAATAATTATTTTTTATAACATTTATTTATTTTAAATAAGGGAAAAATAACAAAAAAATTCAGTAGTTAATATGGCCTGAGAGAAATACAAACTAAATTGTGTTACTCCTCCAAGAAAATGTATATTTCACAATTTTAAAAAATGTATTTATTTTTCAAATCGTTTATGCGATAAAATAAGTATCAAGCCAGTCAGTAAAATAATTATAATTCGTATTTTTGTTTGATTAGTTTCCCAAAAACGTTTCGTTTCTGATATACGGAAACAGTGTGTGTTACTAGGAAGCTCCGATTCACGACGCCACTAGATTACTATCACTTTATCTCGTTATCGTATCGCGTTTACCGCCTAACAAATGCATGGGGTGACATAAAAGTATGATGAACATTATGGAAAATATAAAATAATTCATAAATAAATCATGAGAATGCGTTTATGACCTGAAAAACATTGTTACAACTGAGTTACACTATGCAATAAAGGGTTTAGAAAAAGTACTGTTTCATAATCCAAATAGTTAACAAATAGCCCCTCTTTGGAGCCTTCCTGCGTCATTTACGTCATAAGCAGACACGCCCTGAATGTGATTGCAGTAACTACGCGCAAAGTGAGAATAAGCAGTTGATGATTGAATCATTGTTAGTGATTTCGGGCGCAGCAACTACCAGGGATTTCAGTCCCATAAATGTAATGTGTTTTAAACATCGGAATGTTTTTTTTATTTAAATCTGTAAATTTACAATCTGTTCAAAACAAGAACAATAAGTAAATATGATGTTAGGAAATACAACTTGCATGGAAAGGTTACCCACTGGTGATCTTCCTTTATCATATTACACATTACAGTGTTATCACTTACATATTACACATTACAGTATTATCACTCTCATATTACACATTACAGTATTATCACTATTATCATTTTAAAATCTATTTGGCAGATCCAGTGGTTTGAACTTTTTCAGTCTTTTGACTTCTAAACTATTGTCCAGTAAGTTTATGGCTAGTACATTTTTATGGTTTTCAAGTCGGAATGTGGCGGTGATCTCACCCTGCTGGATGGTGAGATCCGGTGACGAACAACCAGCAGCGTTCCAGGGAACCAGGTATCTCCCACCAGCGGGGCACCACCCCCTCTAAGCTCCCGACCAGTCTCCCGGCCTTCCCGGTAATCATATTTGTGTTTTAAGTCAACCCTTAGTTAGAATTGAAAGAAGAATAAGATGTAGAGTATTGTAACAAAGGTGAAACTGCAAGGGTTTAAATTTGAGCTATTGTCATGCAAAAAATTGTAATAAAATATTTTTCTATTCAATTTAATAAAAAAATACGTATATAATAGAAATAGGTAATTGTGCAATATTTATTTGTTTGATTTTTGGAAATAATTACTTAATTTACAGCGGAGTCTCTCTGATCTCCTATCTGTATTAATGTAACAAAAATCCGTTACTGTAGTTACGGGTTAAAAATTAGAAGCAGAGTTAGTTTACAAGTTTATATTAAGATCTACGCCCAGTTAGTGATGCTAATACTAAAATACTGTTTTCGTTATGTTTATCCAGTAAATTGCTTTCTACGCTCGGTAATTTGAGATGTGATCTTTTCAAAGGACATACTTATATTTTTGTCGCATAAGTATCAGTCATAAAACCGTGTTTTTTTATTTACTGAATAAATTACTATTTACTGAATAAATAAAAACATGTTGATGATATGATGGTTATATGAAAATGGTGATTCCAGTGTGTTCAATTTTTAGTTTTCTTTTATTATTAAAATGTAGGTTAGGTACCAGCTTCCGCTGCATGCGGGTAACCTATTTTCAACTTTGCCATTTCCAGTCAACTGCACGCATCGTTTCAATAATTCAGTTTTAAATTGCATTGTTTACCTGTGGAATTGTGCGGTTACATTTCTGTTGAAAACAGAACTTTGCTCTCCAATGCATTATAAAATAAACGTATTCTACTTCCTAGTACGTCTTGTTTGGGCAGTGTAAACATGCAAGGTTATTTTCTCATTTCAGTGCATGCATTTTTATTTCGATGACGTCCCTGCTGGTGACTGGTCAAATTAATACTCAAATCAAAATATAATAGACATTTGAACCTTCCAAAAATATTAATTTCGCCTTTGATACATGCAGGGAAATATTTTTCTTTTCTTTAAAATAAACTGAGTATATTTTGAAGAACATTCTTTTTATCTTGGGTGAGAATACTTTGTTTCCCACGATAATTCGTCAACTTCTCAAATGCTTCAACGCATCTCGCTCAAATTGAGTGGTTGTTTATTTGTGTTTTAGGGAGCTTCAACTACTAGAGTCATTATTCCAAGTGCAGTGAATGTTTTTTTTCCCTCGGGAGGTGGCAGTGTTCTTCTCCTGCTTGATGGCGAGACCCGGCGCCAACCTACTATAGGCAAGAAGAGTTTTCCCCAACCTGGTACCTCCAACGAACGGGGCACCGCCTCAGCCGGGACAAGCTCTAATCTCCTGATCGGTGTCCCAGCATGTCGTGTAGTGTAAGTGCATGGTAATGTATGTGCGTGTAACGGGAAAAGATATGACAGGGAAAAGGCGGGAATGATCGCACGCGGTCCTTGGCCCGTTTGTTAGGACACTGCTCTGGCATTCGCCTGGTATTGAACGGATAAATCATGGAAATCTGCCGATCAAAGCAGCCGGTCTCTAAAAGTTTCCTCCATTCGCGCACAGTATCACCCCTAACTCACCATTACACATTGAGTTTGTCTCCGCTGGAGCGGTGTCCTGCTAGGGCGATAATGCCGGAGGAGTAAATTCCCTGCAAGTCGATGTCTCATCATTCAGCGGGGGACGAACTCAATATTCACTACACTAACGAGACCAATGTGTATAACAATTCACATGTCCAGCAACATCAATGAAACTACCCCCACTACCTCTGCGAGGGTGATCGCTCGGGACATCCAACTGATATCACTGCAGTGCCTCTGTCGGGGAGGTCCTCGGTTCGAGTTCTATTGGTGGCAGTATTTTCGATCCAAGCAAGAGAGCTGGGTGCTGTCACATTCTGGAGGAGAAATTTAGCGACCGGCTGCTCTGATCGGTACTTTTACATGGTTTCTCCGATCAACACCACGGGATTATCGGAGCAGTACCCTAACAAACGGGCCACGGTCCAAGCGCGATCTTTCCTTCCCCTTTGTTTGCATATCCGCCCCTTCACACACACTTACACTTACATGTAGTACACAGGCACACATGTTCGGAGACCAGTCGTTAGCGTAAAGCTTGTCTCGGCTGGTGCGGTGCCCCGCTAGTGGGAGATACCTGGTTGGAAAACCCCACTATCCGACAGCAGGTCGGCAACGAATCTCACCATCCATCGGAGAAGATCACCATCACATCCTGCGATAAAACATGCCTTACACTTACGGGACTAATGTCGTTAGCAGTTGACAATCCTGGAATCACTAGATTTTCAGCTAGTTCGAATTCACTGGCTGTCTAGAGGAGAATTCTAGCGGCCGGCTGCTCTGATCGGTAGTTCTCCGTGGTTTCTCCGGTCAACACCAGGCGAATGCTTAGAGCTTATCCCGGCTGGGGCGGTGCCCCAGGTGGGAGAGTCCTGGTTAGAGGGAAACCCCACTAGCCGACGGTAGATCGGCGCCGGATCTCGCCATCCAGCGGGGAAAGATCACCGCCATCTCCCGAAAAAACATGCACGACACTAACGGAACTAATGACCAAAGCAGTTGACGCGCCCGGAAACACGAAAACACCAAACCTAATCATCCAATCACACCACCACCTCCATCAACACCTCGACCGTCACCCCTCACTCGGCGACGCAGGGCTCGCCCGCAGCGCAGCGGCAGCCGAGGGGGGCGTGGCCCTTCCGGTCCGCTGCGGCTGTATGCAGGTGCGATATGGCTGCGCGGAGGCGCTCTCAATGGGGGCGTGATCACTTAATCAATACACGCAAGCGTTCGCCCGCGGCGCCGCGCGGCTCGGCGCGTTCTTCGGCGCGCTAATGGTGGGTGGGCGGGCGGGCGGGCGGCGGAGACGGTGGGATAGGCGGACGGGGGGGGTTGGGGGGGGGGGGGGGGGGCCGGGCGATGGGCGGGCGGAAAGTTGGACGGGCGATGGGCGGGCGGGCGGGCAGCAAATGGCATGGGTGGTGCTCGGGCGGGCGAGCGAGCGAGTGGCGTGGGCGGTGGGTGGACATACGTTGAGCGGGCGGGAGGGGGCGGGGGGGGCGAGCGAGCGAGTGGCGTGGGCGTGGGTGGGCATACGTTGAGCGGGCGGGAAGCTTGGCAGTGGGCGATGGGCGGGCGGGTGGTTGGCGGCGTGCGCGATGGTCGGGCGGGCGGGCGATAACGGGTAATGAGCGGAACGCCACCAACACCTCCGCCACCGCCGCCTTTGTAAAGGCGCGCGCTTTATTCACCCGAAGGCCGGCGTTTTTCGCCCCCGTAGCTCCTTCGCTCGCGCCCGCGCCCACGGCACGGAAGAAGAATGGGCGGTCGCCCGCGCGCTAAACACGTCAATGACGCCGCCCGCCCGCCGTCCGCCTCGCTGCCCACGCCTGCGCCTGACTCGGTGGGTTAACCTCGGCACCGCTGGCGGCTCCGGGGACGTGAAGGCGGTTTGTCTTGGGTCGCCGCTTTTCTTTGCCGTTTTGGAGATGGTGTTTGGGGGTTGTGCACAGATGACGACTGAAGTTGAGTAGTGATTATTCTTGGTAATATAATGAACTGGTGACTGGAATCCGCAGAAGCTGCTCGACGATTGAGTCAGTATTTTTGCTGAGTGAATCAGTATTTCTGCTGGCTGAGTCAGTATTTCTGCTGGCTGAGTCAGTATTTGTGCTGACTGAGTCAGTATTTTTGCTGGCTGAGTCAGTATTTCTGCTGGCTGAGTCAGTATTTGTGCTGACTGAGTCAGTATTTTTGCTGCTTTGTAGGGACTCGACAGGAAGGTCTTAGAGTTAGAGTCCGAATGATGGCAGTTTTAGACACTATATTGCTCAATTATTGTCAAGAGAATTGTATTGATTGATTGATTTTTCGTGTTTTCGGGCGCGTCAAGTGGTTTGGTCATTATTCCCGTTAGTGTAGTGCAGTTTTTTCTCGGGAAATGGCGGTGATCTTCGCCCGCTGCATGGCGAGATCTGGCTCCGACCTACCGTCGTCTAGTGAGGTTTCCCCCTAACCAGGACTCTCCCACCAGCGGGGCACCGCCCCAGCCGGGCCAAGCTCTAAGCTCCCGACCGGTATCCCGGCATGTGTGGTAGTTAGTGTAAGTGTGTGTGTATAAGGAGAGAGGATTGGACAAGGAAGAGGAAGGACAGATCGCGCGCGGTCCGTGGCCCGTTTATTAGGGTACTGCTCCGTCATTCGCCTGGTGTTGATCGGAGAAACCACGGAAGACTACCGATCAGAGCAGCTGGCCGCTAGAAATCTCCTCCAGACAGCGACTGAAAAGAGAATTGTAATGGCCGGCTACTCTAATAGCTTTCCGTCGTCTTCAATTAATATTAGGCAAATGACAAAGTATTATCCAAACACATAGTCATGGACGGTGCGCGATCTTTTCTTCTTCGGTCCTTCGGGACGGTGCCCTGCTTGTGGGAGATAACTGGTTGGAGGTAAAGCCGATGGTAGGTCGACGACGGATCTCGCCACACCTAGGGGAGGGATATCACCCCCATCTCCCGGGCAAAGAACATGCACTACACGTACGGGACTAATGACCTTAGTCGTTGACGCGCCTGGAAACACTAGTACCCAATCAACCCACCGTCCGCTCGTACCAGAATCTGATACCGACCGAACGCCCTTGCTGCCGCCACCTGACGCCAATCACGCCCTCGTGCCAGCAAAGAAGTAAAGTACAGCCCCCACAATCAGAGAGTAGCGCATTCTGGTGATCCACCTATCCCCCATGTTAAGTCCACTTGTCACCAAATGAGAACTTTGTGGCATTCTGTGTATTGAGAACCAATCTATCCTAAACCATTATTAAAATTTTTTCCTAATAAAAGTTACAATAATTACTTTTTATAGACAGTCACAAACCCATTAATTAAAACAAAATGATTATTACATTACAATGGTATCTTGAAACAAGAAACAGCGTGGCAACGTTTCAGAGGTCAAGTTGTGCCTCCATCATCAGGCCTTAAACATTATGTCATCTAAAATAAGAAATTCAAAAATTAATATAAATAAAATAAAATAAATATTAAAAAGTTAATAAAAATTAAAACTTACATTAAGATAAAACAAGTGTGTTTGACAACATAAGGAATTCACAATAAATTTACAATGTTGAAATGAATACATACTATACAAAAAATTGGTTGAAATATCATGAGTAAATTGGACCTTGGTAGGTGGTATGATGTTGAAAACATATTTACTATAAATTAACAACCACAATTATAAATCACGATATAACCCATTAACATTTTTAAACTTCAAAAATAAGATGTAAGCTTATATATTCGTGGTCTAAATTAATTCAAAATTTAAAAATCGAATTTAAAACGAAAATTAATCAAGAAAAATCTTATTAACAGCCTATGTTTCATCATTATTAAAATTCTTGAAAATCTCCATAATTTCACCAATTTCTACAGTTTCTCTTCAGCTCCTGGCGGGACTATTGGGTGAGGGATGTTAAATGTCGGCGGATGCGATACTCTTTGTATCTAGGGACCTCCGAACAGAAACCCCAGATATAGAGAGTTCCTAATTCCTTTGCACCACCAATTCCGCCATTTTATATCCAATTGCCAGGAGATTCGGAACCGTGTATTATTCTGTGTTTTGAGTACCACGATTTTATCCCAAATCAATACCAATATTCTCAAAAGTCTCCATAACGTCACCAATTGTTATAATTTGCCTTCAGTTCCTATTTGCTGGCGGGGCTATGAGGCCATCCACAAATTACGTGAGGTCTTTGAAAAGGGACAGGGCCCAGCGAATCTCACCAAATATTTCGTGGGAGAGAGGTGGGTCTGGACACGTAATTTTTTCGCTAAAAACAGTGCTATATTGCAAGAAAACTGAGACAATCTAAGTAAAAAATGTTTCTATACTAAAATATGGCTAAATATTGCACAATAATTTGTATCACGGTTATGTGAATGATACAATAAAAATAGCATAGTATACTGAAAAAAATAAGCTAACAAAATTACCAAACATTTTATCATTATTATAATTCATCTCATCACCTGTACTTTTACAGAAATTTTAAAGAAAAATTATCGCGCGTTTTTAGAAGTGCAATAATATTCATTGTAATGCAGTGACTCTATTTTCTAAATACTAGTCACATCTAGTATCAAATAAATTTAATTAAGTGAATTATTTTTTAAAATAAAACCAATGCAATGAAATACAAATTAACGGATTTACTTAAAAATTTCGCATTTTGAAGAATCTCACGTGAGATTAGAGAGAGGAGGAGGTCGAGTCAAATCACACATATCAGCTAGGGGGAGGTAAAGTCAAAAAATCGTCAAAATCGCCAATCGCCGTGACGTGAACTATGGACGTCCCCTTCGGGTGAGAGGATATTAAATGGCAGTTGCTCTACTCTGTATCTGGGACGAAACGAAGTCTGTAGACATCGAGCGGGTTCTTTGCCACTGCTCACCTCATATGAAAGGCATCCAGGAAGTTCGATATTCACGGCAAAGTAGCACAAGTTCGTGTGTTTATTCTATTGACCAGTAAATCTGAATGAACGTAACCTGTAGTTTACATATCATTAAAAACTGGCATGTGAAAATCATAAACGCTCGATCAGCACTCGTGCCTCCTAAGGACACAAAAGTTAGATATGACTGAAAAGAAAAGTTTCTCTAAGTGGGTTGAGAAACATTTATTCTTTGACATTATCTCTCATAAAAAGACAGCCAGACACAAGTTCCACGAATTGACCTCACCTGGACAGCTGTTAGCAGCAGAATAAAGTTTCAATCGCCGCTAATTTAAAATTGATTTTCTGAAAAGTTAATTTTCAAAAACTGGAAATTTGTAGATAGATACATTGACACTGTTCAACAACTTCTGCTTAATATCTGCTACGATCAATAAGTATAAATCACGCACATAGAGGGGACATATACGACAATGAAGTTTTCGATAATCCACAGAGCATTTTAATAATAAATTCTTTAAAAGAGACATTATTGCATTATAAAAAAAATATAAATACGTAATAATATTAAAATGAAGTAAATATTTTAAATATGAACGTTTTCCAAAATAAATAAATGTATTTTTTAAATAGGTTTTTGTACGTTTTAAACATATTCTCGTTTTTCTTATTGTGAACATATTATTTATTTTGTACGGATTTGTTTAGTCAATCCATACCTCTTTTTTTGCAATTTATTGAGGAATTTTGACATTTTTAATATGTTATGTGTGTGTTTGAAATGAATTTTTCGTTCGCAGTTTTATTAATTTCCACTGGGATTCTGGGAAACGCTTTAGTTTTCGCAGTGCGATTTTGAAAAACTCCACCTATAGAGTGTATCTAAAAGGTTTGTTATTAAAATTCAAAACATTTATCTTCTATGATATTTTAATTACTAGCTTTGACAACCCGTTTTTGTGCAGTCGTCAATGACTTAATTTCTGCAAACCTTAAAGCTTCCACACAGCCAATATTTGGTTGCCCAGAGGACGCCGCGTCCTAGGCACAGTTGCTAATGTTTTGACCGTGACACTCCGAATTTCTCTGAGAAAATGTTATAAGTTTCCCTAAAATTTCGTTCTATAGCATTCTGACTCAAGGAAGGCCACAGTAAGACGGTAAAAAGTTTGGCAACTGTGCCTAGGATGCGGCGTATGCCAGCTGCTGGCAAGCAGCTGATTTAATATAAAGTTTTCAAGTTCATTTTTATCTATAAATACTTCTAAACATTTAACCGGGATATTTTGTGACTTCTAAGAAACAACGGAATTATTAGCTTTGAACGGACAGCGATCAGTAGCGTGTCGCGGCGTAAAATGTTTTAGTTGTGATTTTTATTGTTTCACCTTCACTCTTCAGTTTTCGATTAACTTAATACAAGGTATCTTTGGAGGTCATATTGAAGTTAGTTAGTCTTATGCTATTTGAATGTTAATATATAAATCAAGCCTGCATTCAATTAAATGTTTTAATTTATTTCCGCTTATTATGAGGTAATGCTGAGCACTTGAGCATACAAGTATTTTTATAATTATAATTTTAATATGAGTTCCTCCCATTCACTGTATTAAAATTGCGAATGCTACTGAAGACAATTATTATAGGGGCCATTTGTTTCATACAGTCGATTTATGATACGAATATATGATTGAATATGGGCGGGTTTGTCTAACTGCAATACCTGCATATCAGGGTCTCGGCTTCCCGCATGACCCAAGGTCTGAAAAAAATTGCTATTTGTCATGTTTCTTCTTGTTCACTTTAAAACAGAAACTGCATTTTTTAGATGACGAAACAATATAGTTTACCACAAATAAGCAATTTCGTAGAGCTTCTGGTTTCTCTGGAGTATCATTGTAGTAGATAGGCGAAAATGATACACTTTCGCTCAACTTCTACCACACACAACTCACAAAACAAACGAAATCTTCTAGAAGAGAACAGTTTTTGGTTAAACAATAAATTTAAAACTAAATTTATTGCGTTGGACTAAAATTACTGTTTTTTAATAAGTAAACAGGTATTAGGTACAATTACTGAACTCAATGATTACTATATTTATCCAATTACAAATTCCATTCATTGCAATAAATGCAACATCCACAGTGGATTTGTAATTGGTATTTCATTGTTTCAGTTATCATGTCCCCACAAATATATTATTCTAAATTATTCATAAAATTATAAATTATAGCACGTGCACTGCAAGAGAAATGTATTTATTTCTATTATTATTTCCGAAAGTTCACCTGGGGCATTATTTGAGAGTAAATTAATATAAATATCATTTACAAATAAAAGCCGATTTTTAAAAATATATTAGCTATTAAAACAAAGTAATATATTATCTATTCATTTGGAATAATTTCACTTCTCATTTGTTAATGTAGCGAAAGACATGAGTAAGAAAGACGAGTTCAATGTTTTAAAGACTAAATTAAATGAATGAAAATTGTTGACGCAGTTAATTATATAAATATTCCTCGCTTTCAAATACCAACCAAATTGTCACTCACCCAAAGATTATTTACAAAAAGTGGAAAAATTATTACACACGTTCAAACATCGCTGAGTAAACAAATAAGACGATTTGCTAATCCCCTTCTCGAACATATCTACATCACATTACACGTTTTCTTTACAATACATTCCACATTGTGTGAAATGCATTCGCGTCTCCAGATTATATCAGACGACAGCCCACGACCGCAGCGCAGCGTAGCGTAGCGTTCGCCAAGTAGTTTACAGCACATTATTCCCGGCGGAGTATCTTCAGCGGGGAGATTTACGCCGTGTGCCCATTTGGGTTAGCGGTCGCCCGAAGAAATATCATTTTCCCGTTTATTCCCCTAATGTGAGAACGCGCAGCTGGGTGCCGCCGCGCCGCGCCTCGCGGCGAGATGGTCGGTTGTTTTTTGTCGGATCGACGCCTCCCACCGCAGTGCGTTTACGGGCGCGCGGCAAGCAAGGTGATAACTCCCCCGCTGGGAAATGGCGCGTGCTACCTTACAGTGGCAACACGCCCTGGAACCGAGCCCGTGGCGGGCTACCCACACCCCATCGGGTCCTGTCGGCCCGTCTCCGCGTGCAGCCGACCGCTGTTCTCGTCTGCCGTCTCCCAGTGATTCCTGTTCCACTTTCTCCCCCATCCTGTTCCTTCTTACAGTACCGGCAGATCGGGAGCGGTAACTGATGTCACCGCAGCGTCTCTGACCGGGAGGTCCCAGGTTCGAGTCCTGACGGCGGCAGGATTTTCGACACTAGCTTTTCAGCTAGGTCTGGAGGAGAATTCTAGCGGCCGGCTGCTCTGATCGGTAGTTTTCCGTGGTTTCTCTGATCAACACCGGGCAAATGCCGGAGCAGTACCTTAACAAATAGGCCACGGACCGCGCGCGATCTTTCCTTCCTCTTCCTTGTCCTATCCTCTCCCCTTACAGCCCTTACGCGCGCACACATACACACACACACACACGCACACACACTTACACTAACGTGCACTACACTACCACATATTTCGGGAGCTTAGAGTTTGTCCCGGCTGGGGCGGTGCCTCGCTGGTGGGAGAGTCTTGGTTAGGGGGTAACCTCTGCTAGACAACGATAGGTCGGCGCCGGATCGCGCCATCCAACGGGGAAGATCACCGCCGTCTTCCGATGAAAAAACATGCACTGCACTTACGGGACTAATCATCTAAGCTGATGACCCTCCCGGAATCAGTAATCAACCAAACAACCAAGCAACCAAGTACCGGCAGCTTGTAAGCGTCTCTTGACAGTTCGATGCACTGTTGCCACGCACATGGCACCACCGACATTAGGGATAAATTAAATCTCAAAACCTTAACACTTGCTGATAGGCTACGACTCGTCTTGACATAATGTTCATAACTTTCGCCGAGAAGCGTATCGCTTCCACGACTTCGTGTGGGTCAGATTATCAGCAACGCTGAGTCATGTCTGTGATGAAATAAACAAATCCTCGCAAGCTGATTGCTTCAGAGCAGGTCACATGACGTACCACAACTCGTGGCGAGAGAACTGTCAGATTCGCTTATACGCTGCCCGCACTGTAGTCGTAATTGTAGTACTGTAGTCGCTCTCGCTCCATTTCACCAACCCTCTGAGGGTGTCAACTGATGTCAGTGCAGTGCCTCTGGCCGGGAGGTCCCAGAGTCGAGTCCCGACGGTGATAGAATTTTCGACACTAGCTTTTCCGCTAGGTCGAATTCAGTCGCTGTCTGGAGGAGAATTCTTGCAGCGGGCTGTGTTCAGTACCGTACCCTATCAAACCGACCACTGACCGCGTGCGATCCCCTTCTTTGCTATATATTCACACCTTACTTACGCTTATATACAGTAGCATGCACTACACTAGCACATATTCCGGGATACCGGTCGGAAGCTTGTAACTCGTCCTGGCTGGGGCGGTGCCCCGCTGGTGAGAGATACTTGGTTGGGGAAAGCCTTGCTGACCGTCGATAGGTCTGCGCCGAATATCGCCATCCACCGGGAGAAGATCATCGCTACCTAACGAGGGGAAGGAATGCACTACACCTACGAGATGAAGTCCTTCACCGTTGACCCGCCCGGAATCTCTAACGATCAATCAATTAATTCACCAACTTCTGTTATTTTCCGCTATGTCCTGCCCCTCTTTCTTCGTCCTGATCCCTCCCGTCACTCATTTTCCTTCTCACTCACTCTTTCACAAGCGACCTCTGCTCTCTCTCACATTTACCGCAATTTTTTGTAATGTACACAAAATGGACTGTTCATTGAAAATGAGATATGCGCCAATTTTTTAAATGTTCTTTGCTTTATTTAAGTAAAAATTATGAGATAAATTTGAAGCTTTTTTGATAAAATACTGGTATATTAAATTACTTTTATTCAAGCAAAGATTACACGAGAAATATATGTATTTTAAAAACATTGCACTTGATCTATTTGAATACCTTTGTCTAATATATTTCTTTTGGGGAAAATATATTCATCTTCAGCATTGTAATTGTAGGATGAGGCCAATTTTTGAACTTTTACAATTTTTAACAATTCAGAGTTCAACAAAGACAACCCTTCACCATTTTTAACTTAGCTCTATACGAGAAAAAGATTGAAAAATTGGCAATCACCATTGGAAACGTTCTTAAAATGTGGCTAAAGCTTCATGAGAAAAAAAAACGAAAATGAAAATATTTTTGAATTTTGCAAGGCCTCGAGTTTGGTCAGATCGATCAAAGTAACTCAATTTTGGAGAAAATTGTCGGAAGAATTTAGGCATTAGTGTTGACTATACGCAGTCAGACGGATAGGCAAGCTGATGAACTGAAGTTTTCCCTCTCTCTCTCTCTCTCTCTCTCCTTCTCTCTTTCTCTCTCTCTTTCTTTCTCTCTTTCTCTCTCTTTCTTTCTCTCTTTCTCTCTCTCTCTCTCTTTCTCTTCTCTCTTTTCTCTCTTCTTTCTCTCTTTCTCTCTCTCTTTCTCTTCTCTCTTCTCTTTCTCTCTTTCTCTCTCTCTCTTCTCTCTCTCTCTTTCTCTCTCTCTCTTTCTCTCTCTCTCTTCTCTCTCTCTTTCTCTCTCTCTCTTTCTCTCTCTCTTTCTCTCTCTCTCTTTCTCTCTCTCTTCTCTCTCTCTCTCTTTCTCTCTCTCTCTTCTCTCTCTCTCTTCTCTCTCTTTCTCTCTCTCTCTTCTCTCTCTCTTTCTCTCTCTCTCTCTTCTTCTCTCTTTCTCTCCTTCTCCCTCTTCTTCTCTCTTTCTCTCTCTCTGTCTCTGTTTGTCTTCTGTCTCTCTCCTGTCTCTCTGTCTCTGTCTCTCTTTCTTCTCGGTCTGTGTGTGTTGCTCTCTCTCTCTCTGTCCACACACCACACTCACTTTCATTCATCTTTTCTCTCCGTATGTCTGTTCCACAAACCACTCATTTCGTTCATTCTGTTGAATCGTTAGTTGTATCGGAAACAGTCATATCTTTCATCTAAGAGACTCGAACTGCTCTCCTTGTCAGGAAGACCATCTGGAAGAAAGGATGTTGGCAAAGTTCGTGAAATATTTTTGTGGATCCCTAATAAACCACTGTATTGTCTGTAATTTCACAGTGGAACAACTCAAAGCATCACTTCATTTCGGACGGAGCACCGACGAATTTTGCGATTGATGCCTGCGAGTGGCTGCATGATCATTTTCCAGATCGTTGGATTGGCAGGTGTGATACACATGAATGACTTGTTCCCATTCTTAATTTAACGCCTTTAATTTTTTCTCTCGAGGGTGGGGCTATGGGGGAGGTTTACAAGAGAAAACCAAAGAACATGGATGAATTCCAAGCAACAATAGCTTGAGTGTTAATCAATGTTTTATGAATCATGCTTCGGGCAGCAGCATCGAACATAACAGTTCGTTTAAAAAATTACATTGAGAATTCTAGAACTGAAATGGAGATTTATAAAGATGTTAAACTAAACCTCAAAACCCATTGTTTCTAACAAAACTAGTTTTACAAAATTTGGTTCATTATTAAAGAAATTACATCTATCTAAATATAGGGAGTGACTTGTCAGATACCCTAGTATTCAGTGCCAGCATTTTCAAATTATTGGCGTTTGTGTCAGTTTCCGAATGGATATCGTTCCTTTAAGCTAATGGCTTTTAATAAATATATTTTCCACTCATACTTTAGGAATTATACTAGGTATATCTTTTTATTTTCAAAAATGCAATTTGAGGTAGTTTATTATAAATATATCACATTTACATCTGGAAAAGCATAGCAATTCAGGTGTTTCTTAAATTGCATTGCATGTCTGTAAAATTCCAGTCAAAGAAAGTCTTCCGAATGCTTTTTTAATGTATTATTTATTTTTGTGAGAATAGAGAGAGATATAATAAAAAATGTTAATAAACTTAACTAGAAAACAATGATTAAACAATTTATATCTCGTGGCGTAAACGAAAATAAGGATAAAGTTTGTCTGTAGATCTTGTTCTCTTTACGTTACTTACTAGTTGCATTCATTTTATTATATACAAGTAAAATGAAAATAGTACGCCCTTTTTCATAAAGCGATCACCTTCATTCTAGTATTGTTGTTTTCTAAGTTTTATCTTCAAAATATTATTATTAATTTATTATTATTGATTTATTATTATTAATTTACTATTATTGATTAATTAAAATTTTTTTAAAGGATATAGATTGCAATTTTGATCGTAAAATTTATTTTATTAGCGCTATTAATTTTATGATATTCTGTTGTTAGTTAAAACATGTTTGTCGTTTGGAAGTTCGAAGGTGAGACAGTTCTCACATAAAAACAAAGAGTGCCAGAAACGGATCCTACTTCCTCTGCGCAGAAAGGCAATTTGTCTTCCGGTAATTGAGTTCGTGTCGTTTTTCCGTTCGTAATTGTTGGTAGTTTTTGCAGTCCCGTTGACCCTTAGAGAAAACGACAAGTCTTGCAGTGTTCATTGAAGCTAGGTTAAATAAACATCAACAAAACTTGAAATTGAAAGATGATTTTCTTTATTTATATGTTTACAACAAAGAAAATTTTAGTTAATAATTATTAATAATTCATAAGTGTACAAAAAATAAATTACGATAATCCCACTTTAAAGCACTTAAAGGTACCCAATCAATTTTCTCGGATTCGTCGAAAGTTTGTTGTCAAAATTGTAATACTGAGAGGTTTTTCCGTTATTGGTTAGTGTGCTGCTTTAACACGCCCGAAAAGTTTAATTATCAGAATTAGAAATGAGACACTAATTTAGATTAATTTCTTTCTCAAAAAGGTACATTTCTCGAGTGTAGAAAAAAGAAAACTTTCATTTTGCATAATTATATGACATTTTCTTTTCAGACATTTTGAATTTTATAAACATAAGATATTTACTATTGTTGTTATTATTAAGAACATTATTATGTTCTTGGCGCGTGCTTCAGTACTTTAAAACTATTTTTTGTTTTAATTGTGAGTTTTTTTTGGCAAAAATAAGAAATATTTACAATTTAATAGAATTATCTGAAATTTTATTAAATTTATATTTATACGACACAAAATGTGAATGGATATGTTTGACTGCCAGAATACATTCAATATTCTCATAATTCTATAGAAATCCATAACCTGATAAACATATGACTACAAAGGATCAAGTAAGTTAATTTCAAGACAAATAATCTGTAGGTCATTAAGAATTCTAGAGTATGTTTCAGAGAAGTACACAGATAGAATTCAATAGCATCAAATGTACCGGTAAAGGTTTGTTAAAAACTTTAATCAAATGTGTGTGCAGATAAATAGTCTCTGAAAGTATTTAGAACATTATATCTCATCAAAATGAGAAGCATACCATTCTAGTCTAGATATTCTTGTGTGCAGAACCGTAAAATGTAATTGGGTGGAAAATTTTTTCTGGGTCTGTCAACTACTCGAAAGAACATTGTAAGAACAAACACATGCATGAGACAACTACTTAATCATGATATGAATACAGTCAAACGTAAACATTTGTTTCAACCGAGAATAAATGGCTTTATACGAGTGAATGGCTATCTACTATGTAAGCTCGGTTATTACAGTTACAAAATAATAGAATGAGAGACAATAGAATTCGAGATCTTTTAAATAACCTGACAGAAACACTATTTCTCCATGCATTATTACTTAAAAAAATGACTTCGAAGTAAAATTCAGTTTTAAAACTAAAATAATGCTTGCAGTCACGTGAACATTGGTTAACTAAGAGTTATACTAAGCATTCGACACTGTTTTGAGTCTTCCACGTTCCACTTGCTAATTCGGCATCCCTCTACAGGCTCAGTCACAGAATGACACAATAATATTGCACACTTCTTAGGTACGTAGGGGATGTTTCTTCTTAGGTACGTAGTCGAAGATGTGCATGTTTGTTTATAAACATGTGGTGGAAAATCTCATGAAATGATGTACACTTATGACATTTGTTCCTGATTAGTAGGCTACTCGTCGTGTAGTTGTGTAACAGGTACACGTTCGGAAGTGGTGAAAGAGACTACGTGTGCCTGCTAGATTGGTCACCACGTGTTCATAGACAAAACGTGTTCATCTTGAACTCATACAGGCCCTGTAACATTTATTCTTAGCCACGTATACAATAATCTCTTAACACATTTCCTAGATATTTTGTTCTACATCATGCAATGCAGTTGGGCTTTAGTTGTTTTAACCTTCGATATTCTACTCAGATAGACTTGTGTATTACCATATAGTGATTTCGTAAATTGGTATTTGGAGTTTCGTGTCAGCGACGGCAGAGGCGGCGCTTTGGCCTCAAAACAGTGCTGCTTTCTCTCGCCGCCCCCACAACTACCCCCACCCCCACCCGCACTGCCGCCACCGCCACCGCCACCGCCACCGCCACCGCCACCGCCACCGCCACCGCCACCGCCACCGCCACCGCCACCGCCACCGCCACCGCCACCGCCACCGCCACCGCCACCGCCACCGCCACCGCCACCGCCACCGCCACCGCCACCGCACCGCCACCGCTACCGCCCCGCTACCGCCCCGCTACCGCCCCGCTACCGCCCGCTACGCCCGCTACCGCCCCGCTACCGCCCCGCTACGCCCGCTACGCCCTACCGCCCCGCTACCGCCGCTACGCCGCTACGCCCCGCTACCGCCCCGCTACCGCCCCGCTACCGCCCCGCTACCGCCCCGCTACCGCCCCGCTACCGCCCCGCTACCCCGCCCCGCTACCGCCCCGCTACCGCCTCCGCTACCGCCCCGCTACCGCCCCGCTACCGCCCCGCTCCCGCCCCGCTACCGCCCCGCTACCGCCCCGCTACCGCCCCGCTACCCCGCACGCCGCTACCGCCGCCCCGCCGCCGCCGCCCCGCTCGCTCCCGGCCCCGCCGCCGCCGCCGCCCCGCCGCCTGCCGCCGCCCCTGCCGCCGCCCCTGCCGCCGCCCCTCCGCTCCCGCCGTCGCCCCTGCCGCCTCCGCCCTCACCACGCGCCTCAAGCGGAAGAGCGGGCGGCCTCGAGGGAGCGTTTGCGCGGTCGACGTCGCCCTCGGCGCCGGAAGTGTCGTAGAGGGCGGTGGCAGCGCCGGGGAGGTGCACCGCTCAAGTGAGCGGTGTCGTACGATTATTTTTTCATCGCCGGGACCGCCTTACGCCTCGTCTCCCTAACCCCGCCCCCCACCACCCCTCCTCCATTTGTGGTGACGTGAGAGCCCCCCTCCCCCCACCTTCATCCCACTCCAGCCAGCTGCGACGGGCACGCCCGCCGCCGCTCTCTTGTTTTCTTCTCCACCCGTTCCTTTCGCCCTTTTTTCCCCCTTCCGTTGCTCTTTCTCTCTCGGCGAGTCCCTTCGCCCTTTCAATCGCCCGCCCTAAGACCTTTGTAGACGCCGCTTCCAGGCCAACATGCATACAAAGTTTACACTCTCGGAGGCGCCTGCCTCCAGGTCCTTAGGGCGGCCCGTCGCTGTATGTATGTATTCATGTTGAGAGGAGTTCGGTTTTAAAGTTGTTTTGTTTTGCCGGTGGTCTTTTTTTTTTCGCTTTTGTTTTTGTTTTGCGGATCTGTCACCGTTCGGGGCACCTTCTTCCCCTCCCCGGAGCCCGTTATCGCCTTTGTGGCGGTATTTGCGATGTGGATCGGCGCTTCTACGCCATGGAGTTGAGAGCGAAGTGTTGTGGTAGGAGAAGCGCTCCTTGATACTTTGGTTTCACGACTTAATTTGCCAGAGTTTTTCTTTCAATTTGGGGTTACTTCTTCTTTTCGATATCACGTTTCTTATTTTTTTTTTCTTCCTTTCTTTAATTTCATTTTGAATACATATTTTTTACGTTTAATTTTTTTTATTATTACTAGTTATTAAATATCATGAACTTTCTACCAGATATCTTTATTTGCTGTCTTTAATAAACCCCTAAATGTGATTCTTGTTTTATTTTACAATGCTGTTGCATTTAATATTCTTAGACATGATATGCCTTTATCATTCTGTACCCATTCATTTTCTACTGCTTTGTTGCTACTTTCATGTTTCCTGCAGATTTATTTTTCGTTATTCATTTGGTTTTCGTTTGTTATTAGTGGAATATAGACAAATGTGGTCACGCTTAAATCGATAATTTTCTTCGGATTTTCGTGGAAATGTAATTTGTTATTTACGTTTTTTCTTCCGAGTATTTCCAACTAAGTGTTTTAGAAATGTTTTGGTTCTTCCATTTGATGGCCACTAATAGTAATAGTGTAATTAATATTCATTGCGTATTATAATTTATTTAAATCTTCAAATTTAATTTTGTTTGGGGATTTAATATTCATGAGCAATTTACCAGCCCATTTTAATTTGTGTATTTATTTTATCTACATTTTTAAATCATTCCATCATTTTCATATTGAAAGCTTTCTGGTGAACTGCGTATGAGAGAAGGTTAATAGACATTCTCCGTTCTTCTTATCCTTTCTCGAGTGCAATCAATAAATTACAAATTCGCAGTTATTTTTGTGTAATTTTCATTCATTTTTTGCCCAATAATCTCTAGAAAATTATGAAGAAAATATTTCTTTAAACATTCATGATGTCTTCTTAACTTAGAACATCAGATTAATGTCACAACAACTATTATAGTGTATGATATTAAGAAAATTTCAATTACATTTAATTATATTTATGTTTGCTGACCACTAAGTGAAGTCTTGAGGACAAAATCTAAAGTTGAACTTCGAGCTGTAGCGATAGAGAAGCCGAATGACTGACGAGTGACAGGCCGCGAGTGACTGAGTCTGTTGCTACGAAACTAAGCGCCAGTTTATTTACAAGAACAACAAAAACACATAAGTGTTTTCTAAACACTTAAGGTGGAAAGTGAACAATTTTTATAATTGAACATGTTCTCTAAATATTGTTCTGCAACATATAGTGAAATGTTGATGAATTTTCAGCAAAGAGTATATATAGATAAGAGAGATAACGTATTAGAGAAAAATATATCATTGTTACCACACCATCAATTCTTTGAAACAATGTTCAAGTGAATAGATTCTAGGGGCCTTTTCTGCAAACCGAGCTGTTGGTAGATTTGAATGGATCATCACTGCAATTACCTGCAAATTGTAGTACAATAAACTGCCACTAATAGATGCAGCTTTGATAAATGAATTGTTTTCCATGGAATTATCAGTTAGATGAAAACAATACAATTAAAGACTTCGGAGTATCTTTGACAGAAATTTTTCAAGTACAAGAGTAGTATTTTAAGTTAGTGTATTCGTGGAATAGCCAGAAAGAACTGTGGATGTTTGTTTTCTGCGTCGGAGCATGGTTACAGCTTTTCCAAACCACCGTGATTCTCCTGATAAAATTTTTTTTTTTCTCTCCCTTTCCTTTTCATTCTCAAAAGAATGTGCGTGAGGGCAAATACATAATGGCCAGCGGTTAAGTGGAAAATCCAGTCACCAATCATTCATTAAAAATGCTATTCAGTCGTCCAAATCAATCCAGTCCTTAAAAATGCTACGGTGTTTCATACTACATTAACAACTGATTAATTTGTGGTCAATGTACGACAAAAATCCTACGTAAAAATGTAAGTTCGTTAAGAAATATGCTTTTAAATATATATTTTTTATCTTCAACTTCTTAGACGATTTGCAACAACACACTTTTAATCTAGGCCAATTCTATCAATTTCCTCGACAAATATTTTCTTTTCCCCAATTTTTCCCTTCGTCAGGTTCCCTGTGAGAACCAAATCAACAGTCATGTCAATTTTTAATGTGAAAAACCCTGAAAGACATCCATGTCGAACAGGTAGAAATAAATGAAAAAAAAATATTTTGGACTAGAACTGGGTGATCAAGACATTTGGACTGGATTGAAAAACATCATACCAATCTTCATTTAAAGCTCAAGGGTAATAATTTTCATTGAAGAATTATACGTAAGCAACTAAATGACAGTATTGACTGCTACATTTATTCAACTGGTGCCGGAGATAGCAAATCAAAGAAGAGAAAACTTATCCTTACTTTATGTTTTGAATTCCTCCCAGAAGTGATATTCCAGTTCCAAAGCCACACTCATAGTTGATGTTACTTTTGATGTAGAAAGTTGAAAATTAGATTTTGATGAAGAAGAGAAAGACTGAAGTTTTTGATGAACGAGTACTGACTTAGATGTTTTCGACGCAGAAGAATTTACTCTGCTTTCTGTTCAGTATAAGCTCATTACATACTGAGGATTTTCGATATTTGAAAAGATTTATTGAAGTTGATTGTTCACACTCAGGAGACTAATAATACAGTACAGACATGCAGTAGTAACCATTAATATTAATTATAATAGTAACAATAATACTAATACCAAAAGCAAACCATAACGTCAGTACATAGCGTTAATTAAATGTGAATGCTTTTTGGATGTATTGGTAGAAATAAATTGTATTCCATGCTAATATTGCGACCTCTGAAGTACTAAAAGTATGTGAATGCACAAGCTAATTTATGAGGGTCTTGTTTTGAGAGATTTTTATTGAACGACTTAAACTGTACGCATGTTGTGGGGACAGTGTCAGATTAAGAGAATAACATTATTTTACACACCATATGCGTTTATGAAGTGAAATGTAACTTGTTGTTTCGGCAAAATGGGTGAATAACACGTAAGTACATAAATTGATGTGTATCTGTTACACCACTGTATTTATAAAAAGCGAGACAAAAATATTAAAAACGTATTTTTATGGCGAGATTGATATGGATTACGAGTATGTGCAAAACTGAAAAATAACTTTGACCACGGATCAGAGGTATTTACGATTTTTTTTTGTTTTTATATCATGAATTTCATTCAATTTAATAGAACTATAATGTGAAATTGATAAAAATAACAAAAATATTTCTCAGATAAGTGTTGTGACTTGTATTTCTATTTATTGTTCTGTATTAAAAAATATTCACTTATGTATAAATACATCTCAAACGATTAGATCTGTTATTTGGAATTATGAAACCATCCCCACAAAATGTCCCATTTCACTTACAGCAATAGGTGAAATTTTGAATATGCTTCTTTCTGACAATTTTTAAACCCATGTGAAAAGCATTGTTTTACAAATTTTGTTTTCATTTAAAAGTTTCGCTTTAACTCTTACGAAATATGCAATTAAGTGTTAGTGACTTGGTGTCAGAATATCTTTACATGCATTAAGCTTACATGACTAATAATAAGTTACAAAAAAGTAGTTAATTAAATAATAGTAATAATAGTAATAATAATAATAATAATAATAATAATAATAATAATAATAATAATAATAAAATAGTACATAATATCACCGCGCAAGCCTTACTCCACTTTAGTTCACTGCACAACACTAAAATGTGACGCATGTCCTCTGCATTCCTTTCCGTCCACTTCATAACACTGCACTGCACTGCACTGCACTGCACTGCACTGCACTGCACTGCACTGCACTGCACTGCACTGCACTGCACTGCACTGCACTGCACTGCACTGCACTGCACTGCACTGCACTGCACTGCACTGCACTGCACTGCACTGCACTGCACTGCACTGCACTGCACTGCACTGCACTGCACTGCACTGCACTGCACTGCACTGCACTGCACTGCACTGCACAGCACTGCACAGCACTGCACTGCACTGCACAGCACTGCACAGCACTGCACAGCACTGCACTGCACTGCACAGCACTGCACTGCACTGCACTGCACTGCACCGCACTGCACTGCACTGCAGAAATAGTAATAAAATGATAACAATAACATTAATAACAATACTACTACAACTGCTACTAATACTAACAATTGAATAACTTACTTAATAGGAAATACTACTAATTTAACACTAGAAACTTAACACTGATACATTGACCTAAAATATAATTAGCTACAAAACTACTTTATTTTTAAACTTACTCAAGCTTTCAAAAAAGGATTCTAAGATTGTCGCAGGTAAACGGTTTCAGTCTCTGATGCCAGTCTCTAACCTTTGCAAATGAAAATTTCTCTACGCCCTTTTTCTGTATACTTGTCTTAATTTTATACACGTGATCCGCTCTACCGAAGTATGTAGGATTTTCCTTCTGAAAAGATATTGCCATCTTGCGGTTTTCACCTTCAATCGTTCCTTCTGTAAACACTACAATCACTTGCTGCCAGTGTGAGAAGTAGATAATTTAAAAACACGCCTCACACACACTCTCTGCCATCCACCACTAACCAACGGCCGAACACCATCCAGCACCAACGCACCAACGAGCCAAAATGTTCGTCAAACTCCACGGCCTCCTCGAGTGCCCCAAATTGCTGCAATGGACGGAGGTCCTCCGCTGGCTCCCCTCTCCGCGCGTCACCTAATTTTTACAGAATCCCCTCTCTTCCCAACACCCTTACTCGACGCCACCCCATCGCCAGGCTCTTTGCAAAGGGTGAGCTTGCTTTAATTATTGCTCTTTTCAAGCTGAGAGTATTGCTGGTGGAGACACCCCGCCGTGTTTCGCCTCCAGACTTTCGCAATTTACCCGCGTACTTTTCCTTCCGCTTGTCTCCCCTCCCCTCCCTTCCCCTCCCTTCCCCTCCCTTCCCCTCCCTTCCCCTCCCTTCCCCTCCTTCCCTCCCTTCCCTCCCTCCCTCCCTTCCCCCTCCCTTCCCCTCCCTACCCTCGGTCGCACCCGCGCTGCGTTCCCGTGCCTGGCGACGAAACGACCTTTTGAACTCGGAAGCCGCAAGTCTCTATACCTCGCGTAATGGTATTATGTGAACGTGAGTTTCCGTATAATTGCTATCGCAAACTTCGACGGCTGCCACTAGGGGGCGCGAGCTTCTCGGAAATGCCACCTCCATCCAGTGGGCGAAACCTCAATCTAAGAGGCTCAGAATGGCGACGTCAAGGCCTAAATTGTTTCCAATGCTCTGTATAACACTAGAACCCCCAGAGGTGTCATTTCGACTGCTGACGATCTTTATGTCCTTGTAAATTCTTTGTGTTTGAATATATCATTCTGTAATTTTGTGACTTTTCATTCTTTTCAAATATTTATAGTGTGTTAGAAAGTAAATTTTGCAAAAAAAATGTTCACAACAAATAATAGAATTTACCTAGAACACCCAGGAACCTTCATTTCGGCTCCTTTTGTCCCCATTAACAAGTTTTTATTTCGTATATTTCAACGTTGATTTTTTAAATGCACATTCTAGTATTTTGGATACCTTTTGAAAAAATATGCGAACGTTCTTTCCTTCTTAATTTCTTCAATAGATCTCATATTCAATACATGCAAATTCATGAGTAGTTTCGTGACGGTAGCAAAAATGTAAAGTTTCGAAATCAAAATTATTTTCATATAAAAGAATAGCATTGTTATCACAAAAAGGTTGAATGAAAAAATATATCTTCAAATAACTCAGAAAAAGAGAAATGGTCGAGTATAAACGATATTTTTTGTGTTCAGGAGAGCATTACTGACTCTAGATGTTAATGGTGGGGTTAGATATTCTTAGGTTTTTCGACACTGTCTTGTTTAATGATTTTTGGATTAATAAGGGGTTTGGAAGGAATCAATGACGAATTTCATATGAAAATTTTTTCTATTTTAGAATGAAAGGATACCTTTACAAACTGTACCAATATTATGCGTCAGAGGAATAGTTGATATGCCAACCTTTACCATTCAAACACGACGTTTTTACCCAGTTAATGGTATGAGAACTGATCAAAAGCAGCAAACAATTGTGACTACTGGGGAATGACCACTAAAATACTGTGTCAATGTTTTCACATACATTGGAAATATTTGCGTAGTTTTGTGAAAGGCAACGAGAAGAAAGGCATGGAAAATGTAGCCATGCACCACGCATAAGGATACGAAGCAGATGTTTATTGAATGTGTGTAGTATTCTACAAACGATGCTCCAAAACTGTAGTTTGTACAAGTCATTACACTTTTAGATCTGCAATTATACATATTCACACTCTTTATGTCTAGTAATGTCAGAAATGTAGAAAGTAAATACAATGAAAACCCGAACAAAAACTACTGCTACGTGAATCTTGAGATAAAATTTCTTTTAGAACTCCATCTTCTAGCATACATCAAGTTCGTATATCGGCGTGAAACAAACATAAGTAAAATGTTTCAAATAAATTTGACGTATTACCAGATAGTATACCAGATAGCGAATTACAAAGAAATATATTTTGGGGTCACATGTGAATCTAGTATTATTCAAAATTAAATGTTAATATAATTTTTCTATTATTATTAATACTACAAGAATATTGTAACTAAACCAAAATTTACTTTTCAACATAAACGTTTGCCCGTTAACATGCGAATTCCGGTCATCATGTTTCTTAAACTTTGATTTCGCGGTACAATACTGACAAATGTTTAAAATATATTTAGGTTGTGGCATACTACTTATATATTAAATTATACTTATATATTAAATTATTGTTTTTAATAATTTTATAGGGACGTAGATAAATATTTTTGCAATATTCTTTTATAGAAGTAACGATGAAAGCTGGGAGTCGAAACGACTCCGCTGGGCTTTCTAGGGGTATGGGTATGCCGGGCGAT
This sequence comes from Teleogryllus oceanicus, assembly GCA_964035755.1. Classification (NCBI taxonomy): domain Eukaryota; kingdom Metazoa; phylum Arthropoda; class Insecta; order Orthoptera; family Gryllidae; genus Teleogryllus; species Teleogryllus oceanicus. The sequence continues at coordinate 32,664,337 of CAXIVR010000014.1, read as the reverse complement.
CAAGTGATAACACATCCGGAGGTAAGTGTCTCTTTCGAAATATTGTTTCTATGTTCATTCCGCACTTCTGTCGTTCAGAAAAAAATTTCAGTTGAGTTGATTTGTTGAGAAAATTCAGTTGGAGTATATCATTTTTTTATAGGTTATGAAATTTAATTACCTTCCGTAAATATTTCGTTAACATGAAATATGTAATCGTTTGTTTTCCTTTCAATTTATAGATTCTAAACTAATTGTTACAATGTTAGTTTTGTTTTAACCAACATGAACTTTTTAATTGGGAAAAGCTGTTTATTGATTAAGAATATTATAAAAATGTAATTAACATTTGACAGTATTCTAAAACTCGCAATCATTTACAAAGGACATTAACAAGTTTACATTTACTGTATTTTCTTTATAAAGAATCATTCGATGGCAAAATATTAAAAAGGTTTATTTTTAAAGATACGAATATAGCAACTTCAAAACTCAATTACTCTTCGTCAACTCCTAAAATGTTCCATAAATGTAACATCAAAGCCATCATGTGAAAACCAAACTAAATATTCTCTTATGTTTTTATTTGTTGCTAAACATTCTATCGGACGAGAAGCTGCACTGTCAATAATTCAGATAAACTAAACCAAAACAACTATTTAATAGGTACGCCTGAATTATAAAATTTCGAATAAGAGAAATCAAACGATTTCATATAAAAGAAATATAAGTATCTTACAACTAGAAGGTCTATCATACATCTATATTTCATCCCTAAAAATATCCAGGATGTGGCATGGATACCAGAAAAAGAACTAAAATATTACAAAAATTTCAGGACGACAAATACAGAATTATAATATAAAACAATTAAACAGAAGGAAAACAGCTTCCTGCGGTCTTATCGTTTCATCTTCTTCTATGCTCTGCTTGTTCTTGCTGCTCTCTTTGCCTACGGCGTTGCCGGATTGCCGTCACTGCCAGTTTTGTTGAACGAGATGAACACGGAATTTGATAACACTTTAATTAATTCGCGTCCCAGCGCGCCCTCACGTGGACCCCGCGCTAATTAAATGTGCGATGACGCGCGCTGGGCTGATTTGTGGCCCCGACCGGGTTTCGAAGTGGAGCCTCGGCGACCTGGATTGCCATCCGCACCTCTACATAGCTTCAAAATATACATATGATTCGGTGGTATAACGGTCAGCGTACCGGACTGTTGAACATGAGTTTGCCGGTTCAAACCTGATTGAAGCCGTGGATTTTTAAGGGCGAAAAAATCCTCGTACGCCTTCCTTTGGAAGGGAAGTAAAGACGGCTGTCCCATGTTGTAGATTTACTGCATGTAAAAGATCCTGAAGCCTAAAAGAAGTCTCTGAGCAAAATTGAGATACGCCAGTTTCGTCGCCCTAGATAATACCTCCTTTCTTCGCTAGGTGGTGAAAGGAGCGTATCAAAATTTGCGTTAGTGGAATCTTGCGAAATTTGCGTGGTTAGACGGAACAGCGGGCCTCATGGCCCGAGTCTCGCCACGTAAAACAAGGCCTAAACTAAACTATATAAGTAGCGTACACATCGTTCTATTCTCGAATACTTAGATGCAGGGTCTTTGACCGGGAGGTCTTAGATTCGAGTCCGCCGGCGGCAGGATTTTCTACACTAGCTTTTCAGCTAGGTTGAGTTCAGTCGCTGTCTGCAGGAGAATTCCAGCGGTCGGCTGCTCTGATCGGTAGTTTTCCGTGGTTTCTCCGATCAACACCAGGCGAATGCCGGAGCAGTACCCTACCAAACGGGCCACGGACCGCGCGCAATGTTTCTTCATTTTCCTTGTCCTATCCTGGCCCTCCCACACAATTACACCAACATGTGCTGCACTACCACATATGCCGGGAGACCGGTCGACTTAGAACATGTTCCGGCTGGTGCGGTATCACGGTGGTGGAGATACCTGGTGGGGAAAACCCCTCTAGTTGACGGTAGGTGGCGCGGATCTCACCATACAGTGGGGGATCACCGCCACCTCCCGATGAAACAACATGCACTACACTAATGGAACTAATGACCTCGGTTGTTGACATACGCGGAATCACTAACAATTAATCAATCAATGAATCGAATACTTCTATTCATTCTAGGTTCTTCAAATTAGTTTTCTTCGGAGCAAATAACGTTAAATAAAATGTAAAAGTCGCGAAAAGATTTGTAATGCGGAGGTACACGAATTCGAATAATCCTTCGTGAGAATCCTTGCAGTATCCATGTGAAACAGTTAGAAATTGAATTATAAGAGATTAGACAGGAAAGCCGATTATGAAAATGTACAACGGTGGCTTTTGAAAGAATCTTATTCACGCCTCTGGGTTTGCTTTACTTCATTTCGCACACTTGTAAGCAAACATGTATTGATATTGTGGCAAAACTAGTTATCACTAATAAAAAAATATCACGGTGCCAATATATGTAGTGCAATCGCTCTCAAAATTAGTATTTTCTTTCCTTCGTTCACAATGTAGATAAAAATTATTACCATTACGTATAGAATTAGAACGTGGACGTAACACTCTTGATCCAAGGAAGTGTCGGTTTTGTGCGAGGAATGAACAGTCAAACAAGAAATTCTGCAAACAATAACAATTAGCAGTGAATTAACTAGACGTACTTAAAAGAATCAATTAAAATGATTAAATCTGCACGAATTATTATTTATTACTAAATTTTCCCAAATGCTTTCGCTCATTTTCTCTATTTACACTTAAAATGTTAACATAACATAAATTTGTTTAAAGATTAGAAACAAAAACACTTTCTTCTAAAACAGTTCTTAGCTGTACTGAACTGGAGGTGAACCCCGTCATAGCAGCCACGCAGTTTGATATTAGCCAGCGCCAACCGCATCACGCGTTTTTCACAAACACACACGTGATATTAAATTTTAATGACTAATTGTGAAAAAATTAACTTATTTTATAACTAAAAAGTAGATTAAAAGTCAGCGGGTATATAAAATCGCCTTTTTATTGTCATTGTCATAATGTGCCGAAGAAGATCTGTTTTTTTTTCAATTGTATTATTCGACAGTAATGATTAGTCCGCAGTCATCACATCTGATCGTGGTGTATCTTAACGCTATAAATTTTCAATTTGAACAGGATCTGAGTAAACGTAGGAGAAAACTTATACCACAATTCTAATGACAGTTCTTAA